>CM076571.1:643376788-644727586 GCA_034641835.2 Pinus albicaulis
AAGGTGTCTCGCTCCTTTCTATATTGATCCTACTGGTCGTCTCCATGAGCGCGTTGCCCCGGTGCCTCCTCAGTCCATGCCTCCGCCTCGCGCTCCTGCTTTGTCTCCTCTGTCTCCACCCCCTCTCCAGGCTTCCGCCTCCCCTTCTCGCCCTAGCAGTCATTATCTCAGGCAATCCACGCAACACGCTGAGCTGCGTTTCGATTGCGCCTTCAATCGACCTTCCATCACTGCCCTTATCACGATTACCCTTCGCGAAGAGACCACCCTCCCTCTTGTCCAGTCGCTTGACCCCTTGCAGACTCCTTCAGTACCTAACTTCGAGCCCCCCTCTGGTCCTGAACCCAGTCCGTTTGTGCACTCTCTCGGAGTTCCATTTGCCCCTGTCCCTGCTCCTCCGGGACCGTCTCACTTGCAGATGGAAGCTGGTCTTTCAGGCGAAGACGATGACAAGAATGCTGAAGTGGATTCGGAAGAACAGTATGGCTGCAGAATTGTGGAAGAGCAACCTGTTTCAGACTAAGTGCTCTCCCTCCTCCAAGATCAGTTCTCAGTATGATCTATGCTCTAGAATTTTTGAAAAATTTCTGTTTTTAATGATCACTCATAGCAGACACAGATGTATGTATCTTTTGTCTCTTTTTAGTTTCGTTAATCTGTATGTAAATGACTCTTCGCCGGTTTCCCAGTTCCTAGGCGGTGTCATCACTGTTAAAAGAACTGGTTTCCCGCTAATGGGCAGTTCTATAGTTAGACAGAACGTGGATATCAAGCCCGGTCTCAGGCTTCCTCAGCTGAGCCGTGGCAGTTTTGTAATATTATGTTCATAATAGAAATAGCGTAATTTAGAAAAAAAAAAGAAAAAAAAAGAAAAAAAAAAAAAGAGAAGGGAATAGAAGGGAAAGCATGGCAAGTTCTAAAATCTATGGAAAGGACCTTATATTATTCATACTGAGAGGGGTCATAATGCATTTTTCTTGAAAGAATTGAATGGAGAAGATCTGTATGGAGGTCATGTCAATGGCAGGATGCTGAAGCATTACTTCTGTCAAGAGTCATGAGTTTCAAAGCATTTTGTTTTCCATCGTGAATATCATTGTTTAAACATTGCATTCAAAGTTAGAAAAATGATAAAAATACAAAAACAATAGAAAATATAAAAGAGGGCAGACTGTAAAACAAGAAAGGTACAACCCCATACCAAAAAACAGAGGCAAAATATGAAAGTGTGCAAGCTCAAATGCCACTCCTAAAAAGCACACTTCTAGTTAGCCATACAGCCTAATCATGACTAATTAGATTTTCAATTTACTGTTGATAGGTTAGTGAATTAGATCAGCCAAACAACACAATATGGGCTTATCAGTAAGGTATATTAGGATAGAAAAAAAAAGGTTCCAACAAGCTCAAATCTTGAACCTATGAGATTGATGAAGAACTGGTTCTAATATGCTCAAAAATTGAACCAAAAAGAGATAAATGACATCTCAAACAAATTCAAAATCAGAGCTGAAGAAATAGTGAAGGAGGTTTTAATTTTCAGATATTAAGCCTTCACAATTTTGTTTTAAATTTTATGCAAATTTTAATCTATGTGCAGCTTGTTTTTATGCCATAAATCTGCATCAAGTCAAACTATTTAATCTTGGCTTGGCTATTTTGAATTTCCTGTTTTAAGAATTTAAAGAATAAAGGTCTATCAGACAGTTTAATCCTGACAGATTGTAGTTAGGTAGAGAAACTTATGAGTTCAAGTGCTTAATCTAAACTCATGGAGGAATAAGATTGCATTTATATTAGTTTCCCATTTTTCAAAAGAATAAAATGTTGTTGAAGAGATTTTGCTAGTCCAAATGCACTCTGAAAGAAGAAAAATGTTAGGATCATTAGGAATGGGTAGGTAGAGATATTTTTTTGATAGAATTCCATTGTTTTTAGATTGCTGCAGAGATCATCAAATCAGAGAAAGTTTAGCCAAAATAAAGGTTGCTGCCCAATGGATAAGGCACTGATTTACTAAAAAGATAGAGATTTACAGTTGAGATTCTAGACACCTAAAGAACCAGTTGTCCTCCCCAAGTGGAGCCACTATTAGCCACCTATAAATTCTGTCATAACTCAATGGTGGCTAGACTTTGTCTTAAAAACATCAAGAGATAGTTCCCTTTGAAAACTCATCATATTTTAAAGTTTTATGATGATTATTACTCTTTGAGTTAATATTCATTGTTGTTTCCCTTTTATCCTTAAAAAAATGTTGTTCAGTAAGAGAAAAATTGCTTATAGAACCCCATTTTCACCCTTAAACCATTTACAAATCCCTTCATAAACCTTCATTTGGCTTCCAAATCATCAAAACCCCCCTTTAAACCTTGTATTTCCCTTTTATTTGGTATAAAAATGCCTCCTTTTACCTATCGAAACCCCCATTTTTCCTTAAAAGATACTATTTTTAGGCCTAAAAGCAATCTTTCGAAATACAATAGGTCTTAAGCCCCCGAGGGCTTAAATCCTTTAGCCCCTTTCCTCATCTGACCTACAGCCCCACAATCGGGCACTAAAAGCTTAAAGCCCTCCCTTCAAACCCTTCTTTCATTTATTTTTTCCGCCCCGATGGTTCAATTTTAAGATGAATATCGACCGTTGATCTGCACAGATTAACGACCATCACGATTTTTTCTTCCACCTGATCCCCTGCCTTTCCTTTTCCTATTTTCATTCATCTGCCCTCCTCCTTTAATCTCGACCGTCCGTCAAGAAAATCTAACGATCAGGATTAAACTCGATAACCCAATAAACCCACTCGCTACACGACAAAAAACATTATGTCATCATGGGCCCCACTTACCTCTTTAAACCCACAACTTTCTCAAAATTTTTGTGCATAATATTTAACGCCAAAATTTTTTGCAAAATAGGCAGTATTGGAGGGACACGTGTCAAACATTGTATCGTATCGCATTATTTTTTTGAATACCGCCTACCCCCCGAGAGCCTGTGTGAAAACTGCTGCCGATTTTCCGCCAAACCACCATCTTCCGCAAGAGTCATTTTCAGTTTTTAATCTTGGTCATCTATCTTTAAGATCAGACGGCTCATATTACATTGCGACCCCAAGCCATTTGCATCCATCTAATCTCCCGAAAGATTTCATCAATCGATCTCGACCGTTCATTATGCTGATCGAACAGCTCTCGTCAGATCGAAACCCCAAGTATTTTGCCCTTCATCATTCTCCCAAATGACCCCCCCCCCTGATTAATCTCGAATGTTGGTTATTTTAATTGAACGGTTCTAATTCACCCTCGCTCCCAAATTTCCCAAAGTAGTGTTTAAACCCATTTTCTACAGGATTATATAATTTTGTTTGTTTTGTGCAGGTTTTTTTCCCACAGTTTTTAAAGTAATACGAAGGCCAAGAATGACGATTCCTAACCTTCAGTACAAGAAGGGATCCAAGGAGTTCTTCATTAAAAAAAATACCTCCACTTGTGTAAACCTTCTGCGCGCCTGCAAAACAACAAAAACATAGTAAAACATCAAATAAACAAAGAGTATCAGTACCAAAGGTGAAAATCACAGCATAAAGGTAAGAATATAGATTTTAAAGAAGAATTTAAAGGGATTAAGGCATAAATTCAAGAATCAAAGGCCTAATCCATAGAGATAAAGATAGTGTTAAAGGATAAATAGGCCTTAAAGTCAATCTTTTTGCCCATTAAGCCTACAAAAGCAGAAACAAAGTTAATAAAACAGATTTTTAATTCAATGCATTCCTGCCTTATGCCTTGCATGGTTTTCAAGGCTAAGAGTTGAATTTAGTGTAAAATTAATTACATTTCAATCCTAAAACTCTTCCACTTGCTCATTTCTTATATAAATACTTCTGAAGAAGATGAGAGGTTGGTTGGTTAGTCACTAGTTGTAATACTGAAACTTTCTAAAATAGTACATATTTTGTTTGAATTTGAAGAAGAAATTGAAGTCTTGGAAGCTTGATGATGTTGAAACATGCTTGTTCTTGAGAAGGCTATATCATTGGATCCCTGAGCTTGGCTATTGGTGATGTATTATGAATTGTTTGCTGTTTTTCCAGTTTACATTATGTTTCATAAATTCTTACTACAGTAGGATGAAACGTTTAGGCTAAGAAATGACTCCTCGAAGCGCCTTAGACCTATTTATCCTTCACTGTTTTATGTTTTCTTCTGCTGAGGTATTTTAGAGCCTTTAATATTTCTCTTTAGTCCTCATGCTTGTTTATTTATCTAATAGTTCAAATAGTTGGTTTCAGCATGATTTATGGCTTTCCCTGCTTGTCTGCTACCACTTGAAAACTGTTTTTGAAGTCTCCTTTTTAAGTACCATTGTTTACAGTTAGCCAAGGAGGTCTGTTCTGATCATACCCTTTGTCCCTGCTTGAACAATTGTTCTAAAGGTATTTATAGTTGTGATCATAGATGTTTTTAGGTGTTCCCTCTTCTCTGACTGCAATTATTAGTGAACCTTTTATATTATCTAAGTCCTTTGAAATAAAATCTTTGAGGAAATAGGATGTGCTCCCTAATCTTAGATTTCATTTTAAATGTTGTCTTGAAGTCATTATTTTCTTAAAGTGTGGTCTGTAGAATTCATGGTTAGCCCTGTCTATCAAATACCTCTTTATTGTTCAAGTTATGTTTTCAAGTTCCCTTTGTTGAGAATTCATTTTCTCTTTCCAAATCATTGATGTCCATATCATTCACAAAACTAAAGGATCCTATGGCCAAGTTAGATTTTCCCTTTGATATCCCATATCCATTGATGATTTTGTCATAAACCTCTTCTTGAATCCATTGCCTAATGAATCTGACACTTCTTATTTCTATCTATACTTCTTAGACCTTTCATATTCTGCTATGCCAATTCAACTGAACAAAAAAACTCCTGCACTTAATAAATATTCTAAAATCAATACTTAAAAGAAAACAAGATAAATCTTTGCAAAACAAGTAAATTTGAGAGATCCCTCTCTGAGAACAGGAGGACTAGATCCTGGAACTCTAAAGATTGGTTCTGATGTTGCCTTGTCTTTTGGTAAGCCAATCTATCAAAACATAGGACCACAACATTACGTTCTTGGGATGGTTACCCTTATTAGCCCCTTGGCATGTACTGCAATTGTCCTGTCACTCTTGCGGGAAAGACTTTTTGTATTGAAATTGAAGTCATTGATGCCCCCTTGGATTACAACATCATGTTGTGTCATAGATAAACCTATGTGATGTATCATATCACATCTACGATTCATCGTAATATGTTCTTCCCTCATAATGGAAATATTGTTATCATTGATTAGTTGACATAATACGAATCAAAGTCTCACCTCTCTCCTAAGTCTATCATCTCATCGGTGGCCGATAAAAAATCAATCACACCTTTAACCAGTGTTTCTCCCAAAGTCTATAAATATTTCACCTTTCTTTGTGCTTTCCCTAGTCCCCCCCTCTTGTCACAGATCCTAGCTTGTCGAGTGTTTTCATGATGCAATCATCTCGTACTAGCCATAAGCAATCTGGTTCAACCACCTAGCAGCCTACACCTATGGAACCTGTTGGTGGTCACTTGATGAAGCCCACAAGGCCTTCCTTCCAAGGACCTTCCTCTTCTGTCGATGTCTCTTCCACTCATTTTCAACCAGGAACGGTTCCTCCTAGCCTTAACCAATTGGGAGCTATTTCGCAGGCCATTACCATCCTATTTAGATACCATTTTTAGCTCCCCCCTTTGGAGTATTTTCGGTGCATGTTATGGCTAAGCTGAGCCTTCCAAATTTGACATGGGGATCCTAGTTTGGTACATCTATCCCCCAACCAAAACCCTACCTATTCAACTCAAACCTTATACCGCTTTGACCCCAGTCCAATCGGTTGCTATGAACCCTACATTTTCTTTAGTCCCTCATCCACCTCGACAGGAATCTACTCCTATTGTGAAAACATCTAGTCAGGGGGGGAAAAGTGAGAAAGAAGGAACCGGAGGATAAGGTTTCTCAAACAACTCCTTCTCCTCCTAAGCCTCCAAGTAAGTCATCTCCATGCATTTTGTGTGATGTTGTTGGGCATGCCACCCAAAATTGTCTTGAACTTCCTCTTCTCAAACCTGTGCTCAATGAATTGTTTCCTGAATTTGATATCCCCGAGGTCCATGTTACCTTACCTAATTCAACTAAGAAACTCAAATCATTGTGCAAAAATTTCCCTTGTGATTTATGTGATATTTATGACCACTATTCTCACCCTTTTCCTCATCTCAAAGATTTTCATGACCCCCTTGAAGCCATCCACTGCCTTGAGGATGAGCGTAGATCACCTGCTACTCCTCTAATTGTTTGTTTGGCTGAGCCTGAACCAGAAGAAATTGACATACCTCCACCCGATGTCGAGATGACAAAACCATTGGCCACAATCCTCTATCTGTCATCATCCATGAGATCCATGGTGGAAGGCCCCTTTGGGGCATCCCCTTCGGTTTTGAATGAACCTCATTGGACGATCACCTTCAGCTCAACATCGGTAGATGTTTCATATACTATCTCTTCGTGTACCCTTTGTAACGATGTGTATTTGAACCATATATCTCATGATGATGTATTATGTAGCCCTGCCACGTCATCTACTCTTTCTTCTACCAGTCACCCCATATTTCATTCTGATGAAGACATTATGGAAGAAATGACCACACCTAAATTTCCTTGGGATGATGTGCACTACCATGCATACATACTCCCATAATAGTCCCTTCACCAGTATGCTATGGAGTCTAAATACTTCACCTTTGATGAGGTCGATCGGTTTAGAAATCCCATTCCTACACCCGGTGCTTTTGACGAAGAAAACATTGCCTTCGGGGCACACCGTGTCCAAGAAGAAACTGAGGCTTACACAAATCTACTCAAATAATTTCATAATGTTTCTGCCATGTCCTATTCAGATATGCATGGACTTCATCTAGCCATTTTCAAAATCATATCAACACATGACCCGATGCCTATCTTGTCCGTCAAAATTTCAGACCTATTTCTCGATGAGAGACTCTCAAAACCAAGATAGGTAAGCTCAAGAAGAATGGTTGTTCCTACCCCATTCTCAATAAAAACTTCCTTACACCTAATATTGACCATATCTTTAAAAATTTTAAGGGGCATAGAAATTTTACCCATAGTGTCCCCCATGTGTGATTTACTTCCTCCATACATTTAGGCTTCTTTCATTTTCCATCATCTTCTCCTTTTTTTTCTTGTGATGCCTTTCAAATGGGTATTTCATCCACATCATACATTGGCTATGCCGATGGTGCAAGTTGCTACTCACGGAATTCAGCCTTGGTCATTTTTACCCCCGTACATTTTTTATTCCTTTCCAAGGACGTATGCATTGGATCTGCCACAGATAATCAGTCTGAATATGATGTAGTGATAGGTTTGTTAGTCGATTCCCTTAAACATCGCATCCTTCCTCTTCATGTTTGTTTAGATTCCCTGCTGCTTGTCAGGCAATTGAATGGCATAGATCCTGTGCATAACCAAGTCCTTTTTAGAATATATTTGTAAGTGAAACTATTAATGCGTTAATTTCAAACCATTACATTCAATCATGTACCAAGAGACTTCAATTACTATATAGATAACATTGAAAACAATATTTTATATTGACACTTATCAAATGCATTTGACACAAGAGGATAACAATAAAAAAATGGCGAGCCACATGCTCTTCATATATAAAATATGGATATCCATAATATGTGTAGAAAAAATCATAAATTTTTTGGAGTCCTCTTCTCTAATACATCTGACATGCCCATAGAATGTTTCCAGAATCAAAACTAGAGGGACCTCATGCCCCTATGTACAATCACTATCTAAAGGGTCCTGAGCCAATGGCTAAACTCCTACAACTTGTATATCCTACATACCCTACCCATTCATCACCATGCGCTGCATGACCCCTCGCCACTTCGAGGGTAGACCAACACATGCCTCAATGTAGCGGTCATCAAGATCCTTCTAGCCACAATCTCATACACCGGTTATCAACAACTCGCATCTCTACTTGACATCCTCCAATAGTGCCTCTTAATTAACTCTATCGTCTCCTTTAGCTGTGCTAGACTCGAAATCCCCTGGCACTACTGGTCATCCCATATACTCGGCCAGTTTCACCAGTGCTATGTCTGCATATCAAAAGTAACAAATCAAAACCTCATATATAATTCTAAAACATAAAAAATTGTTACTTACCATCTAATCCCCATACTTGACCGGGTTGAAGTGGAAAATATGTGTCCCAATGATAATTCATACCACTATATGGATAGTCATCTATATACAACAGTATTTGGTTCCAATGTGTAAAAAAATCAGGTTGAAACACATGCACGACTCCTCCAGCACCTCCTCTCCTTAGTAGCTACCCCAAGCGTTGCATCCTCGGCTCCCATAGGCCCCCTTCTGGGATCTGTACATGAGGTCAAAGTGTCGGGATCTTCTCGAATAATAATAAGCATAACACTGTACCAAACACACATTCATGGTTCAATTGTCGCTTGCATAGTGATAGTTGTTGCTTCAATGACCACAGCATCATCTGGGCCCACCCATAGTAGGTACCACTCAACAAACTCTCTGCAAGCACCATCCAACCTATGGTGATGTGGTGGAAGGCCTGGTTTCCCAAGATCTGCAGCACTACTGCAACCATAACCTGAGTTTCTAGTCTCTCTAGATCTTTTTTCGCTATACTTGTGCCCTTGATACAGACATTTGGTTGACAATGGAATTCCACAAACTCAAAGATATTCCGCCACTACGGTAATAGTGGCTGGATGTTTCCCACCATCCTCAATGGTGGGAGATGGACCAGGAAATAAATGTCATGAACTGTGAGCTCGATCTAGTGCCCCTGCACTATGAAAAACTCCTGGTCTGGGTCCCAATGGTTGACTATCATGGCTAGCAAGGGCTCTCCTACCCTCACCAATGGGTTCTCAACCAACTTGAGCACCCCATACATTACCAGTGCACCTCGAATAACCTGATCCCCCTAGATCTCAAACCGAAGGGCCTCAAGGTCTGTATATCTACAGTTAATATTTAACTCTACCATATCTCCACAAAACCAACATTTTGTCAGTTAGAGGAAGGAAAAATTTCATAAAAAACATCAAGACCCAGTTCATTGCCAAAAATAGCAAAGAACTCGACTTTTGGTAGCTCTCACTTTTTTCATCCTTGAAACTGTGAGGTCCTCATTTTTCCTTTAAAGCGTGCTACCTAGGTCACAGTTTATGCCACAAAAGGTGTGAGCCAGTGGTGAGGAGGGGAATAATGTTTTTCTCGAGCTTTGGGCACCTAATATGAAATTATAAACCACTATAATTGAAGAGTATGGATAGGCCATCTACCTGCAACTGACAGATCTTGAATTCAACAGTCGATTTCTCTACTACGAACGCTGCAAGATTTGGGGCCTTCTCCTCCTCTCAACATTCACCATAGCTACACTTGCAAGTAAATAAAAATGGAGGGAAATCGCCTTATTAAAAGACAAACCCTATTTTTTCTTTCGCCAATTGAAACCAAATGGTATCTTTGTTTAGAAAATAGTCAGCACCATTAGAAAGCTCTCACTAAGCTCTAAAATGGGTTATTTTTTGGTGATTTGATAGTTCACCCAGAAGCCCTTTTTCCAAGAAGGGCCACATCACCTCTCAAGATATAATTTCTACACCTGAATCACTTGTACTTAGGGCACCACCTAGCCTTCATACTTGTCGATGCATGTGTCAATTTTTGTCATGGGTAACCATCTTTTACTCATGATTTGATGGAGCCAACCGGGCCTATTCTATGTCAAAACATCATCGACTCATGCTTATTCAGAGCATCCTAGTTGAGTCATCATTACATTCATGGAGTTCTTCCCGAGTCCCTTTGCCTCTTGTTACAATGTTTCATCCTTTCATTCATTGTCCCTCTCTTGTGTAGCCCATTTTGGCCTCTAGTCCTACTATCCCCTATCCCCTACAGAGTCAAGTCAGTCACTACTAGACCATCCATGATTTTTATGCTCTAACAAGGGCAATCATTTTTTTTCTACTCAATTCACCCCATTCCATCATCATTCCTGGTTTTAGTCCATTATTCACTCTAAAATTATCTCTCATGCCTTACTTGAGGACCCTCAATCCTTATTTATGGTAGACCTCCTTATGTCGACATCAGCACATTCATTCTAGAAGACAAGTCTAGAGGGTGGTGTATCTTGGTTCCAGCTTCCATCCATTTTCAGTGCCTCGAATCATGCAAAGGGAGTCCTTATTTCCCTTTGACTTGGTTTTTTCTGATCCACTCAACTTTAACATCATCAAGATTCATATACTCGATAGTTCAGTGATCCAGCATATTGATCCAGTGATTCACATGCGTGTGTGATATTTTTCAGACCTCATGAAGGGATGGCTCTTCAGGTATCCCCCCACATGCCCAAATGACCTTATTTTTATAGCTTTAGAAGTAGCTCCATAGGTTTGATGTGTTCGACCACAGCCACTTGCAAGTTCCTACGACATGCATGTATCACTTAGATGATCCATTATTATTTTCAGAGCCCTTTCTGTTCATTATGTCTTCTTTGGTTGCTATTATATCTCATGTACTCAGATATTATTGTACTCAGTCCTGGTTGTTGTCCCAGGTGCAGTATGTATGTGGGATACATTATATTTTTGACTGGCTTATTTTGTGCCAGCATTGCATATATCATTTATCATCTACACTTTAGCTTAGTCCTATTTTACTGGGTGAACCATTATTCCTTGTACTTTTTCATCTCGGCGGGCATAGGTATGCCTCCCCCGCCTCACTCAGAACAGATACCCAACCATTAAAGGAGACCTACAGTTGTCGGTATCGCCTTTTCAAGGTTATTGTCCTCTCTCGCTTCACCTTCTACGTATCTCTCTCTCTATGACTCCCCTTCGGTGTCTAGTTATTTTGTTCTTACAATATACTTTGGTAATACGATTAGCTCCTAATGCTCGCACGTTGGCAAGAAATATATTAGACTAATTTTTGGTCATCAGACCATGTATAATTATATGGATCTAAATACACCATGTAAGGCCAATTTTACCATAGAAAATTTTCTTTCACTAATAAATAATTTAATAAACCATACTTTATTAAGTTATTTCTAGTCTAAACAAGAAACCCCATGAAGAATAATTAAATAAATCCTTATTTTTTTATTTTCCTCTAGAATAATTAATTAATTTTTTTTTAAATAATAGTCCTGGTCATATTTAACCCAGTTAATGAGAAATAATTAGATAAATCATTATTTAGCTTATTATTCCCTAGGAATAATTTACTAGCCCTCATTTAATTATTATTCCTTGTTAAAATTGATTAAATCTTCCAATAATAACTAAATAAATCATTATTTGTTTTATTATTCCTTAACCCCATTCATGAAATAATAAATAAATCATTTATTTGCTTATTATTTCTAAATAAATAGTTTTAACCAATTTAAATCCCTTTTCCCTCCAACAAAATATAATAAAATATTCCAAGTAGTTAGATCTACGTCTTGGTTAACAATATTTTACTATGCATCATTATCAAAGAGAACTCAATATTTTGTTATAAATAGGATGGCTTTCCTTTCACTTCTTAACTTTGATCCTTTTATCATGGTTAGACTTTCATCCTCTTATCATTGTCACACTTTGATTTACTTTTTTCCTATTGATCTCCCTTTGAGTTCTACACGTCTTAGGTTTTCTACACCATTGAGATAAAACTCTGAAGTTGAAGCATTGTGGACAACCAAGAACCCATCCCATTAAGGGGGACTCTTTATTTTCCCTTCCCATGTGTTACATAATATAAAAAATCTTTATAAATCTTGTCTTGTCCATTGGATAGTTGGAGAAACTCATTTTTCATTTTGTTCTTTAGTTGCTTTTATTGCATATATTTGGGTTTGTTTTGCATTTTTTTCACCCGTCTATTGCAGATATAAAGAAGTTAGACAACCATCTTTGTTGTTACGATTGTTTTTTATGTGCATCTAAAGTTATCTCTTTTCATACACTTTCCTTAAGATTTCATACTAACAAGTATTACAATATGAGTTTCAAACTTAATATTGGTTGGAGTACAATTTACACATGAAATATTATTTCATCACTTCAAAATATTACAATTGTGTTACCAAGGAATTGGAGGTGAATTCACCAACTCTGAAGACTTGACCATCAATCTATACGTGTGTCTCTTATGCGGGATATTTACTACATAGGTAACACTAGACAAATTATCTTATGTTTAATTTTCATTTTGTCACTTCAGTGTTATTGTTCTCCTATTTATTCAATTCTTGCTTCTTACCATCAATACTTAGTTCATTTTCTGAATAAGAAAGAAGATACAATGCAAAGTATAAGACATGAAAGATGATGAAAAATGGAATATA
Source organism: Pinus albicaulis (assembly GCA_034641835.2). Classification (NCBI taxonomy): domain Eukaryota; kingdom Viridiplantae; phylum Streptophyta; class Pinopsida; order Pinales; family Pinaceae; genus Pinus; species Pinus albicaulis. The sequence goes on from CM076571.1 coordinate 643,389,310, forward strand.
AACTAAATTGGACTATAAAGGATTTATATGATATATACCTCAACAAAAACAATATTGTCAGTAACAGTCTCCCCCATAAAAGCAAGAAAATCGAACTATTTTTCTTCAAATGGGCAATAATGGATTCTATGTGGCCAAATGACCTGTATAAACAAAGGAAATAAAGCATCACCATATAAAATAACACCTTAGTAAAATTAGTATTCAAAATTCAAGGAAATATTAGGCACAATCATCCCAAGTAAGTTACATGCTAAATATATCAAGTTGTATATTACTTATACAATGTGGGAGTGCAAGAAAAAATCGTAGAAAATGCCAAAGCTAAGTCTAGAATAAAATGAAATGAAGTAAAATGTATACAACAATAGGATAGCCTCGTGTACATGTATATAAATAGATAATGTAGAACACTAAGTGAATAAGTCTAGTGCTAGAGGTCGATGATATCAAGAATGCCCAGTTATGATGAGAATTTATTTAGATAAGAATTACTATTTGGGTTCATTATCACATATGAATACACTAGCTAGTATATATCAATTTTTTTACTATTTTCTTATATCTATTGATCACTACAATATAAGTGGATAAATTGCAAAGACAATTTCATTCCCATTGTGTTCCTAACTTGTGGTACAATATATTTGCTATGATTTGGAGAAAATTTACAACACTGAGATATGTATCCATCGCCACGAGTAATCACCGAGAAAGGTTTATTTTGGAATGTAACATTGATATTCCAATTGTTATATGATTCTTGAATGGAAAATACACACTAAATTCCAACACCCAACTTCCAATTTGAGGGAACACCTATGGTCATCCTCAATCACTCAAACTAAAAACATCAATGATCATTATAAGGAAAAGATAAAATAAGAGTATTTTTTATATGTTTTGTATATTTACATGCAAAGCACCAATAGTTTTCCCATATTTACCATACTTTTACTTTGCAAGGTGTTACACCATTTTTTGGTCATCTAACTTTTCATCATTAGATGGACCCAAGTACACCATGTAAGACCAGTTTTACCCCAAGTAAAACTGCTTTCACTATGATTAATTAGAAAACCCCAAAAGGAATAATTAATTAAACCATAATTTAATTATTATTCCCAGTCATGTTTAACCCAAAAACAAAGAAATTAATGAGATAAACCCATAGTTATCTTATTATTTTCTAGGAATAATTATTTAAATAATATTCCTTGTTAAATATGACCAAATCAATCACCATTAATCAAATAAATCATTATTTATTTGATTATATCCCAACCACTTCCTTAAAAAGATAAATAAATCATTTATTTATTTATTTTTCACTAATCAAGGGATTTGACCCAAGTCAAACACCCTTTCCCTCCAACAAATATAATAAAATATTCCATAAAGGTGGATCTAGATGTGGTTAACATTATTTTAATCATGCACCAAGATCTAGAATGACCCAATATTTTGTTATAAATAGGAGGGTTCTTCCCCATCATTCCTCACCTTTTGTTGCCTACTAGATCACTCTGGATCTATACACTTGGTCTCATTCCTACCATTTGCTCCCATTGAGCTCTATCCTCTACATTGGGTTTTCTACATCTACAAGAGAGAGAAAGCTTAGATCTGAAGTGTTGAGGACTACAAAGAACCCATCCCATTGAGGAGATCTGGATACACCTTCTTGTTTCCTCCCAGGTGCCCTGTAATATAAAAATTCATTCAAAATCGTGTTCTTGTCTTGTCTGTTGGATGCATGGAGCAAACTCTTTACTTTACTGCTTAATGTCTTTCCATTTATAGATCTGTTTGTTGCAGCACTTTAACTACTAATTGCAGATCCGAAGATGTTTTGCAGCCTTTATTGTTGTTAGGGCTATTAGTTATGCGTAGCTAAAGTGGTTCTTTTTCGTACGCTTCGACAAAGAATTCATACTAACAAATGGCGACTCCACACGGGTTTTAAATTACGACCGCTGTCGTTTTTCATATTCTTGCATATCTGCCTACTGTGCCCTGGGCTTCTTTTTTTAGCCGCTTGTTTTTCTCTTTTCATGTCATTTTTCTCACATAAAACCCTAAAAACCTAAAATTTCTAACTTCCGTGTGTTTCTCGGCCCTATCGCGCAGTAAGCGACACCCGCCCGCACCTCGAGACGGCAATTTTTCGGGGAAAATCCGCCGCCGAAACAAATGAACGGGGGGTCGCACCTTTTGGCCCAAAACCTGCGACCCGGACGCACCTTTTGGCCTGTTTCCTGCGACCTCAACTCAGATCAGGTCAGAACCTGCGACCTGCCTTTTTTCCCGCATTTTTTCTGTAATTTTTCTGGGTTCTGCTGCAGCCTCTGCCAGGGTTTTCCAGCCTCTGTCTCAGCCCGCCTTGACCAAGATCTGATCTGTTTTTACTCATCTAAGTGGGAACCCAGCCCCTTAGGGCTTTAGTAACCTCCACTTTTTGTGGAAGAGTTTCAGCTGTTTCAGCCGTCGGTTTCAGAGCTTCAGCCCCCTCTTTTTCCAGATCTGTGACCTCACTTCCAGATCCATTGAAATCAACCTCTTTTCCTTTCAAATCACCTCTTGTCGTTTTGTTTGGACCTCCTCTAAAGGCCTCTACCTTGCCCCCCCCCGGTTTTTTGCTGATTTCCCTTTTTCCAGCCACCTTGCCTCTGTCTCTTGGCTGTGATCTGCACCCCTTATCTGCAGCTTTATCCTCTGGATCTCTGTCCCCTTTGACCCTAGATCTGTTGAGCTTCCTTTGTGTGTGTTTCCATAGTTTTTCCCTTTCTTTTCAGCATAGTTTTGAGAGACCCACTTTCTTGGGTTTGATAGATGCATATGTAGCCGTTATTTTTCTGTTATTTCAGCATTTTTATTCTGTTCTCTGTAGGTTTATTTTCAGCTACGTTGCACACTTTTTTGCTCTCAACAACGGAAAGGGTTTAAAAATTAAAATTAACGCACACCACACACTGACCCTAAGTGAAGAAGCGCCTGGTTTACACCGCCTCGCAAAGACTCTAAAATCAATTGTCACTGCACCTTATCTGCCCTTGACCTTCTTGATTCTGTCCCTTTCTGCCCTTGTCGGTTTCCTTCTTCCTGTCATCATTGCGCCCCCACGGCGCCTTTCCCGGAGACTTCTTGGCCTTCATCCTCAGTTTCCGGTTGATCGACCTGCTCCGCACCGCCGTCGTCGAGCCAGTCCACCTTCGAGTCCGCACTCCGACTCCTCTCCTGATTCATCGGGTCCCCCTTCTCCTTCGGGTTCTCCCCCTTTTACCTTCACCATGTCTGGACCAGGGCCTAATGCTAGCGGTTCTCCCGGCCCCAATGCCGGCCCTACTTCTAGCGGAACCGTCACAACCACTACTCCGGCCACCCCTGTGTTGCCGTACATTGTAGGCCTCAGCCTCCCCAATTTCCATCAGTTGATTAATGACCCCATTCACCATAATACTACCTGGCCCGCTATGCCCACCAAGCTACCCTCTGATATCCCTAAGTTTGAGGGCCTTAATGGCGAAGACCCAACCAATCACGTCCGGTCGTTCCACATGTGGTGTTCCTCCAACTCCATTACCGATGACTCCATCCGTCTTCGTTTGTTCCAACGCACACTTACCGGCGAAGCTTCTAAATGGTATGTCGATCAGGCCACTTCCTCCCATACCACGTTCGAGACTCTTGCCCAAGCCTTCTTGTCGTACTTCCAGCTCCCTCTCCGATACGACACCGGTACGGAGCTCTTGACTTCATTTAAGCAATCCTCTTCCACACGCCTTTCTGCCCATGTTCAGGAATGGCGACGAAGACGGAGCTTATGTCGAGCCCCTCCCTTTGAAGATCGGGTTTACATGGACTGGTTCCTGTGCACCCTCCCATCTCCCATCGGCAAAGATGTCGCCTCTCACTTTCCTCAATCTGAAGAAGCCGCCCTCCAAATAGCTTTAAAATATGACCTGATCTACGCTCAATCTGGTTATGTTTATACCGTTCTCCCTGACATCCCCAGGCCCGGTGGCGCTAACGCCCTGGGGGCATCTCATTCCGCCGACGGTATTGTTGGATCTCTTTCCCACCCCTCTGCTCACCCTCCTATGAGCCATGGCCTCCCTCAGGGAGGGGCCAGCACCTCTAGCACTCTGCCCCCTCCCGGAAACATGTACCCAGGACACGGCATGCCTCCTCCTTTTGCCCAAACTCCTGCTTACCTCAATGCTGCCCAACCCAACCCTTACTTTTATCCGCAGCCTGGTGCGCCAACTCCTCCAGCATATGCGCTTCCGCCTCCCTTGCCTCCTCACCACCTGCAACAGCCCTTACAACCCCCTCCAGGGCAAGTATTTGCACAGCAGGGGGAGTTTATTCCCCCTTCTTCTCAAAGAAGGCGGAGAGGCAACCAGAACCCATCTGCCCCCGGTAACCGAGGACCCAATTCTGGTATGGACCCTAACACTAGCAACCAGCCTCAGGACATCCCGCCCAGGCCGGACAGGCCACTTCGCACAAACAAGCCCTGTTCGTGTTGCAGTGATTACGGCCACTACACTCACGATTGTCCTCTCTTACCCCAGATGCGACAGATGTGGGAGTCTCAAGACACATTGCGCGGACAACACGCCTCCCCTCACGCTCCTCCTAATGTGGCCACTACCCCGCCAGCTGTGTTCACTGATCCTTTCCCTCAACAGGGATTCGTGGCCACCCAACCCCCCGACAGCCATGCAGCCACACCCTCGTCCATTTCTGGTTCCTCTGACTACCAGATCCTTATGATGCGCTCCGATTCGTCCCCTTCTGTCGACCTTCACCTTCAAACTCGGTCTCGCCAGTACCCCAAGCCTCCTGCTCAGTCTGCTCCCGAGCCTCCATCTTCAGGTTCTACAGAGCCTCTTTCGACACCCAATGGCCCCTTACACATCCCTCAACCCAAAGTTGAGGTTCACCCAAAGATTCCAAAGGGTCCATTACGCCGAAATGCTGCTTCCGGTCAAGCCGCCCAATCGTACAGTATAGTAGATGATTTGGCACAATCCCCTGCTGCCATTTCCACACCGGAACTCCTCCAGTCGTGCCCTTCCCAACGGAAGGCTCTACTATCTGCCGTGGGCACTGTTGATCCTGCTGATGACCAAATGATTGTTTTCGACGCCACTCAATCGGACCACCCTCCTCTTCCTCCTTCCGTTGCTTTCCAAATCCCAGTCAAAATCCGGAACGCCACCGTATCCCGGTGTATAATTGATGAGGGGGCATCCACCTGTGTGATGTCCGCTTCGGTTTGGAAGCAACTCGGATCCCCTGAGTTGGCCCCTTCCACGATCACCCTTCGAGCGTGGGATGGTCATGCCTCCCAGCCTATTGGCCTATTTCGTAACTGTCCCATCACCCTCGCCGGTAAGACTGTTTGCGTTGATGTCGAAGTCATTGACGCCCCTCTAGACTACAACATTCTATTGGGGCGAAGCTACACCTATGCCATGTCTCCTGTCCCATCCGCGGTCTTCCGCAAGATGTCTTTTCCACATAATGGAAAGATAGTCACCATTGACCAGCTATCGTATCATGAGCCGCCGTCTCCATCCGCCTCCGAGATGACCATCTCTTCTGTAGCCAACAAGCAAACCGTCGATTCTTTGACCAGTGTCTCCCCCGGCGTCTATAAAGATTCCACCCTGCTTGGAACTTTTCCTCACCTTCCTCCCCCTCCTGTTACTGATCCCAGCTTGTCGAATGTTTGCATGATGCAATCGTCTCAGGCTGCCCATAAACGGCCTGCCTCGGCTAGCCCGCCCCCTCCTCCCCGCCCTCCGCAACCCGCTCCTAGCCATCCATCTCAGCCAGCCGGACCTCCTCTTTCTGGCCCTCCCCCTACAGCTGGTGCCCCCGAACCTCTTTATCCTCTAGGCTCGGTCCCCCCTGGCCTTAACCATCTTGGCGCCGTACCTCCTGGTCATTACCCTGCTGGACAGATCCCCTTCTTGGCTCCCCCTCCCGGAGTATAGTCCGTCCCCGTCATGGCCACCCTTTCTCTCCCTAACTTGACCTTGGGTATTCCGGTTTGGTACCTTGACCCCCCAGCCGCCACCCCCCCTGGTCACCCCAAACCTTACATGGCTTTGACACCGGTTCAACCGGTCCCCCTCGCTTCCTCCATAGCCACTGTGCCCCCAGCACCTCCACAGGACCCTTCTCCTGTTGGGTCGGCTCCCGGGAAGAAAGGCACAGCCCGCAAGGGGGCAACCAAAGACCAAACCACCACGACCAACCCGGCTCCTTCTCCACCCCCAAAGCCTTGTGCCTTATGTGATGTCATTGGTCATGCCACCCATGCTTTTCCCGAGTTACCTCGTATCCGACCCATGGTAAACTTCGCGTTCCCCGACACTACGGTCCCTGAAACTCCCACTCCTTCTTCGACCGTCCCCAAGAACGCCAAGACTCTCCGCACCAACAAGCCTTGTGCTTTGTGCGGTGTCCATGGCCACTACTCCCATTATTTTCCTCACCTGACACATTACCGCGCCTCCCTTGAGGTGATCCGCGAGTATGAGGTTGAACAAAATCACTCCGCCTCTCCCATTCTCGCGCAGTATGCTTCAGGCCAGCCTGAGGATACCCCCGCTCCGATCCACATCCCCCCCCCCTGATGTTCAGATGACGGAGTCTACAGTCACCATTCTTTACCTATCCTCCTCTGCACGACACCCGGAGCCTAGCCCGTCTGTAGCCTTCCCCATTGTGTCCGTTGATACCCGAGATCACTCCACTTGTGTCTCCGTTGACCTCCGCAGCCCGAGTCCTCGCCATGTTTCTGATAGCTCTCATACATCACCTTGTGTGAGCCTTGATCATCCTGCCTTTTCCCCCTGCCATTACTGCTCGATGACTTCTGTACCCTCACGCCGCCGTCATTTCCTTTCATCCCCTCATTTATTTTCTTGTCACACCATTTTGCAGGACCCCCCGTCCACACCCTTTATCGGTTACGCCGACGGTGCAAGTCGCTACTCCAGGAATCTTGCCTCGGCAGGGTGGGCCATCTTCACCCCTTGCATGACCTCGTTCTGTCTAACGGGGTATGCATTGGTTCTGCCACCAACAATCAGGCCGAATATGATGCAGTGCGTGGCCTATTAGCCGATGCCTTGTTGCATCGCATCCGCCATCTGCACGTTTGTTTGGATTCCCTGCTTCTTGTAATGCAACCAAATGGTGTTTATCGTGTGCATAACCCTGTGCTGTTCAGACGCTATTTACGAGTGAAAGTCTTAATACGTGCGTTTGAAACCATCACTTTCAACCATGTACCCAGAGACCAAAATCACTACGTAGATAGTATTGCAAACCATGTCCTAGATTGGCATTTATCACACACAAGTCATACAAGACAATAACATTAAATCAACCATCAAAAGGCGATGCATATCCATAATATGTGTCGCAAACCATATATTGATGAGTCCATCTACTCTGATACATACGACATGCCCATAGCATGTTCCAAAAAACTGGGGGCACCATACGCCCCCCCCATACATATACTTACGACGTGCCCATAGCATGTTCCACAAACTCGGGGCACCATACGCCCCCCCATATATATCCATCCGACATGCCCATAGCATGTTACAAACAAAATCCAAAAAACTGGGGGCACCATATGCCCCCCCATACATTCTAGGGGGCACCACTTGCCCCTACACACATCCGAGAGGGCACCATATGCCCCTATATCTTGCCAATACACGACGAACGCCCTGATCCGCCTGGATCTCTGTCCGAAGTGTTCCCAGATCCCTCTCCCTCCAGTTGACCCGCAACTCTGCCATACCTGCACAACCACATTCTTCTTGTCAGGGTACAGATCGGGAACACCATAACCACACACCACAATCCAACTCCCAGCCATAAAACAGCACCAAACCCCCCTTATCTCCCAGGTCGCAGTTTTCTGCCATTGTCTGGACCAGGTCGCACTTGTTGCCCTAATACCTGCGTCCTGGGTCGTACTTTTTGCCCCAAAAAAGTGCGACCCGGCCATAGAGATGAAGGAGGGGCTGTTTCTGGGGGTTTTGGGCCCTCAACTGCAAATGTAATCCGTCAAAATGCAAGAGCAAGGTTAGGCCTCTCGCCTCCAACTGACAGATCTCGAATCCAACGGTCGGTTTGTCCGCTACGTTCGCCACAAGATTTAGGGCCTTCTCTCCTCTCCACATTCACCACAACAACAATAGCAAATGAATGATTTTGGAGGGAAAACCGCCTCATTAAAAGAGAACCCCTGTTTCTTCTTTCGACTGCTGCGACCACACCGTAGCCCCGTTCGACGAACCGTCAGCACCGCTGGATAGATCTCACCGAGCTCTCAAATGGGTTTTCCTTAGTTTTTGGTGATTTGATACTTCACTCGGACACATTTTTCCACGAAGGATCACTTCACCGCTCCTTAAAATCGAATTTCCTCACTTACGACACTTGTACTTGGGGCACCATATCGCCCCCTTACTTGTCCATGTTCGTGTTGATTTTCGTCATGAGTACCCACCTTGTACTCATGCTTCTATGACCCCCCATTGGGGCCTTTATTGTGTGGCAGCACTATCTAGTCGCCCTTGCTTAGAGCATCCGAGTTGAGTCATCATTGCATTCATGGAGTCTATCCCGCATCCTTTTACACCATACTATAGCCCTCCATTCTTTTTTGCTTGGTTCCTCTCTTGTGTCACATCTCATGACCTTCAGCCCCACTGTCCCCTGTCCCTTTCGATATTGTGTCAGTCGCTGCCATGTCATTCATGCCCTTTATGCTCTAACAAGGGAAGTCGTCCATTCGCCACCCCATCCTTCCCATTTCCACCATCATCATTAGTGTCAGTCTGTCCGTCGCTCTATTGCTCTTCTCTCGTGCCTTAGTTGAGGATCTCTCATTACCTCACCTAAGGCGGACCTCCTTCTGTCGACCTCAGCACATTTCTTCCAGAAGCAAGGTCTAGAGGGCGGTGTACCTTGGTTCCAGCTTCCATTTTTGTTCGGTGCCTCGGATCAGGCAGGGGGATTTCTTACCTCCCTTTGACTTGATTGCTTCTCCAGCTCCTTTCAGCATGATCGAGATTCGTATACTAGACAGTCCAGTGACCCAGCAGCAGCTCTTGATGATTCCCGGGCGTGTGTGAGATGTCTCAGCCCTCATGAGGGGGTGGCCCTGCAGGTAGCCCCCCACATGCCCGGATGCCCTCTTCATTGCGGCCTTTGATGCCGCTCCAGATTTTGATGATGTTGGCCTTAGCCACCTGCAGCGCCTCTATGATTTGCATGTACCAGTCAGATCTTGTGAGCCCTTCCCCATTTACAGGGGGCATTTGGGTTGTACTTATCTCATGTACTCAGATGATATTGTACTAGTCCTGGCTGTTATCCCAGGCACAGCATGTATGTGATACTATTCATTGTATTTTTATCTGGCTCTTGATTATGCCAGCTGTATTCTATGGTTCGGTCCCTTGTTCACTGGACACACTATTCTTTTGTACTTTGTCACGGCGGGCATAGGTATGCCTCCCCCGCTGCCTTCAGCACAGGTACCCTCTCATAACAGAGACTTGTTGCACCTGCGAGTCTCGTCTCCTCAGGGTCTAGTCCTTCAGCACACTATCTACCTCATATTTCTCTCTCTGACATACCCTTTTGTTGTCTAGTGATTGTCTTCTTACAACGTACTTCGGTCATACGATTTGCTCCTGACACTCGCACGCTGGGGGGCAATCTGTTACACCATTTTTTGGTCATCTAACTTTTTCATCATTAGATGGACCCAAGTACACCATGTAAGACCAGTTTTACCCCAAGTAAAACTGCTTTCACTATGATTAATTAGGAAACCCCAAAAGGAATAATTAATTAAACCATAATTTAATTATTATTCCCGGTCATGTTTAACCCAAAAACAAAGAAATTAATGAGATAAACCCATAGTTATCTTATTATTTTCTAGGAATAATTATTTAATAATATTCCTTGTTAAATATGACCAAATCAACCACCATTAATCAAATAAATCATTATTTAATTGATTATATCCCAACCACTTCCTTAAAAAGATAAATAAATCATTTATTTATTTATTTTTCACTAATCAAGGGATTTGACCCAAGTCAAACACCCTTTCCCTCCAACAAATAATAATAAAATATTCCATAGAGGTGAATCTAGATGTGATTAACATTATTTTAATCATGCACCAAGATCTAGAAGGACCCAATATTTTGTTATAAATAGGAGGGTTTTCCCCATCATTCTTCACCTTTTGTTGCATACTAGATCACTCTGGATCTATACACTCGGTCTCATTTTCCGCCATTGTTGCTCCCATTGAGCTCTACCTTCTACATTGGGTTTTCTACATCTACAAGAGAGAGAAAGCTTAGATCTGAAGTGCTGAGGACTACAAAGAACCCATCCCATTGAGGAGATCCGGATACACCTTCTTGTTTCCTCCCAGGTGCCCTGTAATATAAAAATTCATTCAAAAATCGTGTTCTTGTCTTGTCTGTTGGATGCATGGAGCAAACTCTTTACTTTACCGCTTAATGTCTTTCCATTTATAGATCTGTTTGTTGCAGCACTTTAACTACTAATTGCAGATCTGAAGATGTTTTGCAGCCATTATTGTTGTTAGGGCTATTAGTTATGCGTGGCTAAAGTGGTTCTTTTTCGTACGCTTCGACAAAGAATTCATACTAACACAAGGTGTAACACATTTATTGATCTTTTACAACAAATACTTGATTCCATAAAAACAAGAATTTAACATATTACAAAAATACCACCAATGTTTGATCCTAAATTACAGTACAAGAAAAAAGGACATTTGTGATGGTTGAAAATTGTCAGCATAAGCTCATTGGTGACGGTTAAAAGAGCCTTTGTCCCCGCAAATTGAAGTTCATCAAAAGTATAGGTGTTCGAGTGACATTCAAGGTTCATCAACAATAACAGTTTATAATGACGAATAGTTACCATCACCATTTAATATGAGAAATGGTCATGGAACTTAACCTTCGTCGCAAAAAAAATGAACATCACCAATTGTGGCATCACCACAAATATAAGTGTTGTGGTGACATTCAAGGTACATCACGAATAATGATTATACTGAAAAATAGTGAATGTTAGCATTTCATATGAACAACATCGATTTATGGTGATGGAATTTTAATGGTCATCAATATTTATGCATATATATATATATGGTGGCGTTCATTTACCGTCACCATTTCATATTTTGGTGAGGGTCAAAAAATTTCACCATCAGCTCATTGGAAATGGTCAAAAGAGTTTACGTCACTAAAAAATGATCATATCCATTCCATATAAATATCAAGGCATTATGGAATCAAACCACTAACCTCCTACTTCTAAAGAAATTGTTGTTTCTTTGAGCTAGCACCCTTTAAAGAATTAGACTTAAAAAAAATAGATCTTGAAACATTATAAATTGTAAATTCTACAACTTTAAATAAATTATAAAACTTTGTAATGTCTTGGAAAATACTTTACTAAACAAGAAAAATAGGATCAAATTTTGTACCTAATGGTTATGGAAGTTATGAAAAGTGGGTGGAGGGAAATAAATTCATGTGTAAGATACTCAATATGTTCGGTTAAATACTCAATTAGAAGTGAAACTTTAAATAAATTGATAGCCTATAAATGACCTATAATTATGAAATCTAAAATCTACAACTACACCAAAGATTTATTTTTCACCTTTTTAATCATGTAAATATGTTGTGATGGCATACAAATCTTCCTCTAAAATATTTAGTTACATTCCAAAAATCCAAAAACAATGAGTATATATGATGGAATTACGAATAATGAGCTACATGCTTGAATCCTACTAGCTCTGGGGTCTATAAAACTAATTGGGAGTGGTTCTTGTTATTAATTAATTAAATATGTCAAAATACAACAATCAATAATAATGATCTTGAAATGTAACCAGTAAATAGATGTTAAAAATTTTACGTACAAATTTTGTCTAATATTGGTTACACCAGCAAGATATGAAAGGGGCATTCAGAAACTTCCAAATCCATGTCAAGCAGGAATATGTGAAGATGTAATTGTATGGATACAAGGAAAGAACTCGCTACCTCTCAATGATAACTATGTCCTCCCATAAGTACTTCAACTAGAAAAAGGGTGTGAAGACAAACACCTGAAAGTGAAAAAAGCTACACAATACAAAAAGATACTTCATCCCCCCTCAAACTTTATAGAATAGATCTAAAGGAATAAGAAAATATCCATAGAGAATAGGATTAGATTAGGAAAATTAAATATCATAAGAAAAAAATAACTAACAACCAAAATGTACTAATTTGAATGTGCTTAAAGTACATTAAACAAAGATGGAATCCATAGTACATTAAGGTGACAGTGGTCAATTTTGGGATTGGTCAATTGTTAACTATCCATAATACCACCAATCTATAGGATATTTTCCCATTAATGGAGCAACATGTTCAAATCTCACATTGTTTCTTGATAACCACTATCTTTAACTCAAAATCATTTATAGTTCTAGCGCATAACTACAAAACATGGATAGAAAAGTGAGCATAAAGTCCAGAAGCCCAATATACCTCAATGGAGAAAATAAATAAATCAAAACTTACTTACAATGTACCAGCCATTGAAATGATAGAAAAATAAAATTTCATGATCCTTCTCATTAAGGACAAAAAAAATCATATCACCTGCAACGATGAATTTATAAACATTTTTTCATAAAATGGTGTTAATCCACTAACTATATGTTGTTTGCAAAAATAATTCAAGGATATATATAGTTGTTTGGAAAAAAATCATCTTTGAGGAAACCAAGCCTATACTAAAAACTTAACCATTAGAGAGTACCATTTAGATATGGGTTTTGTCATGTGGTGGGTCACTTGTACTTAGTCCAATATTTGAGGAAATAAGCAACCAATTGAGTCTACACAAATAGTTTTTATTTATGTATAGATAATCCATTAACTTAAATAATTTCCTACATCCAACCCATTTATCTTTGGAAATATTTCTTGAACCTTAAAGTCATCAAGAAAATAAGCCAACATGATCAGACAAGAATTTTTTTAAGAATCTACCTCATTGGGGGTATAAAGGGGGAACTAATACTACATAAAAAGACCATTATTCTTGACGAACCATGGAACCCCCTTTTAACTCATTTAAGAGACTCCTGTAGTTGAAATTCCAAGTTGAAAATGTCATTCCATTCATGTTAAAAAATAAATCTTCCCTTCACAACTCTTTTTTGGGGTAGATATGCATCTCATCATTCCATCACATAAGGTGGAAAGGCCACTCCATTGAACTTTCCAATTAATGTTCTTGCATGTGAATTTTTGCAAAGAGTATCTTCTCAACCAAGACCTACAACATGATTAACACACTAATGTCATAGGTTTTCCTAGGGAGTGTTGATAGCTTATCCAAGTTGATACAATATTGGTTTAGAGGGGTCATAGGAGACACTGGATATTTTATTGGTAACTTTCCAGAACCAAAGAATTCATTGAGGGCTTAGGAAATATTGACCTCTTTTTATCAATTAATCCCAATTCTTCTTATCTATTACAGATATGGACATGCTAGGATACACCTCCCTCCTAAATATATCTATTAGTATGATGAGTTGATTAGACGAAGAAAACTAAGCTTAATATAAATAATTCTAGATTACTCCACATCCTGAAAATAAAGGATTATAGATACTTACATTCATCATGCAGCCATGCTAAAGAAAAAAATAAAGTCTTCCTTTTGTAGCAATTTAGATGAAAGAATGAAAATAGAGTTTTATTCGTAAGGACAAAACCAAATCAAATTTATATTCATGGAGAAAAAGAAGAACTATTTTTTACTGAAGTAAACCAAACACAATTAAGATGTCATTCATGACAAACTGAGGAAAAAAGAAATTAGGCTTTTTTTTGCTGACCAAAAAATAAATATTTTATGAAAGTTATGTAATAAACTTATTTGTAAATAACAAAATCTCAGATGTACGGATTATTTTACAGAAATTATGTAATAAAATTATATGCAAGTAACAAAATCTGAGATGTAGGGTTTGTGCAGGGAACATCACTGGGGATATCAATTTGCAATCGGAGATGTAGGGTTTGTCCAAAGAACCTTGGTGGGGATATGAACTTTCAAATATTTATCTAGATCAAAATCTCCCCTCTCCATTGTAGCTGCCTTGATGTCTCGTTTATTTCAAGGTTTCTACTTAAAAAAAATGATTTAATCCCCGTCATTTCAAAAAATACACCCACAAAACCTCATGTCATGGAGCATTCTCTTTTTGAAATCCTAACAAATAAATGAATTATCATCTTCCGTTCTATGTATAATATTGGAGCTTTGTAGTAGAGACGACTTAGAATAGAATTTTAGATAGATAAACTTACCAAAATAATATTATTTATATATGGAGAAACGTAAGAAAATGTTGATTATGTCGAGCTCATGAGGGGGAAGAATAAATTCATTGTCCAGAGAACAATGAATCAACTTAGTAATAGCGTCAAGAGTTTTTAATGTTTTGATAGCTGCGCTAAAGTTTTAGGAGGGGAAAAGAAAAAGAAAATACTATTTATTTTTTAATAATAAAAAATAAGGATTTTAAAATTGGAAGTACATTCATAAAATGTGTAAGGGTTTGCATTAAGCATTTCACTAAACAAGCATGATTACATGTTTCTAGCCCAGTATGGGGTAGATATCATGTAAAAGCTTAAAGAAGTAAATATTTAACATTTTTAATCTAATGTCGCCTTATTTAACACTGAAAGAGGAGATATGGTAAATAAATATAAATATAAATGAACTAGAGGTATGGTAAGTAAATAAAACCTATTTTAATACTTAGCACAAAAAAATGGAAAATAAATAGAAATATAAATAAACTAAAGGTATAGTAAATAAATAAAGCCTCTTTTTATATTTACTTCATAAACCTCTTTATATTTAAGGAAACTCAAACAAGAGGTTTTATTTAGGTGAAGCCTATGGGAAAAATACAATTTTAATACCATGGGCTAAATACCATGGGCCAAATACCATATTTATAAAATATCTATGGTAAATAAATAAATATAAAAGAGGTATAAAGAAGTATGTTAAATAAATAAAAATATGTCAAATAGGATTAGAAATGGGCCAAATATCACGGTAAATAATAGAGGTATGTTAAATAAATAAAATATAAACAAACATAATTATGGTAAATAAATAAAACATATTTTTATATTTCCTCCATAATCCTATTTATAGTTATGAACACTCAAAAAAGAGGTTTTATTGAGTTGAATCCTATGAACCAAATACCACAGGCCAAATTATTATTAATACCATGCAAATAAAACATTATTAACCCTAATGTCAAAATTAAAATAATAATAATAATATTATTATTAATAATTCTAATATTCATATTAATATATTATAATATTAATATTATTAAATATAATAAATTTGGATTAATACAATACTAAACTTGGTATATGATACTATATATTAATATATCATGATATATACTAACTCTAGATATATATGTCAAGGAATAATAAAGACATAGAGAGATATATATGGAGAAATAAGGGGATTCACAAGGGAGAGATGGAGATAAAATAAAGGAGAGGGGAGAGAAGGAATGGAGAGAGAGAGAGAGAGGGAGAGGTGTGAGAGAGGTAGATAAGGGTAAGATATGGAGAGAGTGACAGAAATATGGAAGTGGGGAAAAAAGAAGGAGAGAGAGGGATGTAGTTAGAGAATTGGAGGGTAGAGAGAGAGAGAGAGAGAGAGAGAGAGAGAGAGAGAGAGAGAGAGAGATGGGCGAAGAGAGAGGGAGGTAAGAGAGAAAGGGAGAGAAATGAAGGATGAGAGAGAGGACTTAAGAGAAAGGAATAAATATTATAGAAGAAATAAGATGTGATCAGATTACTCTATAGGGAGATGGGAGATATGGGCACCCTACCTACCTAAGTAAATTTTTAAACCAAATGTGGTGTATCCATATATAATGGTGGCTGATTATATGAGGAGGCACTGGATTTTTAATGTGATATGAAAAAAACAAGTACCTAACCTAACCATTTCACATTCACCAATGTTCTCTCTACATGTGCTAATTTGGTATATTTGGAACATGGAAAAGGATTCTTGTTTTGTGATCACCTCCCACAAGGATTTTCCAATTGTGATAACACAAATATTGTGGTTGCATCTTATAAATCATCATCACTTCAACCAACACATCATTCAATAGTGATAGTATAAAAAGTTTCAGGCTTTGGGCAACAAAAAGGAACACAATGCATTCACCCTCAATCTCTTCTACATAGTTGTAGCTCTCCTCCCAAACCAAAGCCACTAGTGTTGTGTGATCACTTTTCCCTGAATCTTGTGCAAACATATCGAGGTAAGGAAATGTTACACCAGGGTACAAATCCACTGTGTGGCATATCCATTGAAGGAGAACACGTTCCAAACAATAGGTAAATTCTCACAATTATCCCTCTGTGGGATGTTGAGAACTCCAAAATTCCACATGCTCGTTAATAAAATCTATAAGATTAGAACTTTCGTACAAGACATAAAGTCATACTCAACTTGGACCAAAAGGCTCAAGATCTGGGTGGCGGAAAGGGACATCTTCAATATGATTTGTACTATTCTCATCTAGACCATTTTGCATGGATATCTCCTGGAGTTCAAATGCATATTCTAGGTTCCATACAACATCTCCCATGGAAGGCCCATCAATGCCCTTCTCTTCCAAGAAATTTTCAGTAGTCTCCCTAAACGTTTTGAGAGAACCAGGGTTGATGGTCCCAACAAGGTAAGGGTCAATGATTTTTTTAAGCTTTCCCTTTTTCTGCTAGTCCATTTCCCACTATGATATATTCAATTATTCTATGTGAAAGATAAGATTAAGAGTTTTCCTTGCACACAAGATCTCCAGTAACACTACTCCAAAAAATACACATTAGATTTCTCTGTCAGTTGCTTCCTTTTGAAGTATTCAGGATCAAGGTACCAAAGGTTCAAACTTCCCTTGGATCTAGTCTTTGAATGTCCAAACTTTGCCACATTTTCCTGTGAGCCCGTTATCATGGAGATCTGTGACATTTAGATAAGCACATAGGATTTGCAACAAGGGAATTATTTTACAATATTGACGAGATACTGAAATTTCGTTGGTATCTCGCTAATAAAATGGTTTGCCAACAAGTTGAGGGGGTCTAAATTGGTGCAGTTGAAAATGAAAGGCAATATTTTCCCGTCGAGGCCAAATCCCATGATGCTAAGCATGAAAAACCTCTCATTGTTGCTATTCATACCTTCAAGCTCCAAGATGTTGATGTTGTAGGTGTTTTGATCTTGTCTCCAATCCACAGTCACACCTTCTTTCTCTAAGAGGGTGACATTATAGGGGTTTTGATCATGTCTTTGGTCCACTGCATGAGCTTGGGTACATAAACCTGGCACCATGTCGAGCTAAGGGCCATTATCATTATTCAACAAATAAATATCAATAGAGAAATAGAATTCTAGAGACATTGGATATCATACCTTTCATTTCCTCCATCAACATACCAAAGTTGTCGGTCCTCCAAAAGGAGCCTTTTCTCCATTATTTGCTACAAAATTGGGGTTCATTAGTGCTGCCATATATGCTAATAAACCCACTTCACTATCTCCTCCATTAGGAAATCTGAGTTGTCAAACAAAAATGTAAAGGTAAAGCTCTCCATCATCAAGGGTTATATGGCATGTCTTCTAATTGTGCAAAGAATATTCTTTTCAATACATTGTTATATGGTGGTATGATGTAGACATACCATTTAATGTTGCTCACTCACCTTATTACCAAGCGATATGCGACTCTATTATAGCTACAGGAAAGGGATTCAAATTCCCTATCATGTAAATTATGTATTAAATGAAGTAAATATATTCATTGGTACAATTCTCATAGAAATTGATACAACTAAACACATTTATCCATTATTACACAATAAACCATACTTGAATATTTTGAATTACATATTTATAACCATTAATAAAGGTTTATATATTATTAAAAAAAAAAAATCATACCTAAACAATTAACAAAATTTCATAATACCATTAAAAATTAACCATGGTTCATATCAAATAATCAATAAAATTTCATACACCATTAAAGAAATAATTAAGGTTCATAAATTAATTAAGGAAGGTTCATACAATACTCCCTGATGGGGGAAAGGTCTGAGAAACATGTGGAAGGCATCTCACAGGGCTAAATATAAGTGGAACGAGGGTGAGAGAAAGTAATCTTGGTTCCTTCATCATAACACATGTAGCGAGAGACTTACTGGCTTTACGTTGGCAATTCACATGAAAAATAACTGTGCATTGGAGTTCAGAGGTGGTAAAAGGATAAGGAAAGGGAAGATGAGGGAGCCTGAAATTAGATTCCTCACTCTGGTTTGGTGCTTTTCCTGATGGTGGCCTCCATAGAGGAAGCGTAAATATTGTAGGAAGGTTTACTGAGGGAGTGGCTTGTGTGTGCTTGTCGTGGGAATTTTCTAGTTCGGTGTGTTCAACTGGTCCCTGTTGCTCAATTTATTAGCCATTGTCTACATCGAGGTTGAGGATAGGAATTTTAAGGGAAGTGGGCTCAGTCATTTCCATTTTTCTTGGCATTCGGTGAGCCTGTTGTTTCGTTCTAAGAGAGGAAGCTAGAATTTGCACTCTAGGAAACCGCGAGGGTGGTGGAAAAAAACTAGTTTATTTTCCTAATTTCGTGGTCTTTGGGGTGGGTGCGATGGTTTTTGGTGGATTAGTGTGTGGTCCCTATATGGAGAATTTGGAGGTTGGTCACTAGCCTGGGTGACGTTACGCTCAGATGTCAACTACTTTATCATTGTTTGTTGTTTAATTTCCTATGTTGATATGGTGGGTGATGGTATTTGGTTTTCCTGGTGGTGGAAATATTTATCTGGTAGTGGGAGGTGGCTTTATGCTACCTTGAATTGGTGGGTGATGACATTTGGCTCCTTTTATTGTGGTGTTTGTTTTCTATCGTGGGGGGTATGGTCTCTAAAATTTGCACATGGTGGGGTTCCTCAACCGTGGTGAGTTTTGAATCTCACGAGGTGGTGTGGTAGTTCTCCATCCCCTATATTCCATGGCCCTATGGGGGTGGCAGACTCCGAAATAACCATGGAAGGCTAGGGTTAAAATACTGTGGGGCATGCATGACTTGCTAGTGTGGGTGAGCATGGTGGATGTGGAGGTGGTACACAGGGGGATAGCAGAGGTGGGGGTTTGAGGGTTAAATAGAAGAGTCGTTAGGGAGGACGAGTGTGCTGTGGCATAGGGAGTTATAATTCTGATTTGTCTGAGGTAAATGAGGGTGAGGTTGTCCAACATTGCTTACTAGAGTACTCTCATGCACTTATCAAAAAATTGATGGAAAGAGTGGACAAAAGTAAGAGAGTCTATCATGAGAAGCATGCAAAGCAGATGAAAACATTGGAATGAATTCACTCTCTATAGTGACAAGTCCGAGATAGACTGGTAGTGGTTTGGTGAGGCAAAAGTCAACTTACTGAGAAAGTAGAAAATATGGAGACTTGGTTGGCGCACTTTGAAAAGCACGGTTAGTTTGACTTCTGTCCTCCACTGCATCTAGGAAAAACTCTAGAAAACCCTGCCCAACTGTTTATGGAAAATGTCCCTAGTCTCTCTTTTTTATTTTTTTGCATCTGGTACAATTTTTTTTCAAAAACCTAGTCAGGTTGAGACCACCTATTTTGTAAGAGGCTATATGTACTCATTTTTTCCTACATGAATATAAACTTGAATTTTAGAAAAAAAAATGTTCATACATGATTAAAAAATTAATTAACTTTCATACTTTAATTAATAAAGGTTCATACCTATTTACTAAATAGGTCTATAAATATATATTTTAGGTTTATCTATTTAGTATTTATCAAATGTAAATATGACGATTTAGTAATAGATTTAAATGAACTCACACGTTTAACATACGAAATGCTATATTTATCTATTTATTGAATGTAGATATGAATATTTAACCTTAGATTTAAAACAACTCACACTTTTAACATAAATCAATGAAGTTCAAAAATTAAACTTTATGGCCAAATATTAAATATAAATATAAATATTAATTTAGCTATATAAATATTACCTTTACTAAAATTATAATGAAGGGATTAGTGTAAAGTTGATATATGATACATGAAATTATGTTAATTATAGATGAGTCCATTTGCAGTATTAAACTTTAGAGAGAAAAAGGTATTCATAATTTTAACAATGTAAATTCAGAGACCCCTTTGTCTCTAAATTTTAACACTGCAAATTGATTTAGAGACACCTTTAGTGAAATGTAACACTTCGATACCAAAATTGCAATTTTCCATCTATGGAGTAACATAATTAAAAATTACTGAGATAAATGACTAATTCATATACTTGTTGTACTTGTTATTTGGCCATATTTTTATTCTTCAACTATAATAGTCATTTACATTAATCATTATTAATTCTGTCACTTATTATCTAGTCATATATTTTAATCCTAGACTAAATTAGTCATTCAAGTTAGTCGCTTTTAGTTTATTCACTTATTATCTAGTGATATCTTTTATCCCTAGACTAAATTAGTCATTTAAGTTAACTGCTTCTATTTTAGTCACTTATTATCTAGTCGTATATTTGATTCCAAGATTAAATTAGTCATTTAAGTTAGTCATTTTTAGTTCAGTCACTTAAAATTGTTCAAATTTAGTAGTAATTCAGTTGAAATAATTGCAGTGACTAACTTTTTTAGTCACCTAGTCATTAATTTCATCATTTTTTACTTGTGAAACTATTTGTCTCGCAGTTTGTGTATACGTCAGATAGCCGAAGTTATCTCTAGAGATAAATGACACTGGTACGTTGATGAGGACTAGTGAATATTCAACACTTGTTAATGTACGTCAAATATCCAACAAGTTATTATTGAAAAATAATGGAGGAGGCTCCAAGGAATGGTTGTTAACTTTAACAAGGTATTTTCCTTTTGAATTTATGAACTATTTGATTTCAAACTAACTCAGTCTGGAACTTTAACGTAGATGTAACCGAATTACTCAGATTATGGTTCACATAGAAACAATTGGAGAATGTGTAGTTTTCATGTGCTTCAATTGAAAAATTCGCTCGAATTAAATAATGTACATGGCATGTGAGCTTCAACAATGTTGTGCCAAAATAGGATTTCCATGAAATCTACATAGAATTGTAGTACAATAATATTTTGGCATAACATTACTGAACCTCGCATCCCATGTACATTATTTCATTTGAGCAAATTCTTGAATTGAAACACATGACAATTACATATTCTCTAACTTTTGTTGCCTGAACCATAATCTGAGTAATTCAGTTACATCCACATTAAATTTCTAGATTGAGTTAGTTTGAAATCAAATTTTCCAGAACTTCAAAAGGAAAATCATCGTGTTAAAGTTAACGACCATTCCCTGGAGCCTCCTCCTTTTTCCTAAACTTCAGCTTGAAAACCAAGCAATAATGAATAGATAGAGAGGACAAGCATCTCTAATTCTAAGAAATAGGATTCACATGAAAATATATAAAAGGGATAAAACACAAGTTTCTCAGATAATAAGAACCACCAAAAAAATTCCTAATAACAATAATGAGAAATTGAATGCCAAATGTAATCTTCCCTTTTTGAAATATTTTCTTCCGATAGTTGTTCCTCTTCAAAATCTAGATCGACACAGATTGTCCTAGATATATTCATGAGACCAATGAGGCAAAATTATATTAAATTTAAGCAATTGTTAAATTTAATTGAATGGATAAATAATAATTAAAAAAAATTGAGAGCATGAATACCTAAATGAGATTAATTGCAGTGCAATCTTCTTGTGGCACAACATCGTTGAATGTCGCATCACATGTACATTATTTCATTTGAGAGAATTATTTAAATGAAAGAAACGATAATTACACATTCTCCATTTCTTGCTCCTCGAACCATAATATAGGTAATTGGGCTACATCTACATTAAATGGCTAGACTCAGTTAGTTTGAAATAAAATTTTTGAGAACTTCAAAAGGAAAAGACCTTATTAAAGTTAACAACCATGCCTTGGAGCCTCCTCCATTTTCCCAAAATTCACCTTCAAAACTAAGCAATAATGAATAGATAGAGAGGACAAGTATCTCTTATTCTAAGAAATAGGATACACATGAAAATATATAAATTGGATAAAACACAAGTTTATCAAATAATAAGAACCACCAAACAAATTCCTAATAACAATAATGAAAAATTTAATGCTAAATGTAATGTTACCTTTTTGAGATATTTTCTTCCATTATTTTTTCGTCTTCAACATCGAAATCGACACATATTGTCCTAGACATATTCATGAGACCAATGACACAAACTTAGATTAAGTTTTACCAATTATTAAATTTAATTGCAACAATAAAAAATAGTTAAAAAAATTTAAGTGCATAAATACCTGAATGAGCTCCTCTTGGTTTCAAGAATAAATTATTGGTGTAGTTTAATCTTGGAGCAAACCTCCCTCCACTTGACGAAGAAGCAATGCAGTCAACATTGACGTTGTTGTTTCTCTGTTGGATTTGAGAGTTTTACTCCAAGACCATCAAAATATTAATTTATTCTCTACTTAACAGGGCCAACCACGTTAAGGTGGAATCTCTTATGGCCCCTCTCCCACCCCCCCCACCCCCCCACCTCACATCACTCCCAATTTTTGAGTACCCAATCTATCTACTAGGAAATATTTGAAATAAATATATTAATATATGTCATAAATAAATAAATATATAGTACACATTTATTCATTCATTCGTACAATTTAAAAATATTTGATCTGAGTATGATTTATAATAGATTGTATGCTATACCTAATATCAAACTAGTTATTTCTAATTAAATTACAAGTAAAATCAATTATTCTTCGGTTTCTTGAAATTTTTCATGTATGAAGCAAGGACTCCATCTCCTTCAGTTGTAAGATGTCTTGCTCCCAACATGGTGAAACGTCTATGTTGTTGTAAGGGCGACACAGTAGTAACTCCAGTAAGAATAAAATTTTAAATTCTTATTGATAGTAATTATTAATACAAGCATTTTATTAATAAAAAGGTAGTAGATTTCTCATTACCTACTTCAATATTAGAGTGAAGAGGGATACTTTTGGATGTGGCCATAGGTTCCTTCTCTTGTCTAGCATCATCACATACATGCTCTAGAGTAGAAGCAAGAAGACTGATAATTAATACACCATTTGCATTTAAATATTTATAATTATAATCCATACTAAAAAGAGTTTATAATTCACATGAAATACCTCCATAATTGATTTGAACATTAGTTTTAATTTGCACTCCACTGTCACTAAGATCATGTCTTCCATCATTGCTTGGGACATCTGTATTTACATTGTCTCCCTACTTTTTACAATCAAGCATATTAGTTTATAGAAAAAAATAAAAAACAATAGATTGTATAAAAGTATTAATTTATAAATTCTCTTCGTTGCTTTTATTTTATGCCCCGTGCTTGTACCATGTTTAACAACAACTTGATATATGTGCTTGTAAGCAAGATTCAGGTCTTCCTCCATGGGAGTTTGATTGAATTGTTTAGCCTTCAATTTTGCATGACAACATGATTTTTTTTCTTCTATAATATTAAATTAAAATGATTAAGAATCTAAAATTTGGATGCAATTTTTTTTTATATACTTACAATTTTTTCTACTAGTTTTGAGTAACCCCTAGGGCCAAGATGATGTTATCCATGTTTTAGTATTATTTCCTTCGTGGCTTTAAATGTATCTCGGAGCCTATATTCATGGTATTGATAAAATTAATTACATGTTGCAATATTGATGAGAAAGAATTATAGTTACATTAATAAAAGTGCCTCACACGTTGGTGGTCTAGGTGGTGCCTTCCCTTCTTTTCAAATTTTTTTATCCTTTGCATATTCTAAGAGAGAATCCCACTCACTTTCTCAAATCAATGGAGGGCACTCATACTTAGGGTTCTTTTGCAAATGAAACCTATATTGGTCTCGCAGATATTTTAAATATAGGCCTACCTTCACTGTAACTCCACTTTTGTTTAAGGCACCATCTCTGAATATGCCAACTAACCTATTGATAATTTATTCCTTCAACTTTGAATTTTTTGAATACCTGCCAGCCACGCTCTCATACACTAGTCGTCAACAGCTCGCACCTACGATCGACATCCTCCAATAGTGCCTCTAAGTCAGCTCTATCAGCTCCTTTAGCCATGCTAGACTTGGTAGTTTTTGGCGTTGCTACTCGTCCCATATACCCAACCAGTTTCATCGGTGTTATGTATGCATACCAAAAGAAATGAATCAGTACCTCATACATAATTATAAAAATTTAAAATTCACCATAAAACATAACAACTTGTTACTTACCATCTGATCTCCATACTCAAGTGGGTTGAAGTGGAAAATCTAGGTCCCCATGATAATTCATACCACTGTATGCATAGTCATCTATATACAACGACATTTGGTTCCAATGTGCAAAGAACTCAAGTCGGAACACCCACCCAAATCCTCCACCTCCTCCTCTCCTCAGTAGCTGCCCCCAGCGGCAGATCTTGGGCTCCCATGGGACCCCTTCCAGGATCTGTACATGAGGTCGAAGTGTCGGGATATTCTCGAAGATGAATGAGCACAACACTGTCCCAAATTCATAGTCATGGTTCAATTGCCACTTTCATATTGACATATATCATTTCAGTGACAACAACATCATCTGGGCCCACACATAGTAGGTCTTGCTCAATACACTCTCCCCAAGCATCATTTTCCCTTTAGTGATGTGGTGGAAGGCATAGTTGCCCAAGATCTGTAGTGAGAGCCCGAGTTTCTAGTATCTCTAAATCTCCATTCGGTATATTCGTGCCCTTCACATAAACATTTGGTCGAAAATGGCATTCCAAAAACTGAAATATATTCCACCCCTACGGTAATATTGGTTGGATGTTTCCCACCATCCCCAATGGTGGGGGACGGGTGAGGAAATAAATGTCATGAACTATGAGCTCGATCTGCTGCCCCTACACTATAAAAACCTTATGGTCCAGGTCCCAATAGCTGACTATAATGGCTAAAAATATCTCTCCTACCCTCACCAACTGGTTCTCAACCAACTTGACCACCCCATAACTTGCCAGTGCACCTTGAAAAGCCCGATCCCCTTGGATTTTAGATATAATTGCCTCAAGGTCTCTACCTCTCTAGTTGATCTTTAACTATACCATATTTGTACAAAACCAACATTTTTTCCATCAGACAAAGGAAAATTTGTATAAAAAACATCAAGACCCAGTTCACAGAAAAAAACAACAAAGAATCCAACTTTTGGTAGCTCACACTTTTTTCAGCCTTGAACCTACGAGGTCACAGTTTTTCCTCTGAAACTTGCTACTAAGGTCACAGTTTAGGCCCCAAAAGGTTCAAGTCGGCCGTGAGGAGGGGCAGAATGTTGTTCCTGTCTCTGGGCACCTAATCGGGAATTTTAACCCACTAAAATTGAAGAGTATGGTTAGGGCACCTACCTACAATTGACAGATCTTGATTTCGATGGTCGGTTTGTCCACTACGAACACCGTAAGATTTAGGGCCTTTTTCCCCTCTCCATATTCACCACAGCTACACTTGAAAATAAATCAAATTGGTGGGAAATCACCCTATTAAAAGATAAACCCTAATATTTCTTTTGCCAATTGAAACCAAATGGTAGCTCCATTTGAAAAACAATTAGCATCATTGGAAAGCTCTCACTGAGCTCTGAAATTGGTATCCCTTAGTTTTTGGTGATTTGATACTTCAACCAGAAGTATTTTTTCCAAGAAGGCTCACGTCACCGCCTCTCAAAATCTGATTTCTACACCTACATCACCTTTACTTAGGGTGCCACCTAGCCTTGATACTTTTCGATGCATGTGTCAATTTTTGTCATGGTTAACCATCTTTTACTCATGATTTTATGGTCCCCACTGGGCCTATTCTATGTAGTAGCATCATCGAGTCAGCCTTATGGAGAGCATTCGATTTTATTCATCATTGCATTCATGGATTCTGTCTCGAGTCCATTTTCCCCCTATTACAGTGTCTCATCCGTTCATGCCTTGTCCCTCTCTCATGTAGCCCATTTTGGCCTCTAGTGCTACTATCCCCCTTCCCTTATGGATTCCAATCAGTCACTATGAGGTCATCCATTTTTTTTATGATTTGACAAGGTAAGTCATTCATTTTCTACTCAGTCCCCCCCATTCCATCATCATCCCTAGTGTCAGTCCATTAGTCGCTCTACTACTATCTCTCGTTCCTCGTTGAGGACCCTCACTGCCTCACCTATGGTGGACCTCCTTATGTCAACATGAACACATTTATTCCAGAAGACAAGTCTAGAGGGTGGTGTATCTTGGTTCCAGATTCCATCATTGTTCGGTGCCTCAAATCAGGCAAAAGGAATTCTTATTTCCCTTTGACTTGGTTATTTCTCATCTTCTCCACTTCAACATAATCGAGATTCATATACTTGATAGTTCGATGATCAAACAGATTGATTCAGTGATTCCTGGGTGTGTGTGAGATGTTTTAGACCTTGTGAGGGGGTGGTCCTTCAAGTATCCCCCCACATCCCCAGATGAACTTATCTTTACAGCTTCATATGCAGCTTCGCAAATTTGATGGGTTCAGCCCTAGCCGCTTGCAAGCACCTACATCATGAATGTATCACTTAGATGATCCATTCTTATTTTCAGAGCCATTTCCTATTCATATGGTCTTCTTTGGTTGTTATTATATCTCATGTACTCAGATATTATTGTACTCAGTCCTGGTTACTGTCCCAGGAACAGTATGTATGTGGGATCCATTATATTTTTTACTAGCTTATTTTATGCCAACATTTCATGTATCATTTATCATGTACTCTTTATATTAGTTGTATTTTACTGTGCAAACCATTATTCTTTGTAATTTTTCATCTCGGTGGGCATAGTTATGTCTCCCCAACCTCACTGAGAACAGGTACCCAACCATTAAAGGAGACTTACAGTTTTGGGTCTTGCTCCCCCATGGATATCGTCCTCTCTCACTTCACTTCACATATGTATCTCTCTCTCTATGACTCCCCTTTGGTGTTTAGTGATT
This sequence comes from Pinus albicaulis, assembly GCA_034641835.2. NCBI lineage: Eukaryota > Viridiplantae > Streptophyta > Pinopsida > Pinales > Pinaceae > Pinus > Pinus albicaulis. The sequence goes on from CM076571.1 coordinate 643,416,681, forward strand.
GTGTTCTTACAATGTACTTCGGTAATACGATTAGCTCCTAAATCTCGCACATTGGGGGGCAATCCGTTACACCATTTTTTGGTCATCTAACCATGTATAATTATATGGATCAAAATACAGCATATAAGACCAATCTTACCATAGTAAAATTTCTTTCACTAAGAAATAATTTAATAAAACATAGTTTATTAAGTTATTTCTAGTCTAAACAAGAAACCCCATGAGGAATAATTAAATAATCCTTATTTGTTTGATTTTCCTGTAGGAATAACTAATTAAACCTTTTGTTTAAATAATACTCCTGGTCATATTTAACCCAATTAATGAAAAATAATTAGATAAATCATTATTTATCTTATTATTCTCTAGAAATAATTAATTAACCCTCATTTAATTATTATTCCTTGATAATTTGACTAAATATTCTAGTAATAATTAAATAAATCATTATTTTTTTAATTATTCCTTAACCCCATTCATGAAATAATAAATAAAGAATTTGTTTGTTTATTATCTCTAAATAAAGGGATTGAACCAATTTAAATCCCTTTTAGCTCCAACAAAATATAATAAAATATTCCAAGTAGTTAGATCTAGATCTTGGTTAATAATATTTTACTATGCACCATTATCAAGGATAGCTCAACTTTTTGTTATAAATAGGAGGTTTTTCCATTCACTTCTTACTTGTGATCCTTTTATCATGGTTGGAGTTTGACCCTCTTATCATTGTCACACTTTGATTTAATTTTATTTTCCTTTTACCTATTGATATCCCTTTGAGTTGTACATGTATTATGTTTTATACACCATTGAGACGAAAACTATGAATCTAAAGCATTGAGGAAAACTAGGAACCCATCCCATTAAGGGGGACTCTTTATGTTCCCTTCCCAGGTGTTACATAATATAAAAATTATTTATAAATCTTGTCTTGTCCATTGGATATTTGGAGAAACTTATATTTCATTTTTTTATTTAGATTCTTTTATTGCATATATATGGGTTTATATTGCATTTTTTTCTACCATCTATTGCATATCTAGAGAAGTTAGACAACCATATTTGTTGCTACGACTGTTTGTCATGTGCATCTAAATTTATCTCTTTTCATACATTTGCATTAAGATTTCATACTAACAAGTATTACAGTATGACTTTCCAACATAATATTGGTTGGAGTACAAATTTCACATGAAATATTGTTTCATAACTTCAAAACATTATAATTGTGTTGCCAAGGCATTGCAAGTGATGTAATATTCCCAAATGGAAAAAGCAGGAATAGAGTGCATAAAACTAGAAATAAGCAGAAATATGAATAGATCAAAGCATGAGACAATAATAGATCCATTCCATTATGAATATAAAGGAAAAATAGGTACAATATCTTGAGGAAAATATCACTCATTTTGGGCAAACAAGCCTCCCAAGAAAGCATATACCTAGATCTAAAATTGTGTTAATGCATGAAATATAGGAATGCAGAAAACTATACTATCTAAGAGAGAATAGCAGCTGAAAGATATAAAATATTTTTTTTTTGATATAATGCTCCAAAAATGTTAAGGCTAGAGATCCATGCTCCAAAACATATCTCTAGGACAACCCAGAAAAGGTTTCTGGAAATACACACTATACAAGATATAGCAGATTTGGCCCTAGGGATGAATAATCTCTGCAACAGAATCAATGATGGGAGGTGGCTGCTATGATGTACTAGATGGCTGATCCTCCTCCAACAGATCTCCTAAATGAAGGTCTAACCCTGACACAAGATATCCAAACACTCCAAATAGGGCAATAAACCCACTATTGGAGATGCTCTCCAAAATAACGTTGTCCTTGAGGGAAATTGCATTGTAGCTGATGACTACTACTTGGTGTGGTGCCAAAATATGAAATGAAGCCCTGAGAACTTCCTCACAAGCTTTTGGATGAAAGGGTGATCCCTCCAATGGAAAACTAGCTCAGAATTTGGAGATCTCTCTCCTCCACTGCTACACCCCTACAACACAACACAACTCTAAACAGAACTTTGTTGTACATGAGACTAAAGCTTGGCCAAATACCTGAATGTGGAATTATAGTGAAAAAATTATTTCAAGAGGCCTCTCAAGGAAAGAGGTGGGATTTTCGATCAGGAATACCCTATGCTAAACAACACAACAATCTCAACTAAACAACTAGATAAAGCTATATGTCTAAATGGACCATCTAACAAAACATAAACATATATAAACATGATGAATATGGATTTCATCCTCTTCCTTTTATAATATATGCGGTTCCAAGCCCTAAGCCCTATCCATTAATGAAACTACTTCCATGCAATGTTTCTCCATCTAAAACTACGTTGTCCCTCCATTAGTGTCCACTCCTCCACAACAACACCGTTGATTTGGTCAAAGTTGACCCAGTCAAAGTTCTCTAGCCCCTGTTCACACCTTAGGGTTCTTTATTAAGCTGAAAATATGATCCACTTTTACATGAGAAGTGGTTTTATTCTTCATAAAGATATTTATGGGTATCCCACTTATTGAAGTGAACAAAAATTTAATATTCCAATTAGTTGCAAGCTAATTTAGGAATATTACAGTCCTCCCCTCCAAAAATTTTCTTGTCCTCAAGCAACTGCAAGGATACTGAAAAATCTCCAATGGATATGTCTCCTCCCAAGAATACAAATTTTCCTTTGGTGGATAAACCAAATAGCTCTCATCATGAAAAAGTGCGAGATATATGGAAAGATTTTTATGTTGTCCATTGGCCTCCTCAAGGCATGAGAGATGGTAAATGTTGGGTGCCTCAATCCTAATGAGAAACTCCAATCTCCATGCTATCATCCAAACAAAATGACACATCCTTGGTAGCTTATAGGAATAATAACCAATCCCTTGCTTCTGCAATTTATAGGGGTTGCATGGCTGAAAATGAGAGATAAAACTATTTTAATTACAATCTCTCTCTCTCCATTTATGATATAGTCCTCATGAAGCCAAAAGATACTTGGAATCTGAAGATCCCACTCCTTAGTTCTAGAAATATTTCTTGACCAATCTTCCTTACATATAGTGGATAAATTTTCATCACCATATGGGTTCCAAAAGAGACATGGACTAAGTGTCATATGATATACTGGATGGTGATAATAGTCCCTGAATTGAGACTAGCATTGTTTTGCTTCTTGTTGTCTCCAAACATGATATGATAAGTAACCATACAACCACTTTCTTCCTGCCATAAGCTTCTCAAAAGCTTGAAAATAGTGAAGGACATTAGGTGTTATTTGAATAGGATCCAAACAAAATATGTTTTTCCCAAATTCCTCCATGAAGTGGTCATTCTCATCACTGAATGTAGTCCCAATAGGACCATGAAATCCAAAGAGAGGCTTGCTCTTTTGTGAAGCAATGTGTTGAAAATGCATGGTAAGGAATGCACATACATTGTTAGTTGATAAATAAGCATCAAAACACAATCTTTACCATATATTGTAGAAAAGTTGGTGAAGATGTCCATAGAGGAACCTTCTCATTTCTCCATCAAAAGGAGAAATGATTTTAACAACCTTGCAAGGTGGTTGCTTTCCTCCTCATACATCAAACAAGCTACATATCTCCTGATATGTTGGTGCACATCTTCTTTGAGATCCTCCCAATATAATCCCTCCATGATGGTGTGACAAGACTCAATGAAGTCTACATGTCCTGAAGAGAGTGCCTCATACACTGCATGTAGAATCTCCTTCATGAGATTGGAGTCTCTAATCAAGTCCATCTAAGCATGGAAATAAATGACTCCATCAACCACTCTATACCTCCCATCTATCACTTTCCCATCAAGAACCTTACATGTGAAGAGGTTCTTGGAATATTCCACCAATAGTTGGGACTCCCAATATGGATCCAGGCTTCCCAACAATGGCAGCACTGTATAAATCTAAAATGAAGTGCCTGTCTCATCGTAACTCTCCTCTTTGACATACTCAATGCCAAAGTCACATGTTGGACTATTATTACCCCACTTTTGTTGTGTCCCTTTTAGTTGATATTTCCCAAGATAAGATTGAAGTACACGGAGATCAACCTCCCCTTGGAAGTTATTTCCAATGCATGCAAGAGTGTTAATAACCTCTTGTCATATTCAAAAACCTGCCTCATGTGTGGAAGCATCATTTACTGCCCCAAGAATATGGATTAGCCCTTTGACCCCATGCTTTTGTCATCACATATTTCTCAATCATCATCTTTTAGTTCAAATATCTTAGTGGGAGATGGAAATGTCCATATCAAAAAAATTATCATCCCTCCTTTGAACCCACCAAAGGTTCTCTACGCTATGCTAGCTCCTTCCATGGCTCCTTCCTTAGCGAAATATATCAATGCTGCACTATGTTGAGAGAAATATTTGTTCATCTTCCAATCAAGGGGTCTCCCTGGTGAGATGCCTCCATGTAATGAAACATCAATGCCTAGAGTAGGTTGTATATGTGAATGGATTGATTTGTCCCTTTCCTTACTATGCAAATCATCCTGCCTCTTCTGTGCATCAACATTCTAAAATAGAGAGGGGTGTGTGCTCATAAAAATATGATGTTGGTCCTCCTCCCTATATTCTTCTTTCATCTTCAATATCTCACAATATATCAATAATGGCACATGCTGCTCATGGACTATGCCCATATCTCCACATGTGAGATTCCTTGGAACTCCTTGTAAGGGTACAAGAATTCCTCTCTTTGGGGAAATTTCTCCCTCTTCCTCTTCATGAGGTACTAGATCTGCTCCTGATGTGACATCACTGTTAACTCTTACCTTCTCTTCCCCTTCATGATGAAAGGAGGTTGCCTTATCATCACTAAGAGGCTCTCTGTTTAGATCCTCTTTTGAAAAATAGATCTCCATGTCTTCATTTTGAGAAGAGAGCTCTTTTTGAAGTGGGGATATTGACTCTAGCAAGGTATTCTACAATTTTTTAACCCCCTCAATAGTTTTTTGAAATGGATTTAGGTTTATATAACCTTCCAACTCATGCAAAGGTTTTGTTTATTTAGGCTTGGCTAGCTCAACCAAGGAAGTTTTAGAATGTTTTTGATCAAATCTTTTCACTATTCTCCTAGTGAACTTTGCATAAGTAGATATATTTACATGATTGAAAGAAGAATTTTCATAAAACCACCAATCATAAGCCTTAAATTCAAGATGCACCGCTGCAACTCTAATGACTTCATCCCCTGAAACTTGGTGTTGCTGAAAATGGGTGTTTAGCTCCTTCACCCAAGCCCTGGCTGAACATTTAGGTGACCCATCAAAAGTTGATAGAAATAATGTACCAACATCATGCTGCTTGTACCTCTTGCCTCTATTGTGACTGTTAGGTCTTTTATCCTCCTTGATATTTCAAAAACCTTGGAATTTTAGATGATATTTGAACCTTTGAGATTGAGATTCATACTCTTGAAGATAGTCACCAAGAGTGTCCTCCTTTGGTACATCTCCTCCCTCTCTCTCTATTTCTATGAACATAGGCATGGTAGGGCATTGTAGATCTGATGGTGTAGCTGAATGCTCACACCCAAAATGTGAAAATATGGAGCTTTCTTTATGTACAAGACCTCTTGGAGAATCTCTACATCTCTCCATTCACATTCGTTTGATGTCTCTGTTAATGCCCTGCATAGTTTGAAGAAGAATTTTTTAGAACTCCTTCCCTCTTGATAATGAAATTTTTCCTTCATCTCTTCTGCAAATCTTCTCCTTTCTATGAGAAGCCTCCTTAGATGACATAATGGCTAAATTACATAGGCTGAGCCAGTATTATGCTCTGATACTACTATAATATTCCCAAACAGGAAAAGTAGGAATAAAGTGCATAAAGCTAGAAATATGCAGAAATATGAATAGATCAAAGAATGATACAAAAATAGATCCATTCCATTGTGGATATAATAGCAAAATAGGTATAATATCTTGAAGAAAATATCACTCAAGTTGGGAAAACAAGCCTCCCATGAAATCATACACCTAGATCTAAAATGTTGTTAATCCATGAAGTACAGGAATGCAAAAAATTGCGTTGTCTAAGAGAGAATAGAAGATGAAAGATATAAAATATATTTATGCTGATATAATTCTCCAAAAATGTTAAGGCTAGAGATCCATGCTCCAAATTAGATTTCCAGGATAACGGAGAAAAGGTTTCCAGAAATACACACTATACAAGATATAGCAGATTTGGCCCTAGGGCTGAATAATCTCTGCAATAGAATCACTAATGGGTGGTGGATAATCTAATGTACAAGATGTTTGATCCTCCTCCATCAGATCTCGTAAATGAATGGCTGATCCCAAATCAGGAAATCCAAACACTCCAAATAGGGCAACAGACCCACTGCTACAGTTTCTCTCCAAAATAATGCAGTGATTGAGGGAAATTGCATTGTAGCTGATGACTGCTACTTGTATTGGTGCCAAAATATGTAATGAAGCCCTCAAAACTTACTCACAAACCTCCGGATGAAAGGGTGATCCATCGAATGGAAAACTAGCTCAAAAATTGGAGATCTCTCTCCTCCACAACTACACCCCTACAACACAACCCAACTTGAAACAAAACTGTGTTGTACATGAGTCTACTGAAGCTTGGAAAAATTCCTGAATGTGGAAGTATAGTGAAAAGCTCTTCCAAGGGGCCTCTCAAGGAAAGAGGTGGGATTCCTTATCAGGAACACCCTGTGCTAAACAACACAACAATCTCAGCTAAACAGCTAGAGAAATCTATATGTCTAAATAGACCATATATAAAAAAAATAAACATATATAAACATGATGAATATGGCTTCCATCCTCTTAATTTGATAATATATGAGCTTCCAAACCCTAAGCCCCATCCATTAATTACATTACTTCCATGCAATGTTTCTCCATCTAAAACTATGTTGTCCCTCAATTAAAGTCCACTCCTCTATGAAAATGTTGTTGATTTAGTCAAAGTTGACCGAGTCAATGTGCTGGACAACCCCTGTTCACACCTTAGGGTTCTTTATTAAGTAGAAAAGATGATCCACTTTCACATTAGAAGTGGTTTTATTCTTCATAAAGATATTTATGGGTCTCCCTATCCACTTATATACCTATCTAAGTGAAAAAACAAAACTTTAATATTCCAATTAGCTGCAAGCTAATTTAGGAATATTACAGGTGAAATCACCAACTCTCAAGACTTGTCCATCAATCTATATGTGTGTCTGTTATGTGGGATATTTACTCCACAGTTAACACTAGACAAATTCTCTTCTCTCTTTCTTTAATTTTCATTTTGTCGCTTTAGTGTTATTGTTCTCCTCTTTATTCAGTTATTACTTCTTACCATCAATACAAAGTTCATTTTCTGAAAAAGAAAGAAGATATAATGAAGAGTATAATACATGAAAGATGATGAACACCGAAATATAAAATAAAATATAATATAAAGGATTTATATGATATATACCTACACATCAGAAATATTGTCAATAGAATTTCCCCCATAAAAGCAAGAAAATTGAACTAGTTCTCTTCAGTTGGGCAATAATGGCTTCTATGTGGCCAAATGACCTATATAAACAAATTAAATAAAAAATCACCATATAAAATAACACCTTAGTAAAATTAGAATTCAATATTCAAGGAAAGATTAGGCACAATCATGCCATGTAATTTACATGCTAAAACTATCATGTTGTAGATTGCTTATACAATGTGGGAGTGCAAACAAAAATCCTATCAAGTGCCAAAGCTAAGTGTAGAATAAAATGAAATAAATAAAATGTGTAAAATAATTGGATATCCTTGTAATCATGTATATAACCGGATAATGTAGAACAATAAGTGAATAAGTCTAGGGCTAGAGGTCGATCATATCAAGAATGCCCAACTATGATGAGAATTTATTTAGATAAGAATTACTATTTGGGTTCATTATCACATATGAATAAACCAACTAGTCTATATCATATTATTAATGTTTTTCTTACATTTATGGATCACTACAATATAAGTGGATAAATTGCGAAGACAATTCTGTTATCATTGTGTTCCTCACTTGTGGTACAATATATTAGTTATGATTTGGAGAAAATTTACAACACCAAAATATGTAGCAATAACCCTAATTAATCCCCCAAAAAGGTTTATTTTGGAATGTAACTTTTAGATTCCAATTTCTCTATCATTCTTAAATGGAAAATCCATACCGAATTCCAGCACCAAACTTCAAATTTGAGGGAACACCCATGGCCATCCTCAATCAATCAAACTCAAAACATCAGTGATCATTATAAGGAAAATATAAAATAACAATAGTTTTGATAATTTTTTTCATTTAAATGAAAATCACCTTTAGTTTTCCCATATTTTCCATACTTTTAATTTACAAGATATAATAGATTGATTGATATTTTACAATAAATAATTGATTCCATATAAATAAGAATTTATTATATTACAAAATACCACCAATGTTTGATCCTCAATCACACTACAAGAAAAAAGGACATTTGCGAGGGTCGAAAATTGTCACCATAAGCTCTTTCCTGAGGGTTCAAGGAGCCTCTATCACCAGAAATTGGATGTCACCAAAAGTATAGCTATTCAGGTGAGATTCAAGGTTTGTATACAATAACATTTTATAACGAAGGATAATTACCATCACCATTTCATATGAGAAATGGTCATGGAACTTAACCTTTGTCGCCAAAAAAGTGAATGTCACTAATTGTGGCATCACCACAAACATAAGTGTCGTGGTGACATTCAATATCTGTCACGAATAATGATTATAATGACAGATAGTGACCATCAACATTTCATATGAACAACATTGGTTTATGGTTATGGACCTTTCATGGTCACCACTATATATATATATATATATATATATATCAACAACCTTCACTCCTTACCTAACCTTTGTTATGCCCCAAAATTACAGCGTTGAATGGGGTGGAGCTTCCATCTATATATATATATATATATATATATGGCGGCATTAATATACCATCACCATTTCATATTTTGGTGAGGGTCGAAAAATTTCACCATCAACTCATTAGGAATGGTTAAAAGAGTATCTTCCACTAAAAATTGACTGTATCCATTCCATATAAATATCAGGGCATCATGGAATCAAATAACTAACCTTATGCTTGTAAATAAGTTTTTTTTCCATTGATCTAGCACCCTTTAAAGAATTATACTTAAAAAATAGATCTTGAAACATTATAAATTATAAATTCTACAACTTTCAATAAATTATAAAACTTTGTAAAGTCTTCGAAAACATTTTACCAAACAAGAAAAATAGGATCGAAGTTTGTACCTAATGGTTATGGAAGTTATGAAAAGTGGGTGGAGGGAAATAAATTCATGTGTAAGATACTCAATATCTTTGGTTAAATACTCAATGAAAGTGAAACTTTAAATAAATTGATAGCCTATAAATTACCTATAATTACCAAATCTAAAATCTACAGTTACACCAAAGATTTATTTCTCACCTTGTGAATCATGTAAATATGTTGTGATGACATACAAATCCTCCTATAAAATATTGATTTACATGCCAAGAATCCAAAAACAATGAGTATATATGATGTAATTATGAATAATGAGCTACATGCTTGAATCCTATTGGCTCTGGGGTCTATAAAACTAATTGGGAGTGGTTCTTGTTATTAATTAATCAAAGATGTAAAAATACAGCAGTCAATAATAATGATCCTGAAATGTAACCACTAATTAGATGTTAAAAAATTTAAGTACGAATTTTGGTTAGTAATTGTTACACCAACAAGATATGAAAGGGCCATTCAGACACTTCAAAATCCACACCAAGCATGCTTATCTGAAGATGTAATTGTATGGATACAAGGAAACCACTCTCTACCTCTCAATGATAACTATGTCCTCCCACAAGTACTTCAACTAGAAAAAGGGTGTGAAGACAAGCCCCTCAAATAAAAAAAAACTACACATTACAAAAACATACTTCATCCCACCTCTACCTTTATAGAATAGATCCAGGGGAATAATAAAATATCCATAGAGAATAGGATTAGATTGGGAAAAATAATACGATAAGAAAAAAATTAAACATAACTAAAATTTACTAATTTGAACATGTTTAAAGTACATTAAAAAAAGATGGAATCCATATTACATTAAAGTGATATTGGTCAATTTTGGGATTGGTCAATTGTTAACTATCCATAGTGCCACCAATCTAATAAACTATGGTAGGAGATTTTCCCATTAATGGAGCAACATGTTTAAATCTCACACTGTTTCTTGATAACCATTGTATTTAACTCACAACCATTCATATTTATAGCACATAAATACAAAACATGGATAGAAAAGTGAGCATAAATTCCAGAAGCCCAATCTGCCTTAATGGAGAAAACAAGAAATCAAAACTTACTTACAATATACCAACCATTGCAATGATAGAAACATGAAATAAAATTTCATGATACTTATCATTAAGGACAAAAAAAATCATAGCACCTACAACGATGAATTTATAAACCTTTTTTTCAGAAAATGGTGTTGATACACTAACTATATTTGGCTGGAAAAAATAAGTCAAGGATATATATAGTTGGTTGGAAAAAAATTATCTCTGAGGAAACCAAGCCTATACTAAAAAACTTAACCATTAGAGAGTACCATTCAGATATGGGTTTTGTCGTGTGGTGGGTCACTTGCATTTAGTCCATTATTTGAGTAAATAATCAACCAATTGAGGGTACACAATTATTTTTTATGGAAGTATATTAAATAGATAATTCATTAACTTGAATAACTTCCTACATCCAACCCCTGTATCTTTGCCAATATTTCTTGAACATTAAAGTCATCAAGAATGTAAGCCAATATGATCACTCAAGAATTTTTTTTTTATAACCTACCTCATTGGGGGTATAAAGGGGAAACTAATGCTGCATAAAAATATCATTATTCTTGAAGAACCATGGAACCCCCATTGTACTCGTTTAAGATACTCCTATAGTTGAAATTTCAAGTTGAAAATGTCATTCCCTTTATTTTCAAAGAAAAATCTTCCCTTTACAACTCTTTTTTGAGGTAGATATGCATCTCATCATTCCATCACATAAGGTGGAAATACCACTCCATTGAACTTTCCAATTAATGTTCTTGCATGTGAATACATGGAAAGAGTTTCTCCTCAACCAAGATCTCCAACGTGATTAACACACCAAGGTCATAGATTTTCCTAGGGAGACTTGATAGCTTATCCAAGTTGATACAATATTGTTTTAGAGGTATCATAGGAGACACTTGATCTTTTATTGGTAACATTCCATAAGAAAATAATTCCTTCATGTCTTAGGGAATATTGACCTCTTTTTATCAAGTGATCCCAATTATTCTTGTTTATTATAGATATGCACATGCTAGCATACACCTACCTCCTAAATGGATTTATTAGTATGGTGAGTTGATTAGACAAAGAAAACTAAGCTAAATATAAATAATTCTAGATTACTCCACATTCTGAAAATGAAGAATTATAGATATTTATATTCATCATGGAGACATGCTAAAGCCAAAAATGAAGGTTTCCTTTTGCAAAAATTTGGATAAAAGCATGAAAATAGAGTTTTCCTCAAAAGGACAGCCAAATCAAATTTATATTCATGAAAAACAAGAAGAATTAGATTTTACTGAGGTAAACAAAACATCATTAAGATTTCAATCACGACAATGTTATGAAACTAGCTCCAAAAATAGAAGAAAACAGAGATCAATGCCTTAGAAATAGCCACTTCGAGGGGGCAACCTCCAATAAATTACATAAATGAATAATTATTGGATGATACATATGACAAAAACCTCCTTCTATATATAGGAGTCCATGAGGTCACAATATAATCCTAGCCGACCTAACAATAATAATGTAAGGGAACAATAATAAAAATATTGGGGTTACAGGGGTACAACAATAACAATAAGGGGGTTACATTAACAACAATAAGGGACTATACTAGTAATATATGGACCTAACATGAGCCTCTCCTTTAATAAAGTGTTCTCCTCAATGCTTGATCATCTCTGGATGCTTTTGTATAAAATTTTCATCCTCCCATGTAGAATCTTCAGTGGGTAAGTTCTTACATTTGATGAGATACTCTGAAATTGATCGATTTCGTAGATTTCGAGTTCTTCTTTATATGACTGCTTCAGGTTCCAATATGATTTTTCCTTCGTCATCAAGTTCTAACAATATTATTTGAATTGGAATTTTGATCCCTATAACCTTCTTTAAGCATGAAACATGGAAAACTGGATGCACTAGCGAAGAATTAGGAAGCTCCAATTTGTATGCCATAGTACCAACCTTTTGCAACACCTTGTAAGGGCCATAGTACTTTGGTGATAATTTATTATCCTCCTTATGTTTGGATGGTTGTATCTATAAAAATATCCAATATCCTACATCAAAAATTCTCTCGCTGCGATGTTGATTTGCCTTTTGTTTCATTCGATTTTGTGCCAAATTTATGTTATCCTTTAAGAGTTGGAGAACTTCTTGTTGAAGCTAGATGTGATATTCCACTGCTTGAACCTTAGAATTTTATCTTAAATTAGATGCGATGGACAGTGGATGATATCCATAAAGTGCCATAAATGGGGTCATTTTTGATGCAGTCTGGAAGGAAGTGTCATACCACCATTCAACGAGAGGTAGCCACCTGACCTAATGTGTTTTCTTATCAGATACAAAACAAAAAATATATCCTTCCAAAAATTTATTCACTATCTTAATTTGACCATCAGATTGAGGATGATAAGATGATCTATGAGCTAGTTGAGTACCCAAACAAGAAAATAATTCCGTCGAAAAATTTCCAGTAAAAATGGGAACTTTGTCACTTACAATAATATATGGGATTCCATGTAGCTTTTGAATTGTTTCCATAAATGCAATAGCAACTGTACTTGCTTTAAATGGATGAGATAATGGAAAAAATCCTGCATACTTGGTAGGTCTATCAAGTACCACCATGATGACACTCTTTCCTTCGGACTTAGGTAAACCTGTGATAAATCCATTGAAATATCCTCCCAACATTGACTTGTAATGGATAAAAGTTGTAGAGGATTCGGGGTCTTAATTGTCTCAACTTTATTTTACTAGAAAACCAAACATTCTGCCTCAAAAATTTGAATATCATATTTAAGGCCATCCCAAAAAAATATTTCTTCATCTTGTGGTAAGTTTTTAAAAATACTGAGTGTCTTCCTAAAGGAGAAGTGTGAAATTCAAAAATAATATTCTATTTTAGTTGGGAATTCTTGCAAATATATAAGAGATCTTTGTACCATAAGGAAACATTTTTCCAACTAAATGTGTCATATGTACTAGGATCTCAATGCAAATTTTGAATGAGTCTCCACACTTCTTCTTCCTTCTTCCATTCATCCCTTGCTTCAATTATCCAATCTAGTTGGATAATAGAAATGGAACAAAGCATTGCTTCCACCTCTTCATCCTTTCTTGAGAGTGCATTTGAAACAAAATTTAGCTTCCCTTTTTTGTATATTATTTCAAAGTCATAACCCAACATCTATGTGGCCCATTTTTTCTCCTCTTTTAAAGATAGTATTTGTTCCAAAAAGTGTTTAAGACTATCATAATCAGTTTTTACCTTGAAGTCGATCCCCATTAGGTAAGGTCGCCATTTATTTAGTGCATGTAGTATTTCCAACATTTCCTTCTCATAAATAGCTTTCTATAAATATTTTCCTTTGACTGGATGAATTTAAAAAGAAATGGGTCTTCCTTCTTGCATTAAAACAACACCAATTCCATTTCCTGAGGCATCACATTCCACAATAAAGGTTTTTGTGAAGTCTGGTGTAGCTAAGACTGGTGCTAGATACATTGCCTCTTTAAGATGTTCAAAGGCCTTAGTTGCTTCAGAAGTTGATGAAAATGCATTTTTCTTCAATAATGTTGTTATAGGTGCTTCTATTCTCTCATAATTCTTAAAAAACTTGCAATAATACCCTGGTAACCCGAGGAATCCTCACAACTGCTTTATAGTTGTGGGGACTTTCCATTCCTTAATGGTTTTAATTTTTTTAAGGTCTACCTTAACACCCTCGTGAGATACAATATGACCCAGATACCACCTCTTGTACTCCAAAGAAACATTTAGATGTTTTTGCATATAATTGTTTTTCCTCGAATTGTTTGAGCACCCTATCAACATGTTGGACATGATACTTCCAAGACCTATTGTAGATTAGTATGTCATAAAAAATTACTAGCACAAATTTTCTAAGGAAGGGTTTGAAAATGGAATTCATCAACCCTTGAAATGTAGAAGGTCCATTTGTAAGGCTAAAAGGCATGACCAAAAATTCATAATGACCCTCATGAGTTCGAAACTTTTTTTTCGGAATATATTCAGTCTTCATTTTAATTTGATGATATCCTGAACGAAGATCGAACTTGGTAAAATAAATTTCTCCACGTAATTCATACAATAATTCATCAATCACAGGAATGGGAAAATTATCTTTAATAGTGAGCTTATTGAGATCCCTATAATCCAGACACATGTGCCATCATCCATCCTTCTTATGCACCAATAATACTGTAGCAAAGAAAGAACTTTTAATAGGTTGAATTATGCCAGCCTCTAAAAATTATGTAATCATACAGTCAATTTCTCTCTTTTGGACATAAGGATATTTGTAAGGCCTAATGTTTGGAGGAACACTTCCTAGAATCAAATGAATAGCATGATCATGATCACGAATAGGTGGGAGTCCTTTGGGAGTTTCAAACACCTTGGAATGATTATCCAAGACTTTTTGGAGATCTGGAGAAATAGATGATTTTGATGTTGGAACTTCTAGTGAGCATAATTGTTCAATTAAACTTATTTTTTATTTCTTTAGAAGCTTTTTCATGACAGAGCTTATTATCTTTCATGGATTCCCTGCGATACCCCATGATTCGATTTCCTTGCCTTCCTAAAAAAAATTCAAGAAAAGTTCTTGAAAATTAAAAGCTACCATCCCCAAAGATTGTAACCATTGTACTCTTAGTACAACATCAACACCTCCTATTGGAATGGAAGGCATTGGACTATTCAATACATATTTCCCCATGGTTAGCTTGATATTATGGCATTTTCTAGAGAAATTTATAGTTCCTCGAGAAGCCATCCATAAAGGAGAAAGATTCACATCTGGTGCAATCGTTGATAATTTGATCGATAAAAAAAGTTGGATAATTGTCTTTTGGACATGCGGCATTTAGATCATGATAATCAACACATACCTGGATGGTGACTTGTTTCTTATCTATGGGAATCAAATTAGATACCCATTGGAAAAACACAACCAAGTTTTGAGAGGATTTCTTAGCGGTTTTGGTGCGATTTTTCTTATGGAGAAGGTTGCATCTCTAAGTCAACCAAAAACATGACTTAAGGGTAGAGTATGGGAATATTGTGAGCACATATTCCTGGTCTAATCAAGCTTCAGGAGAAGAGGTAAGTTGCGTGAATTGTGTGCAAATTTTTGGTGTATTTTGTTATTGTTTGGGCGGAAGGATAATGTTTCTACAAAATCATACTGGAGGCACAATTTGGAGGGCCTAGAGGACTAGTAAATGTTAGGAGTAATAAAAAACCTAACATTTAATTGTCAGTCTGGTAGTTCATAAAATTAGAGGCATAACACTGGAAATGTCAGAGAAGGATTTCAACAAACTACACAAGTTAATATAAAGACACCACACTATTCTAAAAACTGGAATAAAAAGAAAGTACTTTGCAAAGAAATGAAATAAAGGAAATTTCACACTTCCTGTAAACAATCTTGATTGTTGAAATGAAATTGTATGTTTATCTCCAATATATTTGTTGACAGATTAAAAATTGGGCCTTTGAAGAGATCTACCTTTTTAAGGATTTTCCTTCTTGCACTAAGTTATTATTCCTGTACTCCTGCAATCTTCTTGTACTAGTGCAGGCACAAGGATTATGTGCTAGAAGTATTATTTACACTTATACTGGAGATTTATGTCTTTATGCAGGGTCTCTCAGCCTTGGGAATAGATCACCTTATTCTGGAATCAGGATATTGGTTCCTGTACCAGAAAAGAGGTTCCTCCACCAAGTTTTCCAAATACTTTTAGGAAAAATTAAGGAGTGTGCTAACTATGAAAATAATTTGCAAAGGCAAATCAAAATTCTGAAATAACTTGCACACACAAAAGAATGCTTCAACCAAACTGAATCTCATAATGAAAATAATATTTGAAATAAAAAAACTTCAAAATTCAAAGCACACTTTCTTCAATGCAGTAAAATAAATAACTCAAGCATGACAACAAGGTTTTATCCCTGTGATAGTTACTCACATAAACCAGATTTGCCTTTAATATTTGTTAACTCAGAAAGGTTCACTTTGATTATTCATATTTACGTTTTAATTCCTTCCTTTTAAAAATATGAAGTGCAAGCACTGATCAATGTGCTGTAACAACATTCGCTCATCAGTTAAGAAGGCACATTTTAATTCCTAGGAATTTAAATTTTGGTATTAAAAATACTCTATTTTCTAATGAACATTCACTTACAAAATTCATTGAATTCTTATAAAGTAAAGGAATGAAACAATCTTGTTGTAATGAACCAAAAAACCAAGTTGCAGAGATTATAAACGCAGTAGTGCAGGAATGTGCTTGCATTACTCCAGGTGGAAATCAATTATGATTTGTAGAAAGGGAAATGACTGAAGAAAATCAAACTATAATTATTAAACATGCCACCGATCTGTCACACTTGACTGTTAAGGAAATGAAACCATAATTCTTATAAAGAAATGAATTACAAACTCAATCCACAAATTTCATAAATAAAATCACCACAGACACATTTAACTGAATGAAAGCACAAGAGGGAAAATGAATTGGGTTGGTTTAGCCCTAGCCAACCAAATTGTTTCCCATTTTAGGTAAATTGAAGCTTCAACACTCAAAGACACATTAGTAATAGATTAAAATGCAGAATTTAAATAACATGGCGTAGCTCCTTTGTATTAATTTCAACTCAGAAAATGTACATTATGAATTGAATTCCAGCCTAGAACAAGGGCATAGTGGGTAAAACCCCCACACTCATCTCAGCAACATCAAGGTACATTTAAAATGGCTTCTCCTCCACCACCGTGCATAATCGCTCTTCCTTTTATAATATGTTTACGTGATAATTGAATCATATCTTTTGCAAACAATCATGGGGATTGAATCCCAACAAATTCTAATTAAACATAATATCAGTACAATCATTCCTCTATTAAAAGAATAAATATTTAATACAAAATTTCCAAATCTTGGCATTTTCAAGATTTCTAGAAAAATTGGTATATTTAACAAACTTCCTCCAAAGTGCCCTTAGTATCTCCTCAACCATTACAAATTTTAGAAAAGGGCCCAAGTAATACTCAACTTCCTATGCTGGAAAAAAAAACCCATGTTTCTAAATTCTGAGATTCACAACAATCATCATGGAAATCGAGGAGGAAATAGCTAGTTTAGAAACTATTGGCTATAATTCTCGAAAATTTGATATTTTTAACAAAATTCCTCCAAAGCACCCTTCATCTCTCCTCAACCATTACGAATTTTGGAAAATGGCTCAAGTATTATTTAACTTCCTATGCTAGGGAAAAAACCCATGTTTCATAATTTTGATATTCACAACAATTGGTGTGGAAATTAAGGAGGAAATCAGATGTCTAGAAACTGCTGCGAATTCACGCTGAAATTGTAAAATCTGAATTGCTGCAGGACTGTGTGGTGCAAGAATCCTATCAGTAATAGTGTAAGAATGTGTGGTGCAGGAACTTCGCCGCTATTAGAATAGGCATATAATCAACTCTATAAACTTGCAAACATAAAAACTATTATTAAATATGCTTTTAATATTTAAATACCGTTAAAACAAGGGAATATAAAATACTTACTTATTATCTCTGAGAATGTGCAAAACTACGAAAATAACTATTGAAGCTAAACAAAAGCATGAGGGATATCGAGTAAAAGGTGATATAAAGCAAGGAAAAATAGAGGCCCAACATCCCCCCATGTTTACCTTCTTGCATGTCCTGATGCAGGGAAATCAATTGTCTTATTTTCGCTCCCTTGCAAAAAAACTAGATTAAAAACATTTATGGGCATTTGTAATGATGTTTCCTACAATTCTGTGTGATCATATTTCCTACGTTAGATAAAGCTTGTTCTAAAAACATAGTGTCGATTGGACCCTTAATTTGTTTAAACTGATTTCAATAAAATCTAATAAAAAAAGGTTGCCATGGGAATACTAAATTTCAGGGATGGTGTTATGTACTTGAATAAAATAGCCAACTTATTAAAATTTCCATAAAAATTTATCGGGCATCCTATAATATCCAAAAAGGAAAAATGCACTAATAAAAAACACAATAATGAAATTGCAACAATGTAAACATTTAATCTAAATACACCATCAAAATGTACAGAATAGCTGAGCCATTTTATTAACAAGGATGTTGGTAAATAGCACAAAAGTGCTCAAAATAAGAGACACTCATTCCAAAGAAAAACACTAGAATGACCCTAAGTTCCTCCCACAAGAGGGATTGCATAATTGTTGGAGTGTTGGAAGGAAAATTATGTTGTCCTACTAAAAATGTCGGGGTAGCAACTGCTGGAAAATATGGAAATGTAGATTCGGTAGTTTTGTAGCTCCAATGATGCTGAGATTTAATATCTGGGCTCTATGATGAATACCCATACTAACCCAGAAAGGGATTTCCAGATCTAGAAATCTAGGAAAATCACCCTCTTAGGGCTTCACTATATAGTTGCTAGGTATGCAGATCTGAAGCATAATGTGATCAAAGATAGCTGCAATATATGCTTGAAGGGTTGATCCCTTCACTATATTCTTAAGCTAAAACCTTAATCTCTAGCTCATCCAGCCTTCTCCAATGAATGGAGCTACTAAATACTCAACAGCTAGATAAAATTGCACTGTCAAGGAGCGAGGCTCTCAAGCCTGATGATAGATGCTTCAATATAGATCCTAAATGATGGAAACAATGAATACAAAGTGGTGATATGGTCCCTCGTGGAATTTCCAACTGAAATACTAGAAAATTCCTTCCTCCAATGGATCTACAAGACTAGACTGCGCAATCCTTGAGGGGATTTTTGTTGCATGGAGGTGTGAAATGCTAGGCTGAATTATAGATATGAATATGATGCTACTGAAAGGTTGATCTTGAATTACAAGGTGAGAGGATGAATCCTTCACTGGTTTGCTAGCTGAAAATGCTAGAAACAAGCACCACCTCTCAAACCCTCAAGAAAGAATGCATTATTCATGTGGCTGAATGTGCATATGAGAGTGGATGAATATGGCACCAATGCTTGATGATGAATGGAATTTCAATAGAAACCTTCCCAGAGTAGGCACTCGAAGTCCCCCATGGGAAAGGGTGGGATTTCCACCTAGAAACACTCGTGTGCTAAACATCACTGCAGACTTAGCTAAACAACATAATCGTTCATATAAATGTCACATGAAAAATCTAGATCTAAATACATAAAAAATAATAATAATAAATCCTCCCTTCTATTGTGCCTTCATCTTCATTATATACAATATGAGCCTTCCATAGCCTTAGCCCACCTTATAACTACAATGTACATGTGGCCACTAGCCTCCATGAAGATTGTGTTGTCTCCCCATGATCTCCATCATGTCTACATTTAATTCCCACTCTCTCCATCATGTGTGCATTAGATGCACCACTTCCTCCAATATCTCATCATAAGTGCTTTATGATCTTACTTTTAATGCAACAGGATCTAACTTGACCTTCTCCAAGATCCTCATGATTTTACATTAATGATCCATGATCTTCACTCTTCCTTCATTTAAGAAGTTGCTCCACTACTCCATAATGTAGATCTACATCTAAATTATCCATATTCACACATTAAAAGTGGATTTTATCTATATATGGGGCTTATGGGTCCCTCCATCCTCTTATTTACTTAATTAATTAGGAAAATTAAGAACTATAATATTCCAGTTAACTGATGGAAAATTGAGAATATTATAGTCCTCCCCGCTAAAATGTTGCATTTCCTGAGTCCTCAATCAAATGAAAAAGTGGATGATACAGCAAACATCCTCCCTCCAAATGGAATCATCATATGGAATGCCTCCCCATCTTCTACGATGTGTCATGCATGCCCAACTCCGAAGCAACCTGTCTAGAATGTTTAGAATGACCTCCAACTGAAAAGTTAGATACCTCTCCTCATCAAGAATCTCCAAGTGGAAACCATATCTTGTTCAACATCCTCCTCAATGCATGAGACACATAAAGTAAAGTGGTATGTTCCCAAAGTGGAAAGTCCAAACTCATGAACTATCTCTACAACCCATAATACATAGAGTAGATTGCATCTTTCAATGACCTCATTATTAGCCATGTTGGCCTTGTAGGACCTAAGCATCACATCAACATAGTGAAAAATAAGAAGTATAGACATATGGATGAACATATACAATGTCCAACCATACTCTCCCAATAAAAACCAATGTAGCAAAGCCTTCTTATTCCATGCTATATCATCATGAAACTGAGTAAGAGAGCCATACTCTCTCAAAAGAAGCCGCAACAGCAATTCTTCTTGCTGCCGTGCCAAATCAGCATCAATATACATATTAGAGCTATATTGTCTCAACAGAAGCCGCCACAAAAATTCCTCTTTCTTCCATATCACATCATCATCATACCAAGTACAGTGACTGTAATCCCTCCAATAGAACCCAACGCAGTAAGTCCCCTTGTTGCCATCCTCCATCAATGTCATGCAATGTAAGGGGTGAAATCAACCCAAAATCTCCCAATAGTAACCAGAGAAAGAAGGATTCTTGTTGTCATCTTACATCATCATGATTCAACTGATACTAATGGACATGTGGAATGTCTCATCAGAACAATACAAATATGCTCCTTGATGCCACATCATGTGAGAGTGATTTTTTTACCCAAACCTTAGTACATACTAGAACATGAGATACATCCCAAACACAGTACATGTAAAGACATGAGACATATCCCAATCAAAAGAAATATATGGACATAAGATACATCATGAGGTGTCCAAACTCTTTCATCAATAACTAGTGCAGCCATGCCTCCTGCTGCTACATATCATCAGTGATGTAATTGGCATGGATCACACAATTGTGAGATGTTGGGGAGTAACCATAATCACCCAACAAAAACCAGGGAATCCATGCTTCTTGCTACCTGGTATCATAGATCTGCAAGTAGGTTGTCAACACCTTGTTCATCCTACACATCCATCCATCCCATTTTGGATGTTGAAGCATGTCATGATCAATCTTGCTATCCTACCAAAATAGAATACCAATCTCCTCCATCTAAATAGCTTTGAACGCCATGAAATGTTGAAGTGCACCTCCTTTGAGGTCTCTCCATGAGATATTTTCATCATTGGCCCAATATAACCCATAAGGCTCCACACATGCTATAAGTAGATCTTCCTCTTTGAGCTGTGATATGCTCATCAAGAAAAATTCATCTTGATAATTCAGAATGCTCTCCATCATAATATTTCTACCCTCTATCATTTGTACCTCTAGTGCTTCATGAGTGAAGCTACCTTTAGAATGCTGCAAGAATAATGGGGCCCTCTTCTCATTGTTGCTTCTAAGTGAGAATGTTGTAGATATTCATGGTGATACATGTGTTGTCTCGTGGCCATATACAATGCTAAACTCATATTTTGACATTGTACTAAATAGGTCTATGCTCTTCCCATATTTTGCTACTCCATACGTCAACACAAATTGTTGGGTGTAGCTCAACTATGAAAAACTGGGATAGAAATACATGTTTTCCTTGATCAATTTGAGGGTCCTCTGTGTAGTGATAATTTTCTACTCCAAATCAGAAATGTGCTCTAATCCTTGGTTATGCAATTTCCCTGATGGCATGTTCTCACAGATCTCAATATGAGGTACTGAAATAATATGAAATGAAAGTGTATGAAAACCTTTGATAATCTAAATCTTGGGAACATCTTGAAAATCTATAAGAGTTCCTTCCACCGGTGCAATGGTATCTCCAACTACTGGTACAGATGATGGCTGCTCTTCTATTATACCAGCGCTAGTATCTGCGTCCCCCTCATGCATCTCATGAATAATACATGGGGCTCCAAATTTCAAGAGCTTAAGACCATCTTGCAAAGATGAAAGTGCTCTTCCTCCTTATGTAAGTACACCTTCAACTGATGGTGGTGGTAGAGGCTCCTTCTCCTCAGTGATAATGAGGACATCTTATTTTGGGTCTTCATGCAGTATCTCCTCAATGATGGGAGATGTCTCTATGTGATATGCCTCTGGTTTCTTTCTACCAAACTTCTTCTTTAGTCTTTGAATGACATCTACATAAGCAAACACTTTCATATGTGATAAATGACTAAACCACCAATATTTGGTTTCACCCTCTAGATGTAGCATTGAAATCCCCACAGCCTCTCTTTCTGCTACTGGGTATAGCTGAAAGAATGTAGCTAACTCTTCCCTCCAAGCCCTCAATGTGCTTGTGGGAGATCCATCAAATGTAGGCAAGATGAATCTATGCCTCTTTCTTCTATTGTTGTTGTGGGATATCCTCTCCTATTTGAGTTGCAAAAACTATTGGAGAGTTATATTCTCCTTAATAGCTCTAGGTTTTTATTTGCATTCAAATAGATATTTACTTAGGGACTCATACCCCAAGTCTCCTTCATATTCATACCATTCACCTTCCTTGCCAAATAAATGGGATCTAGTAGAATGTGGTCAAGATCTATACATTGTTAGTTTCTTCTATTGATAATAGGAATTTCTTGGACCTTCCTCTTATCGAAATTCTCTTGGAACCTCCTTTTTCCTTTCTCTCTTCATTTATTTGACCTCCTTCGAGAGATATTGCATGGATCTAAAGAGAAGAGTGGAAAAAATCAAACCCTCTGACATTTTATATCTCTACTATAAGTTTCTTATTTTGATGTTAAAGATGAATTTCCCACAAGTTGAGCGAAAGATCATGCTCTGATACCACTATCATATCCCAAAAGGGAGAATGCAGTAATACAAAACACAATAATGAAACTGCAGCAAAGTAAAAAATTAATCTAAATATGCCATCAAAACATATAGAATAGTTGAGCATTTTATTAACAAGGAGGTGGATAAAAAATACAACAACGCTCAAAATAAGAGACACTCAAGCTAAATAACAAGGCTAGAATGACCCTAAGGTTCTCCCACAAGAGGGACAGTGTAACTGCTGGAATGTTGGAAGGAAAATTGTGTTGTCCCTGCTGGAAATTTTGGGGAAAAAACTACTGGAAACTATGGAAATTTAGATCCGGTAGTTCTAGAGCTCCGATGATACTGAAATTTAAGATCTCGGCTCTATGATGAATACCCAGGATAACCCAGAAAGGGATTCCCAGATTTAGCAATATAGGAAAATCACCCTCTTAGGGCTTCACTATACAACTATTGGGTATGAAGATCTAAAGCATAATCTAATAAAATATGGCTGCAATATGATGTACAATCAGATCAATGCTTGAAGGTTTAATCCCTTCACTATATTCTTCAGCTAAAAGCTCAAGATCTAGCTCCTCCAAACTTCTCTAATGAATGCAGTTGTTGAATACTCAACAGGTGGAGAAAATTGCACTCTCAAGGAGGGAGGCTCTCAATCCTAATTCTAGATGCTAGAATATAGCTCCTAAATGATGGAAAAAATGAAAACAAAGTGATGAGATGGTCCCTCACAAGATTTATAGTTGAAATACAGGAAACTTCCTTCCTCCAATGAATCTACAAGACTCGACTGTGCAATCCTTGAGTTGTTTGCTACTGCATGGAGGTGTGAAATGTTGGGCTGAATGTGGATTATGAATATGTTTCTCGTGAAAGGATGATCTTGAAGAACAAGGTGAAAGGATGAATCCTCCACCAGTTTCCTAACTGAAAATGTTAGAAACAACTACCACCTCTCAAACCCTCAAGCAGGAATGCATTATTCCTGTGACTAAATGTGCATATGAGAGTGGGCTAAATATGGCACCAATGCCTGATGATGAATGGCAGCTCAATAGAAACCTTCTTAGGTAGGCACTCGAAGTCTCTCGTGGGTAAGGGTGGGATTTTTAGTTGGAAACACCCATGTGCTAAACAACATTGCAGACTTAGATAAACAACATAAGCGTGCATAGAAATGTCATAGGACAATTCTAGATCCAAACAGATAAAAAATAATAATAACATTCCTACCTTCTATTATGCCTTCATCTTCATTATATATATTGTGAGCCTTCCATACCCCTTTCCCACCTCATAATTTCATTGTACATGTGGCCACTAGCCTCCATGAAGACTGCGATGTCTCTCCATGATCTCCACTCTTCCTTCATTTAAGAAGCTGCTCCATTACTCCATAATGTAGATTTACATCTAAATTATCCACATTCACACATCAAAAATGGATTCTATTTATCTATGGGGTTTATGGGTCCCTCAACCCTCCTATTTACTTAATTAATTATGAAAATTAAGAACTCTAATATTCCATTAACTGATGGAATATTGGGAACATTACACATCCTCGATCAGAATTTTTACTTTAATATCCTCATTGTAAATATGAGTGACATGATTTCAAATCCATGGTGTTAAAAGTAGTCATAATAATACTTTCCCATAGTGACCATCTTATCATTATCCACATATAGTTGAAGCTCCTCTTTTCTAGGCAAGGTGAGGTACCTACACTAAGGGTCCCACACCGATAAAAACAAATTGTTCCTAAAAAATAGAACTCCAAGGCGTAACATTGAAAGGATTTTTAAAGCCATTCTCAAAGAGATATGATAATGAATTCAGGAAGAGAAAAAAAACTAAGTAAATCATAGTGTAAAGTAAACTTTAATACCATATGCATGGCCCTGCTACGAGTAGGCGTCAATAGGCTTGATAGGGATGCCTTTTAACCCATGAAATGCCTGTGTCCCAACTCTTAGATATAGATTCACATTTTTCTCAAAGAATTTATTTATTTTTAAATTAATTGAAGGCCATTGTCTCAGCTTGGTAACTAGCTAACGACAATTCTATTCACAAGAACTAACAAGAAAGAACAAGTAGGCTCGTGATGAGACCTCTTGTCTTCTAGATTTTCAACTGAAAGCCATTACCCTGGCTTGGTGACCAGTGCGGTAACGTCGCTCTCGTTAGGTCCCATTATCATGGTAGGTTGCCTCATAATGAGACCTCCTATCCATCAATTAATCTATCTTATATAAAAACTATGATTATAATCAAACTTAAATAGGTTACTTAATATTTGGGGAGGTGATTCTGCTCCTTAAGAGTATGGGATGGCGTGAAAAATTTTTAGTTACTAATCTTTACTAGTTGGTCCTTCTACCCTAAAGACTCATTTTAAATAAAACATCTTAGATAATGACTAAAAAAATTCCTCAGATTTATCATGTGAGGATTCTTGTGAAAACTTGTCATACTTTTGTAGGCGTGGTCCACGATAGGAAGATTCTCCTCAATACCTTCAAAGAGGGTCTTAAAAAAAATTATGGATGATAGTTATTTGTCAATAATAAAAGTTACTTTATAAAATATTAGGCATTAAGACTACATTTATTCTCACAAGTCTTACCGCGAGAGTGCATAATAATAGAAATTTTACAAGTTGTACTTTAGGGAATCACTATTTCAAGAGTGCTATTATACAATTTTATTTCATATGACATCTTTATTCATTACTCTACCATATTTTAAAGAGAGGAAGATCCCTTTTAAGTGTAGGAATACTTCCAATGTAGCCATGTGCATAGCAAAATACTAAATATACTCACACTCAGGTTTGAAATGTAGACTGTTATCACTATAAAAAAAATTTCCAAACTTGAACAATTTGCTTTATTCCTAGTCATGGTTTTTAGATAGGTGTTAAGTCATTTTACGTTTTTAGGGGTTAAGTGATAGGGTTAGAGTCTCATTTTCATTCACATAATAAATTCCAACAACCTTATTTCATACCTTAAGAGTCTCATGTCATGTTTAGAAAGTCTATTTTTTAACCATTTTAAAAAAAATTGATTAAGCCATGAAACCGCGATTTCGTAGTGCAAACAGTGTTAAAAACTGCTTTTGCGCTAAAAAAACGCTTCTCTTTTCATAGCGCAAAAACCTGAAATTACATTAGGCACGCTACGAAATCCGGGATTCGTAGCATGTCTTGTGAGTTATCAAATCCATCAAAATTCCATTAATCCTTCATGATTAGGTGTTAGCCACGAGTCTTTTCTCACACATGCAACCATTCATAGCCATCATGACATTCATTAGAGGTCATTTATCTTAGTCATTTTAAAATTTGAAAAGGGATGGTTTTTGGTTTTATTGTCTCATGCAAGAAACACATGATGCATACTCTTTTCCGAATGGTAAGCTGATGGTAAGCAGAAACCAAACCTTCTCTCATTCATCAAGTGAGGTTGATTATTACTTTCAAGCGAGGCAGTGTCCCTAATGAAGCGAGGTAGTTTACTCTGAAATCAAGTGAGGCTATTGATTACAGGTTTTCAAGAAGCACACAGGAATTTCAATGAAAGGATGACAGAGGAAAGAAAGAACCACAGGGTAGACCACTATTTAAGGACGAAGCCTGAAAGCATAGAGGCTCTAACCAAGGAAAAATTAGTTGAGGAGGCCTTCAAGAAGACAAGATGTTAGAAATTCTATGAAAAATTGCAGGGAGGTCATAATCAAGTGACAAAAGAGTTTTCTCTTCATTTCACAAGTTCAAATAAAAAAGTTGAAGTCTTAAACTTTCCAATTTCCCCTGAGATAATATCATTAGTGACAGAGATTCCAAGGGGAGAAGAAAGATGGTTCAAAAATTTCAGGTTTGAGATGGAACCTTGTAAAATATTTCTGAAGCCAGGGTTTGTAGAGACAGACTTAACTAAAGTAGTGCCAAGAAGTTACATCAAGAACACCTATGCGAACCTTCTCTACAACATTCAAAGGTATTTCACCTATGAGGGCAGATTCCATAAGGTGTATTCTTATCATTTCAAACTCCTGTTGCATTTTACTGGAATGATTTCTTTGGATTTTCCTTTCTTCTTGTTTTGAAGTTTAGCTAAGATGGAAGATAAAGTGTAAATGAAAGCTCAATATTGTGAAACTTCACTTTTCCATCATGGTCTAGTTAAATTGATAGTTTTACATGAACTTTAGAGGACAAACAGAGAATGGTCTACATTTTTTTTTGTGTGGATTTGGCGTGGAAACAAAAGAAACAGGTATTAGCCCTAAGGCCAAATAAAAATCACCATCAGAAGCCAGTGATCCTCCAGAGACAAGATCAAAAATATTTGTCAAGTTGAAACCTAGAGAGCAAGTGAAAAAGCCAGAAATCAAAACATCAGTGATCATTCAAGAGACTCCTAAACTTGCACAAAATAGGACAACTAAAGTTAAGGAAACAATAGAGGAACAATCAACTATAAAATCAGCCCAGAAAAGATTGACTAGAAGTCAAATAGGAAAGGAAAGGGGCAAAACAGTGGTTTCAGAATAAGGTCCAGGTTTAAAGGGTAATTTGAATGATATTTTATAGGCTATTGATATTGAAGAATCTCCTTTAGTTCAGGAAGACTTTATAAAATTGGATGAAGGGAAATCTAAGCAGATGAAATCTTCCAAAAAGCTAGATTTTGATGATGAAATTTCAGAGTTTGTGTTCAAGCCCAGAAGGCCTTTAACTAGGAAATCAAAAAATTTGCAAGAGCTGGATATGGAGTTAGATAAAGAAGAGGAAGTTTCCAATGTTTATTAAGAGCCCATAGACCTATCATCACAAATGCCTGAAGGTGACAAAAACAAAGTTTTCAACATTCAAAGAGAAAAGAACAGTTATGAAGAAATTAAAGAAAATTTGAGACTAGCTAATCTTGAAATTGCTAAGCTTAAGAAGAAAGCAAGAAGAAATTTTGTTCAGAAGAAAAACTTCAATAGAACAAGGGCTTTATGGGAGGTTGAAAGAGTTTCAAAACCTAAAATAGTCAGTAGTGAAGCTTAGTACTTCACTTGGACTGTCCCTGCAATCAAAGAGGCAAGATTTATGAGACTGATAAATGTTAAATTGAGGGCTACTAATAGGAGAATGAAGAGGCAGATTGAAGATCTTAAAATTCAATTGACAAAGTCTGAAGGTCAGCTACAACAGAGATAGAAGAAGAGCAGTAAGTGACAAATCCTTAATACAGTCTTCTTTTTGGGAAGGACATCACTTTTTGAGGACATTTCAAAGTTGAATTATTTTTATTGTTAAGGTATATAGACATCATGGAAATCATTAAAAGGTGAAAATACTCTTAAAGTTTGAGAATTGTGAAAAAATTGTGTAAAAAAGACATACACAGCAGTTTCGTAGCACGCTACGAAACTACTGTAGGTGCATTTTTGAATATTTTTATAAGGGTTTTGAGAGGTAAAAACACTTGGTTTCTGAATTTTGTTGCTAGTGGTGGATGGAAAGGGTTCACAGATGAAATTTTAGGCATCAAAGCAAAATAAAGTGGACGATTAAGAGATGTTTACAAAGATACATATTCTGCGCTATGAAAAAAACTACTATTTTCGTAGCGCAGCCATATCATCTCTCTTTATACTTTTTCAAAGGCTTAATTTTTGTACAGGTGCAAAGGCATGGTTCCATGGAAATTATAACACATGTCACTTATCTCAAAAATTCATTATTGCCAGCAAAAGGGTTTGAAGATCATCAATGAAGGTAAAAGCTAAATTACAGGAAACATGTTCCCTATTTTCTAGGGCAGATGAGACATGAATCAGCACGATTACATAACAATATTAGAGGCATCATCAAGGTCAAATATATAGAGAAAAAACTATCAAAGATATTATTTAAGTCTTAGATAAGGTTGTTTTATACATAATAAGGAGTTTTACTCCTATCTGTACTAGGACTTCTAGAAGAGATAGTTAACTATTAGATGTAATTGAGAGTCTGTTTTAGGAGCAGATAGGTGTCAAACTTAGAAATTATAATTCTCTTCAATATGGATAAGGGAATCTAAGGTTGTAATATTGACTCTATAAGAGACATGAAGTCGAATTGGTAAAGGTCGGAAATTTTCATTAACAAGCAAACTATGTTATTATAACAGACTGTGTGTTTTCATCTTAATACAGATATTGGCTTTACTACTCAGGATTTAGAAAGAGTTTCTGGTGTTTGATCTTCCTATTGCTTTCCTCATCTACCTATTTGCAGTGGTATGAACATGTGTTACTTAGAATTCATTGGAAAATTGTTGTGTAACCAGCTTCAAAAATAGAAGAAAAGAGATATCAACGCCTTAGAAATAGGCCACTTCGAGGGGGAAACCTCCAATACATTACATAAATGCACAATTCTTGGATGATACAAATGAACAAAACCTCCTTGTATATATAGGATTCCATGGGGCCACAGTATAATCCTGGTGGGGCCATAATGTAATCCTAGCCGACCTAACAATAATAATGTAAGGGCACAATAATAACAATATGGGGGTTACAGGGGTATAACAATAACAATAATTGGGGCTACACTAACATAATAAGGGACTACACTATTAATATAGGGACTTAACATGCCCCTTTCCTTCAAACAAGTGTTGTCCTCAACGCTTGATTATTTCTTGATGCTTCTGTATAAAATTCTCATCCTCCCATGTGGAATATTCTACAGGAAAGTTCTTCCACTTGCTGAGATACTCTGAAATTGATCGTACTTGTCGAGTTCTTGTTTTTGTGACTGCTTTAGAAATTCTTTCGATGTGATGTTGATATTCTTGTTGTTTCATTAGATTCTGCACCAAAGTTAGGTTATCCTTTGAGAGTTGGAGAACTTGTTGTTGATGCTCGATGTCATCTTCCACTAATTTATCATCCATATTAGCTATTATTTTATCCTTCAAACCATCCAACTTAGCCTCCATTTCTTCCTTTAAACCATCTATGTCAGCTTCAGTTGCTCTTTGTGAGAGTGAAATTTGTTGCACTTTCTCTTGTAATTTTGATAGACTGCGTAATACCTCTCCGATACCAAATGTTGCGTAACCAAATTTCTTCAAAAATAGAAGAAAAAGAGATATCAACACCTTAGAAATAAGCTACTTCGAGGGGGAAACCCCCAATACATTAAATTAATGAACAATTCTTGGATGATACAAATTACAAAACCTCCTTTCTATATATAGGAGTCCATGGGGCCACAATGTAATCCTAGCCGACCTAACAATAATAATTTAAGGGCACAATAATAACAATATGGGGGTTACAGGGGTACAACAATAACAATAATTGGGGCTACACTAACATAATAAGGGACTACACTATTAATATAGGGAATTAACAAAAATTCTCTAACTTCTTGCACATGTTTGTAAACTGTGTTTTATTCATTGTGCTACTATTTTGCTGATACATCTAAAAATCTGAAATTCCCTGACTTCCATGTTTAGCTAATTTTGATGTTTTTATGAAACATACCTTGACTCCATAGCCCAATAGATGTTTTGTGATAAGTAATTCAACTAGTTATACACTTTTATCCAATTTATTCCTAGAGTTAGCCATCTAATCCTCAATTCAAAACCTTAAACCTATTGAAAGAGCCCTCTCAGGTTGAGGAGGCTAAGCCTCAACTAAAATTCTAGTTTGAAATAGTTAGTTAGAGTCTACTTGATTAGCAGCCTATCAGGTTTAGATTTTGTGATAAAATTTTGGTGCGTCTGCTAGGAACTTGAAGATTATTTATTCTCGAAATCAAGAAGCTAAACTCTTGAAGGTAGAAGGAGCTCAAAAAATTTTTTGAGGCTGCATCTACCTTCGTGACTCCATACATTTTCAAAAGTTTAAAGGTGGGTTTGAGAAGAAGATACAGACGGAGCAATCTTGATCCCCATACACCTACCATTATGGAAAATACAAACACTATTTCAAGAGGTAGTCAAAGAATTTTAGAAATATCAGGTAATCCACCTCATTTGAAATCTTTGTCCTCTGAAATATTAAGAATTCCTGAAGATAAAAGAGTTTATGATAAGATTCATGAAGTGTTTTTTAGATCAGAAAGTGAAAAGGAACTCATCAATATTATCTTAGACCTGCAAAAAAGAGGAATTGACACTTCAACCTTAGTAACACAAGAAGACAAGAAAGAATTTTGGGAAGTTGTTACCTCTGAACTATTGTTAGATAAAGAGACTTTAGATAAACTCAAATAAATTGACCCTTTCAAAGTCTTGTTGAAATCCAAAGCTAGTTTACCCCTTCCAAATTGGAGCTCAATTTTTAGTGGCTTGCAGAAAACAAGTAGTCCTCCTCATATCAGTTCTTCATCTTATTTTTCTACCATTCCTAAAACTACTGTTCATCCTTTAAGCATGGCTGCTCCTACTAGGTATGCACCACTTGTACTCCCTACTATTTTACATGACCTTCCTAGTAAATATGATGCTACGATTCCTACTTGGGGTAGTGATGAAGAAATCACAGTAGAAGAACATGTAGATAGATTTAATGATTTTACAGACATGGAAGAAGTTGATGATGAAGATGTGAAGTTAAGATTGTTTGCACAAAGTTTTACCGGTGAAGTTAGAAAATGGTTTAAGGCTCTCACACCAGCAATTATTCAAACTTGGGATGAGTTTGATGATAGATTTTTGAGAAAATCCGGAAACAAAACAAATCTAGTTCAAGCACTTACTGAATATAACAGCCTTGGAAGGGCAGTAGATGAATCTGTCCAAAATTTTCAAAGAGATTTAATAAAGTTTTTGACTCAATTCCAGCTCATTTGAAACCTCCGGAAGCCCTAGCACAAATGAGATATGATGAAGCATTTTATTATGAATTTTCCATCTTGTTGAGAGAAAGAGAATCACCTACACTTGCTGAAATGCAAAGTGATGCAGTAAGGGTAGAGATAAACATGATAGATGAAAAAAAATCAGAAATGGGAAAAACTAAATTGAAAGAAGAGGAGAAACCTTCCACTTCAACTTCTGAATACAAATTTGACTTGACGAAAACCATGGAGAAGTTGATGGATAGGTTAGCACTTGGTAACACCTATGCTCCTCCTATGCAACATGAACCTCAATTCAGAAATCGTCAATTCAGGAGACCTCATGTTTTGTAACCAGCTCCAAAAATAGAAGGAAAAAGATATCAACGCCTCAGAAATAAGCCACTTCGAGGGGGCAACCTCCAATACATTACATAAATGAACAATTCTTGGATGATACAATTTACAAAACCTCCTTTCTATATATAGGAGTCCATGGGGTCATAATGTAATCCTAGTGGGCCACAATGTAATCCTAGCCGACCTAACAATAATAATTTAAAGGCACAATAATAACAAAATGAGGGTTACAAGGGTACAATAATAACAATAAGGGGGTTACACTAACAACAATAAGGGACTATACTAGTAATATAGGGACCTAACATGCCCCTCTCCTTCAAAAAAAGTGTTTTCCTCAACGCTTGAGTAGCTCTGGGTGCTTTCGTATAAAATTCTCATCCTCCCATGTAGAATCTTCAGTGGGTAAGTTCTTCCACTTGATGAGATACTCTGAAATTGATCGATTCCGTAGTTGTCGAGTTCTTGTTTCCGTGACCGCTTCCGGTTCCAATATGATTTTTCCTTCCTCATTAAGTTCTGGCAATATTGTTTGAACTGGAAGATTTTCACCTATAACCTTCTTTAAGCATGAAACATGGAAAATTGGATGTACTCGCGAAGAAGCAGGAAGCTCCAATTTGTATGCCATAGTACCAATGTTTTGCAACACCTTGTAAGGACCATAGTACTTTGGTGATAATTTATTATACTTCTTAGCTTGCTTGAGGGACATTTGTTTGTATGGTTGTAGCCGTAAAAATACCCAATCTCCTACATCAAAACTTCTCTCGCTGCGATGTTGATATGCCTGTTGTTTCATTCGATTTTGTGCCAAATTCAGGTTATCCTTTAAGAGTTGGAGAACTTCTTGCTGATGCTCGATGTGATATTCCACTGCTTGAACCTTCGAATTTTCCCTTAAAGATGATGTGATGGATGGTTGATGATATCCATAAAGTGCCATAAATGGGGTCATTTTTGCTGCAGTATGGAAGGAAGTGTTATACCACCATTCAGCAAGAGGTAACCACTTGACCCATTGTGTTTGTTTATCAAATACAAAACAACGAAGATATCCTTCCAAACATTTATTTACAATCTCACTTTGACCATCAGATTGAGGATGATAAGATGAGCTATGAGCTAATTGAGTACCCAAACAAGAAAATAACTCCGTCCAAAAATTTCCAGTAAAAATGGGATCTCTGTCGCTCACAATAACCCTTGGGCTTCCATGTAGCTTTTGAATTCTGTCCATAAATGTAGTAGCAACCGTACTTGCTTTAAATGGATGAGATAATGCACAAAAGTGTGCATACTTGGTAAGTCTATCAACTACCACCATGATGACACTCTTTCCTTCGGACTTAGGTAAACCTATGATAAAATCCATTGAAATCTCCTCCCAACGTTGACTTGGAAAGGATAAAGGTTGTAGAAGTCTCGGGGTCTTAATTGTTTCCACTTTATTCTGCTGGCAAACCAAACATTCTGCCACAAACTTTTGAATATCAAATTTAAGGCCATCCCAAAAAAATTCTTTCTTCACCCTGTGGTAAGTTTTTAAAAATCCCGAGTGTCCTCCTAAAGGAGAAGTGTGCAATTTCAAAAGAATCTTTTGTTTTAGATGGGAATTCTTACGAAGATATAAGCGATCTTTGTACCATAAGGAATCAATTTTCCAACTAAATGTATCAGATGTACTAGGATCTTGCTGCAACTTTTGGATGAGTGTCCATACATCTTTGTCATTCTTCCATTCATCTCTTGCTTTAGTTATCCAATATGGTTGGATAATAGAAATGGCACAAAGCAATGCTTCCACCTCTTCATCCTTTCTTGAGAGTGCATCTGCAACAACATTAAGCTTTCCTTTTTTGTAGATTATTTCAAAGTCATAACCCAACATCTTTGTGACCCATTTTTGCTGCTCTTCTGACGATAGCCTTTGTTCCAAAAAGTGTTTAAGACTATCATGATCGGTTTTTACCTTGAAGTGTCTTCCCATTAGGTAAGTTCGCCATTTCTTTAGTGCATGCAGTATTGCTAACATTTCCTTCTCATAAATAGGTTTCTGTAAATACTTTCCTTTGATTGGACGACTTTCAAAAGCAATGGGTCTTCCTTCTTGCATTAAACCCGCACCAATTCCATTTCCTGAGGCATCACATTCCATAATAAAGGTTTTCGTGAAGTCTGGCATAGCTAAGACCGGTGCTAGGCACATTGCCTCTTTAAGACATTCAAAGGCCTTAGTTGCTTCAGGAGTCCATGAAAATGCATCTTTCTTCAATAATGTTGTTAGAGGTGCTGCTATTCTCCCATAATTATTAACAAACTTGCGATAATACCCTGTTAACCCGAGAAATCCTTGCAACTTCTTTATGGTTGTGGGGACTTTCCATTCCTTGTTGGCTTTAATTTTGTTAGGGTCTACTTTAACACCCTCGTGAGATACAATATGACCCAGATATTCCACCTCTTGTACTCCAAAGAAACATTTGGATTTTTTTCATATAATTGTTTCTCCTGCAATAGTTTGAGCACCCTGTCAACATGTTCAACATGATCCTTCCAAGACCTGCTGTAGATTAGTATATCATCAAAAAATACTAGCACAAATTTTCCAAGGAAGGGTTTGAAAATGGAATTCATCAACCCTTGAAATGTAGAAGGTGTATTGGTAAGGCCAAAAGACATGACCAAAAATTCATAATGACCCTCATGAGTTCGAAATGTTGTTTTTGGAATATCTTCAGTCTTCATTCTAATTTGATGATATCCTGAATGAAGATCCGACTTGGTAAAATAAATTGCTCCATGTAATTCATCCAATAATTCATCAATCACAGAATGGGAAATTTATCTTTAATGGTGAGCTTATTGAGCTCCCTATAATCCGGACACATGCGCCATGATCCATCCTTCTTGTGTACCAATACTACAGGAGCAGAGAAAGAACTTTGACTAGGTTGAATTATACCTGCCTCTAACATTTCTGCAATCATACGCTCAATTTCGCTCTTTTGGAAGTAAGGATATCTATAAGGCCTGATGTTTGGAGGAACACTTCCTGGAATCAAATGAATAGCATGATCATGATCACGAATAGGTGGGAGTCCTTTGGGAGTTTCAAATACCTTGGAATGATTGTCCAGGACTTGTTGGAGATCTGCAGAAATAGATGATTTTGATGTCGGAACTTCTAGAGAGCATAATTGTGCAATTACGCCTCGTTGTTTTTTCTTTAGAAGCTTTGTCATGACATTAGAGCTTATTATCCTTCCTGGCTTCCCTTCAATACCCCGTAATTCGACTTCCTTTCCTTCTGAAAAAAATTTCAAGAAAAGTTCTTGAAAATTAAAAGCTACCGTCCCCAAAGATTGTAACCATTGTACTCCTAATACAACATCAACACCTCCCATAGGAATGGAAAGCATTGGACTAGTCAATACATATTCCCCCATGGTTAGCTTGATATTATGGCATTTCCCAGAGCAATTTATAGTTCCTCCATTTGCAACCATAACTTGGCATTCTGGTGCTGGGTATAGGAAACAATTTAATTCCTTGGCTACCTTACAATGAATAAAATTATGGGTGCTACTTGAATCAATCAACACTATTACCTTTTTCTTCTTGATCTGTCCTGCTATCTTGAGAGTTTGAGGAGTAGTAATTCCTGCCAGTGCATTACATGATATGGTCGGATTCATTTCTTCCTCTTCTATGGTTGGTTCCTGGTGTGTATCCTCTTCTTGTTCATTTTCTTCTTCTTCTTCACAATCTATGTAAAATAATTTCTTTTCAGCACACTTATGACCTTTGGTGTATTTGCTATCACAACTGTAGCAAAGCCCTTTTTCTCTTTTTTCTTCCAATTGTTGTGGTGTCAACCTTGTAGGTTGTGGAAATCTAGGCGTAGAAACACTTCATTCTTTATAGAATTGAGTGGTAGGCTTCCTTGTTGCCATAATTTTACATTCAAGTTTTCTTGCCAACCTGAATGCCTTCTCCAATGAATCAGGTTCCAAAACACGAACTTCATGTTCGATGTTATCCTTTAGAGTACCTAAGAAGAGATCAATCCTGTGTTCCTCTGGAATATTAGTTACCCTTATATTCAATTTTTGGAAGTCCTCAATGTGCTGCCCCACTAAACCCTTTTGTTTGAGATTTATCAATTGGCTAAAGAAGGTGTTGCTCTTTGTATCCTCATAATGTGCTATCATTTCCTCCGTAAAAATTGACCAAGTGACAATTTTTTTACCGGAGCAAAGCCATCGATACCATACAAATGTATTTTGTTCTAAATGTAAAGTTGCAATGCGTACCTTTTGTGTGTTTTGCACGTTATGGAGATCAAAATATTGCTCCATCCGTAGTATCCATGTTACAGGATCCTTTCCATCAAACTTCCTCATATCCATTTTTGGAATATGGTGGTTCTTCCCACCAACATTAGAGTTTATCAAATCACAATTAACATTGATTTTGTTCTCATCATGAGGTTCTTCTACTATCTTTTCACCATTAGGAAACCGTTCTTTTATCAACTTTGTCAAACCTTCGATGTCTGTTTTTAGATCATTCTTCATGTTTTCCATCTTAGCTTCCATGCCATCCATCTTCTCTTCCACACCTTTCTTCAAAACCTCCATTTCATTTTTTGTTGCTCTTTGCGAGAGTGAAATTTGTTGCACTTGCTCTTGTAATTTTGATAGATCATGTTGCAATTCTTCATCTTCATGAGTCATAGTAGATCCTTCTGAAGGCTTAATGGGTGTTGAATTATTTTTACGAGGCATATTTTAGAACCCAATACTGAATTTATTTAAGTCACTTCGAGGGGGATTACAAATCACAACAACATAGATCTTGCACTCCCACATTGTATAAGTAATATACAACTTGATATATTTAGCATGTAACTTACTTGGGATGATTGTGCCTAATATTTCCTTGAATTTTGAATACTAATTTTACTAAGGTGTTATTTTATATGGTGATGCTTTATTTCCTTTGTTTATACAGGTCATTTGGCCACATAGAAGCCATTATTGCCCATTTGAAGAAAAATAGTTCGATTTTCTTGCTTTTATGGGGGAGACTCTGACAATATTGTTTTTGTTGAGGTATATATCATATAAATCCTTTATAGTCCAATTTAGTTTATATTCCATTTTTCATCATCTTTCATGTCTTATACTCTGCATTGTATCTTCTTTCTTATTCAGAAAATTAACTAAGTATTGATCGTAAGAAGAAAGAATTGAATAAAGAGGAGAACAATAACACTGAAGTGACAAAATGAAAATTAAACAGAAGATAATTTGTCTAGTGTTACCTATGTAGTATATATCCATTTTTGGAATATGGTGGTTCTTCCCGCCAACATTAGAGTTTATCAAATCACAATTAACATTGATTTTGTTCTCATCATGAGGTTCTTCTACTATCTTTTCACCATTAGGAAACCGTTCTTGTATCAACTTTGTCAAACCTTTGATGTCTGTTTTTAGATCATTCTTCATGTTTTCCATCTTAGCTTCCATGCCATCCATCTTCTCTTCCATGCCTTTCTTCAAAACTTCCATTTCATTTCTTGTTGTTCTTTGCGAGAGTGAAATTTGTTGCACTTGCTCTTGTAATTTTGATAGATCATGTTGCAATTCTTCATCTTCATGAGTCATAGTAGACCCTTCTGAAGGCTTAATGGGTGTTGAATTATTTTTACGAGGCATATTTTAGAACCCAATACTGAATTTATTTAAGTCACTTCGAGGGGGATTACAAATCACAACAACATATAAGGATCTATTTCATTTTGATTCAAAAATATTTCAATGTATTGGTCTAATCAAGGATGTTGTTGTTGGTCTAACACAAATCCCAGCAAAGACAGTTGTTATGGACATTTTTGTGGCTGAAGTTCTGCCAAATTTTGGTATGCTATTGTCAAGATCATGGGTAGCAAAAATCAAAGGTAAAATGCAGATGGACCTTACCTATGCCACTATTCTAGTTTTTGGTGAAAAAAGGAGATTGTATTGGGAGACTAAAATGGCTTACATGGTAAGTAGCAAAGATAAACCTCAGAATTTTCCTATTTATGCCTTTGATACTGAGCTTGGATCTGCCATTATTTTAAATTATTCAGATGATAGTTTTGAGGAAGAAATGCATTTAGAAAATCAGCAAATAGAAAATCAACAAGTAAATGCTGAAGAGATGGAAGGATGGTGGTCATTGTACTTTGATGGATCAGCAGGAAAAGAAGGGGTAGGAGTAGGGATTTGGATTACAATTCCAAATGATGAGAGTAAGTTTTATTCCTACAAACTGAATTTTGATTGCACAAACAACATGGTTGAATATGAATATTCGATTTTGGGTTTAGATCTTTTGAAAAAAATGAAGGCTCAAAATATTTCGGTTTTTGGAGATTCATAACTATTATTAGACAAGTTGAAGGTGTTTATCAAATGAAGGATGTAAAAATGAGAGCAAATAGGAATCTAGTTTTGGACATGTTGGAAAAATTTCAAGTCTATTCTTTCACTATCAAAACTAGGGACCAAAATTCTATTGTTGATTCTCTGGCTGTCTCTGCAAGTATTTTCATCATTCCTATGCATTCTTCTGAAAAATATGAAATTGAGGTTCGCCACAGACCATCTATACTAGATAATGTCACCAATTGGAAAGTTTTTGAAGATGATCAACATGTAAAGAATTTTATTGAGTTGAAAGAAAAAATTTAAAGTACCCTAGTAGATCAAAAAAAAAAATTTGTTGAATCAAAAGGAAATTCTGAAGTTTTACAAATAAAGAATAATTCAATACCAAAGGGTCTTATTCCTCTTGAGAAGATTTTTGATTAGAATGATGTTTCTAAATCTCCAAAGATACAAGCCGATGAAGAGGAAGTAGAAAGCTATAATATTGGTACATTATCTTTGCCTAAAATGATCAAAATTTCAAAGTGTCTTTCGGCTGATATGAAATTCAAATATATTGAGATGATGAAGAGTTTTATTGATGTCTTTGCATGTAGTTATGCTGATTTAAAGGAGTATGATTCTTCTATTATTCAACATATTATTCCTATCAAAGAAAATGAGAAACCATTCAAACAGAAGTTGAGGAGAATTAATACCCTTCTCATGCCATTGATTGAAAGGGAGATTAAGAAAATCTTTGATGCAGAGATCATTGTCCCAATCAAATTTTCAAATTGGGTTGCAAACTTAGTTCCGGTGAGGAAGAAGAGTGGAGAAATCAAAATTTGCATTGACTTCAGAAATTTGAATAAGGCTTCACTAAAGGACAACTACCCTCTTCCTAAGATGGATTCAATTCTGCAAAATATTGTTGGTTCACAAAGGATGTCTATGCTTGATGGTTTTTCAGGTTACAATTAGATTTTTGTGTATCCAGATGATCAGGAAAAAACAGCCTTCACAATGCCATGGGACACATTCATGTACACCAAGATGCCTTTTGGTCTCATGAATGTGGGAGCCACTTTCCAAAAAACAATGGATATTTATTTTTCTGAAGAAAAGGATAAGTCAGTGGTTGTTTAACTTGATGATATAACAGTCTTTTCAAAGAAATAAGATCATTTGAAACACCTAGAGAAAATTATGCTGAAATGTAGAAGGTTTGGTATCTCTCTTAATCCTACTAAAAGCATCTTTGCTTTAACATCAGGAAAATTACTTGGTCATATTATTTCTGAAGAAGGAATCAGGATTGATCCTAATAGAGTTAATGCAATTCAAAAGGTAGATTTGACAAGAATTAGGAAAGAGATTCAATCATTTATTGGGAATGTGAATTTTGTTAGGTGTTTCATTCCTAATGTTGATGAGATTGTCAAAGATATAAAAATGATGTTAAAGGAAGGAGTTGATATTAAATGGACAACTGAACTAAAGAAATATTTTGAATAAATCAAGAGGGAAATCACACAAGCACCGATACTCATCAATCCAGATTTTTCCAAAGAATTTATGGTTTTTACATATGCTTTTGAAAACACAATTGCTGGAGTTTTTCTACAAAAAGGGAAGCAAGGTTTTGAACAACCTATTTCTTTATTTAGTAGAACATTAGTGAATGCTGAGCTGAAGTACAATGTTCTAGAAAAATAGGCCTATGCTTTGGTGAAAGCTATAAAATATTTCAGAATTTATATTCTACATTCTCAAATTGTGGCATATGTTCCAAGCGCTGTGATAAAAGACATTCTAACTCAGGTGGATCTCGATGGTAAGAGGGGAAAATGGATCACCAAATTGTTGTAATATGATATATACATCAAACCAACCAAAGGGACAAGGCTTGGAGAAACTAATGACTCAGTCAAATTTGGACTGTCTTGACATAAATCTAAATGCAAAAATATCAGAAATTTCTGAAAATGAGGAAGAATTGGTCCAAATTGATGAGAAATATCTTACTTCAAAGTGGTATAAGGATGTGGGTTTTGTTCTATAGCATAACAAAGCTCCCGTTGATTTGAAAAAGTCCAAAGCAAGGTTTGTTAAGCTAAACATTTGAGATATTTTATATATGACAGAAATCATTTTTGGAAAGATAGAGGAGGAATTTTTTTGAATTTCTTACTTGAAGAAGAAGCTGAAAAAGTCATTGAATAATTCCATAAAGGTGATTGTGGAGGACACCATTATTGGAAGCCTAAAAAAAATAAGATTCTAAGAGCTGGATATTTTTGGCCAACAATGTTTAAGGACATTTACAAAAAAATTGTTGCATGTCATGAATGCCAAATTTTAGAAGGAAGAAGAAAGCTTGTACCTCTACCTTTGGTTCATATCTACGTGGAAGCTCCTTTTCAGTAGTGGGGTTTAGAATTTATTGGATAGATACATCCATCATCATCAGGGCAGCATCGCTGGATTTTCACAGCAATGGAATACTTCACTAAATAGATAGAGGCGATACCAACAATGCAAGCTAATGACTCTGCAATTATTTCTTTTATAGAGAATAATATATTGTCTAGATTTGGTTGTACCATCAAGATTATAACAGATAATGCTCAAGCATTTAAGTCCAAGAAAACAATAAATTTCTACCATCAATACCATATCACTCTTGGACACTCTACAACATACTATCCGCAAGGGAATGGTCTTGTTGAATCATCAAATAAGAGCATTGTAAGAATCATCAAAATGGTATTACAGGAGAATAAGAAAGCTTGGCACTTAAAGCTGAAGTACGCCTTATGGGCTGATAGGATTTGTACAAAGAGGTCAATTGGGACTTTGCCATATGAATTAGTTTATGGTGCTGAAGTTATTTTTCCATCATCACTAGGGGTACCAATCATTAAGTTAATTCAAGGACTTGAAGAGGAACCAAATGCCATTCATAAGAGGATCAACCAGCTGATAGCCTTGCAAGAAAAGAGAAATGAAACCTATGACAACCATTAGTAAGTTCAAAATAGAATCAAGAACACATTTGATAAGAAGATCCAAGAAGACAGTTTCCAGCTACAAGACAAAGTGCTGAAATGGGAGGCCAAAATTCAGGAAAAGGGCAAGCACATTAAGTTTGAGAATTTATGGAAGGGTCCTTTTAAGATTGTTGGTTTTCATGGGAACAATACTTATATATTGTAGGAAATTGATGGAGGATAATATGCTAGAGGGCCTATTAATGGAAGGTTCCTAAAGAATTATGCTTGCTAAAGTTTTATCAGTCACTCATGACATTGTACATATTCCATCTTTGAAAGTTTTATTGCTAATAATGACAAGTTGAAACAAAGATCTTAAGCCCAAGGTGAAGGCCCAAATAGTTTGAAGAAGATGCTTTTCAACACAAATTTCTGTTTTTATAAAATATGGACAGCATTAGAGCTACGAGTTCTTAGTGTACCATAGTGACACACTATCCCAAGTGTAGCCACTGTTATCACTATAAAAAAAATTTCCAAACTTGGACAATTTGATTTGTTCCTAGTCATGGTTTTTAGATAGGTGTTAAGTCATTTTAATTTTTTAGCAGTTAAGTGATAGGGTTAGAGTCTCATTTTCATTCACATAATAAAGTCCAACAACCTTATTTCATACCTTGAGAGTCTCATGTCATGTTTAGAATGTCTATTTTTTAACCATTTAAAAAAAAAATGATTAAGCCACGAAACCATGTTTTCGTAGCACAGACAGTCTTAAAAACTACTTTTGCACTACAAAAATGCTTCTCTTTTCATAGTGCAAAACCCTGAAATTACATTAGGCGCACTACGAAATTGAGGATTCGTAGCATGTCTTGTTAGTTATCAAATCCATCAAAATTCTGTTAATCCTTCATGATTAGGTGTCAGCCACGAGTCTTTTCTCACACATGCAGCCATTCATAGTCATCATGACATTCGTTAGAGGTCATTTTTCTTAGTCATTTTCAAATTTGAAAAGGGCTAGTTTTTGGTTTTATTGTCTCATGCAAGAAACATAGATGCATACCCTTTTCTAAATGGTAAGCTCATGGTAAGCAGAAACCAAATCTTCTCTCATTCATCAAGCGAGGCTGATTATTACTTTCAAGTGAGGTAGTCTCCCTAATCAAGCGAGGCAGTTTACTCTGAAATCACGTGAGGCTGTTGATTACAGAAGCACACAGGAATTTCAAAGGAAGGATTATAGAGGAAAGAAAGAACCACAGGTCAGGCCATTGTTTAAGGACAGAGCCTGAAAGCATAGAGGCTCTAACCAAGGACAAATCAGTTGAGGAGGCCTTTAAGAAGATAGGATGTTGGAAATTCTATGAAAAATTGCAGGGAGGTCATAATAAAGCGAAAAAAGAGTTTGCTATTCATTTCACAGGTTCAAATACAAAATTTAGAGTCTTAAACTTGCCAATTTCCCCTAAGATCATATCATTAGTGACAGAGATTCCAAGGGAAGAAGAAATACTATTTAAAAATTTCAGGTTTGAGATGGAACCTTGTAAAATATTTCTAAAGCCAGGGTTTGGAGAGACAAACTTAAATAAAGCAGTGCCAAGAAGTTACATTGAGAACACCTATGCCAACCTGCTCTACAACATTCAAAGGTATTTCACCTGTGAGGGAAGATACCATCAGGTGTATTCTTATCATTTCAAACTCCTATTGCATTTTACTGGAATTATTTCTTTGGATTTTCCTTTCTTCTTGTTTCTAAGTTTAGCTAAGATGGCAGATAAAGTGCAAATGAAAGCTCAATACTGTGAAACTTCAATTTTCCATCATGGTCTACTTAAATTGATAGTTTTACATGAAATTTAGAGGATAAACAGATAATGGTCTACATTTTTGTTTTTGTGTGGATTTGGGGTGGAAACACAAGAAACATGTATTAGCCCTAAGGACAAATAAAAATCACCATTAGAAACCAGTGATCCTGCAGAGAAAAGATCAAAAATATTTGTCGAGCTGAAACCTAGAAATCAAGTGAAAAATCCAAAACTAAAAACATTAGTGATCATTTAAGAGACTCCTAAACTTGCACAAAAGATGACAATTAAAGTTAAGGAAACAATATAGGAACAGTCAACCAGCAAATCAGCCCATAAAATATTGACTAGAAGTCAAATAGCAAAGGAAAGGGTCAAAACAGTGGTTTCAGAAGAAGGTCCAAGTTTAAAGGGTAATTTGAATGATATTTTACATACTATTGATATTCAAGAATCTCCTTTAGTTCAGGCAGACTTTATAAAATTGGATGAAGGGAAATCTAAGAAGATGAAATCTTCCAAAAAGCTGGATTTTGATGATGAAATTTCAGAGTTTGTGTTCAAGCCCAGAAGGCCTTTAACTAGGCAATCAAAAAAGTTGCAAGAGTTGGATATGGAGTTAGATAAAGCAGAGGAATTTTCCAATGTTTATGAAGAGCCCATAGACCTATCATCAACAATTCCCGAAGGTGACAAAAAGAGAGTTTTCAACATTCAAAGAGAAAAGAACAGTTATGAAGAAATCAAAGAAAATTTGAGAATAAATAATCTTGAAATTTCTAAGTATAAGAAGAAAGAAAGAAGATATGATGTTGAGAAGAGAAACTTCAACATAATAAGGGCTCTGTGGGAGGTTGAAAGAGTTTCAAAACTTGAAACAGTCAGCAGTGAAGCTTAGTAGTTTACCTGGACTGTCACTACAATAAAAGAGGAAAGATTTATGAGAATGATAAATGCTAAATTGAGGGCCACTAACAGGAGACTGAAGAGGCAGATTGCAAATCTTGAAATTCAATTGAAAAATTCTGAAGGTCGGCTATAGCAGAGATAGAACAAGAGCAGTAAGTGGCA
Source organism: Pinus albicaulis (assembly GCA_034641835.2). Classification (NCBI taxonomy): domain Eukaryota; kingdom Viridiplantae; phylum Streptophyta; class Pinopsida; order Pinales; family Pinaceae; genus Pinus; species Pinus albicaulis. The sequence goes on from CM076571.1 coordinate 643,461,422, forward strand.
AATCCTTAATACATTCTTGTTTTTTGGAAGGACATCACTTTTTGAGGACATTTAAAAGTTGAATTATTTTTATTGTTAAGTTCTATAGACATCATGGAAATCATTAAAATGTGCAAATATTCTCAAAGTCTAAGAATTGTGAAAAATTTGTGTAAAAAAGACATACACAGCAGTTTCGTAGCGCGCTACGAAACTGCTGTAGGTACATTTTTGAATATTTTTAAAAGGGTTTTGAGAGGTAAAACATTTGGTTTCTAAATTTTTTTGTTGGAAGTGGATGGAAAGGGATCACAAATGAAATTTCAAGTGTCAAAGAAAAATAAAGTGGATGGTTAAGAGATGTTTACAAAGATACAGATTATGCGTTACGAAAACAGCTTCTATTTTCGTACTGTAGCCATATCATCCCTTTTTATACATTTTCAAAGGCTTAATTTTTGTACAGATGGAAAGGCCTGGTTCCATGGAAATGATAACACATCTCACTAATCTCAAAAATTCAATATTGCCAGCAAAAGGGTTCGAAGATCATCAATGAAGGTAAAATCTAAATTACAGGAAACATGTTCCCTTTTTTGCAGGGCAGATAATACATGAATCAACATGATTGCATAACAAGATTAGAGGGATCATCAAGGTTGAATATATGGAGAAAAAACTATCATAGATTTTATTTAAGTCTTAGATAAGGTTTTTTTAGACATAATAAGGAGTTTCACTCCTATTTGTACTAGGACTTCTAGAAGAGACAGTTAACTGTCAGATGTAATTAAGAGTTTGTTTTAGGAGCAGATAGGTTTCAAACTTAGAAAATCAAATTCTATTCAAGATGGATAAGGGAATCCAAGATTTTAGTGATGACTCTATAAGAGACATGAAGTTGAATTTCTAAAGGTTGGCAATTTTAATTAACAAGAAAACTATGTCATTATAGCAAACTGTGTGTTTTCATCTTAATACAGATATTGGCTTTACTACTCAGGATTCAAAAAGAGTTTTTGGTGTTTGATCTTCCTATGGATTTCCTCATCTACCTATTTGCAGTGCTATGAACATGTGTTACTTATAATTCATTGGAAAATGCTCTAACTTCCTGCATATGTTTGTAAATTGTGTTTTATTCAATGTGTTACTATTTTACTGATACATCTAAAACTCTGAAATACCCTGACTTCCATGTTAAGCTAATTTTGATTTTTTGATGAAACATAACTTGATTCCATAGCCCAATAGATGTTTTTTGATCAACAATTCAACCAGTTATACACTTTTATCCAATTTATTCCTAGAGTTAGCCATCTAATCCTTAATTCAAAATATTAAACCTATTGAGAGAGCCTTCTTAGGTTGAGGAGGCTAAGCCTGAACTAAAAGTCTGGTTTGAAATAGTTACTCAGAGTCTACTTGATCAGCAAACTATCAGGGTCATATTTTTTGATAACATAAAGTTTAATTCATATCAGAGTATGAGAAACCATCTTACTTACTTGATATGGTACCGATATTTTCTGAATCATGATAGAATAGGATGTGCTAATAGTTTTTTGGAACCAGACTTCGATAGGAGCCACATATTCATGATTCTCCAACATGTATAGGTCTTCCACAGGTTGATGTTTACTCTCTTCAGATTGACAAGGATGGTTAAGGTAAATTCTATGGTTTTCTTCTTGGTGATCCTCAACAATGGTTTTCAAACCAGTTCCAATCAGAGATTTATCCTTTAATGTTTTATGGATTAAAGTTTCTTCTTGAGGTAAATTTTGTGTGGTAATAGGGGATGTTTCTGAATCTCTCCCCTCTTTAAAAGATATGGTATTACATTCAGTAGGGAAGTGAGTAGGAAAAATAGGTGTTTTAAATTGATGTGCAACTTGATAATCAGAATTAGGATTTGGTTGCACAAATGATTGGGACCATAGAGAAGGATAATATGGTGTTACATTGGACACGAATTGTAACTTTTGTGGCATATGTAATGGAGTTTTCATGGGGAATTTTGCTAGAGGTGGCTCCAAACCATCCTTGAGGTTGTGAGAATATATGGCTCGAGGGAGAGGTCTAATGTGGCCATAAGGTGGGGTATTGAATTTTAGGAGGATTACAGGTTTTCCATGGAACTTTCGGGTTGTGGATGTGTTAAGGAACCTATTGGGGATAATAAATATGATTCTAAGTATTAAATGATGATGAGTTTTGAGTTATACCTAGCGGTTAATTTATTTCCTTACTTGATTCCTTAAACACATGTTGAAACCCAAGTAGTGATGGAAAATAATATGTTGAATGAGCCTCCTTGCACTTCTTTTGTTCTTCCTGCAAATCACCCAATTGTAAATTTAGACAATATTTTGTTGCTCCTATTTTTGTACTAGATTTCAAAAATTGAGAAAAAGGTTCTCGAGAATTCTTACCAAGCTTGGATATTACTCTTGAATAACTAATGCAAAATTTACAAACAAAATCATATGGTAAGTGTGAAACATCATGTGCTCCTATAGGATTTAAAGATTCTAAAAATTCATCTTTGATTCCTTTGAGTAGGAGTGTTTTGAAGGTCTCTCTTACGAAATTATTATGTGTTTATTTTTGGAGGTTTTATTTAAATTGCTCCACATAATCCTCCAAAATTTAATTCCCCCCCTATGTTATCCAAAAATATATTCACCAACCTCGTAGCAGACTCGGTATATCCCCAAGAATACATTCTTCATGTCTTCCCATGTTTGAATGCAGTTCCCTCCAAGGCTCATGAACCATCGGAGAGCTACTGCTTTTAGAGTAAGAGAAAATACTTTCAACATTTGAGAATTAGTAAAATAACCATATCCTCTACAAAGTAATTCAAACTCAAGTAAAAATGTATCTGAATCTTCATTTTCCAAACCATGGAATTTTGGTAGTGCAGATGGGGGAATACTATGCATTTGTGCCACTCTTAGATCTTTGATAGCGAATTCAAAAGTAACAATGTTTTTCATTTCTTACCAAATGAAAAGAGGATCTCCATGTACTACTTCGAGACTCGTTCCTTGAATTTTATGTCCAATTGATCAGCGAAATAGGTGTATTGAATGATTGATGTTTCCCTCAAACTCTTCATTTAAAAATACCTTGAAATACCATTTCTCTATTTTCAACAAGCTAGTTGGTATATCTTGTTAGCACGTGGTTGAATAGATAGGGGGGTTCTTACAATACCCAAGAAATGAAAAACATTTTAACAGATTACAGGAAAGAAACAAGTTCAAAGAATTAATTATAAAGAAATAAAATTTAGTAGAAAAAATAAGTAAAAAGAAAACCAAACTACAACAGGTTACTGAGGACAATCCCCTCAGCACCTCCCCGGAAATGGCACCAAAATGTCAGGCGTAATAAACAACCTAACATTTAATTTTCAATCCAGGAGTTCATAAACTTACAGGTGAAGCGTTGGAAATGCCAGAGAAGGACTTCAACAACCTACACTAGTTAATACAATGACACCACACCATTCTGGAAACTGGAATTAAAAGAAAGTACTTTGCAAAGAAATAAAATAAAGGAACTTTCACACTTGCTGTAAAAAATCTAGATTTTTGAAATGAAATTCTATGTTTATCTTCACTATAGTTGTTGACATATTAACAATTGGACCTTTGAAGAGATCTGACTTTTTAAGGATTTTCATTCATGCGCTAACTTATTATTCGTGTACTCCTGCAATCTTCTTGCACTAGTACATGCACAAGGATTATGTTCTGGAAGTATCTTTTACACTTATACTAGATATTTATGTCTTTATGCAGGGGCTCTTAGCCCTTGGACTAGAGCACTCTGTTCCGGAATTAGGATATTGGTTCATGTACTGGAACAGAGGTTCCTGCACCAAGTTTTCCAATTACTTTTAGGAAAAATTAAAGAGTGTGCTAACTATGAAAATAATTTTAAAACATGAATCGGAATTCTTAAATAGCTTGCACATGAAAAATAATTCTTCAACCAAACTGAATCTCATAATGAAAATAAGTTTTGAAATTAAAAAAAAATCAAAATTCGAAGCACACTTTCTTCAATGTAGTAAAAGAAATAACTCAAGCATGATAGTGGGGTTTTATCCTTGTGATAGTTATTCACATAAATCATATCTGCCTTTAACATTTGTTAACTCAGAAAGGTTCGCTTTGATTATTTAGATTTAAGTTTGAATTCCTTCCTTTTAAAAATATGAAATGCAGGCACATATCGATGTGTTGTAAAAACATTCTCTCATCAGTTAATAACTCATATTTTAAATCCAAGGGTTTTAACTCTTAGTATTAAAAGTAATTCTATTTGCTAATGAAAATTCACTAACAGAAATTCATCAAATTCTTATAAAGGAAAGGAATGAAACAATCTTAATGTAATGAACCAAAAAACCAGGTTGCAGAAATTAGAGAAGCAATAGTGCACGAATGTGTTTGCACTACTCTAGGCATAGATAAATTATGATTCATAAAAAGGCAAATGAATGAAGAAAATAGAAATGTAATTATTAAACATTCCATGGATCCATCACACTTGATTGTTAAGGAAATGGAACCAGAATTCTTATAAAGAAATCAATTACAAACTCAATCCAAACCTTGCGTAAATAAAATCATCACACACACATTTAACTGAACAAAATCATGGGAGGAAAATGATTTGGGTTGGCTGGGCCCTAGCCAACCAGCTCGTTTCCCGTTTTAGGAAACTTGAAGCCCCAACACCCAAATATGCATCAATAATAGATTAAAACGCAGAATGAAAACAACTTGGCATAACTCCTTTGTATTAATTTCAAATAATAAAATGTAAATTATGAATTCGAGTCCAGCCCCGAGCGAGGGTGCGAGTAAAACCCCAAACACTTAGCTCAGTAGCATCAAGGTAAAATGAAAATGGTTTCTCCTCCCCCACTATGCATAATCGCTCTTCCTTTTATAATATGTTTATATGATAATTAAATCATATCTTTTGAAAAAAAACATGGGGATTGAATCCCAAGTAATTATAATTAAATAGAATATCAATACAACTTCTCCCCTACTAAAATAATAAATATTCAGTACAAATTTACCAAACCTGGGAATTTTCTATATTTCAGGAAGAATTGGTATTTTTAATAAACTACCTCCAAATCACCTTTCAAATCTCCTCAAACATTGCGAATTTTGGAAAAGAGCTACGGTATTACTCAATTTCATGTGCTGGGAAAAAAAACCATGTTTCAGAATTTTGATATTCACAACGATCGGTGTGGAAATAGAGGAGGAAATAGGCAATCCGGAAACTACTGGCTAGAATTATGGAAAATTTGAAATAGTTAACAAAATGCCTCCAAATTTCCCTTCATATCTCCTTACCTATTACGATTTTTGGAAAACAACCAAACTATTACTCAATTTATCTATGCTGGGAAAAAAACCCATGTTTCAGAATTTTGATATTTGCAACGATTGGCATGTAAATCAACGAAATTGGTTGTTTGGAAACTGCTGCGAATTCAAGTTGAAGTTGTATAATATGAATTGGTGGAGGAAAGTGTGGTGTAGGAATCCTACCAGTACTAGTGCAAAAATGTGTAGTGCATGAAATTGACCTTTATTAGAATAGGCATATAATCAACTATGTAAACATGCAAACACAAAAGCTATTATGAAAGATGCTTTTAATATTTAAATACCGTTAAAACAAGGGAATATAAAATACTTACTTATTATCTCTAAGAATGCACAAAACTATGAAAATAACTATTCAATCTCAAAAAAAGCATGAGGGACTTCGAGTAAAAGGTGTTATAAAGCAAGGCAAAAGATAGGCCCAATAGTAAAGACTCTCTACCCCAACCACAAATATTCCTACAAAAAATGCAGTCAAACAATGGTGACTTCCTATGTTTCTGGGAAATTTGTATTTTTTTTATGGACATTCAATTCTAGGGTGTCTTCTATGGGTTTTACAAGGCCGAAAATAATGCATAAAAATCCTAGCGTGGACAAAAAGGGAAGATGATGTTTTTTAGAACTTCACATAGGTCTCAAAGAGTTGTTTACAGCAAGTGTGAAAGTTCCTTTATTTTATTTCTTTGCAAAGTACTTTCTTTTTATTCCAGTTTCCAGAATGGTGTGGTGTCATTTTATTATCTAGTGTAGGTTCTTGAAGTCCTTCTATGGCATTTCCAACGCTTCGCCTGTAAGTTTATGAACTCCTGGATTGAAAATTAAATGTTAGGTTGTTTATTACGCTTGACATTTTGGTGCCATTTCCGGGGAGGTGCTGAGGGGATTGTCCTCAGTAACCTGTTGTAGTTTGGTTTTCTTTTTACTTATTTTTTCTACTAAATTTTATTTCTTTATAATTAATTATTTGAACTTGTTTCTTTCCTGTAATCTGTTAAAATTTTTTTCATTTCTATAGTTGTTGACATATTAACAATTGGACCTTTGAAGAGATCTGACTTTTTAAGGATTTTCCTTCATGCGCTAACTTATTATTCGTGTACTCCTGCAATCTTCTTGCACTAGTACATGCACAAGGATTATGTTCTGGAAGTATCTTTTACACTTATACTAGATATTTATGTCTTTATGCAGGGGCTCTTAGCCTTGGGACTAGAGCACTCTGTTCCGGAATTAGGATATTGGTTCATGTACTAGAACAGAGGTTCCTGCACGAAGTTTTCCTATTACTTTTAGGAAAAATTAAAGAGTGTGCTAACTATGAAAATAATTTTAAAACATGAATTGGAATTCTTAAATAGCTTGCACATGAAAATTAATTCTTCAACCAAACTGAATCTCATAATGAAAATAAGTTTTGAAATTAAAAAAAAATCAAAATTCGAAGCACACTTTCTTCAATATAGTAAAAGAAATAACTCAAGCATGATATTGGGGTTTTAACCTTGTGATATTTATTCACATAAATCATATCTGCCTTTAACATTTGTTAACTCAGAAAGGTTCGCTTTGATTATTCAGATTTAAGTTTGAATTCCTTCCTTTTAAAAATATGAAATGCAGGCATAGATCGATGTGTTGTAAAAACATTCTCTCATCAGTTAACAATTCATATTTTAAATCCAATGGTTTTAACTCTTAGTATTAAAATTAATTCTATTTGCTAATGAAAATTCACTAACAGAAATTCATCAAATTCTTATAAAGGAAAGGAATGAAACAATCTTAATGTAATGAACCAAAAAACCAGGTTGCAGAAATTAGAGAAGCAATAGTGCAGGAATGTTTTTGCACTACCCTAGGCATAGATAAATTATGATTCATAGAAAGGAAAATGAATAAAGAAAATTGAAATGTAATTATTAAACATTCCATGGATCCGTCACACTTGATTGTTAAGGAAATGGAACCAGAATTCTTATAAAGAAATCAATTACAAACTCAATCCAAACCTTGCGTAAATAAAATCATCACACACACATTTAACTGAAAAAAATCATGGGAGGAAAATGATTTGGGTTGGCTGGGCCCTAGCCAACCAGCTCGTTTCCCGTTTTAGGAAACTTGAAGCCCCAACACCCAAATATGCATCAATAATAGATTAAAACGCAGAATGAAAACAACTTGGCATAACTCCTTTGTATTAATTTCAAATAATAAAATGTACATTATGAATTCGAGTCCAGCCCCGAGCGAGGGTGCGAGTAAAACCCCAAACACTTAGCTCAGCATCATCAAGGTAAAATGAAAATGGCTTCTCCTCCCCTACTATGCATAATTGCTCTTCCTTTTATAATATGTTTATATGATAATTAAATCATATCTTTTGAAAAAAAACATGGGGATTGAATCCCAAGTAATTATAATTAAATAGAATATCAATACAACCGCTCCCCTATTAAAATAATAAATATTTAGTACAAATTTACCAAACCTGGGAATTTTCTATATTTCAGGAAGAATTGGTATTTTTAATAAACTACCTCCAAATCACCTTTCAAATCTCCTCAAACATTGCGAATTTTGGAAAAGAGCTACGGTATTACTCAATTTCCTGTGCTGGGAAAAAAAACCATGTTTCAGAATTTTGATATTCACAACGATCGGTGTGGAAATAGAGGAGGAAATAGGCAATCCGGAAACTACTGGCTAGAATTATGGAAAATTTGATATAGTTAAAAAAATGCCTCCAAAGTTCCCTTCATATCTCCTTAACTATTACGATTTTTGGAAAACGACCAAACTATTACTCAATTTATCTATGTCAAAAAAACCCATGTTTCGGTATTGGTCTGATATTCAGAACGATTGGCATGTAAATCGACGAAATCCCGTTGTTTGGAAACTCGCGAATTCAAGTCAAGTTGTATAATATGAATTGGTGGAGGAAAGTGTGGTGTAGGAATCCTACCAGTACTAGTGCAAAAATGTGTAGTGCATGAAATTGACCTTTATTAGAATAGGCATATAATCAACTATGTAAACATGCAAACACAAAAGCTATTATGAAAGATGCTTTTAATATTTAAATACCGTTAAAACAAGGGAATATAAAATACTTACTTATTATCTCTAAGAATGCACAAAACTATGAAAATAACTATTCAATCTCAAAAAAAGCATGAGGGACTTCGAGTAAAAGGTGTTATAAAGCAAGGCAAAAGATAGGTCCAATAGTAAAGACTCTCTACCCCAACCACAAATATTCCTACGAAAAATGCCGTCAAACAATGGTGACTTCCTATGTTTCTGGGAAATTTGTATTTTTTTTGTGGACATTCAATTCTAGGGTGTCTTCTGTGGGTTTTACAAGGCCGAAAATAATGCATAAAAATCCTAGCGTGGACAAAAAGGGAAGATGATGTTTTTTAGAACTTCACATAGGTCTCAAAGAGTTGTTTACAGCAAGTGTGAAAGTTCCTTTATTTTATTTCTTTGCAAAGTACTTTCTTTTTATTCCAGTTTCCAGAATGGTGTGGTGTCATTGTATTAACTAGTGTAGGTTGTTGAAGTCCTTCTCTGGCATTTCCAACGCTTCGCCTGTAAGTTTATGAACTCCTGGATTGAAAATTAAATGTTAGGTTGTTTATTACGCCTGACATTTTGGTGCCATTTCCGGGGAAGTGCTGAGGGGATTGTCCTCAGTAACCTGTTGTAGTTTGATTTTCTTTTTACTTATTTTTTCTACTAAATTTTATTTCTTTATAATTAATTCTTTGAACTTTTTTATTTCCTGTAATCTGTTAAAATGTTTTTCATTTCTATAGTTGTTGACATATTAACAATTGGACCTTTGAAGAGATCTGACTTTTTAAGGATTTTCCTTCATGCGCTAACTTATTATTCGTGTACTCTTGCAATCTTCTTGCACTAGTACATGCACAAGGATTATGTTCTGGAAGTATCTTTTACACTTATACTAGATATTTATGTCTTTATGCAGGGGCTCTTAGCCTTGGGACTAGAGCACTCTATTCCGTAATTAGGATATTGGTTCATGTACTGGAACAGAGGTTCCTGCACCAAGTTTTCCAATTACTTTTAGGAAAAATTAAAGAGTGTGCTAACTATGAAAATAATTTTAAAACATGAATCGGAATTCTTAAATAACTTGCACATTAAAAATAATTCTTCAACCAAACTGAATCTCATAATGAAAATAAGTTTTGAAATTAAAAAAAAATCAAAATTCGAAGCACACTTTCTTCAATGTAGTAAAAAAAATAACTCAAGCATGATAGTGGGGTTTTATCCTTGTGATAGTTATTCACATAAATCATATATGCTTTAACATTTGTTAACTCAGAAAGGTTCACTTTGATTATTCAAATTTAAGTTTGAATTCCTTCCTTTTAAAAATATGAAATGCAGGCACAGATCGATGTGTTGTAAAAACATTCTCTCATCAGTTAACAACTCATATTTTAAATCCAAGGGTTTTAACTCTTAGTATTAAAATTAATTCTATTTGCTAATGAAAATTCACTAACAGAAATTCATCAAATTCTTATAAAGGAAAGGAATGAAACAATCTTAATGTAATGAACCAAAAAACCAGGTTGCAGAAATTCGAGAAGCAATAGTGCAGGAATGTGTTTGCACTACTCTAGGCATAGATAAATTATGATTCATAGAAAGGCAAATGAATGAAGAAAATCAAAATGTAATTATTAAACATTCCATGGATCCGTCACACTTGATTGTTAAGGAAATGGAACCAGAATTCTTATAAAGAAATCAATTACAAACTCAATCCAAACCTTGCGTAAATAAAATCATCACACACACATTTAACTGAACAAAATCATGGGAGGAAAATGATTTGGGTTGGCTGGGCCCTAGCCAACCAGCTCGTTTCCCGTTTTAGGAAACTTGAAGCCCCAACACCCAAATATGCATCAATAATAGATTAAAACACAGAATGAAAACAACTTGGCATAACTCCTTTGTATTAATTTCAAATAATAAAATGTACATTATGAATTCGAGTCCAGCCCCGAGCGAGGGTGCGAGTAAAACCCCAAACACTTAGCTCAGCAGCATCAAGGTAAAATGAAAATGGCTTCTCCTCCCCCACTATGCATAATCGCTCTTCCTTTTATAATATGTTTCTATGATAATTAAATCATATCTTTTGAAAAAAAACATGGGGATTGAATCCCAAGTAATTATAATTAAATAGAATATCAATACAACCGCTCCCCTATTAAAATAATAAATATTTAGTACAAATTTACCAAACCTGGGAATTTTCTATATTTCAGGAAGAATTGGTATTTTTAATAAACTACCTCCAAATCACCTTTCAAATCTCCTCAAACATTGCGAATTTTGGAAAAGAGCTACGGTATTACTCAATTTCCCGTGCTGGGAAAAAAAACCATGTTTCAGAATTTTGATATTCACAACGATCGGTGTGGAAATAGAGGAGGAAATAGGCAATCCGGAAACTACTGGCTAGAATTATGGAAAATTTGAAATAGTTAACAAAATGCCTCCAAAGTTCCCTTCATATCTCCTTAACTATTACGATTTTTGGAAAACGACCAAACTATTACTCAATTTATCTATGCTGGGAAAAAAACCCATGTTTCAGAATTTTGATATTTGCAACGATTGGCATGTAAATCGACGAAATCGGTTGTTTGGAAACTGCTGCGAATTCAAGCCGAAGTTGTATAATATGAATTGGTGGAGGAAAGTGTGGTGTAGGAATCCTACCAGTACTAGTGCAAAAATGTGTAGTGCATGAAATTGACCTTTATTAGAATAGGCATATAATCAACTATGTAAACATGCAAACACAAAAGCTATTATGAGAGATGCTTTTAATATTTAAATACCATTAAAACAAGGGAATATAAAATACTTACTTATTATCTCTAAGAATGCACAAAACTATGAAAATAACTATTCAATCTCAAAAAAAGCATGAGGGACTTCGAGTAAAAGGTGTTATAAAGCAAGGCAAAAGATAGGCCCAATAGTAAAGACTCTCTACCCCAACCACAAATATTCCTACGAAAAATGCAGTCAAACAATGGTGACTTCCTATGTTTCTGGGAAATTTGTATTTTTTTTGTGGACATTCAATTCTAGGGTGTCTTCTGTGGGTTTTATAAGGCCGAAAATAATGCATAAAAATCCTAGCGTGGACAAAAAGGGAAGATGATGTTTTTTAGAACTTCACATAGGTCTCAAAGTGTTGTTTAGGGTCATTGGTGTGCCCTAACCACAGTTTAGATTGAAAATATCCCAAACCAAGAGGGAAACAATAATATGGTTTCATATGGTCTCTTGGTTATGAGAAGATTCTAGTTGGATGGGTGCCCAAGGGTCAAATAATTAGTGAAGTCTTTTACCACCCAGGAATAAGGGTTTCCTAGGTTGTTGGATTTCCTAACTAGGATCATATGTTACAACAAGTATTTTTCACCCATGGTCTTCTATAGGGAAGCGTGATAGTGAAAAATTTGGAATCGAGTGTGCATCATATTCATGGAATTAGGTTTCTACTAGACTAGAATATCTTGAGCTCAATGGTCTCATCAACCATGAGAGTTTTGAGAATCCCCATAATTATGTTTGGAGAAGGATATCTAGAGCAAAAGATATGAAATTCTCCTACCTGGTGTTCATTGTGGGAGATTGATATCTTTGAGTGATAGGTGGAAAACCTCCATTCCCATTGGTCATCTTTATTAGAGCAGTGCAGGAAGACAATATTGGGTTGAAATCCCTAAATAACTCATGAGCAACAGCGGTCAGTCGTTATTTGTTCACAGATTGAGTTGTAAAAAACTCAACATGAATCCCTATGTGTTGTGCCCTTGATGGACTAAGGAAAAAGTAGTGACCATATTTGATAATGAAGATCCAGTGTCTAGATGGACTTGGATAATTCAGAGAGGGTGCACATTGTGTGCTGAATGACCAAGCAAGCAAAGGGTATGATCAGGGGGATCTATGAAGTTGACTACATCAGCAAGATGGTTAGAGTATCTTGTCGAGTGTAGATTTGTTTTATATGGAGTGACATGAAGCCCTATTTGTTGTATATCTTGTATAAAACAACTAGGCCTACTTGAACAAACCCAATAAGGCTTAGATAGAGTGATTGTATCCTAGACACTATTATCTTGGAATAAGAACAACTACATGTTTGAATTTGTTAGTTGAGACCAAGCCCTAGTTCTTGAGGGTGAGAATATCTTCTTGAGGGTAAATTTGAAACTTTATTGGAATTTGTCAATTGAGACCAATTTTGGCTAGAATTGTAGGCACTTGTGGAATACTAGTGAAACATACCACAATATTCTAATTTGTAGCTAGATAAGCCACCTAATTTTATAATTTCCATTGTAATAGTGATATTTCTGCAAATTGTATATTAACCTCTTTCTTTTTATTAAATGCATGAAATATTTTACTTTTATTTTAGGATGACATGAATTGGAATGTATTAATAGTGCGAGGAAAAAATCACCAAATAGAGCAAACCAACGGTGAGGACAAAGACCAGATAAGAAATGACAAATAGGAAAATACCATTATGCACTGGATAGTATTGAAAGTGTGAGGACAACATCACCAAACAAAAAAATCCAAGGGAAAGGACCATGGCAATAAATTTGAGAAAAAAATTAAAATATACTTATCAAACATATGCTTGCATGTGTATGAGTGAGATGATAATGTGTTGAGGAAGCTCATTGTGTGGGAGTGTAGAGAATGTTGATTTCTCCATACTTTCACATTATAGACATTGACATTTATGTGTGCACTAATCATGTTGGCCATAACTATGTGGAATGTAGAATGCCTTTGCATATATATGACCTAGGTTTTACTGAAGATAATTATTTCTTATTCAAATTACCATAGGTAGGGAAAAAAATATAATTAAATCAAAAGAGATTCTAATGGAAGCTTTGTCTCCCGTGAAAATTTTTAATTCAAAATAAAAGATTTTACATAGTTTTTTTCACCATGATACATTCGAGAATTTATTAGTGAACCTAACCATTATATTTCCCATGTAGATTATTAACTATGGCCTCAAATATACTTAAGAATTTTTATAAAGATTGCATTACTTCATGGCAAACATGGCTGATAGTTCGGTATGGAGTTGGATTAATTGAGGTAACTATTGCAGTTTTCTTTTTTTTATAATGTTTTTTGTATAAGATATTCGATATTGTTGTTAAATGTTATAATAGTAGAAGGGAGATTTAATTTTAACCTAATCACTCCATATTATCAATTTATTAAATTTATTATTGTTAGGAGCATATGTGTGTCGAATATAACATTAACCCAACTAAAATTGAATAAAAATCATGGCCATTTAATAGTCCTTTGATATATCTTGATAATTGTTTGAAGAATTTGTAAGATCACTTGTTTAAAATACATGATAAAACTGATTGAGAAACTAAATGTTATTGCTAATGAATTGAAAAACCTATAATTAGAATACATTATGCAGAGTGCCAAGGTGTGGAAGAGTCCCACAACTAACTCCTCGTTTCTCCTCCCCCACACAATGTATCAACTTTATGGATATTTGTCCCCTTTCGTGCCTTAGTAAAGGGACCTGAAACCACCTCGCTTTTGGCATCATTGGGAAGATACTGTAGCATAATAGTGTCATGTTAATGTGACTTCAGAGCACTCATAGGATTATTTTTCATTCCTCAAAGATGCCCCCTGTTATCACCAAATTGTGTCCTGTTGGGCTACTTCAATGGTCACAAAACAGATAAATCATCAGATTAGCTACGAAATTGTCAAGTAGTTTCGTAGAGAAATCTTCCTCTTTTTCAATATATTCACTACGAAACTGTGAAAAACTAGACAAGTGGCTCTTTTTTAAAATTTGATGACTATGCAAGTGAGCCCAACATGGATTATTGTGGATATGACCCTAATAACAAGACTAATGAAGTGTCTATGACCTATAATAAACATGATTAAGTGAATTTCTTATCAAATGAATGATCTAGCCTAATGAGACAAGGTGAAGCTTATGATGACCCTATCAAAAAAATTTTGAAAAATTGAGTGATAACACCCCCCATGTCAGGGATTGGTGGGAAACCTAGTGTGAGAAAAAGGATGAGGGGGAAACCTCTTTATTCTTGCTTGTACCCACCTGGAATTCTTTCTGAGATTCCATCAAGGAACAATATTATCCCATGGGGAGCTATGAGGAAAAGTACATAAAATGGACTATGTTGCGGTAGCAAAGGGATCAATATGTGCTTGAGTTGATGAATCCATTCCATATCGTACGCACAAAGTTTAGTATCAAATATTTGGAGAAAAATTTGGTGATGAAGGACCGAAGTTGTCTACACAAATACATCCAGGAGGAAATAAAGTTCCTCGAGATCTCCTCGCTTGGTACGGCATACCAGTATGCTGCCAAGATTGAGCAGAAATTCAAAGAGAAGAAGTGAGACTTTGGATCTGCGAATCAAAAGCAAGGGAAAGGTGCCACCAAACCACATAATAAATGACCAATCCAAGGCATAGTGGGCCAAGACAACCTGACAAAGTCAAAAGAAAATAACAACACCGCGAAGCCGAAGAAGGACACGGGAAAGTGGTGTGAGTTCCATAAGAAATCCACTCATAACACAAGTGATTATCGAGCCAATCA
Source organism: Pinus albicaulis (assembly GCA_034641835.2). Lineage (NCBI taxonomy): Eukaryota > Viridiplantae > Streptophyta > Pinopsida > Pinales > Pinaceae > Pinus > Pinus albicaulis. The sequence goes on from CM076571.1 coordinate 643,476,557, forward strand.
ATCACTAGTGAATGATATGAGGTTTTCTGAATCAGATGCATGATCTGACTCTAAATCAGAACCCATGAAGGGGAATAAAAAAGAGAAGCAGATTATCGATGTGAATCCCAACTCCACTGTTGCCACCACAAAGATCCAAAAGGAAGAACCAGAAGATACAAAAGAGGAGGAGCATCTCTTCCACTCCCAGATGTGGGTAAAGGGTTCCCCACTACAATTCATTATCGATAATGGGACCTGAAGGAACATCATTTCAACAGAGGTCATGAAGTGGTTGGGATTTTTTACCACAACACACCCATATCTATACACCACCAAGTGACTTCACTAAGGATGGGATCTCCATGTCATCTAGTAGTGTCACCTTTCCTACAACATCAAGCCCTTCACTGATGAGGTATTATGTGGAATTGATTTTTTTGATGTTTGTGATGTATTATTAGGCCAACCATACTTGTGGAAGCGACATTCTATCTATGAGTCCCAACCTCACTCTATTTTTTTTACTTTAGGAAATAAGTTGTACAAGAGACCAAAGGTAACACTGCATGCCCCTATCTCTTTGGTTACTACAAAATATTGCGGTAAGGTCATTTCAAAAACTGGGAAATTTTTTTTCGTGAGTATCTGCCCTCAAGGCAAGAAGAGACTATGGCCATGACCTCCAGACAACACTCTGATGAGCCTCTAAATTAGACATAAAATAAGCCCCATATAACCTTTATTATACCCATCTACCTTCCTTCTGCACATAAAAGGATATATTAAATCTCTCCTTCTGCACTTACTAATGTTTTTTTATGTTTTAATATGTTCTTAGGAAGTGTAGGTTTTAACCCTGAACATAAATTATCTACAAGAGAATCTTATAACAGAAAATAAGAATAGCGAGAGCATAAAACATAAAATAGATAAAACAGATATTTTCCCCTGGATCCCAAATCGGGATGACCAGCTTGATATTTCTTTATATTCCCTTTAGTGTTACAACACATATATATACATGCTGAAGCATACATAAACCCTAATCCATTAACCGTGGATTAAAACATAACCATATTTCCCTTGACCGGATCTACAAAAATACCAGGGGCCAAAAACCATCATACACAAAAACCATGTGCAAAACCATGCACAAAACCATGGGTGAGGACCGCCCTCTAGAAATTAAGGAACAAAAAATTTTTGCTGGGCCACTGCCCCGGACCTTGACATGGGGGGCTACCGGCCCCCCTATAACCTCCCTATTGCACCCATCGCAAAGGAGGGGCTATCACCCCCACTCTTACCCCCCCGCGCACATGATTAGTCGTGGAAAGAATATAACACATACCCAAAATTCTCCCACTTTTTGTTTTCTTTCTGCAGGGGGCCACAAGAGAGCTTATTCATTGGCCCAATTCTTCAACACCCATTTTTTCTCTACACCAGGAGAACTTCTGAGTGCTCATAGACTTCTTCAATGCATATGGAACATTATTCAAAGTTTCCACCTTTACCAGCAACACCCTTTTAGCCTCAACCATATCTCTAACAAATTTATATTGAACATCACATCAATGTGCTTTGTATTTGAATAATAAGTACAGTTCCTAGCCAAGAAAATTGCACTTTGGCTATCACAATCTATCCTTATAGCTTGTTGTACCAACCCCATACTTGAACACAATCTCTGCAACCAAACTGCCTCCTTGCTTGCATGAGTGGCTACCATGTAATCTGCCTCTATAGTTGGAAGAGCCACTACGGACTGTCTTTTACTCATCCAACTGACTGCACCTCCAAATAGGCTAAACACATACCCACTTGTAGATATTATTTGGTTTAGATCTCCAGCCCAGTCTGCATCAACAAAACCATGAATGTCCAACATTCTTTCCAATCCTGGTCTTCCCTGGTAGCACAAGCCATAATCACTAGTGCCACATAAATATCTGAAAATCCGCTTCACTGTTGTCCAATGCTCCTTCCCTGGGTTTGACATAAACCTGCTCAATACTCCCACTACATGTGCAATTTCTGGTCTAGTATAGACCATTGCATACATTAGGCTCCCCACTGCACTTGCATATGGAACACGGGACATATCCTCCTCTTCTTCTTGTGTCTTGGGACACTGTTTAGTAGACAGCTTTACACCTACAGGAATAGGAACATTCATCAGTTTACTATCTTGCATATTGAACCTCTGCAATATAGTCTCGACATAATTCCTCTGGTTTAACTAGAGCTTCCTCTTTGCCCGATATATCTTAATTTCCATGCTCAAAATATAGTTTGTAGCACCAAGATCCTTCATGTCGAATTTGGAGAACAATTGGGTCTTCAAATCTTCGATAATTTCTTTGTCATTTCCAATCAACAACATATCATCCACATAAAAGACCAAATAAATAACCCAGTCACCAATTAGTTTAAAATAAACACAATGATCCTCCTTTCTTTTGGTGAAGCCAAGTCCCCATATATAGGTATCAAATTTCTGATACCGCATCCTTGGTGACTGTTTTAACCCATACAAAGACTTCTTCAACCTGCATATCAGTTCTTTCTTACCCTTCACCATAAATCCTTCAAGTTGCTTCATGTATATCTCCTCTTCTAGATCCCCATGAAGAAATGTGGTCTTCACATCCATCTTTTCTATCTCAAAATAAAATGCAGTAGCAACAGATAAAAGTAATCTAATAGAAGTAACTTTGGAAACAGGAGAAAAATATCACCAAAATCAATTCCCGGCACCTAAGATTAACCTTTTGCTACCAATCGAGCTTTGTATTTCTTCACCTTGCCTTCTACACTCATCTTCTTCTTAAACACCCATTTTCTCTTGATGGGCTTCCTTCCAGCTGGCAACTCAACCAGATCCCATGCCTCATTTTTGTGCAAAGATGCCATTTCATCAACCATGGCCTCCTTCCAGAGTTTTCCATCCTCTGAATCTACTACCTCCCTAATAGTTCTGGGATCATCATCAATTATAGTTAAGGCAAAACATGAACATAAAGCATATGGACTATACCTTTCCGATTGCCTTCTTTCCCGAGCTGATCTTCTCATAGCTGGAGTTTGTGGCTCTTCCTCTTCTGAATCTTCTTCTGTTGTAGAGTCTGACTCATACTCCTTTAGATCAAACTCTATCTTCTCAGGTTCCTTTGGTATGACTTCAATTTTAACAACATCTTTCACTTCTCTAAACACCACATATCGGCTATACATAACCTTCCTTGTTTCCGGGTTTGAAAGCTTGTAACCTTTTAAACCATCCTTATACCCAATAAAGATGCCCCTTTCAGATTTATTATCCAACTTGCTCCTTTTCTGCTTTGGAACATGTACATATGCATCACATCCAAATACACTTAGATGTGAAAGATAGGTTTTCTTACCAGTCCATATCTCATGTGGAGTCTTTTCCTCCAACACTGATGAAGGTGATATGTTAACCAGATAGTATGTAGTCTCCACTGCCTCTGCCCAGAATTATTGTCCTAAGCTGGTACCACTGAGCATGCTTCTTTCCTTTTTCATCAGTGTTCTGTTCATTCTTTCTGCAACTCTGTTTTGCTGAGGTGTGTATGGAGTAGTCTTCAGTCGTGCTATACCACACTTCTTACATAACTCTTCAAATTCCTTCTTGCAGAACTCCCCACCATTATATGTCCTCAGCGCCTTTATCTTTTTCTTTGTCTAGTTTTCTACCAGAGCCTTAAATTCTTTAAATCTATCAAAGACTTTATATTTCTTGCTCAAGAAATATATCCAGGTATTCCTTGAGAATTCATCTATGAATGAAACATAGTACACAAACTTTCCCAGTGATAGAACTGACACATGTCCAAACACATCACTATGCACAAGTTATAATATCTTATTCGCCCTCTTAGCACCAGAAGGAAAACACACCTGATTCTACTTCCCATATACACAATGTTCACAGAAATAGAAATACAAAGAGAAATTAGACATACCTTCTACCATACCATTTCTGTGCGGTATCCGAAGGCCCTTCTCTCCAATATGTCTAAGCCTTTGATGCCATAGCATGGTCTTTTCTCCAGAGATAGCTAGGCTTTCTGCTCCACTTTCAGGAACCACAGAACTGTTACACCCATCAATAATAGTGCTACCTTGTAGCTTTTATAGAGTTCCAATCTGAACTCCCCGCATTAATACCAGTGCTCCCCGAACCATCTTGCAAACATCTTTCTCAAACACTTTTTTTACACCTGCATCATCCATCTTGCTTACAGAAATCAGATTTCTGGCCAATGCAGGAATATGAAGAACTCCAAGAAGTGTTCTAATCCTTCCACCTTGTAGCTTCAGCTTGACCTTTCCACGTTTGACGATTATGGCCTTCCTATCATCCCTTAGGAATACATCATCGACATCATATTTCTCATACTCGCAGAACCACTCCCGATGGGGAGTGAAGTGAAAGGATGCACCTGATTCAATCAACCATGACTCATGATCTACATGTGTATTTGAAGAAGAAACCAAATACACATCCCCACCTTCATCTGAGTGGTTTTTACCTCTGCGGAAGGAGCATCATCAGATCCCTTTCCTTTCTCAAGAGCTTTAGATCTACACTCCCTTTTGTAGAGCCCTTCCTTTCCGCATTTCCAACATACCATTACAAATTTTCCAGGAGATTTAGATATCCCTCTAGATTTGGATCTCCCATTCGAAACCTTATTCTTGTTTCTATTTTGGGACCTTCCTCATACAGATAAGGCATCTCCATTCTGGCCCTCCATATTTCTTCGTCTCATTTCCTCCAACAACAAGGCTAAGACAATGTCATCAAAATTCAAGGTAGTTGTATTGGTACCTATTGCAATAACCAAACTGTCCCACGAGTCTGGTAGAGAACAAAACAAACTCATGCACTTATCTTCATCTGAGATTTTAATATCAATAGATGACAGCTGACTTACCACAGTATTGAAGGCATTCGGATGCTCTTTCACCGAGTCTCCATCCTTCATCCTTTGGTTATATATCCTTTTCTGCAGGAACAACTTATTCACCAGAGACTTAGATTGGTACAAAGTCCCAAGTTTTTCCCACAAATTCTTCACCGTAGCTTCCCCAGATACATTCAACAATACTGAATCTGAGACACACAATCGTATTGTGCTCTTAGCCTTCTAATCCAGTTTCTTCCAGTCTTCATCTGACATTGGCGTTGGTTTAGTACCTGTATCTACCGCAATCCACTGATATTTACCCACCAGCAGATCCTCCATCTTGAGCTTCCACAACTCAAATCTCTGACCATTAAATTTCTTGATCTATATCTTTCCATTGCTCACCATCTTCTTTCATCGCAAGAAAAAATTCCACAGATCCTCCACTGAATAGGGTCTACCTCAGGCTCAAGCAAAAAACCCCTCAACACCAAAGGCATCCCCTTGAAGCCGAAACTGCTCAATACCAAATGTAGGTTATAACCCTGAACAAAAATTATCTACACAAGAATATTATAACAGAAAATAAACAATAGCGAGATAATAAAACATAAAACATATAAACACGGAGATTTTCCCCTAGATCCCAAATCGTGATGACCGGCTTGATATTTCATTATATTCCTTTTAGTGTTACAACACAATATATACATGCGGAAGCATACATAAAACCTAATCCATTAACCCTGGATTAGAACATAACCGTAGTTCCCTTGATCGGATCTACAAAAATACCAGGGCCCGAAAACCATTGTACCCCAAAACCATGTGCAAAACCATGCACAAAACCATGGGCATAGACTGCCCTCCAGAAATTAAGGACCAAAAATTTTCGTCGGGCTGCTACCCTAGACCCCGATAGGGGGGGTCTACTGCCCCCCCTGTGACCCCCCCATTGCACCCAGCGCAAAGGGGGGGCTATCTCCCCCCCTCTTACCCCCCCGTGCATGATTATTCATGGAAAGAATATAACACATACCCAACATGAAGGATTAAAGGTAGTTGCATATTTTTGCCTAATATTGGTTATTTTTGTAGAATATTGTGAGAATAATTGGCATACTATATAGAGTTGGAGAATTAGATGATTTAGGGACTTTCTCCCTACCACTGGAAGATTAGTATTGGAGAATAAAAGAGCACAACATCAAGAAATTAGGGAGAAATATTAGAGATATTCAAGGAGATTATCCACACTCCTTAACTCTCAAAGGCATCAAAAGGATCCTCATTAGATCCCCATCTAGCAATTTGAATTCTAGAGGTAGCCAAGAAACTTAAGACCAAGTGCACTCAAGCCATACTTCACTTGGAGTCTCTAGCAAATCGAATTCCAAGAGGCAACCAAGTAATTGAAGACGAAGGGCACTCAATCTATGTTTATATGGAGTCAAAGTGGACTCAATAACCATTTTCAAGGGATTTTTTGTTAGCTTCTTTGTAGAGAAAATAGAGTAGAGATATAGCTAGGAAGGGGTTAGTTAGTTAGCCAGCGACTTGATTCTAGTCAACTTCCATTCCATTGGATTCGAAATTTTGCTGAAAAGCCATGTGTCTCTATTAAAATTTTGATGGATGTAACATACTATTTTTTTATAAAATGAGTAGAAATATTCCATTTTTATTGATCTAGTTCTAGAGAGTTGGGCTTGTGGGTTAGGGCCCAACCCATGTACCTCAGCTTCTCTGTTATTTCCATTATTTTCTTTCATGTCATTTAGCTAGTTTTTCTTCTGAACATTTAGCTAGTTTGCCAGTATTTTTATTGATGTTTAGTTCACTTCCTATTGTCTTTTGCTGTAGATTTAATCTTCTTACAGAGTGGTAGAATAGTGATAAACTTCATAAATGGTCATCCCTCCCCTCTCAACTCTGTCAATAGAGCTCGGGGAGGGCAGACCTTTTCCCACAGACCAAAAATGGTTTCTCGCTTATGATTTCTTGGAAATAGATTAGATTCATGTTTACATCCACATGAAAATATTGTCTATATTTCTTGCATAAATAGGGAGGTCAATAATAGGTACAGGAAGCATAGCCTAGAGGGAAGTTCTCCAGCATCTCTTGCTTCATCCCCCATCTCCCTTCCATCTTTGTTGTTAGGCTCTGTGCACTGCTCTTACACTCCACATTTTTCCACTTATTCTCACTGCCTTCCCCTTTTTATGAGAAACAAGTGAAAACCATTCAAAACCAATGAAAACCAGACCTCCACATTTTATCCTCCAGACTCCTGCCACTATACATCGCACTTCGCAAATCGCAACATTTAACGTTTACTTAAACACATACCACTCGTTCGTTGTGATTGTTATATTGTGACATCCCATATCACAAATTGAAATTTTTCCCTTTCTTATTTTCAATGCCAGGTCATATCCATCGCAAATCGCAACCCTTGGATTTTATCCTATAGTGAATCGCAGTTCGCTGAACTTACCACATCGCAGAACGCAACCCACAAACTTTACCATATCAGATATCGCACTTTGCTAAACTTACCACGTCACAGATCGTAGCCCACAACCTTCACTCCATCAAAAATTGCACTTCACACATCTTAGTTCACTATGTTAAGTCCTTAATTCTATCCATTTAAACTTGTGATATTATTATTTGCAACCCGCCACGTCACTCGTCACACTTTGCAGTTCACACAATTTAGTTTATTCCGTTAAGTCCTTACTGCTATCCATTTAAAATTGTGAGGTTTTGATTCCAACATCGCACATCACAGCTTTTGTCATCCATCTCACTCCACCATCACACTTTTGAGTTATTTCCATTCCAAAGTCATTTCTCACATTATAATAAAGTTTTCTAAGGGTTTAACCCCCTCTTCCGCTTCCAAACCTTTTTTCACGTGTTAAACCCCTCATTAGCCTCTTTCAGCCTTTTTTATTCCTCCAAGCTGTAAATTAAATATTTTTAATTATAATTAGGTTATGGATAGCCTAGTTGCATGGATAGAATCATGGTAGATAGATCACAAGGTAAGTAGAGTGCATTAAGTCGTTTATCCAAGTTAAGTGTGGGTTAGAACTAGTTTCATTTCTGCTATTTTTTTTCTATGAATTAAATTAGTTTCATTCTTTTCATTTCGTTTTAGCAATTTAGTTTAGTTCCCTTTCTTGTCATTTCCTTTCAGAAATTCAGTTTAGTTTCCTTTCTATCATTTCCTTCCATCAACTTACTTTCCAGTTGTTCTCATAGTTTAAGAAATAACACCCTTTTGTGAAGCATAAGAGGATGACATGAAGAGAATGCATCTGTTGTGTATATAGCACTGCCACCTCAAATTTTTTATGAACCCCAGGATGATAAAGTAAAGTACGACAGCCCCTCAGAGTTGTATCACTCTTGGTGCAATACCAGAGCTCGCCACTTTTTGGCATCGTTGATGGGGAGGTGTCTAGTATATGCTTTGATTCTGCTTTAGAATTCTTTTCTGCTTTCCTTTTTCATGTTTTTTCTGAAATATTGAAAAATAAATAAATTATTTTCATGCCTCATAGGAGTATGGATACTCAGAATCTTTTCAATATATATATATATATATATATATATATATATATATATATATATATATATATGTATACATATATATATATATATATATATGTATACATATATATATATGTATATATATATATATATATATGTATATATATATATATATATATATATATATATATATATATATATATATATATATATATATACTTCTCCAATACCAACCCCCCCCCCCCCCCACTTGACCACCATGTGGTGCAGTAAGAACCACATGACGTTACGCTTTTGAAGGAAGAAGAGATGGATGGATATGATGACAATGAAGAAGATTTTATTGGGTTTCCCATTCAAGATATGGACATCAGTGTACATATGAAGAACATCCCTCCATCTTTCCTTCCCAACTTCCATGGTATGAGGAAAGAGGATCCGGAAACATTTCTCTTTGAATTTGAGATACTTTGTAGGTCTTCTGGCTACTTATCATGCACTCAAAAACTGAGATTTTTTCTTGCAACATTGAAGGATAGAGCTCTTCAATGGTTCATGAGTCTAGGTATTAATTCAATAATATCATGGAATGATATGCAAAAGATATTTCTAGAAAAATATAAAGATCGTTATCTTAGAGAAGAAATTTTTAGAATGAACCAAGAATAATATGAGAGCCTTGAGGATCTAATAGAGAGGTTTAGGTATAATGTTAAGAAGGAAAAAATGCATCATCTATGATTTGACACACTAAAAAACCTCTTACTTAGAACAATTAGGGATAAGTGGATTGATCTCCTTAATCTCATGAGTAGAGGAGATCTATATGAATTATCATTTGAAGAAATTTGTGAAACATGCAAGCGCATATCAAGAGAAAGGGAAAGAGTAAGTAAATAAACGTCAACATTGGTAAGGCAAGATGAACTTGGAAATTTTCTTGATAACTTCAAAATAGAAACTATTAGCAATCTAAGTGAACAAGTAGAAATGTTAAGAATGAAAAATGAGAAAATAGAAGATGTTGATATTTTTGTTATCCATGCAGAATCATATGCTACTAAATGTTTTTCATCATTCCCCAGGTTTAATGAAGTTTACCAAGAAGAGAATGGAGCAAGGCAATCACCAAAGAAGCTATATTATGTAGCTCTAAGGATACCCTGAAAACCTAGTCAACTTGATATCATGCAAGGATCCACTTCACAATTTCAAGCTTATTCACATCCATCTTAAACTAATTGGGATACACTCCATTCTTCGCAACCTTGGCCAGCTCACCCTCAAAACCAATCCTACCAACATGGTTCGAATGGTCCTTATTGGGAAAATCCACAATATCCTCAATATTTCCCTCCATATCCTCCATACCCAGCTCCATGTTATCCCTACCATCCACCTCTACCACAACCACAACCTCGAAAACACCCATCTGATATATCCACCCCCACTCAACTACTTGTACAACCATTGCCAAACCCACACCATGAAGTATCTTAGTCCACTTACAATGCTAACGTACAACACTACCAAACATATCCTCTTGATCTAAATGGTCTGCATATTAGTTCAAGAAAGGTATTGCAAAACAAAGACCTTAATGTCATTGCGAGACAACCTCAAGAAGAAAGAGATTCAAATGAGGAGATCAAGGAGTCAAGTGTTGCACTTGATGAAGATCATATATCATAATCAGATGTTGAGAGAGTTCCCTCATGTTTACCAGCATATCCTCCATGTGTCCAAGAGAACAATCAGCAAAAAGAGGAAGATTTGACCGCCCTAATAGAAAAGGACATACAAGGTGATCCAACTCAACAAGTGAGCTAGGGGCATCATAACTATATTTACATATGGTTCCAAACAATCATTAAGTTGCAGCAACACACTCTTCTCCAACAGTACTTGATACAATCCCAGTCAAAGAAATTCATCTCTTATATTCGGGTACATACCAGAACATGTATTCAAAGTGTGCACCTCATTTTATTTGCCATCTTGATGTGCACATGGATCCATTGGAGGTATTCATATACTTGAAAAAAGGTTTTTTTTTTTTTTTCAATTAGAGTAGGAAACTGCAAAAAACAAAAGAGAGAGAAAAAAAGAGAGAAAGAATAAAATCTCAAGTGAAAACCTCTTTTGAGGCATCTGAGATTGGCTCACCAATTGAAAACCTCCATGAGGTGGTCATTGGGTTGAAGAAAAGAGAGGAAAATAAAATATCCTAGGTGAAAATCTCCTTTGAGGTGCCTAGGAAGACCTTCTAGTTGAAAATATCATTGAGCCAGTTAGTCGGCCTTCAAAAAAAAGAAGAACAAATTTACTTCTCCATGTATCTCTCTCTATTGAATTTAGGTTATCTCCAACCTTTGCAAGAAGAACACAGCAAGTTGGCACAAAAATAAAATTTGGTCAACACTTTAGTCAAAGTTAGTCAAACTTAGACTTCCTCCTCCTATGCTCAGAATCTCCAAAAGGACCTCTATAAGATTATTAAATGCAGCTTCAAAACCATCATAGACAACTTCAACAGCCATATCAACATCTTCAATATCAGATGAAAAATAAAATCAACGGTAAGGCTCAGGTATGCAATCATACAACCCTTTCTTCAAATCTATTTTAGCTTAATAAAACATTAAAAAGTGTGAGCAAGAATTTTTTTTTATAACCAAAATCAGTAGCAAAGCAACCTTAGCCTTATCTAGCAACTAGCCTCACTTTTTCCACCAAGAAAAGAAACAAGACAAAAGTAAAAATGACTTGAAAAAGTGGGTAGTAAGCAGTTCATTGTAATAAAATACAAGGAGTTACAAAGGGATAATCAACGGTGAACTCAGTTAACAGAAAAATGAACTCTAAGTTTATTTTTCATGCAAAAAAAAATTGGAAAAGAAAAGGAAAAGAAAGAAAAAAAAAAGAGAAAAAGAAAAATAAGGAAAATAGCATAAAAGGTGGATCCACCACTTCTTAGCATGAAAAAAATGTTGAACCCTTAGTTAAACTGAGAAAGGGAGGGGGGGGGTGAATCAGTTTAACACATTCATGGACTTTTAAAACCTTCATTTCATGTTCAAATTAACATGTGAGTAATATTAAAATGTGAGTAGCAAGCATTAATATAATGTAACAGTAGACTTATATGAGAGTAGTAAGTATGAAGCAGATGATATAAACCAGATCAACATATAAACATCATGCACAGAGACACCAGATATAAGTGGAAACCCATAAACGGAGAAAACCACATCTTATTGCTGTTGTGATGCAAAGGCAAGCTCCAACTCCCTCTCACCACTGATTTTATATTGGCACCAACCTATAGGAGGCTCCAACCTGAATTCTGCAAGCTACAACTTGCAAGGAAGCTCCAACTCCCATAAATTTTCTGCAGGCACCAACCTACAGGAGGCTCCAACCTCAGTCAGCTACAACTGACATTTTATCAAGCTACAACTTGATGTGGAAGCACCAAATCCCATATATTTTCTGCAGGCTCCTACCTCAGTCAGCTACAACTGACATCTATCAAGCTACAACTTGATAGGGAAGCTCCAACTTCCTTACCCTTTCAAAAGAAAAACACTTACTGATTTACCTTGGATATCAGCTCTGTTCTGTACCTTCTTTTCTACTGTTCAACAGTCCTCATATTTGTCCTTATATCATTTTTTCATCTTCTCAGATTCACCATCAGCTTCTCCTTCTTCTTTGCTCAGCTCCTCCTTCTACTCTGCCTCACTGCTTCATTTCTGCATTCTCTGACTTTTCACAGCATCTTTTTATGCTCCTCCTTCTTCTTATCTTCTCTGCCTCAATTCCATACTCTACATTCTCTATATTCACTCTCTCTGACCTCTTGCAGCTTCTTATTTTCTTCAACTCTCTTCAATTCTGCTGCACACTCTCTTCTTCTCTCACTCTATTTTTGTAACTTCTCCCCTTGGATATTACCCTGTTTTATACAAAATAGCTTCATGGTTGTTTTTATTCTACTGGGAATTCGAAATGGACAGCCATGTCTCTTTTCCTTCTGCCTTCTCATCTAATTTATCCGCCCATTCAGAAAATATAACTGTAGGTACCAATTTAACATTACAGTGGGATATTTTTTCTCTTCCAGAGACTTGCCAATGCATCACAACAATATAAATCAATTAAAACATTTACATTTCACCTTTTCAGTTACATAAAAACAATTTCACTCAACCCATTTTCTGGCCTTTGGCTTTGCTGGTTTTGCCTTTTTCTGTTGTTGTTAAGAAACTATTCTGCATACTCTATTTACTGCTACTCCGTGCACCTGCGCATGTACACATGTCAGGTTCATTCCTGTGCATATTCCTATTTACTGTGATTGTGTGTCTGCTGTATAGATATAGCTGCGTTACAATATATATAACTGTTGACTTTAAATCTGGGAAAATTCCAACACTTTGGTTTCCTTTATTGGCAGTTTAAATAACTGAATGTAGAGGCTTTAATATCGCCATGGTTATAAACCCAATATATGTCCTCTATGCAAGGTTCTCTCCTTCTATTATTTCGAGCAATTAATATTTTTTCTCGGCATTATTATTTTGATATTCGAACCTTAGAATCAACCCTTATATATAATGCTCTGCGGCATATCCATCATCGAGTGCACCGGTCTAGTTATTTCTTTTCTATATTGAACTCTGACCCATTTAACATTTGAATAAATCACTTAATTGAATAACTCGGGCCCACAGGGTTATTCAATGCATATCACAATTATTCATAGCATATGTTGGTCTATACATAACAAACCAACAATAAATCTTCGCTTTTCACATATGTTAACATATACGACAGCTTCAACAACGAATGCGATTAATCGCAATTGAATTCTTCCGATTGCGATCAAATGCCAATGTGATGAATCCCTTTTTGAACACTTCCAATTCCAATTAATCGCAATCGTAACTTGCATTTGCATGTTCTGATGCCCTGCTCCTTCTCCGATGTGATGAAACACTGTTTACCGGAACTCAATGATATATGAATCATAGTTTATAGGCCCATCGGGTCCGGTGCTTCTTCGCAATCGCAATTTCTATTGTCATGCTTCATTGCCACACTTTTCTCCGATGTGATGTAACACTGTTCATTTGGATGTGCCGATGCGATTAATTGCAATCGCATCCTTTAACATTTTGGTGCGATTAACAAAGGGTCCCACTAGCTATCAACTCTCCAGAACTCAAACATATATGAATCGTTGTTTAAACCATATTGGGTCTGGAACTCAATTGTAATCGCAACTTTTAGTTGCATATGATCTGCTGCCGACCTTTTTTCCGATGCAATTGATAAGGGTCCTACCATGTGGTACTTTTCTTTTGATAGAACCTTTGGTTATTTAGATCTCGCGCTATATCTATATATATATATATATATATATATATATATATATATATATATATATATATATATATATATATATATATATATATATATATATATATATATATATATATATATATATCTATATATATATTCTTTGGTATTTTGTATATAAAGCGCAATATATGTAACGTGTTGCATATATATAAGCTTCTACTTCAGTTCTAATGTATCCTCCATCTTGGGTTATGATTCTCGGAATTTTATGTGGGGTCCCACACTACATAAAATGTTCTTTTTCAATATTATATTAAGTCTTTGGATCAAAATTAAGCCTAACACTAATATATGTATTAATATAACCTTTTGGGCTCCAGAGTTATTTTAACTCGCCTTCACTGTTGCTTCATAAGGTTCCACTCCCTTTTGGCTCAGGGTTCTGTTCAACGCTTCAACGTTTATAGTAATTAACTCTGCTACGATTGTGCACTGAACCACTCCAATTCACGACTCTGCTCTTGAATTACTTCTGGTCTACACCATTCATGAAGCTGCCTTTCTATTTTGTTTTATTCTTGGCTCACCTTATCACTCCACCATTTGATCACCCATCGAGCCCATTCGTCAGTCCACCATATGATATCTGCAATGATATCTCAAGGAGCTATCCCCAAACCTCACAGCTCTTACAAATTCCTCAATCTCAGATTCTCACCGTTACATACTAAAGGCAATTCAAACCCACGTTTTTTTCAACAAATTTGATTCGAAATTTTTCGACGCTTCTGTGGAACGTTGTCCCTTTGGATCAACCTTCCTTTCACACATATTAAGTCTTTACCATAGGGTTGTAGTCTTCACTCAAATTCTATGACATACAAACTCAATTAATGAATAATTTCTCAATAATTCATCTGCAAACTGTATTAAACCCCTGTATTAAGCTCCTTCAGACCCTTCCTATCTTCACAGCTCTGTCTCTCAAGTTCTACTCTTAAATGGCCCCCTTCTACTGTCCTCACTACTCTGCAGCACCACCTCATCTGTCTCCTATTGCCTTTGTTCCTTCTATGCTGCCTCTGCTACCTCTCTTTTTTCTTCCTCTGCTCCTTGGCTGATGTTTCAGGTGCTCCTCCTTTGTCGTCTCCTTTGCCATCAATGACAACATTTCCAACAAAAAATATTTTCTTAAAGCACCTAGGCACCTCCATGCAGCACCTACAAAAATAAATGCAAGAATATTAGCAAGAATATTAGCAGGGGGACTAGCACATAGGCCAAGAAACAAAAAATTAAATAAGCCAGCATGCAGAAAGAACCCTAAGGCAGGGAGGATGAATAGGTTTCTCAGAGGATGAGTAACAGTTTCAGTAGGGGGTGATGATGGGCCTCTGAATTAGACATAAAATAAGGCCCATCTAACCTTTATTAGGCCCATCCACCTTCCTTATGCACATAAAAGGATATATTAAATCTCTCAGTATGCACTTAAGAATGTTTTCTTATGCTTTAATATGTTCTTAGGAAGGATTAAAGGTAGTTGCATATTTTTGCCTAATATTGGTTATTTTTGTAGAATATTATGAGAATATTTTGCAGATTATATATATTTTGAGAAAGAGATGATTTAGGGACTTGCTCCCTACCACTAGAACATCAAGATTGAAGAAAAAATGAGCACAACATCAGGAAATTAGGGAGAAATCTTGGAGAGATTCAAGGCAATTTTTCACCCCCTTAACTCTCAAAGGAAACCAAATGATCCTCATGATATCCCCCTCTAAAAATTCAAATTCTTGAGGCAACTAGGAAACTCAATATGAAGTGAACTCAAGCGATACTTCACTTGGAGTCTCCAGCAAATCAAATTCCAAGAGGCAGCTAAGCAACTGAAGATGAAGGGCACTCCATATATGTTTACTTGGAGTCAAAGTGGACTCAATCACCATTTTCAAGGGATTTTTTGGTAGCTTCCCTGTAGAATAAATAGAGAAGAACTATAGCTAGGAATGGGTTAGTTAGTTAGCCAACGAGTTGATTCTAGTCAAATTCCATTCCACTACATTTCCATTCCATTCCATTGGATTCAAAGTTTTGTTGTAAAGCCATGAGGCTCTATTAAAACTTTGATGAATGTAACAAACTATTTTTTTATGAAATGAGTAAATAGATGCTGTTTTTATTGATCTAGTTCCAGAGAGTTGGTCTTAGGGCCCAACCCATGTACCTCATCTTATCTGTTATTTCCATTCTTTTCTTTGATGTCATTTAGCTAGTTTTTCTTCTGAAAATTTAGCTACTTTTCTAGTATTTCGATTGATGTTTTAGTTAACTTGTTGTTCTCTTAAGTTGTAGATTTAATCTTCTTACAAAGTGGTAGAATAGTGATAAAATCCATAAGAGGTCAAACTTCCCCTCTCATCTCTAGAAATAGAGCTCGAGGAGGGTATACCTTTTCCCACAAACCAAAAATTCTTTCTCACTTATGATTTCTTGGAATAGATTGGATCCGTGCTTGCATCCTTATGAACATATTGTCTATATTTCTTGCATAAATAGGTAGGTCGATAAAAATTACATGAAACATAGCCCAGAGGGAAGTTCTTCAACATCTCATGCTTCATTCCTCATCTCCCTTCCATCTATGTTGTTACACTCTGTGCATTGTTGTTACACTCCGCTTTTTTCCACTTATTCTCACTGGCTTCCCCTTTTTATGAAAAACACATGAAAACCATTCAAAACCACCGAAAAACTGATCTCCACTTTTTCTCCTCAATACTCTAGCCATCGTATGTTTCACTTCGCAAATCACAACAGTTAATGTTTACTTTAACACTTACGACTTGTTTGTTGCAATTGCGATATTGTGACATCGCATATCGCAAATCACAAATTTTCCCTTTCCTCTTTTCACTGGCACGTCATCTCCGTCGCAAATCACACCCCGCAGATTTTATCCTATTGCAAATCACACATCGCTAAACTTACCACACCACATATTTCAGCCTGCAACCTTTACCGTATCACACATTTCACTTCACTGAACTTACCACATCATAGATCGTAGCCCGCAACCTTCACTGCATCACAAATTGCACTTCGCAGATTTTAGTTCATTCCATTAAGTCCTTACCGCTATGTATTTAAACTTGCAATATTTCTATTTGAAACCCACCACGTCACTCGTCACACTTCGTACTTTGCACAATTTAGTTTATTCCGTTAAGTCCTTACTACTATCGATTTAAACTTGCAAAGTTGTGATTGCGACATCACACATTGTGGATTTTGTCCTCCATCGCACTCTACCATCGTGCTTTTGATTTCTTTCCACTCCAAAGTCATTTATCACATTATAATAAATTTTTCTAAGGCTTTAACCCCATCTCTCCCCTTCCAAATCTTGTTTCATGTGTTAAACCCCTCATTAGCTTCTTTTGGCCCTTTTTCTTCCTCCAAGCTATAAATTACCTCTTTTTAATTAGAATTAATTCATGGATAGCCTAGTTGCATGGATAGAAGCATGGTAGATAGTTCACAGGGTATCTAGAGTGCATTTAGCCATTTGTCTAGGTTAAGTGTGGGTTAGAATTAGATTCCTTTGTGCTATTTGCTTTCTGCGAATTAAAATAGTTTCATTCTTGTCATTTCCTTTCAGAAATTTAGTTTATTTCCCTTTCTTGTCATTTCCTTTCAGAAATTCAGTTTAGTTTCCTTTCTTTCATTTCCTTCCAGTAGTTTACTTGCCAATTTTTCTCATAGTTTAAGAAATAGCACCCTTTTCTGAAGCAGAAGAGGATTAGATGAACATAATGCATTTGTTGTGTGTATATCATTTTCACCTCAAACTTTGTATGAACCCCTAGTTGATAAAGTAAAGTAGGGAAGCCCCTTGGAGTTGCAGCACTCTTGGTGAAATACCATGGCTCACTAGGCTCCTCCAGACAACAACAACAAATGGACAAGGTCATGGATGAGTACAGGGACATCTTCGCCTGCAAGGGTCCCTTAGCACCGTTAGGTCAAGCACCCCATCGATCTGACCCTAGGTTTGTCGCTGCCCAATGGACCGTTCTATCGACGCTTTCTTCTTAAGAACAATAAAATCAAGAGGGAGATTCAAGATTTGTTGCAGAAACATCACATCCGACCAAGTTCATTGCCTTGTGGGAGCCTGATTGTGCTGGTGCAGAAGAAGGATTAAACTTGAAGCTTTGTATTGACTAAAAAAGATCAGTATCTGGAATAGGTACCCGATCCCACAAATTGATCACCTTTTGGAACAACTCAAAGTGGTGGAATATTTTAGCAAGATGGACTTGAAGTCCTGGTATCACTAGGTAAAAATTGAACCGTACGATGTGTGGAAGATTTCCTTCAAAGCCAAGGAAGGCCTTTTCGAATGGTTGGTCATGCCTTTCAAGTTGACGAATGCACCTGCAACCTTCATGAGGCTGATGGACGACATATTGTCGCCATTCACAAACTAATTTGTAATAGTGTACTTGGATGACATCCTGATCTTTACCTAGGCTTCGGAAGGGCACCTTCACCACATCTGACAGGTCCTCCAAAAAATGTGGCAACATAAGTTGTGTCCCAAGTTGGAGAAATGCACTTTTGGCATGATGCAGTTTCAGTATCTAGGATACATTATTGATGAGAGAGGGGTGCAGTTTGATCCACCAAAGATCCAAGTCATTTGGGATTGGCCAACCATACCACTCTAATAGAGCTTCACAAATTTATGGGTATTGCTAATTTCTACCCCAGGTTGGTGTTGGGATTATCTCATATGACTTGGCCCTTGAGTCAAGTCACCAAGGGAGGAGTGAAAGAAAATTCTTTTAGTCGGAATCTCAAGAGAAGGCATTCATAGAATTGGAACATCACCTTTTCTCTGCCCCAGGGGTCGCATTACAAGACTTGCAACAACCATTTCAGATTGAGACTAATCCCTTCGACTATGATATTAGGCAAGTTCTTACTCAACAGGGGAATCCAGTATAATATCACTGTGAGACACTATCCGACACAGTCTGTAAGTATCCCACATATGAAAAAGAGATGTATTTAATTGTGAAGGCTTAGTGACAATGAAAGAATTACATTTTGGGGAAGGAAACGATCATCCACATAGACCACCAACCCCTGCATTTCGTATAAACACAAGGGAAGTTGTAGAACGATCGCCATCAGAAGTGGTCCACATATCTACAAGAGTTTCATTTGAACATCAAGTACAAGAAGGGAAACACAAATAATGTTGCAGACTTCCTTTGCTAGCCACTGATCATGGAGATAACCATAATTCTAAAATCTTGTGGGCCCAAGACTTATGATTTTCTAATTCTCTACCAGAGTGATCTAGAATTTAGCCACACATACTAGACATTATTGGCGGGTAACCAAGTTCCAAAATTTCACCTCCAAGATGCACTACTATGTCACCTGGGACACCTTTGTGTTCCTTCAAGCAATAATTCCAAGATGATTTGGGAAGTGCACTATAGTAAGGTTATTGAGAATTTCGAGGTAGAGAAAACAGTGGCAGTACTGAAGAATTATTTATATTGGCCCAACCTTTGACAGGATGTCGTGAAGTAAATCTGATCCACACTGCCTGTGCCATTGCCAAATCAACCATCAAGAAGCAAGGCCTATATACTTTGTTGCCTGCCCCTAATAGACCTTGGGAATCCATCTGCATCGATTACATGTTGGGCCTTCCTTCTATTAAGGATGGAAATAACTGTGTTTTAGTGGTCATTGATAGATTATTGAAGATGGCCATTTTATTGGCATGCAAGAAGAGTATCATAGCCCCTTTCAGGTGGGCTTGGGATTCCAACCACTATGTCCCATTGACGTAGCCATGCCATTTGCAGCTAGCTAAGATGATTCAACTCATTTCTTTGAAGTTTCCAAGACAAAGAAATTTATTGAGAGCATTCAACATATCCTCCAATAGGCTCATGACATACTCAACAGAGCTAATGCTAAGTACAAGAATTTTCATGATCAACATCGAGTGCCACACAAATTCTAGGTGGGAAAGTGTGACTACATTTGCAGAATGAGCACCTCATTGGACCCCTCCACAAGCTTTTCTCACTCTAATATGGGCCAACACCATCACCAAGTTTGTAGGGGACAATGCCTTCGAGCTTAGTATTCTACCATTCCTTGGTCTGCACCCAGTGTTCAATGTGGACTTCCTTCGGCCCTACTTTCCACCTCTACTGAACATATCCGACATGGTAGAAGAACTCACACTAATAGAGTAGAAGCACGACTGCATGGAACAAGCCACAACTGATCATATTATGGACACACAATGTAGGCCACCTCCTTCACCAAGGCAAGTGGCTCACGAGGGATAAAGTTTAGCAGAAGTTTCCCCATCTCATGGAGGAACTCAATGCAATGGGGACGATTGCTTCCTAAGGTGGGGACAAATGATCCAAGTGGATATTGGTGGCCACCCACCTATTCCAATTGGACCCCCACCATTGTTTCTTTTAGTTTTTCATTTTTCTTAATTGTAGCACAATTTACTATTTTTGGCACCTTTTCGGGTCCTCAAATTAGGGAACCATTTTGAGGCCCTAAATGACATTGTTTGGGAATGAAACCTCCAATGAGTATAAGCCTTCTTGACTTAATATTCTTGGGAAAAAAATTTAGTCATCGTATAGATATTTCTGACGATGTACCATGTGCGTAAAATAGAGATAGTATGCCAAAGTTACGATCCTGAGAAATTGATGTAGCAATTTACCTCGGTGGGGCCCATAGTCTAGTGGTTCATCTTCTAGTGTTAGGTTTTTTGATGTTTAGGGTTTTTCGTTGTTTCTGAATAATATATAGACCTTATAGCCTCATTTTGACACAAATTTTAGAGGCATAGCCACCACATCTCTTCTCAGAGATAAGCTACCACTGCCCTAGCTAGCTTATTTCCATTTTGTTTGTAAACAAATTTCAGTTCTTTGATGTTAATGAAATGAAGTGTTATTTTCGCTCCATATTTATATTTATTGTTATATGTGTATTTTTTTGTGTTCTTGCATAAATTCAAATCAATTAGCCAAACTTTTCTTTTGCACTACAATAAAATAAAATGAGCATTTTGTATTCATGCATACGAAGCATTTCCTCTCAAATTGAGGTTTTTATCAATAATCTACTCAACCAATAATGGACCCAAGGTCTCCTTCACCAAAAACGTAATAGCATATGTCGAAGAGCCTATAAAAATTTTGTTTCAACAATCTTATTCCTATACCCTAAGTCATTTCCATTAGGTGAACTAATGTAGATATTGGTAGCTTGGGAGGTACTCCAAGACCTAGGGTTCAATATTTCAAGGTTAAAGCACCACAAAATAACTTGGGGGTGTGAAACCCAAGTGTGTAGGATTTTCACCCAAGCATGTGGGATTTTTACCCAAGCATGTGGGTGTTGGTCCGTGATGATATTTCAACATGTGATGGATAAGGATGAGAGTACATGTCGAAATGCAAAATCATTTGATTATGAGTTTTAATTGAAGAGAAATTATTTTTTTTATTGTAGAGTATGGGTTTGTTCATCTAGACCAAGTTTCTCAGAGGATTCTTGAAGTGTTATAAGCCTTATTCCTATCATTTTATGGAATTCTCTTGACAAATATAAATAAGATGTGATTATGGAGTTATTTCACACATCCTAGGTGATTCTATGTATAAATTTACAGGGTAAGTTCCATAGATCAAGAACTAAAGGTCACCACTCATAAATAGATCACAAATTAGTACACCAGTATAATCACGTGGTTAAAACCCTCAAAGAGGGAAACAGTCCACAGCCTGAGCCAACGTGGCCACTTCAGGAAATTTATTAGTATAAAAGTAAAATTTACATATGTTTCTCTCATAAACAGTTACTGGAAAAATGACCCTCCATGCTCTTTAAATAGAGATCATGGACCAATCAGGTGTTAAGCCACGGATCAAGTGTCATTAATACTGAGGTGAGAGATAACCATCGGATCACTACAAATTGTGACCATCAGATTATAAGTTACAAATGTACATGGTAAAGAAACACACTTTGCCTAACCCTACACTAGAATAAGTTATTCTTCACTATTTCCTATGTGTTGGAATATCCTAACATCCCCCCTTAAGAACAAATTGGGATAAGATTGAAGGATTTACAAAAGTGACACAATAGGAGAAGGAAGGAGGCATTAGAGCCTATCCCACCTTAATGACAACTTTCCCGAACTCCAAGCATGGATCAAAGTTTGGTAAACTTCGCTTCTGTGAGAGCCTTCGTAAATATATTTACTACTTGATCATTGGTTGGATAGTACTGCACTTCAAGAACATGATCTTGAATGAGCTTTCTGATGAAGTGTATGTGGAGTTCAATGTGCTTCATACGCTGATGCTGAAATAGATCTTTACATAGCTAAATGGCACTATGATTATCACACCAAACTATAGTTGGATGCTGCTGATGAAGACCAAATTTAGACATAATCTGACGAAGCCACATGGCTTCCTTGATAGCTTCAATTGCACCGCAATACTCTGCTTCTATCGAAGAAAGAGAGATGGCACTATGTTTCTTACAATACCAAGTAATAGGTCCTGAAGCAAGAGTGAATACATATCCTATAGTAGACTTTTCAATCATCAAGGTCACCGGCCCAATCAGAATCAATGAAACCAATCAACAATAGAGATGCTCCTACACTGTAATGAATTCTGAAGTGAAATGTACCTTGAATATATCGAAGTATTCCTTTAGCTACTTTCCAGTGACTTTCATGAGGTTGGTGCATAAACCGAGTGACAAGACCAACGGCAAGGGAAAGGTGAGGACGGGTATGGGTTAAATACATAATTTTACCAACAAGTTGATGATATAAGGTAGCATTAACTTCAGGGGTAGTACAAGTGACTAAAAGCTTGACTCCAGACTAAAAGGGAGAGGGGTTGGCTTACAGTCTTCAATGTGAAAGTGGTGTACAAGATCACATGCATACTTGGAATGAGAGAGGGTAATTCCTTCCTTGGATTGCAAGACTTGAAGACCAAGGAAATAATGCAAGTGTCCTAAGTCTGTCATTTAAACTTCTTTTTGAGGCTAGACTTCATATGGTTTATATGGTTTGGATCACTACCAGTAAGGATAATATCATCAACATAAAGAACAAGGATGGTGAAGGACTTACCCACTTTCTTGGTGTAGACAGTTTTTTCAGAATGAGACCTAGAAAAACCATTATCTAATAGAAATCTATCCATTTTGGCATACCAAGCCCTAGGAGCTTGTTTGAGACCATAGAGAGACTTCTGAAGGCGACAACAAGGCTGGAGTATTTTTCGATAAAGCCAGTGGGTTGTTACATGTAGATTTATTCATGCAAATCTCCATGTAAGAAGGCGGATTTAACATCCATCTGATGGACTTCCCATTTAAAGGAGGCAACAAGGGAAAGAATAAGGCAGATAGAATTCATTTTGGCAACAACGGAGAAGGTTTTAGTATTGTTAATTCCTTCAACTTGTGAAAATGCTTTAGCGACAAGACGAGCTTTATGTCTATCCACTTTTCCATCTGGTCCAAACTTTGTTTTGTAAACCCATCGGCATCGGACAAGTTTTCTTCCTTTTGGAAGAGGAACAAGATCCCAAGTATTATTCACCAATAAGGAGCGATACTCTTCATTCATATCTTCATCTCAATTTGGATGACCGGAGGCTTCTTAAAAGGTTTCTCGATCAGGATTTTCTAGAACTTGAGCCAATAAGGAAGAGGCTCTTTCAAACTGAGAATGTGTACATCATCGACTAGTAGGGTCACCTGTAAGAGAACCTGTTGCATCTTGAGTAAAGCAGACCCATATTGGAAGCAGTGGAGTATAAGGAACAATTTCAAGAGGTGGAAAAGGATTTTCATCCTCACTGTCATCATCTGAACTAGAAGGAATGTTATTAAAACTAGAAGAGAGAGAGAGAGAGGTGGCACATATGCCAAATCAGGCTCGCAGGCCAAAGGTGGCACACCTGCCGAACTAGGCTTGTAGGCCGATATATTTTCTTCAGATTTTACATCTCTTCTAACAATTATAGTTTTGAATTTTGGTTGAAGAAGTCTATATCCTTTGACATCTTTAGAATATCCAACAAAAATTCATTTTTCACTCTTAGGTTCTAAGGCTTTATGTTTCGCACCTGGAATATGGGCCCAAGCATCACTTCTAAAAACACGAAAGTGACTTACATCTAGTTTCATTGAGCTCCAAGATTCTTCTAGAGTTATATTATTTAAAACCTTATAAGGAGTGAAATTTACTATGTAATTTGCACAGTTAATGGCTTATGCCCAAAAATTGAGACTAAGTCCTTTAGATTGAAGCATACAATTAGCCATTTCATTTAAGGTACGATTCTTCCTTTCAGCTACACCATTTTGTTGTGGAGTATATGGAACAGTCTGTTGCAATTGAATGCCATGCTCAGTGTAGAAGTTGATAAATTTTTTGTTAACATATTATCCTCCATTTTCTGATCTTAACTTAAGAATTTGATGTCCAAATTGTTACTGAACAAATGCCTTAAAGGCCAAGAACATGTTAAAAAATTCACTCTTGAGTTTTAAGAAGTATACCCAAGTGTGTCTGGAAAAATCATCAATGAAGGTTAAGAAGTACTTGCAACCAGAGAAAGAAACAATAGGAAGTGGACCACATAAATCACTATGCACAAGCTGCAAAGGGGTTGAAGCGTGCTAAGAGGCACGTTTTTCAAAACTATCCCAATGATGTTTCTTGAGTACACATCCAGATTAAACATCATCTTGGAAAGATACCATAGGAAGACCCGTCACCATATTTTCCTTACATAGATTTTGAAGAGAGCGATAGTTTAAGTGACCAAATCGCTCATGCCAAAGTTTGCTCACTTCATCATTATGAGAAACCAAAACGGAGGGAAGACATGATGAGCTGAAGTTGTCAAAATTATACAACCTTGTGAAATCATCAACAATGCTAGTAGCTAAAATATGTTTAGGATCTTTGAGGTCCTTGATTACAACATCATGAGGTGAGAATTCTACTATTTTCCCTTCACCTGACTAAGTTATATGATAAACAAAGAGAAGGTTGCATGACAAGGTAGGAACACATAGTACATCATTAAACTAACCATTATCGAGATGAATGGTTCCATATCCTACAACACTAAGATATATATCATCACCAACATAAATATGTTTGGTGTTATAATCATTTAAAGAAGAAAGCATTGCTTTATTTTTGACCATGTGATAAGAAGCTCCAGAATCAATGAGCCACTCATGAGAATGAGAAGAGGAAGATACATTTAATGCATAACCAGATCTTGATGCTTGAATACCACAAGCAGAAAGTGTCATTCCTGAAGATGAAGGTGAAGAGTGCTCGAAATTGATGTTGTACTTCTTCATTGCTGCTTCTAAGGCTTGCATCTTCTTAAAGCATCTGGACTCTATATGGCCATCACGATTGCAAAAGTTGCAATTTCTATCTATCTTCTTTCCTTTGTTTTTATATGTCTTATCATTTCGGTGAGTTGATTTTTTAGTTTGCGGCTAAAATTTCTTAGGGCCTTTGTTTGGTTTCAGACCATACTTTTTAGGATACGACTTCTTGGGATTATTTTGATATGATTGATGTTGGGCTGCTAAGTATTTCTTATAAGTGTTTCTAGAAGTGATAAGACCAAGGTGTAAGAGTTTTTCTTGTTCTCTTATCAAGGAATTGCAAAACGAATCAAAAGAGGGATTCTTGTAGGTAGTTCCGAAAGAAATGATGGCTTCTCTAGTGGAATGGAAGGTGAAAACAAATATAGAGTATGCAGGGCCAAGCTTAGAAAGAATGCAATAAATGATGCTACCATCTTCCTTTTTGACCTTACAACCTTCTAAAATAATTCTAAGGGTCTTGAATTTGGACAAAAAATCCTCAATAGAGGAGAAATTATTGGGATCCAAATTAAGAAACTCATTTTCAAGCTGATGGGCCCAGGTTTTATCTTGAATTCCAAATACAGTATTTAGCTTGTCTAGGGCTTCATGAAGGGTGTCAATGTCAAGGATATGAAATGGAAGATCTTGACCAATGGAAATTCCTATCAACCCTCGTGCTTGATCTTGTTTATTTTCCCATTTAGTGACTTTATCATCATCAGAAGGTTTATTTTCTAGCCCCGTGGCTATTCTGTAAAACCCTTTACTTCTAAGTATATCTACCATGTGAGGTAGCCATTGGAAATAATTGGTGTTGTTAAGAATAATCAAGCATGCACTTTCCATTTTTCTTTTTTCAAAAAACCTGAAGCTGAGAAAAGATAAAAATAACTACTCCAATGGAAAGATCTCAAAAAATTAGGCCGTTTAAGAAAAAATGACTCGAAAAACAGCTTCCGGATGAAGAAGTTATGCCTTTTTGAAAAAATGAGTTGAAGATGCCGAATAGTTACGGGAACGGGATGAAGTGCAGCTTTTAAAAAAAAATTCCACCCCTTTTAACAATTTTTTTTTTACAAAAAGAAGCTTGAGAAAGAGATTTGAACCCAAGACCTCTATTCTCATACACTAACTCCTCACCATGTGATATAGTAAAATGATTTTTTTAATATTTGAAAGGAGGAAGTGTTTTTTTTTTTTTAATCTTCGGTGTGCGTGCCTTTTCTTGCACACAAAAACCACAAAAATAGAGCCAAAAAAAAAATGAAATGAGAGGCCTTACAGCGGAATTTTAGATTTTCGGCTAACCTTACCGGCAACTATCATTTTTTTTTCTATTTCTGATTTCCCGAGATCGCACAAAGACACGGGGAAAGAGAATACGTAGAAAAAAAAATCCCTTTTCCTGTTTCTGATTTTCTGAGATCACACACAGCGCACATCAAAGAGAATACATAGAGAAGAGGGTATAGATTTGGAAAATAAATAAAACCTATAAACCGAAAATAAATAGAATAAACCGAAATAAGTAGAATTATTAACATATATAACTGCAAAAAAAAAATGATAGGATTGAAGGATTTACAAAAAGTGATTATACTGGTGTACTGATTTGTGATCTTCTTGTGAGCGGTGACGTTTAGTTCTTGATCTACGGAACTTACCTTGTAAATTCCTACAATCTAACATCATATAAGAGCACTGAAATTGGAAGTGATTCTAAGGGAAAGGTGAGGACACATCACAACTGAGTTTGGAGAGGAATTATTTATTATTTGGTGCGAATATTTTGTTGAAAAGGCCACAACTTAAACACAACCAAAAGGTGACTTAAGGGCTTATTATGGGAATATTGTGAGTGCATCTTCCTTTTATGATCAAGCTAGAAGATAAGAGGTAAGTTGGGTGAATTTTGTGCATATGTTTGGTCTCTCTTTTTATTTTTTGGTCCGAAGGATACTATTGCTACAATAGAGGATTGCAGGCACATTTTGGAGAGTCGAGAGGACTAGTAAGGACTATCTACCCCAACTCCAAATTTTTATAGGAAAACATAGTCAAACAATGGTGTATTCCTTTATTTGTCGGAAGTTTTTATTGTTTTTGTGGATAGCCAATTGTAAGG
This sequence comes from Pinus albicaulis, assembly GCA_034641835.2. NCBI lineage: Eukaryota > Viridiplantae > Streptophyta > Pinopsida > Pinales > Pinaceae > Pinus > Pinus albicaulis. The sequence continues at coordinate 643,504,043 of CM076571.1, forward strand.
TGTATTGTGTGGTTTTTACAAGGTCGAAAACAATGCGTAAGAAGCCCAGCATGGACAAGAAACAAAGATAATTTGTTGGAGAAGGTCACATAGGTCTTGAAGAGTTTTTTAGGGTTGCTAGTGTGCCCTAACCATCGTTTAGATTGAAAATATCCCAAGGCAAGAGGGAAAAAATAGTATGGTTGTAGATGGTCTCTTAAAGGTGAGCAGATGCTATTTGGATGGGTGTCAAAGGGTTGGACAATTAGTGAAGTATTTTACTAGCCAGGAGGAAGGGTTTCCTAGGTGGTTGAATTCCCTAACTAGGAGCAGATGATACAACAAGTATTTGTCACTCGTGGTATTTTTAAGAGTATTGTGATAGTGACCAAGTTGGAGCTGAGTGTGCACCATATTCATGGACTTAGTTTGTTGCTAGAGTGGAAGTTGTTGAGCTTAAGGGTCTCATCAACCACGAGAAGTTTGAGAAGGCCATAATTGTATGTGCAGAAGGAAATCTAGAGTAAAAGGTGGGAAATCATCCTAGCTTGTGTTCATTGCGGGATATGGATATATTGGAGTGATAGCTGGAAGCCTCCATTCGCTATGTTAGTCTTCACTAGATGATCTGAAAGGATTGTATTAGTTTCGTTGTGCTAAATTTATTTTCAGTTTATAAACATGTGCATACTTTTCTCATTATTTTGCTTAAGTATTGAAGATTTTAACCATGAATTGTAGATTATTTTAGTGAATTAGAAGCATGAAATAAGCACAAATAACATTGAACAATAGTGTAAATAATTCACCACATAAAATTTATACAGCAGGCATGATGAAGTAGTTCACCCCTCCTGGGTTACATCTACTGGTCCAGCTCCCAATGGCATGTCCATTTTTCATTATGCTCAAAATTTTACAAATACATGTATTTACAGGCCTCTAATGGTTGTTTTCTCTACACCAATGGATCCAGAATGCTCCAATTAGTGTAGAATGACTCTTCATTCATGATGAATGGGAGAAAATTGAGTCTCCTTTTAATTTTCCCAATAACACCTAGAAAATCTCCACTAAATGTGAAGGACTCCACTTAACTAGAGTTACTTTAGTGAAATTCACCCAAAAATAGTGTGCCTCTAAGAATACCGCTAGTCTTAACCATGGAATTTGAATATGTGGTTGGGTGTAGCCACATGCCAACCCCCAAAACCCGCAATTATTGTTTACGGTGGAGCAGAACTCGGGCTAAACCACGGGATATGGTTTTAACTCTAGTTGAAATGGTGTTAGATCTTATCCACGCTGAGAAATGGGGTGGTAACCGTTGTTTGTGATCAAAATAACATAAAATTTGTGGAGCTGTAATAATTGTTGGAGACTGTAACTGCACAATTAACGAAACTGCTACATGTGATAAGCATTGTGGATAAGTTTAAACTACGAGATGTAACATATTTTTTGATGTTGTCATGTGAATGCTATGGGAACCACTAGCAGGTTGGGACCACTGACAGTTCCCAACCCCCCATCCTCCATTGTATTAAAGTTTAAATAGAACCCACAACTATAGATGGTAAGAAACACATGTGGATCGGGCGATAAGGCACGAGCGTGTTCTGTCAGAGTTCCAGGGTTCGACTCTTGCAGTGTCAACAAAAAATTTAGTACACCACTAAGGGGACACATGGCGGCCTCAGGGCTAGCCACGTGTCACCCTTTGATTAGCCCAAAAACCAAGATGTACAACCACATTCAACCAATCATATAGTGCCACTTGTTAGCCTAGGATTAGTTCAGAATATTCCTTTTGTTGATTCTGCATCCACCATGCTAACTGGGCATCTGAGTCAACCCTATCACAAAATTTAACTATTTGGGATTTCGATCAGAATGCAATATCTCCCTCATACGACATCAATTTTTTGAACTGTTCGTGACGCTGGAATTAGGAAGACGAGACCAACACAACCACCCTAGTTTCAACCCAATCCTGTAACTTTCAGTTTTGAGTAAAATTTATGAACTCCTGATCACTAGAGAAGCACACGAAGATTATATTGGGTCTATGTCCCTAATTAGCTCAGGAGTAGTAGTGGGCAGTTGTGACTTTTTCACAAATGTAGTTTTTAAGAAGTCAATATGAGACTCTATGTGTTGTGCCCTTGATAGAATAAGGCACAACTAGTGATCAGATTAGATAGTCGAGGTTCAATGTGTAGATGGACTTGCAACATTGAAATAAGGTGCACATTTGGAGCCGAATGAATGAGGAGGCACATGGTATGAACATGGGGAGATGTGAAGTTGACTACATCAGTATCTTCTTGAGGGTAGATTGGTTTTCGATGGAGTGACATCAAGCCCTAATTATTGTATATCTTGTATTGTTGGATATATGGGGTGCATTATCCCTGGTACTTGAGCCCTAGAATTTTGTATTATTCAGATTGATTAATATAACAAATTTGTGTTATTGTACAAAATTATGTAAAATTTTGTGTATATGTTGTGCACTAGTAGATTTAATGTTGTTTATATTTGGCTATGCAAAGTAGCTTGGTTGTTATTCTTTGTTTTGCAGGGTTAGTGATTTAAGATTCTATCCTAGATCATGGAATAAGAAGAACTACATGGCTTAATATTGAATAGTATGTTTATGAGGTAGATGGCATTAATTCTTGTATTGATCATACTTGTAGTGTTACTCTTAGAGATATTAACTATCCTTACTAATATTTTGTGTGGTTATCATGAGAGTCTTTCTTCGTAAGTGAAAATATAAGTATTTTGATGTGAATGATACAATTTTATATCATCTCTAATTTCGCATAATGTTTTAAGTTTTATAGAAAAGTGATAATCTATGTTTCAAAATTTTATTGCACCTAGAGGGGCTCTACAGGCTAGTATATAGGGTACATGGGCTCTACAGGCTAGTATAGGGTACATGTGTAGATGAGATCTGCATCCCACTATAGGGTACATGTGTAGATGTAATGTAAGCATTTTACGTGTCAGAGTATAAGACACGTGTAGATGTAATGTGAGAAATGTAATGTGAGTAAACATTGAAATGTCATATATTTACAAACATTCAAAAAATAGGTATGGTAAATAAATAAATATAAATAAACCAGAGGAATGGCAAATAAAAAATAAAACCATTTTTTATACTTGCTCGAGAGGTGTTGTAAATAAATAAAACATATTTTTATACTTACTCTAGAGGTATGGTAAATAAATAAAAATATAAATAGACTAAAGGTATGGAAAATAAATAAAACCTCTTTTATATTTACTCCATAAACCTTTTTATATTTAGGAAAACTAAAAAATGAGGTTTTATTTAGGTGAAGCATATGGGCCAAATTCCATGGAAAAAATTATTATTAATACCATGGACTAAATACTATTGGCCAAATACTGTATTTATAAAATAGGTATGGTAAATAAATAAATATAAAATAGGTATACAAAGGTATGGTAAATACATAAAAATATATCCAATATGATTAAAAATAAACATCTAAGTATATACCAAGCCCATATTATAATATTAATATTATTAAATTTAATAAATTTGGATAGTATAGGTTTGTGTTTGAGTACAATACATTGACTATCTCAGGTAACGTAAATGTAAATTTAAAATTAATATTTGTGGGAAAGGATTTCACACTAAGAACTACCATATATTTTTAGGTTTGATTGCTCTTGTATTTTTTTTTCTACCTTTTTTGTCTTTACCTTTTCATCTACTTTGAATCCATGGATGTAATCGTGTGTAATGAGACACTCTTAGCACAATTAGAATGATTTTTTGGTTTTGTTTCTCCATGCATTTTATTACTCACTTGGAGACTTGAATCTACAACACATAAATTTGATCTGGAAGCTGCAACAAGAAGAAAATGTGAAATTTTGAACGAGTTTATGGGTTCGGTTTTTGGAAAAATTATATAGTTGACAAAAATCAAAATTTTGATGCTACTCTCACTACATTTTGAACTATTGTTTGGGATATCAATGTCCTCAAAGTTGTGTTGTTGCAGTTGCTACCAAGTTGCTTCTTCTAAGGAGAAGTTGAATTTGATTATGTTGGATGTTTCTACTTGGAGAAGTTGTATTAGATATAAATGGAAGTCTTTGAAGCTAGATCAATGTGTGTACCTTAAGATCAATGTCTAAATAAGCAAGGTTGAAGTTCCAGTGCTACTACTCTTGTTGCTACTGCCAGATTCAAGAAGGATCACAAGGAAGTTTGGCTTGGTGTGGAGGAAGACTGGGTCACGGACTACAGTTTCAAGAATAATTATTGAAAGGAATAATTATCTACAATAGGTTTTCCTCTCTTAGGAGCTTTTTCCCTAGATGTTGGCCTACTTCTAGTGTCATTGGTCTATGCGTATTTTCTTTGATATTTTCTTGATGAACTAAAAATAAGAATGGTAAGAATAACTTAATAATAACTAAAGAATATAACAAGAAAATAATCAAGAACGCGGAGATATTTCTAACTTTCTAATTCTCTAACATGCTTTCAGAGCTTTGGTGAGATAATAATGAAAAAGGTAGCATTAAGGACTTGATCAAGGAATTAATAAGAAGTTCATTGTAGGAAAGGAGTCTCCACTATCTTCAAATATGTGTAACGCTATCAAGGGTGAGAAAAATTTGGAAGGAGCTACAAATTATAGGCCTTGGAAGAAAATGTTAAATTGGACAACTAGGTCCAAACTCCATGTTTTGATGCTTAGATGAATACACTAATATTTTTATTGGGTTCCTCTTTCAAAGAGGTTCAAGATTGATCTAAATATCATCTTGATCCAATGATCAGAACATTTGTTTTGAATTTATTTTTAATACTTTCAAAATATGTGCAGGTCGGCCTTAAGGTTTTACACCCCCAGCAAATGTGTAACACACCCTAAATGATTGATATAAACAGAGTCAATGTTGGAGGAGTTTTCACTCATCTCATCCTCACACACTCTCTCTCCTCTTCTGATTGGTTTGAGCTCCTTGGAGGCATTTTTCTGTTCACACGTTGGAAAGAAGGACAAAGATATTTCTACTACAGCTAGGGTTTCCATTGAAGATTTGACCAATGTTGACTTTGGTCAATGCATGGTCAGAAGGAGCTGAATTTTGGCATAGAATTTGTTTTCTGAAGTCCGTACATTTTCTCACAAGAACCAGGGTCAAACGTTGTCCATAGACCGCATTGTGTTGACTTTTACTTGATGTTGTTCTACGTTGACTTTTCTGGGCAACATTAACTTTGCTAGGGTTGACTATGAGTTTACCATTTGGCTGTTTTGAGGATTTTTGTCACACATGATGGGTTGGATGACCAAGGGGACTTTGCTAGTTGAAGCATTTTGCTGATCACCATAACGCACAAGCAAATATATATTTTTTTGGCTTGTCTTCTATTGATCCACTGGTATCTTCTATCAACATTTTACCTAATGATTTATGCGATTGCTATCTAGTATTGAAGACAAAGTAACATTGCATCAAGAATAGAACATCTACATAAATTTACATGGTATGAGAGGTGAAGTGAAGACAAAGTTCTAATTTGTAGCAACCATCGAAGAAGAAAATGGGTTCGAAAAACTATGGCTTCAAGGAGGATGACAAATTGAATAGGAAGGATTACTTCCATGCTTGGAAGATGATATTGGATCTTAAATTGGAAGACCAAGATGTCATGGACTATGTGTAGTGTAAAATCCAAGAACCTCCATCCATTTCTACCACTGCTGCCAAAACAAGTTACAAGAAGGGGGAGATCAAAGAAAAACTAATGATCAGGGAATCCATTCATAAGAATCTGGTGGCCTACATCTCTAAGCTAGGCACATACAAAGAGATGTATGATAAATTGGTCCTCATGTTCAAGGTCAACAATGCAAATCAAGTACTATTCTTCAAAAATCAATTGAAGAATCTGAATAAAGCCAGGGATGAGTCTGTTCAATAATACTTTCTGAAGCTGACTGAGATCAGGAACAACCTGTTGGATATTGGGGAGAAGATAGCTGATTTAGAGATGGTACTCACCGCACTTGCAGGGCTCCCATCGGAATGGCATGTGTTCAACACTACCATTCTAAATAATAATGTGATACTTGACTTTCACGAAGTACTATCAAGATGTGTTCAAGAAAAGACAAGGGTGAAGGAGTATGGAAATGAAGGAAATGCTGCCTATGCTGCTCATTCTAGAATGAAGAACTTTGGTGGTCCAAATAACAAAGTAAAAGCAGGGGCCCAAGGAAAGAAGGACAAGTGTTTCACTTGTCATAGGCCAGGTCACTATGTTAGATTATGTCCTTTCAAGAAGGATTCTCCCGATAGTGATGACAACAAAAACAACCAGAGTAATGGCAATAAAAGGAACAATAGGTTCAAGGGAAAGAGGAAGGATCCCTCTAGCGGAAATGATCAACCTTTCAAAAGGTAAAGAAACTCTAGGTACAAGGAATCAAATGTTGTTGATAAAAGAAATGAATACATTCTTGTATCTGCCCTCTTTGTTGCATCTCCACCCAACACTATGGATGTTTGGTTGATAGATAGTGGTGCCTCAAGGCACATCACTGGGTTCAAGGAAGCATTCTCTAATATGGTTGAGAAGGATACTAATCTAGAAATTATCCTTGGAGATAATTCCACATATCCCGTGAAAGGGATAGGTACTGTGACCCTCCACTTGTCTCAAGTTCAAGTCATCCACGTGCAGGATGTACTCTATGTACCAAATTTGAAGAAGAATCTTGTGTCTATATCAGCCATGGAAGACAAAGGCTTCAATGTGGAATTCATTCATGGAAAGGTGCACATGTGGAAGAAGAGCTTCAAGGAATCTATCACGATTGGTTTAGAGTTGATACACTCTACCAGGTTGGAGGAAGTCCACTGGGAGCGATGACATGTGATACTATTCGACATACTGAACTATGGCACCAAAGGATTGGACACCTTCAATACAAGGCCCTTCCAAAAGCAAGGAAGGTGGTGACAGGGATGCCCGAGTTTTCAAATAATCATGAAGGTGTATGTAAAGGTTGTGCCAAAGGAAAGAATAGAAGGGGATATTTCCCCTCAAGTGTCATAAAAACATCTCATGTCTTGCAATTGATCCATTTTGATCTATCTGGTATGCTACCCATGACATCCTTGGGAGGATGCTCTTATTATATGACCTTCATAGATGACTTCTCTCACAAAACCTGGATATAATTCTTAAAGAAGAAGGATGAGACTTTCATGTGGTTTTGTACCTTCAAAGCATGGGTGGAAAATATGATAAGGAATATGATCAAGATTTTGATAATTGATAATCGCACTGAATATAAGACAAACAAGTTCAAAGATTTTTGCAAAGAAGCTAGCATCAAGAGGGAGACCACAACTATATATACTCTTGAATAAAATGGCATTGTTGAATCAAAGAACAGGACCATTGTGGAAGTTGCCTGTGCCATGCTATGTGACCAAGGTCTACTGAAGTTTCTATGGGGAGAAGTTGTGAACACTACTGTGTACATAAAAAACTGATGCATAGATTCCGCTCTGGAATCCAAAACTCTCGAAGAGGTTTTATCTAGTAAGAAACCTGACGTCTCACATTTTAGAGTTTTTGGATGTCATTTTTATTTTCATGTGCCAAAAGAGGAGCAAGATGGATGCTTCTAGGAAGAAAGGAATGTTTGTGGGCTACAGGGAAACTTCAAAGGCCTATAGAGTCTATGTGCCTGGTCAAAGGGAAGTGGAGATATGCCACCATGTCACTTTTGACGAAGATGATTCCCTGAGGAAAGTAGCCAATCTTCTGAGATCTGAGAAAGACCATGAAGCAAGGCCTGGAAATCAAGAAGGACCAAAGGATGAAACAATGCCTGATGTTGAAGGATCAATGGATCGGATTGATCCATCTCCTTCACTAGGAAAGAGAACATCATGGCTCAGGGAAAATATCAAGGATGCTGAGGGACATATGGCCCCAAGGGGGACATTCCGTGAAAGCAAGAAGCTGAGTACATACCATGGGTATCTAACAGCCATGAGTACTATTGTACAATCTGAGCCTGGATATTTTGAGGAAGCCGTAAAGCATCAAGTTTGGAACAATGCTATGCATGAAGATTATGAGTCCATAATGAAGATTTTTGGATGTGGTTGGAAGATCGAAGGACAAAGAAGTTTTCACCTCGAAATGGATCTACAAGATCAAGCATGGATCTGATGGAAGTGCTGAAAAGTTCAAGGCAAGGTTTGTTGCCCATGGCTTCTCTCAAAAGGAAGGCATAGAATATGATGACAGATTTTCACCTGTGGCCTGATATACCACCATTAGAAATATTATAGCCCTTTCTACTATGCAAGGATGGAGTCTCCATCAGATGGATGTGAAGACCGTATTTCTGCATGGTGAGATAAAGGAAGAGGTATATGTGGAGCAACCTCTGGGGTTCGAAGTCCAGGATCGGGAAACCCATGTATGCAGGTTGAAGAAAGCCCTCTATGGGCTGAAGCAAGCACCTAGAGCTTGGTATGAGAGGATAGATAACTACCTAATGAAGTTGGACTTCACTCGTAGTAAAGCTGATCCGAACCTTTACTTCAATGTTCATAGGGAGAAACATCTCATTCTCATGTTGTATGTGGATGATCTCTTCCTGACAGGTGCTAACCCTCTCATTCATCAGTGCAAGAGGGAGCTCGCTGATGAGTTAAATATTAAGGACCTAGGACTGATGCACTATTTTCTAAGCCTAGAGTTCTGGCAGAGACCTAGTGAGATTTTCCTTTCTCAAGGAAAATGCATTGTGAAGTTTTTGGAAAGATTTGGTATGGTGGATTGCAAGTCCGTGTCGACACCAATGGAGCTCAACTTTAAGAAGTTGAGTGGTAGCATTCCTGGGCCCGTGTTATAAAATCCTATCGAGTATGCTCAACTCATAGGGGCCCTAATGTTCTTAGTGAACACCTATCCAAATATATGTTTTATAGTGAATACTTTGAGTCAACAGATGGTTAAGCCTCATCACTTTCACGGGGTTGGTGCCAAGAATATTCTGAGATATCTTTAGGGCACGATAAACCATGGGCTAAGATACACTACTACGAGCATGACACTCCTTGGATATACTGATGCCAATTGGGTTTGCAGTGTGGTGGATTGTAAGAGCACATCGGGATGCCACTTCAAGCTTGGTTCTGCTTCGATATCATGGATGAGAAGGAAGCGGAAGTCGGTGGCTTTGAGAATTGTGGAGGTGAAATACATTGCAGCGAGTATGGCCTATTGTGATGCAGTTTGGTTGTGAAATATATTTAGTTAGATGTTTGGACATGTGCTAGATACCACCATGATACTCTGTGATAACCAGAGTTGGATTCGCTTGTATGAGAATCTCGTATTCCACGATCAATCCAAGAATATTTATATCAAGTACCACTTTATCTGGGATATGGTACATCGAGGCACTGTAAGGCTCAATCATATAGGAATGGATGAGCAGGTTACAGATATTCTCACAAAATTCCTAGGGAAGGTCAAGTTCCTAACCTTCCGTAAGAGTCTTCGTATCGTGGAATGACCCTATGATGTGGGTCCTATTGGACGATGAGATCTGGGAGCTCTGGGGGGCTTTGGGGATAGCTTCTTAGAGGTATAAGCAGTCATGGGGCTAGGCTTGCCGAACCTTGTGGTGCTTCTGCCCCACTATTATGATGTTTGAGTTGGTTTACCTCTCATTATTTGTGCCCCGTATGCATCCTACCCATTGAGTTCAAGGATCATGGCAAGTACTTCTCATTTGGCCAGTGAGGTGGGAAAGCTAGAGAATAGTAGCAAAGGTTGATGGACACATCAGAGATTTTCGTACTCTCTATCTAGGATTGCATGGTCCAACCACTTGATCTGGGATCAAGTCTAGTGAGGTTTCGGACCTCCTTCTGACTTCGAGTCAGATAAACCAACTTTCAATTGGTGTGAGACTCTTTATGAGTCGTATAAAGGTTTCAGACCTCTAGGCTGAATATTTCAGCCAAGAATGATGTATTTGTGACTAACCCACTTCTATTCTGAAATAAAGAGGCTAGCAAAGCAAGTTACGGCGGGATGATGCACGATGTTTGATTGCACAGATGGATGGATTTCTCCCTAGTTGAGAGGGAGTGTTAAATTGGAAAACTATGTCCAAAATCCATGTTGTGATGCTCAAATGAAGACACCAATATTTTTATTAGGTTCCTCTTTCAGGGAGGTGCAAGATTAATCTAAAGATCATCTTGATCTGATGAGCAGAAAATTTATTTTTAATTTATTTTTAATACTTTCAAAATATGTGCAGGTCGACCTTAAGGTTTTACACCCCTAGCAAATGTGTCACACACCCTGAGTGATTGATATAAATAGAGTCAACGTTGGAGGACATTTCACTCACCTCATCCTCACACATTCTCTCTCCTCTTCTGATTGGTTTGAGCTACTTGGAGGCAGTTTTCTGTTCACACATGCGAAACAAGGACGAAGATATTTCTGTTGTAGCTAGGATTTCTAACACAAGTTTGACCAGCGTTGACTTTGGTCAATGCATGGTCAAAATGAGTTGAATTTTGGCATAGATTTTGATTTCTGAAGTCTGTACATTTTGGCACAAGAACCATGGTTAAAGTTTGACCATAGACTGAGCTGCATTGACTTTTACTTCCTACTGTTCTGTGTTGACTTTTCTGGGTAGCGTTGAATTTTTTGGGGTTAACTTTGAGTTGACCATTTGACTGTTTCGAGGGTTGTTGTGACACATGCTGGGCTGGCTGATCAAGGAGACTTTCTCAGTTGAAGCATCCTGCTGATCATCATAACGCACCAACAAATATATATTTTTCTGGCTTGTCTTCTGTTGATCCATTGGTATGTTATACCATCATATTACTTAATGATTTATGTGATTGTTGTCTAGTATTGAAGAGAAAATAAAGTTGCGTCAATCATAGAACATCTACATAAATTTACAGAAAAGGATTGAAATCATCGTTGAAAAGAACAAGGTCTTAGATATATTCAAAGGAAAAGTAAAAGGGTCTACAGAAGAATAAAATGATGGTGATAAGGTGAAGTATAGAGAATTGGGACTAGTAGCTTTGGATTTGTTTGCTGAAAGCATAAAGGGCAATCTTGTCCACTTCATATCAAATATTGATCATCCTCGGGAAATTTATGAGGCTTTGTCAAATATATTCACCTTCAAGAACATTGGAAAAGTGGCAAGCCTGAAGAATGAGTTAAGAACTACTAAGATGAAAAGGCATGATATTGTTTCCTCTTTCATTGTCAGGATAGCAAGGATAATGGACGAGATTTCAACATATTCTTGGATATGTATTTCTTTGTTTTGTAAGTTTTAGGTTTTCCCTCAAGCCTGGGAGGGAGCCCACAAAAGCTCCTCAAGATAAGTATCTCATTCCCTCTATTTTTCTTCATGTATTTATTTAATATTTTTATTATATGAGATACTAATCACTTTTCTACCTCTATTCCTTGTCTAGGAATCAATCTGTTGAATATTCAAGAATCATGGAGAAGGATTCAAGGATCAAATAATGTGGCCACCCAAATAAAAAGGTTTTTCAAGTAATCAAAGGTATGTATTGAAAATATATAATCTTGATACTCTCTTTAAAATATCCATTTCTATGTTACTAACTATTGGTATGTCTAGCTCTACTGAATCGCAAAAGGATTTTTCTTTGGGATGATTCACCACCTCAAAAATCTACCCACCTTACACACCTCTGATTGCTTATATAAATATAACCTTAAATAGGTTCTCTAGAAAATCCTAACCTAAGGATATGTTTATTATATGTGAAACCCTAAACCTAATTAGGGATATTTATTGTTATTCTTATTAATATATTGATATTGTTGATTTTGGGATTTTGATATGATCATGGAAGCTCTAGAACTTCTTTATCTAAAATGATGTTTTTAAAAATCCTCAACCCTTGAAGTTTGATATAATAAGGGTTTTCTTTGACAATGAACCAAAACCCTAAGTTTTAGTTAGGTCTACAGGTAAAACCCTTGTTATGGTAAGTCCTAGGAAATACTAGGTATATGCTCTCTTGATTGAATCCCTAGCCTATTCTAGGACAATATATATGCCTAGATGTATTAATGTTGACTAAAATATGATGTGCTTATAATGGTGATCTACTAAATATATATTTTGACCTAAATTCTAATGGTCTTGAGTTCTAGGGTTTGGAGAAAAAATATTAGTCAATGTTTTCAAGGATCTAGGATGATGATTAAAAAACCTAGGGTCTATAAATAAATCGTAGTGATGATTAAATTATCTAGTATGTATGTTGATTTGGATCTATATAATGTGTGATGAAAATTTATAAAATCTAGGGTTTAAATATAATTCTAGTGTAAGTTACTTATGATGTGTTTATTGAATTGTAGGATTTACACAAAACCCTACTAGAAGCTCCTCATGTTTTGATAAATTATTTAAAATCTAGGGTATGCATTTAACTCTAGTAAAAGTTGATCATGGTAATGTCTGAGTTGCGGTTAATCTTGATTGCATATTTTATATATTGTGGGTAGAGTATATATATGCCTTCATAGACTTAGCAGTCAAATTGCTGCGCGGAGGTGGGTCCCTTGTCCCACAAACAAGGGGGTCTCATGCACCAATTTGGTGTCTGGCTTGGTCGTGACCTTAAAATTGGATTATTATTATTATTATATAAAATCTAGGATTTGTATGAATCCCTAGTGGAAAGTCTATATTATGAATTATAAAGGTTGTTATATATCGTATAGATCTAGATTAGTTTTAGGGTTTACTAAATTTTGTAGCAAGGTATATTATGCATTTGAAAGAAACATTGAAAACCTAGATAAAATGAAATAAATTGTGAAGTAGTCTAGGGTTTATGATAAAATTACCTAGTAGAAATTCTCAAGAGTATATGTCTCTTGTTTGGGTATATAATATTTATAAAGTTGAAAATTCTTCTAATATGGCTAACTTTATGGTTCTATAGTTTTGGTTGTACTTGTTATCTAAACTATTTCAGGCACATCATGAATATGAGAAGTTAATAAGTATGATGAAAAATATGAAGACCATGAAATATTCTCCAGCAGCTAAAGAATAAAGTAAGTCTCCCTACATTAAGAGGGATCTTGGATAGAAGTTTATCTTCCTAGATTAACAGGATATTGGATAAAATAAGAAATGGTTATGATTGTCTATATGATCTATCGTGCACTAGACTAGGACTAACAACCATTAGTCTTAGTGAAGACCATGAGAAAGAATCATAGTCATGGTTGGATAATATATTATGAAAATATATGTTGCCACATGTAAAGTAGGAAGAGGAATATTCCCTTGAAATATTATTCTAATAATCCTACTAGAATTAGTTAAAGGGAAACATCGAAATCCCATAGTTTGTTTTGATTATGCATTTAAAATTATTGTTGATTGTTGTTTTTTTTGCACAGGTGAATCTCTCAAAGGAATTGATAACATGTTGGTTACTAATCAATATGATTGGGAGAGATAGTTTATCCTTGATCTATTGGCATCTACAGGCTTTGAGAGTGAAGCATTTCCTAAGGATTTATGAGTGAAGAATTTCTTCAAAATATTGTGTTGAGTATTTGTGAGCAAAGCATTTCCCAGAAACACATATGGCTAGGAATTTGTGTTGATGTCTAGTTGGGAGGGAAGCATTGGGTGGATGTGCACCTAGTTCCTTGGGTTGATGGTTAGTAAGTTAGCCTAATGCTACCTATAGAGGATGAAATATTTAGTCCATCTTAGAACCACTTTGGATAGATTGCCTTAGTCAGGAATCTAGTCCATGGCATTGTGTTGCCTAAAGGATTGGCTGACCAATGGATAGAGTTCCCTGATTAGTAATAAGTCCATGAAATTTAAGTGTCTAAATATTCTTCATGGTTCATATAGTTAGGCTCTACCTTGTACTACTGAGTTATGAATACCTCCCTAGTTAAGAGGGAGTGTTGAATAATGTAAATAGGCCCAGTCTTCATAAATTGTACTTCAGTCAAAACTTATTGTACTTGTCAAAAGAGTAAAGAAAATAATTTGTATTATTATGAAATGACTTATTAAAGCATGGGTTTCATGTTTGGGTCATATTTATGCTAGGTGAAAGTCTGTATTGTGTAATTCTAGCTTTTATTCTAAGTATATATGTTTATTGAATATTTAAATTGATCCATATTGTGCTTTTGAATTATGCAATTATGTAAAATATTGAGAAAAATATGACTTATGAAGCCTCCACGCCAAGTCAACCTTAAGGTGATCAGGTTGACCTCAAATCCAGTAATTTGAACCAGTTATAAGCCTATATATATGGTGGAATGAAACTCACTTGGAGACATGAATCTGTAACACAAAAATTCGATTTGGAAGCTGCAATAAGGAGAAATTGAAAAATTTGGAGAAGGAATTCTGGGTTTGATTTTTGGCACACTAATAGAGTTGAAGAAAATAAAAATTTTGGCACTAATCTCACTACATTGCAAGCTATAGTTTGGGATCTCAAGGTTATCAAAGTTTTGTTGTTGCAGATGCTACACGAGTTGTTGCCAAGTTATTGTTGTTAAGTAAAAGAGAAGTTCAAGTTGATTCTGTTGGATGTTACTACTTGGGGAAGTTGTATTGGGCCTAAATCGAAGTCTTTGAAGCCAAATCGATGTTTCTACTTCAAGATCAAATTATCAAGAAGCATGGTTGAAGTTACAGTGCTTCGACTTTAACTATTGGTGCCAAATTCAAGAAGGATCACACAAAAGACTGACTTGGTGTCCAGGAAGTCTAGGTCAAGGTATAAAGTCTCAAGAATCACTATTCAAAGGAAGAATTATCTTGACTGTGATTTCCCCTTAAAGAGGGTTTTTCCTTGGGTGTTTTCCTACATATGGTGTCCTTGATGTATGTGTATTTTCTTGATGAACGGATAAGAAGAAAGATAAGAATAACTTAACAATAAATAAAGAATGTCACAAGTAAATAATAAAGAAATAGAGGATATTTCTGCCTTTTTTATTCTATAACACACTTAACACTATGGTGTTGGATATAGGAAGCAATTCAATTCCTTGGCTATTTTACAATGAATAAAATTATGGGTACTACCCGAATTAATCAACACTATTACCATTTTCTTCTTGGTATGTCCTTCTATATTGAGAGTTTGAGGAGTACTAATTCCTTTGAATGCATTACAAGATATGGTCATATTCATTTCATGTTTCTCTAAGGTTGGTTCCTGGTGTATCTCCTCTTATTTTGAAGTTTCTTGTTCCTTTTCTTCCTCTTCAAAATCTATGTAAAATAATTTTTTTTAAGCACACTTATGACCTTTAGAGTATTTTCTATCACAACTATAACATAATCCCTTTTTCTCTTTTTTTTTCCAACTATTGTGGTCTCAACCTTGTAGGTTGTGGAAGGCTAGGAGTAACAATACTTCCATCTTTGTAGTTGTGAGTGGTAGGCTTCCTTGCCGCCATAATTTTCATTCAAGTTTTATTGCCAACTTGAATGCCTTCTCTAATGAATCAGGTTTTGAAAGGAAAACCTCATGTTGAATGTTATCATTGAAAGTCTCTATGAAGACAAAAATCCTATGCTCATTTGTAATATAATTTACATTTATATTTAATTTTTGGAAGTCTTGAATGTCCTCCACCATTGAACACTTTTTTTTGAGATTTATTAATTGGCTAAAGAAGGTATTTCTCTTCATATCCTCATAATGTGCGAATATTTCCTCCGTAAAAATTTACCCAGTGTTTTTTTTACCAAGTATCAAATTCACATATTTCTCATAATAAAGGAAGATTCAAGAAGAAGAAACCAAATAAGAAGGTTGACATATGCAAGATCGAGTGTTATCATTGTCATAAGATGGGACACTGTAGGAGTAATTTTCCTAACAACCCTAGAAGTAGGAAAAGAGATAGAGATCATGCAAACATGGCTGAAGAAACATCATCCCTGAAGAAATAAAATATTGAAGAAGAACTAAGGGACTTTCACTATTAATCCCCTTCCATCTTATGTTTCGTTTGTATATTTTATGTAGTATAGGTTTAACATATTCTTGTATATGTATTTATTTGTTTTGTAAGTTTTAGGTTTTCCCTCAAGCTTGGGAGGGATCCTAAAAAAGCTCCTCAAGATAAGTATCTAATTCCCTCTATTTTTCGTCATGTATTTATTTAATATTTTGATTATATTAAATACTATTCACTTGTCTACCTCTATTCCTTGTCTAGGAATCAATCTATTGAATATGAAAGAACCATGGAGAAGGATTCAAGGATCAAATAATGAGGCCACCCAAATAAAAAGGTTTTTCAAATAACCAGAGGTATGTATTGAAAATATATAATCTTGATACTCTATTTGAAATATCCATTCTTATGTTACTAACTATTGCTAGGTCTACCTCTATTGAATCCAAAAAGGATTATTCTTTGGAATGATTCATCACCTAAAAAATTTACCCACCTTACACACCTCTGATTGCTTATATAAATACAAATTTAAAGAGGTTCTCTAGAAAACCATACCCTAAGGGTATGTTGATTATATGTGAAACATTAAACCTAATTTAGGATATTAATTGCTATTCTTATTAATGTATTGACAATGTCGAGTTTGGGATTTTTATATGATCATGGAAGCTCTAGACTTTCTTTAGTTAAAATGATGTTTTTTGAAATATCACATGCTTGAAGTTTGATATAATAAGGTTTTCTTTTGTTAATGAACCAAAACCCAAATTTTTAGCTAGGTCTACAGGTAAAACCCCTATTATGGAAATTCCTAGGAAATCCTAGGTATATGTTCTCTTGATTGAATCCCTAGCCTAGTCCAGGACAATATATGGGCCTAGATGTATTAATTTTGACTGAAATATGATGTTCTTATAATGGTTATCTACTAGATATGTATTTTGATCTAAATTTGAATGGTCCTAAGTTATAGGGTCCTAAGGTGATGATTGAAAAACCTAGGGTCTATAAATAAATCCTAGTGATGATTAAATTCTCTATTATTTATGTTGATTTGGATCTATATAGCATGTGATGAGAATTCATAAAATATAGGGTTTACATATAATCCTACTGTAAGTTTGATCCAGGTGGATATTGGTGGTCACCCGCCTATTCCACTTGGGACCCCACCATTGTCTCTTTTAGTTTTTCAGTTTCAGCACAACTTACTATTTTTAGAATTTTTTCAGGTCCTGAACTTCCGGAGCCGTTTTGAGGCCCTAAACGACATTTTTTGGGCATCGTTTGTCCAGTGAATATGATTCTGTTTTAGAATTGATATTTGTGGCAACATTTGTATTCCTTAGATATATCTTTCTAATGATGTGTCATTTGCATCAAACAGAGATAGTATGCCTAAGTTACGTCCCTGGGAAGTTGAAACACCAGTTTACCCAAACGTGGCCCATAGTTTTGGCGCTTCATCTCCTAGGGTTAGGTTTTTGGATGTTTAGAGTTCTCCATTATTTCTCCATAATAAATAGGCCTTCAAGCCTCATTGTAACATAGTTCAGAGGTTTGTAGCCGCCACATCTCTTCTCAGAGATTCGCTACCAGCACCCTAGCTATTTTATTTCCATTATGTTTGTAAGCATATTTCTATTATTTGATATTAATGAAATGAAGCCTTATTTCTGCTACATCTCCATGTTTATGTTTATTTTCATATTCTGTTGTGTTCCTGCATAAATCTGAATTAAAGTTACTTATGATGTGTTTATTGAATTCTAGAATTTACACTAAACCCTAGTAGAATCTCTTCATGTTTTGATAAGTGATTTAAAATCTAGGGTATGCATCTAACTCTAGTAAAATTTGATCATGATAATGTATAAGTTGTGGTTAATATTTAGTGAATATTTTATATATGGGGGGTAAAGTATGTATTCCTTCGTATACTTAGCAATCAAATTGTTGCGCGGAGGTGGGTCCCTTGTCCCATAGACAAGGGGTTCTCATACACCAATTTTGTGTCTGGCTTGGTCATGACCTTACGATTGGATTATTATTATTATCATATAAATAATAGGATTTGTATGAATCCCTAGTGGAAAGCCTAACATATGAATTATAAAGGTTGTTAGATATCTTGCATATCTATATTGGTTATAGTGTTTACTAAATTTTGTAGCAAGGTATATTATACCTTTGAAATAAACATTGAAAACCTATATAAAATGAAATAAAGTGTGAATTATTCTAGGGTTTATGATAAAAGTCTCCAGTAGAAATTTTGAAGAGTATATGTCTCTTGTTTGGGTATTTGATATTTATAAAGTTGTAAATTCTTCCGATATGTCTTAATTTATGGTTCTATAGTTTTGGTTGTACTTGCTATATAAAGTGTTTCAGGTGCACCATGAATATGAGAATTTAATATGTGTGACGAAAAATATGAAGGCCATGAAAGGTTATCCAGCACCTAAAGAAGAAATTAAGTCTCCCTACATCAAAATGGCACTTGGATAGAATTTTATATCCCTATATTAACAGGGAGGTTAGTTAAAAGAAGAAATGGTTATGGTTGTCTACTTCATATGTTGTGCACTAGACCGGGACTAAGAGCCATAAGTATTAGTGAAGAGCACACGTAAGAATCATAGTAATGGTTGGGGAATATATTATGAAAATATATGTTTCCGCATGTAAATTAGGAAGAGGAATATTCTCTTGAAATATTCTATTAATAGTCCTACCATAATTAGTGAAAGGGAAACATGAAAACCCATAGTTTGTTTTGATTATGAATTTAAAATTATCGATGATTGGCATTTGTGTTTGACCAGGTAAAGCTCTCAAAGGACTTGATAACATGCTAGTTACTAATAAATATGTTTGGGAGAGATAGTTTATCCTTGATCTACTAGATCAAGGTGTATGAAGGCTTTGAGAGTGAAGCATTTCGTGAGGCTTTATGAGTGAATCATTTCCTGAAAATATTATTTTGAGGCTTTTTGAGTGAAGCATTTCCTAGAAAGACATATGGTTGGGAATTTGTGTTGATTTCTATGTTGGAAGGTGGCATTGCGTGGATGCGCACCTAGTTCATTGGGTTGATTGTTAGTAAGTAAGCCTAATGGTACCTATAGAGGTTGAAAGATTTAGTCCATATTAGTACCACTTGGAAGATTGCCTTGGTCAAGAATTTGGTCCATGGCATTGTGTTGCCTAAAGGATTGAGTGACGAATGGATATAATTCCCTTATCAGTAGTATATTCCATGAAATTTAAATGTCTAAATATTATTCATGGTTCATATAGTTGAGTTCTACCTTGTAGTACTGAGTTATGAATACCTCCCTAGTTAAGATCGAGTGTTGAATAATGTAACTAGGCTTGGACTTCATAAATCATACTTGAGTTAATAATTATTGTACTTGTCAATATTTATAGTATTATTAAATGACTTATTTAAACATGGGTTTAATATTTGTGGACTTCTAGGTTTTATTCTGAGTATGTAGTTTTATTTCAAATTTAAATTGATCCATATTGGGGTTTTGAATCATGCAATTAGGTAAAATATTGTGTAAAATATGAGTTATGAAGCCTCCATGCCAAGTCAGGCTTAAGGTGAGTAGGTCGACCTCAAATCCAGTAATTCGAACCCGTCATAAGCCCATATATACAGTGGGCTCGAAATCACTTGGAGACATGTATCTGCAACATAGAAATTCGATTTGGAAGCTGCAACAAGGAGAAATCAAAAAATTTTGGAGAAGGAATTTATGGGTTTGATTTTCGGCACACAAATAGAGTTGAAGAAAATAGAAATTTTTGCACTACTCTCATTGCATTTCGAGCTATATTTTTGGATATCAAAGTTCTCAAAGGTTTTTTTCTACATCAGTTGCTACCAAGCTATTGCTGCTAAGTAAAGGAGAAGTTCAAGTTGATTATGTTCGTTGCTACGTAAAGGAGAAGTTAAAGTTGATTATGTTTGGGTCATATTTATTTTGGCCTAAATTGAAGTCTTTGAAGCTAGATCGATTTTTCTACCTCAACATTAAATTATCAAGAAGGAAGGTTGAAGTTCGAGTGCTCTGACTGCTACTACTGCTGCCAGATTCAAGAAGGACCACACTAAATGTTGACTTGGTGTCCAAGAAGTCTAGGTCAAGGTATAGAGTCTCAAGAATCACTATTGAAAGGAAGAATTATCTTGACTGTGTTTTCCACTTGAAGAGGGTTTTTCCTTGGCTACTGTCCTACATCTGGTGTCCTTCATGTATGGGTTTTTTCTTTGATATTTTATTGATGAACTGATAAGAATAAGGATAATAATAACTTACAAATAACTAAATAATATTTCAAGAAAGTAATAAATAAAAAGAGGTTCTTTATGCCTTTTTGATTCTCTGACACACTTGACACTATGGTGTTGGATATAGGAATCAATTCAATTCCTTAGTTATTTTACAATGAATGAAATTATAGGTACTACCTGAATTATTCAACACTATTACCCTTTTCTTCTTGATATGTACTTCTATATTGAGAGTTTGAGGAGTGCTAATTTGATCAAGAGATCATGTATTTTGCTCAAAATTGAAAGTGCTTGAAACTTTACTGAGCCTGAGCGACCGAGTATATCTTGTCATTATGATTCTGGCGTGGTGAATGGTTTGAAAAATCGATGTCATATGAGGAAGATATCGCGCTCTGATCATTTTCCTAAAACAATTAAAATTTTGTGACAGGAGTGGCTGGGATGCCCAGTCAGCATGCATGTCCAGTAAGCAAGGGTGGCATATTCTCAAAATATTCTGTTTTCTCAAATCTAATCAGATTTCTCCATGTTTTTTCTTTGGGCCATTGATGGATTGTATGAATTTTAGTGAGGTTGATTGCATGGGTGACACGTGGGCAGCCCAAATGCTGCCACGTGTGCCTTGGATCGTTGTGCAAAATTTTGGTGGATTCCGGGGGGTTCGACCCCATGACCTCGGGCGTGCCAGTGCAGACCTCAACAAACTCTTGTATACGATGGTCCTTATCCCTATAGGGTGCAAGTTATATTTAAACGTTAATAATGTTTCATATGGGGGGGAGGGGACTGCTGCCGGTCCCAACCCCTCGGTAGCCCCATTGAAAATTGTGACATGTTAAAGTTTCTTAAACTGCAACATATATTACGGCCTGACAGTTCCTTAACTGTGAAACTCCAATGGCAGTCAACAATTTTGCCACATGTGAAACATTTAAACTGACGGTTCCAAACCACAATTTTTGGCAGTAAGCGATGTCACATGTGTGGTTAAAATGGTTTTTTATGCGGTAGTTTCAAAACTATGCTGTTTATGGTTTCACTCTAATTTTTAGGAATTTTAAATGTTAGACTACGGGGTAAGGGAGGTTGGCTTGTGATCAACCCACCCCTAACCACAAAATTTGAATGTTGCGGTTAGTTGTTTGGTGGAGTTAATAGAGCGCCACCAAAAAAGGTAGATGTCTACTATTTTAACTTTAGTTAAGTGCAGTTCTCCACTTTTAGTGGAGAAATTGTAGCTATTATTGGAAAAAATCTTTGGGAGGTCAATTTTTGACCAATTTGGGTGAAACAATAGTCTATCTAGACTAATTTGAGCATTTTGGAGCCACTAGTGTAGAGAAAAAAACCATTAGAGGCTTGCAAACAGATGTATTTGCAAGTTTTAGAATAATTAAAAAGAGGGACATGCCATTAGGTGATCGAACAGTAGATATAACCCAGGAGTGGTGAACTACATCATCATGCCTGATGTGTAAAACTTATGTGTGATGTTATTTCTTTGTTATACACTGCTATTAAATTTTATTTAGGATTATTTTCATGTTTAAAACTCAAAAAAAATCATCTACGTTTCATGGTTAAAATATGCATTCCTTAAGGAAACAAATGGATACAATTTGTATATGTTTTTATTACTAAAAGGACACTTAGCAAAAAAAACTAATATAGTCCATTCATATCATGTTGGTATCATAGCTAGAGTTTATTCTCTAGTGTTTTAGTGTGAAAATATTTATTTAACTATTTCCAAGGGTTTACATGCTTACCAGGCTCAAGCTTAAGAAAGGAGAAGGAAAATTGGTGGAAGCAAGAGGTTCTAAAAGGGAACCATAGTAAAGGAGGAAAATATTTCCACATTCTCCAACACTTAGTTCACCTATAAAAGTAGCAGAAGCATCATTAAGAATACCTCTAGAGGAAGAATAAATCCATGAAGAAGTGGATCCCAAAGAAGAAGAAAGGGTGTTGAGGAAAACATTCCTTGACATGACTGAGATGGTGAGATTCCTTTATTAAGAAAGGAATGAGAGACTAGAAGGAGAAGGATCCAAACTTCACAAGGAAGGTGAGGGATCATCAGGAGGTCATAATGATGAAGATAAATCAAAGAAGGGCAATGGAGGAAATGAAGAAAATGGAAAGTCACCATCATCACACTCATCTTCATCCTCATCATCCTCTACTTCATCTTCAGTACATTAGCCACACAAGTCAAAGAACACTGGTAAATGTCCTTATTTAAAACTTGATATTAAGTTTGAATTTCCAATATTTAATGGTGAAGTCAACGCATAAAATATTGATAATTGGATTAGGAAATTGGAGGTCTATTTGAGAATTAATAACCTTCATGATGATGATACCAAAATCCAACTAGCTTCATTGAGAATGGAAGGTGAAGGATTTTTTTGGTGGGAAGCGAAGACAAAGGAGGAGATCAAGAAGCATGGTAATATTATCCTATCATGGAATGATTTCATTACTGCAATAAAACAATATTTTTTTCCATTAGCTCATATGAATAAAGCCATAATGAACTGGCAAAATCTTAGACAATTGAAAGTACAAAATGTACAAGAATACACCCAATAATTTAGGAGAAGAGCTCTATTATTAGGGGTAGATTTGCAGAGCCAAGATACTTTGCTCAAGTACATAGGACCCTTACATAGCTACCTAGAACATACTATTCTCATGTTTAACCCTACAAGATTAGATGAAGTTTGTGTTCAGACCACACATCTAGAAGCTAGATGGAAAAACATTATTGATAAGGGTAGGAAGAAACCTTTTAAGGAGAAAAACAAAGAGAATACCTCAAAAGGTAAGGGAAAAAAGAATGCATATGTCAAGAAAGAGGGAGAAAAAGTAGCTTGTAAAATTTTTTCAAGAGAAGGCCATTAGGAGAAAAATTGTTGGAAATTACATCCTCAAAAGAGGCCCAAAAATCAAAACAACAAAGGGAAGAAGAAAACTAAAACTACAACTCAGCATGACTTAGGAGAGGATTCAGGTGATGAATCTGAAATTATAGACATGGGATTGAAAAACATGAAGGGGAAAGAAATTGAAACAAAACCCAATACTAGTACATCAAATTGTCACATACAAGCTACAAATGAATAAGGGAGAACTGAACTATTTAATGTGAGGGTCATAACCAAACATATGAAGATTGACCCACTGTTTGACAGTGGGTCACAAGAAAAATCAATCTCTGAAGACTTGGTCAAGAAAATTAATCTTGAGACCATTTCACATCCGAAACCATATCCACTTGGGTGGGCTTGTAAAGATGCAAATTTACAGGTTTCAATGAAGTGCATATTGCGCTTTGCAATAACTGCACATTTTGTTGACACATTTGAATTAGATGTGGTTCCACTTGATATTACAGGTATTGTGCTGGGTAGTCCTTACTTGCATGATAAGAAAGTGATCTTCCATCGCCATGAGAACAAATACCATTTATTTAAATATGGAAAGGATTACATTGTTAGAGCACATCGCAAGAAGACAAATATTGCAATGGTAAATGTTGGATAGGTCAAGAGGCTGGTGAATTCAAGTAAGAATTTTTTTCTTCCAATGATTAAGTCTAAAGCTGATGTTAATCATGAATCATTTGAATATTGTGATCCTAAGTTGATATCATATTTATATGATGCAGTTGATGCACATCATGAGATGTTTTAGGAGCCAACAGGATTGCCTCCAAAAAGGGAGATTCAACATTAGATTCAGTTGCAACAATATTTTCCTCTTCCAAACATCAACATGTATCACATGTCGATAATGGAGAATGATGAAATAAAGAGGAAAATAAAGGACATGTTGGACAAGGGACTCATAAGGCTAAGCACTTCGCCATGCGGTTCACCCATAGTCTTGATTCCGAAGAAATATGGGACTTGGCAACATGTGTGTAGACTTCAGATCTTTGAAAAAGATAACAGTAAAGAAAAAATACCCACTCCCAAGGATAGATGATTTTCTAGATCAACTAAAAAAAGAATTTTTTTTCACTAAGTTAGATTTACAAAGTGGATATCAACAAGTAAGAATTACAGAAAGTGATATATGGAAGACTGCATTAAAACCAAACAAAGACTCTTTGAGTGGTTGGTTATACCATTTGGTTTTTGTAATTCACTGCCAACTCTCATGCGTGTTATGGATAATGTTTTGCATCCATTTATTGATGACTTTGTGATTGTGTATTTATATGATATACTCATTTTCAGAAAAACAAGAGAGGAATATGTCTTGCATTTGAAAAGGGAGCTTGATGTTTTGAAGAAAGATAAATTATTTCATAAGATGTCAAAGTGTGAATTCAGAAAGACTGCTCTGGTTTTATTTGGGACACATTATAGGAGGAGGTGAGTTGAGAATTGATCCTTCTAAAATGGAAGCCATTGTGAATTTCCCCACTCCCAAAACAGTAATCGAGGTAAGAATTTTCTTAGGCACAACTCAGTATTGGAGAAATTTTATTGCTAACTTTTCTGCCATATCAACTTCTATGCATGCAGTGACAAGTGTGAAGAAAGGCTTCCAATGGGGATGTGAAAAGCGATAATATTTTGAAGCTTTAAAAGACAATATCAGCTCAGCTCCGGTCCTTCTATTACTGAATTTGAGACAATCATTCGAGATACAAACTGATGCTAGTGATTATGCCATGGGCACAATACTTTTGCAGCATAGTAAGCCTATCGATTTTCATTCTCAAACATTCAATGGTGTTGTAACTAGTTATCCTACATATGACAAAGAGCTGTATGTGTTGGTACAAAGTGTCAAGAAGTGGAAACACTACTTGATGGGTAAAGATATGATTATACATACTGATCACCAACCATTACAACACTTGAAGTCACAAACAAAATTGCAACAATCACGACATTTCAGGTGGATGGGGTTTCTTCCACAATTTCACTTGGTTATAAGGTACAAGAAAGATATTTTCAATAAATTTGATGATATTCTTTCAAGTCCATTTATAAGTGCTTCTGCTTTACTTAGAAATGATTTTATTGTACATGAGAGTTACATAGAACAATATGCACATGATGTTGATTTTCAAGATCTATATGCTAGTTTGAGTGAATGGAATCAAGTTGAGAAAAATGATTATCACATGCATAAAAAATTTCTATTTAATTTGGGTAAGTTGTGTATACCACAAAGAGAGAGGCTCATTCGTCTCTTATTGCTAGAAACTTTGGGGTAAGAAAAACAATGGCGCATCTAGAGAGGTATTGCAATTGGCATCGCATGATAGATAGTGTGTCATGTTTTATAATAGGTTGTTCTATGTGTGCAACAAGAAAGCCTAGAAATAGGAAGCTTGGGTGGTACACGCCACTACCAGTACCATCAAGGCCATGGGAGAGTGTCTCCATGGACTTTGTTGGAGGTCTACCTATGTCAAGAAAAAAACATGATTATATTTATGTAGTTGTGGGTAGATTCAATAAAATTTGTATACTTATGCCATGTAAGAAAACCATTACTTCTAAATAAAATGTTGAACTTTATTTTCAACATGTATGGGTTCACTATGGATTCCCAACTTCTATTTTTAGTGACAGGGATTCCAGTTTCATTGGGAATTTTTGGTCCAATCTTTGGAAGATGATGGACACAAAGTTGAAAAAGTGTACTTCTTTTCATCCACAAACTGACGAACAAAATGAGGTGGTGAATAGAACCATTGTGCATATATTGAGAGGATATTGCAGCAAACATAAAAAATTGTGGGATGAACAACTGCATTATATTCAACACACTTACAATTGGGCAAAGAACTCTTCTACAAATATTCACCTTTTGAAGCCTTCTTTGGGTATTTTCCGAAATCGCCATTAGACTTCATCTTTGAGAAGGATGTTGCAATTGCTGGTATAATGATATTGAAAAGGCTCAAAATTTCATTGAGAAAATTCATATTATTCATCAACAAGTTCAAGAAAAACTTGAGAAGAGTCAAAGAAAATACAAGGAGAGGCATGATAAACATAGAGTTGATCACAAGTTTCAAGAAGGATATGAGGTATGGATGCACATAAGCAAAGAAAGGATGCAAGGAGAAGGTAAAAAAACTCAAGTCCATCAGCTATGGTCCATTCAAGATCATTAAGCAAGTTGGTAACAATGAATTTCAACTTGACTTGCCTTCATATATGCAAATGTATTTAGTTGTCAATGTCAAAAATTTATGTTTGTATGAGCCTCCTTTGGTTGATGATCAAGGGAGTGATGTTCGGTTGTCGTCTATAGAATATTTCTCTCTAGAATTTTTGGATGAGCTCAAGGAGGATACCATCCTTGACAGGAGGACTCACACTTCTAAGAGGCGAAGTGTCGATTACCTTCAAGTTGGGCTCAAGGGTAGTAAACCAAGTAAGGAAAGGTGGATGGAAGTTGAAAAGTTGAGGGAGTTGTACCCTCATCTTCTGAATAGGTAATTAAATTCTTTTGGGGTCCAAAAGCTTTCCAACGTGGAGGTTTGATTAGGAGATCATGTATTTTTCTCAAAATTAAAAGTGCTAAAAACTATACCGAACCTAAGCGACTCGATAAATATCATCGTTGTGATTCCAGTGTCGTGAACGGTTCGAAAAATTGATGTCCTATGAGGAAGATATCACGTTCTAATAATTTTCCTAAACAAATAAAATTTTGTGATGGGAGAAGCTAGGATGCCGAGTCAGGATGCATGTATAGTCAGCAAGGGTGGTATATTCTTAGAATATTTTGTATTTTCAAATCCAATCAGACTTCGCCATGTGTTTGTTTCTGGGTCGTTGATGGTTTGTACGAATATTAGTAAGGGTCATTGGATGGGTGACACGTGGCTAGCCTGGAGGTTGCCACTTGTGCCATGGACCATTATGCAAAATTTTGGTGGAGTCTAGGGGGTTCGACCCCGTGACCTCCAACGTGGTAGCACAAACCTCAACCAACTCTTCTATATGGTGATCCTTACCCCTATAGGGCGCCAATTATATTTAAATGTTAATATTGTTTTATATTGGGGGGGGGTGGGGGGACCACTGACAGTCCCAACCCATTGGTGGCCCCATTGAAAATGGTCACATGTTAAAGTTTCTTAAACTACAACATATATTATGGCCTGATGGTTCCTTAACCGTGACATTTTGGTGGCAATCAACAACTGTGTCACATGCGAAACATTTAAACGCAAAATTTAAACCAATTGTTCCAAACCACAATTTCTGGCAGTAAGCGTTGTCACATGCATGGTTAAAATGGTATTTTATACGAAGGTTTTGAAACTATGTTTTTTATGGTTTTGCTCCAATTTTTTCCGAGTTTTAAATGTTAGACCACAGTGTAAGGGGGTCTGCTTGTGACCACCCCACCCCCAACCACAAATTTTTAATGCAGCGGTTAGTTTTTTGGTGAAGTTAATAGCGTGCCGCCAAAAAAGCCACATATCTACTATTTTAACTACAGCTAACTGCAGTTCTCCACTTTTAGTGGAGAAATTGTAGCTGTTATTAGTAAAAATCTTTTGGAGGTCAATTTTCGACCAATTTGGGTGAAACAAGAGTCTATCTAGTATAATTTGAGTATTCTGTAGCCAATTTTGCATAGAAAACATCCATTAGAGGCATGCCAAAACATGTATTATACATTTTGAGCATAATGACAAAGAGGGACATGCCATTGGGAGTTGTACCAATAGATGTAGCCGAGGAGGGGTGAACTGTTGTTGGTACCATTTCATGACCTATTATTTCACCTAAAACTTGATTTTATCCATTATATATCCTCATTTAACCTTCCTAATCCCTCATATTCCTTTGAAATCGATCAATGTGATACTATTATTGTTATTTTACATTGGAATTAATTTTAGGAATTTTTATATTAAAACTAGGATTTTTCAGAAAATTACAGGTTCTTGTAACTTCCTGTAATGGCTTTATGTTTCGACACGTTGCATGATAGGATGGAAAAATCAAATACTGAGGGCTTATACCTGAATGTACAAGGATGGTGAAAAATATATCCACCTCTAGATTCGAATTCCACAGGTGGCTGGTCAATGCTGGTCAACCTCAACCATTTCAGTAGAAAATCATGAGAAATTAATGAATAGACTTGATATTTTGTTTGAAAAAAGGAATCTGAACTAAGTCAACTCCTTTGGGAGATTAGTTAGGATTTTGAGGAATAGGAATAGCCTCTTTTTGTTATATAATTCAATAATAAATAGTTAGAAGAAAAATGTTGAAGGCTAGACACAAGACATGAGACAATACATGACAAGCTTCAAAATTTGGTTTATGTAATTATTTTTCAGAATTAATACAGAGATCCAGTTATTCATGGTGTTATATTTCATCATTTCCTATATCTGAGTTATCTCAAGTGTGCTTGCAACATGTGGAGGGCCCCCACTATAGCATTGGTACACTTTCTTTGTGTATTCCATTTACATTTGCATATTCATATCTAATAGTACATTTTTACTTAATTTTTATGCTGCAAGTTCATGAATCGTAATTCAAAGTTGTGTTTACTATTTCATTTATCATTTATGTTTAATGGTCATGATTATAATTACAAAATTAAACTAGTAGTTTAATGAATGAACCTTGTAAGAGGATTTGACTATTGGTTGACTTCAAGATTATTGCCTTGCTTTTTGTATTGAATGAGTATGATTGATGAGTGTTTTGGTTTAAGACTTAGAAGAGATAATTGATTTCAGTGTGTTAATCTGATAATTTGGAAGAGGTTCTATGAATTAAGTCCTTGTAAGAGGACTAGAATCTCAGACAAACCATAAAAACTTTTTTTTGAGAAAATTAGATTAGTTTTGTTTTAGAAGGTTTTCAAGTGTGGAAGGAGACAAAGAAAAATCTTTTGTAAGAAAGTATTGAATTCCAACACACTAAACTCTCATTTATGAAACCAAATCTTTCTAGATCTATATATTTTAGATAAGTACCTCTAAGTTTACCTACTCGGATTGACAAGAAATTGAAGCGTAATCTACACTAGCAGATTTGACCAAACATTTGGCGCCGTTGCGAGGGAGGTGCAACTAGAAGAATTTAAAATAAGAAAAATACAAAAACAAATCTAAAAAAAAAAACAAACAAAAACATAGACTTAGTTTTAATTCTTCATTTTGTTAAGCCATGATTCCTTATGTCTAGACCTAGGGATGAAAAAGGCAGATTTATAAAACCCTCCCATCCAAACGCTAACCTACCATTGGGAGCAGAAAATTTAGAGAATGTTTAGTTTACAACACCAGCTAGAAAGGTTACTATAGAAGAACTTGAGGAAAAACAAAAATCGGGCCAAAGACTTACTCTTATTGAAAGACAAATCCTATTAGCTTATGAAGCAAAGAGGAAACATGTACCTGAATCTTCTATAGTAAAACAGAGTAGTAAAAGAACTCAACAAACTCTTTTTGACCCTTAAAATTCTCAAGAGGAAAATAAATTAGAAGAACAACCTCTCTTTGAACAAATTAACACTGAGCAAGAGGATTCAGAAGAACAACTTATCAAAATGACGTAGGAAGGAGGAGCATCAACAAGAGGACCTACTGCAGAACAACTTAGATAATAAGAGAGACAACAAGAAGAAAGGAGAAGACAAAGAGAACTTGAAAAAAAACAAAGAAATGATCGAAATCAAAAGCCAAGAGAGGAAGAGGAGTCAACATTTAAATTTCCTATTCAAGAAGAAAATAGTGATGAAGAAATTAAATTGAAAAATATACCCGCATCTGTATTGCCAAATTTTTATGGCATGGCATATGAAGACCCTGATTCATTTTTATTTGAGTTTGATATAGTATTTCAAACCTATGGGTATACAGATGATGCACACAGACTTAAGCTCTTTCCTGCCACATTAAAAGCATCAACACTTAGGTGGTTTATGGGATTAGGTGAATATGCAGTGACTAATTGGAATGGTATGAGGAAAATATTTTTGAAAAAATATCAACCTTACTGTCAATCAAAGGATTCCAAAGATGACATTTTTAGAATGAATCAACAAGAAGTGAAACCTTAGAAGAATACTTGGAAACATTTGTATACAATCTACAAAAATCAAAGCATAGTACCATGTCTAATGATCTTATTCGAACAATATTCTTAAAAGGTATCTGATAAGAATATTTAGATGACCTTAACCTAATGGGTAAAGGTGATATCTCTACTCTATTCTTTGATGAGATTGCAGACTTGTGTGAAAAGTATTCTAGAAGTAAAGCAAGGAATCGAAAAAAAACTATGACATCTAAAGTGACTAAATCTGCCACAACAAGTGTTACAAGGGCCAAAATAGGTAACCTATTTGAAGAATTTAAAACATAACTATTAAGCACCTTGGGAAATCAAATAGACACATTAAAAATAAAGAAAAGACAAGAATAAGAAGACCAATTAATGGCTATGTTCTGTCCAAAATTCAGAAAGAAACATGCTTTGAAGGAGTGTCCTTTATAAAATATTCAGGTTTGTGCATTTTTTACGGAAAATCATGATATTTTTAGTTGCTCTAAGATGAAGGTTTTGCATAATTAAAATTTGGAATCTAATACAGAAATGGAGAACTTATATCTCATGGGAGCTAGAAGACCATGGCAAATTAGACCTCCAAGTAAGTTTCAAACTCCAAATTTACAATTTCCTACACAATATCAAATTCCTATTCAAAATTCTTGGAACATTCTTATGCCTTGGAAAAATTGGTCTAATAAGAAGCAACAAGCTTATCCACAACAAGGATGGAAAGGATATCCATATCCTCAACAACTTCCTTCACAATATCCTCAACCATATCAGCCATATCCTCAATACCCTCAACAATATCTTCAACAACCATTTTTTTATCAACCAAAAAATAATCAACAGACATTAACTACTCCACCAATAAATCCACCACAATGACAACTACCCTCTAACCAACCTCCTAGACCTACTCAAATACCTTCTCAACATGTAGCCAACCCAAATAATAGAGTAGAAAGACTAGCATATAGTGTAGAAGAGGGGACATCTTACCCCATTCTACCTCTGCAAAACATTTATCTTAGGTTTGGTAGAATTCTGCAAACATAACCTCCAATAGCTACAAAGAAAAAAGAAAACAAGGATGATGAACTTCCAGGAAAACAAGATGAGGAAATACAAAACAAACAAATGAAAATAATGAATCCACCTCATTTTCATGAGAGATTGATCCAAGAAAAACTACCAATGTCTTTGCCTCAATTTGATGTCCTAGATGAATTAGGGTATGCTTATGTGAAGATTCCATTACTACAGGCAATAAAAGACATTCCAATTTACACCAAAGCCATTAAAGAGTTATGTCTCAAAAATCCTGCAAAGAAAAGATTTGATTCGCAAACCATACATGTCATTGGAAATTTAGCTGGCCTTATGACAAATACTATTTCAATGGAGAAGTATGTTGATCCTGGTATCCCTAGAGTTACCACAATCATTAACAAAATTTCCATTCCAAATACCTTGATTGATCTTGGAGCTGCTATCAATGTGATGACATTGGAAACAATGAAAACACTATAGCTCACAAATTTGCAATTAACACCAATTGTCCTGGAATTATATGATAGACCCAAATTCATTCCTGAAGGGATATTGGAAGATATAATGGTCTCAGTAGACTCTTGGGAGTATTTGGTAGACTTCCTAGTACTCCAACCAAAGTCCAATTGAGGGGGACATCCTATCATACTTGGCAGGCCATGGTTGGAAACTGTTGATGCATTCATTGGGTGTAGACTTGGAAACATGACCATTTCTAGAGGGATAGAAAGAAAACAACTTATCTTATACCTGTTAGTTCCCAAATCTACCTCAGGCTGAAATAAGGCAGAATAAGGACAACACCAAACCACGCTCAGCCTCGTAGCTAGCCCTACGAGGATAGGAGAGGGCTCTCTCCGGGTCAATCTCAATGAAGATATTCAGAGGGGGTTGAGATGACAATAAAAACAACTGATTTTAGGCTAGATAAACAAATATGAGAGTTTGATTTTGATTTTTAGGGGTTTTTGTTGAAAAAAGGGAAAAACAATTTTGGGCTTGGGGATGAGGCCAAATCTTGCAGAGTTCAAGTTGCGGCAGGGTAGGCAATGGATTTGATGTCTTAGATCGAGTGAATGGATGGAAAATAATATTGAGGAGCTGAAGAGGGCAAGAGAGTGCAAGGATCCTCTCCAAACTGATGAAAACATAAAAACTAAACAAAAGTCTAAGGTAGAGCACCAACAAATCAATGAATTCTACCTCAATTACTCATTCGTTTAATTCATAAGAATAGAGAAGGGAAATGGCATTCATAAAATTAATGAAACTTACAATAACATGAGAATAACATCATCAAAACTCAAAAGCCACAAGGATCCCAACAAGCGCTGCAAAACTCTGGTCTTTCCTTTGCCAAAATCTGAAATGAATGTACAATGAGGTGCCAAACTTTTCCCAAGAGTCCAAACCTAAAAATGTCTCAGAAAATACAATAAATATACAATTCTAACCCCTTCCCATGCCTCTAGGGGTCGATCTCATGCTTCTAGGAGCAGTTTGAACCAATTCTAAACAAAGAGCTAAAATCTAGGCAGCCAAACAACTTGCCTCTATAAGCTAAGAATCTGATCCATTCACTTGATTTTCACTTTTTTGTGAATGAATCATCTAGAAAAAGTAAATACATGCCAAAATTACATCATGGTTACCAAATTACATCAAGCTAGATCAAAAATTACATCAAGAGGTGAAACTAGTCAAAACTGGCCGAATTCCTGAGCTGGAGGGTGAAAAATAAGCTGAATTCCTCTATGCGCCGCGCTCCAAAGCTCTATGCGGCGCGCTACTTTGGACCTGTTTTTGGAGCACTTTCTGAAGTCCAAATTGAGCTCATGATAGTGCTTTGGAAAGCCCTGGATGTCTGATATCCAACCCAAGTGGAATTTTTCAATTTGGAGCTCATTTTCTCCTCCAAAAATTCAATCTCCCAAAAGTACTTCCTGCTAGTGCAAAAGGTGGCAGAAAGGTGACTTTCATGGTGTTTTTGGCCCTTAAGACCATGCAGAATTTGATTAAATGCTTCAGCCATTCTTGAGCATGCATAAATTACCATGAAAAATCCCAAAATATCAAGTTTTCCTCCATAAGGTGTCCCAATCATAAGCGCGCGTCGGGAGGCGCGACGCGTCGGGTGGAAAAACCTGTTTTGCAACGAAAATTTTCAAAATGACAAAACCTTCTCCAAATTTGCTGAAATTTGGAGTGAAGGTCTCCCATCATGTTTCATGCTCAGCCAAGGAAGCATCGGCCAAGATTCGGAGTGGATATAGCCTCTTTCGATGTTTCAGTGCTGTTTTCAGCCTTGCTTTCAGGATCTTCATTTTTGCTCTGCAAACGTGTGTGCGGGCCCAATAGTGATTCTTCATATGCCTGAGCATGTCTTTGTCCCTATTGGCCTTTTCCAAGAGCTTCTCCAGATGAATTTTGACATGCGTAAGGCAAGTTTCTCGCTCAAATGGTGTCATGTCACCTGGTCTCTTCCGGGCCAATTGTCGATCTTCACGGATTTGTCGTAACTCTACAAGTGTGTGCTGATCCTCTAGCTGTTTATTACACTGCTCCAAGTAATCTATCACCCACTTAGCTCTCTGCAATTTCTCAGTCAGCGTGTCAATGTCGGCCTTTTTCTCCTGGATGATCTCTTTCAGTTTCGAGCTAGGAGAGCTCGCGTCAACATCGATGAGTATAAAATCAGTGTCTCGGCCTCCTGAAGGGCCCTCATCATGCATAGGCCTCTTGCCTCTGTCCTAAACCTGTACCTGTGTTGATATGCTGAATCTGTCTCTGACATGGTGCTGAAATGTATGACAAATATATGCTGATATGGTTATGATGGAAACAAGAGTTTGGTGTATGTTTCAATGTCACATGTGCCACATATATGATAGGGGGCTGTAGGAAATGTCACAGTGGGAAGAGGGTTGACAAGTGAGTTTTAAGTGGCAGAATAGTCACACCTCACTCTTTGGGGAATTATGGGATTTGGGGATTTTACAAGTGAATAGGAATGAGTGTAGTGATGGGGGGGTAGTTATTAGGAACAAGAGTGAAAATGAAATGGCAACATATATATGAGTCAAATGAAATCAAGGACAAAGAAATAGTCCTTGCAGTGTCTAAAAATTAGGCTTTGTCAATGGAGGGATGTGGGAATAAGTAATAGGGTTTGGGAACTCAAAACATGAGAACAAAATGGTATTAGGGATATGGGATAGTGAATATAGGAGAGGGACTGTGGTGTAATATTGTGACAAGTATGATATTCAATAGCAAGAGCATGTATGTCAATGAAATAATTTTTGAACACCAACTTCCACGTTTTGAAGGACCTCCCTTTAAACCCTTAGAGCAATTTTGGATGTAAACATGGGGTTTAAAATTTTCACCATTCAAACACTAAACCCTTGCTTCCAAACCACAGCAGCATAATTTAAAACCATTGAACGAGCTTGGATACCTTACTTGAAGGAGATAGCAATGAATCCAAATCGATTTCACACCAAGCAGATTTGATTTTTTGGCCTTAAGGCTCTAAGCGCCGCACGCAAACCCAATGCGCCGCGGCCTTTGGGTGTGTCACGCCAGTTAAATTTCACACTATAAAAATTTTCCCAGTACGCCACGCGCATTCTATGCGCCGCTCCTACTCCGTGTGCGTCGTGCTAAAACTTCCAACACAGTCACGGCCCTTGCAAACTGCAATCTGTTCTTCCACTTCCAAACTCGACTTTGCAATGAGAATTTATGAATGTAATTTGACACAAATGATTTATATAGCCTTGGAAAATATCTTGCAAGAGTTGGTTTTGATTTTTACTTCCTCCACAACCCATTTTGTAATGTTTTTCATTTGGCATTTTGTCATTTAATGAAACTCTGTATTTTGGCTTTTCAATGATTTTCTGAGTTTGGACTGATGAAATTAGTTGATTTTTGTAGGGATGTTGGCGTTGTACCTTGGCAATGGAAAACCAGAGTATGCTTTGAAATTTTCATGGGGAAAAAATACATAATTATTACAAAAAATGAACTCGACAATTTCTTTTTCAAAACAGAGTTTTGAAAAGGAAATGTCCTCGAAATATATTTGATAATGAAATTTTGAACTGAGAACTTCTTTGAAAAGCATCCTCATGGCCTGTGGGCATTTATTAAACATGTCAAAAGACTAACCCTAGACTCGAAAAACAAAATACTCTTTGACCAAGATAACCATTTATGACTGTGAATGACATGAACTAAACTTTGACGATTTCAGAGAAATTTTGACTAACCCAGCAGGTACAAACATGAGGGAAACGAGAAAACCAAGCCCTTTCGTCAGACAATGGCATGCCCCTAGTGAAATGCAATGAAGTGAGTCGAGCGAGACACCTAAAAATGAATATGCAAAAAGAGAAATGATCTATGATGCAGGGATGACTAGACCGACTCTAACAATACCCATCAACACAATCTCCAACAATAACTCATAACCTATGGATTGATGAAAAATATAATGACAAAGAGGAAGTTCACTCTATTTTTAGCATTAACGAAATCTATGATTTTCAAGAAGGTAACAATGAAGATTTGGTAAAATTGTTTATTTCTCAACCTGATATTTTAGAGGAATTCAGAAATGAACAATATATTGCTGCAGATCAACTACTAGCGCAACACTTTCAGGAAACTTGTACCATCCAGTCTCTACAAACATTGTTTGAAGACATTTTTCCTATTCATTCCATGACAAACACACAAAGCAAGACCATAAAGATTAGTCCAGGAAAAGCATTAAACATTGGAACACTCCTAGATTCGTCTCAGGAACAAAAGTTGATTGAATTATTGACAAAATAACAAAAGGCATTTTCTTGGGACTATATTGATATGCAGGGAATCCACCCAGAGACTTGCACTCACCATATTTACACAGACACTAATATAAGACCAGTGAGCTAGCCACAGAGAAGGATGAACCCTATGCTTCAAGAAATTGTAAGAGATGAATTGCAAAAGTTACTGAAGGTTAATTTCATTTACCCCATCTCTGACAGCCAGTGGGTGTCTCCATTAGTGATAGTACCGAAGAAAAATGGTAAGTGGAGAATCTGTGATGATTATAGAGAGCTCAATAAAGAAACCCTTGAAGACTATTTTCCATTGCCATTTATTGACCATGTTTTGGACACATTAGCTGGGAAATCATCATTTTCCTTCCTTGACGGTTTCAATGGTTATAACCAAATCATAATATCCTTAGAAGACCAAGACAAAACAACTTTTACTTGCCCCTGGGGCACATATGCTTACAATGTTTTACCATTTGGATTGTGTAATGCTCTAGCAACATTTTAGAGAGCAGTGTTAGATATTTTTGTTGATCTAGTTCATGAGCGTGTTGAAGTATATATGGATGACTTCTCAGTATATGGTAACTCTTTTGATCAATCATTGAAAAACACTGAGAAAGTTCTGAAAATATGTATAGAAACCAATTTATCCCTAAGTAATGAAAAGTGTTATATAATGTTGAATGAAGGGGTAGTATTGGGTCATTATGTTTCTTCAGAAGGAATCAAAGTAGATCAATAAAAAATTCAAATTTTTGTTAATCTACCAGTACCAAAAACTCAAAAATATGTGAGAAGCTTTCTTGGCTATGCAAGTTATTACAGGAGATTTATTGAACATTTTAGTAAGATAGCTTTGAATTTTTTTAAACTTCTTCCAAAATATGTATCTTTCAATTGGAATGACAATTTTCAAGAAGCTTTTGAAAAAATTAAAGAGAAATTATCCACTACTCCAGTTCTAAAATGATCTAATTGGAATCTACCCCTCCACATCACCACTGATGCATCTCATACAGCAATAGGTGCTTCATTAGGAATAAAAGAAGAATATTTAAGTTATGCCATTTATTTCATCAGTAAGAATCTAACACCTACAAAACTTAACTACACAATAACTGAGAAGGAAATGCTTGCAATTATACATGCTGTGAAAAAAATTCATCATTATATAACTTGTTATGAAGTATTTATTCATAGTGATTACTCTACCATTAGGTATTTAATGAATAAAACCATAAATATTGGTAGAGTCACCAGATGGTTACTATTATTACAGGAATTTAATGTTACAGTGTTGGACATACCAGGTAAAGAAAACTAGGTGGCAGACTTCTTTTCTAGACTCCACAATCCAGGTGAAGTTGTTCTAGTTGAATATTCTTTTCCTGATGAACATTTATTCACAATTTCAATATTGAATCCATGGTATATAGACTTAGCTAATTATCTTTTAGCAGGAAATATACCTCCATCCATCAGTTCGAAGGAGAAGAAAAGACTAATGAAGAAAAATGCCAGATACTCATGGGTTAATGGAGATTTGTTTTATACTTCTTATGATATGATTATTAGGAGATGCATAAGAGATGATGAAATTCTTGATATATTAAAATCTTGCCATGATGAAGCTTGTGGTGGCCATTTTGCAGCTAAAATAACAACATTCAAAATCCTCAGTCTTGGCTATTATTGGCCATCAATTTTCAAGGATTAAAATAAATATGTAAGAAGTTGTGATAGTTTCCAACGCATGGGCAGACCCACTGCCTCAGATCAGATGCCACTACAACCTCAAGTACATCTAGAGCCATTTGAAAAATGGGCTCTAGATTTTGTTGGACCCATTAATCCACCTTGTAAGGGTAAAAAGTACAGGGGTTGAAGCAAAAGAACTTGTCAGAAAAACTGAGAAAATGGTGGTCAATTTCCTTTTTGAAGAAATATTTGTTAGATATGGAGTGCCTAGAGAAATAGTAATAGACCAAGGTAGTCAATTTACTTCCAGATTGGTTCAAGATATCACTAAAAGGTACAAAATCAGGCATAGGAGAAGTACACCCTACCATCTCCTATGCTTGAAGACTATGGCCATGACCTCCAGAGAAGGTCTCAGATGGGACTCTAAATTAGACATAAAATAATACCCATCTTACCTTTCTTAGACCCATCTACCTTCCTTATGCACATAAAAGCATATATTAAATCTTTGCTTCTGCACTTACTAATATTTTCTTATTCTTTAAGATGTTCTTAGGAAGGATTAAAGGTAGTTGCATATTTTTTCCTAATATTGGTTTTCTTTGTAGAATATTGTGAGAATAATTGGCAGATTATATAGATTTGGAGAAGGAGATGATTAAGGGTCTTGCTCCTAAATTTAGGGAGAAAACCTAAAGAGATTCAAGGGGATTGTCCACCCTCCTTAACTCTCAAAGGCAGCCAAAGGATCCTCATGAGATCCCCCTCTAGCAATTCAAATTCCAGAGGTAGCCAAGCAACTCAAGACCAAGTTCACTCAAGCCATACTTCAATTGGAGTCTCCAGCAAATCGAATTCCAAGAGGTAGCCAAGCAACTGAACATGAAGGGCACTCAATCTATGTTTACTTGGA
The DNA here is from genome assembly GCA_034641835.2 of Pinus albicaulis. Lineage (NCBI taxonomy): Eukaryota > Viridiplantae > Streptophyta > Pinopsida > Pinales > Pinaceae > Pinus > Pinus albicaulis. The sequence continues at coordinate 643,543,023 of CM076571.1, forward strand.
GTCAAAGTGGACTCAATCACCATTTTCAAGGGAGTTGTTGTTAGCTTCCTTGTATAATAAATAGAGCATAGATATAGCTAGGAAGGGGTTAGTTAGTTATCCAATGACTTAATTCTAGTTGAATTCCATTTCACTCCACTTCCATTCCATTCCATTGGATTCGAAGTTTTGCTGAAAATCCATGAGGATCTATTAAAGCTTTGATGGACGTAAAAAACTATTTTTTTATGAAATGAGTAGAGAGATTCCATTTTATTGATCTAATTCCAAAGAGATGGGCTCATGGGTTAGGGCCCAACCCATGTACCTCAACTTCTTTGCTATTTCCATTCTTTTCTTTGATGTCATTTAGCTAGTTTTTCTTCTGAACATTTAGCTAGTTTGTTGGTATTTTTATTGATGTTTTAGTTCACTTCATGTTGTATTTTGTTGTAGATTTAATTTGCTGACAGAGTGATGTAATAGTGATGAACTCCACAAGAGGTTGTCATTCCCCTCTCAACTCTTTCAATAGAGCTCGAGGAGGGTAGACCTTTTCCCACAGATCAAAAATAATTTCTCGCTTATGATTTCTTATAAATAGGTTAGGTTCATGCTTGCATACTCATGAGCATATTGTCTATATTTCTTGCATAAATAGGAAGGTCGATAACAGGTATAGGTAGCATAGCCCAGAGGGAAGTTCTCCAACATCTCCTGCTTCATCTCCCATCTCACTTCCATATTTTTTGTTATGCTCTACGTATTGCTGTTACACTTCGCATTTTTGAACTTATTCTCACTACCTTCTCCTTTTTATGAAAGACATGTGAAAATAATTCAAGCCACTGAAAACCTGACCTCCACCTTTTATCCTCAAGACTCCCACCACCGTACGTCACACTTTGAAAATCGCAACATTTAATGTTTACTTAAACACTTCCTTCTCGTTTGTTGCGATTGTGATATTGTGACATCACATATCGCAAATCGCAACTTTTCCCTTTCTTCTTTTCAACGCTAGGTCATCTCCATCGCAAATTGCACCCCACAGATTTTATCCTATAGAAAATCACACTTCTCTTAACTTACCACATTGCAGATCGCAACCCGCAACATTTACTGTATCACAAATCACACTTCGTTGAACTTACCACATCACAGATCAGAGCTCGCAACCTTCACTCCATCATAGATCACACTTCGCACATCTCAGTTCATTATGTTAATTCCTTACCACTATCCATTTAAACCTATGATATTATGATTTTTGACCCACCACCTCACTCGTCGCACTTCAAACTTTTCGTAATTTAGTTTATTTCATTAATTCCTTACTGCTATCCATTTAAACTTGCGAAGTTGTGATTACGACATCGTACATCACATATTTTGTCCTCTGTTGCACTCCGCCATCACATTTTTGAGTTCTATCCACTCTAAATTCATTTCTCACGTTATAATAAAGTTTTGAAAGGGTTTAACCCCATATTTCCACTTCCAAACCTTGTTTCATCTGTTAAACCCCTCATTTGCCTCTTTTAGCTCTTTTTCTTCCTCCAAGTTGTAAATTAAATATTTTTAATTATAATTAAGTTATGGATAGACTAGTTGCATGGATAGAAGCATGGTAGATAGATCACAAGGTAAGTAGAGTGAATTAAGTTGTTTTTCCAAGTTAAGTGTGGGATAGAATTAGTTTCCTTTCTACTATTTTTTTTCTACAAATTAAATTAGTTTCATTCTTGTTAATTCCTTTCAGCAATTTAGTTTAGTTCCCTTTCTTGTCATTTCCTTTCAGCAATTCACTTTAGTTTCCTTTATGTCATTTCCTTCCAGTAAATTTACTTGCGAGTTGTTCTCATAGTTTAAGAAATAACACCCTTTCGTGAAGTAGAAGAGGATGACATGAAGAGAATGCATCTGTTATGTATATAGCACTGTCACCTCAAATTTTGTACGAACCCCAGGATGATAAAGTAAAGTAGGGTAGCCCCTCAGAATCGCAGCACTCCTGGTGCAATACCAGGGCTCACCACTTTTTGGTTTTATTGCTGGGGAGGTGTCTATTAGATGCTTTGATAATGTTTTAGAATTCTTTTCTGCTTTCCTTTTTCATGTTGTTTTCGAAATATTGAAAAAAAAAAAAAAAAAAAAAACTGATTTTCATGCCCCATAGGAGTAGGGATACTCAGAATATATATATATATATATATATATACTTCTCCAATACCAAACCCCCCCCCCCCCCACACTATATATATGTATACTTCTCTAATACCAACCCCGCCCCCCCCCACTTGACCACGTGGTGCAGTAAGAACCACATCACCATATGCTTTTGAAGGAAGAAGAGATGGATGGATATGATGACATTGAAGAAGATGTTATTGGGTTTCCAATTCAAGATATGGACATCAGTGTACCTATGAAGAACATCCCTCCATATTTCCTTCCCAACTTCTATGGTATGAGGAAAGAGGATTTGGAAAAATTTCTCTTTGAATTTTAGATACTTCATAGGTCTTATAGCTAATTATCACGCACTCAAAAACTGATATTTTTTCCTACAACATAGAAGGATAGAGATTTTCAATGGTTTATGAGTCTATGTACTAATTTAAAAAGATCATGGAGCGATATGCAGAAGATATTTCTAGAAAAGTATAAATATCGTGATGTTAGAGAATAAATTTTTAGAATGAACCAAGAAGAATATGAGTGCCTTGAGGATATAATAGAGAGGTTCATGTATAATTTTAAGAGGGAAAAATTGCATCATCTAGGATTTGACACACTAGAAACCTTCTCACTTAGAACAATTAGGGATGAGTGGATTGATCTCCTTAACCTCATGAGCAGAGGAGATCTATATGAATTTCCATTTGAAGAAATTTGTGAAACAAGCAAGCGCATATCAAGAGGAAGGGAAAGAGTAAGTAAATCAACATCAACATTGGTAAGGCAGGATGAACTTGGAAATTTGCTTGATAACTTCAAAATATAAATTATTAGCAATCTCAGTGAAAAAATAGAAATGTTAAGAATGAAAAATGAGCAAAGAGAAGATGTTGATATTTTTGTTATCCATGCAGAATCATATGTTACTAAATTTTGTTCATCATTCCCTAGGTTTAAGGAATTTTACCAAGAAGACAATGGAGCAAGGCAATCACCAAAGAAGCTGTGTCATGTAGCTCCAAGGATACCTTGGAAACCTAATCAACTTGATATCATGCAAGGATCCACTTCACAATTTCAAGCTTATTCACATCCATCTCAAACTAGTTGATATACACTCCCTCCTCGGTAACCTTGGCCATCTCACCCCCAAAACCAATCCTACCAACATGGTTTGAAAAGTCCTTATTGGGAAAATCCACAATATCCTCAATATTTCCCTCCATATCCTCCATACCTAGCTCCATTTTATCCCTAACATCCACCTCCACCACAACCACAACCTCAAAAACATCCATCTCATATATCGACCCCCACTCAACTACTTGTACCACCATTTCCAAACCCACACCATGAAGTATCTCAGCCCACTTACAATGCTGAGGTACAACACTACCAAACATATCATGTTGATATAAATGGTCTGCATCTTAGTTCAAGAAAGGTATTGCAAAACAAAGACCTTCTTAATGTCATTTCAGGACAACCTCAAGAAGAAAGAGATTCAAATGTGGAGATTAAGGAGTCATGTGCTGCACTTGATGAAGAGAATATATCAGAATCAACTGTTGAGAGAGTTCCCTCATGTTTACCAACATGTCCTCCATGTGTTCAAGATACCAATTAGCAAAAAGAGGAAGATTTGACTGCCCTAATAGAAGAGGACATACAAGGTGATCCTAATCAGCAAGTGAACCAAGGGCATCACAACTATATTGACATATGGTTATAAACAATCATTAAGTTGCAGCAACACACTCTTATCCAACAGTACTTCATACAATCCTAGTCAAAGCAATTCATCTCTTATATTCAGGTACATGTCAAAACATGTATTCAAAGTGTGCACGTGATTTTATCTGTCATCTTTATGTGCACATGGCTCCATTGGAATTATTCATATGCTTGAAAAAGGTTTTAGTTTTTTCAATTAGAGTAGGAAACTGCAAAAAAAAAAAAAAAAAAAAAAACGAGAGAAAAAAAGGGAAAAAGAAAAAAATCTTATGTGAAAACCTCTTTTGAGGCATCTGAGATTGGCTTACTGATTGAAAACCTCCATAAGGCAGTCATTGGGTTGAAGAAAAGAGAGGAAAATAAAATATACTATGTGAAAATCTCCTTTGAGGCACCTAGGAAGATTTTCTAGTTGAAAACCTCATTAAGGCAGCTAGTAGGCCTTCAAAAAAAAAAAATTTGTAGTTATCCATTTATCTCTCTCTAATGAACATAGGTTCTCTCCAATATTTGCAAGAAGAACACAAAAAGTTGGCACAAAAATAAATTTGGTCAAAACTTTAGTCAAAGGTAGTCAAACTTAGACTTCCTCCTCCTATGCTTAGAAGCTCCAAAAGGACCTCTAGAAGATTATCAAATGCAGCTTCAGAACCACAAAAGACAACTTCAACAACCATATCAACAGCTTCAGTATCGAATGCAAAAAAAAATCAATGGTAAGGCTCAGGTATGCAATGATACAACCATTTCTTTGAATCTATTTTAGCTTAATAAAACATTAAAAAGTGTGATAAGGAAAGTTTTCTTATAACTAAAATCAGTAGCACATCAACCTCAACCTTATCTTGCAACTAGCCTCACTTTTTCCCCTGAGAGAAGAAATAAGACAAAAATAAAAATGACTTGAGAAAGTGGGCAATAAACAGTTCATTGTAATAAAATACAAGGAGTTCCAAAGGGGGAACCAAGGGTGAACTCAGTTAATAGAAAAATGAACTCTGAGTTTATTTTTCATGAAAAAAAAAAAGTTGGAAAAGAAAAGCAAAAGAAATAAAAAAAGGAGAAAAAGAAAAAGAAGGAAAATAGCATAAAAGGTGGATCCACCACCTCTTGGCATGCAAAATATATTTTCTTAAAGCACCTAAGGACTTCCATGAAGCACCTACAAAAATAAATGCAAGTAGCATAGCAAGAAGATGAAGAGGGGGAGCAGCGCATGGCCCAAGAAACATAAAATGAAATAAGCTAGCATGTAGGAAGAACCCTAAGGTATGGAGGATGAATAGGTTTCTCAGAGGATGAGTAACAGTTTCAGTAGGGGGTGATGATGGGCCTCTAAATTAGACATAAAGTAAGGCCCATTTAACTTTTCTTAGGCCCATTTACCTTCCTTATGAACATAAAAAGATATATTAAATCTCTCCTTCTGCACTTAATAATGTTTTCTTATGCTTTAACATATTCTTAGGAAGGATTATAGGTAGTTGCATATTTTTGCCTAATATTGGTTATTTTGTAGAATATTATGAGACTATTTAGCAAATTATATAGATTTGGAGAAGGACATGATTTAGGGACTTTCTCCCTACCATTGGAATACCAGGATTGAAAAATAAATGAGCACAACATCAGGAAATTAGGGAGAAATCTTGGAGAGATTCAAGGGGATTTTCCACCTTCCTTAACTCTTAAAGGCAGCCAAAGGATCCTCATGATATTCCCCTCCAGAAATTCAAATTCTAGAGGCAACCGAGAAACTCAATACCAAGTGCACTCAAGCCATACTTCACTTGGAGTCTCTAGCAAATCGAATTCCAAGAGGTAGCCAAGCAACTGAAGACGAAGGGAACTCCATCTATGTTTACTTGGAGTCAAAGTGGACACATTAACCATTTTCAAGGGAGTTTTTGGTAGCTTCATTATAGAATAAATAGAGCAAAAATATAGCTAGGGAGGGGTTAGTTAGTTAGCGAATGAGTTTATTCTAGTTTACTTCCATTCCACTCCACTTCCATTCCATTCCATTAGAATCAAAGTTTTGTTGTAAGCCATGAGGCTCTGTTAAAAATTTGATGGATGTAACAGACTGTTTTTTATGAAATGAGTAGTGAGATGCCATTTTTATTGATCTAGTTCCAGAGAGTTGGGCTGGTGTGTTAGGGCCCAACCCATGTACCTCAGCTTATCTATTATTTCCATTCTTTTCTTTCATGTCATTTTGCTAGTTTGCTGGTATTTTTATTGATGTTTTAGTTCATTTCCTCTTCTCTTTTGTTGTAGATTTAATCTTCTTACAGATTCATAGAATAGTGATAAACTCCATAAGAGGTCAGGCTTCCCCTCTCAACTCTAGCAATAGAGCTCAAGGAGGGTAGACCTTTTCTCGTAGAACAAAAATTCTTTCTCACTTATGATTTCTTGGAATAGATTATATCTGTGTTTGCATCCTCATGAACATATTGTCTATATTTCTTGCATAAATAGGTAGGTCGATAATAGGTAAAAGCAGCATAGCCCAGAGGGAACTTCTCCATCATCTCCTACTTCATCTCCCATCTCCCTTCCATCTCTGTTGTTACACTCTACACATTACTGTTACACTCCGCCTTTTCCACTTATTCTCATTTCCTTCCCCTTTTTATGAAAAAAACGTGAAAACCATTCAAAACCACTAAAAATCCAACCTCTGTCTTTTCTCCTCGATACTCTAGCCATCGTATGTCGCACTTCACAAATTGAAACATTTAGCGTTTACTTTAACACTAACCTTTTGTTTGTTGCGATTGTGATATTGCAAAATTGCATATCACAAATCACAACTTTTCCCTTTCTTCTTTTCACCACCACGTCATCTCCATCACAAATTGTACCTCGTGTTAGCTCCTTGTAATCAGCAAGATTGGAAAATTCCGGTCATAGGGAGAAACATCGTTTCAACCACTTTGGCATTCTAGGATCTAGCCCTCTTGAATCCAGAGAGGAATCTCTCCAGTAAGTGCAAAGATGGATTTGTCTTTGATGTTTGGGGTAATGATATTAGGCTAGTTATGAAGGCCAAGGGTTTGTTTTATTTTTGGATGGTTGAGCATGATTACTGTTTGAGGTGGAAAGTCGTAAATGCAAAGAGTTTCAAAGGTCTGAAGTTGCAAGCAATGAGAGTAAGCTTTGGCCAAAAAGATAGATAATTGCAGGTTTTAGTCCATTGGGATGTGGAGTCATAATAGGGTTTAATTGGAATATAAATAGGCAAGATTGGTCCATGGAGCAAGTCATCTATGTCTAAGGATCTTTTTAAAGTTTGATTTATGGAATGGAATGATACAACAAGAAAGGAAATTAGACAGATGCAGAACAAAGAGCAGCCCAAGAACTCGTAAGTAATTTTAAACTAGCCATATTTTGACATACACTTAAGAAAGACATAAAAGCAAACTAGGATATGGTAAGTACTTTTAAACTAGCCAGCCTTTGATACACTTTCAATAGAAAACATTCTAAAACAAAGGGAAACTTGAAGGCAACTGTTGGAGTAGAAACTAGCGGGCCAAGCTCACCACAAATCCTCTCCTAGCTCTACTTTACTTGGTTACTTTCAAGACAAACACAAAGATAACACAGAATGGCCTAAGATCTGGTAAGTACTTCTAAACTAGCCAGCTTTTAACACATTCCAAGGGAAACATTCACACAGTCTTTGGGGATAAAACTAGGACCAAGGCACACCATATCTTCCGTAGTTCATCTCTACTTAACTAATACTGAACATTACATCCAAGAATAATATTTAGCTAAGGAAATAAGACGAGGGAACGCCAACATTCCTATGCTTAAACTGAATTGAATCATTCCCAAATAACACAGATTGGAAGAAAACATGTAAATAAAGATTTTCAGTCAGAGAAGGGAACCGATATACAGTAGTTCCTAACTCTATGCATGTTGTTCTTTATAAGAGAAGATGGAACACAGTGAAAACAGAAACAAAATGAGAAGTTAAAATGAGAAAAACATCACCTTCAACATAGACCATGATCCCATAAAACAGCTTGTATTGATACTCCAAACCAGTTACAGATTTAAGTCCAATGCTTTAGTTTAGCAATCATCTATTCATCTCAGCCTAAATTATCTATCACAAGCAAACCTTCAAGGGCCAGTGAACACTATTTATAGATAGAAGTCTCAAGCTCAATTACATTTCAAAGTTCAGCAACTAAATCAACCAACCCCTCTTTCATCTTCTGCAGTAGTATATATAGAAGAATGAGGAGGTGAGATCTAATAAAATATCTCTAAAGATAATTAATATAGACTTAATGGTTTCTCGGCCTTTGGGGGGCTCAATGAAGAAACTTACATAAGTGTCCTCTGTATTAAATGATTTAAATAAATATTTAAGCTCGGTGGGAGTTCTTTTTGACCTTTGAGGCTCTGTGTGATGTCAAAGTAACTCTGATGATGTTTTTTCATTAATTTTGTTTGCATAATTCACTCTCTGGCCACGCTCGAGACAAATATTTGATCCTAATCAATAACTCTGGCCTTGGATATGAATGCTTTGAGGCACAAGTGGCATCGTGGTAGCTGGAGGGATCAATTTGCCTCAGTTGTGGCAGTGGAGGCTTTCTATCTGATGAACCTTTATGATTTTTCTTTAAACTGTGTTTTAATTGGGGATTAGGCTTTTGATAAACCATCTTATACGTAATCCCCACAGATCTGTATTTAATCTTTTGTTCTAATATATTTTTTCTTCGGCACTGATACTCTCTAACTGTGCCCGATTCATTGTGTTTTTGCTGGTGTGTAGGGCTGCACAGGGGTGATGTGGCATCAATACTTCATGAATCATTGATGAAACGTGGAGCTACTTCCTGCGAATGGTTTCCTCTGGTGAATCGAAGGCGGGAGGATCGTCACCCTCTGCCTTTGAATTTTCTTCAGACATAGCGAAAAAAACCTTTGAACCTTGCAAAATACAAAAAACTATTACAAAATCCTGCATATATAGGTCTTACTGCTTCGGAGGACATGTGGGGAGATCATAGCCATTGGATGGCATCATCCAACAGTTGATATTGATTTAGAGTGAGTCAAAAGGAAACAGGGGGAGGAATTAAATCAGATCCGTCGATCACGCAAAGATCGATGGTCGAGAGCGGAGGCAAAAAGTCAAAGCAGAGGAGTCAGTTTTTGGAAAAATGGAGAAATGGGTTAAAACCTCTGTTTCGGGAAAAAATGATTAAAAATGAAGATTGTGAATCAGGAAGATCATGGGCTGTCGGATGAGAGCGGCCCACATGATCAACGGTGTAGATCCCACGATAAAAACCTTATAGAACGCGCCCGGACTTAAGATTTTCAATAAAATTAAGGCGAAATAAAACCCCGGGTCCGAAAATGCTGACCGGGTGAGGAAACAGGGCGATGAAGTGTGGGTCGTCGATCTGCAGATCAGATCGATGGCAAAGATGCTTTTAATACTATGTCGTACCTTGAGTTATCGCATGGGATTTTTCAAAGCGCGATCACCGTCCAATGAGCGGCCTCAGATCGGACGGCGTGCATCAATATCGCGCCCACTCCACATCCGAACTTTAACATGCTTCAAAATAGAAAAAACCGCCCCGCTCTTAAAAGCAGTGCGATGAATTCCACCTGGTTTTCTTTTAATATGATGACAAAAACCATTAAAACCTAAAAATTAATATAAACAAAGGTTTTTGGTTCGGGGGCGGAATATTTATTCGAAGTGGGTAGGTGCCCGACTATGGGGCTGTGAGTTATATGGACAATCATATGATCAGGGGTTTATGGAGGAAGGGCTAATCGCGATCAGGCGATGCGATAAGTGCTTGGAAGGTTGGAGCTCGGTTCTAGAACCAAGGCGCATGGAGGGGAAGGGTTAAAGACTTAGCCCAAGTGGACTTAAGTCTATAATATATAAAAAATGTGATTTTTATAGATTTTCAATGATTTTCAAAGGTTGTGAGGGTTTCGATAAGGCAAAGAAGGAGTCATAAACCTTATCAAAGGGGTTTTGATGAAGGGGACAAGGGGAAAAAACATGAAAATGAGGGATTTTATGGGGAAAAGAGGAGAGAAAAACAAGGTTAGTTTTGGAAGAAGGGGAAGGGAGGAAAATGGTGTTTGCAGTAGTAATCTTTCATAGGAATCAATATGATTTCTGAGTGTAAAATGGGCACAGCGGTGAGGATTTGGACAGAGGCAGGAGACCTTTCAAGAGTCTTCAAGAGCCAACACTTTTTGCAATAAAATTTGTTCCTTGAAGGCTCCAAAAATGATTTAGCCACCTTTTGGTATAAAAAATTTCATAGGTGGCTAACAGTGGCTCCACTTGGGGATGGTGCCTTATTGAAGGCATCAAGAACTTCAAACTTGCATTCTCTGGGAGGCTGATCAGTTGCCTCATCCATTGTGTTCTCTAGGAGGCTGACCTGTGCCACATCCATTGTGTTCTCTTCCTTTGCTGGGATGATCTTGCTTTGAAAACATATTAGCAGTCATAAAAACAATGGATCTTCATCAATACAAGATTTCTACCTACCCAATCCTACAAATCTAGCATTTTTTCTTCATTAGAGTGCACTTGGATTGGCAAAATCTTTTCACAAAATTTTATTCTTTTGAAAATAGGAAATCTAATCTATTTCTACTCCTTATTTCTCCATAGACTTAGATTAAACAGTTGAGCCCATATGATTCTCTACCTAATCTACCGTCTGTTGGGATTAAACTGTCCAACAGACTTTCATTCTCTAAATTTTACAACAGAAATTTAAAAAGAAGTCAAGTCAGGATTGCATAGTCTAACTTGATGCTGGTCTATGGAATAAAAACAAACTGCACATAGCCATTATTTTGCACAAAATTTAAAACAAAATGGAAGGTTTGAGATCTGAAATTTCAAAGCATTTCCTTCCTTTTTCTACATCTCTGTCTTGACATCTTACTTGAGCTATCTTTCCTTTGCTAACTGGATCAGATTTTAAGCAATTTAGAACCAGATTTTTACATCTTTTGACTCAGAATTTGAAACAAATTTGAGTCATTCTCTCTTTGAAACCTTAGGTTCAGATTTTGAGAATGTTTGAACCTTTAATTTCTATCCTAAACTATCTACTGATAAGCCAAGATTAAACAGTTTGGAAAATCGAATTCACTATCCTATCAGCAGAAAATTTAATGCTAATTAGTCAAGATTAAGATGTTTGACTAACTAGAAGTGTGTTCTTCAGGAGTGGCATTTGATCTTGCACACTTTTAGATTTGTTTCTCTTTTTCGGTATGGGGCTATACCTTTCCTGTTTTCACAATGTGCCCTCTTCTCTTTCTTTTCTTTGTTTTTGTATTTTTGATTTTTCTAACTTTGAATGCAATGGTGGATGAGATATTTATAATGAGAAAGAAAAAATATAAAAATGCTTTCAGAACATGGGATGGATCAAGTGAAGTAATGTTTAAGCATCCTGCCATTGACAGGACCTCCAAACAATTCTGCTCCATTCAACTCCTGCAAGAAAAATGCATTGTTACCAGCAGCTAAACGAATAGAGTAAGGGCCAAGCCATAAGTTTTCAAATTTCCTGTGCTTGCCCTTGTCTTCCCTCCTTGAGTCCCATTTTAAAACTTTTTCCCCAATTTTGAAATTGCTGGCCTTTTTTCTTCTGTCAAAAAGCTTTTTAATGTTGTCCTGCTTCTATAATGCTTTTTTATAAACTTCCTCTCTGGTTTGCTGAAGATGAATGGCCTGATTTATTCTTCTTATCATGTCATTATCTTCAGTTTGCAACTCTTGAATCAACTTCATCACTGGTACACAAGGGCTGTTTGGAAAAATTTCATCAGTACCATACACAAGTTGAAAAGGTGACATGCCAATAAATTTCTTCAATGTCAATCTGTCAGCCCAAAGTGCATGAACAAGCTTTGTGTGCCAAGAATTCTTGTTATCCTCCAACAGTTTCTTGATTATGTTCACTAAACTCTTGTTTGAGGATTCTCCAAGTCCATTACCTTGAGGGTAATAGGCTGTGGAATGCCCCAATGTTATCTGATATCTATGACAAAATTCAACCATCTTCTTTGATCCAAATGTTGTTGCATTATCAGTGATGATCTTGGTAGGAGAGCCAAATCTGGAAAGAATGTTAGTCTCCATAAATTTTATAATAATTGAATCATTAGCCTACCTACAAGGTATGGCTTCTATCCACTTAGTGAAATAGTCTGTGGCAGTGAGAATCCATCTATGCTGGGCAGAAGATGGGGGATGGATTTATCCTATGAATTCAAGTCCCCACTGTTGAAAAGGAGCTTCAACAGTGATTGGATGCAGAGGTAGGGGTAGCAGTTTTATTTTGCCTTTAAAAAGTTGAAATTCATGATAGGCTATGATCATCTTGTGCACATCATGGAAAAGAGTAGGCCAATAGAAACCAGCCCTCAAAATTTTTTTGGTTGTTGTCTTCCAGTACAAATGACCTCCACACTCTCCTTCATGGAACTGGTTCTTAACCTTCTCTGCATAAAACTTAGGAAAACATTTAAGCAATATAGCACTTGCATTTTTCCAATAAAGACATCTATCTATAATGCAATAGTTTATAGCTTTTAACTTTAAGAACCTTGCCTTTATTTTTGTCAAACTAGGAGGTATATTCAAATTAAGAAAAACATAAACAATATCAGCATACCAAGAGGAATTCATAAAATGGTTTTCAACAATGGGAGTTGAGATTTCCTCTTGATCATCCAAAGCATCAATCATATTGATATCAAGAACTTCAAAATTTTATTCAGCCATTAATCTAGCTAGACCTTGGCCTTTGATGAGTTTAGTGGGTTTTATCTCTAAATCATATTCAAGGATAACAGCAATCCACTTACCTCTCTTACCATCCGGGTCCTGTGTTAGAATGTCTTTAACAACTGAGTTTGGGACAAAGGCAATGATGTGCGAGTGAAGGATGTACACTCTGAAGTCTTTCAAAGCTTTAACCAAAGCAAAAGCTTGCTTCTCCATAATGTTGTACTTCAGAGGGGCATCCCTCAATGCCTTACTAAAGAATGCAATAGGCTACTCCTGTCCTTGTGGATTTTTCTGTAAAAGGATACCAGCTATGGTATGTTCTGATGCAAATGAAAAAATATAAAAATCTTTTGAAAAATCAGGACTTATAAGAACCGGCGTTTGGTTAATGCTTGTTTCACCAGTTCAAAGGAATTATTTGCTTCCAAGGTCCATTTTACCCCTTGCTCCTTCTTTAACATGTTTGTGATATTCCTAAGGAGATCAACCAAGTTGGGGATGAACCTTCTCAAAAATTTAATCTTTCCAATGAAAGATTGCAACTCCTTGATGTTCTGAGGATGAGAGACTTGCAATATGGCCTCAATCCTCTTTGGATCTATCTTAACACCCTCTTCTAAAATAATTTGCCCAAGAAGTTTACCTTCTTGGAAACCGAATAGTGTCTTCTTAGGGTTTAAAGATATTCCAAACTTTCTGCATTTCTTGAAGAATGTTCTTAAATGTGCTAAGTGCTCTTCATCTGTTTTTGAAAACACAGTGACATCATCAAGGTATATAATGATGAAGTAGCCCAGTTCTTCCGAGAATGCTATGTCCATGGCTCTCTAAAAGGTTGCTCCAGCATTAATTAGACAAAAGGTCATTTTCACATACATGAAAGTGCCCCATGGTGTAGTAAAGGTTGTCTTTAATTGATCAGCAGGGTGGACTAAGATCTGATTGTACCTGAATAGCCATCCAGCAAAGAAATTCTTCTAGACCCTACCACCCTTTGTAAAATATGATCCATCTTAGGTAAAGGGTAGTTGTCCTTTAATGAAGCTTTGTTTAAGTCTCTAAAGTCTATACAAAGCCTTATCTCTCTTGTTTTCTTCCTAACAGACACCAAATTAGATACCCACTTAGAATATCTAATAGGGACAATAATACTAGCATCGTACATTTTCATGATCTCCTTCTGAACTAAAAGCAACTGAACGGGGTTTATTCTGCGCAGTTTATGTTTGAATGGTTTTTGGTTTTCTTTGAGAGTAATTTTTTGTTGTATTATTTCAGTGTCATAGGACTTAAAATCTTCGTAACTCCACACAAAAACATCAAAAAACTCTTTAAAAAACTCTATGTATTTGAGTTTAATGTGAGCTAGTAAAGTCTTAGACAGTTTAATCATCATAGGTTTAAGTTCACTGCCAATATTGCACTCTTCCACTTCAATCTCTACAGGCTCCAGTTTTGGCTTCTTGGCCACATTGTTAAAATCGAACAACTCTTCTAAAGGTGCTAGACCGCTTGGCAAACTTTCATTTTTAGAGTGTAGAGTTTCTAACTCCTGTATTTCTAACTCTGCGTTCAATTCTGTTTTGTTTTTTAGTTTGCTAGTCAGAAGATTAATATTGAAAAGCTCAGGAGATGGCTCTTCTTCACCAAGAAAATTTTCTTCAGCACAGTCTGTATCATAGTCTGAGTCTGAACTGTGTAGTTTGAATTCATTTCTGAATTGCATGAAGTCTTCTATTTGTTTTTCTTCGTCAAACACCTACCAATAATTTTCGTTATCAGGCATGGCTGGTCTAAATTTTATCTGAGTTGTGCAGTCTTTGGTTTCATATGGCATTAAGCATGTTCTAGCTGCAAAGGCTAAATTGTGGGCGGAAATATTTCTTTTTTTTGGGACAAAAATCTGGTTGGACTCCTCGAATGTTTTTAAAAGGTCCATGAAATTGTTTCGGTAGGCCCTAAGTCTGGGATTATTTTCATTATACTTCCCATTGACTTGCCTAATGACTAACTCTGAATCCCCATACACATTGATTCTTCTGGCTCCTAACTTTTTCAACAAACGTAAGCCTAAGAGAAGGGATTCATACTCCGCTATGTTTTTGGGACATTGAAAGTTTAATTTGCAGGAGATGCTTTCTGTGTGGTTGTTTTCAGTGTTGGAAATCTAGACACCTACACCAGTTTTAGTCCTAGTGCAGGATCCATCAAAATACATACTCCAAAGAGGACTATTTTCGGTTTCATCCGTTTGGTGTCTTTCCACTTTAACTAACATGCCTTCTGATTGTTATGGAATGTTAGCACTTAGTTGCATTTGTTTCAAATCCTCAAGTATTTCATTGTGTTGAGGGTTGATTTATTGATTGCCAAGTTTTAAGAGCAATGGATAAGTGACTTGTAGCTCAAGATCTGTGTTTGGTTTGCTAACATTTTCAAATGCAGCAAACTGTTTTGACACTCTTGCGTTGTGTTCCTCTTCCTCCTTATCAGCCATTAATCCTGTTAAAGTGACTTATTCACTAAATGTTTCATCGTTAAACATAATAAAAGAATCAAGGCCTGTATTTACAGAATGCAGAGGAGAGTTTTGTGGTCTTTCTTGACTTGTAACTGTGTATTGCATATGGGATTCCCTGTAAAGTCTTCTATTCTAATTGAAAACAGGGATAGTCGCATAGGTCATGTCCATCTTCATAGTTCCTTGTAACTTAGCCCCCCAAGATCTTGATAACAACATTCCATATTTGGGGGGAACATCAGCCACCACAATATCTATGACTAAGCATTTGGATGGAATCTAGGCTAAGTTAACACAGAGGTCTTTGATTAATCCTAAACACTTTAATTTTCTTGAATCAAAGGAGTACAGGTCCTTGTAAGGTTTGGTGATTTCTAGACCAAGGCTCTCCATTACAGCTTTTGGCATTAAATTATGAGAAGCTCCTGAGTCATGCATAGCGTTGTGAAAATTTTTGTCATGAATGTTTAAACTCACATAAAAAGGAGGAACAGGTCCCTCCTGATACATACCTTCAATATTTGGACCAAAAATAAGCTCGGGCTGGTCATCATTAAGATTGAATATATCCTCATTTTCCTCTATATTTAAAGCCTTCAAAATTTAGGTCCTATATATATTTTGGGCAGCTAACTCTGTCAAAGGAACAGAGATTGTGACCTTTGAAATTTCCTGCTCCAGGCTGAAAGGAATTTGACTCTTTAAAGTACTGGTCTCGACCTTATTAGCTGTCACTCTATCAGCAACATCAGCTTGCTGATTTTTTTTATTTACATTTGACAAAATGGTTTTAACAAGATTACTAGCTGAGATGTTAGTACAACTAATGTCTTCACTCTATTTTGTAACGTTTTGAGTGCCTTTCTCTTTATCATTACCAGAATTTACAGCCACTATTTTGTCGTTTTGTTTGACCATTCTAGGCTTGGTCGTAGTGTTGTTTTTTGAATATTTTTTAGAGGTTTTGAGGTTGGGAGTTTGTTGACTAGTTTTACTTCTAAGTTCATATTCTCTTTGAGACTCTATGATGACATTTTCCATGTCTTGATAATAATTTTCATCATCATCTCTTTTGTCATCATAAGGCGTGTAAAGACCTTGTTTTCTATCATAATGAATCTCAAATTCATCATTATCTACCCCCAGCATGTTGATGTCATCTTCCTATGTTATCTCATCTGT
The DNA here is from genome assembly GCA_034641835.2 of Pinus albicaulis. Lineage (NCBI taxonomy): Eukaryota > Viridiplantae > Streptophyta > Pinopsida > Pinales > Pinaceae > Pinus > Pinus albicaulis. The sequence goes on from CM076571.1 coordinate 643,559,453, forward strand.
TTCCTCAACATCACTTACGTAGTTTTGATGAAAAGGAGGAGTGATTTGTTGATCATCTTTCCTAGGTCTGTTTGAAGGTTGGTTCCTTCTAAAATTTTGGTTTTGGTTCTGATTTCTATTTTGAGGAGCAGTTTGGTTTTGGCTTGCTTGTGCTCTATTAATTATTCTAATCTCTTTCATCATTTCTTCCATCATTCTCTCCATCTTTGAGTTTGAAGTAGAGGGTTTAGATTCCTCTCTAAAGGACACTCTCTTTTCATTTTTCATTCTTGTTCTCTTCTCCATTAAGTTGATTTCCACAGAAAGAGCACCCTTTTTCATCTCTTCAAGAGTTGCAGCATCTCTTTCTCTCAGCTGATAGGCCATCTCAGGGTCAAACCCTTCAGGAAAATTGTTTAAATTTGAGCCTTGCAGAGGTTTTAGCTCTAGGGAAAGTGCATTATATACACTGTTGAATCTGGTACAATAAGCTTGTACACTTTCCCCCATGTTTCTATGGAGATTTTTGTAATCAGAAAGGACTTGGAAAGGGTTTTTCTTTACTTCCCATTTGTTTAAGAATGTTTGATGGAAGGCTTGGAGATCATTAAGACTATGGGGGGTTAAACCTTTAAACCATTTTCTTACTTCTCCCCCCAGACTTTGAGAAAATAATCTAATCTTGACAGAATCATCATCAATTTCATTTCTATCAAAGTAGGCATTCATATTATCCACATGTTGTGATGTAGTTGTAGCATTACTAGCATCATATAATGGAATTTTGGACTGATAGTCCTGTGGGAGATTGACTAATGGTACAGGAAGGACTAAGGGAGCATACCATGTTGCCATGATATGTGGTGGGGGTGGATTCACAAGGGATGGATTAACAAAAGGGAAAGTGGGCTGAAGTGGAGTGGTTTGGATAGTGGATGTAGGGTGAGCAGAAGTGGATGGACTAGGAATAGACTACTGAGTTGATCTTGGATGAGAGACACCTAGGTTGTGAAGGAAATGTAAATCAGGAGGTGTTGTTTCTCTGCTACCAGGATTTTCACTTGTTTCAGGAGATGAAAGTGAAGACTCAGAATCTAACTGATCTAAATCACCAAGAGAACTAGTTCTAAAGGGATTTACTAAGTCAACTTGTGATTGTTGTAGAGTTGAAAGATTTTCAGGGACTGAATTAGCTCTCAAGGGTGATCTGAAAACAGTTGACAAATTGATCCTAGGAGACTTCCTAAGGATACTTTCTGGATTATCAACTATCTCAGGTGGATTAGGGTAAGGATAGGCTCTAGTGTGAATCTTTCTAGGAGCCACTATGCTATGTTTTTCAGACCCACATAAACAGGAAAATTTCAACCAGGTATGATAGTATTTAAAAGGTCAACTAATATTTTTACACAAAATTTAATCCTACAATCCTCTAATTGAGTTTGAATAATATTACAATGATAAGGGTTCTTCCCAGTGGAGTCTTAAGGTCTGTTCAGGACTTTGGAGTCGCCAAGTGGAAGTTTTTAGCTCCTAAGGAGGTAAAAGGTTTTATGGTCCACCACCATGTTTATTGGATACCAATCTGAAATATTTTTGGTGTTTTTTTGAGTTATTTTCCAGTTGTGTGGTTTATAAGAATATCCTAACTCTGTTTCAAAACTTAGCTACGGTCATGAGACAAAGCCAGTCTACTCTTATGGCTAAGCCAACTGATTTTTCAAGGTTAGATAAAGTCTTATGAGAATCCTAGGGTTTTCCTAGTTTGTCACTGATTCAAACAAGTTTTTATCATGATTACCATTCCTTGGTAGTGCTTGAAAAGGGTGATTTTTACTCACAAGGTTTTATGAAGTGTTAAAGGGAACCTAAGGTGAAAATTCAACTTCGGCAGTTCCCCAACGGAGTCACCAAAAATGTTAGCTCCCTGTAATCAACAAGATTGGCAAAGTTCAGTTGCAGGGAGGAACATTTTTTCAACCACTTTGGGATTCTAGGATCTAGCCCTCCTGAATTCGAAGAGGGATCTCTCTAGTAAGTGCAAAGATGGATTTTTCTTTGAAGTTTGGGGTAATGATATTAGGCTAGTTATGAAGGCCGAGGGTTTGTTTTTTTTTTGGATGGTTGAGCATGATTACTGTTTGAGGTGGAAAGTCCTAAATGCAAAGAGTTTCAAAGGTGTGAAGTTGCAAGCAATGAGAGTAAGCTTCGGCCAAAAAGATAGATAATTGCAGGTTTTAGTCCATTGGGCTATGGAGTCATAATAGGGTTTAATTTGAATAGCAAGAGGCAAGAGTGGTCCATGGGGCAAGTCATCTATGTCTAAGGATCTCTTTAAAATTTTATTTATGGAATGGAATGATAGAACAAGAAGGGAAATTAAACAGATGAAGAACAAAGAGTGGCCCAAGATCTGGTAAGTACTTTTAAACTAGCCAGATTTTGACATACACTTAAGAAAGAAATAAAAGAAAACTAGGATCTGGTAAGTACTTTTAAACTAGCCAGTCTTTGATACACTTTCAATAGAAAACATTATAAAACAAAGGGAAACTTGAAGGCAAATGTTGGAGTAGAAACTAGCGGGCCAAGCTCACAACAAATCCTCTCCTAGATCTGCTTTACTTGGTTACTTTTAAGACAAACATAAAGATAACATAGAATGGCCTAAGATCTGGTAAGTACTTCTAAACTAGCCAGCTTTTAATAGATTCCAAGGGAAACATTCAGACAGTCTTTGGGGATAAAAATAGGACCAGGGCACACCATATCTTCCATAGTTCATATCTACTTAACTAATACTGAACATAACATTCAAGAATAATATTCAGCTAAGGCAATAAGACGAGCGAAAACCAGCATTCATATGCTTAAATTGAATTGAATCATTCCCAAATAACACAAATTGGAAGAAAAAATGTAAATAAATATTTTTAGTCAGAGAAGGATACTGATATACAGTAGGTCCTAACTCTATGCATGTTTTTCTTTATAAGAGAAGATGGAACACAGTGAAAACAGAAACAAAATGACAAGTTAGAATGAGAAAAACATCACTGTCAACATAGACCAGGATCCCATAAATCAACTTGTATTGATGCTCCAAACCAATTACAGCTTTAAGTCCAATGCTTTAGTTTAGAAATCATCTACTCATCTCAGCCTAACTTATCTATCACAAGAAAAGCTTCAAGGGCCAGTGAACACTATTTATAGATAGAAGTCTCAAGCTCAATTACATTTCAAAGTTCAGCAACTACATAAACCAACCCCTCTTTCATCTTCTGCAGTAGTATATATAGAAGAATGAGGAGGTGAGATCTGATAAAAGATCTCTGAAGATAATTAATACAGACTTAATGGTTTCTGAGCCTTTGGGGGGCTCAATGAAGAAACTTACATAGGTTTCCTCTGTATTAAATGATTTACATAAATATTTAAGCTCAGTGGGAGTTATTTTTGACCTTTGGGGCTTTGTGTGATGTCAAAGTAACTCTACTAATATTTTGTCATTAAGTTTGTTTGCAAAATTCACTCTCTGGCAGCGCTCGAGACAAATATCTGATCCTGATCAATAACTCTAGCCTCGGATATGAATGCTTTCAGGCACATGTGGCATCGTGGTAGCTAGAGGGATCAATTTGCCTCAGCTGTAGCGGTGGAGGCTTTCTGTCTGATGAACCTTTATGATTTTTCTTTAAATTGTGTTTTGATTGGAGATTAGGCTTTTGATAAACCATCTTAGATGTAATCCCCACAGATCTGTCTTTAATCTTTTGTCTTCGGCACTGATACTCTCTAACTGTGCTCGATTAATTGTGTTGCTGGTGTGCAGGGCTGCACAGGGGTGATGTGGCATCAATACTTCATGAATCATTGATGAAACGTGGAGCTACTTCCTACGAATGGTTTCCTCTGGTGAATCAAAGGCGGGAGGATCGTCACCCTCTGCCTTTGAATTTTCTTCAGACATAGCGGAAAAAACCTTTGAACGCTGCAAATACAAACAATTATTACAAAATCCTGCATATATAGGTCTTATTGCTTCGGAGGACATGTGGGGAGAGTGTAGCCATTGGATGGCATCATCGAATGGTTGAGATTGATTTAGAGTGAGTAATAAGGAAACGGGGGGAGGAATTAAATCAGTTTTGTCGATTGCGCAGAGATTGACTGTCGAGATTGGAGGAGAAAAGTCAAAGTGGAGGAGTCAGGTTTTGGAAAACGGAGAAATGGGTTAAAACCTCTGTTTCGGGCAAAAATGATTAAAAATCAAGATCGGGAATCGGGACGATCATGGGCCAATGGATGAGAGTGGCCCACATGATCAACGATGTAGATCCCATGATAAAAACCTTATAGAACGCGCCAGGACTTCAGATTTTCAATAAAATTAGGGCGAAATAAAACCCCGTATCTGAAAATGCTGACTGGACGAGGAAACAAGGCGATGAAATGTGGGTTGTCAATCTATAGATCAGATCAACGACAGAGATGCTTTCAATACTATGCCATACCCTAAGTTATCACACGGGCCTTTTCAAATCGTGATCACCGTCTGATGAGCGGCCTCAGATCGGACGACGTGCATCAATATCGTGCTCACCCCTCATCCGACCTTTAACGCACGATGAGGGCGGTTTTTTCAACAGTGCTCAAGGCCACGCATCGGGTGGTGAATGGAATCGCTGTGAAATAGAAACAATTGGCCCGCTCTTAAAAGTGGTGCAATGAATTTCACCCGGTTTTCTTTTAATATGACGACAAAAACCATTAAAACCTGAAAATTAATATAAAAAAAGGTTTGTGGTTTAGGGGCAGAATATTTATTCGCAGTGGGTAGGCACCCGAGTACGGGGCCGTGAGTTATATGGAAAATCATATGACTAGGGGTTTATAAAGGAAGGGCTAATCGCGATCAGGTGATGCGATAAGCGCTTGGAAGGTTGGGGCTCGGTTCCAGCACCAAGGCGCATGAAGGGGAAGGGTTAAAGACTTACCCCATGGGGGCTAAAGTTTATAATACATAAAAAATGTGATTTTTATAGATTTTCAATGATTTTCAAAGGTTGTGAGGGTTTCGATAAGTCAAAGAAGGAGTCTTAAACCTTATCAAAGAGGTTTTGATGAAGGGGAAAGGGGAAAAAACATGAAAATGAGCGATTTTATAGGTAAAAGAGGAGAGAAAAACAAGGTTAGTTTTGGAAGAAGGGGAAGGGAGGAAAATGGTGTTTGCAGAAGTAATATTTCATGGGAATCAGTAGGATTTCTGAGTGTAAAATGGGCACAGCGGTGAGTATTTGGACAGAGGCAGGAGGCCTTTCAAGAGTCTTCAAGAGCCAACACTTTTTGCAATAAAATTTGTTCCTTGAAGGCTCCAAAAACGATTTATCCACCTTTTGGTATAACAAATTTCATAGGTGGCTAACACCCCATAGATTTTATCCTATCGCAAATTACACTTCACTGAACTTACCACATTAGAGATTGTAGCCCGCAACCTTCACTGCATCACAAATCGCACTTCACACATTTTAGTTCATTCCATTAAGCCCTTGCTGATATCTATTTAAACTTGTGATATTGCGATTTGCAACCCACCACATCACTCATCTCACTTCGCCCTTCACACAATGTAGATTATTCTGTTAAGTCCTTACTGCTATCGATTTAAACTTTAAAATTTGTGATTTTGACATCGCACATTGTGGATTTTGTCCTCCGTCGCACTCTGGCATCGCACTTTTGATTTCTTTCCGCTCCAAAGTCATTTTTCACGTTATAATAAATTTTTCTAAGGGTTTAACCCCCTCTCTCCCTTTCCAAACCTTGTTTCATGTGTTAAACCCCACATTAGACTCTTTTAGCCCTTTTTATTCCTCCAAGGTGTAAATAAACTCTTTTTAATTATAATTAATTCATGGATAGCCTAGTTGCATGGATAGAAGAATGGTAAATAGCTCACAGGGTATCTAGAGTGCATTTAGTCGTTTGGCCAAGTTAAGTGTGGGTTAGAATTAGCTTCCTTTGTGATATTTGTTTTCTGCGAATTAAATTAGTTTCATTCTTGTCATTTCCTTTCAGCAATTCATTTTAGTTCCCTTTCTTGTCATTTCCTTTCAGAAATTAAGTTTAGTTTCCTTTATGTCATTTCCTTCCAGCAATTTACTTGCAAATTGTTCTCATAGTTTAAGAAATAGCACCCTTTTGTGAAGCAAAAGAGGATGAAATGAACATAATGCATTTTTTGTGTATATAGCATTGTCACCTCAAAGTTTGTATGAACCCCTGGCTGATAAAGTAAATTAGGGAAGCCCCTGGGAGTTGCAGCACTCTTGGTGAAAGACCTGGGCTCACTAGGCTCCTCCATGCGAAAACAACAAATGGAAAAGGTCATGGAGGAGTATAGGGACATCTCCACCTGCAAGGGTCCCTCATCACTATCACGTCAAGCACCACATCGATCTCACACTAGGTTTTTCGTTGCCCAATGGACCAATATATCAGCGCTTTGTTCTTGTGTCTAGTATATGAGGTTGAGAGAAGTGTCTTCCTTCTCACCTAGGATAATCTATTACAAGTGGCATGTTGAGCCCTTAATAAGTATATTTTTGCATTATACGTGAGTTCCAAATAATCCATTTTATCACAGGTAAAATATTTAGAATGAGGGGATTTTCCTAGTGGGTTTCCTTAGGATATATATATATATATATATTTGATGGAAAAAAAGAGAATAACAATATCAATGACCAAAGTTCAACCTTTAACATATATACAATTTTAAATTTATATGAAATTTTGATTTAATTAAAACATTTCCCTTAGTTTTTGTAAGAACTTTTGATATTCACAACAACTTTATTCTGGTTTGAAAAACCTCCACTCTATATTTTCACTCCCCTACCCATAATAATCAAGGCCAACATACTCAACCCCACTTTTGGGCACCATACTATCCTATTTCCCATAAAAATCACTCATGTATGGATGATGGAGCTAATCACACCTATGCTACAAGACCATAAAACCATGCAATGGAATTATAAACACCCCAATCTCAAACAAGATGCAAAATGAACCTTGGATTAAGAAAGAAGTCACAAGTGAACCTCCAATGTAGCTCTTGACCTTCCCGTCACCAAACACCATTCTCTTTCTCTTCATCGCTTAGTCTTTTAACTTTAAGAAGGGCTTTGAGTCTCCGCACTCATATTCTTCATTAACCATGAGAAAGTAGAGAGCACCTCATTCACACCCAAAAGAGATCAATATAGGAACGTATAATTAGATAGATCTCATTAAAGTACATTTTATGCCATGAAACAAACATGGGGGTCCTCTCCACCCTCACGAGAGTGTGAGTATGATGAAAGGTGAAACTAAAATATCATCTAACCATTTCAGTAAGGTGAGTGAATTATTCAAGAAGTAAGGAGGTGGGGAGGTCAATCTAGTCAAGTCTACATTCTTCTCATTTTCACAAGAATAAGGGCATTGATGCTTTCTTATTTGGTCTAAAATTTGAAGTGTGGGGGGGAGGGGGGGGGTGTGAAGAAATAAGGAGAACCTTACCTTCTAACTAAGTTAATGCCATTAATTGGTCAAAATACTTATAAAGACTTGTAAAAAAAACTCGTTTACCTCAGGTTTTGTTAGTGAATTATATGATCTTTCTATATGTAATCATGATTTTATGTAATCTCCTCGATAATGAATCTAAAATTTTCATAGCCATGTAGCACAAATCTGGGATAAACACCCATTGACCTTTATTAGGATATTAGTTAAATTTGACCTCACGAACTCAACTTATGCTCATGCCTGTAGAGGTAAAGTATCTCTCTCAAATGCAACAAGAAGTAATGAAGCGTTATTTTCCATTCCAAAGGCACGAGAAAAAATAACTAACCTTTGAAGAAAGAGATGGCTTACTTTATTGCATGCCTTTTATGCTTGGTTTTGATTCACATTCACAATAAAGCTACCTTTTACTCTTTTGGTCATTCTCTTGTTTTATTTTTTGCATTATTGCGTTAGTGTGCTAATGAACAAGTCAAGTTTTATTGAAAAAATGAAAACATAGATATATTGAATGATTTATTTCTTTTATTTATGATATTATGATACTCTAACTATCCCAATGCACATAATTACTAGATAATGGCCATCATCCAGAAAGAAAGAAAAGTGCATGCCAATTCAAGAAGTCAAAACATAGATCCTACATGGTTCCTCCCCCTCTTGACATGGTCAGTCAAGAGAATAAAAGTGTGCCTTCTCTCTTTGGTCCACCAAATTTCTCTCTCACAATAAACAAAAATTCATTCATTCCTACCCATCAACTCAAGTTTCCATGCTTCATTCCTTTCATTTGACTTATTTATTTTGCAAGGGAAACTATTCCCTTTCTTAGTCTGAGGGTGAGTGTGAGGGTCAATACAAAAATATTCATAGGCACCTAGCCATTACAATAATATTTCTCATCATCGTGTCACTTGCAAGGAATTTAATCTGGGTGTGGGAGATAGCAACCATTATTTCCAACCACCTAAGATAAACCTAATTGAATTATTTGACTTTTTATGTTATGTTATAATGAGTGATAATTAAGGAGCTTCAATGCACTTATTCACTTTAAAGTGGAAATAAAGAGATAGGGAGAGGGCACTCGCAATTCTTTTAAGGGCACATGAGATGGGACTTATTTAGAAGGTAGGGTGTTTAACATGCCTTTGGAGAGGCATTTTCCATGGATTGAACCACCTCATGAACACATGTGAAATAGACCCCTCCCAAATTGAATCCTTCTTCCTTAAAAAAAACAAGAAATTTAAATGAAACACTTAAAGAAAATATGAGTTTTCAAAACTAAGAAATTACACACGAATCTAAGCCCAACGATTCTTGAAGAAGGTTTATGTGGGGTTCTAAGGGTCACAAAGTTTTTTGAATGGTGCAGAGATGGGAGTAATTGAGGACGAAAGCATGTCGAAAGTGATACAAGACGCCACATATTTTTTTGTAAATTTCCCCAGTTATCCTTCTTCCATTTCTCGAGCTATTGAAACCCTCGTGGGTACTGAAGAAATTGCTAAGGTGAGACCGCCTCTTTCTTTATTCACTTGCTTAAAAACCCAACTACATTTACATGACATTTGACTCGTTTGAGATTTTATATTCAAGAAAAAAATGGATTTAATGGAAACTGGGTTGCAAATGGTTGTATATATTGTGATAACATATTGGAATTCCTTGAGGCTTCCATGATAGCCTTCTTTACTAATACTATTCACATTCCTTTCTTTTTACAAACCATGATCACATTGTTTTCGTAATTCCAGTGTTGCCTTTTTTGTAAGTAACACTGTTGTAAATCATCAAACTCTGAAAGTAACACCCTTGTGTTAACAAAGTAGGCAAAACCTAGGAATCAAAATGACAAAAAATGGCTCTCTTTCGCATCCCTTAAAAACTAGCTTGTGCTTTGATTTCAACCTTTTTTCTGCTGAAATTTTCCTGGTAGAGCATCACCTTGGCCACCACGTACAAAAAATATGCGAACATAATTTCCATCATCAATTATAGCATGACCTAATGTAGTGTCTATTGGTTCATCTAAAAGCATATGTAGATTCCTAGAATATCGTTCTTTAGCTCTAGGCAATTCCAGTATTTGTTTTCTAATACATGATCCTTGATGTAATGGAGATCAACTTGTACCTCATTCAATGTTGACTACTTTTGCCACCTCAATAATTGCAAGAAGCCCAAGAGTATCTCCATATTAATCCTCTTTTTCCATCTTCCGCTTCTTCTCAACAAGAAGAGTCAAGAGACAATCCAACTCCTTTATTGAGACTTCCATATAGCTTCTAATTTAAGATTGGGATAGTTAAGGGAAATTTCAAGGCAGCTCTATTTGAGCTATATACAAGGTCATCGGAAATAACAGGTTTGAAACCCATATATATGTTGAATAATTTGACAACTAAACAACATTTGGTATAGAATTATAAAGGAACAGAAAGTGAGTAATTTCTAAAAGGGGATAGTTGAGGGAGCTTTCAAGCCAACTCTATTTGAGTTATATACAAGGTCATCGGTAATAACATGTTTGAAACCCATACCTATATTGAATAATTTCAGAACTAAACAGTATTTGGTATATAATTAGAAAGAACAAAAAGCAAGTAAATTTCTAAAATAATTTAAACTTTCGAAAATGGGTTGTTTCCCTCCGTTAATCTCCACAACTGACCTGCTGAACCACAACTTGAATCTCCTCTATGATTTTGTCAATATTCAGCAAAATGACTGCTCCCAACCTATTAGAGCTTGATATAATTTGTTCAATTTTGGCTTGTTAGGGTACCCACTGGCACATCAATCGTAATGTTGCAGATAGAGCAGGAAACTGGGTGGTGCTTATAAATGTTGAGGAAATTCACTCGCCCTGAAATCCTCATCCAAGTAGTCAATGAAAAACTTCCAGCGAGCGCATCAGAAATGAAATTTCTATTGGATAGCAGCTAGTCTATTCCGATCACCAAAAGTAAAACTCAGGAATGCCCTTACACTGGAAGGGATATTCATAGTCAATCGTTTCAAATTTAAAATCACGCACTGGTACATATAATAATTTTGGCAGAAACAGAGTGAGGATGAAGAGGCGTGTGATGGTCCTCAGTCATTTATGAATAACAAGAACCCTTGCATGCATCTGAGCAGTGGAGCAGAGCTAAAATGCATTTTTTAATTAAAGCAGATAAAACCTTCTGCAGCATTTGATGAGGACCCCTTTAACTCGGTCAACCATGCATTACTATTTCCAAAGTGTTAATGGAAATATCCCGAGAGTCCGGTTGATGAAGTACACCACAGATTTGAGTATCCACCACAATAAGTTATTCTTCTCACAAAAGAGCTAGTCTCTTCATACATCATACTGGAGTATAAAAAAAAATTGTTTGAACCCTATTGCAAAGATTAAATCAAACTTCTAGAAGTGGAGCAAGCCGAAAACAACTCAATGGGCTCAATGTTTGCAGGAGCAACAATCTATGAAGGAGAAAACCTCATGATAGTTGTAGATCAAGCTCTAAGAGCTGTAGTGGTTTCACTACAAAGGAGCAGGCCTCATGGTAGAGAGCGTTAATAAATTTTAAAAGACATTACAGTAAAGACCCTATTGTTGAACAGACAGGTAAAGCAGCCAATAAATTTAAAATGCATTACAGTAAAGACCCTATTGTTGAACAGGCAGGGAAAGCATCCAGACAAGTCAATTATAAAAATTTAACATCACCATTAATCAAATTTATCAATGTACAAGGTCAATTATGTGTATTATAATTCGAATACATTTCTATATGACACGGGTGCTGACAATTATAAATTTTACCTACATAGATATTATACTAGCTTTCTTCAAATAAGTTTTAGAAGAGTATTAAGGGTCCTCCAATAAAAATGTTGATTAAAGGGATGCACTATAAAATTGAGGGTGAATTAAATCTCCCTTAGCCTCTAAAGCCCAAAATAAGAGAAACGTTTTTAGTTTTCTTTGGCTTCTTTCCAAAAGAAGTAGATTCAACAAACCACAAAATTTATCTAGCACATCAATTCAGATAATCAAATGTCATATCATAATGAAATAAATTCATGCACATAGAAGAAATAAACGATCAAACACAATTCCATTTGATTCACCTCCATGTGTTTATATTGTCTGATTATAGAAGATAAAATTGTGACCAACTACACAGTAACACACATAATAAATTAAGGATTATTTAACAATTTCCAAACCAAATACACAACAAAACCCTAAATCATCATGCACAAATCGTACATATGATGGATCGTCATCTTCTTGAAATGCCATTTCTCTACACGAAAGTGCTTGTTAGGTCCCTATATTACTAGTATAGTCCCTTATTGTTGTCAGTGTAACCCCCTTATTGTTATTATTATACCCTTGTAACCCGCATATTGTTATTATTGTGCCCTTAAATTATTATTGTTAGTTTGGATAGGATTACATTGCGGCCCCACTAGGATTACATTCTCCCCACTAGCATTACATTCTAGCCCCATGGACTCCTATATATAGAAAGGAGGTTTTGTAATTTGATTCATCCAAGAATTTTTCATTCATGTAATTTATTGGAGGTTTCCTCCTCGAAGTGGCTTATTTCTAAGGTGTTGATATCTCTTTTCTTCCCTTTTTGGAGCTGGTTTCACAACATTTGGTATCATAGCTTTAAGATTCTAGGGTTGCACTACTCCAAACGAGTCATTGTGGAATTTTCACTATAACGTTTTTTCTATGAAGGTTCAGAATCTGAAATTTTTAAAGTGCAAAGCCAAAATCCTAAGGAACATCGTTGCCAAAATTTCATAGTTTTGGTTCGCAATATTTTCAGAGATATGATCTTTGCAAATTAGGTCATTTTGTAGGCTCCTGAATTTAACCTAAATAGGTCATCATGGTATTTTCGTAATAACTTATTTTCTACGAAGGTTCAGAAGCTGAAATTTTTAGAGTGCAAAGCAGCAATCCTGAGGTACACCTTCACAAAATTTCAGATATTGGTTCGCAATATTTTTGGAGATATGATCTATGGAAATTAGGGATTTTTGAGGCTTGTGAATTTCATCTCAAAGAGGTGATCATGGGAAAATATTCATAGCTCTCTCTCTCTGAGCATCGGATTGGAATAATGTAAAAAGTGGCCATAAGTACATGGACTATAGGTTTGTCTCTATCAATTTCAGAGCCAAAGGAGGAAACAGTGACATGTGGCAAGTCGTACAAGTTCGCTCTACTGAACCAGTCCAAAATTGGGTCATTGTGAGAGATTGGACATAACTTTGTCTTGAAGAATCCAAATCAGATCAGACCTATGGAATTTGAAAGAAGCTTTATAGGGCTACTGCAGGGCTGAATTTCAGATATTTATGATCTGCAATTATAGATATAATTCAATTTCAATATCGAGCTCCTCAAAAGCAAGTAAAACGTGTGTATTTTTTTTTCGAATTGCATAAGTCTTCTTCGAAGAATCAAGTTAAATTGATTCCAAGGGCATATTGTAGAATAGATATAAGTATTGGATTCTAAAATGGCCCCTGAAAATAATTCAACACCCATTAAGCCTTTATAAAGATCTACTATGACTCGTGAAGAAAAAGAATGACAACATGACATATCAAAATTACAAGAGCAAGTGCAACAAATTTCTCGCTCGCAAAGAGCAATAAAAAGTGACATGGAAGTTTTGAAGAAAGGCGTGGAAACTAAGATGGATGGTTTGAGGAATGGCATGGAAACTAATATGGATGACATGGAAGCTGGCATGGAATCTAATATGGCTGGCATTGAATCTAATATGGATGACATGGAAGCTAAGATCGATGAGAAAATGGAAAACATGAAGAATTATATAGAAGTAGACATGGAAGGTTTGAAAAAGTTGATACAAGAAATGTTTCCTAATGGTGAAAAGATAGTAGAGGAAACTCATGATGAGAACAAAATAATTTTTGATCTTGATTTCATAAAATCTAATGTTGACAGGAAGAACCACCATATTCCAAAAATGGATATGAGGAAGTTTGATGGAAAGTATGTTGTAACATGGATACTACAGATGGAGCAATACTTTTATCTCCATAATGTGAAAAACACACAAAAGGTACGCATTGCAACTTTAAATTTAGAAAAAAATACATTTGTATGGTATCGATGGCTTTGTTCCCGTAAAAAACTTGTCACTTGGTCAATTTTTATAGAGGAAATGATAGCACATTATGAGGATACAAAGAGCAACACCTTCTTTAGACAATTGATAAATCTCAAACAAAAGGGTTTTTGGGGGGGCACATTGAGGAATTCCAAAAATTGAATATAAGGGTAATTTATATTCTAGAGGAACACAGGATTTATCTCTTCATAAGTACTTTAAAGGATAACATCCAACATGAGGTTTGTGTTTTGGAACCTGATTCATTGGAGAAGGCATTCAGGTTAGCAAGAAAAATTGAATGCAAAATTATGGCGACAAGGAAGCCTACCACTCACTTCTATAAAGAGGGAAGTGTTGCTACTCCTAGATTTCCACAACCTACAAAGTTGACACCACAAAAATTGGAAGAAAAAAGATCAAAAGGGCTTTGCTACAGTTGTGATAGCAAATACACTAAAGGTCATAAGTGTGCTGAGAAGAAATTATTTTACATAGATTGTGAAGAGGAAGGAGAAAATGAACAAGAAGAGGATATACACCAGGAACCAACCCAAGAAGCGGAAGAAATGAGTTTGACCATATTGTGTAATGGATTAGCAGGAATTACCACTCCTCAAACTCTCAAGATAGAAGGACATATCAATAAGAAAAATGTAATAGTGTTGATTGATTCAGGTAGTACCCATAATTTTATTCATTGTAAGGTAGCCAAGGAATTGAATTGTTTCCTATACCTGAAACTAGAATGTCAAGTGATGGTTTCAAATGGAAGAACTATAAATTGATCTGGGAAATTCCATAATATGAAGCTAACCATGGGGGAATATGTATTGAATAGTCCAATGCTTTCCATTCCTATGGGAGGTGCTGATGTTGTACTAGGAGTACAATGGTTACAGTCTTTGGGGACGGTAGCTTTTAATTTTCAAGAAAGTTTCTTCAAAAATTTTCAGAAGGAAAGGAAGTCGAATTATGGGGTATTGGAGGGAAGCTAGGAAAGATAATAATCTCTAATTTCATGACAAAGCTTCTAAAGAAAGAACAATGAGGCATAATTGCACAATTATGCTCACTAGAAGTTCCAACATCAAAATCATCTATTTCTGCAGATCTCCAAAAATTCTTGGACAATCATTCCAAGGTTTTTCAAGCTCGAAAAGGACTCCCACCTACTCATGATCATGATCATACTATTCATTTGATTCTAGGAAGTGTTCCTCCAAACATCATGCCTTATAGATATCCTTATGTCCAAAAGAGTGAAATTGAACGTATGAATGTAGAAATGTGAGAGGCAGGTATAATTCAACCTATTCAAAGTTCTTTCTCTGCTCTTGTAGTATTGGTACACAAGAAGGATGGATCATGGTGCATGTGTCTAGATTATAGGGAGCTCAATAAGCTCACCATTAAAGATAAATTTCCCTTTCATGTGATTGATGAATTATTGGATGAATTACATGGAGAAAATTATTTTACCAAATTGGATCTTCGTTCATGGTATCATCAAATTAGAATGAAGACTGAAGATATTCCAAAAGAAACATTTCAAACTCATGAGGGTTGATAAGTTTTTTGGTCATGTATTTTTGGTGCATGTGTCTAGATTATAGGGAGCTCAATAAGCTCACCATTAAAGATAAATTTCCCATTCATGTGATTGATGAATTATTGGATGAATTACATGGAGAAATTTATTTTACCAAATTGGAAATTCGTTCATGGTATCATCAAATTAGAATGAAGACTGAAGATATTCCGAAAGCAACATTTTAAACTCATGAGGGTTGATGAATTTTTGGTCATGTCTTTTGGCCTTACCAATGCACCTTCTACATTTCAAGGGTTGATGAATTCCATTTTCAAACACCTACTTAGAAAATTTGTGCTAGTATTTTTTGATGATATACTAATCTACAACAGGTCTTGGAAGGATCATGTTCAACATGTTGACAGGGTGCTCAAACTATTATAGGATAAAAAATTATATGCAAAAAAATCCAAATGTTTCTTTGGAGTACAAGAACTGGAATATTTGGGTCATATTGTATCTCACGAGGGTGTTAAGGTAGACCCTAACAAAATTAAAGCCATTAAGGAATGCAAAGTCCCCACAACCATAAAGCAGTTGTGAGGATTTCTCGAGCTAATAGGGTATTATCGAAATTTTGTTAAGAATTATGGGAGAACAGCAACACCTCTAACAACATTATTGAAGAAATATGCATTTTCATGGACTCCTGAAGCAACTAAGGCCTTTGAACATCTTAAAGAGGTAATGTGCCTAACACCAGTCTTAGCTATGCCAGACTTCACAAAAAAATTTATTGTGGAATGTGATGCCTCAAGAAATGGAATTGGTGTTGTTTTAATACAAGAAGGAAGACCCATTTCTTTTGAAAGTCGTCCAATCAAAGGAAAGTATTTACAAAAACCTATTTATGAGAAGGAAATGTTAGCAATACTGGATGCACTAAAGAAATAGAGAACTTACCTAATGGGAAGACACTTCAAGGTAAAAACTGATCATGATAGTCTTAAACACTTTTTGGATCAAAGAATATTTTCAGAAGTGCAGCAAAAATGGGTCACAAAGATGTTGGGTTATGAATTTGAAATAATATACAAAAAAGGGAAGCTAAATGCTGTTGCAGATGCACTCTCAAGAAAGAATGAAGACGTAGAAGCATTGCTTTGTGCCATTTCTATTATCCAACCAGATTGGATAACTGAAGCAAGATATGAATGGAAGAAGGATGAAGACGCGTGGACACTCATTCAAAAGTTGCAGCAAGATCCTAGTGCATCTGATACATTTAGTTGGAGAAATGATTCGTTATGGTAGAAATATCGCTTATATCTTTGTAATAATTCCCACCTAAAACAAAATATTCTTTTGGAATTGCACACTTCTCCTTTAGGAGGACACTAAGGATTTTTAAAAACTTACCACAGGGTAAAGAAAGAATTTTTTTTCAATGGCCTTAAATCTAATATTCAAAAGTTTGTGGTGGAATGTTTGGTTTGCCAGCAGAATAAATTTGAGACAATTAAGACCTCGAGTCTTCTACAAAATTTATCCATTCCAAGTCAACATTGGGAGGATATTTCAATGGATTTTATCACAGGTTTACCTAAGTCCAAAGGAAAGAGTGTAATCATAGTGGTAGTTGATATACTTACCAAGTATGCACACTTTTGTGCATTATCTCATCCATTTAAAGCAAGTATAGTTGCTACTACATTTATGGACACAATTCAAAAGCTACATTGAAACCCAAGGGTTATTGTGAGCGACATAGATCCCATTTTTACTGGAAATTTTTGGACAAAGTTATTTTCTTGTTTGCGTACTCAATTAGCTCATAGCTCATCTTATCATCCTGAATTTGGCACAAAATCGAATGAAACAACAGACAGATCAACATCGAAGCGAGAGAATTTTTGATGTAGCAGACTGGGTATTTTTACGGCTACAACCATACAAACAAATGTTCTCAAGAAATTTAAGAAGGATAATAAATTATTGTGAAAGTACTATGGTCCTTACAAGGTGTTGCAAAATATTGGTACTATTGCATACAAATTGGAGCTCCCTTCTTCTTCACGAGTGCATCCAATTTTTCATGTTTCATGCTTAAAGAAGGTTAAAGGTGAAAATCTTCTAGTTCAAACAATATTTCCAGAACTTGATGAGGAAGGAAAAATCATATTGGAACCTGAAGCAGTCACGGAAATAAGAACTCAACAGCTACAGAGTTGATCAATTTCAGAGTATCTCATCAAGTGGAAGAACATACCCACTAAAGATTCTACATGGGAGGATGATAATTCTATACAAAAGCACCCAGAGCTACTCAAGCATTGAGGACAACACTTTTTTGAAGGAGAGGGGCATGTTAGGTCCCTATATTACTAGTATAGTTCCTTATTTTTGTTAGTGTAACCCCCTTATTGTTATTATTGTGCCCTTGTAACCCCAATATTGTTATTATTGTGCCCTTAAATTATTATTTTTAGGTCGGTTAGGATTACATTGTGGCCCCACTAGGATTACATTCTGGCCCCATGGACTCCTATATATAAAAAGGAGGTTTTGTAATTTGAATCATCCAAGAATTGTTCATTCATGTAATTTATTGGAGGTTACCCCCTTGAAGTGGCTTATTTCTAAGGCGTTGATATCTCTTTTCTTCTCTTTTTGGAGCTGGTTTCACTACAGTGCCCATAAAAATGACGATTTCCCTCTATAGGTTTCTATCTAATAAAAATGACTCCAGGTAGTTGTTTGTAAGAGTGGTCCTATAATGATATGATTTAGGAACTATAATAGAATTAGAAGTCCTTGTAGAACAGAGTTCTAGAAGTACCATGATGAGATATTCATAATAACTCTTTTCATGCTCCAAAATACCATATTGAATTATCATATTTAGAAACTGTCTCTAGAGTGCATAGTCAATTGGAATATTGCTATATGCAAAGACAAATTTCATGTCTCCATTCATTTCCTGGAAATGATGTATAAAAGGTTGATCGTAGACCCTGATTTGATGAAGGTTTCAGCCCTCTCTCATTACTAGTTGGATGTTTGAATCAAAATTGTAACCATTTTTTCTAGCAATGACTCCTTTCCTAAAGAAGTTATCATTAGGCGTAATTTTGAAAATTTCCCCACCCTATGAAACATGGTGTATTTTCACTTCAAGCCGGTTGTGATAATTTATCATCTTAAGGTTACCTATTGTTGATGTCGTATTCTAATACAGCCTATGATATAACCAAATAATTCATTAATAGGCTGTTGATTGCCAGTTGGAATTGCTGAACTTGTAGTGCCAAGAGGATTAAGATTCACATTACCATTGGATGTCGTCTATCCTTACTTATCAAATGGAAAAATACTCACCTTTCCTTGAACTTGTAGCTAGTTAGGCTACCCCGTAGACATACAAAATAAAGATTTACTCTCTTGAGTTTCTGGTCTCTGATATCCCATGCCTTGCAAATCTGTTCTATATGCACAAGTAGACTGATGGGCATTTCTTAAATTGTGATTTAAAAATCCAAGTTGGTGCTCATGATAGGGCACTGCTCATGTGGACATGTATAGACATTTTGATCTTCCAATGGAGATTCTTGTGGTAACTTTCTTTTTCTGATACAATATACATTATCTCCTACCTGAAGAGCTAAAAATCCCTCATTTGAAATACCTACATTGAAATGGTCA
The DNA here is from genome assembly GCA_034641835.2 of Pinus albicaulis. NCBI lineage: Eukaryota > Viridiplantae > Streptophyta > Pinopsida > Pinales > Pinaceae > Pinus > Pinus albicaulis. Next base: position 643,578,416 of record CM076571.1, read on the forward strand.
AAGTCTTGTGGTTTGCATTCCTGTACCTCAAAACTTAAGAGATCCAAGTCCTGTCGTTTGCAATCCTTCACATTAGTATTTGTATAAATAGATTTCAGGTCATCTTCAAAGCCTTCATCATACTCATTGCCGCTGCTTAATGTCAAAGACCCAACATGTGTAGTCACTGCAACACTAGTTCGTGGACAAGCATTAGAGTTTTCCTGGCAAGCCAATGCTTCCTCTTGGTTAACAACTGCTAACCAAGTTGCACTTTATTTAGCTGTCATCTTATCCTGCAAGCACTTTGACTGCCTAACAAGTTTGGAAATTTTGGCTATATAAGGTGACATGTGATAACAGCAGTAAGAACCCCCACCTTCCAAGTCTTTCTTAGATCATGAGGATTTTTATAAGGAAGAGGCCCTTGTCCTTTTGGCAAGCCTAATTGTGGCCACCAAGGAGGATAAATACCCTTTTCTAAAGGATACCTTTGCTGAGGTGGATCATAGTGCTACATAAGGGTAGAAAGAAGAAAACCCAAAGTGTTGCCCTAAAGTTCATAAAGAGTATGAGAGGTAGGAGCCACAACCATATTACTCTCATTTGTTGCAGATGTTGCATGTTCTGCTTGACATTTGGTGATTGCAGCAAGGTCGTTTCTATCAAATCTAACCTTCTCCTTCCACCATGCTCTAAGATTGTCAAAGGCTCCACATACAGGCTTCCCCTTTTCAAGAATGATGCCATATACAAAACCTTGTGCTTTGCAAACTTCCATCATTTTCAACATGTACTTCAGTATACCATCCTCTGCCTGAAACATATTTTTCTTTTGGGATTTTTCTTGTGACTGTCTCTATTTTTCTGTTTCGCTGTGATATTTTCCCTTTCGTTTCTCCTTAATGCACCTAAGCCAGATGTGATCCTTCCACATCTAATTCTCAAGCTCATCCACAACAATGTCATTCTCACTAAGTTGATCATCATGCATAACCTGACCCTCATTTTCACACATTGAATCTCATTCAAGGGGAATAGAAAGAATATCCAATTTCCTGGATAACCCATCTCATCATAAATTCCCATGAATTCTACCCTAGATTGGTTGTGCCAAATTTTTACAACTGATTGGAGGAAAACCAAGGAAAAAAAAAACTGTGAAAATATCCTTCCAGTATTGATCCTACTAATATTTATCTTCTAGCAGAGAAAGTCCCCGTTCTATCACAATTAGTGATGAAATAAACATTAGCTTCAGCCTTAGTTTCATGTAGGGAAGGCTACATAAATTAACACCGCCTTCGTAAATGGAGACATCCAAGTAAAAAGAAACAACACTTTGGCATATTCATGGCAGTGTGAAGCAAATATAGAAGTTACAAAATTTTGCATCTATTGGACAAGAGAAGAATTTCTCAAAAATTACAAGGTTTTTTCCACATCCAATTGTGCAATGGTGCAGCATCCAAATCTAACACTCTTAATTCACAAACATAAAAAAACATTCGAAATCACTACAACACTCCAGCTTATTCTCTAACAAAATTTAGACAATATCTTCAAATAATTAAAAAAAACATAACCCACTGAAATTGTTGTTAATGTTACTTTGTAGGGCTTCAGTACAACTAAAGAAATCAACCATTAGTATGAGACAAAAATTGATAGTCTGGAAGGATTGTGTTAGAATATAAAGACTCGCCCCAAGAAAATTTTCATGAATCACTGACATAGAGAACCAACAATACATAACATAAATATAAATATCTCACAAAAAATCCCCAAATATTTGGTCACATCGATGAATGCAGACCCGTAAATACAATGTAAGTAGTCTCTTCCATCATGCATGTCTTAATTTATGTTGTTAAACATGCTCATGCTGACATCTTGAATTTTAATATGTTGCAAAACAGAAACAGAAGCCTACAAGTAACAAACATTAGTAAACTTGAAAATTGTTAAATATATTTATTCTAAAACCACTTTGGGAAACTAGTGATTCCATTGAACACCAAATTGATCGAAACATTGCTTAAATCATAAATAAAATTTGGAAAAAGAAAATGAAAGCAAGACATCAATGTTAAATATAAATCAACCTTGTTAAGGGATGTAATAAGAACTTAAAAGTGAGCATTGACCATTGAAATGTTGTGTTGTATTATCATTAATATTCATGATCCAGGGAGTCTAAAAAAACATGCTATAGAATGGTGGATTGAAGTTGAAACTTCAGGGAAGTTTCATCCAAATTATATGATACCGATTTGGTATTTAAGTTTTCTTGTCAAGTTTAAACTCAAAGTTTGGTGTCTGTCATAATCTATGTTCACTCTGTCGCAAGATCTCATGCAATTACTAATTCAAAGATCCATCTTATATCCTTGGAGGCATTTCATTTCAAAAAATTTCAAAGCTAATGAATGACTTGATGAACTTGGAACCATCAGCTGCTGCACCCAAGGAGAATGTTCAGCTTAATCTACAACCCAGGGAAGTAGGTGAAAATCCCTATTCTTCTAGTAGACCTGCTCATATTCATTTAAGTAACATGAATTTACAACCAAAGAGATTCCATACATTCGTTGCATTGACTATCACTGGCATTATCCCATGAAACTCTAGTAATAAAAATTCTTTGCTTGTAGGCCTTGTAGCACACAGCCTGCCAATCTTTGTAGGCTAGCAAGCCCTCCTCTTCTCCCACAACTGCTTTATATTTTCCTTGTTGCTTGTATAATGAAGGAAATGAAATTTCAGAAGTCAAGTTTGAAATTGTGAGTAACCTCCATAGATTAGTTCTTATGAATTCTATGTACGATATTCATTTCTCTTGAACTTTGCACCATAGACTAGACACAGAAAACATTGATTCCTCACTTTGTAAAAATTTTCAATGCACAACCCTATGCAAGAAATTTATTTAAACATTGTGAAGATCTGATGCACATGATGCAGTTTTCCTGTAGGAGTAGAGATCAAATCTGATGAAGTGCAGGACGATGATGCACAAAATTCCATGCAATGCAAGGTATCCTATTTTATCTTTTACCTCGTCCACCCTCAACTGTCTATATTTACTTTTGTTTCCAGGATGTTGGCATCCATTAATCTATGCAAACCTCTCTTAAAAAATATGGATAAAATCATTGCCGACAGTAAGTCCAAGCTCTCTGTGCATACTCTACATCACACAAAATCCTTCCAAGACAAGGGGTTATAAAAGAATAGGTTTAGCAGTTGGAGTCTTATTACATGTTCAACTCTGTCAGTACTATCAAACATAAAAGTTAATTGTGGAATTTGGTCTACCCATAAACTACCATGCATGTGGATCATTGCCTCAGTGTTGTTGAAGTTCCATTGAATGGTGCTTGACATGATGGTGTTACGTAGTAAACTGATTCTTCTCAACATATGCTTCAGTTAACGATATTATTTACCATACGTTAGCCAGCTGAGATAGATTTATACTATATAAAAAAACCCGATTAATACAAATTAATATCACCCTAATACTTGCAACGGGATGTGGTTTAGTGTGAGGGATGGGAGGGCAACATGAAAACAACCCAGGTTCAAACCTCGACAAGTGTAGATCCATTGTGTGCATGTGTGAGGGAAGCTATTTGACCTCCCAGAGTTGGCTTCGCTTCATCAACAAAGGGCCTTAACAAAAGTTAGACTTGTGTTAAGTGGATATTAATGGGATACTTTATCTCTATTATTATATAGCTTAGATGTTTAATTTAAAAAAATATAAATACATATATTGCATATAATAAAAGTCTATATTATTCTGATTTTATATATTAGTTGACATACAGAGCGCGCACACACATAATTTTGTATGAAACTGAACTATATATATATATATATATAGTTTAGTTTCACATAATTTAGCCATAGAGGTCAATTAAATTTCTTATAGAGTTCAATTAAATTCTTATATTAACAGATTTTTTTATATGCACTCAATAACTCATTTTTGTTATTTTTATACATGGTTTAACATTATCTTGTGTTGGTTTTCACCAATATTGTAGATGCTTTATGAGGAGCGGGGCTCTTCCTTGAAATATCTGACATCATTCGAGGCTTGGAGCTTATTATTTTAAAGGAATTCATGCAAGCTCGCAGTGACAAGATTTGGGCTCGCTTTGTTGTTAAGGCAGTGCCATGGTTTCAAATAAGATAATTAATTCTCGAACCTTTGATTCGATGTAAAGATGCCTCTTTTATTTGTGTTTAGTTGCTTGAGCAGACCATAGAGTTCAAGAATTGGCATTTGGATTTATAATGGGAACATGGTATGAAATTTATTTTAAGCCTGCATGTGTTTCTAGAGTTGGAGAAAAGTGCTAGACCAAACAAATTGCTATGGCTGATGCTTAACAACTAACAATTGGAGATTTTTCTTGGGAATTTGATTGTGTAGGGTTGAATGCCATGGAATACTCTATATATCAACCTCTATATTTCACCATATGTGCTCATGTATCTTTTGGCATATAAAATTCTAAAGGCACCCTAGTCTGATTTGTCATGTTGTGTAATTTGGCAGTTTCATGGTATTTTTGCATAGTAGTGCCTTCTTGGATTGGAAGTGAAACTCTAGTGATGTAAAAAAATCAATAAATTTTAAAGAACCACTCAAAAATTTGAAAATCGTAATTTTGATCTCTAGTGAGCCCTGGACATGCATGTTACTAAGGACAACTTGCACTTAGCAAAAGACAGTGAAATCATTTTGGTAGAATTAGTACCCTCACTTGAAGGTGTAAATTAGAAATATGGAATTTTCAGAAGATGCACAAGGAGAAATAATATAGCACTATATTTTATGGCTTCTCCCTATGTACATCTGCAGGAGGTTGTGTGCAATTAGGTCAGGTTGTAACAAAAATTTTAACGTGAGAAATGAAAATTTTCAACTTGGCATGAAATTTTGACACTTTGGGTGCATTCTAAGTATGGAATATAGTTTTTCATGGCATATAGGATAACCCCTTTTCCTTATCATCCATCAATTTTGTAATTTATGTACATGGCGTGCAATTTTTCATGCAAGTGGACATTTTGGCACTATGAAAATAATAGTACAGAAAGCATATTTTGGTTCATGGGAGAATAAATCAAGGTAGGAGATGGTGTTGGTGAGAAATATCAGTAGGTGTCCCCTCAAACATGGCATGAAAATAAATGATAATAGAGGCTAACCTGGAAAATTTCCCATTCCAAAGACCTGCAAGCATGGCATTGGTGATCAAGTTTGACTTTGCCAAACTCAAAGCTGACATATTGCATGGTAGGATACTTGATGGTTTGGGAACCTGTCTTTTAATGGTTAATTCCCGTGAGGAGGATTTTCACCTTTGACATTGTAAAATAGATTAATGTTGAGGGTTGAAAATTACTTACTTGATTACCAATGGATGAGAGGACATTTCCCTAGCAAGGACATTTCCTTAAACAATATGGCCATGGCTTTTCATTCCAGAAGCTCATTCTTCATAAGGAAATTGCCTTAAACAACATGGGTACAAATAATTTGATGCAAGCTAAACACAAAGAATATGATAAATTCCATAAGGGGGAGGATCAATGGAAATTAAGGATAAAAACTATCATTATATAGAAAACAATCAAGGTGTGCACCCACGTATATGGTTAATTTCTCCATTTTTCTATGTTATTACACTTTTGTGGGAAACGTTTAATGAATTTCCAGCAATAGACAAACAACAATATGGATGCAATGATGAACCTCATATTACAAATAAATCCTTGAAATTTCTTTCTCTAGTAGATCTTCAACTAGGCTCGCAGGGGAATTTCCCATTAATCCATCCATGCCTTTACAATTGAGAGAGCTTATGCGTGATGCCATTTTTCATCCTACTAGCCAAAATGTTCCCATGAGATGTGCTAATTTGACCAAATTATAGGGTTTGTTGTACCACGTGTATGTCTTCTCATTGGAATGATTTTCAAGGTTTTTTCTTCACATCCACTCCCATTAGAATAACATTATCTGAAAAATCAATAAGGAGCTCTTTAAGATGTTGACTCTCTTGATTAGAGTAGAACAGGAAGGATTCTGCACTTGCCTAGGTTTATACATGGTATGATGTGCATTCTATTCCAGTGCTTTATTTGGTACACCATTATATGCATGGATTGCATGATTTTAGGCCTAGAAAATATACTTTGAAATATGTGCCAAATTTGAACCTTATTCGTATGTTATTATCCCTACTCTATTCATTTATTCATTTAAAAATTCATCCCCTTTTATTCTAGTTAGTAGATAAGCCTTTCTTAACAAAGTGGGCCTACCTTTAGGCTAAATGCCATGACCAAGGTGTATCTATTTCATCAAAATTATGCAGGACATTGCCTAGGACCAAATTCCTAGGCTTAGTTATCGATGAGATATCAGGCGATAACACAGATTGACAACATTAAATGATGACATCATGTTCTTGAGGGGAGATTACACTTGAGTCTCTGTAATGATAGCAAATTTGATTTACCACTTGATCACATCATGAATGACAAAAATATTTTTTCAGACATTAAGGAGAACACAGGGTAGCCCTAGGTCCATAACATGTACACAAGTGTAATCACTTCCTGATGGCGTAAGTTCAATGACTACCTCCAGATGTTGGGTAAAGGCTATGTGAATGGAACTTGGTCAATAGTGTTTGCCTCAAAGAAAATGAGGGTAAGCTTGGGTTTGCAGTAAATGCACATGGTTGATCACCTCCCAGTGCCATGAGTTCAATCCCTTCCTATCCCCCATCAGTGAAGCATGTGAGAATGGAATCTTGAACAAAGGTATGAAACTCCTCGCTACTAGCCTATTGGGAATTGGTGTATTCTTCCCATATCTAGATGTTGTTTTTACATTTTTTTATCAAACTTATTTAGTTATTTGGCCTTTTCTACCAAGGAAGTCACTCTGTTGGGGGGTTCTCAAGGTGATATGACAGATAGGATGGTAGGGAATTTAATGAATTTTATCCATTTAGCTTTAAAATATGTTTCTCTTAGAATATTTTGATAAGAATGGCTCGCCATTCATGAGGAGTCTCATTTGGAATTTCATTGCAAGGGAATATTTGTGCCAACTTTATTCTTTCCAGTTACATCCTCCCCACTCTAGACTTCATGGATAATTGTGTTTGCAGGTTTTGTGGATCCCATGATACATGTCTGGTGCACTCATCACATGCAAGGACTTATGGTCAGTTGTGGGAAAAAGCTGTGCAATTTAGCACAACAGACTATTAAACTACATCTTCTCTAGATTAGGACATGTGGACAATTCAACTACATCTTGTGTGGATTAGGAAATTGTAGAAATTATATTCACTAAGCATGCATATGTCCAAGATCCACCTGATCTCAGACAATTTAACTTTATGCAAGATATTGAATCTATTCCACTTTTTAATCTTTTGTGGAAAAATAATCAATTGCACATAACACAGTTTTTAACCTGGAAAGCATGAAGCTGAAAACCCCAACTATATATTATGTAACATGGAGATCATATGAAAATATCATACAAGCATACAAATATTTTCATAAACCCTCAGTACGATATAATCGTCATACACTAATCAGGACCAATATTTCAAATCCACTGCGCAATCTCTTCTGAAGAGTAGCTCTGAATGAATTTGAATTAATCCATCCTTGACTGCAAAATCCTCATTGGAAACTCCAATGTGTGTGTGATGCAATCAATGCATCACTATAGTCACAATAGATAGTCTATCTTTCCCTTTCACCTATCTCTCCACTGGTCTTCACTGAAACTACCATGCACTATAGTTAACTGATGTATTGTTCAGTTGATTAATGAGTTATTATTTATGAATTAATTAACTAATTAATTCATTCCACTCCCACTAGTGTATCAATCAGTTAGACTGGATACAACTAGCTCAACTGAGTCTAACTGAGTTAAACTGAATACAACTCCATAACTAATTCTTCCAACTATGTCATAACTCTGTCACTTGAGTTCTAACTGAGTATTCCATGCATTAGCTCAGTTAAACCCTTAGGCATTGTGTAATTTCTTCTGTCAGCTAATGTGCCACATCTGTGCACTGAACTGAAGTGCTCCAAGAGAATAATTTGTTGTTTAGAGTCTGATTATTATTAAGAGCTAATAATAATCGACATGCATCTATTTTTAGATTCACAATCTATAAATAGACTTCGCCCAATATTCTAAAAATAGAATTTCATCTATTTTTGCAACTTGACCAACAATCCAAAAATAGCATCCTACAACTTTTGAAATATGATCATCATGTCTAAAAATAGACTTGCGCCAAAAATAGCCTACGGGCCCACTTAGTGAAGGCGACTCTTTTCACTAAGCTCATAATCTTGTTGAATCTCAACATTCCCTCTCAACAACATAGGGATTATCCTTCACCCCGATCCTGCCTCTATGGTATTCAAATTTGCTCCTGGTGAGCACCTTCATCAGAATATTTGCATCCTGATCCTTCGTAGGAATGTAATGAAGCAACATGATCTTCCGCTACACACAATCTCTGATATGATGATACTGGATATCAATATGTTTAGATATATCATGAAACACAGGATTAACCAAGATTTTACTACAACTCTAATTCTCACAATGAATCACCATGGGATCTAAATGTGAACCAAACAAACCAACCAGGATCTTCCTCATCCAGATAACCTCACATGTAACTTGACTTGTTGCCATGTATTCCTCTTCTTTTGAACTGAGTGCCACAGATATTTGTTTCCTCTTGTACCAAGAAACTGTCGTAGATCTGATACTGAAAATCCCTCCTGATGTGCTCTTTCTTTCTATTGGGCTTCCTTCCCAATCTGCATCTGTGAAGCCATGCATATTCACCTCATCCGTCTGTCTGTACCATAAACCATACTCAGATTTTACCTTGAGATATCTCAAGACGTGCTTGCCTGCCTTCAAAAAGAGCTTGGTAAGCTTAACCATCGCTTGTGAAATCTGGTTCACCGCATAGCATATGTCCAATCTTGTATTGACTAAATACATGAGCGAACCCACCAACTATCGATAAATAGTGGAATCCACTACCTCTGCCGATGTAGAATCCTCTTTCTTCCAATTGCCTGGAAGAGGAGTGTCGATAGGCTTGCAGCCTTGCATGTGAAACTTCTCCAGTATCTCTTGGGCATACTTTCCTTGAGACACAAAGAGTTCACCTTCCCTCTGCCATATTTCCATCCAAGGAAATAATGAAGGAGGCCCAGATCCTTCATCTCAAAATCCTTTGCAAGATCTGCCTTGCATGAGTGTATCAACTGCTCATCACCTATTAGTATTAAATCATCAACATAAAGTACAATGATTAAAAGCTTACCCTCCACCAAAAACTGGTACAGGTTTTCATCTGCCTCACTCTTGGTGAAGCCAAGTCTAGTGAAATAGTTGTCGATCCAAGTGTACCACGCATGTGATGCTTGTTTGAGCCCATACAACTCTCTTTTGAGCCTGCACACATGCGACTCGCTGCTGAAGATCTCAAATCCTTCAGGCTGCTCAGTGTACACCTCTTCCTCAATGATCCCATTAAGGAACACAGACTTCACATCCATCTGAATAATGTGCCAACCCATCTGCGCTAAGAGAGCAAGGATCGTCCATATGGAAGAATACCGTGTGATAGGTGCAAAGGTTTCTTCATAGTCAATCCCCTCAATCTGTGAGAAGGCCTGGGCAACAAATATTTCCTTCTACTTCTCAATGCTCCCATCAGTAGCTTGCTTTACCTTGTAGATCCATCTTGATCCTACAACTAATTTTCCCACCGGCCTTGGAACAATCTCCCAAGCACTGTTTCTAAAAATGGAGTCATACTCTTCCACCATGGCATCTACCCATGTGGGATCCTGCACTGCTTCATCGAAAGACGATGGCCCTGTCACGATACACTTGCTCATAAGAGCCATGTATCCAGTAAATCGGTCAGGTGGCTGTCTTGATCTGTGCTGTGATGTAGGCACTCCTACATTCTGTGTCGCATCACGTTTCAGTGTCTCAGCTTCTGTGGTACACTTTCTACCTTTTCTGATGTTTGGTTTTGCATGAGTGGACTCCTCCACTACATGAATCTCCTCCTATGGCTGTTCCACATCCAGAGGCTCATCTTTGGGAACAAGAAGTTCCTCTTCCACATGCAAGTGTAGCTCCCTCTCAAGCGACAACTTCATGGCTTTCACCTTATTGAATTTTATATCCTGTCACACAACAGTCATCTGACTATCTGGAAAATACACACGATAATTATGGAGTGTTTCTATGTACCCCAAAAATATCCCAACCTCTGCAGTCAGCTCCAGCTTCTTCCTGGAATCCTTCGTCACATAAATGTAAACAGGTGAGCCAAAAATATTCAAATGAGAAATATCAGGCTTCTTACCGGTGAAATCGTCTTCGGGTGTACTCATGCTAAGTACTCTATGAGGACAAAGTTTTTGCACATAAACCGAAGTGTTGCATGCTTCCGCCCACAAGCGCATCGGTAGGCCTTGGTCATGCAACATCGCTCGTGCAGCACCCACGATCATTCTATTCTTTCTCTCTGCAACCCCATTCTACTATGGGTTATGAGGCGCTATGAGTTCTCTTCGAATTCCTTCTTTGCTATAGAAGTCTTTGAATTCACTAGAGATGTATTCACGACCATTATTGCTCCGTAGAGCTTTCACTTGCTTCCCTGACTCCTTCTCCACCAATGCCTTGAACTCACAAAACATTGAGAACATTTCACTCTTCTTCTGCATGAAGAATATCCAGCATCTAAGAGAATAATCATCAACAAATATCACATAATACATGTGCTTTGTTGTTGAAGCAACTGAGAATGGTCCACACACGTCTATGTGAATTCTCTCCAGGATCACCGAAGCATGGTTCTCCTTGTCATGAAAGGTGGTCTTCACAAACTTACCTATAGTACATCCCTTGCACTGATCTGAATGCACAAGAGTACCCTTGGGAAGTCTAGTAAAAATTTGCTGCAAAATCTTCAAAGTGCCATGGTGAAGATGGCCCAATCTCCTGTGCCATAATTTACCGTCATCCCGGATCACCACTTCATCTGCTTTTCCCACCATTGCAGCGCAACCATCTACCTCTAGCTTGTCGAGATTCTTAATTAAAACACCTATCTTCTTGGTTTGACCCATTTTTTCATGTCGAAGGAAGGCTTTTCCCTCACTGAAAACAACATCATAACCCTTGTCTTCTGGCATTGCGAATGAGACCAAGTTCTTCTTATGACCTGGAACATGCATGACATTCTTCAACAATAATGGATTACCGGAATCCCTCTCAAAGGTAATGGTCCCAGTGCCAGTCGCACTGTACCGACCATCGTCGCCCATCTCTATATGCATATGGAGGTCCTTCTCCTTCAAGCCACTAAACAACTCTTTGTCTCTTGTCATATGGAAAGACACACCACTGTCAAGATACCACACTGGTACCATGCAGCTTGAAACCAAGCATGCAATCAATGAAATAGCTCAAATTGCCAGGCTAAGGCCTCTCCAGCTGCAAATCCAGTAGCCTGCTTATTCTTCTTCTTCTGTGGACATTTAGTGGCGAAATTTCCATGTTCGTGACAGTGAAAACACTTCACTTTGGACAAATCCTGCTTCTTTCCTTTAGCACTAGATTTTGAAGGATTTTTGTTCCCCTTCCCTTTCCTTGCTTTGGCAGCCAAATAAAAATTCTCTTCATCTTCATTCTTCGATGAAGATCCATCCCTAGTACCCTGCCTTATCTCCTCCTGCACAAGATCCGACCAAAGACGCTCCCATCCTGGCAGTTTCTCCCGTCCATTGATAGAGTCTTCGTAGCTATGCCAACTCTTTGGAAACCTAAGGAAAGAAAATCTCACCAAGTCTTATTCATCAAAATTAAACCCCACACTTCCCAGTTCATCCTTGCAATGAACAAACTTCGTGAGGTATTTTGGAATACTTTCGCCTTTCTCCATTTTTATTTTTCTGAGCCTGTCTTTAAGTGCCAACTTCCTCTGGTCACTTTTGCTTTGGAAAAATTCTATCAAAGCCTTCCAAATTAAGAATGGAGTGGATTTCCCATGAAGTATGGACACAATATGGTCCTTCACACCTTCCAACAGAATTCTCCTCGTCTTTGTTGTCTTATTTTTCCATGCATCAAGTAATGCAGCATCGATAGATCCCAGCTTAGGAACATCGCTATCAATGAACTCCTTCAGCCCATTATCCTACATCACCACCTCCATCCTATCCTTCCAGGCTATGTAAGTCAAGCTCCCATCAAGGGCATACTCCAATGTCAACCAGTTGAAAGAAATTTCAATGTATACTCGATTTCTACACCAAGAATCTTCTGTAGCAAATTCGAATTGTCCACCAGCACAAAATCACTTCACAATTGTAATCTTCAATCAACAATGCTCTGATACCATGTAGAACTTATATGTACTAAGCATGCATATGTCCAAGATCCACCTGATCTCACACTATTTAACTTTATGCAAGATACTAAATCTATTCCACTTGTTAATATTTTGCAGAAAAATTAATTGCACACACATGTGAAGCATAAACAAAAATAATCAATCTCACATAACACAGTTTTTAACTGGGAAAGCCTGAAGCCAAAAACCACAACTATATATTATGTAACATGGAGATCATATGAGAATCTCATGCAAGCATACAAATATTATCACAAACCCTCAATACAGTACAATCATCATACACTAATCAGAACCAATCTTGCAAATCCATGCACCGATCTTTGACACCTGCTAGCCTGCCTCCACTACGCAATCTCTGCTGAAGAATAGCTATGAATGAATTTTAATTACTCCATCCTCGACTGTGAAATCATCATTGGCAACTACAATGTGTGTGTGATGCAATCAATGCATCACTATTGTCACAACAGATAGTCTATCTTGCCCTTTCACCTATCTCTCCATTGGTCTCCACTGAAACTACCATGCACTGTAGTTAACTAATGTATTGTTCAGTTGATTAATGAGTTATTATTTATGAATTAATTAACCAATTAATTCACTCCACTCCCACTAGTGTATCAATCAGTTATAATAGATACAACTAGCTCAACTGAGTCTAACTGAGTTAAACTAAATACAACTCCATAAATACTTCTTCCAGCTATGTCATAAATTTCCACTTGAGCTCTAATTGATTCCTCCATGCATTAGCTGCAGTAAACCCTTAGGAATTATGTAATTCCTTCTGTTAGCTGATGTGCCACATCTGTGCACTGAACTGAAGTGCTCCAAGAGAATAAGTTGTTGTTTAGAGTCTGATTATTATTAAGAGCTAATAATAATCGACATGCATCTATTTTTAGATTGAAAATCTATAAATAGACTTCGCCCAATAATCTAAAAACAGAATTTCATCTATTTTTCCAACTTGACCAACCATCCAAAAATATCAGCCTGCACCTTTTGAATTATGATCATCATGTCTAAAAATAGACATAGTCTAAAAATAGACTTGCGCCAAAAATAGCCTGTGGGCCCACTTAGTGAAGGCGACTCTTTTCACTAAGCTCATAATCTTGTTGAATCTCAACACTCCCTCTCAACAAGATAGGGATTATCCTTCACCGTGATCCTGCCTCTATGGTATTTGAATTTGCTCCTGGTTAGTGCCTTCGTCAGAATATCTGCATCTTGATCCTCTGTAGGAATGTACTGAAGCAACATGATCTTCCGCTACACACAATCTCTGATATGATGATACCGAATATCAATATGTTTAGATCTATCAGGAAACACAAGATTAACCAAGATTTTAATGCAACTCTAATTATCACAATGAATCACCGTGGGATCTAAATGTGAATCGAACAAACCAACCAGGATCTTCCTCATCCAGATAGCCTCACATGTAGCTTGACTTGCTGCAATGTATTCCGCTTCTGCTGAAGTGAGTGCCACAGATCTTTGTTTCCTATTGTACTAAGAAACTGTCGTAGATCCGATACTGAAAATCCCTCCTGATGTGTTGTTTCTATCTGTTGGGCTTCCTGCCCAATCTACATCTGTGAAGCCATGCAACTTCACCTCGTCCGTCTGTTTGTACCATAAACCATACTCAGATGTGCCCCTGAGATATCTCAGGACATGCTTGCTTGCCTTCCAAAAGAGTTTGGTAAGCTTAACCATTGCTTGTGAAAGTTGGTTCATCGCATAGCATATGTCTGGTCTTGTATTGACTAAATACATGAGTGAACCCACCAACTATCAATAAACAGTGGCATCCACTACCTCTACCGATGTAGCATCCTCTTTCTTCCAATTTCCTGGAAGAGGAGTGTCGATAGGCTTGCAACCTTGCATGTGAAACTTCTCGAGTATCTCCTGGGCATACTTTCCTTGAGACACAAAGAGTTCACCTTCCCGCTACCATATTTCCAATCCAAGGATGTAATGAAGGAGGCCCAAATCCTTCATGTCAAAATCGTTTGCAAGATCTACCTTGCATGAGTGTATCAACTGCTCATCACCTGTTAGTATTAAATCGTCAAAATAAAGTACAATGATTAAAAGCTTACCCTCCACCACAATATGGTACAGGTTTGCATCTGCCTCACTCTTGGTGAAGCCAAGTCCAGTGAAATAGTTGTCGATCCGAGTGTACCAAGCACGTGGTGGTTGTTTCAGCCCATACAACGCTATTTTGAGCCTGCACAAATGTGACTCACTGCTGAAGATATCAAATCCTTTAGGTTGCTCAATGTACACGTCTTCCTCAATGATCCCATTAAGGAACGTAGTCTTCACATCCATCTGAATAATGTGGCAACCCATCTGCATTGAGAGAGCAAGGATGATCCGTATGGAAGAATACCATGCGATAGGTGCAAAGGTTTCTTCATAGTCAATCCCCTTAATCTGTGAGAAGCCCCGGGCAACAAATCTTGCCTTATAACTCTCGACGCTTCCGTCAGCAGCTTACTTTACCTTGTAGATCCATCTTGATCCTATAACTGATTTTCCCACCGGCCTTGGAATAATATCCCAAGCACTATTTCTGATAATGGAGTCATACTCCTCCACCATGGCATCTACCCATGTGGGCTCCTACACTGCTTCATCGAAAGAAGATGGCTCCGTCACGATAAACTTGCTCATAAGAGCCATGTATCCAATAAATCAGTTAGGTGACTGTCTCCATCTACGCTGTGATGTAGGGACTCCTACCTTCTGTGCCGCATCAAGCTTATGTCTCTCAGCTTCTGTGGTACGCTTTCTTCCTTGTCTCATGTTTGGTTCTACATGAGTAGACTCCTCCACTCCATGAATCTTCTCCTGTGGCTGTTCCACATCCAGAGGCTCATCTTTGGGAACAAGAAGTTCCTCTTCTGCATGCAAGTGTAGCTCCCTCTCAAGCGACAACTTCATGGCTTTCACCTCATTGAATTTTATATCTCGTCACACAACAGTCATCCGACTATCTGGAAAATACACATGATAATTATGGGGTGTTTCTATGTACCCCACAAATATCCCAACTTGTGCAGTCAGCTCCAACTTCTTCCTGGCATCCTTCATCACATGAATGTAAACAAGTGAGCCAAAAATC
This sequence comes from Pinus albicaulis, assembly GCA_034641835.2. NCBI lineage: Eukaryota > Viridiplantae > Streptophyta > Pinopsida > Pinales > Pinaceae > Pinus > Pinus albicaulis. Next base: position 643,594,076 of record CM076571.1, read on the forward strand.
TTCAAATGAGAAATATCAGGCTTCTTACTAGTAAAATCTTCTTCGGGTGTACTCATGCTAAGTACTCTATGAGGACAATGGTTTTGCACATAAATCGTAGTGTTGCATGCTTCTGCCCACAAGTGCATCAGTAGGCCCTGGTCATCCAGAATCGCTTGTGAAGCACCCACAATCATTCTGTTCTTTCTCTCTGCTACACCATTCTACTGTGGGTTATGTTAGGTCTCTGTAATAAGCAAGATTGGAAAAAGTCCGATCACAGAGTTAACATCATTTCAACCAACTTTGGGATTCTAGGATCTAGCCCTCCTGAACCCGGAGAGGGATCTCTCCAATATGTACAAAGATGGATTTGTCTTTGAAGTTTAGGGTAATGATATTAGGCTAGTTATGAAGACCAAGGGTTTGTTTGGTTTTTTGGATGGTTGAACATATTTGCTGTCTGAGGTGGAAAGATCTATATGCAAATAGGTTCAAAAGTGAGAAGTTGCAAGGAAAAAGAGTGAGATTTGATCAAGAAGAAAGATGATGGCGGGTTTTCAGTCCATTGGGCTATGGAGTCATAAGAGGATTTAATTGAAACAATCAGGTCCAAGAGTGGTCTATGGGGCAATTCATCTATGCCTAAGGATCTCTTTAAAGTTTGATTTATGGAATGGAGTGATACAATAAGGAAGGGAAATGATAGATGCAGAACAAAGAGCAGCCCAGGATCTGGTAAGTAATTTGAAACTAGCCAGCCTTTGACCAGGCACTTAAGAAAAAAATAGAAGCAAACTAGGATCTGGTAAGTACTTTGAAACTATCCAGCCTTTGATACACTTCTGATAGAAAACATATAAAAAACAAAATGGAAACTCAAAGATAACACAGAATGGTCTAAGATTTGATAAGTACTTTGAAACTAGTCAACTTTTAACACATCCTAAGGGAAACAATCAAATAGTTGAGCAAATAAGAAAGGGAATCAGGGCTAACCTTAATTTCCTCAATTCATCTTCACACAACATATATTGAAAGTAACATTTAAAAATAACACTCAGCTAAGACAACAAGACGAGGGAACGCCAACATCCCTGTACTTAAACTGAATTAAATCATTTTCAAATAACACAGTTGAGAGAAAACATTTAAATAAAGGTTTTTCAGCCAGAGAAGGTTACTGATATACAGTAGGTCCTAACCCTATTTAAACTGTTCTTTATAGTGGAAAATGAAACAAATTGAAAACAAAAACAAAATACAAGTTACAGTGAGAATAACATCACCATCAGCATAGACCAGGATCCCATAAATCAGCTTGTATTGATGCTTCAAACCAGTTACAATCTTCAGATCCAGTGTTTTAATCCATCTCTCTTCACAACCTAACCTATATGTTACAAGCAGAGCTCCAAGAGCCAATGAAATCCTATCTACAGTCAAGAGTTTTCAGCTCAGTGACATTTACAATGCTTCAGCAATTACATTAACAACCAACCCCTCACTCATCTTCTATTGAAGTATTTATAGAAGAATGATGAGGTGAGATCTGATAAAGGATCTCCAAATCAATTAATACAGATATTAATGCCTTCTTAGCCTTCGAGGGGCTCAACGAGGAACTATACAGGTGTTCCTCTGTATTAAAATATTTACACTCATGAATTTAGCTCGGTGGGAGCTTTATTAGACTTTTGAGGCTCTGTGTATCAATAGGGTTGCTCTGCCAACATTCTGTCATTAATTTCCTGGCATAAACAACTCCTTTAGCTGTGTCGAGGCAGAATACCTAACTTTGATCAATAAATTCGGTTCTTGATTGAATCCTTTGAGGCACAGGTGGCGCTGTAGTCGTTGGGAGGAATCAATTCGCCTCCATTTGTGGCGGTGGAGGATTTTTCTAATAAAACACGTTAGATTTTTCTTAATCTGTGTTTTAGATCCGGGGATTAGGTGTTTGATAATTGTCTTAACCTTAATCCCCACAAATCTGTCCACTAATTTTCTATTCTGGTTCATTTCTGGTCTTCAATCTCTGATACTCTTTTTCTGCATTGATCTTGACAGTTTTCTCTATTGTGCAGGGCTGCGTAGGTAGGGAAAGGCATCAATGCCTTTGGAAACATTGAAGAGACATGAAAATTAACTCTGTAAGTGATTTCCTTGGAGAAATCGAAACGTAGAGGATCGTCACCCTCCTGGTCTAAAATTTCCTTTTAAAACATAAACAAATGACCTTAACCCTACAAAATACAAAAAACACGTAAAAAAAATCCAGTTTATAGGTCAATCTGCTTTGGGGAATGTGTGGAGGAACGCGGGCCGTTGGATGGCATCATCCAACGGCCGAGATCAAATCTGGGTGGTCGTGGAAAAGGTTGAAGAAAGATTAAATCAAGACCGTCGATCTGCAGAAACTGACGGTCGAGATCGGGCAACGGGAAGTCAGCGGGAAAATGTCTGACCAGGTGATGGAATCAGGAGGACGAATAATAGCCGTCGATCTGCAGAGATCGACGATGGAGATTGAATCTTGGACGTGTGATGAATGGGTTAACGGGCGCGCATGTCTGTTAAGGGTCGAGCAAGTGAGGCGATCAGCAGCCGTTGGATGGGAAGTCCCAGATCAAATGGTGGGGGTGGATTCTGCTGCATGGTTATGGTGTGAATTTTAACGCGCGAAATGAGGTGATATCACAGCGATTTTGAAATAGTGGCAGGGACACGCATCGGCCAGCGTATGGAATCGCTGGCCGACGGGAGAAAATCACTGTGGCTCAGAAGGTGGTGCGAAATGGAAACCAGTGGTTTCTTGACAAACGACGCGGGAGAAGGGGGGGTCCACCTGGTGAGATGTGCTCCACTCCGTCGGATCTGGGGAGCAGATCGACGGTCTAGGTTGATCGCGAAATAAAACATGTGATTTTAATTATTTCCCGTTAAACTTTATAAAATGGGTTTTTTCGGGTTTTCAAAGGGAAATGAATGGAGGAAAATGGTATTTTTTGGTTTAGCGCCTAAGGACTGAGCGGTCAGTCCTGTCGCTCAGGTATATGGAGGAAAACGGCCCGGGGGCTTAGCTTGAAAGGGCTAAAATGCCAAAAACACATAAAATATGCCATTTATATGATTTCCAATGATTTTTCAGAGGAAAAAGGGTCCAATAAGTTAAAAAGTGAGTTTTTAACCTTGGGAAGTGGAATTTGTGAAGGGTTAAAGGGAAAACATATGTTTTTGTGGGGTTTTTATGAATAAAAGGAAAATGGAGAATGATGTAAGTTGGAAGAAAGGGAGGGGAAAAAAGCGGAACACAACAATATTTGACTTGGATTTTTGTAGGATATCAGAGGTTTGAAGAAGGAAACAGCAGTAGTAAAGGGTTTTGAACAGAGGGAAAAAGGCAGGAGGCCTTATAGAGACTTCAAGAGCCAACAAGTTTTAGTGGTAAAATTTGTTCCTTGGAGGCTCCCAAGAATCATTTAGCCACCAGCTGATATGACAGAAAAATATGGGTGGCTAACACGTTATGAGACGCTATGAGTTCTCTTAAAATTCCTTGTCTGCTACAGAATTTTTTGAATTCTCCAGAGATGTATTCACCACCATTATCGCTCCGTAGAGCTTTTACTTGCTTCCCTGACTCCTTCTCCACCAATGCCTTGAACTCACAAAACTTTGAGAGTGTTTCACTCTTCTTCTGCATGAAGAAGATCCAACATCTACGAGAATAATCATCAACAAATATCACATAATACATGTGCTTTGTTGTTGAAGCAACCGAGAATGGTCCACACACGTCTGTGTGAATTCTCTCCAGGATCACTGAAGCATGGTTCTCCTTGTCATGAAAGGTGGTCTTCACAAACTTACCCATAGTACATCCCTTGCACTGATCTGACTACGCAAGAGTACCCTTGGGAACTCTAGTATAAATTTGCTACAAAATCTTCAAAGTGCCATGGTGAAGATGGCCCAATCTCCTATGCCATAATTCACCGTCATCCCGGCTCACCACTTCTTCTGCTTTTCACACCATTGTAGCATAGCCATCTACCTCCATCTTGTAGAGATTCTTAATTCGAACCCCTATCTTCTTGGTTTGACCCGTTGTTTTATGTCGAAGGAAGGATTTTCCCTCACTGAAAACAACATCATAACCCTTGTCTTCCAGCATTGCGACTAAGACCAAGTTCTTCTTCAAACGTTGAACATGCATGACATTCCTCAACAAGAATGGATTACCAGAATCCCTCTGAATGGAAATGGTTCCCATGCCAGTCGCACTGTATCGACCATCGTCGCCCATCTCTATATGCATATGGAGGTCCTTCTCCTCCAAGCCACTAAACAACTCTTTGTCTCCCGTCATATGGAAAGGCGCACCACTGTCAAAATACCACATAGATCCCATGCAGCTTGAAACAAAGCATGTAATCAAGGAAAAATCCAGCTCAAATTTCGATGTTAAGGCCTCTCCAGCTGCAGATCCAACAGTCTTCTTATTCTTCTTCTTCTGTGGACAGTTAGTGGCGAAATGTCCATGTTCATGACAGTGAAAACACTTCACTTTGGACAAATCTTGCTTCTTGCCTTTAGCACCGGATTTTGAAGGATTTTTCTTCCCGCTCCCTTTCCTTACTTTGGTAGCCAAAGAAAAATTCTCTTCATCTTCATTATTCGATGAAGATCTATCCCTGGTACCCTGCTTTATCTCCTCCTACACAAGATCTGACCAAAGTCGCTCCATCCCGACAGTTTCTCCCGTCCATTGACAGAGTATTTGTAGCTATGCCAACTATTTGGAAGCCCAAGGAGAGCCAAGCTCACCAAGTCTTCTTCATCAAAATTAACCCCCACACTTCCTAGTTCATCCTTGCAATGGAAAAACTTCGTGAGGTATTTTGGAATACTTTCACCTTTCTCCATTTTTATTTTTCTGAGCTTGTCTTTAAGCGCCAACTTCCTCTTGTCACTTCTACTTTGGAACAAGTCTGTCAAAGCCTTCCACATTAAGAATGGAGTGGCTTTCCCATGACGGCTGGACACAATATGGTCCTTCATAGCTTCCAACAGAATTATCCTCGTCTTTGTTGTCTTCTTTTGCCATGCATGAAGTAATGCAGCATTGCTAGATCCCAGCTTAGGAACATCGCTATCGATGAAATTGTTCAGCCCATTATCCTCTAGCACCACCTCCATCCTGTCCTTCCAGGCTATGTAATTCAAGCTCCCATCAAGGGCATACTCCAACCTCAACTCGTTGAAAGACATTTCAATGTATACTCGGTTTCTGCACCAAGAATATTCTGTAGCAAATTCGAATTGTCCACCAGCACAAACTCACTTCACAATTGCAATATTCAATCAAAAATGCTCTGATACCATGTATCAATTATATGTACTAAGCATGCATATGTCCAAGATCCACCTGATACCACACTATTTAACTTTATGCAAGATACTGAATCTATTCCACTTGTTAATTTTTTGCAGAAAAATTAATTACACACACATGTGAAGCATAAACAAACATAATCAATCACACATAGCACAGTTTTTAACTGTGAAAGCCTGAAGCTGAAAACCCCAACTATATATTATGTAACATGGAGATCATATGAAAATCTCATGCAAGCATTAAAATCTTATCACAAGCCCTCAGTACAATATAATCGTCATACACTAATCGGGACCAATCTTGCAAATCCATGCACCCATCTTTGCTACCTGCTAGCTTGCCTTCACTGCACAATCTCTACTGAATAATAGCTCTGAATGAATTCAAACTAATCCATCCTTGACTGTGCAATCCTCATTGGTGACTCCAATGTGTGTGTGATGCAATCAATGCATCATAATAGTCACAACAGATAGTTTATCTTTCCCTTTCACCTATCTCTCCATTGTTCTCCACTGAAATGGCCATGTATTGTAGTTAACTGATGTATTGTTAAGTTGATTAATGAGTTATTATTTATGAATTAATTAAATAATTAATTCACTCCACTTTCACTAGTGTATCAATCAGTTAGACTAGATACAAGTAGCTCAACTGAGTCTAATTGAGTTAAACTGAATACAACTGCATAAATACTTCTTCCAACTATGTCATAACTCTTCCACTTGAGTTATAACTGATTCCTCCATGCATTAGCTCCACTAAACCCTTAGGAATTCCATAATTCCTTCTGTCAGCTGATGTGCCACATTTGTGCACTGAACTGAAGTGCTCCAAGAGAATAAATTTTTGTTTAGAGTGTGATTATGATTAAGAGCTAATAATAATCGACATGCATCTATTTTTAGATTGATGATCTGTAAATATACTTTGCCCAATATTATAAAAATAGAATTTCATCTATTTTTCCAACTTGACCAACCATCCACAAATAGCATCCTGCAACTTTTGAAATATGATCATCATGTCTAAAAATAGACATAGTTTAAAAATAGACTCATGCCAAAAATAGCCGCGGGCCCACTTAGTGAAGGCGACTCTTTTCACTAAGCTCATCATCTTGTTGAATCTCAACAGAAATGTGGAAAATTCAACCTATAAAGGTGGTGTAATGGGTGCAGCTACAGTGGTTGTAAAGCCTCAGGAGTTGTTTGTGGGTTGCCATGACTCATGAGGGATGAATTCACATTTTGTACCCATTTATTTCGAGATGTCCCTCCTTAAGTATTGGTTTAAGACTCAATACTATGTTCTCTAGTGATACACCTCAACTCAGAAATTAGTATATGATATCTCCTTGTCCTTGACGCAAATATTTTAACTTTGAACCTTGTACTTGTAAATTGACTCAAAATTTGTCTAATATGATATAAATGTTAAGTCATGATGAAGATGGATTTTATTACTATAATTTTTAAGATTTAGAACAATATCTTCATAGTTGCAATCTGATTTTCTGCAAGATTTTTGTAATAATAACTTCATAGTTGCAATCTGATTTTCTGCAATATTTTGTAATAATATCTTCATGGTTGTAATCGGATTTTCTGCAATATTTTTGCAATAATATCTTCATAGTTGCAATCTATTTTCTGCAAGATCTTTGTTGAAATATGACCTTGGTAATTTTAGTGTCTTTTAATATGTTTGAGAGAATAAGTAAAATACTTTAAATTTTGAAACAACCAATAAAAATCTGCCATATCTGTAAATATAATAGCTAGTTAAAGAGAACCTTATCATTTTCTTTCTTGGATTCATTTTTTTCGTCTTTTCAAGGATTAAATTAGTAAGGCATTAATAATTTAATTATGGTTTTCATTGTTGGCTCATGTTATTTGGGACATGTAGGTCACATTGTACCATCATACTCCCACAATAAATCTCAAATGATGAAGTGGCCGAGCAAGCCTTTTAAAGGTTCATGTAACAAAGTGTCAGATGGACACTACGTAGGGGTGCATTTGGAGATGATAATGAAATTTTGCATATCCCCTCTAATGCCACGGTAATCTCTAATTCATCAGAGTGTATTCTATTTTAAACTTCAATCTTCTATCTGTTAGCTCTAATAAAGTTAGTGCCATGCTAGTGATTAATTTGAAATTGTATTTTAGCGGAAAAATTCACTATTTTTTGGTGGAATAGTTCATAATTGATTCAGATATTTTTTTGTAAGTGTACTAGTCACGATGATAAATCTGTGGTTTACTTCAGAGGGTTCTCAGTTATTTCTTGACATGATTGTTGTGATTTTCTTTGAATACTTCTCTAGTGCTTAACCTTCATACTTTATCCCCTGCACAATTTCTCCTGAGGTCCATGTTGTTATGTTTATTGGTTGTTTCTGTGGAAACTTTTTCCATAGGTTCTGCAAGGTAAATCCAAATGCAAAAAATACTATTTTACATATTGATATTTGTTCAAGACATTATTGTGTGATACTTGAATTTCATAAATCTAGATTTCTATTTCATGATATATATCAATATATAAGAACATGCCCATGAATTTTTCATATTTCTCAAATTGTGGAGTTGTTCCTTTCCTATTGCATGTTCTTTTATATTTTTATGTTGTGATTCGAATTTCTAGTTGTGCTTTCTAGTTATTCTCCTACATAGTACATGCTTTATTTGATTATATCAAAATTCTTACCAATAGGATAACATTTATTGTTGTATGTGGACATTTTTGTTTAGGATGGTCTATTACAGAATCAAGATGAGGAGCTGGATCATGCAATTGCACTTTCTCTTTTTCAAGAACTAACCAGACCAGATGGTATATGATGGCATTTCCATTTTTTACAGTTACTTTTAGTTTAATTTTGTCATTTAGCTCAATGTTTTTCATATATTCAACTAAAATTTTATTTCTTAATAAGAATTTGTCATTTCCATGTTTTAGTGAAATTGTTTATGGTTTGATACTCTCATACGGCCTTTATCAAGTTACATGCACCGTCATTAGAAAAAACAAGAGAATTTTTCTTTTCATGACTATCTTTGTTAGGTCCCTATATTACTAGTATAGTCTCTTATTGTTGTTAGCATAACCCCCTTATTGTTATTATTGTACCCCTGTAACCCCCATATTGTTATTATTGTGCCCTTAAATTATTATTTTTAGGTTGGCTAGGATTACATTGTGGCCCCACTAGGATTACGTTATGGCCCCATGAACTTTTATATATAGAAAGGAGGTTTTGTAATTTGTATAATCCAAGAATTGTTCATTCATGTAATGTATTGGAGGTTTCCCCCTAGAAGTGGCTTATTTATAAGGCGTTGATATCTCTTTTCTTCTATTTGTGGAGCTGGTTTCACAACATTTGGTATCAAAGCTTTTGATTCTAGGGTTTCGTTGTTCCAGACAGGTCATCGTGGAATTTTCGCTATAATTTTTTTTTTACGAAGTTTCAGAAGCTGAAATTGTTAGGGTGCGAAGCCAAAATCCTGAGGAACATCTTCAAAAAAATTCAAAGCTTGGTTCACAATATTTTCGGAGATATGATTTGTGGAAGTTAGCTTTTTTTTGCAGGCTCGTCAATTTAATCTAAACAGGTCATCGTGGAATTTTCATTATAATTTTTTTCTATGAAGGTTAAGAATCTAAACATTTTAGGGTGCGAAGCTGAGATCCTAAGAAAACTCACCAAAAAATTTCATAGCTTGGTTCACCATATTTTCAGAGATATGATCTGTGGAAGGTAGTGCTTTTTCAGGCTCTTGAATTTCATCTCAAAAATGTGATCATGGGAAAATATTCATAACTCTCTCTTTGAGCATCGGATTGGAGTTCCGTAAAAGGTGGTCGCAAGTACATGAACTTCCATTTATTTTATATCAATTTAGAGCTGAAATATGAAACAGTGACACGTGTCAAGTCATACAATTTCGCTCTACTGAACTAGTCCATAATTATGTAATTGTGGGAGATTGGACATAACTTTGCCTTGGAGAATCCAAATCAAGTAAGACCTGTGGAATTTGAAAGATAATTCAGAAGGCTACCTTGGTACCCAATTTCAGATATTGAGGAGCCACAATCACAAATATAATCTAATTTCAATATTGATCTCCTCAAAACCAAGAAAAAGGTGTGTATTTTTTTACGAATTGCATAAGTCTTGTTTGAAGAATCAATTTGAATTGATTCCAAGGGAATATTGTAGAATATATATCAGTATTGGGTTAAAAAAAAATTCCCCATAAAAACAATTCAACACCCACTAAGCCTTAAGAAGGCTCTACTATGACTCATGAAGATGAAGAATTGCAACATGATCTATCAAAATTACAAGAGAAAGTGCACCAAATTTCCCTCTCGCAAAGAGCAACAAAAAATGAAATAGATGTTTTGAAGAAAGGTGTGGAAGCGAAGATGGATGGTTTGAAGAAAGGTTTGGAATCTAAGATATATGGCATGGAATCTAAGATGGATGACATGGAAGCTAAGATCGATGAAAAAATGAAAGACAACATGGAAAACATGAAGAATGATCTAAAAGCAGACATGGAAAGTTTGACAAAGTTGATACGAGAAATGTTTCCTAATAGTGAAAACATAGTAGAGTAAACTCATGATGAGAAGAAAATAAATGTTAATCGTGAATTCATAAACTCTAATGCTAGTGGGAAGAACCACTGTATTCCAAAAATGAATATGAGGAAGTTTTATGGAAAGGATCCTGTAACATGGATACTACAAATGGAGCAATATTTTGATCTTCATAACGTGCAAAACACATAAAAGGTATGCATTGCAACTTTAAATTTAGAACAAAATAAAATTTGTATGGTATAGATGGCTTTGCTCCCATAAAAAAATTGTCACTTGATCAATTTTTACGGAGGAAATGATAGAACATTATGAGGATACAAAGAGCAACACCTTCTTTAGCCAATTTATAAACATCAAACAAAAGGGTTTGGTGGGGGATAACATTGAGGACTTCAAAAAATTGAATATAAGGGTAACTAATATTCCAAAGGAACACATGATTGATCTCTTCATAGGTACTTTAAAGGATAGCATCCAACATGAAGTTCACATTTTGGAACCTGATTCATTGGAGAAGGCATTCAGGTTGGCAAGAAAAATTGAATGTAAAATTATGGAGACAAGGAAGCCTACCACTCACTTCTATAAAGAGGGAAGTGTTGCTACTCCTAGATTTCCACAACCTACAAGGTTGACACCACAACAATTGGAAGAAAAAAGAGAAAAAGGTCTTTGCTACAGTTGTGATAGAAAATACACTAAAGGTCATAAGTGTGTTGAGAAGAAATTATTTTACATAGATTGTGAAGAGGAAGAAGAAAATTAACAAGAAGAGGATATACACCAGGAACCAACCCAAGAAGAGGAAGAAATGAGTCCGACCATATTGTGTAATGCATTGGTAGGAATTACCACTCCTCAAACTCTCAAGATAGAAGGACATATCAAGAAGAAAAAGATAATAGTGTTGATTGATTCGGGTAGTACCCATAATTTTATTCATTGTAAGGTAGCCAAGGAATTGAATTGTTTCCTATACCCAGCACCATAATGTCAAGTGATGGTTGCAAATGGAGGAACTATAAATTTCTCTAGAAAATGCCATAATATCAAGCTAACCATGGGGGAATATGTATTGAATATTCCAATGATTTCCATTCTTATGGGAGGTGCTGATGTTGTACTAGGAGTATAATGGTTACAATCTTTGGGGACGGTAACTTTTAATTTTCAAGAACTTTTCTCGAATTTTTTTTTAGAAGGAAAGGAAGTCGAATTACGGGGTATTGCAGGGAAGACATGAAAGATAATAAGCTCTAATGTCATGACAAAGCTTCTAAAGAAATAACAAAAAGGCATAATTGCACAATTATGCTCACTAGAAGTTCAAACATCAAAATCATGAACTCTTGAAGCAATTAAGGCCTCCTGAAGAATTTTCATGGATTCCTGAAGCAACTAAGGCCTTTGAACATATTAAAGATTCAATGTGCCTAGCACCGGTCTTAGCTCCGCCAAACTTCACAAAAACCTTTATTGTGGAATGTGATGCCTCAAGAAATTGAATTGGTGTTGTTTTAGTGCAGGAAGGAAGATCCATTACTTTTGAAAGTCATCTAATCAAAGGAAATTATTTACAGAAACCTATTTATGAGAAGGAAATGTTAGCAATATTGCATGCACTAAAGAAATGGAGAACTTACCTAATGGGAAGACACTTCAAGGTAAAAACTGATCATGATAGTCTTAAACACTTTTTGGAACAAAGAATATTTTCTGAAGAGTAGCAAAAATGGGTCACAAAGATGTTGGGTTATGACTTTGAAATAATCTATAAAAAAGGGAAGATTAATGTTGTTGCAGATGCACTCTCAAGAAAGAATGAAGAGGTGGAAGCTTTGCTTTGTGCCATTTATATTATCCAACTAGATTGGATAACCGAAGCAAGAGATGAATGGAAGAAGGACAAAGAAGTATGGACACTCATTCAAAAGTTGTAGCAAGATCCTAGTACATCTGATACATTTAGTTGGAAAAATGAATCTTTATGGTACAAAGATCGCTTATATATTTGTAATAATTCCAAACTAAAACAAAATATTCTTTTGGAATTGCACACTTCTCCTTTAGGAGGACATTCAGGATTTTTAAGAACTTACCATAGGGTGAAGAAAGAATTTTTTTGGGATGGCCTTAACTCTGATATTCAAAAGTTTGTGGTGGAATGTTTGGTTTTCCAACAGAATAAAGTTGAGACAATTAAGACCCCGAGACTTTTACAACCTTTATCCATTCCAAGTCAACGTTGGGAGGAGACTTCAATGGATTTTATCATGGATTTACCCAAGTCCAAAGGAAAGAGTGTCATCATGGTGGTAGTTGATAGAATTACCAAGTATGCACACTTTTGTGCATTATCTCATCCATTTAAAGAAAGTACAGTTGCTACTATATTTATGGACACAATTCAAAATATGCTGGAAACCCAAGGGTTATTGTGAGCGACAAAGATCCCATTTGTACTGGAAATTTTTGGACGAAGTTATTTTCTTTTTTGGGTACTCAATTAGCTCATAGCTCATCTTATCATCCTCAATCTGATGGTCAAACTGAGATAGTAAATAAATATTTGGAAGGATATCTTCGTTGTTTTGTATCTAATAAAAAAACACAATTGGTCAAGTGGTTACCTCTTGCTGAATGGTGGTATAACACTTTCTTCCATACTACAAAAAAAATGACCCCATTTATGGCACTTTATGGATATCATCCACCATCCCTCACATCATCTTTAAGAGAAAATTTGAAGGTTCAAGCAATGGAAGATCACATTGAGCATCAACAAGAAGTTCTCCAACTCTTATTGGATAACCTGAATTTGGCACAAAATCGAATGAAACAACAGGCAGATCAACATCATAGCGAGAGAAGTTTTGATGTAGGAGACTGGGTATTTTTACGGCTACAATCATACAAACAAATGTCCCTCAAGCAAGCTAAGAAGGATAATAAATTATCGCCAAAGTACTATGGTCCTTACAAGGTGTTGCAAAAGATTGGTACTATGGCATACAAATTGGAGCTTCCGGCTTCTTCGCGAGTACATCCAGTTTTCCATGTTTCATGCTTAAAGAAGGTTATAGGTGAAAATCTTCCAGTTCAAACAATATTGCCAGAACTTGATGAGGAAGGAAAATCATATTGGAACCTGAAGCGGTCATGGAAACAAGAACTCGACAGCTACGGAATCGATCAATTTCAGAGTATCTCATCAAGTGGAAGAACTTACCCACTGAAGATTCTACATGGGAGGGTGAGAATTTTATACAGAAGCACCCGGAGCTACTCAAGCGTTGAGGACAACACTTTTTTGAAGGAGAGGGGCATGTTAGGTCCCTATATCACTAGTATAGTCCCTTATTATTGTTAGTGTAACCCCCTTATTGTTATTATTGTACCCTTAAATTATTATTGTTAGGTCGGCTAGGATTACATTGTGGCCCCACTAGGATTACATTATGGCCCCATGGACTCCTATATATAGAAAGGAAGTTTTTTAATTTGTATAATCCAAGAATTGTTCATTCATGTAATGTATTGGTGGTTGCCCCCTCGAAGTGGCTTATTTATAAGGAATTGATATCTCTTTTCTTCTATTTTTGGAGCTAGTTTCACAAAAAACTTTCTTTGACATTGTTGACTTAACAAAGTCTTTTAACTAGGAAACTAGTTTCAAGGTTATGGCATAACTTGTCATATAATTTGAACAAAAGTTATATCCAAAATGTTAACTTGTAAACTACTTAGCTGGTTCTTGGCTTTCCATTCAAAATCGAGTCTAGTTTGAACTTTGAACGAGTTGTTCCATAGACTTCAATATTAAGAGATTTTGGTGTAAGGATTAAAAATTATCCCATAAGACCTATCAATTATTCATTTATTTTATCTGAATATAACATTTAATATTAACATAGAACCACTTGACACAAATACAACATATATCAATATCATACTTTGTAGAGTGTTGTAGAAGAAAAATAGGAGCAAGGACATTGAATTCTTTCAGTTTTCCGGGTTCTTACTCCCACCCCTTGCAATACCTCCAAAAGTTTCAAATGGAACTTCCAAAATATTTGGTATCTATTATCATCATGGAATTTATGGTATCCTATCTCCATGTTTATGGGAAATTCCTTGGTTGTTGGGAATCATGATTTATTTTGGTATGGTTTTATTATTGAGTTCCATTTTGGTCTTAAATATTGTGCTCCATATTTATAAGATCAAAGTGAAATTTTTGAATTAACCATCTCTTATCATGATCACTTGAATCTAGAAACTTATAGTAGGTGTTGGTACAAAATATCATGCATAGGAATGGTGTTAAATCTTACAAAACACATGGATTATCCCTCCTGTGCATATTCATAATTACATATTTGGTGAAAGAAGAAAGCATACTTAATTGTGGAAAATAGGAAAGTCTTGTGACTCATTCAACACCTTGGTTTTCCAGTGCATATAGGAACAAAATGAGCTAAATCCTAAGACTAACTAAATACTTAAAAAACATCCTTATATTGTAATAGGTACTGTGAACAAGATTTGAAGTATGGGGTGGTATCTGCAAAGCTATGCATGTCAATGAGGAGACCGGTAGTGTATCTGACTATGTCATTTGGCAACCAACAATCAATAAGTTGTCTATGGCATGCCTGGTGGTGTTGTCTATAGATACATTGCTATGGAGTTCTAGAAATTTTTTGTGAAATTATGCACTTTATTTATATTGGGGTGGGATAATAAGATTTTTGTTTTAATATCCAAAGGTGATAAAAAACAAGTACATTCTGTTGAAAAGTAATCTAAAGATGAGTGCTTGTTATGAATGAATTCTGGTAAAGTGCACTCTTAGAAATTAGAATAAACAATATACTTGTTAGCACTAGAAAGATGAACCATGCAAGTTTATTTTAGAAATTAGACCTTTGCCATATGTTCTAGTATTTCCATGAGATAATGATTAGTTGGGATGCGGCAAGGTTGTTGTTATAGGCTACATACACGAATTTGTGCACATTATGGACTTCAAATTTCAATATAGTGTGGCCAACCTTAACACAGGTTCATACCCTATTTCACTATAAAGATCACTCCAAATTTTATTTCTCATCTTATGTTATTATCTAATTTCCTTAGTGATGTAAACTGACTTCATCGAAGTCAATAGATGTTAGGAGCTTCATTAGTTAGATCCTGTACATTTCAACAGTTCATAATTTTTGGTTGACATTAATTGTATTCCTTCCATTCCTATATTACCATTATCATCATGGTGGAGCTTGTTAGTGTTCATTTTTTGAGTGAAATTGAAGGAAACACTACACAAAAAGTCCCGAATGCAAGGATTTCAGGAAGACATAAATTATACAGAGCGAAGATCGAAATAAGTGGCACCTATAGTTTTGGATTGGCAATATTGGAGTTGGTGATGGGAAGACAACCAATAGACCTAGAAATTGGAGAGGATGAAGATCTTGTGAAGTGGGTGTGTAATAAAATATAGAAAAATAATGGATTACTTGAAGTGTTGTATCTTGAGTTTGTGGATTGCTTCAAGGAGGAAATGACCATGGTTATGAAAGTAGGACTCCCTTGCATAATAACCTTTCCCATCAACTAGCCAACAATGAAGAGAGTCGTACATTTTCTATAGGAAGCCAATACTGAGCACAACACCAAGGCAACTACCAAGGATGGAAAATAGTCTCTTCACTAGTACGTCAAACCCACAATTTTCATTTTATAAGCATGATGGTAATTGTATTTGGCCTAGACTTTTCTTCTTTATATGGCCTCCATACTTACTTCCACTTTGTAGCTTCCAAGTTTGTTTAGGTTTGTTCATGTATAACCCTTTGAATGTAACCTAATACTAATACCCAAAATAGAAGCTTGCTTCTATAACCCTTTAAGCATCATTCCCCACGACAATAAAATGGTTAGAGGGTACAACTATCTACCCAGTCATGGGCCATTGTGTTGGTTTTTTGATAAATCTACCCTCTGAGTTAATAATTGTGGTGGGATGGCTAAAACATTGAATTTTCTCCCTAGCAAACCCCATGAGGAAAGCACAAATCGATACCATTGTCATAATAATCTATGTTAGCATATTATTATTGATCGCCTCTTGATCTACTCTCCTTGGGCACAAGCATTTAATTGTAAACCAAAAGACTAAAGCTTTCAATGTAATATAGGTGGACATCAAGATGATTTTAGTGGTTGTTGCTTGAGATTCTCATTATCCTGTTGTCATAAATGGTTATTTCATAGAAGTTTAATTATGGCCTCTGACCATTTTAAAATCATATTTTAACATGAAAATGTTCATTTCTAAAATTTACGTGTTTTTAAACACATCAGATCAAATCGAAATCAATATTTATCTAACCATTATTATTTGTATTAAATCATGACATGACATGAGAGGACAACAAAATTGTAACTAGAAAATCATGTTTCTTTCTGAAATTATAAACATATTTAATCATTAGTAGTTATGGTAAATATTATGTATTTGATCATTAATAATTTTGGTAAATATTAAGTATCATAGAGAAAATTAATCAATTTATTTATTGTATTTTTATTATGTATATTGAATATCATATTTATTCCTATTGCTTTTTATTATGTATATTGAACATATTATTTCTAGCAACTTTTGATCTTCCTAGATCTTCTATTCCTTTGGTGTATCGTTGCACCTTTAGGGGCAATTACTAGTTTAAAGTCTAATAATTTAAAGGGTGCTAGTTCAATGGAAGAGCACCTACTTTACAAACAGGATGTTGGTGGTTCAATAGTATCATGCCCTGATGTTCATAGAGAATGGTGACGATTCATTTTTCGTGACAGATGTTGTTTTGACCATCAACAATGAGCTTATGATGACATTTTTCGACCCTTACCAAAATATGAAATGGTGACAGTCAATGAATGCCACCATATATATGCATCAATAGTGACGACCATGAAAGGTCTGTCACCATAAACTATTGTTGATATGAAATGGTGAGGGTCATATTTTATCATTATAGTCATTAGTCATGATAGACCTTGATGTCACCAATGAGCTTATCATGACATTTTTTGACCCTCACCAAATATGAAATGGTGACGGTCAATGAACGTCGCCATACATATGCACCAATATTAACAGCCATGAAAGGTCCATCACAAAAAATCGTCCTTGTTAATATGAAATGGTGACAGTCACTATATGTCATTATAATCAATATTCTTGACAGACCTTGAATGTCACCAAAACACATACATTCGGTGACGCCACCTTTGGTGACGTTCAGTTTTTTGGTGACAGAAGCTATTGTCCGTCACCATTGCTCATATGAAATGGTGACTGTCACTATCTGTCATTATAAATCATTATTGGTGATGGGCCTTGAATGTCACCACAACACCTATGCTTTCAGCGACGCCACCTTTGGTGACATTCAGTTTTTGGTAACGAAGACTCTTTTGACCCTCACCAATGAGCTTATGGTGGCATTTTTCGCCCCTCACCAATGTCCTTTTTTCTTGTAGTGGATGTTGCAACTAATGGGCATAGTGATATTGAAAAGGCTTGAAAGTTCATTGAGAAAATTCATATTATTCATCAACAAGTTCAAGAAAAATTTGAGAAGAGTCAAAGAAAATACAAGGAGAGGCATGACAAACAAGAGTTGATCACAAGTTTCAAGAAGGTTATGAGGTATGGCTACACATAAGCAAAGAAAGGATGCAAGGAGAAGTTAAAAAACTCAAGCCCACCCGCTATTTTCAATTCAATATCATTAAGAAAGTTGGTAACAATGCATTTCAACTTGACTTGCCTTCATATATGCAAATGTATTCAGTTGTCACTGTTAAAAATTTACGTTTGTATGAGCCTCCTTTGGTTGATGATCAAGGGAGTGATGTTCAGCTGCCGTATATAGAAGATTTCTTGCCAAAATTTCTGGATGAGCTCAAGGAGGATACCATCCTTGACAAGAGGACACACACTTCTAAAAGATGAAGTGTCAATTACCTTCTAGTTGGGCTCAAGGGCAGTAAACCAAGTAAGGAAAGGTGGATGGAAGTTGAAAAGGTGAGGGAGTTGTACCCTCATCTTCTAAATAGGTAATTAAAGTCTTTTAAGTTCCAAAAGCTTCCCAATGTGGAGGTGTGATTAGGAGATCATGTATTTTTCTCAAAATTGAAAGTGCTCAAAACTATACCGAACCTAAGTGATCGGGTAAATCTCATCGTTGCAATTCTAGCACCATGAACGGTTCAAAAAACCGATGTCCTATGAGGAAGATATCGTGTTCTGATCGTTTTCCTAAACAACTAAAATTTTGTGACAAGAGTGACTGGGATGCCGATTAAGCATGCATGTACAGTCAACAAGGGTGGCATATTCTCAAAATATTTTTTTTTTCAAATCCAATGAGATTTTTCCAAGTGTCTGTTTCTGGGTCGAGGGTCGTTGGATGGGTGACACGCGGCCAACCCGAAGGTTGCCATGTGTGCCTTGGACCATTTTGCAAATTTTTTGTGGAGTCAAGGGAGTTTGACCTCGTGACCTCTGGAGCGCCAACACAAACCTCAACCAACTCTTCTATATGATGAGCCTTACCCCTATAGGGCACTAGTTATATTTAAACATTAATAATTTTTCATATGGGGTGGGGGGGGGGGGACCGCTAGCGATCCCAACCCACCAGCGGCCTCATGGAAAATGGTCACATGTTAAAGTTTCTAAACTACAACATATGTTACGGCTCGATAGTTCCTTAACTGTGACACTTCGACGGAAGTCAAAAACTGTGTCACATGCGAAACATTTAAACGCAACATTTAAAATAACGGTTCCAAACCACAATTTCTAGTGGTAAGCATTGTCACATGCACGGTTAAAATGGTATTTTATGCGGAGGTTTCGGAACTATGTTTTTTATATTTCCCCTCCAATTTTTCTGAGTTTTAAATGTTAGACCGCAAGGTAAGGGGGCCATCTTGTGACCACCCCACCCCTAACCACAAATGTTTAATGCGGCAGCTATTTTTTTAGCGGAGTCAATAGTACGCCACCAAAAAAGGTGGATATCTACTATTTTAACTACAATTAACTGAATTTCTTCACTTTTAGTGGAGCAATTCTAGCTATTATTGGTAAAAAGCTTTGGGACATCAATCTTTGACCAATTTGGGTGAAACAAGAGTCTATATAGACTAATTTGATCATTTTGTAGCCACTGGTGTAGAGAAAACATCCATTAGAGGCATGTAAACACATGTATTATACATTTTGAGCATAATGACAAAGAGGGGCATGCCATTGGGAGCTGGACTAGCAGATGTAGCTGAGGAGGGGTGAATAGCTTCATCATGCCTGCTGTGTAAAACTCGTGTGTGATGTTATTTCTCGATTATAGACTATTTTTCAATGTTATTTAGGTTATTTTCATGCTTAAAACTCAAAAAATTCATGTATGTTTCATCATTAAAATACTCATTTCTTAAGAAAACAAATGGAGACAAATTGTATATGTTTTTATTACTCAAAGGACACTTAGCACAGTGAACTAATACAATCATTTTAGATCATAATTCCTTCGAATGAATTACAAGATATAGTTAGATTCATTTCGTCTTTCTCTAAGGTTGGTTCTTGCTTTATATCCTCTTTTTTTGAAGTTTCTTGTTCCTTTTCTTCCTCCTCTTCACAATTTATGTAAAATATTTTTTTCTCAACGCACTTATGACCTTTATTGTATTTTCTTTCACAACTATAACAAATCCCCTTTTCTATTTTTTCTTCAAACTTAAACATTATCCTCTATGAGGGGAAAACCTCCTTTACATTACATAAATGAAAAATTCTCAGATGATTAAAATGAAAAAACCTACTTTTTATATATCTGAGTCTAAGGGTTCACCATATAATCAGAGCTAACATAACAATAATACTAAGGGAACAACAATAAAAATAATGGGCTTCAATGGGGCACAATAATAGAAATATGGGGGCTACAATATGGGAAAAATAATAATAATAAGGGGGATACACTAACACTACAAGGGAAAGAACCTCTAGTGGATGCTTTTTAGGAACCCCTTATAAAAATAGCTTAGATATCCATTTTATAGAGGAGGTTTCTAGAGGAGGTTGACGGGTGGAGGTTTTTGCAGATGTTTTTTTGTCCGATGTGTTTCTCATCCTACACCACACCGGTGCGTTCAACTAGAAAAACATCAGTATGTACTACAAATTGGCAAGCTGGGACAATGTGATCTTCATACAAACCCTTCGGGTGCATCTAATTACTATAGCGCACCACTGCGATACATAAATTTGGACTAGATGTGTCATAAAAACATGTGCTGAACTGAAGCAGCCCCGGTGCACTTGGAAAAAACCACCTGGTGTGCCTTAAAAACCCACTAACCAGAATAGGGTTATATAAAAAAAGTTACGGCAAAAAAATATGAATTTTCACTTCTTCAGTGCTCCAGAGCTCTCAAGCACCAGTGAGAATATGCTTCCTCGATGCCCAAATGTACGGTTATTTTACTTGTTTCTCCATAATAAAAATTTTTAGCATATTATATTTCTAAAGAAACATAAAATTTACCATTTAAAAAAAAAAACATTCCCGTGTAGTGCACTCGAGCCATTTGGATCGCACCATTTCATGGTGTTTCCTTTAAATTTACAGGCTACATCATGACCAGTGTTAATGGTAACCACACCGGTTCTAGTGCAGCACTGAAGTGACGTAGCATGTATTTTTTTAAATACATAAATGGTGGTGTAGTTGGTTAACTAACCGCACCGTTGACTATGTGTAAGTTCAGAAGGGTGGTGCGCTGACCAAACTATGTGCCCCGAGTAGGTAGTGAATTCAAATGAAGGAAAACCTTGTAAAGAGGCCATGGTTAATGAAATGGAATCTTTGGAAAAAATTGAGGCTTGGGATTTGGTGGAGTTGTCGGTTGGAAGGAAACCCATGGACAACAAATGGGTGTTTAAGAAGAAGATGAACAAAAAAGGAAACATGGAGAAATACAAGGCTTGGTTGGTAGCAAATAATTATTCCTGTGTGCCAAGAATTGATATCAATGATATTTTTTCATATTTTCCCAAGTTATATAATACTGGAGTACTTTTATCAGTTATTGTTTCTTTTGATTTTAAAGTAGAATAGATGGATGTGAAGACACAATTTCTTCATGGGGATTTGGAAGAAGAGATCTAAATGAAGCAACTAGAAGGCTTTTTGGTGAAGGGTAATAAATAATTGGTATGAATGTTAAATTTTTTTATGTATGGGTAAAAATAGTCACCAAGGATGTGGTATAAAAACTTTGATACATATATACTAGGACTTGGCTTCACAAGAAGAAAAGAAGATCAATGTGTGTATTTTAAATTAGTTGGTAAATTCGTTATTTATTTGTTCTTGTATGTGGATGATATGTTGTTGATTGGAAATGAGAAAGAAATTGTCTATGATTTGAAGGCCCAATTGTCCTCAAAGTTCGGCATGAATGATATTGGTGCTGCAAAATATCTTTCGGGCATGGAAATTAACTGAGATCGAGAAAACAGGAAGCTCTGGTTAAACCGAAGGAAGTATGTCGAGAAAATATTGCAGAGGTTTAATATGCAAGATAGTAAACTAGTTGATGAGGCTCATCATTAGGTATATATTAAGTGGTTGCAATATCACCTTTTATCTTATTTACTCTCTCTCTCTCTCTCTAATTTGATTAAAGTTTTTCATATTTTTATTAGTGAGAAAGGTGTAATAGGTTTGTCATGACTTGAAGCCCAAAAGAGTCTAATTTTAGGAAATGAAGGAAATAAATCTATTTTTGAGTCAAAATCCATGCCATGGCTTGGAGTAGACATCAAGGAGAAATTATAGGAAGGATGCCCACCATCTTAAATTCTCAAATGAGCCCAATATCACCTAAGATCTTGCTCCAATAGTTTGAAATCAAGGGAAGTCGAGCAGGTGAATAATAAAAGGGAAGATCATGGAGATAAATTCATAATTTTTAGGGAGTTGTTGGTAGCTTCCCATTAGTATTAATAAACATGAGCAAGAGCTAATTAGGATTGGATTTTTATAGGAAGCTAGCGAGCTCTCTCAAATTCATAGATATTTTTTACTATCATTTTGATGTAAAATACTTGGTATGAAATAAGAATGAGAAGTTTGTTTGGTTTCGGCTCATTTGATTTCAGAGGAGTGAATCTTATGGTTTAGGGCCCAATCCATGGTCTTTATTCTATCTTTTGTAACTTTATGTTTCCTTTATGCTTCAGTATATTAGTTGATTTCATTTCATTTTGTTAGCATATGAAAATCATCAAAAATTATGTTGGAAATCCCTCTCTCTCTCCTCTTCCATTGGAGCTTGAGGAGCAAGTCCTCTAACTACAGAGAAAACTAATTATTTTATGATTTCTTGGAAAATATAGAGTAGTGTTAGTTTTATTTATCATGGATTTGTTGTAGGTTATAGGTTGGACTTATGCTTTGGGTGAATTTTTTTAGGATTAAATAGAATTTTATTCAATTCATCTATCCACTATTTAAAATTATGGTCTGTTAATGGTAAATTCTTGAGTGTATGTACTGGTTGCAATAATTGCTACAAATTCATATAAGGACCCCTTTCAGCACTGTCATCTTGAACCCCAACTCGCCTTTATTTTATCTTCCATTCTGCCATCAGTAACCCTATTTTGAAACCCATCTTCATGGCCTCCATGGGCAGCCTTGTTGGTGCAAGAGATTCCTCTAAAGGGTTCTGAACTTGGCAAAGGGAGTGGGTATACCTCATCCACTTGGATACACCTTTCCATTACTTTTCCTCACATCCATTTCACCATTTTCAACCTCGAAACCCTCTCGACCTATTTCCTATATAATTACAATAATCCCTGTAGAAAAAATAGCACTACAAGAAAAAAATACATTGGTGAGGGGCAAAAATGGTCACCATAAGCTCATTGGTGAGGGTCAAAAGAGCTTTCGTCACCAAAAATTGAACGTCACCAAAGGTGGCATCGCTGAAAGTATAGGTGTTCTGTTGACATTAAAGGTTTGTCACCAATGATTTATATGATGGATAGTGACCATCACCATTTCATATGAGAAATAGTGATGGACAATAGCCTCCGTCACCAAAAAAATGAACGCCACCAAAGGTGGTTGTTAGGAATCTGTAATTAGAAATATTAGCAAAGTCCAATCATATAAACAACATTATTTCAACCACTTTGGGATTTTAGGATCTAGCCCTCCTGAATCCGAAGAGGGATCTCTCCAATAAGTGCAAAGATGGATTTTTCTTTCAAGTCTTGGGTAATGATATTAGGCTAGTTATGAAGGCCAAGGGTTTTGTTTGTTTTTGGATGGTTGAGCATGACTATTATTTGAGGTGGAAATTTCTAAATGCAAAGAGTTTCAAAGGTGTCAATTTGCAAGCAAATAGAACAAGCTTTGGCCAAGAAGATAGATAATTGCAGGTTTTAGTCCATTGAGCTATGGATTCATAATAGGGTTTAATTGAAACAGCAAGAGGCAAGAGTGGTCCATGGGGAAAATCATGTATGTCTAAGGATCTCTTAATGTTTGATTTATGGAATGAAATGATACAATAAGAAGGGGAATTAAACAGATGAAGAACAAAGAGTAGCCTAGCATCTGGTAAGTACTTTGCAACTAGCCAGCCTTTGACAAACGCTTAAGAAAAACATAAAATCAATCCAGGATCTGGTAAGTACTTCGAAACTAGCCAACCTTTGATATACTTTCAATAGAAAACATATAAAAATAGAGGGAAACTTGAAGGCAACTGTTGGAGTAGAAACCAGCGGGCCGGGCTCACCACAAATCCTCTCCTAGCTCTGATATACTTGGTTACTTTCAAGACAAACACAAAGATAACATAGAATGGCCTAAGATCTGGTAAGTACTTCGAAACTAGCCAGCTTTTGACACATTCCAAGGGAAACTTTCAGACAGTCTTTGGGGATAAAACTAGGACCAGAGCACACCATATCTTCCTTAGTTCATCTCTACTTAACATATACTGAAAATAACATCCAAGAGAAATATTTAGCCAAGACAGTAGGACGAGGGAATGCCAACATTCCTATGCTTAGAATGAATTAAATCATTCCTAAATAACACGAATTGGAAGAAAACACATACATAAATATTTTCAGTCAGAGAAGGGTACTGATATACAGTAGATCCTAACTCTATGCATGCTATTCTTTATGAGAGAAGATGAACATAGTGAAAACAGAAACAAAATAATGAGTTACAATGAGAAAAACATCACCGTCAACATAGACTAGAATCCCATAAATTAGCTTGTATTGATGCTCCAAACCAGTTACAGCTTTAAGTCCAATGCTTTAGTTTAGCAATCATCTACACTTCCCAAACTAACTTATCTATCACAAGCAGAGCTTCAAGAGCCAGTGAACACTATTTATAGGTAGAAGTCTCAAGTTGAATTACATTTCAAATTTCAGCAACCAACCCCTCTCTCATCTTCTCTAGTAGTATTTATAGAATAATGAGGAGGTGAGATTTGATAAAAGATATCCAAAGATAATTAATACAAATTAAGGACTTCTCGGCCTTTGTGGGTCTCAATGGATAATTTTATAGGTGTTCTGTCTTTATTAATGTTTTTCATTTAAGATTAAGCTCAGTGGTAGCTCTTATTGATTTTTGAGGCTCTCTGTTATGTTAAAGTAACTCTTCTGATATTTTGTCATTAAGTTTATTTGCAAAATTAACCTTTGGCTGCGCTGAGAAAAATATCTGATATTAATCAATAACTTTGGCCTCTGTTTGAATGCTTTGAGGCACAGGTGGAGCTGTGGTAGCTGGGAGGAATCAATTTGCCTCAGATGTGGCGGTGGAGGCCTTATGTTTGATAAAAATTTAGGGTTTTATTTTAACTATGTCTTAATTGGGGGATTAGGCTTTTGATAATCAATCTTAGCCGTAATCCCCACAGATCTATCTTCAATATCTTGTTCTGGTGCATTTCTATCTTCGACACTGATACTCTTCGTTTGTGATTTATTCACTATGTTTTTGTTGATGTGTAGGCCGCACAGGGCTCATATGGCATCAATGCCTCATGAAACATTGACGAGACATGGAATTTGAGCCATGCGAATGGTTTCCTTTGGTGAATCAAAGGCATGGGAATCGTCATTCCCAACCTTCGGCTTTCTCTTTAACATGACGGAAAAACATTTAAACACCTTCACAATACAAAACTATATTATAAAATCCTGCATTTTGGGTTTTACTGCGGCAGAGGTTGTAGGGAGGGAGCATGGTCATTGGATGGCATCATCCAACAAAGAAGATTTATTAGAGGAGGTCAAAAGGAGAGTTGAGGGAGAAAATAAATCAGATCCATTGATCGTGAAAAGATCGACGATTGGGAATAATCGGGATAAATCCCAATGTAAAAAGTCACATTACGGGGATATAGCGAAAATGCAAAGAAATAAGGTTTTAAACCTTTGGCGGAAGAAGAAATGAAATGAAAAATCAAAGTGGGCTTTGGGAGGAATATAGCCGGACTTCAAAAATTTTGAAAAAACCAATCTGTATATCCATTCCTGGTCACAAAAGGAGCTTGCTGATGTTAGGGTGTTTGTGACCCGAAATTTTTATCAAATCCGCCATATAAAGTTCCCCGGGTCCGTATTTCACGACCATGCGAGCAACCGAGCAAGACCCACTCTAATCCGCTGCTGCCACGTGGATGCTGACTAGGCATTGGGACCACTGATTCTGTGGGACTGTTGACTGTTGTCGTGGTCATGGGGACCAGGGTGATTTATTGTGGGTTATCGATCTGCAGATCAGATCGATGACGGAAATGTTTTGATAAATGCATCGTACCTTAGTTCATCCCCCGTGCTTCTTTTGAGTGAGATCACAGTCCGATGAGCCGGCCTCAGATCAGATGGCACACGTCAATATTGCGCTGAACCCACAGTCGACATTTAACGTGTGGGGAAGGTTTCAAAACTACTTAAGGCCACGTGTTGGCATGTGGCATTGATCATGATAAAATGGGGAAAACATCTTATCCCACAAAGGCGGTGCGATCAAACTACTCCGGTTTTTTAATAGTGAGTGACCGTGGGGACCATCGGGGCGATTGATTTTTGGGTCATCGATCTGCAGATCAGATCGACGGTGGGGAGTGAATTAAGCTTTGCACCACCAGAAACCTTTATGATATACGAAAACCCAAAAAATTAATATAAACAAAGGTTTTAATGCTTCGGGGGTGGGATGTATATTTAGAATATGGCTTGGCGCCTGTCTGCGGGGCCCGTGGTCTTTATGTAATATAACATGCCCAGGGCGTATACAAAAATGGGCTAATCGCAATCGAGACTTCGGTCTTTTTGATCTAACTATTTTCAAAGTTTGCGATGCGATTAGCGTTGTGATGTGTTAGCGCCTGGTTTGTAGGGCGTGGGCATGTGGGGGAAGTGGTTTATGATTTTGGCCCAAGGGGGCTTAAACCCTTATCATACAAAATATGTATTTTTTATGATTTTCTATGGTTTTCAAAGGGTTTTGAGGGTTTCGATGAGGCAAATAAAAAGTCTTAAACCTTATCAAAGGGGTTTTGATGGAGGGGAAAAGGGAAAAATATGAAAATGAAGGATTTTTATGGGGAATAAAGGGGTAAAAATGAGGTTAGTTTTGGAAGTGGAAGGAGGGGGAAAATGGCCTTGGGAGTAGTATTTCCTTCTCATGAAATCAGCAGAATTCCAGAGTGTCAAATGGACACAGTAGGGAATATTTGGATAAAGGCATGAGGCCTTCAAGAGTTTTCAAGAGATAACATTTTTTTCAATAAAACTTGTTCCTTGAAGGCTCCAAAAAATGATTTAGCCACCTTTTGGTATAAAAAATTTCATAGGTGGCTAACAGTGGCTCCACTTGGGGATGGTGCCTTCTTGAAGGCATCAAGAATTTCAGACTTGCATTCTCTGGGAGGCTGATCAGTGCCTCATCCATTGGGCTACCTTTCTTTCCTTGAATTATCTTCTTTTGCTTTGAAAACATATTAGCAGCCATAAAAAAAATGGATCTTTCATCAACAAGCTTTCTACCTACCCAATCCTACAGATCTAACATTTTTTCTTCTTTAGAGTGCACTTGGATTGGCAAACTCTTTTACAACATTTTATTATTTTGAAAGCAGGAAATATAATCTATTTCTACTCCTTATTTCTCCATGGACTCAGATTAAACAGTTGAGCGCATATGATTCTCTACCTAATCTACTATATGCTGGGATTAAACTGTCCAACAGATTTTTATTCTCTAAATTCTACAACAGAAATTTAAAAGCATATAAGTCAGGATTGAATGGTCTAACTTGATGTTGATCTATGGCATAAAAAACAAATTGCACATAGATATTATTTTGCAGAAAATTAAAACAAAATGTAAGGCTTAGGATATGAAATTTCACAGCACTTCCTTCATCTTTTTATATCTCTGTTTTGACTTTTGTTTGATTTGTTCCTTCTTTGTCTGACTGGTTCAGATTTTGAGCTGATTAGAACTAGATTTACACCTTTTCTGACTCAGAATTTGAAACAGATTGGAGTCATTCTCTTTGGAAACTTAGGTTCAGATTTTGAGCATGTTTGAACCTTTAATTTCCATCCTAAACTATTTACTGATAAGCCAAGATTAAATAGTTTGGCAAATCGAATTCACTATCCTATCAGCAGAAAATTTAAAACTAATTAGTCAAGATTAGGTTGTATGACTAATTAGAAGTGTGTTTTTTCAGGAGTGGAATTTGAGCTTCCACACTTTCAAATTTGTTTCTCTTTTTTGGTATGGGGCTATACCTTTCTTGTTTTTACAATCTGCCCTCTTTTCTTTCTTTCTTTGTTTTTTTATTTTTGATGTTTATAACTTTGAATGCAATGATGGATGAAGTATTTACAATGAGAAAAAAGATAAAAAGGCTTCCAGAACATAACATGGATCAAGAGAAGTAATTCTTAAGCATCCTACCATAGACAAGACCCCCAAACAATTCTACTCCATTCAACTCTTGCAAGAAATAGGCATTATTACCAACAGTCGAATGAATAGAGTAAGGGCCAAGCCATAAATTGTCAAATTTTCCATGCTTGCCCTTGTCTTCCCTCCTTGAGTCCCACTTCAAAATTTTGTCCCCAATATTGAAATTGTTGGCCTTTGTTCTTCTGTCAAAAATATTTTTAATGCTATCCTTCTTCTGTAATGCTTTGTTATAAACTTCCTCTCTGGTTTGCTAAAGATGAACGGTCTGATTTATTCTTCTGATCATGTCATTATCTTCAGTTTGAAACTCTTGAATCAAATTCATCACTGGTACACCAAGGCTGGTTGAAAAATTTGCATCAGTACCATACACAAGCTGGAAAGGTGACATACCAATAGATTTCTTCAAAGTCAATATGTCAGCCCAAAGTGCATGAAATAGCTTTCTATCCCAAGACTTTTTTTTGTTCTCCAACAATTTCTTGATTATGTTCACTAAAATATTGTTTGAGGATTCTGCAAGTCCATTACCTTGAGGGTAATAGGCCGTGGAATGCCCCAATGTTATCTGATATCTGTGACAAAATTCAACCATCTTCTTTGATCCAAATGCTTCTGCATTATCAGTGATGATCTTGGTAGGACAACCAAATGTGGAGAGAATGTTAGTCTCCATGAATTTTATAATAATAGAATCATTGGCCTGCCTACAAGGTATGGCTTCTATCCACTTAGTGAAATAGTCTATGGTAGTGAGAATCCATCTATGCTGAGCAGAAGATGGTGGATGGATTTCTCCTATGAAGTCAAGTCCCCACTGTTGGAAAGGAGCTTCAACAGTGATTGGATGCAGAGGTAAGGGTAGCAGTTTTATTTTGCCTTCAACAAGTTGACATTTATGACAGGCAATGATCATCTTGTGTGTATCCAGAAAGAGAGTAGGCCAATAGAAACTAGCCCTCAAAATGTTGATGGTTGTTGTCTTCCAGTACACATGACCTCCACATTCTCCTTCATGGAACTCGTGCTTAACCTTCTCTGCATCATACTCAGGAAAAAATTTAAGCAATACACCACTTGCATTTTTCCAATAAAGACATCTATCTATAATGCAATAGTTTACAGCTTTTAATTTTAGGAATCTTGCCTTTGTATTTGTCAAACCAGGAGGTGTATTTAAATTAAGAAAAACATAAATAATATCATCATACCAAAAGTAATTCATGAAATGGTATTCAACAATGGGAGTTGAGATTTCCTCTTGTTCGTCCAAAGCATTAATCATATTAATATCGAGAACCTCAAAATTGGATTCAACCATTAATCTAGCTAGACCTTGGCCTTTGATGAGTTTAGTGGGCTTTATCTCTAAATCATATTCAAGAATAATAGCAGTCCACTTACCTCTCTTACCATCTGGGTCTTGTGTTAGAATGTCTTTAACAACTGAGTTTGGGACAAAGGCAATGATGTGTGAGTGAAGGATGTATACTTTGAAGTTTTCAAAGCTTTAACCAAGGCAAAAGCTTGCTTCTCCATAATGTTATATTTCAAAGTGGCATCCCTCAATGCCTTGCTAAAGAATGCAATAGGCTGCTCTTGTCCTTGTGGATTTTTCTGTAAAAGGACAGCAGCTATGGTATGTTCTGATGCAAATGAAAAAATATAAAAATCTTTTGAAAAATCAGGACTTATTAGAACCGGTGTTTTGGTTAATGCTTGTTTCACCAGCTCAAAGGACTTATTTGCTTCCAAGGTCCATTTTACCCCTTGCTCCTTCTTCAACATGTTTCTGATATTTCTAAGAAGCTCAGCCAAGTTGGGGATGAACCTTCTCAAAAGGTTAATCTTTCCAATGAAATATTACAACTCCTTGATGTTTCAAGGATGAGAGATTTGCGATATGGCCTCAATCCTTTTGGGATCTATCTCAATACCCTCTTCTGAAATGATGTGCCCAAGAAGTTTACCTTCTTAGAGCCCAAATAGTGTTTTCTTAGGGTTTAAAGATATCCCAAACTTCCTGCATCTCCCAAAGATTGTTCTTTAATGTGCTAAGTGCTCTTCATCTGTCTTTGAAAACACAGTAACATCATCAAGGTATATAATGATGAAGTAGCCTAACTCTTCAGAGAATGCTATGTCCATGACTCTCTGAAAGGTTTCTCCAGCATTCATTAGACCGAAGGGAATTTTCACATACATGAAAGTGCCCCATGGTGTAGTAAAGGCTGTCTTTAATTGATCAGCAGGGTGAACTAAGATATGATTGTACCCTGAGTAGCCATCAAGCAAAGAAATTATTCTAGACCCTACCATCCTTTGTAAAATATGATCCATCTTAGGTAAAGGGTAGTTGTCTTTTAATGAAGCTTTTTTTAAGTTTCTAAAGTCTATATAAAGCCTGATCTCTCCAGTTTTCTTCCTAACTAACACCAGATTAGACACCGACTCAGAATATCTAATAGGGACAATAATACCAAATTCATACAGTTTCCTGATTTCCCTCTCAACCAGAGGCAGCTGAACAGGGTTTATCCTACGCAATTTCTGTTTGAATGGTCTTTGGTTTTCTTTGAGAGGAATTTTGTGCTATATTATTTCAGTGTCATAGGATTTCAGATATTCGTAACTCCACACAAAAACATTAGAAAATTCTTTAAACATCTCTATGTATTTGAGTTTAATGCGAGCTAGTAAAGTTTTAGACAATTTAATCATTTTAGGTTTAAGTTCACTTCCTATATTTCACTCTTCTACTTCAGTCTCTACAGGTTCCCGTTTTGGCTTCTTGGCCACATCGTTAAAATCAAACAACTCTTATAAAGGGGCCAGACCCTTAGGAAATCTCTGATCTTTAGAGTGCAGAGTTTCTAACTCCTCTATTTCTAACTCTGCATTCAATTCTATTTTTTTTTTAGTTTGCTAGTCAGAAGATTAATATTGAAAAGCTCAGGAGACGGCTCTTCTTCACCAAGAAAATTTTCTTCACTGTAGTCTGTTTCATAATATGAGTCTGAACTGTGTAGTTCGAATTCATTTCTGAATTGCATGAATTCTTCTATTTGTTTGTCTCCATCGAACACCTGCCAATATTTTTCATTATTAGGAATGGCTGGTCTAAATTTTATGTGATTTGTGCAGTCTCTGGTTTCATATGGCGTTAAGCATGTTCTAGATGCAAAAGCTAAATTGTGGGTGGCAATATTTCTTTTTCTTGGGACAAAAATCAGTTTGGACTCCTCAAACATTTTTAAAAGGTCCATGACATCATTTCGATAGGCCCTAAGTCTGGGATGATTTTCATTATACTCCCCATTGACTTGCCTAATGACTAACTCTGAATCCCCATACGCTTTAACTCTTTTGGCTCATAAATTTTTCAATAGATGTAAGCCTAAATGCAAGGATTCATATTTCGCTACGTTGTTAGAACACTGAAAGTTTAATTTGTAGGAAATGCTTTCTGTGTGGTTGTTTTCAGTGTTGCAGATCCAAACACCTACACCAGCATTAGTTCTAGTGCATGACCCCTTCAAAATACATACTGCATAGAGGACTATTTTTGGTTTCGTCTTGGTTACTGTCCTCTTCAACTAACGTGCTTTCTTATTGTTGTTGAATATCAACACTTAGTTGGATTTGTTTCAGATCCGCAGGTTTTTCACTGTGTTGAGGGTGGTTTTCTTGATTTTCAAGGTTTAAGAGCAATGGACGCATGAATTGTAGCTCAAGACCTGTGTTTTGTTTGCTAGAGTTTACATGTTCAGCAAATTGTTCTGACACTCCTACGTTATCTTCTTCCTCCTCTCTATCTGTCATTAAATCAGAGAAGGTCACTTGTTCACTGAAAGTTTCATCATTGAAAAGGATAAATGAATCCAGGCATGTGTTTACAGAATAAAGGGGAGAGTTCTGTGGTCTTTCTTGGCTTCTAACTGTGTATTGCATATGAGACTCCCTGTAAAGTCTTCTTTTCTGATTGAAAATAGGGATGGTCGCATAAGTCATGTCCATCTGCATAGTTCCTTGTAACTTAGCTCCCCAGGACCTAGATAATAGCATTTCGTACTTTGGGGGCACATCAGCCACAACAATATCCATTACTAAGCATTTGGATGGAATCTGGGCTAAGTTAACGCAGAGGTATTTGATTAATCCTAAACATTTGACCCTGCTGGAGTCAAAGGAATAAAGGTCTTTATAAGGTCTAGTGATTTCCAGACCAAGGCTCTCCATCACAGCTTTAGGCATTAAATTATGAGAAGCCCCAGAATCATGCATAGCGCTGTACAAAATTTTGTCATGAACGTTTAAACTCACATAAAAGGGAGAAACAGGTCCCTCTTGATACATACCTTCAATATTTGGACCAAAAATGACCTCTGGCTGTCATCATTAAGATTGACAGTGTCATTATTCTCTTCAATGTTTAAAGCCTTCAAAATTTGGGTCCTATATACATTCCGGGAAGCTAACTCAGTCAATGGAACAAAGATTTTGATATTTGAAATTTCCTGCTCTAGGCTGAAAGGAGTCTGACTCCTTCAAGTGTTGGTCTCATCCTTATTAACTGTCACTCTATCAGCAAAGTCTATTTTCTGATTTGTCCTATTTACATTTGACGAAATTGTTTTAACAAGAGTACTAGCTGAAGTGTTAGTACTGCTAAGTTCTACACTCTATTTTTCATTGTTTTGAGTTCCTTTCTCTTTACAATTATCAGAATTCACAGCTACTGTTTTATCCCTTTGTTTGACAACTTTAGGCTTGGTTGCAGTGTTGCTTTGTGAAGATTTGTCAGAGGTTTTGTTGTTGGGGGTTTTTTGACTAGATTTTCTTCTAAAGTCATATTCTCTTTGAGACTCTATGATGACATTTTCCATGTCTTGATAATAATTTTCATCATCATCTCTTTTGTCATCATAAGGTGTGTATAGACCTTGTTTTCTATCATAATGAATCTCAAATTCATCATTATCTACCCCCAGCATGTCAATATCATGTTCCTCTGTTATTTCATCTGCTTCCTCAACCTCACTTACATAGTTTTGATGAAAGGGAGGAGTGATATGTTGATCATCTTCCCTAGGTCTATTTGGAGGTTGATTTCTTCTAAAATTTTGATTTTGGTTTCGGTTTCTGTTTTTAGGAGTAGTTTGGTTTTGACTGGCTTGTGCTCTCTCAAGGATGCTCATTTTCTTCGTGATCTCCTCCATCATTCTATCCATCTTTGAGTTGGAAGTAGAGGGTGTATTTTCTTCTCTAAAGGACACTCTCTTCTCATTTTACATTCTTTCTCTCTTCTCCATCAAGTTGACCTCCACAGCAAGAGCACCTTTTTTCATCTCTTCAAGAGTTGCAGGATCTCTCTCTCTCAGCTGATAGGCCATCTCAGGGTCGAACCCTCCAGGAAACTTGTTTAAAGCTGAGCCTTGTGGAGGTTTTAGATATGGGGAAAGTGCATTATATACACTGTTAAATCTGGTACAATAAGCTTGTACACTTTCCCCTGTGTTTCTATGGAGGTTCTTGTAATCAGAAAGGACATGGAGAGGATTCTTCTTTACTTCCAATTTTTTTAAAAATGTCTGATGGAAGGCTTGGATATCATTGACACTATGGGGGGTTAAGCCTTTAAACCATTTTCTTACTTCTCCCCCCAGACTCTGAGCAAAAAATCTAAGCTTGACAGAATCATCATCAATTTCATTTCTGTCAAAGTAGTCATTCATCTTATCCACATGTTGTGATGCAGTTGTAGCATTACTAGCATCATACAATGGAATTTTGGACTAATAGTCCTATGGAATATTGAATAATGGTAAAGGAAGGACTAAGGGAGCATACCATGCAGCCATGGCAGGAGGTGGAGGTGGATTTACAAAAGGTGGATTAACAAGAGGGAAAGTGGGCTGAAGTAGAGTGGTTTGGATAGTGAATGGAGGATGAAGGGATATGGATGGAACAACAATAGTTTGTTGAGCTGATCTTGGATGAGAGAAACCTAAATTGTGAAGGAAATGTAAATCAGGAGGTGTTGTTTCTCTACTACCAGGATGTTCACTTCTCTCAGGAATGAAAGTGAAGACTAAGAATATAGCTGAGTTATATCATCAAATGACCTAGTTCTAGAGGGATTTACTAAGTCAACTTGTGATTTTTGTAGAGATGAAATATTTTTAGGAACTGAATTAGCTCTCAAGGGTGATCTGAAAATAGTTGATAATTTAATCCTAGGAGACTTCCTAAGGATACTTTATCGGTTATCAACTATCTCAGGTGGATCAGGGTCGGGATAGCCTCTAGTGTGAATCTTTCTAAGAGCCACTATGCTGTGTTTTTTAGACCCAAATAAACAAGAAAAGTTCAACCAAGTATGACAGTATTTAAAAGGTCAACTAATCTGTTTATAAAAATTTTAATCCTACATTCCTCTAACTGAGTTTGAATGATATTATAATGATAAGGGTTCTTCCCAGTGGAATCTTAAGGTCTGTTGGGGATTTTGGAGTCACCAGGTGGAAGTTTTTAGCTCCTAAGGAGGTAAAAGGTTTTATGGTCCCCCGCCATGTTTATCATATACCAATATGAAATATTTTTTGGTTTTCTAAGTTATTTTTCAGTTGTGTGGTTTCTAAGAGTGTCCTAACTCTGTCTCAAAACTTAGCTACGATTATGAGACAAAGACAGTCTACTCTTATGGCTAAGCTGGCTGATTTTCCAAGGTTAGA
Organism: Pinus albicaulis; assembly: GCA_034641835.2. Classification (NCBI taxonomy): domain Eukaryota; kingdom Viridiplantae; phylum Streptophyta; class Pinopsida; order Pinales; family Pinaceae; genus Pinus; species Pinus albicaulis. The sequence continues at coordinate 643,628,935 of CM076571.1, forward strand.
TAAATCCTTATGGGACTCCTAAGGTTTGCCTAGTTTTTCACTGATTCAAACAAGTTTTATATGATTACCATTACGTGGTAGTGCTTGAAAACACTGCTTCTTACTCACTAAATAATGTTTGTATGAAATTTTAACGGGAACCAGAGATTCTGGGTTCAATCCCCAGCGGAGTCGCCAGAAATGTTGGGAATCTGTAATTAGCAAGATTTCCAAAGTCCAATCACAGAAACAACATTATTTAATCCGCTTTGGGATTCTAGGATCTAGCCCTCCTGAATCCGGAGAGGGATCTCTCCAATAAGTGCAAAGATGGATTTGTCTTTGAGGTTTTGGGTAATGATATTAGGCTAGTTATGAAGGCCGAGGGTTTTGTTTTGTTTTTGGATGGTTGAGCATGATTATTATTTGAGGGAAAATTTCTACGTGCAAAGAGTTTCAAAGGTGAGAAGTTGCAAGAAAAAAGAACAAGCTTTGGCCAGAAAGATAGATAATTGCAGGTTTTAGTCCATTGGGCTATGGAGTCATAATAGGGTTTAATTGAAACAACAAGGGGCAGGAGTGGTCCATGGGGCAAGTCATGTATGTCTAAGGATCTCTTTAAAGTTTGATTTATGGAATGAAATGATACATCAAGAAGGGGAATTAAACAAATGAAGAACAAAGAGTAGCCCAGGATCTAGTATGTACTTTGAAACTAGCCAGCCTTTGAAAAAAACTTAAGAGAAACATAAAAACAATACAGGATCTGGTAAGTACTTCGAAACTAGCCAGCCTTTGATATAATTTCAATAGAAAAACATTTAAAAACAGATGGAAACTTGAAAGGAAACTGTTAGAGAAGAAACTAGCCGGCCGGGCTCACCAGAAATCCTCTCCTCGCTCTGCTTTACTTGGTCACTTTTCAAGACAAACACAAAGGAAACACAGAATGGCCTAATATCTGGTAAGTACTTTGAAACTAGCCAGCTTTTGACACATTCCACGGGAAACTTTCAGACAGTCTTTTGGGATAAAACTAGGACCAGGGCTCTCCATATCTTCCTTAGTTCATCTCTACTTAACATGAAATTAAAATAACATCCAAGAACTATATTTAGTTAAGACATTAGGACGAGGGAACGCCAGCATTCCTATGCTTAGACTGAAGTAAATCATTCCTAAATAACACGAATTGGAAGAAAACATATATATAAATATTTTCAGTCAGAGAAGGGCGCTGATATACAATAGGTCCAGAGTGTAAAAAATGGGCATAGCAGTGAAGATTTTGGATAGAGGCATGAGGCCTTCAAGAGTCTTCAAGAGATAACACTTTTTTGCAATAAAATTTGTTCCTTGAAGGCTCCAAAAAATGATTTAGCCACCTTTTGGTATAAAAGATTTCATAGGTGGCTAATGGAACCAATGTAGTAGATCTCCTGACTACATTAGATAGTGATATGGTAAGTGGTTTCCCCACCAATTAATTTCTGCCCAAGTAATCTCACCATGGTTGAAGGTGTGAGATATATTTGGTGCTCTTGGAATGCACCCATAATGATACAATATCTCCATTTGTCTTCTAAGGGAGTGGCTATGTTCAGAAGTGTTTGTGGCCCAAAGTTGGCCATGAAGTTTATAATGAATAATACTCCTCTTAGGAGCTATGGCATGCATATACATGTTGAGAGAATACAAGTAACAATCAATTGAATCGTGAGATACAAAAGCATATTATTTACCAAAATTTCTCCACATACAAATGGAGTGGTGCATAGATGTATCTCTTCTATTACCCAAAGAGGAAAGAGGTGGTTGAATTGACTCCTCCATAGAGTCATGTGTCTTCCCCATCTCCACATGTTTCATGCATCTATGGAAACAATGATATAAATCCTCTTCAAAGCCTTCCCAAGTGTAGAACTCCATGATAGTGTTGAAAGCCTTCATAGAATAAGTATGTCTGAAAATGAATTCTTCATGTGCTCTTGTAGCAACTTCTCCTTGAGCTTGGAAGCTATAGATAAGAAGATCATACCATGATAATATATGACTCCATATTGGATTGAATAGACCTCCTCTTGTAGCTGGTCATCAAGTATCATGCATGTGAAAATATCCTTTGAATAATCCACCAACCGCTGGGATTTCCAATATGGATCTAAGCTTCCCAATAATTACAACGTTGTAGAAATCTGAATGAAGCTCCTTTCATATCATGGCTCTCCTCTTTGACATGCTCCATGCCAAATTCGTAGGTTGCAGTGTTGTAACTTCAATTTTTCTCAAGACAAGATTTAAGTACATGGAAGCCACCCTCCTCCTGAAAGGTCTCTTTCTTAAAAAACTTTCATACTTTGGCCCATGCATGCAAGAGCATTAATAACCTCTTGTAATATTCAGAAATCTTCTTTATGTTTAGGAGTATAATTTTATGCTCCAAAGCTATGGAGTGGCCACTTGACACCATGCTCATTTCATCATATATTTATGAAACCTCCTTTTCCAGCGCAAATTGCTGAGTGGGATATTGCAATGTCCAACTCAGAAAATTTTTCACCCCTCCTTGGAACCCATCAAATTTTCTCAGTGCCATGGTAGCTTCTCCCAAGGCTCCTTCCTTAGCAAAATATGGCACTACTACACTAAGTTGAGAGAAAACTTTATTCATCTTCCAATCAGGGGGTATCCCTGGTATAATTCCTCCATGTAAAGAGACATGAAAATATAACGTAGATTGTATAAATGAGTGGACTGATGTGTCCCTCCCTTTATTGCATAAATTAGTCTCCTTCTTCTAAATATAAACCCCTTGAAATAAACAGGGGTGTATGTGTGATGTCCCTTTTTGGGAATTTCAACAATATCACTAGTGAGGACGTTATATTGGTGAACCAGTGCAAGAATAACGTAGTCCAGGGCTTGGACCCTTAATAATATGTTGTATATGACTTAAATATATAAGGGCATCAGAAAGAAATAATTCTAGCTATAATAAACAGATCCTCCAATGTCAAGTGTAGAAAAAGGCATCATAAGCCAAGTGCTTCATAAAATAGCAATGCCGGAAGAAACAAAAAAGTTATTATTTCATGTAAACCATAGAAATATATGGAATATCATATCTCTAGAGATTTTATTCATTATAAGATCAGAAATGAGAGGATTAACCCCATTTACAACAACATTGGGACCACCCGGCAAAGAGTTCCAACAAAATAGCAACACAATGTACAACACTTGCAAGAGAATAATGCTATACCCAGCTACTCTGTATTAAGAAATATTTGATATGATCGAAAGAGAGTACACAATACAAAAATAGTCTCAATACCATCCTCAATAGTATACTTGGAGTGGGAATCACTCCCTCTCCTCCCGAAATAAGCTCAAATGAGTAGATCTAACCCCAGCTACTGCAGCTACTGCAAAAAAAATGCACTCACTGAGAGTTACTACGTAGTCTAGATTAGAAGGTGGAATCTCCAATATATCTCAAGAGAATGGAACTCAAGACCTCCTCTTTGAATCTCCAATTACCTGCAACAACAATGGAACTAGAATTCCCGCATAAGAACTCTTGCACTAAACATTGCTGCAACTCCGGCTAAAAAGTTGAAGATTGTAATCAATCATAAGGCTGAAACAAGAAATATGAATGAATTAAATCCCGTGCTACCATTCCTTCCTTTTTATTTCAAGAGAGCTTTCCCATCCTAGGTCCCATACATTGGAGATGTAGCTTCTTCAAGAAGCTTCCTCTTTCAAAATTGTGTTGCCCTAGAGGCTTTCCCTCCATTTTTACAGTGTTGGTTGACTTGGTCAACTCTAGTAGCTCCTTGATTTTTCTCCTTTTCACATTCAAGGGGCTTTATTTTATCCTCCTACCTCAATCCCTTTTCACACTGGGATGGATTTTATTGTGCCTTTCATTTTTTATTTGAAAAATGGAGTAATTATAATGTTCCAAGTAGCTATGGCTAACTGGGGACATCACAGTCCTCCCCAGTCAAAATTGCTTGCCCAAAAGCAACAGTAATGAAGGATGTTGTAGGATTTTCTCCCCCTCCCAAGTGGCATCCTCATCTGGTAGATTCCTCCATCGAATCAGATATTCTTTGATGACTTTGTTTCTTAAATTCTTCTCTCTTGTGTCCAAGATTGCTTCTGGCTGCAAGATCAAATGACCTTCATCATCAATTGGAGGAAGTTCCAAGTTGGCAACTAACCTCTTCCCTATGGCCTTCTTGTGGCAAGATACCTAGAAGATATTGTGAATCTTTCTCCCCTTAGGAAGCTCCAACTCATAAGCCACCTTACCGACACATCTTCTCACCTTGTAAGGCCCATAGAAACGTGATTTCAGCTTTTAATCTCCCTTCTCCTTGAGTGTGGACTATTTTTAAGGCTGAAGGCATAGGTAGACAAGATCCCCCACCTCAAACTGTCTCTCTATCCAGCTACGGTATGCATACATCTTTTTCTGATTCTGGGCAGTGGAAATGTTATCTTTGAGGGCCCTGAGTATGTCCTGGTTCTCTTGAATCCAATCTCTTGCCCTTAGGGCTTTACATTCCCCAAACATAACTTCTGCAAATGATAGTGCCTCATATCCGTACAAGGCTTGGAATGGTGTCATGCCAATAGAAATTTGGTGAGTAGTGTTGTAGCAATACTCCCCCAAATGGAGCCACCTCAACCAAGCTCTCTGCTGCCCGGCCACATAGTTCCTCAAGTAGCCTTCTAGCCACTGGTTCACTATCTCAGTCTTTCCATCAGTTTGGGGGTGATAACTGGTGCTGGGAGTCAAATCAGTTCCCACTAGCCGGAAAAGATCCTGCCAAAAGCCACCCATGAAGCAGCTGTCCCGATCACTCACTATGGTCCTAGGGAGACCATGGAGTCTAAATACATCTCTAAAGAAGAGCTCAGCCACCTATTTGGTCAATTTAGTGTGTCCTAAATTGCTGCATTTAATTTGTCAATCCGAGATTCGTAAGCTGATGAAGTGCGGCGCACTATATGTGCAAGATAACCTATTTCTTAACTTTTTGTCATTTTTGGTTTTCTAATGTAAGATGGAAATTCTAAAATAAAAACAAGTATGGTTATGATTGTTCAAGGAAATGATATCCTCTATAATGATTTACCAACTTTAAAACTTAAAAAGGAATTTGAAACATACAATGACAAAACTTGAAAGAAAATGAAAATGTGCTGCTGAAGTGAAAATGTGCTGCTAATCTAATAAATCAAATAGTGAACTATTGAGCATGAAAACCAAACTATCCTTGCTGTTGTCTAAACACAAAAGAAACTATACTGAAAGAAATCCAAAAGTTGCAACAAAGTAAATCTAAATCAAATTACATCAACTTATCTTCTGATCCCTCATCATTAGTCCAACTATGATTTTCGGAGGTAACCATAAACAACTTGAGTAACTTGATATCTAAATTGTAGAAAGTAAACTAATATCAAACTACACATCCATAATTCAATCCCTCACCATCAGTCCAGCTGTGGCTTTCAGAGGCAACTAAAGATGTTATGAGAAATTTAATATATCTAAATTGCAGAAAGGAAACTAATATCAAACTACACATCCATAATTCAATCCCTCACCATCAGTCCAGCTGTGGCTTTCGGAGGCAACTGAAGATGTTATGAGCAATTTAATATATCTAAATCTAACTGCGAAGCAAATAGGAAAAAGCCGAAATGAGAGCTCTGATTGGCGAAATTAAACGAAACTAAGAAAAACAAATTAGCGAGAACAATGTTAATTCCATGTCATTAGTCAAAAATTTATGCAAATGCCCGGGCTGCCTATTTATAACCTGAAACAAGAACACTGATCAGTTATCAATAACATAAAACGTTAAAGACAGAAGTAAAATGGAAAGCATAAAATATTATAAACAGAAATGAAGCATATATACCATGAAAGATGCAATGTATAAACATGTGAATGGATTATGGCACAATGAGCTTTAAATAAATAAAACAAGAACTATACAATAATGCACAGAACCTTGGCGAGTGCAGAGGCCCTCTACACCAGCCTTGGCAACAATCTTCAAGTACGAATTACGTTTGGAAACAGAGTCTTCTTATATTAAAATGCAGTCATAACAGAAAGGTGATATTACGGCACAGTGGCAGCGTAATTACATTACAGAGCAGACTAATAAAGACTAACACAGACTAATCTAGTATGCGTATGCAAACGCGTTATTTATAACAAAAGAAACATAACTGATTCCTAAAGTTTATGCTGATGGAGAACACGTAGACCATTACGTCCACAGATCTAGGATCATGGCCGTATTGAAAAGTAAATCTATGAGGAGTGGATGTTTGAATTCGGCTATGGAGCCATGTACAGATGTTGATTTGTCCTCCGCAATTCAGAAACGGCCATATGAACCTTTACGTGACACGAAACAGAGTCCTGTCACCGTGGGAATCTACGGTTGACTTCCATTTGGACACCTTTCACCGCAGCTTCTTTAGATGGATTTTCTCGAGCCAATAGGACACGATCCATGTCCACATCATTTCTGACTTGCCCATGTGGCTCGTTTCTCCTGAAGACACCTGTAACATAGAGTTTCACAAAATGGCTGCGGAAAGTTGCAGCAGCTACGGAAAGTGGCAAGATTCCGCAGCTAAATGAGCAAAATCTAAATCAAACAGCAGACACAAAAATATAGTTAAAAACCATGTTAGATGCTCTTTTGCAATTAATATACAATGATATTGACAACTTGGGAGGTTCAAGTGGATGAAAAAGGTATAGAAAAGTGTATGGAAAAGATGCAGATTTGAGACTCAACATACCCCCACTGTGAAGGTGTTGCATGTCCTCATGCAACCAAAATTTTGATAATCCTTCTTCAGTTCATGTGCCTTGACACTTCAGCCAGTACATCCAATCCTCTCCTCTTCTTCCTTGGTGCTGCCAACATCCTTGGCTTCTTCATTAAGCATCTAAATTTGATATTAATCAGTGCTCTACTTAACTTCTGGCATTTCCTTTTCAATTTCTTGTTCTTCTTCTGCCATATTCACAGATGTAGCATGGTATTATCATGAATGATTTTGTCCAATTTACTTTGTTCCTTCAATGTCTCATTTTCATTTTTGATGTGTCTATTTAAAATCTCTAGCTCAAAGACTTCCTATTTCAGTGATTGGACTAAATCATCTTGTACTGTGTGAGGCTGGATGGACGAAGTACTGGGACCTGTAGCTGCTTTTTCTAAAGATTCTATATAATCATATACTTCCTGTTGCTTGGGGTCTACATCAGGTGTTATTTTTATTGGGATGTCCCCAAAATGCCGTGAAGGAGAGTTGTCCTCAAAATCCGGCTGAGAAGGGCTCATATCAACATCTGGCTGTGAATGGGATGGACTATGTTCAATATTGGACTGAGAATGAAATGAACCAGGTTCACTGTATGATTGAGAGTGAGATGGACTATGGTCAGCTGGGGATTGTTCAGATGTTTCTTCTCCTAAATCGATGAAATGAGGTCCTTATATTTGCATTTTCCTCAATTTCCCCTTAAGTCTGCTGCTTCTTCTCACACGTTGTGGTCCACTATCTTTTTGCTTTTGTTTTCCTTTCTCTTTCTTCTTAGCCATAGATGACTGTGCTTGAAGGTGAATCAGTCTTTCAGATAACACTTGATGATCTTCTTCGGAAGAAGGAGTTTGATGTATAGCTTCAATACTTTTTCTCTCTTTTGGTGTTATTGGCTTTTTACCCTTAGTTTCTTTCTTCTTCCTCTTTGACAGTCTCTCTTCCCTATCAATTCTTTCAATTGTAGTAGTAGGAGTATTTTGAATTTCATCATTTGTTTTCTTTCTCCTACTCCTCTTTGATGTGCTACCTTCAAGAATTTCTTAAGTAGGAGTAATTTGAGTTTCATCATTTATTCTTTTTCTCCTACTCCTTCTTATTGTGCTACCTTCAGGAATTTCCTAAGGTTCCTCAAAGAAATTTGTGATCAAAAATTGTTCCCATGTGTCTTTCTTCTGCTTTAACTCTTTTTCAATCAAAATTTTTACAAGACCGTGGTGATATAGATGTGGTTCTACATCCCCTAAATGTTTCTGAACAGTCACAGACATCTTCTTCAAACTATTTAATAGAAAATATGGGAGATTGAGAGTTTGATTATCTATAAAATTCATCAACAACCTGGTATGGTACATATACATGGACCCAAAATGGCCTTCACAGGTAATGAATTTTTGAAAAACTAGCAACAATGTAGCCCATTCCTCTTTCAATGCATGAACATGAATTCCTCTTTTAAAAATAGTTATGTCCATACCTTGGTTTCGTAAGATTGTTCTCCAGGCTTCATCATTAATGCTTTTATTTTTAAACCAACGCTCACCCTCTTAAAGAATCTCTGTGGCAGATGCTATAGATGCCTCATTCACTGCAAACTTAAGGTCTCCAATCTCTACTTCTAGGCCATTGAACGACCTTGCAAATGCTTTTGTCACTTCTTTATGATAACCTCTGAACTTTTGGATAAACCACAGCCACTTTGCTTTCTTCAATATATCCCTTACTTGCGGATACCCTTCCATGAACTTAGGTCCTTCTGGTTCTGCTCTTAGCAATTTACCCATTCTTCTTTCTACTCTTCAAAGACTTGCTTGCGTGGAGGAGGGTTCAATGGAAGTAGAACGGCTGAATACACGGGAATGAGCACAATGACTGTGGGTAGATATCAGAGAGTGGGTATACAGAATATAGCGTAATAGAGAACGAAATAGAGTGAAACAGAATCAGAGAGGGGTTTCGTGAACATGGCAGAGATACGGCTTTGAGATTAACAGAACAATAGGAGGAGTATATCCGGCAGTGTTTTGAAATTTGGTGGCTGCGAAATAAATATGAGCACGTTTAAACAACGGCTATGGATTTATGCGGCTGTAAGAGTCCATGGTCAAATCAATTACGTCTCATTGTCACCGGTGGAATATTGGAGTATGAGTGAAGATCGGGGGTTTAATTATGGAACCGTTTGAGAATGAATGTGAGAGGATAATATGGAGATCGTGAAAGGGTTACAGAATTATCAATATAATCATTGCACATAATGGATGGAGCTTATGGTTCATAACTATATAAAAATGTGTTTTCAATGCTATTTGAAATAAATTTTACTCATACCTTTGGAATCTTTGCCTTTTTCCTTGATCTTCAATTAGTTGCTCTTCATTTGTATCTTGAATGCTCCATGTCCTCATTTTTGGTCCTCTCACCTGCATTTAATTTCATGATTATGGAAATAACATTTGGCTGTACATTCTTTTGAAAATAGAGTTGTAGCTGCGGAATCTGCTTCTGGCTGCGGAAACTGGAGTCAGCTGCGGAAACAGATGTCAGCTGTGGAAACTGACACAGCTATTATTTGGATGAATGAAAATGAACGGATGACAAATGACTAGATGGAAATGGTCATGAGAAAGAATTTTATTGATGAAATGGAATGAAATAGATAAAATGAAGTGGAATGGAGTGAAATGAAGTGAAATGAAATGGAATGAAGTGGAATGGAATGGAGTGGGTGGTCACAAAACTTGTGAAATGAAAGAGAGATTTTTTTTTTTTTGGAAAATATAGAGTGTCAGGTGTTCCTGATTTTCACCCTATATTTTCTGTATAAGACTGCCAATCAGTGATAGGTTTTCAGGCTTATACAATTTTATTTTATTTTTTTATTTTTTTTACTGAAAAGAACAAAAGCTAGGCTGGTGGAGAAGAAGAATTCTTCTGTACTAGCCTGATTGCGGAATTCTCTTGAAAATTTTTGACAAATTCCTCCTTTGAGAGTGGCTTATGATAAACTTTCAATCTTTGGCCATTCACAATAAGAGGAGTTTGAAACTCATCAATGGTCTTGATTCTTACCACTCCATTGCTAAAGATCTTGTCAATCTCATATGGCCCAAGCCAATGAGTCTGAAATTTTCCTTAAAAATCTTTAAACTTGGAATCAAATAGCAATGCCCAATCTCCTTCTTAAAACTTCTTCTCTTTGATGTACTTGTCATGCCATTTAGCTCTTTGATATTGAACTAGATCAGTTCTTAGAATTTCCTCTTGTCTGATCTCATCTAGCTCATTCAACTGCTCCATTCTATGCTTTTGGGCTTCTGATAAATTCATCCCCAACTGAACTGCTATCTTGAAGGTCTTGACTTGGAACTCAATGGGGAGCAGGACTTCTTTCCCATAAACAAGTTCATAGGGAGAATGTCTTGTTGTATTTCTCCATGTAGTTCTGTAGGCCCACAAGGCTTCAGGAAGCCTTTCTGCCCAATCTCTTCTATGTAGATGAACAGTTTTGGTGATGATACTTTCAAGAACTTTGTTGGTAGACTCCACTTGACCATTTGCTTGCGGATGGTAAGGAGTAGATCTTTTGTGCTTGATTTTGTATTCTTCCATCAATTTCTCCACCAAGTTGGATGTGAATTGGCTCCCCTGATCTATCACAATTTCTCTTGGAACACTAAAGCGAGTAAAAATATCCTCATAAAGAAAATGAACAACTGAATTTTCAGTAGCAGATACTAATGCTTTGGCTTCTACCCATTTAGTAACATAATCAATACAAACCAATATATACTTCTTTTGCTTAGATGGTGGATTAATAGGTCCAATGAAATCTAAAGCCCATTTTTCAAAGGGTTCAATGAGTACCTGTGTTTGCAATGGCATTTCATTTGAAAGGGTAGGTTTCCCTACTCTTTGGCGGCTGTCACACCTTTTGACATATTGTTTTGCATCTTTGAAGAGAGAAGGCCAATAATATCCTAAAGAGAGGATTTTATAGGCCGTCTTTTTGTCTGCAAAGTGTCTGCCACATGGTTCATCATGACATGCTTTAAGAATATTAGGCATTTCATCTTCCCTGAAACATATTCTGATCACAAGATCTGGCCCTGTTTTAAACAATTCATTAGAAATCTATGAATATTTTGAACTCTCCTGAATAATTTTTCGTTTTTCACTTGGAAATAAATGTGAAGGTAGTTTCCCTGTAACCAAATAGTTAGCAATATCTGCATACCAAGGAGTCTTAATAGTTACTGTAAACAAGTATTCATTAGGAAACTTATCCTCTACAGGAGAATCTTCTTTAGTACTCTGAATCCTAGACAAGAAATCAGCTACTGTATTCTATTTTCCTGGTCTATCCAACACAGTAATATCGAATTCTTGCAAAAGTAAGAGCCATCTTGTCACTCTGCCATTAGTAATAGGTTTGTTCATTAAATTTCTAATTGCAGAATGGTCAGTATGAATAAAAGTTTCATAGCCTGTTATGTAATGTCTAAACTTATTAATTGCATGAACAACAGCTAAAAACTCTTTTTCAGTCACAGTATAATTCAACTTTGTGGGAGTCAAATTTTTACCGGTATAATAAATGGCATAAGGAACTAAATATTTTTGACCCAACACAGCTCCTAGAGCTGTATCTGAAGCATCCGTAGAAATATGGAAAGGGAGTTTCCAATTTGGTCCTCTCAAGATAGGTGCTTCAGATATTCTTGTTTTCAAAGTTTCAAAAGCTGATTGACAATCAGGATCCCATTTAAATTCACAGTCTTTTGTAAGCAATTTGAAGAGTGGAGATGCTATTTTAGTGAAGTTTTCTATAAATCTTCTATAGTGACCAGTAAATCCTAGAAAACTTCTAACATCTCTTTGACAATTTGGAATAGGCAACTTGGAGATGACTTCAACTTTTGATCTATCAACCTTAATTCCATCTCCCGAAATATGATGTCCTAAAACAATCCCTTCAGTAAACATCATAAAGCATTTTTCATGGCTTAATGAAAGGTTTGTTTCTTTACATCTTATGAGAACTTTTTCCAAATTCTCTAATGCCTCTTCAAATGAATTACCATAAACTGTAAAATCATCCATATAAACCTCTACACAATCATGGATTAGATCAGAAAAAATTCCTAGTACTGCTCTTTGGAATGTTGCTGGTGCATTACATAACCCAAAAGGAAGCACTCGGTAGGCAAAAGTCCCCCATGGACAAGTAAATGTGGTCTTATCTTGATCTTCAGGTGCTACCTGAATTTGATTATAGCCACTAAAACCATCCAAAAATGAAAAGTACTTTTTACCTGCTAATGTATCTAATACCTTATCAATAAAAGGCAAAGGAAAGTGATCCTTCAAAGTTGCTTTGTTCAACTCCCTGTAATCAATGCATACTCTCCATTTACCATTCTTTTTAGGTACTATAACCAAATGAGAAACCCATCGGCTATCTGAAATTGGATAAATGAAGTTTACATTGAGAAGTTTTTGGAGCTCTTCTTTCACTATCTCCCTAAGATTTGGATTCATCCTTCTTTGAGGTTGTCTGATTGGTCTACTATTTTCCTCAATATAGATATGATGGATGCAAGTCTTAGGATCAATACCTTTCATGAGAGTATACTCCCATGCAAATACAGTAGAATGTTTTTGCAAGATTTTGGTTAATTCTTCTTGTTGTGACTTTTCCAAAAAAAATTTGATATTCAATGTTTTTCCTGGAAAAATCTCAATAGTATAATTACCAAACTCTTCCATAGAGTAAAGAGACATTTGTCTTGATGATAAATATTCTATGTCGGATTCCAATTGAAATTGTGTGGGGTCATATTTCGAAGATATCTCAAAATTTTCTAATGTGTTCAGAATTTGACTATCCTCACTGATTTCAGAAATGGTAAAGACAGGTTTTATAATGTCCTCATCATCGACCCATTCATTGTCTCCTACTTCTGTGATTTCTCTTGATGGAGGATACAAATTGAATTTCTTTGTCGAATTACCATTAGAAATGTACATGTCCCTAGATCTACAACTAATAAAAGCATCAGCTGTGGCTAGCCAAGGTCTTCCTAAAATAAGTGGGTGCCCTCCTAGATTACTCTTGGGAGTCAAAATCATAAAATCTACCGGATATTCCCAAGAATCTAAGGAGACTGAAATATCTTCTAATACACCATCTGGTTTAATAATTGATCGATCTGCAAGTTGCAGTAAATTAGGTGTAAAAAGAAGGTTAGGAAGTTTTAGCTGTTCCATAGTCTGTCTACTCATAATGTTGATAGCGGCCCCTAAGTCAATCAATGTGTTTGGAATTTCTATCCCATTTATATGTGTCTTGACAATTGGACTTCCTGGATCTACATACTTCTGCATGGTAATTTTTCCTATCATAATATCTGCAATCTTTCCTACCAGGTGGATTCTTCTTGTGTCTTTTAGTTTCCTTCCCGGTCTTTTGAAACTCAACTCCTTTATGGTTTTTGCTAGAATAGGAATCTCTCGAATGGATTGTAACAAGGGAATCTTGATACAAACATTCTTCAATTCATCTAGAAAGTCATAGTTAGGCAACAAGATTTGTTTTTCCACCCCCTTGTCAATTTGTAGTCTTTCAGGAAAAGGAGGTGTAGATAAAGATGCAGGTTGCTCAACTATAGGAGTTGTGGGGGTTAACTTTTCTTTTTCTTTTTGAATGCTTGAATTTTGAAGAGATGCTTCCTCATAACTCTTATTGACTTGAAGAGAATCCTCCTCAGAGGTATCTTGCTCTTGAATATCTATAGAAGGTTTTTCTAAAACTCTACCAGATCTGAGTTGTACATCATTGAGAGGAACAATCATATAGGTAGGAAATTGTTGTCGTTCTACCATGTAAGTATTCTGAGGATTTTTATTGTTAGGATTTGGCAATGGCTGAGCTGGAAGTTGATTTGTCTTTTGTTGGTATGGGAGCATGAGTTGAGGATTTGGATTTTGTTGAGAAGTTTGTTGTTGTGGAAATGGCAATGAAAGTTGTGGGTTTGGGTTTGGAAGTTGTGGAGCTTGTTGATTTTGAAAAGATGGAGGATATTGATAAAATTGAGCAAATCTCCCATAAGGATTTTGCATCCCTTGTACCCATGGCTGATATGAATTCTGATGTTGGGGCCAAGGTTGTTGCCAAGGATTCCAATTTGGTGGGGTTTCAAGATTCATAGGGTTATTAAACCCTTGAGATTGTTGTCCCTGCCAAGGTCTCCTTGCGACAAAACAGAGAGATTCTACTGAATTTGGATCTTCTTGAAAAACAGCTTTGAGTCCAGGGATTGAAGGACAATCCTTGATCTCATGATTTTCCGAGCAAATCATACATGTTTCTACAACTTTTGCATCCAAGGGACATTCCCTTAAAGCATGTTTCTTTCTACATTTCGGACAAAAGATGGCTAAAGCATCTGTTTCTGCTTTCTGCTTGTTTTGGATTTTAAGGGTGTCTAGTTGTTCATTAAGGCTCCCTAAGATATCAGTTTTGAACTCATCAAGCATATTACCAATCTCTGCCCTACTTACTGATCCAGTTGCAGATTTTTTAGCCCTAATAAGAGAAGAATCCCTAGGCCCTTTTCCTGTTTTAGATTTTCCCCTTGAGAGATGGACACAAAGTTCTGTTATATCACGAAGTGGAAGTTGAGAAATGTCTCCTTTTCCCATCATGTTTAAAATATCTATCCATTCATCTCTAATGGCTTTTAATATGAGGGCTTTCAAGGTTTCATCATCTAAGTTGCTCATATTTGCTCTTTTCAAGTTGTATTGAAATCTTTCAAGTAAGTCTTCCAAATTTTCATCTTCTTTTTGCATCATTTTGAATACCTCATCCTTGTGATTGGTGGGCATACAATAGTCCAAGTATCTATCCAAAAATGTTTATTTCATATCATTCCAAGTCCTAATAGATTGAGTAGCTAATCCCATGAACCATTTCAAAGAAGCTCCCTTCAATGTTGAAGGAAACAATTTGAGTTTTTGAGAGTCTTCCATATAGTCATAGGTTCGGCACACGACTTCAAACTCAAACAGAAATGTTTCAGGATCCTCACTTCGCAATCCATAAAAGTTAGGAAGGACAGATGGTGAGATATTTTTCATCATTGTATGAGTTTCCTCATCAACTATAGGGAATCCAAACAAGTTGTCTCCTTCCCTATTTCTTTCATTATTTCCCTCACCATTGTTGTCTCCATTGTTTCCTCCTCTTCTAGCTCTACCTCCAAATCCATCTATTATTTCCTCTGCCATGATAGTTTCTTTAGAGTCCTTAAAGTCCTCTGGTTCTTCTATCAAGGGAGGATGAGAGAGAATCTCTTCCTTTTCTAAATGAGATTTAGTAGGTGGTATAGGAGAATCCTCTAATTCAGCTGTTCCTTGTATTCCAAAAATCTTAAGGCTAGGGGTAGATGGTGGTGAATCTTGTCTATGCCTTGAAGAAGATGGAGTTGTGAAAATCGAACTCTTGGCTTTGGCTATAAACCTTCCCCTAGAATCTCTTGCTCTATGCATGTCATTTTTTATTATTATTATTATTTTTTTTTTAAGTTGGGCTAATAATCCTCTTTCTGATCTTCCAGGTCACACTAGGTGCAAGAAGAGAGCATACTTAAGAAATTACTAAACCAATAACTCTCTTTTATGATCCTCCAGATCACACTAGGTGCAAGAGGAGAGCATACTTCAAGAAGTTATCAAGTTTTCCCTTCTTTTATTATTATTATTATTTTTTTTTAAGAAATTGGCTACCTATTTACACTTCCCCGGCAACGGCGCCAAAATGTTTGGTCAATTTAGTGTGTCCTAAATTGATGCATTTAATTTTTCAATCCGGGATTCGTAAGCTGATGAAGTCTGGCGCACTATATGTGCAAGATAACCTATTTCTTAAATTTTTCTCGTTGTTGGTTTTCTAATGTAAGATGGAAATTCTAAAATAAAAACGAGTATGGTTATGATTGTTCAAGGAAATGATATCCTCTATAATGATTTACCAACTTTAAAACTTAAAAAGGAATTTGAAACATACAATGACAAAACTTGAAAGGAAATGAAAATGTGCTGCTAATCTAATAAATCAAAAAGTGAACTATTGAGCATGAAAACCAAACTATCCTTGCTTTTGTCTAAACACAAAATAAACTATACTGAAAGAAATCCAAAAGTTGCAACAAAGTAAATCTAAATCAAATTACATCAACTTATCTTCTGATCCCTCATCATTAGTCCAGCTATGATATTCGGAGGTAACCATAAACAACTTGAGTAACCTGATATCTAACTTGCAGAAAGTAAACTAATATCAAACTACACATCCATAATTCAATCCCTCACCATCAGTCCAGCTGTGGCTTTCAGAGGCAACTGAAGATGTTATGAGCAATTTAATACATCTAATTTGCAGAAAGGAAACTAATATCAAACTACACATCCATAATTCAATCACTCACCATCAGTCCAGCTGTGGCTTTCGGAGGCAACTGAAGATGTTATGAGTAATTTAATATATCTAAATCTAACTACTGAAGCAAATGAGCAAAACTGAAATGAACAAAGCAGTATTGAAATTAAACAGAAACTAAGAAAAGAAAATTAGCAGCAGAACAATGTTAATTCCATGTCATTAGTCAAAAAGTTATGCAAATTCCCGGGCTGCCTATTTATAACATGAAACAAGAACACTGATCAGTTATCAATAACATAAAACGTGAAAGATAGAAGTAAAATGGAAAGCATAAATGATTATAAACAGAAATGAGGCATATATACCATGAAAGATGCAATGTATAAACATGTGAATGGATTATGGCACAATGAGCTTTAAAGAAATAAAACAAGAACTATACAATAATGCACAGAACCTTGGCAAGTGCAGGGGCCCTCTACACCAGCCTTGGCAACAATATTCAAGTACGAATTACGTTTGGAAACAGAGTCTTCTTATATTAAAATGCAGTCATAATAGAAAGGTGATATTACGGCACAGTGGCAACGTAATTACATTACAGAGCAAACTAATAAAAACTAACAGAGACTAATCTAGTATGCGTATGCAAACGCGTTATTTATAACAAAAGAAACATAACTGATTCCTAAAGTTTATGCTGATGGAGAACACGTAGACCATTACGTCCACAGATCTAGGATCATGGCCGTATTGAAGAGTAAATCTATGAGGAGTGGATGTTTGAATTCAGCTATGGAGCCATGTACAGATGTTGATTTGTCCTCCGCAATTCAGAAACGGCCATATGAACCTTCACGTGACACGAAACAGAGTCCTGTCACCGTGGGACTCTACGGTTGACTTCCATTTGGACACCTTTGACCGCGGCCTCTTTAGATGGATTTTCTCAAGCCAATAGGACATGATCCATGTCCACATCATTTCAGACTTGCCCATGTGGCTCGTTTCTCCTGAAGACACCTGTAGCATAGAGTTTCACAAAATGGCTGCGGAAAGTTGCAGCAGCTGCGGAAAGTGGCAAGATTCCGCAGCTAAATGAACAAAATCTAAATCAAACAGCATACACAAAAATATAATTAAAAACCATGTTAGATGCTCTTTTTCAATTAATATACAATGATATTGACAACTTGGAAGGTTTAGGTGGATGAAAAAGGTCTAGAAGGATGTATGGAAAAGATGCAGATTTGAGACTCAACACCACCTATGAAGTAGTGTTATGTGCAGAAATGGCAAATAAATGAGCATACTTTGTTAGTTTATCAACAACAACATAGATACAGTCCTTACCCTGCACTGTTTGTAATCCGGTGATGAAGTCCATAGAGATGCTCTCCCACTTCTCACCCGGAATAGGTAGTGGCTGCAATAACCCAGCTAGATAAGTGTGCTCTCCCTTATTTTTTTGGCAAGTGGTATATTCCTTGACATGTCGGAGCACATCCTCCTTGAGACCCGTCCACGAGAATCTCTCTATGATATATCTGTAGGTTTTTCTGAAACCTTGATGCTCGGAAAGTGGGTAATCATGGGAGGCCACTAAGATCTTCTCCTTGAGCTTAGAACCCTTAACCAAGTAGATGCGGTCCTTGTGATAAATTATCTCATTCATCACTTTAAATCTCTCATCTAGTACCACCCCATCAAGTATCTTGCATGCAAGGTCATCTTTGGAGTACTCAACTAAAAGTTGAGCCTTCCAATCTGCGTCCATGCCCCTCATGGACAATGCTATAGGCCTCCTGGAAAGTGCATCAGCTATTGTATTACTAATCCCCTTGACATATTCTATGTCAAAATCATAGGCCTGAATTTTTCTCACCCATTTCTGTTGTCTTTCATGAAGCTGCCTTTGTTAAAGAAAGAATCTCAGGCTGTTGTGATGAGTTTTCACTTTGAACTTATTCCCCACCAAATATTTCCAGAACTTGGCTAATGCATGCATGATAGCCAACATTTCTTTATCATAGATGGGGTATAGCTTCTCATAAGGGGGAAACTTTCTACTCTCAAAGGCTATAGGGTGCCCTCCTTGCATTAAAACTGCCCCAATACCTTCACTGATGCATCACATTCTAGCACAAAAGGTTGAGAAAAGTCAGGTAAAACCAAAACAGGACAACTACTCATTACCTCTTTGAGCTTAGCGAAAGCCCTCTATGCTGTGGATGTCCATTGGAAAGCCCCCTTCTTTGTCAGGTCTATAAGAGGTGCTGCTAGTTGTGAAAACCCTTTCACAAACTTCCGATAATATGTACATATGCCCACAAATCCTCTGAGTTCTATCACATTCCTGGGTTCCGGCCAATCTTGGATAGCTTGGATCTTCTCCTCATGTACCCTTACTCCATCTATCCCTATGATATGCCCCAAATAAAACATCTCTATGAGGCCAAATTCACATTTGGAGAGCTTGGCATAGAAGTGCTACTCCTTGAGGATATGTAAGACTGTCTCAATATGTTGCAAGTGCTCCTCCCAGGGGCGGCTGTAGATCAAAATATCATCAAAGAAGACCAATACAAACTTCAGCAAATGATCCTGGAAGATATGATTCATACAATATTGGAAGGTTGCTGGAGCATTAGTCAATCCAAAGGGCATTACCAGAAACTCAAAATTCCCATAATAACACTTGAACGTTGTCTTGGGAATATCTTGCTCCCTCACCTTGATTTGATGGTACCCGGACCTCAAATCAATCTTGGAGAAATATTTTGATCCTCTCAACTCATCCATAAGTTCATCGATCCTGGGTATAGGGTACTGTTTCTTCAAATTCTTCTTGTTCAAGGCTCTATAATCGATGCACATCCTCAATGTGCCATATTTCTTCTTTACAAGAACCACCAAGGAAGCAAAAGGACTAGTACTAGGCTGGATGTGCCCTAGTGCTAGCAGCTCTTGGATAGCGTTTTCAATCTCATCCCTATAGACCTTGGGATGTCTATAAGGAGTGGCGATCACTGCTTTTACCCCTTGCTCCAGCTCAATGATGTGTTCAAACCCTCGGTCGGGAGGTCTCCCTTGTGGGATATCTCCAAATACTGTAGAATACCGGTCCAAAGGGATTGTACATCTGGGTGCACCACTGTGTCCTTGCTCTTCACCTTGGATACATGCAGATCCACTACCCATGCAATGTCTCCTCTCCACAGATCTGCCTCCATCCTATATGCTGAAACAATCTGAGGAGGATATGTGCTCATACCCTTGATCTTTTGTTGCTCTCCATCCTCTTCTCTAGTCCATTCCATCTCCAAAGTTTTCCAATTAGTGGTAAGTCTCCCAAGGGTGACTAACCATTGGACTCACAATATGACATTGGTGTCTGGAATGTCTACCACAAAGAAGTGGTATGTCAGGGTATAGGTACCCATAGTGATGGTCAGTGCTAGAACATAATTAGCACATTGTAGAGTCATGGCTCCTGGAACCAAAACTGAAAATCCCTCAAAATCCTCCATGAGAATTCCTCTTTTGTGTACCAACTGTGAATCAATAAAATTGTGAGTGGCTCTGATATCTATCAATACATAAACCCTTTGCCCTTTAATGGTGTCTCTTACTCTTAGGGTAAGATATTTTGGGACCCCTCTTAACACTTCAACAACTCCTCCCCTTGGAGCAAAGTCTTTGATAGGATGTGCCTCCTCTATAACACATTTCTCCGGAACAGGGAGTGTCTCCCTTGGCCTTGAATGGGTAGTTGGTGTTGGAGCATAAAAAGGTATATTTTAAACACCTAATTAGCATACATTAATTATCAATCCGGGAGCGAATTTTTATTTCAAGAGTGTACTCTATCTAAGGATGCAATTAACTAAGAGTAATGCTATGAAAATGTAGTACAAAATTCTAAATACAAGAGTAAACAGATGCTTGTAAAGAAATCTAATTATAGTAACATAAATGGAAATGCTCTGAAATCTTAACTACATCAATGTGAAAACCATCGATCAGGGATACAGTAGAAGTAACTCCTTCCCTTAGAAATCAATGCAATTGAAATCACACTGAGGTAAGATAACCAATCTGGGAACTTGGAAGTAGTAACCAGTGTCCTCTACAGTTGGTGGTCTTGTTCTTAAAGAAATCAAAATGAAATCAAACTCAAACTACTTGCTGATGAAAATAATTGAAAGGAACTTCAAAGGCTATAAAGGAAAAACAACTCATAATTCCTATGCGTACACAACAATTGTAACCAATCTATCTTCTAATATGAAGCTATGAATCAGAAATAAACAATAAATAGAAATGGAACAGCAATCATGAATTGAACAACAATTCTAAACTTAACACAATCAAGCAACTAATATCAATACTCCAACCCTGTCGACAGCCAATACTAAAAAACAGTCAATTATAAAAAATCGTAAACCAATAGAACAACAACTAGAATTGACTATAGAACAACAAAACCTTATAAAGATAGCAAGGTAAATAAACAATGAATACACTTCTTGCAAATGATAAAATAGTAGTGCAGTTCATTAATGCTCACAATGAATCTGTATTCAATCCAATAGCAATCAATCAACTCTGTAATCATAATGAACTTAAACACAACTTCACACAACAGTAAGAAAATATTAGAAATACAAACAACAGGGTAATTCCACCAGAGCCGGGCCCTAAGCACTAGTTAAACACTGCTGGGCTACTTCAGAACTTGAGAGATGAAAAGAAATGCGTCTTTGATATTAATCGAATATAAAGTATTACAGAGACTGCTCTCTCAAAGCCGAGAGTCAATAAAACACAATATTACAAAGGAAATGTTTTGAATACAAGAATCTCTGACCCCTTAATCACTAAAGGCATTGCCTTATATATCAGACCCTGACGGACAAGACGAGGAATCAGATGAGGCTTGAACAGTGATCCCTCAGGATCGAAGGATCCTGAGGGATTCGCTTCCCTTATTTTAGTTATCATATGGTTTATTTTGACCGAAGCTGAGTTTTCCCCTACCTTTTCTTAGCAATGCGTTTGAATTTCCTTGTCTCTGGTAGGATTTGGTCTAATGCTGGAGGAAAAACAATTGCATTCATCTCAGCCTCGCCTTTGGTACAGCTATTCACTTCGTCTAATTCCTGTTTTATCAACAAAAAGCAATCTTTAGTCATATTTTTATGATAAACATAAACCTTTCCAATTCTACCATAATTCTTATAATAAATCACCTTTCTAAGGTTAAAATTATTATGTCTACGGTAAAATAATGAGAAAATACACAGTGATTTCATACCTTTTTCACTGCCCAACATACCCCCTTGCTTAATCTTTTTCATGTCCTCATGAAAACTATAGTTCACATGTATAGTAGTTAAAGAATTATTCATCAAAAGGCCTAAAACCATGCAGTGCAACTAATGCTTCGAAAACATGCTCTGTTTTTCCTTCGGGTAGCTCATAAATGGCTTTGTAGTCTGTAGCGGGATACCATGCAATGGGGCTTCGAAACCTACACCCTAGCTGGAATGGTCCTTATTTTAAAATGAGATTACTATAGGAAACCAAACGGTCTGCATCTAGCCCAAAGTTTTTATAATTAAATGGTTCTCTATTTTGCACATTTCGATTGGAAATTCCCCATCGGACCTTAGCTACTATGTAAGCCTGGCTTCTAATAGATAGGAAATAATCTATCCCATTAAATATAATTGATTTATGGACAGGCCCCAATGTTGGGATAACACCTTCCTTTTTCATCAAACTCTTCTGCCTAGCCCAAAATTGAAATGGGTCCTCAGGTTCACTCCTAACCCACAAATCTAATTCATTTTCCTGCATTTTAAAAACATTATAGGCTTTAAGCCATTCTAACTGATTAATAACAAAAGTAAATAAATGCCTGGTATTGGATATCCCCCACAAAAGGGCTAGGATTTGATTCAAAATCATTTTCCAGTATCAGACTATGCAAATAAAACTCACACAAGAGGCATTGTACCTTTATCCCATAGAGTTTGCAACATGATACAAAGTCATCTATAGTTTTTAGCTCTATATATTTTCCTGCCCTAACTGCCTTAATCTTTAGTTGTAAATATCTTTATAATAAAAATAAATCATAGTTTCTGGCAGGGCATCTACAGGCTAAGACATCAGTGTACAATGAGTAGAGAGTGTCCATTCAATTGTGGGCTGATTTTAATTGATTCATTACCTTTTCAGCCTTCTCCTCTGCTTTTCGATACTTCTCATGGGCTTCAGCTTCTACTTCATGAATAGTATTCATCTATTGCTGCAACTCCTGATATCTCTTCCTAGGGACAATGTCTTCCTCGAACCTTTTCCTTTCCATTCAAGCCTGTGCCAACTCCTCTTAGAGTCTGGCCAATGTAGGGTCACTAAAAGTATTCTGACTACTAGCTTGCATATTTTCACTTGAAGCGGGTCCCTCTGGAACAAATTGTGCTGGAACAGCTATTTGCTATTCCATATCTCCATAATTAGGCTCAGCCATAACTTCTGCAACTTGGGGGTTCCTTTTAGCAGCCACTTTTCTCTTTTTCGAAGTTCGCTTGGTGGTTATGCTTCTTCTCTTGGGGGCTCGCTTGGGAATTTTTTTCATTCTAAGAACCCTAATGGTTTTCCTGAGTTATTCCACAAGTCTCTAAAGCTTCATTCGTTCCCTCCGAAGCTTTTCAATCTCAGTTACTTTCTTCCTTTTTCTCAATGGAATGACTGTTCCTTTTTCTGGACCTGTTTGCTCAACAGGGTTTTGGTCCTCATCAGCCGTGCCTTCAGTTGGGTTCTCTTCTTGGTTTTCTTCTTGGGGTTCTTCTTCAATATTCATATGCCCTTGGCTAAATTCTTCGAGAATTATACCCTCAATTGACTTTGCAATCCCCTGAGAACTTTCAGGTTGGGATATTGCTTTGGTGTTCTCCTTTTCTTCTTCATGTTTTTCAGGGGAGGCAACCCTAGCTGACTCTATCACTTCGTTAGGGTTTTCTATTTCATTCAACAGATCTTCAGCTGTTTCTTTGTTGACAGTGGAGTTCTCCTGCAACTGATTGATATCAACATTAAGGTCTAAAGCGCTATGAGGCTGCACATATTCACTCATACTGGCCAGAATTTGGGCCAATTGGTCTTCCCTTAAAGGGCTTTGTGGTGAAATTATAGTAGTATTTTCAGGAGGCTCTATTCCTTCTCTTTCAATGCTATGATTATCTTTGTCCACCTCACAGGTATGATAGCTTCCTTCTTCCTCATCTGAATATCGAATTTCTCCCTCGATTTCCTCTTCTTGATTATTTTCTTCTTCTGCACTGGTTTGTTTCTCACCACTGGTGTGGTGACTCATTTCTTCTTCATCCGAATAGTGAATTTCTCCCTCCATTTACTCTTCTTCATCAGTACGAGGACTTCCTCCTTCCAATTGTGGAGGTTTTTCATTCTCTGAGCTGGGCAATTCCAAGGGCTGGCTACTACTGCCTGGAAGTCCTTCTATCATTCCCCTACTTCGTTTTGAACAGAAGGACTGTCTGTGAATGGATGGCTCAACTGTTAAGCTAGCCATTCTCTTTTGTTTTGGGGTAGGTAAAGTTATCCCTCCATCAATGGAGAATATTAACTCTTCCCTGTTGGTCTATTGTTGGGCGAGGCTACGATTCACTATTAATCTGATTAGGAAATGGTGGCTGAACACCATGTTTGGGTGCTGAGCTTTTCTTATACTGCGGGTGATATCATGTAGTCAGGAATTTAAAAATGCAGGCAAATTTACAGTGCATTTCTGTTTTAATACAGCCAGTAACTTAAGGTGGCAGGGTCTTACCACGTCTTTCCTTTCGTCGCATGTTATATAGGCCTGCACTATCTTGGCCAATTCCGTCCATGGTTCTCCCAATGATGCTGGCTGAACTTCTTTTCCTTTGACAACCAATGTCTATCTGTCATCCTGAAAAATCTTCACGGCTTCTTGAAGCCTGACCTTCTTTTGAGTCCATATAGTTCCTTGCACTAGTATACCAGACACCTCTATAATTATTTCATCGGTTACAGCTATCTGTCTTCCTCTAACCATGGAGTATCCTTCTTGCAGGTTCTGTAAAAATTCGGTGACCACTGCTTCATGGGGTTGTTGCATCCTCGTGAAATATTTAATCCATCCCAATCTTTCCAAAATCTCTCGTGCAGCATCAGAAACAACTAGCACCTACAGATCACTGTGAATTGGTCATCCTCCCATCGTCACTGCACACTATTAGCTCTTTCCAAACACACAGTCACTGTAATGGAACAACACAACACGATGAATTTGAATAATATCGTTAAATTTTTGTTATTCCCTAGAATTCAAGGATTTAGTTTGCATACAGGTAAAGAAATATCGGGATTTTATCTACATGCAGACATCTGTGCCCCCCCTGAAGGATGATAGGTCGTCCTCGACCATCAATTAAGAGAGGCAAGTGTGGCATAGTAGTTGTATAGCAGGAAAAAACAGACATAATTATCATACATTCAATCAAATTATAGCAATTACTGAAATCAATGCATGTGATAAATTGTAATAGATATAAAATCGTTTGTAATGATTCAAATATAAGGAGAAGGGACAGCTTAAGATAAACATAAGTACAGATGCGTTTATTACCCACTCAAACTAATGTGATCGATTTATGATGATTTTCATGTATAATAGGTTCGAAATCAAAGGTTAAGGATTCATACTTTCATTTGATATTTAAATAGAGATATAGGAAAAAGGGTTTAATATGACTATTGATGTGTATAAATGTGACTCCAATACCATCAGCAGAGCTCTGTTGCCCACAGGTGTCCATAACCTTGACAGAGTTGCTTTCTCACCCTTGGAACCATTGTCCTTTATTTATGTTGAGGAAGTGCTTGTTGAATGTCATAATGGAGGCCATTGTGCTGGCTTGGTGACCAGATAAATCACAATTCCATTCACCGGGAAGAAGTGAAAAGTGGGCAGGCCAGCTCATGATGAGACCTCCTGTTCCAAGGAATTCTTAATTTTTTCAATTGTCCATTAGACCATATCCCTGGTTTGGTGGCCATGATGGAAATGCCACTTCACTTATTTCCTTATGATCATGGTAGTCTGGCTCTTGATGAGACCCCCTATCCTCCATCTGCCAAATCATAAAATTATTAGTGAAACATGTAAAGATTTTTCTTTTCATATAACACTTTCCTACGTATACATAAAGGATGACTCAACACTCCTTAAGAGTAGGGATGGTGGAAGAAGTCTGAACATCTGAACAGAAAAGAATATGCCCTTACTCCTACTCCATAAATAAAAATCAAATAAAGTTATAACATATGGGAAGAACCAACATGATAAGGATAATCGATCAGATTAATTCAATGGTAGTAAGATAGAAAAATCATGTTATTAATTATGTCCCTTTTTCCTTTTTCTTATCATTACTAAACAACTTACTTAAAAATGATGATTTATTTTGATTTGCTAATTACAGTAAGCTTGAATTTGTATGATTGTATATAAATAGTATGTTTTCCTTTAGAAGAGTCATCAGAAATCCTCAAAATGCTAATCTAAAACAAAAAAACAATCCACTCAAAAGGTGTTGTTCCTTTAAAAAGAATAGCAGAAACAATCTGTGGAACTATTGTTCCTTTCGAAAGGAACAAGAAAAATCTGCGAAACTGTTGTTCCTTTCAAAAGGAACAGCATAAGTGTTGTTCCTTTAGAAAGGAACAACAAAAACTCAAAAAAAACGAAATAAGCAGAGTTTTGAAAAAAAACAGAATTCCATGAAACAAACAACAAAAACTCAAAATAAACGAAATAAATAGAGGTTTGAAAAAACGAATTCCATAAAAAAAACAATCCAAATAAATGAAAAATATTTATGTACAAAATTTAAAAAAATAAATGGTTTAATAAATGGGTGTCGAGGAGGAATTGTCCTCTTCAGCCAGAATTTTCATGGTAGAATCTTCCCGTAATTATTGGTAACAGGATTCTCGGGTAAGCGGTTTATGATACAATCATACTCGATGACTGTTTACTTTGAAGGAATGTCTAGATCCATCAATGGTGGATAATGTAATAGTGCCATTTTCATGCACTTTTTATTTTTCATAAGGTCAGACCATTGCGTCCGGAGTTTCCCTGGGAAATCCTAAAACCTAGAATCATATAGGAGTGCCCAGTCTCCTTCGTGGAAGATATTTTCTTTGATAAGGGCGTCATGCCGTTTTGCTCTATGTTGTTGGATTAACGCTGTGTGTTGAAGAGAAAAGAGCTTGATTTCATCTAATTCATTAATTTTCCGTAGTCTTTTGGCCTGGGCTTCATTTAAATCTAGACCCACCTTTTGGGTTGTTCTTAATGTCTGAATTTCAAATTCTATTGGAAAGATGGGTTCTTTTCTAAATACCAATTGATATGGTGAATATCCCGTAGTGGGTCTCCATGTTGTTCGGTATGCCCACAATTCTTTTGGAAATCTGTAGGCCCAATCACATCTGTGTGAGGCAACAGTTTTTGTTAATATAGATTCAATTACTTTGTTCATGCTCTCTACTTGGCCATTTTCCTGTGGCTGGTATGGGGTTGTAATATTATGCTGAATGTGGTAATTTTGTAGTGTTTCAGCTAGTTTATTACCTACAAACTGTGGTCCTCCATCTGTGATTATGTCCCTTGGGAGGCCATATCACACAAAGATTTGAAAAATAAACTGTATTACAGAGTCCTCTGTAGCTTTTGAAAGTGCCTCTGCTTCGACCCACTTAGTGACATACTCGATTGCAACTAGGATGTTGTTTTTTGGTTTGATGGGGGGCTAATAGGGCCAAAAAAATCAAGGACCCAAAATTCAAATGGTTCAATCACTAGTTTAGGGTTCAAAGGCATTTCATCAGACTGCCCAAGGCGACCTGCCCTTTAGAAGCTATCACAGGCCTGCACAAATTTTTTGGCATCTTTAAATATGGTAGGCCAATAATAGCCTATTTGTAAAACCTTATGGGCAGTTCTATGATCTGCAAAATGATCGCCACACTGACCATTATGGCATGCTTTCAAAATATCAAATACCTCGTCCTCCCGGACGCATCTTCTTATTTGCATATCTGCCCCTGTATGAAATAGGTAGCCCCCAATCCAAGAGAATCGGCTACTACACTGTATTATCTGCTTTTGTTCATTAAGGGATGGATGTTTAGGTAGTTTACCTATTGCCAAATGATTTGATATATCAGCATACCATGGGGTTTTGACAGTAACAGCGAACAAATGTTCATCTGGGAAGTGGTCTTCAACTACTTTTGTGTCTGTTGGCTTTGGCATTCTTGACAGAAAATCAGCTACAAGGTTCTCTTTTCCAGGTCGATCTTTGATTGTAATGTAGAATTCCTGCAATAAAATCAACCATCTTGTCACTCTTCCATTTGTAACAGTTTTATTTGCTAAGAATTAAATGGCAGAGTGATCAGTATATAGTACTACAGGATACCCAGTTATATAATGTCCAAACTTATTTATAGCATGTACTACAGCTAAAAATTCCTTCTTAGTCACAGTATAATTTAATTCAGCAAGGGATATATTTTTGCTAATGTAATAGATTGCATGTGGTTTCTTGTCTTCCTCCTACCCAAGTACTGCTCCAATTGCTGTGTCAGAGGCATCGGATGAAATTTGGAATGAAAAATTCCAATTTGGGCCCCTCAGCACTGGGGCTGTTGAAACAAGCTTTTTCAAATTGTTGAAGGCATTGTCGCATTTATTTGTCCAAATAAAATCAACATTTCTAGTCAGTGCATATAAAGGTGCAGCTATTGGAGAATAATGTTCTATAAATATCCTATAATAACCAGAAAATCCAAGAAAGCTATGTACCTCTGTTTGTGTGGTGGGTGTGGGTATTAACAAAATTATCTGAATTTTAGTTGGGTCCACCTGAATGCCAGCTGCTGAAATATAATTCCCTAAGATAACTCCTTCGGTCATCATCATATGAAACTTTTCATGGCTTAAACAAATCCTAGTGTCAATACATCTTTGCAGCACCTTTTCTAAATTTTCTAATGTTGGCTCAAAATCATCTCCATAAGATGTGAAGTCATCCATATATACTCCGAGCCCTTCATTTATTAAGTCTGTAAAGATGCTAAGAACGGCCCTTTGAAATGTAGCAGGGGCATTGCATAGGCCAAAAGGTAAGACTTGGTAGGCAAATGTCCCCCATGGACAGGTAAAAGTAGTTTTGTCTTGGTCTTCAAGGGCAATCTGGATTTGATTGTACCCACTAAAGCCATCAAGGAAGGAAAAGAATTTCTCTCTTTCCAATGTGTCTAATACCTGGTCAATCAAAGGAAGGGGAAAATGGTATTTCTGGGTTTCCTTGTTAAGTTCATGGTAATCTACACATATTCTCCACTTTCTTTTCTTCTTTGGTACCACTACTAATGGAGAGATCCATTTGCTATCAGATATTGGGTAGATGAAATTAACATCCAATAGCTTTTGTAATTTAGCTTTCAGAATATCTTTGAGGTGAGGGTTTAGTCTTCTTTGGGGTTGGAAAATGGGTCTCGCATATTTTTCAATATAGATGTGGTGTGTACACAATTCGGGGTCAATCACTTTCATGTCTGGGTAATTCCATGCAAAGGCTACTTTGTATTTCCGCAATAGTTGGACCAACTTCTCTTCTTGTTCAGTAGTCAGATTTTTATTAATGTTTAGAGTTTTTCCTGGCTCAATTTCTACAATCTTACTATTGTACATAGAAGTAGTGGGTATTACTTGATCAGGAATGTCTTTCAAAGGATCTTCTTCCTCCTTATTATCAAATTTTGCCTTGGTCATGTGACATTGTAGATGGGATCTGATTTGTGGTTTATTAATAAAACTATTGATGATATCATCCTCTGTTTGATCTTTAAAATCAAGAGCATTTTCTATAGTTAGAGGTGATCTCATATTTTCCATAAGATATGATACAGGTTGTTTTCTCGTTTTGATTATTGATAGGCTTGGCTAGGTTGGGGGATATAAAGCTAAATTCTTGACATAGTTTCCCCTTGTTATTTTCATGTTTCCTTGTCGACATCCAATATAAGCATCGGAAGTGGCCAATAAAGGTCTACCTAGAAGATTAACGGGTGTTAGTATGAATCCTTTGTCGAAGTGTACGAAAAAGGACCACTTTAGCTACGCATAACTAATAGCCCTAACAACAAATGTGGCTACCAATATCTTTAGATCTGCAGTTATTTGATCAAGAAAAGAGATGCAAAAAACTAGATCTATGCATAAAAAGACATTAAGTAGTAAAAATAAGGGTTTGCTCCATATACCAATAGACAAGACAAGAACAATTTTTGAAAGAATTTTTGTATTAAGGGCACCTGGGAGGAAAACAAGAAGGGGTATTCAATTCTCCTCAATGGGATGGGTTCTTGGAAGTCCTCAGCACTTCAGATCTAGAATCTCTCTCTCTTGTTGGTGTAGAAAACCCATGCAAAGAATAGAGCTCAAAGGGAGCTCACACATCAAATAATGGAAAAATGTGACCAAGTGTATAGATCCAAAGTGATCTAATAGGAAACAAAAGGTGAAGAATGGTAGGAAAAACCCTCCTATTTATAACAAAATATTGGGTCATTCTAGATCTTGGTGCATGATTGAAATAATGTTAACCAAATCTAGATCCACCTTTTATGGAATATTTTATTATATTTGTTGGAGGGAAAAAGTATTTGACTTGGTTCAAATCCCTTTATTTGTTAATAATAAATAAATAAATGATTTATTTATCTTTTTAAGGAACTGGTTGAAGGATAGTTAAATAAATAACGATTTATTTAATTATTTGTAGGTGATTTGGTCATATTTAACAAGGAATATTATCTAAATAAGATTTAAATAATTATTCCTAGAAAATAATAAGATAAATAAAGGTTTATCTAATTAATTTCTTTGTTTTTGGGTTAAACATGACTAGGAAAAATAATTAAATTATGGTTTAATTAATTATTCCATGAGGAAAATTAAACAAAATAGGTTTGCTTAATATTTCCTTTTGGGGTTTCTTGTTTAGACCATAAACAACCTAATAAATGTGGTTTATTAAGTTATTTTACATAGTGAAAGCAATTTTACTTAGGTTAAAATTGGTCTTACATGGTGTACTTGGGTCCATCTAATGATAATAGGTTAGATGACCAAAAAATGGTGTAACAGATTGCCCCCCAGCGTGCGAGTGTTAGGAGAAAATCGTATGACCGAAGTACGTTGTAAGAACTCAATCACCAAACATCAAGAGGGAAGTCAGAGAGAGAAATGTAAGGTAGACGAGTGTGCTGAAGAACTAGACCCTGAGGAGACGAGACTCGCAGGTGCAACAAGTCTCTTTTTATGAGAGGGTACCTGTGCTAAAGGCGGCGGGGGAGGCATACCTATGCCCGCCGAGACAAAGTACAAAAGAATAGTGTGTCCAATAAACAAGGGACCGAACCATAAAGTACAACCAGCATAAACATGAGCCAGATAATAATACAATGAGGAATCCCACATACATGCTGTGCCTGGGATAACAACTAGGGCTTATACAATAATATTTGAGTACATGAGATACAAATACAACCCAAATGCCCCCTATAAGAGGGGAAGTGCTCACAAAATCTGACTGATACATGCAAATCAAAGAGGCGCTGCAAGCGGCTAAGGCCGACATCATCAAATATATGGAGCTGCATCGAAGGCTGCAATGAAGAGGTCATCCAGGCATGTGGGGGGGCTACCTGCAGGGCCACCCCATCATGTGGGCTGAGACATCTCACACACACCCAGGAGTCAGCAATAGCTGCTGTTGTATCACTGAACCATCAAGCATATGGATCTTTATCATGCTGAAAGGAGCTGGAGTGGAGAAACAATCAACTCAAAGGGTAATGAGAGATCCCTTTGCCTGATCCGAGGGACCAAACAAGAGTGGAAGCTAGAACCAAGTTACACCGCCCTCTAGACCTGGCTTCTAGAATGAATGAGATGATGTCGACAAAAGGAGGTCCTCCATAGGTGAGGCAATGAGAGATCCTCAACTAAGGCATGAGAGAAAATAGTAGAGCGACGGACAGACTGACACTAATGATGATGGTGAAATGGAAGGGACTGAGTAGTGAATGGACGACTTCCCTTGTTAGAGCATAAAGGGCATGAATGACAGGGCAGCGACTGACGCAATATCATAAGGTATAGGAGACAGTGGGACTGAAGGCCATAATGTGCGACACAAGAGAGAGACCAAGCAATGAAGGATGGAGGGATATAGCGGGGTACAAAGGGACTCGGGATAGACTCCATGAATGCGATGATGAGTCAACTTGGATGCTATAAACAAGGGCGACTCGATGGTGATGCCACACAGTAAAGGCCCAATGGGGGACTATGAAAACATGAGTACAAGATGGTAAATCATGACGAAAACTAACACGAACAAAGACAAGTAAGGAGGCAAAATGGTGCCCCAAGTACAAGTATCGTAAGTGAAGAAATGTGATTTTAAGGAGAGGTGAAGTGACCCTTCTTGGACAAAATGTGTCCTGGTGAAGTATCAAATCACCAAAAACTAACAAATACCCATTTGAGGGCTCGGTGAGAGCTTTCCAACGGTGCAGATGGTCTGTCAAACAGGGCTATGGTATGGTCGCAGCAGGCGAAAGAAGAAACAAGGGTTCTCGTTTAATAAGGCAGTTTTCCCTCCAAATTCACTCATTTGCTAGTGTTGCTGTGGTGAAAGTAGAGAGGAGAGAAGGCCCTAAATATTGCAGCGAGTGTAGCGAACAAACCGACCGTTGGAATCAAGATCCGTCAGTTGCAGGTAAGAGGCCTAACCTTACTCTTTCATTTTGATGGATTGAAAGTTCAGTTTAGGGCCCAAAATCTCAGTAACAGACCCTCCTTCATCTCTACGGCCGAGTCGCACTTTTTGGGCCAAAAAGTGCGACCTCGGAAGCAGGTTTCAAGGAAAAAACTGTGACCTATCCCAGAATTGGGCAGAAAACTGCGACCTGGGAGATGAGGGGGTTTTTAGTGTTGTTTTATGGCTGAGAGTTGGGTTTTTGTGTTTGGTTATGGTATTCCCGATCTGTATGCTGAAAAAAATGATGTTTTTGTGCAGATATGGCAGATATATGGGTTAACTGGAGAGAGAGAGACCTGGGTACATTACGGGCAGAGATCCAGGCAGATCAGGGCATCCGTCGTGTGTTGGCCAGGTTTAGGGTTCTAAAGTTTTTGGAGAACCCTTTGATGAGAGCGGGAGAGCCTTTGTTGGCCCGGATTATCAGTTACTGGGATCCAGAACATGAGGTCTTTGTAGTGCAGGGGCACAAGATCGACCTGACAGTCCAGGATGTGTATTTCCTGACGGGTCTCCCACCACTGGGGATGGTGGGAAACACACAGCCAATATTACCGCGGGGGCAGCATATCATGGAGTTTGTGAAGCGACATTGTCGACCAGGTCTCCAAGTCAAGGGGACTCAGATACCAATTGGGGACCTAGAGATATTAGAGACCCGTGCAGTGGCTGCAGCAGTGCTGCGTATCCTGGGCAACCAGGCGCTCCATCATAGCACTTGGGGGCAGATGATGATTGTGGAGAGTGTGTTGAGTGGGACCTACTATGGGTGGACCCAAATGATGCTGGTGTCGCTGAAGCGACAGCTTTCACTCTGCAAGTGGAAAGTGAACCATGATTGCTCGTATGGGACTTTATTGTGCGCCTTCTTCTTTGAGAAGATCCCGACCTTGCGGCCTCGTATACAGATCCCAGATGGGGGCCCGAGAGAGCCCAGGATGCGCCGATGGGGGCGGCTACTATGCAGAGGAGGAGGAGGGACGGTCGGGCGAGTGTTTCGACCTGAGTTCTTTGCCCATTGGGATCAGATGCCGTTATACATAGATGACTATCCCTATAGTGGGATGAGTTATTGTGGGGATCCAGACCTACCACTTCCACCTGGTCGAGTATGGGGGCCCGATGGTAAGTGATAAGTAACTATTCTTGTATGGGCATGTTAAAGTTATTGAATAGTAGATATGGTACTGATTCATGTACTTTTGGTATGCAGATATAGCTCCGGTAAAACCGGCCGGATATATGGGACGCCCGGCAGCCTCTGGAGCTGCAGGGTCGAGTGGGTCGAGAGCAACGCACAATGAGGATGCAGCCGCCCTTCTGCAGGACATCCGCCGTAGATGTGAGACGTTGCTGATCGGAGTTTCAGAGCGCGGGTGGCAAGACTTAGACGACCAGTACATGGAGGCATGCATTGGTCTTCCCTCGGAATGGCGAGGTGTCATGCGGCGCATGGCGATGGCCGGTCAAGGCATACGTGATCTACGAGCTGCAGGGGTAGAGCCATTGGCTCGGGATCTGCCAGATAGTGAGTAGGTGTGGGGCATGTGGTGCCCCCTAGTGTGTATGTAGGGGCAGGTGGTGCCCCCAGTTTTGAGTTTTTTGTAACATGCTATGGGCATGTCATATGTATCAGAGTAGATGGACTCTAAATACATGTTTTGCGACACATATTATGGATATGCATCGTTTTTAATGATTATGAATGTTATTGTCTTGTATGAAATGTGTATGATAAATGCCAATCTAGAACATGGTTTGCAATACTATCTACATAGTGATTTTGTTCTCGAGGTACATGGTTGAAAGTTATGGTTTCAAATTCACGTATCAAGAGTTTCACTCGTAAATATCATCTAAACAGCACAGGGTTATGCACACGATAAACACCATTTAGTTGCATGACAAGAAGTAGGGAATCCAAACGAACATGCAGATGGAGGATGCGATGAAAGAGGGCATTAGCTAAGAGACCACTCACTGCATCATATTCAGCCTGATTGTTGGTGGCAGTACCAATGTAGACCCCGTTAGAGAGGAAAAGGGCATGCAAGGGGGTGAAAATGGCCCAACCTACCGAGGCTAGATTCCGGGAGTAACGACTTGCACCATCGGCGTAACCGATAAAGGGTGGGGATGGGAGGTCCTACAGAATGGTGTCACAAGACAACAAATAGGGGGAGGAGATACAATGACGGCAGCGTGAGTGAACAGAAGACATTGAGCGGCAACTGCGGGAGGGAGGGCAATGAGCAGGATGGCTATGGCTCATATACAAACTAGAGGGTGGTATATGAGGGCTATCGGAGGTATGGCGGGGACTCGGGCTGCGGAGGGCAACAAAGATACGGGTGGAGTGATCTCGTGTATCGGTAGAAAAGAGGGGGTCAGGCGAAACAACAGGGGAGGATACAAGGGGACTGGGCTCCAAAGGTCGCACAGAGGAGGATAGGTAAAGAATGGTCATAGTAGAATCTGTCATCTGAACATCAGGGGGGGAATGTCAATGGGAGCGGGGAGATCCTCAGGCTGGCCCGAAGCATACTACGTGAGTATGGGAGAGGCAGATTGATTTTGTTCAACCTCATACTCTCGGACTACTTCTAAAGAGGCGCGGTAATGTGTTAGGTGAGGAAAATGGTGGGAGTAATGGCCATGGACGCCGCACAAAGCACAGGGTTTGCTAGTGCAAATAGTTTTGGGGTTCTTGGTTATGGACGAGGACGGAAGAGAAGGGTCGGAGACCATAGATTCAGGGAACGCGACTTTAACCATGGGTTGAATGTGGGGCAACTCAGGACAAGTATGGGTGGTGTGACTGACGACATCACACAAGGCGCAAGGCTTTGCAGGCGGAGGAGGAGCTGGGTCAGTCGGGGTGGCCTTGTCTTTGGATGCCCCCTTGCGAGCTTTGCGAGCTTTGCCTTTCTTTCGTGGAGCTGTCACCACAGGGGTAAGGTCCTGGGGAGGTGCAGGGGGCACCGTAGCAACGGAGGAAGCAAGAGGGACCGGTTGAACCGGTGTCAAAGCAAGATAGGGTTTGGGGTGACCAGGAGGGGTAGCGGCTGGAGGGTCAAGGTACCAGACGGGTATACCCAGGGTCAGGTTAGGGAGAGAGAGGATGGCCATGACGGGGACCGAATAGACTCCGAGAAGGGGAGCCAGGAACGGTATCTGACCAGCGGGATAATGACCAGGAGGGACGGCCTCGAGATGATTAAGGCCTGGGGGAACCGTTCCAGGGGAATAAAGGGGTTCAGGGATACCAGCTGTAGGAGCAGGGCCAGGAGGAGGAGGTCCGGCTGGCGGAGATGAAGGGCTAGGAGCAGGTTGCAGTGGGCGAGGTTGAGTCTGAGGTTGCTGACTAGGCGAAGTGGGTCGCTTAAGGGCAGCCTGAGACGATTGCATCATGCAAACATTCGACAAGTTGGGATCAGAAATATGAGGAGGGGGAAGACCAGGAAAAGTTCCAAGCAGGGAGGAATCTTTGTAGACGCCGGGGGAGACACTGGTCAAGGAATTGACGGTTTGCTTATTGGCTACAGAAGAGATGGTCGTCTCGGGGGAGGTCCGAGATGGCAGCTCATGGTAAGACAGCTGGTCAATGGTGACTATCTTTCCATTGTGAGGGAAAGACATCTTGCGAAAAACCATGGATGGAACAGCAGACATGGCATAGGTGTAGCTTCGCCCCAATAGAATATTGTAGTCTAGAGGGGCGTCAATGACTTTGACGTCAACGCAAACGGTCTTACCGGAAAGGGTGATAGGAAAATTACGGAAAAGGCCAATGGGCTGGGAGGCATGGCCGTCCCATGCTCGAAGGGTGATCGTGAAAGGGGCCAACTCAGGAGATCCGAGTTGCTTCCAAACCGAAGCAGACATCACACAAGTGGATGCCCCCTCATCAATTATACACCGAGAAACGTTGGTGTTCCAGATTTTGACTGGGATTTGGAAGGCGACAAAAGCAGGAAGGGGAGGATGGTCTGATTGATGGGCGTCGAACACAATCATTTGGTCATCAGCAGGATCTACAGCGCCCACGGCAGATAGTAGAGCCTTCTTTTGGGAAGGGCACGACTGGAGGAGTTCCAGTGTGGAAATGGCAGCAGGAGATTGCGCCAAATCATCTACTATGCTATACAAATGAGCAGCTCGACCAGAAGTAGCATTTCGATGTAACGGTCCTTTAGGAATCTTGGGATGGACCTCAAATTTGGGTTGAGGGATATGTAAGGGACCACTGGTTGTTGAAAGAGGCTCTGTAGAACCAGAATAAGGGGACTCGGGGGCAGACTGAGCGGGAGGCTTGGGGTACTGGTGAGACCAAGTTTGAAGGTGAAGGTAGACGATTGGGGAAGGATCAGAGTGCATCATAAGGATCTGGTAATCAGAGGAACCAGAAAGGGAAGGTGGAGTGGCGACATGGCTGTCAGGCGGTTGGGTAGCCATGAATCCTTGCTGAGGGAAAGGATCAGTAAACACAGCTGGTTGGGTAGTGGCCACATTAGGAGGAGCATGAGGGGAGGCGTGTTGTCCGCAAAATGTGGCTTGAGACTCCCACATCTGCCGCATCTGGGGTAAGAGGGGACAATCGTGGGTGTAATGACCATAAACATTGCAACATGAACAAGGCTTATTTGTGCGAAGCAGCCTGTCTGGCTTGGGCTGAGTGCCATGTTGCTAGTTGGCAGTGTTAGGGTCAACACCTTGAGGATTGGGTCCACGAGTACCAGGGGCAGATTGGTTAGGATTTCCTCTCCGCATTCTTTGAGAAGAAGGGGGATTAGTCGCGCCCTGCTGTGCAAATACTTGCCCCGGAGGGGGCTGTAGGTGCTGTTGCGGGTTTGGAGGAGGCAAGGGAGATGGAAGCGCATATGCTGGAGGAGATGGCGGACCAGGCTGCGGATAAAGGTAATGGTTAGTTTGGGCAACATTGAGGTAAGCAGGAGGTTGGGAAAAAGGAGGAGGCATGCCATATCCTGGATACATGCTACCGGGAGGGGGAAGAGTGCTAGAGGTGTTGGCCCCTCCCTGAGGGAGACCATAGCCCATAGGAGGTTGAGCATACGGATGGGAAAGGGCTCCAACGATACCATAGGAGGAATGAGATGCCCCCGGGGCATTAGCGCCACCGGGCCTGGGGAGGTCAGGAAGAACGGTATAAACATAACCAGACTAAGCATAGATCAGGTCATATTTCAAGGCTATTTGGAGGGCGACTTCTTCGGTTTGAGGAAAATGGGAGGCGACATCTTTGCCAATGGGAGCTAAGAGAGAGCAAAGGAACCAGCCCATATAGATCCGATCTTCGAAAGGGGGAGCTCGACATAAGCTTCATCTTCGTCGCCATTCTTGGACATGAGCAGAAAGGCGGGTCGAAGAGGTTTGCTTGAAAGAGGTCAAAAGCTCTGTACCAGTATCGTATCGGAGAGGGAGCTGGAAGTAAGATAAAAAGGCTTGGGCAATGGTCACAAAGGTGGTATGGGAAGAGGTGGCTTGGTCTACATATCATTTAGAAGCTTCGCCAGTAAGCGTGCGTTGGAACAATCGAAGACGGATGGAGTCATCGGTAATGGAATTGGAGGAACACCACATGTGGAAAGATCAGAAATGATTGGTTGGATCTTCTCCAGCAAAGCGTTCGAACTTAGGGATGTCAGAGGGGAGCTTGGTTGGCATAGCAGGCCAACCAACATCGTGGTGGATAGGGTCATTGATCAACTGATTGAGATCGAGGAGGCTGAGGCCTGCGATGTACGACAGCAAGGGTATGGCCGAGGTAGTTCCTGTGGCAGTTCCGCTAGTAGTAGTTCCGGCATTAGGGCCGGGAGCACCGCTAGTGTTAGGCCCTGGACCAGACATAGTGAAGGTGATAGGGGGAGAACCAGAAGGAGAAGGAGAACCCAATGAATCAGAAGAGGATTCGGAGTGCGGACTCGGAGGAGGACTCGCTCGACGACGGCGGGACGGAGCAGGTCGATCGACCAGAAACTGAGGGTGAAGGCCAAGAAGTCTCCAGGAAGTGCGCCTTGGGGGTGCAATGATGACAACACAAACACGGCACAAGGGGAAGAATAACGACCACAAGGGCAAGGAGGTGAAAAATCCAATCGAAACAAGGGCAGATAGGTGCAGTGTCAATTGATTTTAAAGTCTTTGCCTGGCGGTGTAAACCAGGCTCTTCTTCACTTAGGGTGAGTGTGTGGTGTGCATTAATTTTAATTTTTAAACCCTTTTCGTTTTGATAGAAAGAGAAAAAGTGTGCTGCGTAACTGAAAATAAATCTACAGAGAACAGTATATAATGCTGAAATAACAGAAAAATAATAGCTACTAGTGCATCGATTCAACCCAATAAGGTGGGTCACTCAAAAGTAATCTAAAAAGGACAAAAATCTAGTCAAAACACACTTAAAAAGACGCCAATAGATCTAGGGTCAAAAGGGACAGGGATCTAAAGGATGAAGCTGCTGAAAAGAGGTGCAGGTCACAGCCAAGAGGCAGAGGCAAGGTGGCTGGAGAAAAGGAGTAAATCAACAAGAAGAAGAAGGGGCAAGGAGGAGGCCCTAAAATTAGATCCAAAAAAATCTTCAGGAGGTGATTTGAGAGGTAGAAGAGCTGATTAAAAGGGATCTGAAAAGGAGGTATCAGATCTGGAAAAGGGGAGGCTGAAACTCTGAAAAAGCAGACACCTGAAGCAGCTAAAACTCTTCCACCAAAAGTGGAGGGTACTGAAGCCCTGGGGGGCTAGGTTCCCACTTAGATGAGCAAAACAGATCAGGAACAGGTCGAAACGGGCTGAGACAGAGGCTGGAAAACCCTGACAGAAGCTTCAGAAAAACCTGTAAAATTAAGGAAAACAAATTTCGAAAAATTGGCAGGTTGCAGGTTCGGACCTGTTTTCAGTGCAAGTCGCAGAAAATGGGTAGAAAAGTACGACCTGGAGGTCCAGGTCGCAGTTTATGGGCTGAAAAGTGTGACCTGAAGCTCCGGGTGTCTCGGCGGCATATTTCGGGAAAAGTTGCTGTCTCAATTGCGGCTGATGTCGCTTACCTGCGCAATAGGGCCAGAAACACACAGAAGTTAGAAATTTTAATGTTTTAGGGTTTTATAGAAGAAAAACAACATGAAAATAGGAAAAAAAAATCTGAAAAGAAACCCTAGGGTCTGAAGTAGCTGGATATGCAGGAATATGAAAAACGACAAATGCGTCGTAATTTAAAACCCGTGTGGAGTCACCATTACAAGAGAGTGAATCCTTTGTCGAAGTGTATGAAAAAGGACCACTTTAGCTACGCATAACTAATAGCCCTAACAACAAATGTGGCTGGCAATATCTTCAGATCTGTAGTTAGTTGATCAAGAAAAGAGCTGCAAAAAACCAGATCTATGCATAGAAAGACATTAAGCAGTAGAAAGAAGGGTTTTCTCCATATACCAATAGACAAGACAATAACAATTTTTGAAAGAATTTTTGTATTAAGGGCACCTGGGAGGAAAACAAGCAGGCGTATCCAATTCTCCTCAATGGGATGGGTTCTTGGGAGTCCTCAACACTTCAGATCTAGAATCTCTCTCTCTTGTTGGTGTAGAAAACCCATGCAAAGAATAGAGCTAAAGGGAGCTCACACAGCAAATAATCGAAAAATGTGACCAAGTGTATAGATCCAGAGTGATCTAATAGGCAACAAAAGGTGAAGAATGGTAGGAAAAACCCTCCTATTTATAACAAAATATTGGGTCATTCTAGATCTTGGTGCGTGATTAAAATAATGTTAACCAAATCTAGATCCACCTCTTTGGAATATTTTATTATTATTTGTTGGAGGGAAAGTGTGTTTGACTTGGGTCAAATCCCTTGATTAGTGAAGAATAAATAAATAAATGATTTATTTATCTTTTTAAGGAAGTGGTTGGGATATAATCAAATAAATAACGATTTATTTAATTAATGGTGGTTGATTTGGTCATATTTAACAAGGAATATTATCTAAATAAGATTTAAATAATTATTCCTAGAAAATAATAAGATAAATAAAGGTTTATCTAATTAATTTCTTTATTTTTGGTTAAATATGACTAGGAATAATAATTAAATTATGGTTTAATTAATTATTCCATGAGTAAAATTAAACAAAATAGATTTGTTTAATATTTCCTTTTGGGGTTTCCTATTTAGACCATAAACAACCTAATAAATGTGGTTTATTAAGTTATTTTACATAGTGAAAGAAATTTTACTTAGGGTAAAATTGGTCTTACATGGTGTACTTGGATCCATCTCATGATAATAGGTTAGATGACCAAAAAATGGTGTAACAACGGGTGTCCATCTAGCCAGTTCTTTGGATTGATAACCAGGAAGTTAGCAGGGTATTCCCAGGAATCTACAGATACAATTACATCTTGTAGTGTACCCTCTGGTTTGACTACCAATCAGTCGACCAATTCCAGTAAGGTTTTTGTTGGTTCTAGTGATGTAATGCCAATTTTTTGACAGTTGGTGGTTGTTAGGATATTGATTTCTGCTTCCAAATCAACTAAGGCATTTGGAAACAATTTCCCATGGATTTGCACTGTCACTATGGGATTTCCTGGGTCTTCATATTTTACAGGTGTTTCCATTCCTGATAATAGGTCAGATAAAGTACCGACTATTTAGACAGTTGGATTGGTGGTTGCTCTCCTCTTTGGCTTCTTTATGCATAATTCCGTAATGGTTTTTGCATATATAGGAATGTCTTGGATAGCTTCGAGGAGAGGAATTTTTATACACAAATTTTTTAAATCTCCCAAAAGATCAAAATCAGGATGTTCTAATGGTTGAGGTAAGATTAATCGTTCTGGGAATGGTGGAGAGGAAGTTGTTACTTGTTGTTGATTTTGTTGTTGAACCTATTTCTCTTTTTGTAATGTTTGTTCTATAGGTAACGGATCTTCAATATGAACATTATTATTTCTCTCTATTTCTACTATGCACCCAGACCTTAATTGAAGGTCATTGCACTCCCTCATTTCAGTTTCTAATTCTAGGGGTTCTATTATTTGGGCAGACTGAACTGGCCTATTGTTTGGGTTTGGGTTGGGTTGGGCTGGGAGTTGTGGTCTTAAGTTGCTCTAGGGGTTTGCATAGGGAGATGACAGTGGAGATTGAGAGAGAGGGATTGTTCCAGCTAGCTGATTCGTAGGTCTTTGATAGTTTGACTGCCAGGCCTGACTCTGCGAAGTAGAGGGGGAACATCGAAAGAGTCAGGCCTGGTAGTCAAACTATCAAATCCCCTGCATAACACATCGATGTTAAGCCCTAAAATGTGGGAATATGTTTAAGGGGAATGGCCTTCATAGGTGTGTTGACTTCAGTATCTACTATAGGATATTGTAGCGTAGAGATTTGTTGGGGTGTGTGCTGGTTCTGATTTTGGTTCTGGGCCATTTGGTCAAAGATGTGCCAATATCCTTCTGGGATCTCAAGGGAATTTTTAGGTTGACTAGAAGGAGCAGGAATGGCTTTAACAACACTTCCCTAGTTTGGAACAATAAGTATTCCTTGTTGACTTACCATTTGAGGTGATTTAGGACCTTGGTTTTGAATGACTTTAACAACACTTCCCTTATCTAGATTGCTTACTGGTTGGGCTATTTCAATAGGATATTTTGGGTCTCCTGTTTCCCCTTCTCCTTCATGAATATTACTAGAGTTCCCTTATTGAGGGGAAATTATGCAAGGATTCTCAATTTCTTGGGAATCTTGCTCAATTCCCTCTGTTTGACTATGCATCTCAGCAAAGGCTTTAGATGGTGACTCTGTGGCCTGAAGGAAAGTAGTAGGCTGTCTAGAGATAGCTTTTCTAGGTCCTACTGATGGCTGAGATCCAAACCTTTTAAGTATTTCATCAATAAACGTTGTCCGCCAAAGGGTCACCGGTCCCTTATGTTTTTCAATTTTAGGATGAATTTGTTTTTTCTTAGTGGTCTATTCATTCAAGAAAAAAAACCTTCATTCCTACCTAAAGAAAGAAGCTTACCTAATTTTGCTGTGAAGCAGGCTGTGAGCAAGTGTGTTTCTTGCCCGGTGCACAGGTTCTTACCTTCCGTCTTTAATATCCAATTCTTCGCAAGCAGAAGAAAATAAATTGTGCATCACTCCTTTGAAATGGCATACACTCTCCCCGGCAATGGCGCCAAAATGTTGGAGCATAAAAAGGTATCTTTTAAACACTAATTAGCCTACATTAATTATTAATCTAGGAGCAACTTTTTATTTCAAGAGTGTACTCTATTTGAGGCTGCAATTAACTAAGAGTAATTC
This sequence comes from Pinus albicaulis, assembly GCA_034641835.2. Taxonomy (NCBI): domain Eukaryota; kingdom Viridiplantae; phylum Streptophyta; class Pinopsida; order Pinales; family Pinaceae; genus Pinus; species Pinus albicaulis. Next base: position 643,671,502 of record CM076571.1, read on the forward strand.
TATGAAGATGTAGTACATAATTCTAAATACAAGAGTAAATGGACGCTTGTAAAGAAATCTAATTATAGTAACATAAATGGAAATGCTTTGAAATCTTAACTACATCAATCTGCAAACCATCGATCAGGGATACAGTAGCAGTAACTCCTTCCCTTAGAAATCGATGCAACTGAAATCACACTAAGGCAAGATAACCAATCTGGGAACTTGGAAGCAGTAACCAGTGTCTTCTACAGTTAGTGGTCTTGTTCTTAAAGCAATCAAAATGAAATCAAACTTAAACTACTTGCTGATGAAAATAACTGAAAGGAACTTCAAAGGCTAGAAAGGAACAACAAATTGTAATTCCTATGCATACACAGCAACTGTAACCAATCTATCTCCTAATATGAAGCTATGAATTAGAAATAAAAAATAGACAGAAATGGAACAACAATCATGAATTGAACAAAAATTCTAAACTTAACACAATCAAGCAAATAATCTCAATACTCCAACCCTGTTGATAGCCAATACTACAAAACAGTCAATTATAACGAATCATAAACCAATAGAACAACAACTAGAATTGATTATAGAACAACAAAGCCTTAAAAAGATAGCAAGGTAAATAAACAACAAATACACTTCTTGCAAATGATAAAATAGCAGTGCAGTTCGTTAATGCTCACAATGAATCTGTATTCAATCCAACAACAATCAATCAAATATTTAATCTTAATTAACTTAAACACAATTTCACACAACAGTAAGCAAAGATTATAAATACAAACAGCAGGGTAATTCCACCAGAGTTGGGCCCTAAGCAATTGTTAAACACTGTTGGGCTACTTCAGAACTTGAGAGATGAAATGAAATGCGTCTTTGATATTAATAAAACATAAAGTATTACAGAGACCGCTCTCTCAAAGCCGAGGGTCAATAAAACACAATATTACAAAGGAAATTTTTTTGAATACAAGAATCTTCGACCCCTTAATCACTAAAGGCATTGCCTTATATATTAGACCCTAACAGACAAGACGAGGAATCAGATGAGGCTTGAACAACGATCCCTCAGGATCGAAGGATGCTGAGGGATTCACTTCCCTTATTTTAGTTATCATATGGTTTATTTTGACCAAAGCCGAGCTATCCCCTGCCTTTTCTTAGCGATGAGTACGGATTTCCTTGTCTTTGGTAGGATTTGGTCTAATGCTAGAGGAACAACAGTTACATTCATCTCAACCTCGCCTTTGGTACAGCTGTTCACTTCGTCTAATTCCTGTTTTATCAACAAAAAACAATATTTAGTCATATTTTTACAATAAAAATAAACCTTTCCAATTCTACCATAATTCCTATAATAAATCACCTTTCTAAGGTTAAAATGATTATGTCTACAGTAAAATAATGAGAAAATACATAGTCATTTCATACCTTTTTCACTGCCCAACAGTTGGTTTTGTAGACTTGACCAACCCTTGTAATGGTTCAGCAAACCCATTCACAAACATGCATACCTTCCTGCTCATAGTGCGGTTAGAGACCATCATTGAAAGCTGTAGGTACTTAGCAACATAATCCTCAAGATATCCCTCTTGCTTAAGCTTGGTTTTTTTGGCAAAGTGGGCCTCCGGATCCCTTGGATCAAATCTCTCCACTAGCTTCTGAGTGAAATATGAATATGAAATGATATGATGATGCCCAAGTGTGGTTAGTCCATGAAACCACCAGTCTTGAGCTTCCCCTTATAGATGCAATGCAGCTATCTTGATAGCCTCCATTTCAGAGACCTTGTGAAGCTGGAAGTATGTGTCCAGCTTCTCTACCCATGCCTTTGCTGTGTGCTTAGATGTCCCATCAAATGTGGGAAAGAATATGCCTACCATACTGCATTTTAGGGCTGATCCCTGCATCCATTTACCTACTCTTTTATGAAGATAATTCCTCCTTCCATCGTTGATCCGGAAAAACTCCTGAAAGCTCAGATGCTTCTTGAACCTTCGAGACTGGCATTCATATTCTTCAAAATATTCTCCTATAGAACCCTCCTTAGATCCTTCAATTAAAAATGAAGTTAGAGTGGAATGTTGTGATGGATTCGAATGTCCCATGCCATTTGCAGTGTTGGTGCTTTCCTTAGGGCAAAACCCTAAAGAGTCTTCTTCCTGCATCATCTCGCTAATATCCCTTGCAATGTCCTACAGAGTCTGAAGTACGAGCCTTGAGATGTCTTCCTTCTCCATACTGAAGAGAAATATCCCACCCACAAGCTGAGCCAAGAGCAGAGCTTTGATACCACTGTGATGTTCGTTTTTGGGAATTTTAGCAATATCACTAGTGATGACGCTGTATTGGTGAATCAGTGCAAGAATAACACAGTCCATGGCTTGGAGCCTCAATAATATGTTGTATATGACTTAAATATAGAAGGGCATCAGAAATAAATAACTCTAGCTATAATAAATAGATCCTCCAATCTCAAGTGTAGAAAAAGGCATCATAACCCCAGTGCTTCATAAAATGGCAATGCCGAAAGTAGCAACAAAGTTATTATTTCATGTAAACTACAAAAATATATGAAATATCATATATCTAGAGCTTTTATTCATTATAAGATCAGAAATGAGAGGTTTAACCCCTTTTACAAGCACATTGGGACCACCCGGCAAAGAGTTTCGGCAAAATAAGAACACAATGTACAACACTTGCAGCAGAATAACACTGTACCCAGCTACTATGTATTAAGAAATATTTGATATGCCCAAAAGAGAGTAAAAAATACAAAAATATGCTCAAGACCCTCCTCAATAGTATACCTGGAGTGGGAATCACTCTCTCTCCTCCTGAAATAAACTCAAATGAGTAGATCTAACCCCAGCTGCTGCAGCTACTGCAGAAAAAATGCACTCACTGAGAGTGACTGCGTAGTCCAGGTTAGAAGGTGGACTCCTCAAGATATCTCAAGAGAATGGAACTCAAGACCTCCTCTTTTAATCTCCAATTACCTGCAACAATAATGGAACTAGAATTCTTGCATAAGAACTCTTGCACTAAATTGTGCTGCAACTTCGGCTAAACAGCTAAAGATTGCAATCAATCATAAGGCTGAAATAAGAAATATGAATGAATAAATTCCCTTGCTGCCATTCCTTCCTTTTTATTTTAAGAAATCTTTCCCATCATGGATCCCATACATTGGAGATGCATCTTCTTCAAGAAGCTTCCTCTTTCAAAACTGCATTGCCCTAGAGGCTCTCCCTCCCTTTTTACAGCGTTGGTTGGCTTGGTCAACTCTAGTACCTCCTTTATTTTGCTCCTTTTCACATTCAAGGGGATTTATTTTATCCTCCTACCTCAATCCCTTTTCACACTAGGATGGATTTTAGTGTGCCTTTCACTTCTTATTTCAAAAATGAAGTAATTATAATGTTCCAAGTAGCTATGGCTAATTGGGGACATCACATTATGCTCCTCATCCTTGGATGCTGATCCACCCTTCCTCATCCTCCTTGGATCAAGCTGTTACTTGCCATGACCACTATCACATGATGCTCCTTGGGAACCTTTTGAAAATATGAAAAACCTCCTCTTGAAGCAATAACTTCATGTCCATCCCCATGTGGTGATGGTCCTTCTTCTGAAGTTACAACGATGTTACTGCCTTCCTGCTCTTTCTCCTCATCCATATTTTAGAATACCTCATAAACAATGAGAGACCTTAGATCTTGTTTTTCCCTACAAAGAGGAATCTCCATGAATTCATTTTGAGAAAAAATCTCTTCATGCAATGCGGATCTTTCCCTTGGCAAGGTATCATACAAGTTTCCATCCCCTTTGTTATGGTCACGTGATTTGGAATATTGGCAAGACGAAATGCAGAGGGTAACATCAAATCAGACTTTGGAGTCCTAAGACCTAGCCTTCCTGGACTCAGAGAGGGCTCTCTCTATTTTGTGAAAAGGATGTGAACTTGTTTGATTTTAGGGAATGATTTTAGGCTAGTTGTTAAGTTTAAGGTTTTTGTCTGTTTTGGTTGGGTAGATGATCAATTAGAATAGATAGAGTGAGGAAATATTAAATTCATTGGGATGTGGAGTCAATAAAAGTCATGGAAAGTTCAACATTGAATCAACGTGCATCACAGGGCAAATCTAGCATGGTCAAATGGATTTTTAAAGTTTGTGTGAGATGAAATGAACATCAAGTTTATGAACAAAGTAGGGCAAAGGGAAGTTAAGAATATTTTGTCAAATACTTTAAGAAGAAGGGCCTTAAACACCATTTGGAATAAATAAGTAATCAATAAATAGGGCACACCAATAACTCTTTGATTCAACTCAAGCAAATAAGCATTTAAGAAATAAAATCCAATGAAATAAAGAAGGTGAGAAACACATTTAACTTCTAGTGATTTCACTTTCAAGGTTAGAAAAAATTTAAGATAAACATATAAATTTAATAAAATAAGAGGGAAATCATAAAAATCATCGCTTATAGCCATAAATATCTTTGAAACAATTGTTCAGGAATGGACAAAGGATATGATTGAAACATAGCCTCTTTGGCAAAGCCTAATTAGTGGTACTTCAATGAAAGATCTCAAGAACAATGTTTTAGTGACATCAAACAACCAGGTATAACCATAAAAAATCCTTGAGACCTAATGTATTGAAACATTCATGATATAAACAAGCTTGGGTGGGTCTAGAGAGCAACTACGAATTCTCTAAACTGACCTAGCAGAAGAAAACATAAAGGCAGTGAAGAACAAATAGAGCTAAGGTGCCCTTGAAAACAATTTCTTAGTCTAAAACCTTTGTCCTACTACAATATAGAAGGATGAAACAACATGATACATAAGAAAACATGAACTTAATATAAGCACATCACCACTAACCAAGCTCAGGGATCCTGCAAGCAAGACTTATCCATCATCAATCAAGATAAGCCATTCACAAACTCCACAACACCAATTTCTTCTTCAATCTCCAAAAAACCATATATTTCTCTCAAGAGTCATAAAATGGAAACCTTTTACAATAAGGCCCTCATGCTCTATATATTTAGAAAATAAGGGAAAAAATCCTATCTAGGGTTTGAAAATGTCAAAATCATCCATAAATGTCATTTATGCCTAAGAGACCATGCAAGGCCCAAGGCACAAAATATCTCATGAAATAAATGCAAAAATAACTCCTAGAACCTAACTTTGGAGTGATTTTCCTCAAAAAACACTAAAATATCATTTTTCCATCAATGAGTGCCTTTTTTTCACTTTTTGGCCAAAAATTCACAGTGAGGTTTGAACACGTAGCACCTACATGGGAAAAAGTAGGTCCACTTGAAACCATGTTTTGATGACCTTCCCAATGTTGGAATTGGATCTGTGATGGCCCTTGGAAAGCCTGCTAAGTCTACTTTTCAAAACTACCCCCTTTTTTTTTATTCGGCTCCTTTAACCTATCCAAAAGGAAAATTTCCCAAAACTGCTCTAGGCGCATTGCCAAGCGTGAAAATGAGGCAAGAAGTTGAAAAATGAGGTGTTTTTGGGCCTTTTGAGCGGCCAAAAATGCTCCAGATGCTTTGAAATTTGGTGAACATACTATACTTGACGTGAGGATTCCAAAAATGAAAATTTTTCCTCCTGAGGATGCCTGAGATGAAAGTGTAGAGCCAAGGGTGCTGTGCTTAGAGGCCTCAAAATTTGCAAAAAACCAAAATTTGTCAAAATTTTCCTGAAAGTGGTGGATGTCTTCCTTATGGGGTTTGATAGGCCTGCAGAGAAGCTTCAGTTAAGATTCTAATTTTTTCTTGGTGTTTATCCCCATGGTTCATCAAAAAAGTTAAGGTTTTCGTCCTCCTTGCCTCTTTGAAGGCTTTTCCTTTTTGGCATTTTCTTCACTAATATCTTCTTCACTTCCTTCATGATCACCATAAACCTCACTGTTATTTGTTTCATTGATGTTAGCTTCTTCATTACCTACATTGATTCTTTGCCACACTGTCATCTTCATTATTTGTAACACTACTCTTACTCCTCTTATGATTGTTGGATCTAATGCCATGTTTTTTACTGCTTTATTTCTTCATTTACATTTGCACTAGTATCCTTGGCTTTCTATTTTATTTTTCTCATCTTTATTGACATCAGCCTCACTGTTGGGACCTCTATTGTGCTCTTTATTGATATGCGCTTTGCTGCCTTTAGACCCACTATGAGCCTCACTGTTTTTAGATCCAAATGGTCTCCTCTTCACTGCTTGATTTTTCCTTCTTTGACTCAATATTTCTCTTCCCCTCATTGTATTTAGCCTTATTTACATTGGCCCCATTGTTTTCTTCCTTGTTGATTGATTGTTCATGGCCATCATCTTCATTTTTAGATATACTTGAGACATGAGATAATAGTGAAGGATTTGGAAAGGGTGATGAAGGAGGATCACTATAATGTGAGGGCATGTGAATAAGAGGAAAAAAATAGTAAAAAACATTTGATTCTTGTTATAATCCATTTATAGATGCTTCGTAAACCTTTTATGGCAGCCTGGAGGTGCTTATGATGTCATTATAGTGTTTGCAGGTGCAGGAGGAGCTTCAGGTGAAAGCGCTACGCCTGAGCCTGAACGCACTATCGGGTCCTCCCAGCCCTAAGCGCAGCACTTGAACGCACTATCAGGTTCTCCTAGCCCTAAGCGCAGCACCTGAACATTTTTTGGGCCTATTGGGCTCCTCTAAGCACAATGCCTAAATGTTTTCTGGGCCTGTTAGGCTTCCCTACACGTAGCACCTTTTGCAGAGGGCATTTGGAGACCTTCACAATGTGCAAATTGGGCCGACGATAGCTCGTTGGAAATATTATCCTGAATAATTTTTAAATGTACCCTTGTGTCTATTATTGGAGTTTATTTGACCTGTTAAATGTTGATTCTTCAAAGAGTGGTCAAAAAGTGGTGAATGATGGTGCAGAAATGCAGAGTGCTGGTGCAGAAAACTTTTGGATGCCTTCCCCAAATTCACATTTAGCTAAGGATGGCTCATTGGAAAGCTCTTTGAGTATAGTTGTCTTTTCACCCATCAAGAAAGTCATTTGGACAATACATATATCACAAAAGTGGATTTTCCCAAGGTGACTCCAAAAGTGCAGTAATTCTCCTATGACACCTGTATTTTTTAAATTGCTCCAAAACCATGATACCTGTGTAAACTATGAAGGAGGTTTTTCTTCTTGGACCTATGAGGGAAAAAAACGTCTCTCACACTTTTAAAATTCATCTCTGTTAGGTTAGAGACATAGCTTGAAGCAAAACTGGCCCTAGGTGTTGCAAATGATTTGTCCTTTGTAATGAATTCTTGGAAAATGATAGAGGCATGATGTTTATGAGTTGGTATGGAATTATTCTTGCTGATATGACCTATCATATATATCCTTTGCTCCTATGCCTTCCTTTTTCCATAGCAAACCCTAGCTTATTTGGATGGGGAAATTATGGTTTGGTGTAGGCAAAATAAGGGATTTAGGACTACCTTGTAGAGGGAGGGGAATGAAAGGGCTAAGGGTTGTCTAAATTCTTGGGGAAATTTTGGGGGATAGGGACAGATGTTAGAGAGTAGGAGAAAGTCAAATTTCAAGGATTCGGTGAGGGGAAGGAGTCCAAAAGGGAAAAACACAGGCCTAGGCTCAAAAAGTGTCAAATTGTAGCAATAGGCTAGGTTTTGTAGAAAAATGATGATTTTGAGGGACAGGAGTGATGGGAAGTGTTTATGAAGGTATATTAAGGATAGGAAAAGGTGTAAGAACATCAGGATACAAATCTTGTTTATGATTTAACGATGGAAGTCACAAAACCAACAAAAATTCCCTAAAAATCCCTAGTCATCTACAATAACAAATGTAGGTAAAAGCACATAAGAAGTCTTTCAGGAGCAGCAACATGACCATGGAATGGCAAGATGGTAGAATAGTGAAATTTTTTCTCTAAGGATAATGAAGGTAGTGACATTTATAAAACTCACAATGTTAATGAAATTTTGTTTTTAGAAATCTAGGACCAATATATAGTCATCTACAGATAGTAAAGATTATGGAAGATTAACAGTGGCTCCAGTTGGGGAGCTTAGCTCATTTTCAAGAGGTGTCCAGAACCTCAGAGCTCAGATCTCTGAGTTTTGAAGACCATTACCTTACTTGTACATGGCAGATCCTTCTTCCTTCATTTGTTGATGTTCTTTTGAAGCTATGATCTCATAAAATCTGAACAAACATGATTGCTTCAATGTCAGTTCTACCTGCCCATCTTACTTGGCCTAACATTTTTTCTTCTTCCGGGTGCACTTGGACTAGTAAACCCTTGACATTCTTTTTATTTTTGAAATAAAAAAAAACTATATACTTGTACCCTCATCACTTCCAAGAGTTCAAATTAGGCTAATGAACTCTCATTTTTCTCTACTTAGTCTAATCATTTGTCAATATTAAGCTGCTTGATAAAATTTATTCTCTAACCTACTAACATAAAATTCAAAACATGATAAAACTAGGATTAAGAAATCTGATTTCCCATGGGTTGTGGAATTTGAACAAGCTGCACACAGACATTATTTTGCATAGTAAAAAATGAAAAATAATGGGGGCTGTGATTTAGAGATTGTTAGGCATCCCTCTCTTTCTCTTTGGTTCAGTTTTGATCATTTAGAATGAGCATATTTCTTCCTAATCCATCCTACTGACAAGTCAAGCTTAAATGGTTTGACGAGTCTTCTTTTACTAACCTATTAGAAAAAATTCAAAACATGTTCATCCATGATTAGGCTAGATGACTGAACAAGACTCTTCTTTCCAGAAAAGTAGTGGCATTTAGACTTTCTCACTTTCAAAAAAACTCTTTTTTGGGTATGGGGTTGTACCTTTTATTTTCATCTGCCCTCTTTTTCATCTTTTTTTGTTTTTTTTTGTTTTCAATATTAGTATTCTAAAACTAAAAAATAGAAAGATGCTCATAGTGCTGAGCTTATTTTCATGCCTATCTATACTAATATAACTTGAAGAAATACATTCATCTGGTGAACTCTCTTTTCCAATACAACCAATGAAGTAGATGATTCCATGATTGATCTTTGTTCAACTGCTTGAGTATGTTGGACAAACAGAAGGGCCACTCCCATCTTACTTGCTTTTGAATAGTGATGCCTAAAATTTTGTTTAAATCTTGCATCAAACTTCTCTTAGCATATTTTAATCCCTCTTCAAATGCCTCTATCAAATCAGCATAGGGATCTTGAAACAATACTTGAATGTGAGGATTTGGAAAATAAGCTTGATTTAGCACTGCATCTTCCTCCACTTGGCTAAGCTTTGGACTCTTTGGGGAAAGAGACTCCTCCTCTTCCTCATGATCATCTACACTCTCAGTCTCATAATATATTGCAATGTTGTCCTCTAGCACACCCTATATGTTTTGATTGAGTGGGCTGAATTCTATGGGAAGGTCATCATTTTGATGAGTAGGAGAATTCTTTGGCAACAAATCTTCCCGAGAAGGTAGTGCAACAACTATCATGTGATTATCAATTTCTATGCCTTCATCTGCAATTTGTAATTCAATGGAACTTGGTGGCTGCAAACATGGAATTAAGGAGCATTCCATGTCCCAAATGATTTCCTCAACCATTTCACGAAAAGGCTTCTCATTGACAACTTGCTCAAGAAGTTCATCATCCTCCTCAACCTTAACATCAAAACTGAAATACTATTGATTTCCAATTACATGAAATTTATTTTTGATGGACTGAAATGAAGCAGAGAAAAGAGTGAGAGATCCCTCACTTACTTCCAAACTTTCAAGGCTTTCCTCATCAATATCATAGATGATATGTATTGGCTAACTATTGTTTCCAAGTTGATGAAGAAAATATTCTTCCCACAAACCAACTGCTGATGGCTCTACAAGGTTAGCTTTTATTCAGATAACATCATCATTAGATTGATCAAACTTTGGAAAATCATCAATATAAATAATGTCACCAATCAATCATATTGGATTATCAGTTTTTTCTTCTTTGAATTGATATACAAGTTCACTTTCTGACTTATGGTAGACGGGATTAGCAGGAGAATGAACATAAATTTTTTGTTCACATGAAGGTTTAGAGGTTGGCTGCATGTTTAGCATCTGATTTATTTCCTCTTCAGTCAAAAGAGGAGGCATTTCTCTCTTTCTTTGGATAGAAGTACAACATTTCTCTTTCTCTTGTGAAGGTTGATTTTGTGGCTGAATGTTTTCTTGAGCCTCACCTAGAAGAGATGGTGAATCATCACTTGTGTCTTCAGAGAGATCCTATGGGTTTTCTTCTATTTCTTGGTTGGTTTCTTCCTCAACTAACTCCTCTAGGCTGTCATGATAGTTATATTGAGAATTAAAATCATGGATTTCTACTGAGAGATATTTAGGATGCGAATTTCCTAAATATTCATCACTATCTATAATGTACTGTATGATATCCTGAGATTGATCACAACGATTTTTAGGTAATGACAAAGATGGGGAATTTTGTTTATAATTCTCATAGAATGCCTTGTGGACATCCTTCAAGGAAAACAAGCTATCATGCTTTAGACTCTCATACCATTCCCTTGACTTCCATTATAATGTTAGCATGAAAATCTTCATAAGGCAGTCCTCATGCCATTCAAATTTTAACCCCCATACATGGATATGAAACTTGATGAGGTGTAACGAAGGCTCATCAAACTTTTCATCTTGAAAAATAGGCATGTTTTGTCCCAATTTATCTGAGGCAATTTTTGTGGGAATCTAGGGATGTGATCTATACTCATTTGGGAATATCTTCGTTGTATTCTTGGATCCATCTCTTTTTAATAAAAAAGAGTTGCTGCATCTTTTCAACCAGTCTAGAGTCTTCTACCAGTGGAGTCATTAGGTATATTGAGAGTTGTGGAGTCGCCAGGTGGATTATTTCAAAATTGTTGTCCACCATTGACATGATTGGGATTTCTTAACGCATTCCCATGGGAGTCTGGGAGAAATAGTGGGGTAAACAAGGCTACAAAAGACCAGTGGAGTCACCAGGTGGAGGATGCTTACTATTGTAAGGGTGTGCTTTTTCTCCACCATCAACAAATGATACCGATCTAAGGATGTTTGTGGGTTTCCTGAGGTCCTAAGGAATACTTAGATTTTCACTGACTCAGAAATTCCCACTGTGTTCGCCATAATGTTATGGTCCCGTGATTTGGCAAATTGGCAAGACCAAATGCATAGGGTAACATCAGACCAGTCTTTGGAGTCGTAGGACATAGCCGTCCTGCACTCAGAGAGGGCTCTCTGTATTTTGTGCAAAGGATGTGAAATTTTTTTCTTGTAGGGGTTGATTTTAGGTTAGTTGTTAAGTTTAGGGTTTGTTTTTTTGTTTCAGTTGGGTAAATGATCAAGTAGAATAGATGGAATGAGGAAAATATTCAATTCATTGGGCTATGGAGTCAATAAAAGTCATGGAAATTTCAACAATGAATCAGGGTGCATCACAGGGAAAATCTAGCATGGTCAAATGGATTTTTAAGGTTTGTGTGAAATGAAATGAACATCAAGTTTGTGAACAAAGTAGGGCAAAGGGAAATTAAGAATCCTTTGTCAAATACTTTAACAAGAAGGGAATTCAACACTATTTAGCATAAAGAAGCAATCATAAGACAGGGCAAACCAATAACTCTTTGATTCAACTCAAGCAAATAAGCATTTCAGACAAACAATCCAATGAAATATAGAAGGCGAGAAACTCATTTAGCTTCTAGTGATTTCACCTTCAATGTTAGAAAACAGTTAAGATAAACATATAAATTTAATCAAAGAAGAGGGAAATCCCAAAAATAATTGATCATAGCCATAAATATCTCCAAAACAACTATTCAAGCATGGACAAAGGGTATGATTGAAACATAGCCTCTTTGGCAAAACCTAATTAGTGGCACTTCAAAGAAAGATCTCGAGAAAAATGTTTTAGTGACATCAAACAAGCAGGGCTAGCAATAAAACATCTTTGATACCTACTGTATTGAAACTTTCATGAGATAAACAAGCTTGGATGGGTCTAGAGAGAAACTAAGAATTCTCTAAAATGACCTAGTAGAGGAAAACATAGAGGTAATGAAGAACAAACAGAGCTAAGGTGCCTCTGAAAAACATTTCTTAGTCTAAAACCTTTTCCCTACTACAATATACAAGGATGAAACAACATGATACATAAGAAAACATGAACTGAATAGAGGTACATCACCATTAACCATGCTTAGGGATCCTACAAGCAAGCCTTCTCCATCATGAATCAAAACAAGCCATTCACAAACTCCACAACACCAATTTCTTCCTCAATCTCCAAAAAACCATATATTTCTCTCAAGAGTCATCAAATGCCAACCTTTTACAATAAGGCCCTCATGCTCTATTTATCTAGCAAAGGAGAGAAGAAACCCTAACTAGGGTTTGAAAATGTAAAAATCATCCATAAATGTCATTTATGCCTAAGAGACCATGCAAGGCCCAAGGCACAAAATATCTCATGAAATAAATGCAAAAATAACTCCTAGCACCTAAATTTGGAGTGATTTGCCTCAAAAAATACTAAAATGTCATTTTTCCATTAATGAGTGTCTTTTGTTAACTTTTTGGCCAAAAACGCACAGTGAGGTCTGAACGCGTAGCGCCTGCATGGGCAAAACTAGGTCCACTTGTAGCCATGTTTTGATGACGTTCCCGATGTCAGAATTGGCTCCGTGATAGCCCGTTGGAAAACATACTAAGTCTAATTTCCAAAAATTTCCTTGGTTTTCTGATTGGCCTCGATTAACCTATCCAAAAGGAAAATTTCCCAAAACTGCTCTAGGCACAGCGCCAGGCCTGAAAATGAGGCAGAAAGGTGAAAAATGAGGTGTTTTTGGGCCTTTTGAGGGGTAAAAAATGCTCCAAATGCTATGAAATTTGGTGAGCATATTGTAATTGATGTGATAATTCCAAAACTACAAATTTTTCCTCCTGAGGATGCCTGAGATGAAAGCATAGCACCAAGGGTGTTGTGCTTAGAGGCCTCAAAATTTGCAAAAAACCAAAATTTGTCAAAATTTTCCCAAAATTGGTGGATGTCCTCATTATGGGGTTTGATAGGCCTATAAAGAAGCTTCAGCCAATATTCCAAGGTTTTCTTGGTGTTTATCCCCATGGTTCATAAGAAATGTTAAAGTTTTCTTCCTCCTTTGCCTCTTTTAAGGCTTTTCCTTTTTGGCATTTTCTTCACTGATATCTTCTTCACTGTCTTCATGATCACCATAAACCTCACTGTTATTTGTTTCAATGATGTCAGCTTCTTCATTACATACATTTATTATTTGCCACACAGTCATCTTCATTCTTTGTAACACTGCTCTTACTGCTCTTATGACCCTTGGATTTAATGCCGTGTTTTTTACTGCTTTATTTCTTCATTGACATTTGCACTAGTAGCCTTAGCTTTCTGTTTTATTTTTCTCATCTTCACTGACATCAGCCTCACTGTTGTGACCTCTACCATGCTCTTTACTGATATGTGCTTTGCTACCTTTAGACCCCCTATGAGCCTCACTGTTTTTAGACCCAAATGGTCTCCTCTTCACTGCTTGATTTTTCCTTGTTTGACTCATTATTTCTCTTTCCCTCATTGTCATTAGCCTTATTTTCATTGGCCCCACTATTTTCTTCCTCCTTGATTGATTCTTCATGGCCATCATCTTGATTGTTAGATGTACTTGAGACACGAGATAATAGTGAAGGATTTGGAAAGGGTGATGAAGGAGGATCACTATGATGTGAGGGCATGTGAATGAGAGGCAACACTTAGTGACAAAACTTTGCTTCTTGTTATAATCCATTTAGGGATGCTTCATAAACCTTTGATGGCAGCCTAGAGGTGGTTTTGATGTCATTTGAGTGTTTTCAGGTGTAGGAGGAGCTTCAGGTGAAAGCATAGTGCCTGAATGCATTGTCGAGTCCTCCCAGACCTAATCATAGTGCCTGAACGCACTGTCGGGTCCTCCCAGCCCTAAGAGTAGTGCCTGAACATTTTCTGGGCCTGTCGGGCCCCTCTAAGCGCAATGCATGAATGTTTTCTGGGCCTGTCGGTCTTCCCTACGCATAGCGCCTACTGCAGAGGGAATTTGGAGGCCTTCCCGATGTCAAAATTGGGCCCATGATAGTTAGTTGGAAATCGTATCCAGTATAATTTCCAAATATACCATTTTGTCTCTAATTGGAGTTGACTTGACTTTCCAAAAGTGGATTCTCCCAATACTGGTCTAAAAGTGCTCAATGATGGTGGATAAATGCAGAGTGCTGGTGTAGACAACTTTTGCATGCCTTTCTCAACTCCAAATTGAGATCATGATAGCTCTTTGGAAATATTATTCTGTATAATTTCCAAATATACCCTTGTTTCTATGATTGGAGTTGATTTTTCCTGTCAAAAGTTGATTTTCCCAAGACTGGTCAAAAAGTGCTGAATGATGGTGCAGAAACGCAAAGTGCTGGTGCAGAAAACTTTTGGATGCCTTCCTCAACTCCAAATTGAGCTCATGATAGGTCATTGGAGATATCTTCTAGTATAGTTGTCTTTTGACTCATCAAGCAAGTCATTTGGACAGTCCAACTATGAGAAAACCTGATTTGTCAAAGGTCACTTCAGAAGTGCAACAATTTTCCCATGACACCTGTATTTTTGACATTGCTCCCAAACCATGATACCTATGTAAAACCAGAAAAAGGTTTTTCTTCTTAGAACTATTATGGAAAAAAAACTCTCACTTTTTTCAAATTCATCTCTGTTTGGTCAAAAACATAGTTTGAAGCAAAATTGGCCCTAGGTGTGGCGAATGATTTGTCCTTTGGAAAGAGTTCTTGGAAAATGATGGAGGCATAATGTTTATGAGTTGGTATGGATTTATGCTTGCTGATATGACCTATCATAAAGATCCTTTTCTCATATGCCTCTTTTCCATAGCAAACCCTAGCTTAGTTGGAAGGGGAAATTAGGGTTTGGTGTAGGCAAAACAAGGGATTTAGGACTGCCTTGTAGAGGGAGGGGAATGAAGGGGTTAAGGGTTGTCTAAATTATTGGGGAAATTTTGGGGGATAGGGAGAGATGTTATAGAGTTAGAGAAAGTTTAATTTGAAGGATTAAGTGAGGGGAAGGGGTCCAAAAGGGAAAAACACAGGCCTAGTCTCGAAAAAGTGTCAAATTGTAGCAATAGGCTAGGTTTTGTAGAAAAATGATGATTTTGAGGGATAAGAGTGATGGGAAGTGTTTATGAAGGTATATTAAGGATAGGAGGAGGTGTAAGAGCATCAAGATACAAGCCTTATTGATGATTTAAGCATGGAAGTCATGAAACCAAGAAAAATTCCCTAAAAACCCTAGTTACCTATAAGACCAAGTATTTCTTCTCTCCCTTGGCTACAAGACATCTTCTTTCAGGAGCATACCTCTTACCTTACCAAATTTATGTTGATAAACCTTTTAACAATTTTTCAAAAGTTTCAAGCTTGTCCATTACCTCATATGCAGACTTTGAAACTGAATGATAGTCTTCTTTGGAAATGATGACCTTAGAACACATGAAACCCTAATTGACCTAGTGGGGGGTTCTTTCACCTTTCTTTGACTGAAAATTGGCTTGGAATATTTAAGTGAAAAACAGATTATTGACCAAGTGGTGTAATGAAGATCCAAAATCCGATGTACTTGATTTATTTAAAGATCCTACAGAGATAGTTTTGAGACCATCAATGCTTGAGGAATTTTGGGGAATCATGGGAATGAGTTAGGCTTATAGGAAAAACCTAGATGGAAAATGGAGTCATAGCCAAGGGACAAACAAAGTAATGAGATTATGGGTAGGAAAAGGATGGAAATGAGAGGCACAAGCCATTTGGAGTGTGTAGGAGTTACAAGTTGATCATGAAATGGAAAAGTGATAGGATAGTGAAAATTTTTCTCTAAGGATAATGAAGGAAGTGAGATTTATAAAATTCAAAATGTTCATGGAATTTTGTTTTTAGAAATCTAGAACCAATATTTAGTCATCTATGGATAGTGAAAATTATTGATGACTAACAATGGCTCCACTTGGGGAGGGCAACCCCTCTTCAAGAGGTGTCCAGAACCTTAGAGTTCAGATATTTGAGTTTTGAAGATCAGTGCCTTAATTACACTTGGCAGATCTCTTTCCTTCATTTTTTGATGGTTTCTTGAAGTTATGATCTTAGAAATCTAAAAATACATGATTGCTTCAACATTATTTCTACCTACCCATCAGACTTTTGCCTAACATTTTTTCTTCACTTGGGTGCACTTGGACTGGCAAACCCTTGACATTCTTTTAGTTTTGAAAGCATTAAAAACTATCTACTTCTACCCTTATCACTTCCATGAGTTCATATTATGCTAGTGAACTCTTTTATTCTCTACCTAGACTATTCATCTATCAAGATTAAGCTGTTTGACAAATTTCATTCTCTAATCTACTGACATGAAATTGAAAACATGATTTGAACCAAGATTAAGCAATATGATTCACCATGGGTTGTGAAATTGGGACAAGATGCACAAAGACATTATTTTTGTACAAACAAAACTAGAAATTATGAGGGTTATAATTCATCATTTGTTAAGCATTCCTATCTTTCTCTTTGGCTCAAATTTAAGCATTAAGAACCAGCATCTTTTCTTCCTAATCTATTCCTACATGACAAGTCAAGCTTAGATTATTTGACAAGCCTTCTTTCACTAACCTATCAGTAGAAATTCAAAACATGTTCAGCCATGATTAGGCTAGATGACTGAACAAGACTCTTTTTCTTAACAAGTAGTGGCATTTAGACTTGCACACTTTCAACAGTAGTCTTTTTTGGGTATGGGGATGTACCTCTTGTTTCCATCTACCCTCTTTTTATTCTTTTCTCTATTTTTGTTTTTTCATTTTGGATCAGCATTCTAAGATTAAAAACTAGAAATATGGTCATAGTGTTGAGCTTATTTGCATTCCTATTTATCCTAATCTAACTTATAAAATATATACATTCATTTGGTGAACTCCCTTTTCCAATATAACTAGTCAAGTAGATTATTCCATCAGTGATTTTGTTTCAGCTCTTTGAGTGTGGTGAAAAAATCAAAAGGCTACTCCCACCTTACTAGTGTTTGAACAATAAAGCCTAAAATGTTCTTGAAGTTCTACATCAAACTGCTCTTGACATGTTTTAATCCCTTTTCAAATGTGTCTAACAAATCAACAAAGGGATCTTGAAACAATACCTGAATGTGAAGATTTGGAAAATAAGCTTGATCCATGACTGCTTCTTCCTCCACTTGGCTAAGCTTGAGATTCTTTTGGGAAAGAAACTCCACCTCTTCCTCATGAACATCAGAACTGGTAGCCTCATCATAAATTGCAATGTTGTCTTCCAGCAAACCTTATTCTTCATGAGGCAAGGTTGTAGCATATAAATCAGCAGGAGAGTAAACAAAAACAGTCTCTTTATATGAAAAATTAGAAGCTGGATGTATGCCTAAACCTTGATTGATTTCTTCTTTAGTTAGAGGAGGAGGCATTTTCCTTTTTCCTTGGATAAAACCACAACTGTTCTCTTTATCTTGTGAAGGCTGGTCATTGGGATGAATGTCTTCTTTGTTGTTAAAATCAATACCCAAAGATTACTGATTTCTGATTGTATTAAATTTTTCTTTGATGAACTAAAATGAAGCA
This sequence comes from Pinus albicaulis, assembly GCA_034641835.2. Taxonomy (NCBI): domain Eukaryota; kingdom Viridiplantae; phylum Streptophyta; class Pinopsida; order Pinales; family Pinaceae; genus Pinus; species Pinus albicaulis. The sequence goes on from CM076571.1 coordinate 643,689,290, forward strand.
TAACAAAGCGGTAACGACCCTTCCCTTTTTCCCAAAATTTCTGCACTTTCTTCTTCACTGTCATAGCTGAGCGATATTTGCTGATCACTATGTTTGAGCTGTTGAAAATGACTGTCTTTTTCCCACAAAATGATCATTGATTGTTCTGTAATGTTAGCTTGAGTCTGGAGAACATAATCATCATCATATTGATCATACTTGGGCATCTTATTCATAGGAGGAATGTAATCCATTATGCATACTAGATTAGCAGATTGATCCACTATATTAAAATGAGAGTGTTTATGGCCAATAAATTCTCCTTTAGCAATCTGAAATGATTCGAAGCACAAGGGTAGAGACTCAAAAAGGTGTTGGTTGTTGGGTGTAGAGCCTGATTATCTTGATTATTTTGTATCACAGCGTTGGACCCCTATACCTTAATGGGGCCGACAACGCCGCCCATAATTAAACACTGCTTGGGGGGTCCAGGGGGGGTGGCTATGAATTTATGGAGCACCCCCCTGGCAGGGGGTTTTGGGGGCAGCGCCCCCGAAGCTAAAAACATGAGTAAAATTTCCTTGTAAAAGTATAGTAATTTCTAGTCAATCTGGGCCATTCATTAGGCAGATGATTTGATGGTAGAAGTTATGTTTATTTTAGGGGTTTTTTCCCTAGAAGGCAACCACTCGCTTTGTATGAGGGTATTGTATTATGGCTCTATATAGGATTTGTATTACCAGAGCGAGAAATAGATAGGGAGACTGTGAGAGAGAACAAAGGATATTACAACGAATCTGTTGTAGGTTGTGTCTCTTCATTTTTGCTAGATAATAGAAAGGAAGGACTGGCTGTTCAGGGTGGACATAGCCCAAACTGGGTGAACCACGTATATTTGTGTCTCTTTGGTTTTATGTGTTTTGTGTTCTTGTGTTTTACGCATATTTTATGTGTTTCATTGCTATGCAATATTTATTTTTCTAACAACTGGTATCAGATCCGAAGGTCTATTTGGCTGATAAACTCGCAGGAAAGAAGGGTTCCTGGTTCGAGTGGGAGCAATGGCGAAAGATGGTAAGTTTAGGGTCGATAAGTTTAACGGCCAAAACTTCCCACTGTGGAAGATGCAGATGGAAGTTTATCTGTATCAGAAATATTTGTACCTACCATTGAGCGGAAAAACAAAGAAGCTGACAACTATGACAGATGCAGAATGGGAGATTCTTGATAGAAAGGCACTCGGAACAATACAGTTGTGCCTCGCAGCATTGGTAGCCTTCAATATTTCGAAGGAAACAACAATAGAGGGTTTGATTAAGGTGTTGGCGAAACTATATGAAAAACCCTCGGCCTCAAACAAGGTATTTCTTATGAAATGTTTATTTAATATGAAGATGTCGGAAGGTGGATCTGTTGCAGACCATTTAAATGATTTTAATACAGTTACCATTCAGTTAAGTTCTGTAGGGGTAAACTTTGATGATGAAGTTAGGGCTATTTTATTTCTTTGCTCATTGCCAGAAAGATGGAATGGTTTAGTTATGGCCATTAGTAACTCTGTCTCTGGATCTAGTACTTTAAAGTTTGATGATGTTGTTGGTGCTATCCTTAGTGAGGAAATACGACGGAAAATCTCTGGTGAGACATCAGGTAATGCTTTGAGTGCAGATTCTATGGGAAAAAAATGGAAAGAGGAAAGAGCTTAGGATATTGCAGAAAATCAAGGGAAGGCAGATCCAAGTCCAGATTGGAGATAGTGTGCTGGAAATGCGAAAAGAAAGGACACCTGAAGAAATACTATAGATCTCGGAAGGGAAAAGAAGGAGACGCACAACAAGAAAACAATCATGAATAAAATGTGACAAGGTGATGTGTTACAAGATGCCTTGATTCTTTATTTCGAAAATGTTACTAATTCCTGGGTAGTAGATTTAAGGCTTCATTCCATGCCACACCTGATAAGAAATATTTTCATGACTATGTTCAAGGAGATTTTGGATAAGTCCGTTTGGGTGATGATAAACCCTGTAAAATTTTTGGAATGGGTAAGGTTCTTGTAAAACAACAAAATGAAAACCAATGGCTATTACAGGAGGTAAGGCATGTTCCATATCTGAAGAAAAATATGATTTGAAGAGGGCAGTTAGGCAATGAAGGTTGTGTGACAACTTTCACAGATAAAACTTGGAAGGTCACCAAAGGAACCCTAGTAATATAAAAAGGAAAAAAAGTTGATACATTGTATTTATGCAATGGTATTTCTAACTCTGTTAATGATTTAACTTCCAAAGGAGAAGATGCATCATTATGGCATCATAGGCTCAGACACATGAGTGAGAAGGGGATGAAGGTTCTTCACTCAAGAAATTTGTTGTCGGGTTTGAAGAATGTTGATTTGGATTTATGTGAGAATTGCATTTATGGAAAACAGAAGAGAGTCATATTTCTCAGAGTTGGGAAAGAAAATAAGACAGAAACCTTAGAGCTTGTGCATACAGATGTATGGGGACCTGCTCAAGTATCATCTCTTGGTGGCTCTTGTTATTATGTTACTATTATTGATGATGCAACTAGAAAAGATTTGATTTATTGTTTTCAGAATAAATCTGATGTATTTGATACTTTCAAGAAATGGAAAGCTTTAGTTGAGATTGAGACATGAAAGAAGTTGAAGTGTCTCATATCATACAATGGAGGTGAATATTGCAGCAAAGAGTTTGATAGGTACTGTTCAGAGCATGGAATTCGTAGAGAGAAGACAGTTCCAAGAACACCACAAGAAAATGGTGTGTCATAAAGGATGAACAGAACAATCATGGAGCGTGCAAGGTGCATGAGATTGCATGCAGGATTTCCTTTACAATTTTGGGCAGATGCTGTAGATATTGTTGTTTATCTAATAAACAGAGGGCCTTCAAGTTCCTTGGATGGTGGTATTCCAGAGGAAGCATGGACAGGTAAAAAGGTAAACTACTATTTTTTAAAGCCTTTGGTTGTGAGGCCTTTGTCCATATTAATAAAGAAAACAGAACAAAGCTTGAGGCAAAATCAAAGAAATGTACCTTTATTGGATATGGTGCTAATGATTTTGGTTATCTCTTATATGATTATGAAAATCACAAAATCATTAGGAGTAGAGATGTAATATTCAATGAAAAGGTCTTGTATAAGAATCAGTTGTAGGAAAAGAAACAGGAAAAAGAAAGCAAGGAATACGCGGTTCTTGATGAGATATCTGAAAAAGTAAAGGTGCCTGAAAATAATAATAATCAACAACCACAGCAGCAGCAACCACCACAACAGCAACAGGCACCTCAAACACCTGAAAGTGGTGTTAGAAGATCTACCAGGATAAGTAGACCCCCTGAACAATACTCTCTTTCATTATATTATTTATTGTTGACTGATTCTGGTGAACCTGAATGTTATGAAGAAGCAATGCAGGTTGAAAGCAGGAAGAAGTGGGAGCTAGCCATGGAAGAAGAGATGGAATCCTTAATGCATAAACAGACTTGGGACTTAATCAGGTTGCCTGCAGGTAAAACTACATTGCAGAATAAATGGGTTTACAAGATGAAGGAAGAAGATGGAGGAAAACAGAGGTACAAAGCTAGACTTGTGGTGAAGGGGTTTGCACAGAAGAAAGGTATTGATTTTGATGAAATATTTTCTCCTGTTGTTAAGATGACTTCAATCAAAACTATTTTAAGCCTTGTAGCAGCCGAAGGTTTACATCTTGAACAGTTAGATGTAAAGACAACATTTCTCCATGGAGATTTGGAGGAACATATCTATATGCAGCAACCAGAAGGATATGAGTTCAAAGGGAAAGAAAAATTAGTGTGCAAGTTAAAGAAGAGCTTGTATGACTTAAAATAGGCTCCAAGGTAGTGGTATCTAAAATTTGACAAGTTTATGTCTGAACAAGGTTATACTAGATGTCACTTTGATCATTGTGCTTATCTGAAAAGGCAAAATGATGGCAGCTATATTATATTGTTATTGTATATAGATGACATGCTTGTTTTAGGGTCAAACATGTAGGAAATAAATGTGCTCAAAATAAAATTGGAAAATTAATTTGCAGTGAAGGATTTGGGAGCTGCAAAACAAATCCTTGGTATGAGAATAACTAGAGACAGGAAAAACCATAAATTAACACTGTCTCAGAATGAGTACATACAAAAGGTGTTGAAAATATTTAATATGTAGAATGAAAAACTAGTTAGTACACCTTTTGCTAGCCATTTCAAACTTAGTAACGAAACGTGCCCCAAGACCCAACAAGAAATGGACTATATGTCTAAAGTTCCATATGCATCAATAGTTGAAAGCTTAATGTATGCAATGGTCTGCACCAGGCCTGATATTGCACATGCAATGGGAGTTGTAAGCAGGTACATGAACGATCTAGGAAAATAACATTGGATGGAAATAAAATGGATTATTAGATATTTGAGAGGTACCACAAATCAAGCATTATGCTTTGGTGGTTCAAACATTGATCTACAGGGATATGTTGATGCACATATGGCAGGTGAAAGAGATAACAGGTGGAGTACTACAGGATATGTATTTACTGTAGGTGGAACAACTGTCAGTTGGGTTTCAAAAATCCAAAGTGTTGTTGCACTTTCAACAACAGAAGTAGAGTATGTTGCTGCTATAGAGGCTAGTAAAGAAATGATTTAGTTACAAAGGTTTATGGATGAATTGGGTAAGAAGCATGATATGGGCACGTTATATAATGATATCCAAAGTGCCATTCATCTTACAAATAACTCAGCATTTTATTCCAGGACTAAACACATACAACTCAAGTACCATTTCATACGATCAGTATTGGAAGATGGGCAGTTGAAGCTAGAAAAGATACACACTAGCCAAAATCCTGCAGATATGCTAACAAAAGTTGTAACCAAGGAGAAACTGAGATTATGCTCAGTTTCAATTGATCTTCAAGGATGACGATGAAGATGAGAAACAAGTAGGTCCAAAGAGGAGTCATTTTCCAACAAATTAAGCAGTAGTGGAGTTGCTACAATCACTCTCCAAGTGGGAGATTGTTGGGTGTGGAGTCTGATTGTCTTGTTTATTTTGTATCACAGTGTTGGACCCCTGTACCTTAATGGGGGTGGCAATGGCACCCGTAATTAAATGCTACCTGGGGGGTCCAAGGGGGGGTAGCTGAGATTTTATGGATCCCCCCCTGCCGGGGGGTTTCGGGGGAAGCACCCCTGAAGCTAAAAACAAATGTAAAATTGCCTTGTAAAAGTATAGTAATTTCTAGTCAATCTAGGCCGTTCATTAGGCAGATGATCTGAAGATAGAAGTTACATTTAGTTTAGTGTTTTTTTCCCTAGAAGGCAACCCCTCGCTTTGTATGAGGGTATTGTATTGCGACTATGTATGGAATGTGTATTCTCAGAGCGAGAAATAGATAGGGAGACTGTGAGAGAGAACAGAGGATATTACAGTGGATTTGCTGTAGGTTTTGTCTCTTCATTTTTACTGGATAATAGAAAGGAAGGACTGGTTGTTCGGGGTGGACATAGCCCAAACTGGGTCAACCACGTATATCTGTGTCTCTCTGGTTTTATATGTTTTGTGTGCTTTTGTTTTGCACATATTTTATATGTTTAATTGTTCTGTAATATTTAATTTTCTAACATTGGCTCATCCTCCATTTCTTGTTTTGTAATCCCAACAGCTACACCAAGATGTCTTAAGGGGAGAACTTCTGAATTTGGAAAAGGGTTTGCATTATCCATTTCTTCCCTTACTGATTCTTTAGAGCATTCGACCTTGTTTCCATTCACAATTTGCTTGTAATTATCTCTTAGTAGTGAAGCACAAGATATAGGAAGGTGTCTAGTAATTGCTTGACAACTTTCAACATCTTCTTCTTTGTAATCTTGCTCAACATGCATATTTTGATTGTTATTCTTGTCCTGTAATGACTGAGTTTGTTCTTCGCAAGGAAAAGGTATAGGCTGTTTTGAATAAGCAGCACCAACCTCAACCTTGTACTCTTCCTCTTTCCTGCCAAGTATATGTATCATTTTGTTGATTGTATCTGTCAACATCTCTAGCTTTACCTTTGAAGATATTAATTTCTCTTGATCTTCTTCGTCTTTATATATTACTCTTAGCTTTGCCTCCTTGTTTAGTATGTTTGCTTCCACATCAACTTCTATCCTTTGCATTTCCTCCAGGGTCGAAGGATCTCTTTCTCTTATCTGGAAATCCATCTCTGGGTCAAAAACATTTGGGCAGTGCAAGAGAGCCCACTTTAGGGGCGGCTTTAACTTAGCAGCTATTGCATGGTATACTTTATTGAACCTGGCTGAAAAGTGTTGTAATGTCTCCCCTGGATGTCTTTTCAAATGGTTGTATTCCTTTATGATGAGAAAAAAATTCCCATGACTGCCCACCTATCTAAGAAAACTTGAGTGAATTGATGAAAGTTACTAATGCTTGCAGCTGGAAGGTCCTTAAACCAAATCTTAATTTTTCCTTGTAATGATAAGGAAAACATTCTAATACGCACATCATCTTCTCCTATTTCAAATAGGTCAAGTAAATTCTCAAGATTTTGATTGTGTTCTCCAGTAGTGATTTTTGAGTTTTCTCCATCAAATCTGGGTAGTTTATTTGCAAGATTTGTAGGGAGGGCTTGGAAGATAGGAGGTAAAATCAAAGGCTTGTATCTGTCTGGGACCTTTGTGGGTATAGGTAGTGAAAAAAGAGATTTATGAATATTTAAGGTTTCAGCAGGAGCAAGAAAGACAACATGAGACTCATGTTTCACTAGATCTTCCACAAGTATATCTCGAGTAGGCATAGGTATATCTGGAGTACGCACATGTATATAAGTATGTTCATGGTCTGTAATTTGAAGCTCAGATTTTTTCGACTTGAGATCTTTCCATTGATCAATATAGACCTCTTCAATGTATTCTTGGTCAGGCCTAAAGTAGGATAGAACAAGTCATTTATAAATACAATAATTTCCTAAATCCAAATTAGGCTTGGATACTTTCTCTTTCTAGGATGACTGGTCATGTTTTAGGTTCTTCCTCCAGTGGAGTCTTTAGGTCTATGGATAGTTGTGGAGTCACCAGGTGGATGATTTCAACTATTTTAAGGTAGGCTGCTGTCCACCATCAGAAATTGAATACCAATCTAAGGATGTTTGTGGGTTTTCTGAGTTCTTAAGGATATATAAGCTTGTTACTTACTCATGTCCCACCGTGATCACCATTATGTTAGGGTCCCCTGAATTGGCAGATTGGCAAGACAAAATGCACAAGGTAACATCAGACGGGTCTTTGGAGTCCTAGGACCTAGACTTCCTGGACTCAGAGAGGGCTCTCTCCATTTTGTGCAAAGGATGTGAACTTGTTTGATTTTAGGGTTTGATTTTAGGCTAGTTGTTAAGTTTAGGGTTTGTTTGTTTGTTTCAGTTGGATAAATGTTCATGTAGAATAGATGGAGTGAGTAATTTCTTTAAGTCATTGGGCTATGGAGTCAATAAAAGTCATGGAAAGTTCAACAATGAATCAGGGTGCATCACAGGGAAAATATAGCATGGTCAAATGGATTTTCAAGGTTTGTGTGAAATGAAATGAACATCAAGTTTGTGAACGAAGTAGGGCAAAGGGAAATTAATAATCCTTTTTCAAATACTTTAACAAGAAGGGAATTCAACAATATTTAGCATAAATAAGTAATCAAAAGATAGGGCAAACCAATAAATCTTTGATTCAACTCAATCAAATAAGCATTTCAGACAAAAAATCCAATGAAATATAGAAGGCGAGAAACTCATTTAACTTCTAGTGATTTCACCTTCAAGGTTAGAAACATTTAAGATAAACATATGACTTTAATCAAAGAAGAGGGAACTCCTTAACGTCATTTATCATAGCCATAAAGATCTCCAAAACAACTATTCAAGCATGGAAAAAAGGTATGATCGAAACATAGCCTCTTTGGAAAAACCTAACTAGTGGTACTTCAAAGAAATATCTCAAGAACAATGTTTTCGTGACAAAAACAAGCAGGGCTAACCATAAAACATCTTTGATACCTACTGTATTGAACCATTCATGAGATAAACAAGCCTAGGTGGGTCTAGAGAGCAATTAAGAATTCTGTAAACTGACCTAGCGGAGGAAAACATAGAGGCAGTGAAGAACAAACAGAGCTAAGGTGGCTTTGAAAAATATTTCTTAGTCTAAAACCTTTGTCCTACTACAATATAGAAGGATGAAACAACATGATACATAAGAAAACATGAACTGAATAGAGGTACATCACCATTAACCAAGCTCAGGGATCCTGCAAGCAGCCCTTCTCCATCATCAATCAAAACAAGCCATTCACAAACTCCACAACACCAATTTCTTCTTCAATCTCCAAAAAACCATATATTGCTCTCAAGAGTCATAAAATTCCAACCTTTTACAATAAGGCCCTGATGCTCTATTTATCTAGCAAAGGAGGGCAAAAACGTTAACTAGGGTTTGAAAATGTCAAAATCATCCATAAATGTCATTTATGCCTAAGAGACCATGCAAGGGCCCAAGGCAAACAATATCTCATGAAATAAATGCAAAACTAACTCCTAGCACCTAAATTTCGAGTGATTTGCATTAAAAAACACTAAAATATCAATTTTCCATTAATAAGTGTCTTTTTTTTTTACTTTTTGGCCAAAAACGCACAGTGAGGTCTGAACACGTAGCGCCTGCATAGGTAAAACTGGGTCCACTTGCAGCCATGTTTTTATGACCTTCCTGATGTCAGAATTGGTTCCGTGATGGCCCGTTGGAAAGCCTGCTGAGTCTAATTTCTAAAAATGCCCCTGGTTTTCTGATTGGGCTCCATTAACCTGTCAAAAAGGAAAATTTCCCAAAACTTCTCTAGGCGCAGTGCCAGGCATGAAAATGAGGCAGAAAGGTGAAAAATGAGGTGTTTTGGGCCTTTTGAGGGGTCAAAAATGCTCCAAATGCTCTAAAATTTAGTGATCATACTATAATTGATGTGGGGATCCAAAAAATGCAAAGTTTTCCTCCTGAGGATGACTGAGATGAAAGCGTAGTGCCAAGGGTGTTGTGCTTAGAGGCCTCAAAATTTGCAAAAAACCAAAATTTGTCAAAATTTCCCAAAAATTGGTGGATGTCTTCCTTATGGGGTTTGATAGGCCTGTAGAGAAGCTTCAAACAAGATTCCAAGGTTTCCTTGGTGTTTAGCCCCATGGTTGATAAAAAATGTTAAGGTTTTCTTCCTCCTTTGCCTCTTTGAAGGCTATTCCTTTTTGGCATTTTCTTCACTGATATCTTCTTCACTGTCTTCATGATCACTATAAACCTCACTATCATTTGGTTCAATGATGTCATCTTCTTCATTACCTACATTTCTTCTTTGCCACATTGTCATTTTCATTCTTTATAACACTGCTCTTACTGCTCTTATGACCCTTGGATCTAATGCCATGTTTTTTACTGCTTTATTTCTTCATTGATAGTTGCACTAGTAGCCTTGGCTTTCTGTTTCATTTTTCTCATATTTATTGACATCAACCTCACTGTTGTGACCTCTACCATGCTATTTACTGATATGTGCTTCGCTGCCTTTAGACCCCATATGACCCTCATTGTTTTTAGACCCAAATGGTCTCCTCTTCACTGCTTGATTTTTCCTTGTTTGAGTCATTATTGCTCTTTCCATCATATTCATTGTTAGATGTACTTGAGGCACGAGATAATAGTGAAGGATTTGGAAAGGGTGATGAAGGAGGATCACTATGATGTGAGGGCATGTGAATGAGAGGAAAAAATTACAGAAAAAACTTTGCTTCTTTTTATAATCCATTTATAGATGCTTCGTAAACCTTTGATGGCATACTGGAGGTGGTTATGATGTCATTTGAGTGTTTGCAGGTGCAGGAGGAGCTTCAAGCGAAAGCGCAGCACCTGAATGCACTGTTGGGTCCTCCCAGCCCTAAGCATAGTGCCTGAACGCACTGTTGGGTACTCCCAGCCCTAGGCGCAGCGCCTGAACATTTTCTGGGCCTATCGGGCTCCTCTAAGTGTAACACCTGAACATTTTCTGGGCCTGTTGGGCTTCCCTACGCATAGGGCCTTTTGTAGAGGGGATTTGGAGGCCTTCACGATGTCTAAATTGGGCCCATGATATCTCGTTGGAAATATTATCCATTACAATTTCCAAATATACCCTTGTTTCTCTTATTGGAGTTGATTTTACCTGTCAAAAGTTAATTCTCCCAAGAGTGGTCAAAAAGTGCTCAATGATGGTGTAGAAATGCATAGTGCTGGTGCAGACAACTTTTGGATGCCTTCCTCAACTTAAAATTAAGTTCATGATAGCTCATTGGAAATAGTATCCTATATAATTTCCAAATATAGCCTTTTTTCTCTAATTGGAGTTGATTTTATCTGTCAAAATGTGATTTTCCCAATATTGCTCAAAAAGTGTTGAATGATGGTGCATAAATGTAGAGTGTTGGTGCAGACAACTTTTGGATGTCTTCCTCAACTCCAAAATGAGCTCATGATAACTAATTTTAAAGCTATTCCATTATATTTTTATTTTTACTCATCAAGCAAGTCATTTGGACATTCCAGATATGAGAAAACCTGATTTTCCCAAGGTCACTCAAGAAGTGCAGCAATTCTCCCGCGACACCTGTATTTTTGACATTGCTCCCAAACCATGATACCTGTCTAAAAAATGAAAGAGGTTTTTCTTCTTGGACCTATGATGGACAAAAATTTCTATCACTTTTTTCAAATTCATCTCTGTTTGGTCAGAAACATAGTTTGAAGCAAAACTAACCCTAGGTGTGGCAAATGATTTGTCCTTTGGAAGGAATTCTTGGAAAATGATGGAGGCATGATGTTTATGAGTTGGTATGGATTTATACTTGCTGATAAAAAATATAATATGGATCCTTTACTCCTCTGTCTCTTTTCCATAGAAAACCCTAGCTTAGTTGTAAGGGGAAATTAGCGTTTGGTGTAGGCAAAACAAGGGATTTAGGACTACCTTGTAGAGGGAGGGGAATGAAGGGGTTAAGGGTTGTATAAATTCTTGGAGAAATTTTTGGGGATAGGGATAGATGTTAGAGAGTAGGGGAAAGTGGAATTTGAAGGATTGAGTGACAGGAAGGGGTCCAAAAGGGAAAAACACAGGCCTAGTCTTGAAAAAGTGTCAAATTGTAGCAATAGGCTAGGTTTTGTAGAAAAATGATGATTTTGAGGGATAAGAGTGATGGAAAATGTTTATGAAGGTATATTAAGGATAGGAGGAGGTGTAAGAGAATCAAGATACAAGCCTTGTTGATGATTTAACCATGGAAGTCATGAAACCAAGAAAAATGCCCTCAAGAACCCTAGTTACCTATAAGACCAAGTATTTCTTCTCTCCCTTGGCTGAAAGATGTCTTCTTTCAGGAGCATACCTCCTACCTTACTAAGTTTTTGCTGATAGACCTTTTAACACTTCTGAAAAAGTGTCAATATTGTCTATTACCTCATATGCAGACTCTGAAACTGAATGATAGTCTTCTTTGGAAATGATGACCTTAGAACACATGCAACCCTAATTGACCTAGTGGGGGGTTCTTTCACCTTTCTTTGACTGAAAATTAGCTTGGAATATTTTAGTGAAAGACAGAGTATCAACCAAGTGGTGTAATGAAGATCCAAAATCCGATGTACTTGATTTATCTAAAGAGCCTATAGAGATAGTTTTGAGACCATCAATGCTTGAGGAATTTTGGGGAATCATGGGAATGCGTTAGGCTTATAGAAAAACCCTAGATGGAAAATGGAGTCATAGGCAAGGGACAAACAGAGTAATGAGATTATGTGTAGGAAAAGGATGGAAAGGAGAGGCACAAGCTAGTTGGAGTCTGTAGGAGTTACAGGATGATCATGAAATGGCAAAATGGTAGGATAGTGAAAAAATTTCTCTAAGGATAATGAAGGCAGTGAGATTTCTAAAACTCATAATGTTCATGGAATTTTTCTTTTAGATATCTAGAACCAATATTTAGTCATCTACGGATTGTGAAAATTACTGATGACTAACACTTACAACATTTCGATCACAAAGTTGAATTGAATGGCATGTGTGCAATGGTTATATGAGCCAGTTGATATTTTTGGGTTTTCACATTGTGTAGGTTTTTTTTCTCCCATGCCTTATTTTTCAAATGCCAAACTGAGAAGGAATATCAATATATGTGTGTGTGTATTGATTGTATTGGGTTGATCCCTGTGAGGAGATCATGACAGATATAGGAAATTGAAATATTAGGAAAGATAGTGTTTCAGTGTTAATATACATATATACATCCCTAAGTACCCAAGTATAGGCTAACTAGGTTGGAATCCTCATAAGCTCAAGTGGGATGGCATGAAGACGATTTATGCACACACATTCAAGTCTAGTAGGCATAGCTTTGAGAACTATATAACTATACATATATGGAAATGAGCGGGGGTTGAGTTCAAGGAATTAAGGGACTTAGATCTTGTTCATGTCTGTAGTCTCTATAACCAAATTCCAAAGGTGTAAACGTCCTTAAGTACGTACATGAATAAGTGTCGCAGGGAAAGAAGCTAGGAAACAAAGGAAAAAAAAGAGTCTCAGGTTTAAGTTTGTGTGCCCAGGCCCCATACTCAAGGGCATAGGTGGGATAGATCCCAACCATTGGATGACTTGTGCCCAAATCCATCCACGTGTCTGGGAAATTTATGCTCGAAGAATTCGACGGGGAGTGAGGAAAATCCTGTCGGGGTAGAGAGGTCGGAATGACATGGTGGTGGGGACGGAGTCTATGCATCGATGCATCATCGGGAAAGCTCCAAAACTATTATAATGTGGATATGTGGTTACAACGTGCTTCAGAGGATCAGGTGGGAACCTAGGGAAATAAATGTCACCCTAACAATATTCCGGGGAGCTATGTACCAAAGTCCCGATATTTTTATTTCTGGGAAGATGTGATGCAAAGGGCCAATATTTATGTTGTGAGAGAGTAACAGAACAGTTCCATGTCACATATCCATGCCATCGTAGTGATTGAATGGAGGCAAGGTCATACCGACAATGTTGCATGTGTTGGAGAGAGATTTCGCCAAGGTGACATGGAGTTTAGCACACCACTAAGACATTAGTATTGAGACACCTCAGTGGTGGGGTTTGCGGGGTTTCGCGTAATCCTGAAAGGATTGTACCTAGAAGGAACGAAAATGGGTGGTAAGATTTACCCTCAGGGAGAGTGTTTTTGTGATGATGTGGCCTTTGAGGGGCCCACACCCATAATACCTTTCATATGGAATGTATGTATTATGGGTTGGGTCACACCTGCTGTATAGTGAGTATTATGTGACCAATATGAACAAGTCGACAACCATGGTAACATTGGCATGCCGCAATGAGAAGGCCGATTGCAATTACCACGTGGGGACCATGTAGGCACCACATGGAAACTTGGTGATATAGCTCAAATTGAATGGTCAATATTTGGATGGCCATATCTTTGGATCTGAGAATCGATTTGGAGGAAAATATATACCATCATAATCATCTTGATGGGATGAATGTGATGGTATAATTCGTTTTTAGTTTCTCAAGAGTAAAATAAAGAAAAAAATTTGGACCTCATTTCCATAGTTGTACCATGGAGATCAAATCATCTTAGTAACTTGATCTTACTAACGTTGGCTGAGGCTAAGAAAGTAGGGGTATGTTACACTAATTTTATTTTATTTTATTGTTAATTACTTTAAAAATGAATTTTAAAAGTTGATATAAAATTATCTTATTTCATATGGCCATGGAAATATTTTATTTATAACTAAGAGTGAGAGTGAAATATTTTTACCCTATGTCATTTGTATTGGGTTGTAATATCAACAACCAATAAAAAGCACAGTTAGAGTGAGACTGTGTTTTATAATACTTTTAAGTAAAACTGACCAAATGTGTATATTTGTATTTTTTTATTTTGATTATAGTCAACATTATTTTTTAATTTAAAGAACATTTTATTTTTATTTTAAAAGATACAAGTGTCAACTCCATGTTGAGCATGGATGGAATTGCACATTGCCCTGTGGGTTGTAGATTGGGCCTATTTGTTCAATAGATATAAACAATATTATTAATCAAATGAAGGTTTGTACTAAAAAAATATTTGTATCTTCAAAGATTTGATCCTACTTTATGCTTGGTAGATTTAGAGTCAAGAGAAATCTATTCTAGTTTTTAATAATTTTTTATTTGATTGACATTAAAAAAATCTAAAATGAAATATTTGGAATATTCCTTATCATACACAGTTGATGGGGCATTTCTCCTTATATCAATTGATCGAAAATTTTAATAATAACTTGTTAATATTTTTTTAATTATTATTTTATTTTAATTTATTCATTGTAATAAAATGTATGGAGAAAATTATTGTAATTTAGTTATTAATTAACAGTGATGAAAATTATCATTGGTTACTATCCACATATGTGTGTTGATGATTCTTAATGATGTTAGGATTAACCTTGACATTGGAATGATAGTTTGTAGCTAATGGTTCTAGGCACATTTTTTTGTTGCCCATGGTATTATGCTAATTGCATTTGGAAGAGAAGAATCCTATAAATAGGTTTATTAGTCTTCATTGTAAATATCTAAGGGTCAAGAAGGTATGGGCTCCTTGGCCAGTGTAATGGGCAAAGGGTGAGTAGGGTCATGCAAGTGTGGGCTCATTGGTTAGTGTAAGGGGTCATAGGTTGAGCAAGTGTGGGCTTCACGACCAGTGTAAGGGGCCAAGGGTTGAGAAAGGCTCCCCAACTAGTGTAATGGGACAAGGGTTGAGCATGGCTCCTTGACATGTTTGGCCAGGGTTTTGCCAAATTACTAATGGAATTCCATTAGGATGGATTTTTCCCCATAGTTGGGATTTTCCCAAGGTATTTATTGGTGTTCTCTATGTGTGTGATTTCTTCTATTTGTGTTCATGGTTGTATGATTATTTACCTTGCCTTTTATACATACAAATGAAGCATATTTTCACACATAAATATAAATAAGATTCTTAAGAATCAACAAAGATTAATGTTAACTTGTCTACCAAAGCTTTATAGAGATCAAATATTTCCATTTGCAAACTTTTCCTCAAGTTTTGTAGTAAGAAAAAAAAAACATCTTCAAAGATTTGATCCCACTCCCTGGTTGGTAGATTCGAAGTTAAAATAAATCTATTCTAGTTTCTAATAATTTTTCATTGATTAAATTAAAAAAAATTCAAAATAGAATTGTTGGAATATTTCTTATCTCACACAAATTGATGTAATATATCTCCTTATATCAAAATTGGTGACCAATTTAAATAATACATTTATAATAGTATATATATGTGTGTGTGTGTGTTCATTGTCATAAAATTTAGTTTTATATAAATATACTTTAAGATGGAAAATTTTATCATAATTTAGTTATTAATTAATAGTGAGGACAACTATCATTTGTTGCTATCCACATATGTATATTGACTCGTTATCCTTATTCAAGGAAAATCATGTCACTTGACCCACTAGTGATTCTTAATAAAACATATTTTCACTCTTACCAAATACCTTTAAATCTTAAATAAACTTTCCTTAACTAAAAAGAAATTAAAATCTCAATCAATAACAATTATATACTTTACTCTAACATCAAATAAGTTAACATACTAACTATTATTAATATAAAGTCTAAATTAATAATTACTCAAATCAAACTATCACTAAAAAAATTAAATATTTATTTTTAATTTTACAAAATAAAAATTAGATTTATCTCCATTCCATAACATTTAACTTGAGAAGTGTAAATATTTCAACATATGTAAACATAAATCAACCCTTTCAAATAAACAAATTTAAATAAAATATTAAAAAATTAATATTAAAAGGTTAAAAAACAAACTCTAAGAAACCAAATTCAAATTTAATGATAGTGATTATTATTATATTTTAATTTTTATAAATAAATATTAATTAATATATTTTATGATAAATCAAATATTTCTATGTTTTCATGAACTTTTTAATAGTTAATTGATATTTTTCTTAATATGAATATTATAATATATTAAAATTTATATTTAATGAAAAATAAATATTTTTATAATTCAATAAATAAATAAATAAATGTTAATAATTAATCAACCATTTTATTAATATGATATCTTATATTTAATATAAAATTATATTTATTATTAATTTTTATTTTTAATTCAAAATTATAAATAGGAATTTTAGTTTTTTTTTCAATATTAAATTACATATTTATATTAATAGTTAAGATTATGAAGATTGTAAAGAGCATAGTGGTTTAATCCTTGAAACAGCTTAGATATTTTAAGAGGGAAAGAGACAAATATGTAAAGTTTTAGAAGCCAAGTTAGAATTCTTAACTAGAACAGTTTTTGGAGTGAAATTTTTAGTTACACTAAATGCAAAGGGGACCAAATCAAAATAAGTGTTTGCTTGACAATTCCATCCTTTTTAAAGTCGAAGAGGAAACCAAGAAAAAACTTACTTAATGAGACAAGAAACACCAAATTAATAAGAAAATCCATACACTTGTGATTCTCTAGCCTGATATGGCTCAATTCCCATGTTTCTTCCCTTTTTTTTTCTTTTTATATCAAGAATGAATAATAATTACAAACTTGTATTCCAAGTAAATCTTATCTTTTAAAATAAAAATTAAATATTCATATTATATTAATTTGAATTTAAAAATCTATATTTTTCTATTCATTAAAATTAAATTTAAACATATAAATATTAAAAATAAAAGTAAAAATATTAAAACATACTCAAATTATAAGTATGGCCTAAGATGGCGATCCACTTGCACGTTTAAAAGATATACTTTACTTTAACATTGCAAATTAAAGTAGTATATTGACTTTTCAATGCGTTCTTATCTTAAATTTGAATACCCCCTCACATGAATTCCACTATTATTTGTCCAGGTCCATCCTACTTCACTGTTGATAGACACATCTGTGACTATTGTTTGCATTTTGTATGGAAATGAGTGCGAGTGACGTGGAGAATGACATGGACATTCACTATATTTTGACTTTATATGAAAAGGAATCTAAAGAATCATATAAACATTTCTGATATTTTAATGGTTAGTATTATTATTTTTGTTGGCAGGGATATTGCATTGATTTTTTTTTTTCAAATTTATACTAGTTTGGGATAAGGTTGAATAAATTTTTTTAAAGTTTTTAAAATTTAATATGAGATATTAAAATTTAGTGAATTTTTATAATATTTTAATTTATATTGACCATTAAAATAAACATATTCATTAATTTATTTAATAAAATAAATGTACAAAATTCACATATGACAAATAATCACCTACATAAAATTAATGAATGAATCTCATCTTCCAAACCACACAGATAGGACACCTTAATGTCCTCTTCACTAACAAACAAATAAACTTTGTTTCAAATAAAGTTGTTCTGCAGTGCTTGATCGGGATACCCAGATTAACAGTTTTTAATTTTTATATTTTATATATAAAGAGAATATAATAAATCATATGATATTTAGAGTTATAGATTTAAATGTTATTAATATAATTTTAAGATATTTAAAGTTATATCTTTAATTTTTATTAATATATATATATTTTTAATATGCATAATATTAATGTATGAATAAATTTTAGAAACATAAAATAAAATCTTCCTCATGTTTTTGGTTTTTGAGCTGCGCACTTCAATTTTATACCTTTGATCTTATCTTATCATCAAAGGATGGTTTTAAAATTGATAATATTAATTTTAAATTATATTTTAAGATTAAATGATGGTTTTAAAATTAATAATATCTTCAAATAATTCATATCTTTTATTTTTTATCATTAGATATTTCATCATTAAATTAATAATATTAATTTTATTTATATTTTAAGATTTATTATTATGTTTTTAATGTTATTTTATTTTATTTTAATTTAATTATATTTAAACTAAGTGTCAGGGATTAGCTATTATGTAATATTTTTTAAATAAAATGTAAGATTTAATTGTTTTATAAATATATAAATGATGAAATAAATTAGTTGTGTAATAATTTTTTTAATGTGCTATTTAAAATGTTAAAATTTAAAATAAAATTATAAAATAACTTAATTTTAAAATTAATAATTCAATTAGTTAGAAGATTATAGATATTTAAATTAATTTAAATTTAAAAATAAAATTAATTATATAAAATTTAAATAAATTTCAAATTTTTTTTAGACAGTGGTGATTGGGTGCTTTGTAAAACTATTTTATTCGAGAATTTTTAGTAATGGCTTCATTGTTATACAATGAGTTTATATATATATACTCTGCCTCTTCTAGTTTTGAACTAGTGATTTTTTAGGAGGAAACACGTGCTTTTAACCATTAGGCCCACTCACGCTGTATGGCTCAAGTGTTATATATATATAACATGTTTAAGTAAAAAACAACCATTGAAAATTTTAAGGATAGAAGTTTATCTTAAAGTTTAGCGACCTTGGTGAATCTTATTAATTCATAATATCCAAATTTTAAAATGTTTGAAGATAATTTTGTAAATGTTTAGATTTCTAATTATTTTGTATTATATCATATATAGTATTGGTTATTTTTAATGTAAAATAATTTGATACTATAAAATTTGAGTGATTTTTTTTTGAAAAATAAAATATTAACCCCTAAAATTTTTCCTAAATAAAAATATACAACCCACATTAATAATTTAATAATTTTATTAAGCTCGAAAAGAACTTGATTAAATGATATTTACATACGACTTAATTAGTTCCGTAGCATTATTGGCTTCAACATAGCGGCACTTTTTGAAGTTAAAATGTTAGAGGTGGTATTTTATCAAGCTAGGTTGAGTCGTATAGCCTTACGAGTATGGCGGCAATCTTGGTGAACGAGGAAAAGTTTACCTATTTCTTTAATTAAGAGAAGAAAAAACAAAGCATTAAGATAATGTTGAATCCTCGTGACGAGGAAAACTTTACAGATTTCCTTAATTAAGAGAAGAAAAAAAAGGCATTAGAAGTGGTCAAGATAATGTTGAATCACAAAGTTATATTGATTGTATTAAAAAATCTATTAATAATTGTGTATTTAGGAAGATGTTTAATAATTTATTATTTTAAATTATTAAAATAAAATGATAGAATTTAGTTAAGTTTAACTATTAAGAATATATATATTTTCAATTCTACTTCACTGTTGATAGATACATCTGTGACTATTCTTTGCATTTTGTATGGAAATGAGTGCGAGTGACGTGAAGAATGACATGGACCTTCACTATATTTTGACTTTATATGAAAAGGAATCTAAAGAATCATATAAAAATTTATGATATTTTAATGGTTAGTGTTATAATTAACTTTGTTGGCAGGGATATTGTATTGGTTTTTTATTTTTTATTTTCAAATCTATATTAATTTGGATTTGATAATTTTTTTGTTTGTAAAATTGCTAAAATTTAATATTAAATATTAAATATTAAAATTTATTTTTCTCTAATCTAATTGATCATTAAAATGAACATGTTATTGCTCATTAACTAAATTAAGAAAATAATAGTACAAATTTCACATATGACAAATAGTCACCTAGATAGAATTAATGAATGAGTCTCATCATCCGGACCATACAGATACAACACCTTAATGTCCTCTTCAGTGCCAAACAAATAAACTTTGTTTCAAATAAAGTTGTTTGAAGTGCTTGACCGGGATAGGCAGGTTTGCAGTTTTTAATAGTTATATTTTATATGTAAAGAGAATATAATAAATCATATGATATTTAGAGTTATAGATTTAAATAGTATTAATATAATTTTAAGATACTTGAAGTTATATATTTAAATTTTATTAATATAATTTTAAGTTTTTTATATGCATAATGTTAATGAATGAATAAATTATAGAAATATAAATAAAATCTTATTGATGTTTTTGGTTTTTGAGTTGTGCACTTAATATTAATTTTAAAATTAAATAATGGTTTCAAAATTAATAATATTTTCAAAATAATTCTTATTTTTTATATTTCATCATTAAGTTAATAATATTAATTTAATTTATATTTTAAGATTCATCATTATGTTTTTAATAGCTTTTTTTAATTTAATTATATTTAAATTAAATGGTAGAGATTACCTACTATGTAAAACTTATTAAATAAAGTGTAAGATTTAAATTGTTTTATAAATATAAAAATGATGAAATAGATTATTTGTGTAATAATTTTTTTCAATGTGCTATTTTAAAATTTAAAATAAATTTATAAAATAAATTATTTTTAAAATTTAATAATTCAATAAGTTAGAAGATTATAGATATTTAAATTAATTTAAATTTAAATATAAAATTATTTATATAAAATTTAATATATATATATGTCCATGAGGTTTTCGATACATGGTGGTGATCAGGTGTTTTGTTTTTTCCACAGAAAAAATCGAACCATCTATTAATTATAGAAAGTTACATAGCATATATATCATTTTTGATGAACTCTTTTTCTCTTTCAAAGAGGAAGAGAAGCAGTCTCAACTGTTTTGCAATACGCACAGGTATTTGCATAAATAACCCAATCCAAAAATAAAAACCTACCCATAGGCCAAAAGAGATTCTGATCTAACACACCTGCCGAGTTCCTTTAAGGAAGACAATCCAAAATAGAGATGTGCAAGATACATAATTTTGTATCAGAGATACCAAGAAAGCTAGCAGGTCTATCTAGAAACCGACAGTAAGCACAAACCCAGTTCCTGTCATTCATATAAATAGCCAAGTTTTTTCGGAAATCCAAAGCCTCCATAAGAGAAAAACAGCTCTAGAAACTAAATATGTTTTTTTAAACGGTTACTTAGAACAGTTTTGAAAAGAAATAAGTCCAACATAATATGTACATAAATAGGTCCACTGAAAAACACAGTAATTTTTTTTATGCAAAAACAGGTTGTTCAATAGGACAAACATGCCCATTTTTGTCTTCAAACACTAGCCAAGTCCCCATATCTTGCTCAACACCTTCTTTAGACAGGCGATCTACAGCGTGGTTCTGTTCCCTGTAAATGTGGCAAACAAAGATCTCAATGAACTGGAATTTAAGACGGGAAGTTTCATTAAGTAAAGGAATCAAAAGATAGTTCCTGCAAAGTTGAGTCCCATTGAACCACTTGAAAATATTCATAGAGTCCCCAAAAATCTGGACCATTCTCAGATTCCCTAGAGTTAACCAATAGAGGAGTAGGTGGAGAGCTTTCAACTCAGCAAAATTATTAGTTCCATGACCAAGACCAATAGCAGCTTTAATGACATTTCCAACTGAGAGATGTACAACCAAGCCTGCACCACATCTCCCATTTATGTCTGAGGTTCCATTAAAGTAATCCCACAGCCCACCTTCTCTGATCACTTCTTGATGAACAAATCGGTTTAAAGGGGTGTCTGCTGGGATGGGAATTTTGTCAAATATTGCTACCCCTTCCACTGCCAATTTTCCTATAGGGAAAGCCGAGTCTTTGAAGATCACCTAATTCCTGGCAACCCAATTCCCCCAAGCTATCAGCAGAGGAAACAACCTCACTCTATCATTGGGAGCCTCCTTCCACCACCTGTTCCAAGCTTCATGCACCTCCTGACCTTCCCACTTGAAAGGGATTTTGAGGATCCTTAGAAATTCATTCCATAGACTTTTATTGAAAGGGCAAGAGAGGAAAATATGCTGCACAGATTCATCACTGGATTTGCAGAGACAACACCATCCAGGACCAATCTTCCCTCTCCTTTGTAAGAAATCCCAAGTTGGAATTCTCTTTTGAAGAATGCACCAGAAAAAGAGTCTGGTCTTTGGAGGTCCTTTTAATTTCCACAGTGATTTGGCCCACCAAAGATGTTCCTCCCACCCATTTTGGGCCATCAGCCACTTATAACCCATCTTTGGTGAATAAGGCCCATTTTGTGCATGTACCCATCTGAGTTCATCACTAGAGTCAGTGATCCGTACTGAAGAGTTTTGTAGATTCATTCTAAAATCTTCTCACTCTTCTAGCCACCGACCTTTCAATTGAAGGTCCCTTGCAGTCAACCATCCTTGACTCTAGATGGATGTATTTCTTTGATCTATCACATGGTTTAAACTGTAAAAGCCCCGGTTATTTAAGAAAACAACCAGGTCCCTAGGGAGAAAAAATCTATGCATGCAACCTACCCAAGGATCACGCCCCAGCCTGAACCGAGTTACATCCCCCATGTTCCATGCCAGTCCCTATTCAATAATTCTAATAGAGGCTACCACCACCTTCCAAACCAGAGAAGCATTTTTGGAGGATTTATGAGGAAATCTTATTCATTTGACCAAAGGAAATGGATCTATGTATTTATTTTGGTAACTGAAGACTAGAGGTTTTCTTCTGTGATGAGCCTCTAAGCGAGCTTTGTAGCAAGGGATTGGGAGAAATACAAAATATTTTTAATACCCCACCCTCCCCATTCTTTTGGCCTGGCAATTTTATCCCATGCTATCCAGGGGGTCACTTGTTCATTCTTAGATCCTACCCCCAGGAATGTGCTACAGAGATTATCAATGGATGCCAATATACCTTTAGGCACCCAGGTAAGACTGGCCCAATACACAGGGATTGCCATCAGAACAGACTATATGAGAACCAACCTTCCTACTCCAGCCATTTATAGCTCCAGTGTTTCAGTTTTATTTCAATTTTTGCGAGAAGCCATTTCCAGTCTTGGATGTGGTACTTATCTCGTTTTAAGAAGAAACCCAAGTATTTGAACTTTTCCTAAAGAAACTTGACCTCAAATTGTAAGATACCTTCCACCCTTACCACTTCCTCCCTAGACAGACCCACTATCGCTAGAGTTGACTTCTGCTCATTAATACAGAGGCCTGTGGCTTTCAGAAAGAGATCCAGGATCTTTTTGAGGGCCTTGCAGTCCTCAGTACTACCATTTCTAAACAACAAGATGTCATCCACAAAGAGCAGATGGGTGACCTAAAGGTTTACCGGAACTTTGATTCCTCTTAGATGACCTTGTCTCTTAGCCTCATGAATCATTAGACTGATGCCTTCAGATACCAACAAAAAAAGTAAAGGAGAGAGGGGGAAACCTTGACGGAGCCCTCTCTCTAGATTGAAAAACAAAGAAGCTACCCCGTTAACCAAAATTGCAGTGGAGGGTGAAGAGATACAACCCATTACCCATCTCATAAAATCATAGCTGAACCCAATATGAGTTAATAGGAGTCTGAGGTACATCCAACTAAGCCTGTCATAAGCCTTTGACAGATCAATCTTTACTATAGCACCTTTATTTCCTCTTAGTTTAAGGTTGTGGAGAGTTTCCTGTGCTACTCCAACTGCCTCATGAATTTGTCTACCATCCAAGAAGCCAAATTTCTTAGCCGAAATATTCTTGGACAGGAATGGTTTTAGCCTAGAAGCAATGAATTTTGCAATTACTTTATAAATATAGTTGCACAAGGAAATAGGCCTGAAGTCATCAAAAGTACCCGGCTGGTCAGTCTTAGGAATGAGGGCTAAGAAATTAGCATTGAAATGTTGGAAGATGGTTCCTGTGCATATGGATTCGTCCACCACTGCTACTAGCTCTTCTCCCATTGATTCAAAGAAGTGTTGGAAAAATTCCACCGTCCAACCATCCGGCCCTAGAATTTTGTCCTTCTGCATAGATTTGAGTATGTCTTCAACCTCCTCTCTAGAAACAGGTTCCATGATGGAAGCGTTCCCTTCCTTCTCAATATATCTGGGAAAAAATTGGGCCACTCTTATTACCTCAATTATGGAGGCTTCCTCAGGTGCTTTAAAAAGTCTTTTAAAATGATTAACCCCTAAGGAGGCTAATTCTTCAAAGGATTGAGCCACCTCCCCATTCTCTTTCTGCATCTCCCAGATAGTATTTGAATTTTTCCTTCATTTTTCATAATTCTGAAAGAACTTGGTGTTTTTGTCCCCTGCCTTCAGCTAGATAGCACAAATTTTTAAACACTAGCTTTCCTCTCTGAGTTGTAGGATCTTTCTTCAGTAATAGATTCTAGTTCTTTGATTCAGTCTGGGGATTCCAAATATTCATAGCCGTTCCCTTCTAGACTTTCAAGAAATTCCAGTTTTGTGTTGACATTTTTGAGAGCCTCCTCCTCCTTTAGTTTCATTTCAAAAGCCCACTCTTTTGTTGCTAACTTCAGTCTCTTTAAATTTTCCATAAAGAGACGGCTTCTGCTTTCATCTTCCCCGAGGCAATCCTTCCTCCATGTGTTATGAAAAATAACATTAACAGATTCATCTTTGAGCCAAGAGGAATTGAACTTAAAAGGGTTTCCAGGTTTCTGATAGTCACCAAGCTCTTCCAATAGGACAAGGAAATGGTCCGACAATCCCCCATCCCCCACCCAGTGTCCGATGGCTGATAATTTATCCACCAGGTCTTCATTCAGCAAGAAGCAGTCAATTTTTTTCCCAACCCAGTCTTCTCCCACTCTTCATTTTCTCCAGGCAGGCCTTAGTTTAAGCAGGGTAGCATCCACCAGATGAGAGACAACCAATTTATTCCTAAAATAATCAGAGAGGGGATCTGCTCTAGCTGAGGCACCTCAAGATTCTGACTCTCCCATAGAGAAGTTGAGGTCTCCTCCAATTATGAGATTAGGATGGGAGAGGAAAAATTTCGAAAAGAAGGGGTTCTAGAATCTCTCACGCTCCAAACACGGCCCATATACATTCACCGGAAGGAGGGGTAGATAGATTTCATTTGAGTAGAGTTCCACTGCCAAGGCACTTTCCGATCCCCAAGTGGATATCTCTCTGAGATTTCTTGAGTTATAGCCCGTAGCCACTCCCCAGAGCGAATGTTCACATCAAGAGCATGGAACTTCCATCTCGGGAACAATTTTGACAGACTTTCTACCACTGCTTCTCCTTGCCCCAGCGTTTCTTGTAGCATAATTACATCCGGCTTAAGAGAAAAAACCAAATCCCTTAGTGCTAGCTTTTTGGCTTGGTTAGCTACACCCCTACAGTTATAGGACATAAAATTCATCAGAGACCTTGAGGGTGTGGCCGCTCTGCTTTAAGCACCCCTAGAATAGACTGTTGCTTCTCGTTAGCAATGTCAATGACATCTTTGAGTTGGGCCTTTGACAGATTTGATTTCCTACCCCTTAAATTTCTTGGCCCTACTGACACCGAATCCATCTCTAGATCCTCTACGAAAACCCCTTTCCCCAGTCTATGGGCCAAGGGTCTAAGGTTGTAGGGAGGGGCATCAGAAACTGACACCCAAGGAGGGGCTGAGAGAGATACAACCTTCACATAAGAACCACAGGACACAGATGTAGGTGGAACTGACAAGATGATACTTTCAACTGAAGCTTGAAACATATTTAAATCAAAAAGATCACGCGAGAGCTACCTGGAGGGACCAGGATCTTCAGAATCAGACTTATAAAAATAAACAGATGTGCAATAAGAGGAAAGAGAGGATAGAGGCATACCCACTTGAGATGCCTCGGGAAGCTCTGAATTGGAAGGGGGTACCAGGGAGGACACCTGAGGGTAATTTTTCTCTGGAGATTCATTCACCACCCGCTCCTTCTCCGCTGCCATCACCTCCTCTGTGACAGTCCCCAACACTTCATTCAGCTAGTCTAGCTCCTTGACCTTTTCCTCTTCCTCAAGACAAGTTTCCTCCTGAGTAAAGGAATTCCTCATTTACCTTCGATGACGACTATGAGCCAAAGGGAAATCCCTTGACAAATGTCCATGTTTGTGGCATCTATGGCATTTGAAGGGAAGGTTTTCATAGTCCATAATCTGCATAAACTCCATCTCCCTATATGTCAAGGTTATAGCATCTACCAAACCTTCTATTGGATTGATATTGACCAAAATGAGGGCCACACTCTAGTCTCTAGATTGAATATAAGACCTATAAACATATAGGAATTTGCCTAGCGTATTTCCAATAGAGATGAAAGCCGATTCAGTCCAGAATGCGATAGGAAGACCTAGCAGCTTAACCCAAAGGAGATTCTGCCATCTTTTCTTTCTGGGCATCAAACAAGGAGGTCCATTTTCAGAACAGAATCGACCTCTTCCAAAAACATCGGTTCCTCTCCATTACCCATTCAACATGTTCCTTTTGGCTAAATCTGATACTAAACCAGCCTCTATCTAGAATTTTGATCTCAATCGATTTCTCAGGGGCTTCTGACCACTCTGATTGTACCCAGTCTGAAATGTAGTCCACTGAGAATTGTCTCCCATGGACTCTACCAACCAGCATTGTTTCTGAGGCTTCCACTACCTTGTCTATGCGAATATCCACACCAAGGGCACAACGAGGGCGGTCTTCTTTCTTTCTGATAAGTTTATTTTTCTTCCTTTTCCCACCCCCAACTTCCTTCTTTGCTTCACCCTCACCGGGATCATGTGTAATAGGAGAATCAGTCCTTGCAGCCTCTGGCGACTCCGGTTACCTTCCAACAGGGTCCTTTAAGCCCTCCTTCCTCACAAAATCCTCCTCCACTGTTACAAGCACAACCTCTTACCTCGATCCTAGCTCTTGAAGACCTTCTTCGAACCCTCTCAGCTTCCCATCAACCGCTTCATTAGAAGACACCCTTGATTTGTTGTGAACAAGTGCTTCTACCTTAAGATTCCTAGACAGGAGCTCTTCTAACCCTTGAAAAAATCCTGACTCATGAGGAGCAATAGGTAAAGGTAGGCGTGAAGAGAGGTAACCTTGGCTCAATACAAGGTTCATGAACCTTGGAGACTCTCCCCGAAACCCTCTTCCTAAGGAAGCTCGGAATTTTTGGTTACCCTCCCCTAGGGCTTTAAGACTCTCCCGACCGTGTAAACCAGAGCTTACCACAACATCTGCGAGACCACCAGTAAAAAGAGGGTTAACTGGATTACCTGAGTGCCGAGACAATGGAATGTGCAAAGGTTCCTTGTGGTCCAGACCCACCTTTTCTCTGAAGTAAAGGTTTTATGCTTGAGCCTGTCTCGAAGAAAACCCACTCTTCCAGCATCCACTCCATGTACTCTGTAGTGTTTCTTCTAGCAATGCCACTCCATTCGCATAACCTCCAACTCCAGATACATCACTGAGAGCTTGGGGAACCTCAGGACTGTTCGAAAAATAAAGCTCCAAATTCTTCTCAGAAATTTCATACCCCCAGCAGGTTAAAATATATTTTGGCACTGGCTCCACGTCTACGAGCTCATGGTCAAACCCCATAGCTGTGAAAACCACCTCCTCTTATCCCGACACGAAAACATCGAAAACTCCGCGCCACTGCACAAACCCTAGGACAGGAACTCCGTCGCGAAAAGTTTAAACGAAAACTAACCCTAAAACCCATTCTGTACACCGGACAAAAATATGTATTCAGGCCACGGATCGGTCGCCTCAGGGCTTGCAAGACCCAGGCCAGCTGTTGCTCTAGCCCTGGCACAATCGTACACTAGTCACCTCAGCCTGCGTCGCGTCAGGTTGGTACATTGCAGGGCTAGAACCAAAAACCCTAAGGTCATCGCCCATTGCCTCCAGCTAATGGTTTAGTCTAACAGGGTGCATCAGGTGCTTTGTTAAGGAAGTCGATAGTTTAATTCTCCAAACAGATTAAGATGATATATTGGACGTAATAAAATCTATTTTTTTGTTACAAATTTGTTGTATTTCATAATAATTCAATTATAAATGTAACATAAATGTGGTCATGAATAAAAATCCATTATCATATAAAAATCTAAATGTAACATAATTGTGACTATAAATAGCAATCCATTATAATACAAAAGTCCATTATTTTTGGAAAACTATTTTATTGGAGAATCTTTTTCGTGATGGTTTCATTGTTATATACATAGCTAAGCCACACACCAAAATGGTGTATGATACCCCCTTGTTTTTGGGACAAGGGACCTACATATGAGACCCCAAGTCTACAAACACGTACATACTCTACCCCCTCTGGTTTTGAACAAGTGACCTTTTAGGAGGAAACACATGCTCTTAACCATTAGACTCACTCAAGTTATATCACTAAAATGTTATATATATATGTGTGTGTGTGTGTGTGTGAAAAAAAAATATCATGAGTTTGATGACAATACATATTTTTTAATTTATGAAGTCATTAATGCACTCAGGTTGTATATACTTACAGTTAGATTTAAATAATTACATGATGTAGTCATGGACGTTAAATCTACACAAATATATGATCTAGCCACACAATTTTTTAAATATGGAAGTTTATTTTAAAGTTTAGTGATTTTGGAGAATCTTAAAAATGGAAATTGGTGAGTCTTTATTTTGGAAAAGGCATAGAATATTAACCCACCTGCAAATATCAACCCCTAATTTTTTTCTTAGATATAACGATGGAAATATACAACTCGCATTAACAAATCAATAATTTTATAGACTCGGAGATATTGGTTGGAGAACTTGATTATATAATATTTACATACGACTTTTAAAATTAGTTACGTACCATTATTGGCTTGAACATAGCCACACTTTTTGAAGTGCACTTTTTGAAGTTAAAATGTTAGAGGTGGTATTCTATCAAGCTAGGTTGAGTCGTAGATGTTTCAGATTTGTTTGTAAAATAATATTTGGATTCTTATGTAGATTTCTCTATGGGTGTACTAGCCTTATGAGTATAGCGGCAATCCTGGTGAACGAGGAAAATTTTACCTGTTTCATTAACTAGCAATTGCACCACATGTTGCAAAAGAAACGTCATAAGGCAACACGATAGGAAATAGTAGCCTAGAAGAAATAAGAAGGCAATATGATAAGAAAGAGCAGCCTAGAATAAATATCATAGGAAAGAGTAGCCTAGAAGAAATAAGATGTTGCAGAGAAGGAGCCATCGTGAAGGAATGAAAGGAAAATTTTGCTTCCATGGAAGCAGGTCGTGGAGGTTTCAAAGATATTGATGATAAGAGTTATCAACAATAAAATTTTGTTATAGATTTTGAAATAGGCAATTAGGGTGAAAACATATATGTAAACCAACATAATATGTTCACATATATACAAATTTTGTTATAGATATTGAAATAGGAAATTGGGGTGGAAAATACTTTGGTGATTAATAATCCTCTGAAACAAGCATGTAATTCAAATAAGATATTTTAAATACATTCAAGTACAATCTAGCATAGATGTAAATAAAGATCTTATCAGAAATTGTATAAGAAAAGCAATAATCTTGGTATACAATAAAGTGAATGTCATTATAATTTTTTGGAAGGAGATATTATTATTTATGTTTGGTTTATTTTCTTAACTCAAAACTTGGTTTATTCTTTATCTATATACCTAAGAAAAAAAATACAAAGTAAATTCACAAATTTAAGCTATAGTTTTATATTTTATAATTACAAATCTAGTTTCTTATTAAAATATTTCAGACACTAGGTTATTCTAAATTGATCAAGAGTATAGAAATTTTAGGGTGGTGTTCTATGTGCACTAAAATTCCATGAGGTCCATCATTTTGTATGGGTTCATTGCAACCTCAGATATAGACTGTGAGTTGTTGCGATTTTTTGCTTGTGTCTACAACTTAGTTTTGGTTTTCACCTAGTTATCATGATTCAAAACTTTGTTATCATCTTAGATCCTTATAGAATTATATATATTCTGTGAGCTAATGTGATTTTTTTTTGTCACAATGATTCAAAAATCAGTTATTAACCACAATATTGACTTTCTTGTTCATTATTCAAAACTTTGTTATCATTTTAGATCCTTATAGCATTATATATATTCTATGAGCTAATGTGATGTTTTTTTTGTCACAATGATTCAAAAATCAGTTATTAACCACAATATTGACTTTCTTTTTCCCTTTAGAAAAAGGAGAGGGACGTTTGATTTTACATTGGGCTTCAAAAATTGGAGAGTAAATTGAGTGGTTATTGTTAGAAATTGTTGTATAAGATGGGAAATTTGGATGGTTTGTAGACAATATGGATGTCATAACAGATATATTTTTTGAATTTTTTAGTGTTGCATCTAAGAGGAGCCATTTCAACTGAGAACGTAAATACATCATTGAATGATAATTTGTGACATCCCTAGCCATTTTATTTCATTGTGGTTCAAGTTTTAAACTAATAACTTGTGAAATCCCTTGCCATTTTCTTTGATTATGGATCAATTTATAAACTAAAATATACTCTCTCTTCATAAGACTCTACATCTGAAGACTTTCTTTGATTATGGATCAAGTTATAAACTAAAATATACTCTCTCTTCATAAGACTCTATATCTGAAGACTCTACATCTACAGTTACAAGAGTGAGTTTTTTCTTTTGTAAGTTTTGTTTGGAATTGAAAAATAAAAAAATTATAAAAGCTAAAATTATGTAGTGAAAAACTTTGTTTAAAATTTCAGAATAAAAAGTTGAGTAAGTTTGACATCATATAATATGAAAATTGTTTATGATTATAAAGTAGAAAACATGTAACATTTTTTAAGCTACAATTAGGTAATTAAAGATATGTATATATTTTTTTTTGAAGGAAAGAAATTTGATATTCATTAACAACAACAACAAAAATCCGAAAATTTGAAAGAGTATGTATGTAGTTACAAACTATTATGCAGTTACAAACTATTACAATTAAGTAATTAAAGGGAAATTTAGTGTTATTTAAGAAATGATAATTATGAATATTCATCATTGTTTCTCAAGATAAATATTTATTTTTCACAGTTAAACATTATAAATTGCATTATTCAATGCTAAACTAATATGTTAACAACCAAATCAATTGCTAGAATAAGTGGATAAATTAAACTTTATAGTTAAAATATATTTACAAAATTTGTGTAAAATTTAGATGTGTGGTATTTAAGTTTATTAGGAAAAATATAAAAATCATACATTTTTGCACTTTTCCCAACATGATGATATATGCATTTTATCATAATTTGATAAGAAATTGTTAAAATTGTAAATATAAAATTTTAAATGTGCATAAACATAATGTCCCAATAATTTTGTTTTTTTTGTTTTTAATCCATTTTTGTTTTCAAAATATATTTCACTTAACAAAATGTAGTAAAATTGCATCACTATATTGCAAGGGAAAAAACCAAAAACATTAAACTATTAGGCTTTGATTTCTTATTCTAAATTATAAAAATTTTGAAATAAATAAATAAAACTTAAACCTGCCTTCATCAAAAAAAAATATACATAGTCTATTTAAAATATACTTTGTGTATTTATGTATATAAAATAATCACATTCCCTATTTTTAGATATTGATGTATAATTATAATAATAAGTCTATCCATTGTTTAAGATGTATAATTATAATACTAAGTTCAACAAATAAAAATATACATAGTCTAATTAAAAAATACTTTGTGTATTTATGTATATAAAATAATTACATTCCATATTTTTAGATATTAGCCTTAATTTCATTATACATTTCTATATTTAATAAAAATAAAAGGGTTATCTGCAACCATGATAGGGAGAAGAGAGATATATGTGAGGGTAGTGGACAAAGCTATCTAGGTCTAATAAATATGATTATGTAAATTAGAAAAGCAAAGCATATGTCTACATATATTTGATTGCAATGAAAAACATCTAATATTTTTTGAGATGTCATCAATTTATAAAGTGGCATGGGCTTTATTTTGTTGTTAAATGATGAGGAGATGATTAAAAAATTTGTGTAAAATTTTGATGTGTGGTATTTAAGTTTATTAGGCAAAATATAAAAATCATACATTTTTGTACTTTTCCCAACATGATGTTATATGAATTTTATCATAATTTGATAAAAAATTGTGAAAATTGTAGATATAAAATTTTAAATGTGCATAAACATAGTGTCCCAATAATTTTGTTTTTTTGTTTTTAATCCATTTTTGTTTTCAAAATATATTTCACTTAACAAAATGTAGTAAAATTGCATCACTATATTGCAAGGGAAAAAACCAAAAACATAAAACTATTAGACTTTGATTTCTTATTCTAAATTATAACAATTTTGAAATAAATAAATCAAACTTAAACCTACCTTCATGAAATAAAATTGTACATAGTCTAATTAAAAAATACTTTGTGTATTTATGTATATAAATAATCACATTCCCTATTTTCAGATATTAGCCTTTATAGGTGCCCATTGTTTAGGATGTATAATTATAATAATAAGTTCATCCAATACATAGTCGAATTAAAAAATACTTTATGTACTTACGTATATAAAATAATTACATTCCGTATTTTTAGATATTAGCCTTAATTTCATTACACATTTCTATATTTAATAAAAATAAAAGGGTTATCCGCAGCCATGATAGGGAGAAGAGAGATATATGTGAGGTTAGTGGACAAAGATATCTAGGTATAATAAATATGATTCTGTAAAATAGAAAAGCAAAAAACATGTCTACATACATTTGATTGCAATGAAAATATACAATATTTTTTGACATGTCCTTAATTTATAAAGTGGCATGGGCTTTATTTTGTTGTCAAATGATGAGTTGTGGGTGCTTAAATTGTTTGGCTGCCCAATTTTTTTATTTTATTTCGTAATAATTAAAAAAAATTAATAACTTGATAAATAATTTAAGAATTTAAATCATTATACCATATTATATTATAAATTGGGAAATGAGATAAATAACTTAGTGAGAAAACATGCATATTCGAATTTTACTCTAAATTGTCTCTCCATAAAATTATAAACATAGAAATAAATTTATCGCAAAAAAAACCACTTACTTCAGTCTTACTTTTGATTTTATCTCCATAAAAATATAAATATCCAAATAAATAAACCATTGTTGAATAATAGATTATCACTCTGAAGGCTAAACAAATTGGATCTCCATTGATTAAATTATCTGTGAGGTCGAAGATACTATTTATCAAAATAAGTTTACAAATCAAAGAGCGCCTCCTCACATTGTTTTCAAAGAGCTTTCTTAATCATGAAGTATCCTATATTAAACAACTGAGTTATTTTGAGCCATCTTCAATCACAAAAAATTGCGTTAGCGGAGGTATTTTGTGCCATCGTCTGTCCGAAACAATATTATCAAAGGACAATAAGAGCTAGTACGATTAACCTAACCCCTTTGGGGTTTTGATCATGTCCAAAAACTCAGTCAATCTTACACTCTCTCAAACAAAAAAGCATTACAAATCTTCAAAGCGTTATTGTATTATTTTCCCCAAATTAAATTGAGTTTAAAAAGGCGGAATCTAAATATTTGGTGATATAGTTTTTAATCTCACTTCTTCAACCTATTCTCTGAAAACTAAACCTATAACTAATGAAAAGTAAACTCTAAATATCAACTCATCTATATTTTTCATTAATTCTTTCACTGCAATGTATAATCGCATCCTCAATTCAACCCATCGCATTACTTCAAATTTTAACCTATAATCGAAACCAAATCTCTCAAAACCTTAACTGCAATGCAATTCAATTAAATGAAAAGAATTTGACTTGAATCAAACAAAAAGAGTCA
This sequence comes from Pinus albicaulis, assembly GCA_034641835.2. Taxonomy (NCBI): domain Eukaryota; kingdom Viridiplantae; phylum Streptophyta; class Pinopsida; order Pinales; family Pinaceae; genus Pinus; species Pinus albicaulis. Next base: position 643,722,967 of record CM076571.1, read on the forward strand.
AAGATTCGAACTGAAATCAACATATGGATGATATGCAAAGTTCAACGAGAACGGATTTGTATTACTTTTGTGACACATTTAACTCAGACATACCATAAAAAGGAACGACAGAACGTTACATTACAACTTGTATTACTTTTGTGACACATTTTACTTAGACATACCATAAAACGAAACGACAGAACGACACATCAAAATTTGTATTACTCTTGTAACACATTTTACTTAGACATACCATAAAAAGAAGAAGGAACGACAGAATGACACATCACAATTAGACCATATAATGTACCATATAGTGGTTAACTGGCGCTGCGCTGCACCATCATATTCGAGATCGCGTTCACCAGGATGATCTGATGGGGATATCTTCCTCTCGCTGTCTCTATTAAAATTGTTCGTAAGCGAACGCACGTCAGACACCGGAGATGACTACGAATCATTTGGTATTCGCTAGGTGACAAGGAGACATCGAACATTTTGGGTATATCAATTGAAATATGAGGCATTCCACCCGTGACCCGAGGTTCCCTCATCCATATCTGCATTCATCTACTCCTGGCCACACCAAGATAATGCATTTGGTGGGCTCTGCAGATCATATTCTTCTTCATAGCTTGCAGTTTGTCCTAGCTCCAAATTTATATTAGGATGGATCCCTATCAGAATTATAGCCAAAACCTGCTCTATTATAGAGCATTCCAAAACTAGATATCTTCTGCAAAGGGACAAGTGGAATGCCAAAGAAAATACATGTCGATACACTCAACATGAAAACTATGGCTGCGAGAACAGGGTAGCAGAAAATTTATTTCATCCTCCACCAGTTGTAAATACTTGCGTGATGTCTAAGGAGCAATGGCAGGTTTATCTAGTGTGCAGCAGGCATAATATAATATTAGAAAAGTCAAACCTACATCCACAACCACCCTTAGTCCATGCATCAATGTTAGCTCCATGTTCAAGTAATTCATTCATCACGTTCAAATGCCTACTAGTAGCAGCAAGATGTAGGGGGCGAGGGCTAGCGTGTGGAAGAGCATTCCCACACGGCGTCGGAGGGCGAGAACGTCCAGGTTAGTGATGTCATGGTTCTTGAGGAAGATGGAATGGACGGCTATTTGAGAGCCTGTTCAGTGCTCTCAACAATGTTGCTCAGCCCCATTACGCCCACCACCGTTCCATTCCATATGTCCATCGACATGTCGACTCGAAATAGCGACGCCGCACCATTTGGTAATCCAGATATGCAACTGTTAAGAGCTAACAAAACAATGGATTCTTGGACGGTTACAGAAAAACAAAACAATCAATGGAAGCTTCTTGAATGAAGGACCGTTACAGAAAATCACGGCCACTGTCACAAATTAAAAATCATCAACAGTTAATGATAACTCAATCGTCTAACAAAAATCAAATGGCACTGATTATGACACGAAGGCACTAGGATTTCTTTTTTTCAAATAAAGATGCCTCACGGCGTAATTAAGAGAAAAAAAATAAAAATAAAATAATGTTGAATCCTCAGGACCAAGAAAACTGTATAGATTTCCCTAATTAAAAGAAGAAAAAAAGGCATTAGAAGTGGTGAAAGGCATTAGAAGTGGTGAAGATAATGTTGAATCACAAAGTTATATTAATTTTATTAAAAATTCTATTAATAATTGTGTATTTAGGAAGTATTTAATAATTTATTATTTTAAATTATTAAAATAAAATTATAGAATTTAATTAAGTTTAACTATTAAGAGAATATATATTTTCAAGTCTATAAGATTGATAGAAATATGTTTAATAATTTATTATTAGAAAATATTAAAATAAATTTATATAACTCAAAGAAGTTTAATGATTGATAATATATATATATATATATATATATATTACAATGGAAAATATATATATTTTTTCTTTATATAAAGTTGATATAATTTTGTTTTTTTTTTTAATATTGAAATATTTTATTTATGGTTAATTTAATATATTTTTTTTGTTATTAATATATTTTTTTTTTTGTTATTAACACATTTTTGTGTTGAGTATAGGGGTGACAAGAGGGGGAGAGATTCTCTTAAATCTTGATGGAGATAAAGAAGTAAATTTTGTTTGGGGTTGGGTAAAAAAACTAACAATATTGCAAAAATGTATGGGCTTCAACTTGGCCTCCAGTTAGCCAAATATTGAGGCATCTCTTCCATAGTCATCTTCGGGGATTTCCTCATCACAATCCAACACCTTCAAATTGACTCTCTTCCAAAGAATAACCTTCTCTCCCTTCTCCTTCGAAGAATTAATTGCATCCTGGAGTCATTCTTGCATAAGTTTTGTTTTCACGTCCTTCATAGCTAAAACAAAGCAGCAGATATTCAAAAAAATCCCGCATGTCGACTGGAGGAAGGACAATGTGATGTTAATGGGTCTCTAAGCTGGAAAATTATCCCATGATATCTTAAAAGGATGTTCATAGCCCCATATCTCTTAATAAAATTGATGGCTTAACTATAATAAGTTTTACATCATGGAAAATGATACAGGCCTCCCTCACAGGCCCTTTTTCCTCCCCCCCTTGGAGTGTATTTCGATGATCAACAAATGGTATAGTACGAAGGTCATATCGTTTGAGGTGGAAAATTGTATGAATGAAGGAAATGGGAGAATTTACTTAAGGCATGAGAAACTAGTAGAATCTGGACTCCTTTGCCCCTCCTCCTTCATTTATGTACTAGGCCTGATAGCTAATAAATAGGTTTAATTTATGAATCTTATGATGGCGTCACCCCCTAAAGCATGGGATCTCTCCAAATTGTGAGTTGCATTCATGGTGGATGATCTCATGCTTGTGATGCAGGAATTGGTTTGAGGTTACACATATTTGAGTCTCTGTGGCCATTACCTTGTCTTGTGCACTTTTGAGTTCATCAATCCATGTGCCAAGACTCTCCTGCTAGAAGGTTGGAAGTTCACTCGACATTCTTCCCTTCATAAGAACGGGTTGGGAATTTCCATGTTCTCTTTAAACTCTAGCCTCTTTTCCACTGCTACAAATCACTGGTATAATTCTCCAACGAATGAAGTAGTGGATTCTAGTTTTCTCCAAAATATAGATTGATAAATTATAATTGCATCGGCTATGGTTTCCAGTTCCATTCGAAAGTGTACTCTACTAACCCGTGCATTTAGTGCAACAACTCCTATGGACAGAGGGGCTCATATGTATGGTTCCTCGAATTTGTATCTAATGTCTCCAATTGGGCCCTTCCTCTAGGGGTATCCCTTAAGTAGGTTTTTTGTCATCCTCTCTCTCTCTCCACGATTTTCTCTTCTAGCATTGTGCTTCCTTGGTATTTATTGTTTGAGAAGTTTTCCTCTTTCAATATTCTCCTCCTCCCTCTTGTGTGCTTGGCTCTATTCATAACTTTAGACTTTGGCTCACATTGGATGACAAATATGCTTCCTCCTCTTCCTTGGAAAACTCTAATCCATGTAATCTCTTCCCACATCTCCCCATTGATAGTCATGAAGAGATTAGTGACCTTCGTCAACAGATTTGTCAAAATTCATCTAATATTCTCTTCTTCACTAAGGACATCCAAAGGCATCAATCTAGGATTAATCAGTTGGAAGACGAGCTTGATTGTATTCATTGCTAACTTATAGACTTGCAATACCAAATAAATCTAGATGAAAACCAAAGCACGACCAACAATGCCCTTGGTGGCCCCTTAGATAAGATTTCCATTGATCCTCCTCTGTAAGCTATGTTTGCTCTATATAAGCGTATTTTGTTATGTGTCCAGTTCTATTGAGCCTACAATAGTAGTAATATTTGCATTAGGTATGACCGCAATAGAAGACTTAATGTAAATTTTGAAATACTCCCATAATCCTTCTTGAAGATCTCGTATCTTGAAACATAATGTAAAATTTCCTAAGTATTTTGCTAATAGTAAATTTTCTCATATTTGTCAATATACATGTGTGTTTGTTTTAAATATTACATATCAATTAAACATAAAGTGAATTAGACACTATTTAATATGGGTATAAGATTATTTTTCGTTAAAAAAATTTAAAAATTTAAAATTACACAACTTAATTATTTTTTTTTTTTTTTAATATTACATTATATATTTATATTAATAGTTAAGACTATGAAAATGGTGAATATTATAATGGTTTACATCTTTGAAAGAGTTAAGAGGAAACGAGACAGATCGTTAAAATTTTAAAATCCAAATTAGAGTTCGTATGCATAAGAGTTTATGGAGTGAAATGTTTAGATGCAGATAATGACCAAATCAAGATAGGAGATTTGTTTCACAATTCCATCCTCCTTAAAGAAGAAGAACATATTGAAAATAACTAACTAAATTAGACCAGAAGTACCAAGTTGTGAAACAAACTTGTATACTCATAGATTTATGGTTTTATGTGGTCACAATTATATATATATATATATATATATATATATATATATATATATATTTATGTCTTTTATAACAAGAATGAATAAATATTAATTATAGTCTTGTATTCAAGTTGCAATCTCACTCTTATCTATGGTGATAATCAATAGATCTCATTTACATAAGAATTTATTTAGTTTCTTGAATAACAATCACTTTACAAAGATAAAATTATAATTATTTAATAAATTTTAACTTTAAAATAAATAATAAATATTTATATTAATTTAAATTATTTTCCACAATGAGTATTTTGAAAATTAAAATTTATGAAGTTATAGCTTCATTAATGCATTGAGACAGTATGTCTATATTTAAATTTTATATTTGTCTAAATTTAAAAATTGACATATACCACACAGGTGCATTAATAGACATTAATAGAAATATAGCTCTAGAAATATTAATAAACACTTAAACAAACCAGAATTCCGATTAAAAAGTAATCACAGCTGGGGGCACACATCATCCACCTGGCCTACCTGCAAACACATGGAACAACCGTTATATGATTCCCCTTCAACTCGACTCAGGGTATTGTATAGCGGATTGAGCTCACTCTTTGGAAAATTTATGGCGAAGAGGTATAAAGGACAATGGTTAATTCATGCAGAGGACAAAGGTGGTGTTATTCGGAGTAAGTGTTCTCTATCCAGTGCATTGTTTTTTCCTTAGACCTGTCTCACTTACTATCTGTCACCAGGAAATACGACTATGACTTTATTCCCAAGGAAAATACATGAATGTCATATTGTATTTTTTTCACTTTCTCCAACCAGTTCCTTTCTGAGCATTCACTGGTTTTCATGGTGCTGATTGATATGTCACCTTTTTGTTTTACCCCTCATTCACGCTCCAATTGACCTACTTGCAGGATGGATAAGGTCTCTCAAAGAGCCACCCAGCCTCACCATTTTGGTGGGACCCTCTCAAAGACTCATTTCTCTCATTACTATTCGCAGACTCCAATAATGCGGACTTAGAAAATTGTCCATCTCTGACTCATTTGGTTGTACGTGGCTCTGGAAGAAAGTATCAACATGACTTCGAATTTAGAGTTAGTACCAGGGTGGCAGGCTTAGCTTTCAGGCGTCTGCAATATACTACCTTAGACAACTAGCATGTCTCATCCCTCACCGAGTTTGGACAATGCAAAATATTTGCTCATGGAAATATGCAAATCGATGCCTTTGATGCCTCCGGAGGATACTAGGTTCACCTATGAATTTACATTCTGAATTAGATGGAAATGACTAGTATCTTACAATTTTGGTATGACATAAACGAGTCTATAGAACATAATCATAATTTTTGTGTTTCATGGCACAATAATATGTATTTCAGTCACTTTTATACTATGTCTGAAAAACTCACTAGGAAAATCACTTGTAATATCGATACACTCACTCTATGGTTTTGGGATAGTTTCCCTTCGAGATGGGCACTAACACAAAGCCATATTCACTGTAATGTTTTCAAATGGTAATACAAAGTGGTGCCTTAAAAAAAATTTACATTATTTCTTATTAATTAAAATTAAATTCATGTATCACCAATGGAGTGACGAAACTGGCTAGTGAAGTTATGCATGGACCTTCATGACTACCACCTGGTCGTTGGTGCGAGGACCAGACTCACTGTCCTCTTAAGGCATCTTGTGTATGAGAAGAGTTATTTTTGTTTGTGCGAAATCTCCATCAACTTCAAAGCGGGCAGGAGGAGGCAACCATCGAAGGTTTATGGAGGGTGGTGTGGTTTTCTACTAGGCAGTTTGGGCATGGTATCATTTCAGAGAGCACAACTCAAGTTATGGGCACACGAGTAGACAATATAGAGGGTACCATGTCTGGGAAAGGTGGTGACTTCATCGCCAACATCCCTTCCCCAGTTTCCAGGTCAGCAACTTGGTTGATTTCATTTTTGGTGTGTGGTATTTGGTTTTTTCGAGTGGGAGAGGATGTGGGCCTCTAGTTCTGAAACCCATTTGAAGGTCCTATTGTGGGTGGGTGGGTTCTCATTTGCGTTTGGGAGGAATTAGGCTCACCGCCCTCAATAGTTCTTTCTTAGGGTTCGGAAAGGTTAAGCAGCCTTCATGGCAAGGGTGTGTTGGGGTTCGGGTGGTCTGGTCAGTGGTTGTATTACAAAGCACCGAGGACAAAAAAATACAGGTTGAGTTCCCTATTTGTACTTTTTAACCCTATACAGATATTACCTGCAAACGAATTCTTGAAACAAGAAATAAACAATGGTGAGAGCATAAAACATAAAACAAATATACACTAAGATTTTCCCTTAGATCCTAAAATCGAGACTACTAGATTGATTTTTTATTATATTCCTTTCAATGTTACAACACACACACACACACACACATGTTGAAGTATTCATAAACTCCGATCCATTAATCCTGAATTAGAACATAATCGTATTTTCCTAGACCAGATCTACAAAATGCCATGGGCAGAAAACCATCATGTCCAAAACCATGTGAAAAACCCATGAACAAAACCATAGGTAGGTTTTCCCACCTAATATAGGGTCCAATTTTTTTTTCTGAGGCATGTGCGACTAGTCGTGAAAAGAAGATAACATACACCCAACAGTGTTGCTGGTTGGAAATTGTGGTTCCTTGCTCTTCTCTTAGGTTAGCTGTTTGTCGCCTTGTCGGCATGGGTGGGGCAATTTTCTGTGGTTGAAGTTGAAGTTTGTGTAGTATTTCACTTTTTAGCTCCATCCCTTCTCAGTGTTTCTGGTTTTGCCATAATGTGTCGAGTACCTCATATTGCCCGTTCTTCTTCCCAGTTAAAGCTCAATGCAGATGGTCCGGGGGACCGAGAGTCTCCCCTTTAGGTGGCAGTAGTAACTGCTAGCTCTGGCTGAGGTGCTAGAAATGTTGGTCGTTCGGGTCGGGCGGTTACTCGGGCTATCACTGGTCATGGTTGTGGTAGCTTAGTGGCAGGCCATGGTGGTCGTACCTCGCAAACTCAGAAACGGGGTTGAGCGATGCGCTGCAGAGGCATGGGTAGATGGGGGAAGGCGAGTAGTATGGGGCGCAGAAAAAGACAAGAACATCAATGTTGCCGGTACTGGAACACTTGGAGACCTCGAGGCGGGTGCAACAAAAAGAGTATGCAGAGCTTATTGCCACATTGAACAAAATGCATTACTTTAGTGCCATGTCCGAGAGTGCGTCGTGGTGGTATAGCTCTGTTATTCGAGAAGGTGGAGAAGTTGGAGTCTTAGATTACCCACTTCGAAGAGCACGTCGAGTGTTCCTTCCGTCTTCCTCCTCCTCCAAGGAGAACTCTAGAAAACTCAACTTCCATTACTTCAAATGACTAGCATGGTTACATGTGTTTTACTTGTTTTATGTCTTTACTAGTGCTTTTGGCCTCCTAAGTTGTGGATTGTGTCTCTAGTTATATTTCTATTTTTTTCCCATATGCTTACCGTGGTAGTCAACAAACCTAATTGAGGTGAGACTACCTACATTTTACTACCAATATACTCTTTTTTGATAATTCAATAGAATATTAATTTAAAAAAAAAAAAAATTAATATATATAAATATTAAAATTTAAATAAATTTCAAATTTTACTAATTTTCTTTTTATTATTTTTTTATATTATAAAATTAACTTACTTCAATATAATTATATTGAATATAGATGTAGTCCTATATAACAATCCATTACCATATAAAAATGATTACTTTTTAATTGTTGTCCTCACAAACAATCCATTATCATATTAAAAAAATCCATTATTTTTAAATATAACATAGCATAATTGATGAATAACAATCCATTGTCATATACAAATGTATTATTTTTGGAAACCTATTTAAAAAAAAAATTTAATATATATAAATATTAAAATTTAAATAAATTTCAAATTTTACTAATTTTCTTTTTATTATTTCTTTTATATTATAAAATTAACTTACTTCAATATAATTATATTAATTATATTGAATATTGATGTAATATAATTGTGGTCCTATATAACAATCCATTACCATATAAAAATGATTACTTTTTAATTGTTGTCCTCACAAACAATCCATTATCATATAAAAAAATCCATTATTTTTAAATATAGCATAACATAATTGTGGTTGATGAATAGCAATCCATTGTCATATACAAATCTATTATTTTTGGAAACCTATTTACAAATCCATTATTTTTAAATATAACATAATTGTGGTTGATGAATATCAATCCATTATCATATACAAATATATTATTTTTGGAAACCTATTTTATTCATGAGAATCTCTTTCATGGTTGGACATAATATCTTATTAATACTTTGGTTTTTGAAAACTACTTTATTCACGGGAATCTGCTTCATTCATGTTTAAGTTAAAACCAAACACCACGAGCTTGACTATTGGATGGTATTTACATGCGACTTTTAAGATTAAAATATTAGAGGTGGTAGTTTAACACGCTAAGTTCAACAATAGATGTTTCAGATTCCTGTGCAAATTAATAATTTTGGTTTGGTTTATATTTGAAATTTGATTTAGTTTCATAGTATGTTTGTGAGTGCATCGGGGCAGTTTTCGAAACGATTTTGAATTATATAATATAAATAATTATAATAATAATAAAATAGAGAAATGGTAGGATAAAATTAGGATTGATGTAGTTTTAATTTTATTTTATTAATGATTATATTATTTATTTTATGGATGTGAAGATGTTTATTATTTGAGTAGTCTTTAGTGCGATTTTTTGAAGGCTTTCATGGTGACTTTTTACGGTGTAATTTCTCTAAATTCTGGCAGGAATTTATTGAAAAGAGAAGTTTGATTGCTAACTGTGCACAATCGAAGTGCCCTAGAGGTTTTTGAGGGTGCTGAATCCATATATAGAGTCAAAAAACCAGTTTGAATAACAAAAACCAATATTTTACCTCAAAAATTTTCACCGGATTCCGGCACCTGAAATTTCAAAAAGTCGCACTAAAGACAACTCCTTTATTATTTATTATTAGAAAAAAAAATTATTTAATTTTATAATGATATGGAGTATTAATATTAAATAAAATTATAGTTTATGGGGCATAAATAGATCTTGAAAGAGTTTTTTCTTAAGACATTTTTGGGTGTAAAGGTTATTGGTTCGAAATTTCGTCGAAAAAAAATCTAGCCAACTGCCATACTAAGGGTTACTGTGGCCCAGATAGGTGCAATCCCAGGTCAAGGCTCACATTTCCTAGCAAATACAAAAAAATAAATAAAATTATAGAATTTAAATAGATTTTTTTTTCTTTAATAATGGTGAATCGGTAACTCTTTAGACTAATCTAAGGGAGGTCCTAGGATCGACTGTCTTATAACACCACTAGCATATTCTAACAACCTACAAGCCGGATACGTCAATTCTTTATGATTTAGCAAGAGCCGAGACCCCAAACGAATATGGGGGAGCCTACTCCTTGAGTCGAGATCATAGAAGGACAATATACTCAATGAAATTTGAATTTAAGCATTAAGAATATGTGTTTATTTTTAGTCCACGGGACTTTGGATTGACATATGGTTAAGGTACTCTTTATGTTGGAGGTCATAGTAAATGTTAACCTTAAAGAAATAAAAGAAATGATATAAATGTACCATATTGGTTTTAGTGGATGTTAATCATCATCATCATCATTAAAAATTCAAAGATAAAAAAATAGTATATTTACATAATAAATTAAGTAGTTAAAACCCATGGGGTGGCGGCTTCTTGGTGATTGCTCGTGTTCTGTTAAGGCACTCGTTTGTAAAGGTCACCGGTTCAAACCCCGTGGGTGCCCGTCATGCATAAGCCTGTGAAAATTGTTGTGTATTGTTAGCAGGGGATGATGCCATCCAGGAGGGTTTTCATTGGCAGCAGCGCACTGTGATCTTGGGTGGCCACTATGATTGTATGGTTCTTGTTATCAGTTTCCCTCCTGCTACAGAAAAATTAAAGTAAGTATTTAAAACAATAGAGAGAAAGTGTTCTAACTTAAAAATAAATACGTTTTTAAATGTTAATTTCAACACCTAAACATTTTGTTATCTTAAATTAAATTATTATTGTGATTATGATTATTAGATTAAATATATATTTAATAAAATATTATTTTGATTATTGAGTTTTAATATTAGTTTATGATAAATTTAAATTAAATTATTATCATATTATAATTATTTGGTTAACTAAATTCATGATGCAACCGATGAATTTTAGACAAGGAGTATTGTAACACATTATGTTACAATTTGTTTTACTATTTATTTATTATTATTATTTGTAGGCTTATACGAAGGATTTATATTAATATAAAAAAAGATTACAAATGCATCTGGCAGACTCTGAGGTCATGAGTAAAACATAAGAAGAGTTTTCCACCTCAGAACTTTCAAGACCATTGAACTAGTAGAGAACTGCCAACACCATTGTGTTGGTACAAATAGAAGCCACATAAGCCATTTTATGTCTTTCAAAAACATAAACCCAAATGTACATTGAAAACATGGATGAAAACCATACAAACGTATCGACCACAAATGAATATTAAAGCATCATCGTCCAACGACAAAGAAAAACAGTAGAGGATTTGGAGATATAGCTTTTTGTGCATAATCCAAGGAGCAAAATCGGGTAAGCCATGAGTATGGGTATCTGAATGAGAGGAACATGCAGTAAAATGAGAGCCTAATGAACCTATGTATTCCCTATACACCACGCCAAAACAACCAATTGAAACCATGCATACGTTTCCAAAAGAGGATGTTGCTTAGTCACGATTGGAAACAATGATAAGAATAAAAACATGAACAATAATAGCCATACAAAATAATAGAGCAATACATAAATCCGATAACCTGTAACAAAGCTAGTCATAAGAAACAATTGTGAGATTATGCAGATTATCAACTGAAGGAATCATGGAACCACCGTGGGGGTCAGAGGAGTATCCTAAGGTAGAATCATAGACCACATAACCTTCCAACGTCACCAATATAGCATTGATTTCATGCAAACAATACTTGAGATTGTGAAAAATTCTTTTGATATCCTCCCGGCCAACACAAAACTTCTATTATCCACTCATTTGTCTCTTAAAACCATTCAGAACAAACTATTCAATTGATGGTGGAACAATAAGGAATGAATAAAGTATAACCTCTGTTTCAAGTTCCTTCATGACACTGGGAGCCATTGAAGGCCCTCATTGCCAATTTCAAAACTATAAAAATAGGGCCTTTCACCAAATTCCTAAGATTCCATATGACGTATGTTGTTTCTTAATTCTGGAGGCACTAAATCAAAATATGTAGCCACTGATTCCCAAGTGAAAAGATGTCGGGTATGCAAGTGACTCGAACTAGACTCACCTCTATGCATGGAAATTTTTAGGGTCTAATATTCGCACGTGACCTAATTTTCCATGATTTTTCTAAAAAAAATATTCGCCAACTTCAATTTTTTCTAAAACTGATTCACCCAGATTTTATAATATAAAATTATTTTACCTTAAAAAGTGCCAACATTATATAGAGAGTATATATAAAATCATTATAAATTTGAATAATTTTACGAATATATCAATAAATTTTTTATTGTTTGCATAGTAGGGTCTAGTGAGATTCTCCAATGTTTTTAAATTTCAAGATAATTTTCTATCCTTAAAATTTTCCCTACATCTACGATTGGGTTGTCGTTGGTGGTGGTGATGGTGGGGGGGGGGGGGGGTGGGCATGGTATATGGGAATAAACTACCTCCGATTATAGGAGTGAGATTAGAACGAGAGACACAAAGAGGAAGCCTGAGAATGGAACTAGATACACCAAACAGGACCAAGTAGTCCCCCCATCACACCACAACTAAAGTAGGGTTTGGAAACAAGGGAGGATAAATATTGGCGACAGTGAAAAAATTGATAACGACAACCATTGTAACCAAAAATGAAAACGAATGCAAAAAGTGGGCACTTACTATCCGTAAACTACAATCGACCCATAAATAGGAACTACAAAGGAGATGGAATGGATAAATTTATCGTGTGATAGAAATTGAAAGCAGGAAAAAAAAAAGCTGTAAAACTAACCCAATATTCCGAACTATGAAATAACACAAATTTACAAGGGAAAAGGTAACTAAAAAAACTCAAAAGATGAGTTAGCCAATAACTGAATTCAAAAACCTTAAACCTAATACTAGATGGAAGATTTTGCAGTGTACCAACACCCATATACCAAGATGGGGCATGGGAATGAAATACCTGCCAAGTCATGAACCAATGGTGTCAAAATAGAGAGGACAACCACCAGTTAAAATACTACGCCACATTTCGAGTTATGAAATAAAATTACGAAGAACATTAACTGCAATAAAAAAAATTTTATATATACACACCATTGCCCACAACATAATGAATCCATTTTATGAGAAAAAAACCATCACCACCAAATGAAAAATCACCACCCTCAGTTCTTGGAATGAAAAACGATTAGCTGTTGCCACAAATTGCAGGCTCGTCACCCTTAGGATCTCCAAAAAAAAATCACAAGTACCACCACAAAAACAGGTATAAACCTCACCCTCCACTGTAAGCCAAACACCAATAAGCAGAATGAGAAGGCCAAGGTCGTGAGGGGAGGAAAATTCCTCACCCTCACCTCTCTACTCCACTATACTCCACCATCCCAATTGTAACAACATAATTGTATTTAAGACCCAAGCACGCAAGTTGGATAAGGCATGCAAGATGACCGCCATGTGCCACACCATTCTATGTAACAAACAAGTAGGGTGTGAAAACCTCCTTGATGCGGGAGCATTAAGGTAGAGCCAACAATGTGACAAGTTGGTCACATTTGTGGCTTGGAAGGATGACCAGCAGTCCTAAGATTTTGAATACTTAAAAAAAAAAAAATTATTTTATTTAAGTTAACTTGGGCTAACTCAGTGATTGTAATTTGCAGAATAAAAAGAATGGTTAAATTAGGATTACTTAAGTATTTAGCTGAATAGATTGTTTTGGGAACTGAATGACAGTTTCTCAACCATATGTGGATTTTGGGAAAGGATAAAACCAAACCAAATCCACCATTTTGGGGTTTTGCCATCTGTAGAGAGAAAGAAGAAAATAGAGAAGCGAAGTAAATGTAATAACCAGCCATCTGAGGGCTTGGATCTGTGTTTTCCATTTCCAAATTATTTCTAAGTGTTTTGTGTTTGATCAACAACTTTGTTTTAGAACAATACTTTATTTCGAAGATTAATCCAAGTGTTTTGTGCTTTGATCGGGCTCCCTGTGTTAAATTAATTAGTTAAAGCTCTGTTGAAATAGAATACCTGTATTTGAGACGCACAACAAGTATACTAATCAGATTTGCAGGCACAACAGGTCTATAGAATTTGCATCTCATGTTAATCGCAAGACAAAACAAATCGGGTTTGCAGGCTTGACGAGGACCGTTGGATCCAATTGATCAACGGTGGAAGATCACGTCGCAGGTGGAAAGAAATCGCACGTCGCTGAGGATAACGGTTAATGGTTTAGTTCACAAGCTAAATTATTTGGTTTGCGATGCGAAGTGGTATGGCGGAGGTGGAGCGTGGATCGTTGGATCCAGAATAAACCAACAACGGAGATTGCAGTGGCCCATAAGTGATTTCGCAAATTGCAACATTTACAATTTAATGTTGAGTTCATCGCATGGTCAAGAATCTCATTTGCGATGTGAAATGGGGAGAACCACTTGTCAACACAATGCAATATTGCATCCCGCAGAAAATAAGGTTTAAATCTTAAGGTTACGTTGTAAATATTGCGAAGTGCGATTGTATGTGTTTGGTCAGAGCTGTGTGGGGACCTTCGGTAAAGAACCCTGTGTAATTGCATTGGTTGGGTTATTTGTATGGTCTGTGTGTGTTATATAAATAAGTTGTTGATTTCATGCGCGTATGTATGTTGCTAACTTCCAAAGTTGAACTCTGTTACAAGTAAAGAGGTTTTGGTGTTGAGTCTTAAAAACTCCATTCCGCGGCGTAATTCTAATATTCTTACATCTAGTTTGCATCAATTGATATCAGAGAAAAAAACTTCTTCCTAATTGAATATGGAAGTAGGAAGAAGAGTTCGGGAAAGAGTTGAAGCAAGAGAAGAGGTTGAGGAAGAGCTGGGAGAGGAGCAGTAGATGAAGAACTGCGCGAAGAAATTACAGTGTTGTCAGCACGTTTGGCAGTAGTAGAAGTAGAAAGGCGTAGGGACCCTGAGGGTGGATATGACAGTGATGATGAGACAAAGGTACAAATAGATGAGCCATAGGATTGGCCACCAGAAATCATATTATTGAAATCTGTTTTGATGGCTAGCAACAAACCAAGACCTGAGCTTTCCAATTATGATGGCAGTTTATCCACAGAAGCATTTATGAACTGGATAAGTGAGTTTGATAAATACTTTGAATATGAGTAAATTAGTGAGGACAGGAAAATCAAGTTTGCTGTCACTAAGTTGAAAGGACATGCCAAATTGTGGTGGGATAGTGCATAGGCAAAAAGGAGGAGACTGAACAAGCCTTTGATTAAGAGTTGTGAAAATATGATTTCAAAGATGAAAACCAAGTTCCTGCCTAAATATTACCAAATTTCCCTTTAAAGACAAGTTCATAATCTGAGACAGAGGACAATGACTGTAACGGAATACACAGAAGAGTTCTATAAAGTGAAGTTGAGGGCTAGGTATGTTGAAGATACCCCTGAGAAGATAGCCAGATTTGTGAATGGTCTCCAGATGGAAATATTGGATGATATCATTATTATTTCCCCAAAAAATATAGAGGAGGCATACCAGTTGCTTTGAAGGTGGAAGAAAATATTACCAGGAAGCAGAATGCAAGAAGAGGACGTGGTTCCCATAGAAGAAGAGGACAGTCCTATGGTAGAGGTAGAACTACCGACAATAATGAAGAAGGAAACAGTTCAAAAACTTCAGGACAAACTGAGAAGGAAGGTAACACCAGAGGTGGAAGGCCATACCAGTGAGGAAGAGGTAATGGCAGAGTTAGAGGAAATAACTACCTAATGTTACAAGTGTCACAAATGTGGACACAGGTCTTTTGAATGTCTTGAAAATGAACCAACAGGACAAGGGGGAGTGTATGTTGCTCAACATGATGAAGCAAAGGAAATGCCACAAGAGGTGGAGAATGTGCCTGAAATAGGAGAGGCCTTAGAGTTGAAAAAGAACTAGCTAAGGAGGTGGCTGACTTGGCACAGAGGAAAGCATTGTTCTAGACTATGTGTAAGTCACATGGAAAATGATGCAAATTGATTATATATAGTGGAAGCAACGATAACCTGGTAGCCACTGAGATGGTGGAAAAAATGGGTTTGAAGAAGTAGAAGCACCTGACTCCCTATAAGGTGCCTTGGTTGTATAAAGGACACCAACTGTTGGTTGATGAGTAGTGCGAGTTGGAGTTTCACATTGGAAAGTATAAGGAAAAGATAACTTGTGATATTATTCCTATGGACATGTGCCATATTATGTTGGGTAGACCATGGAAATATGATAGAAAGGATTTCCATGATGGGGAGTAGAATTGTTACAGATTTGTGAAGGATGGGATAAAACATATGCTAGTCCCCATAAAAGAAGAAGAGATTGCAGAAACCAGTGGTACTAAAACACTGTTGATAGGTGGGAAGGATTTTCTACATTAGATTGAGGGGAATGAAGTGAATTATATAGTTGTGAGGAGGCCAAGAGTAGTATTAATGCATACAGAAATCATTGATTTGCATGTGGAAATACAACAGATGCTGCAAGAGTTTAGTGATATTGTGGTAGATTATCTACCAGATAAATTACCACCGAAGCAGAGCATTAGTCACCATATTGATTTTATTCCAGGATCCAGTTTTCCGAACAAGGCTGCTTACCAGATGAGTCCGAAATACAATGAGGAGATTAGGAAGCAAGTACAAGAATTGTTGGATAAAGGACTAGCTCGGGAGAGTTTGAGCCCTTGCGTTATTCTGACCGTTTTAGCTCCCAAGAAAGGAGGTGAATGGAAGATGTGCACTCGTTCTCGGGTGATAAACAAGATCAAAATCAGGTATAGGTTTCCTTTACCCCAGATGGATGATATGATGGATTGTCTGAGTGGAGCAGCATATTTTTCAAATATAGATCTAAAAAGCAGCTATCACCAGATTAGTAATAGAGAAGACGACGAATGGAAGACAAATTTCAAGACCAATGAAGGTTTATATGAGTGGCTGGTCATGCCATTTTGGCTGAGCAATGCACCCAGAACATTAATGCATTTTATGAATGAGATGTTGGAAGAATTAATTTGTAAGTTTGTGATTGTATATTTGGATGATATACTTATTTTCAGCAAGACAAAGGAAGAACATTTTCGTCATGTCAGGTATGTGCTAGAAAAATTACAGCAAAATAAATTGTTAATGAATTTGAAAAAATGTTCTTTTTTCAAGAAAGAATTAATTTATCTAGGCTTTGTAATTTCTGAGAATGAATTGAAGATGGACCCAAAGAAGTTTGCAACCATAGTTAGCTGGCCATCTCCCAAAATTTTGTTTGAAGTAAGAAGTTTTCATGGATTGGCAAGTTTCTATTAGAAGTTCATTAAGAACTTCAGTGGTATTTTTCACCTATGTTGGATACCATTAAGAAACAAAATCATCCTTTTCATTGGACAGAATATGCTGAGAGGAGTTTTCAGTTTTTGAGGAAGAAAATCACGGAAAAACAATCCTAAAGTTTCCAGACTTCAACAAAAGTTTCCAATCTCGTTGTGATGCCAATGGGACAACCATTAGTGCAGTACTCACCCAATAAGATAAGCCAGTAGCATACTTCAGCGAGAAGTTAAATGAGAGCAGGAAGAAGTATACATCTTATGACAAAGAATTTTATGTAGTCGTCCAAGAATTGAAGCATTGGAGACATTATTTGCTGGCTAATGAATTTGTCTTGTTTTCAGACAACTCTGCGTTACAATGTATTATGCAGCAGCAGAAGCTGAATCATAAACATGTGAAGTGGGTGGATTTCTTGCAGAGTTTCACATTTTTTTGAAACACATCAGTGGCCATGCCAACAAGGTGGCAAATGCATTGAGCAGGAGGAGTCTGATATTTCAAGAAAGCGCAGTGCAAGTGTTGGGATTTGAGCATCTCAAAGACTTGTATGAAGTGGAGGAATATTTTAAGGAAGCTTTTGAAGCTTTCCAAAACCCACTGTTAAGAGACAATAGTCCATGGTTGGAATATAACATGCAGGAGGGTTTGTTGTTCAAAGGAGGACAATTGTGTATTCCGAAATGTTCTATGCAAGAGAACTTAATCCAAGAAAAACACAATGGAGGTTTGGCCAGACATTTTGGCATAGATAAGACTTTGGATCAGCTGAGCCACTTTTACTATTGGCCAAGAATGCGAAGGGATGAACAAAGATTCGTGATCAAGTGCAAAGTGTGCCAACATGCAAAGGGATGCATCTAGAATGCAGGGTTGTATACACCCTTACCCATTCCGAACAGACCATGGGACTTAGTCAGCTTGGACTTTGTCTTGGGTCTACCAGCGGGGATTCGATTCCATCATGGTGGTGGTGGATTGTTTCACGATAATGGAACATTTCATTCCATGCAGAAAGACAAGTGATGCCACACATGGAGCTCAATTTTTCTTTACAGTGCTAGTCAGATTACATGGCTTGCCAAAGTCCATCATCTCAGACAGGAATGTAAAGTTCATAGGCCATTTCTAGCGAACATTGTGGAAGAAGTTAGACACCAAACTATATTTTAGTTCTGCTTATCATCCATATTCAGATGGGAAAATTGAAGTTATGAACAAGATTCTGGGAAATCTACTGAGGAGTCTAGTTGGTGAAAATTCCAGACAGTGGGATCGTGTGCTTGCACAAGAGAAATTTTCTTACAATGACTCACCCAACAGAAGCACGGGCAGAAGTCCTTTCCAAATCCTATATGGAATGCACCCACGTGGAGTATTTGAGTTGCGGGATTTGGGACAATTAGAATGCAAGAGTGCTGATGGCAAAGATTCCACTACAGTAAATTGTGATCTACATGAACATGTCAAATTGAAACTACAAGATAGTAGCCAAAAATATAAACAGCGAGAAGATTTGAAAAGGTGGGAGGTACAATTCGAAGTAGGAGACTTGGTATTGACACATTTGTGCAAGGAGATGTTTCCTAAAGGCTAGCACAACAAATTAAAGCTGAAAAATATCGGGCCTTGTATAATTCTTCGGTAGTTTTCTAAATATTCTTACGAGTTGCAGTTACCTCCAGGTGTAGGAATATCACCCATACTTAATGTGGCATATCTATACCCATACACTGTTGTTAATGAAGAAGACAATTTAGAGAGATGAACACGGGACACCTAGGATGAAGAGAGAGCATGGATTAAACAAATGCCTCTAGCACAACCTTTGGGGATTGAACAGATTTTGGACCCACAGGTGGCCAGGAAGACACGAAACAAAGAATATTTAAAGTATCTGGTCAAATAGAAGGACCATCCTCTATATTATTGTTATTGGTTGGATGCTACCCAAATTCAAAGCATAGGGTACTCTATTGAAGGGCTCATGGACAGGAGCCATGAATTTAATTTACTCTGGGAGCCTGATGTAGGACTATTAAGGTAGAGCCATCAATGTGACAAATTGGTCACAAGTGGTGGCTTGGAAAGAGGACTAGCAGTCCTAAGAATTTGAAGACTTAAAAAAAAAAAAGTATTTTTTTTAAGTTAACTTGGGCTAACTCAGCCATTGTAATTTGCAGAATAAAAAGAATGGTTAAATTATGATTAATTAAGTATTTTGTTGAATAAACTGTTTTGGGAATTTAATGATAGTTTCTCAACCATATGGTGATTTTGGGGAAGGATAAAACCAAACGACATCCACCATTGTGGGTGTTAGTCATCAATAATCTTTTTCTTTCTATAGATGACTAAATGTTTATCCTAGATTTCTAGAAACAAAATTCATAAATATTGTGAGTTCTAGAAATCTCACTGCCTTCATTATCCTTAGGATAAAATTTTCTCTATTCTACTACTCTATCAAGGCATGGCCAGCCTATCACTCCCAGAAGACCAAAACATGGAATTATGCCACTCATTCTCACTATGTTTGCCACCCCTGATCTACCCACTTTAGTTTTGTTTGCCTAACCCTTCTACTTACACCTTGGATTTCCAAGTAGCCTAACCTTTTCCCCTATTCACCAAATGCCTCAAGCATTGGTGGTTTTAAGCTACCTTTCTAACATCATTAGATAAATCAAAGTTATCAGTTTCTAGGATTGCAATGCATAAAGTTTTGTCAATGCTCTGTTTTACACCTACAAACCCTAAGTTAAGTTTTCAGCCAAAGGCCAAGTCCAAAAAGCCTCCCAATAGGTCATGTAGGCTCTCCTAGGTTACTCATTATTTTGATTTTCTAAACTCACTGTTTTACATGTGCCCAAAGATGAAATCAAATGAAAAGGAGGGTGAGCTTATGATTGTCCAAAGGGTATTAAAAAAAACCTTCAAGAGAAACCTCCTTTGATCAGAGCATTAATTCTGCAAAAGGACAGTTGCCCATCTTAAAACATTTCTCTAGGAATGGTTTGTGATGGTTATCAGCAGAAGAGGGGCAAGGTGAGAAGCCAAATTCCTCAAGGATATTCATAGCAAAGGGAAGGCAGCATGCCTATGAACAAAGAGAATCAAGGTTTTTATAACTGAGTGGAAAAAAGGATGTGAACCAGCAAGGAGTCCATGCAAAGCATCACAAGGACAGAGGTACATAAGCGCCACCGAGCATAATTGAAGATTCATTGAAACAAGAAATGAAGGTGAGAGACCTCCTTGATGACAGTAGGCAAAAGTTAAAAAATGATACCAGAGGATGACTTACTTGGTTTTTCAAGACAATGCTGTTTCACTCCACCAAAGGGAGAAATTATAAAGAGTATTAGTATGAAGGAGCCTAAAAACTTTCAAAGTATAGTCAAAGGTCTTCAAAATGGTCAAAATAAGGAAAATAGGAGGTTAAGTTTCAAATAAGAAATCAAATTGAGCATAATTTATACTGTTGAGTGATTAAGGTGTCAAACTCCAAAGGAAGTTTAAGAAGATCAAAACACTATGTTATGGCACCTACGTCAAGCAGAAGTGACCAAAGGGAGGTAATGACAAGCTAGAGCAAAGATGGCTAAGGTCACTGTGCAGGATAGACTCATTATACCTCTGGAAAATCAGTGAAAGGGGAATAAAATCATATTTTCAAGATCACCCACAAAGAGATCACTTTTTTATGTGTCTAAGGTCACCTCTTGCAAAAAGGTAAATAAAATATTAGTAAAAGGATAAAAAGTAAACATTAGCAAAGGTGTGTTTTGGTTTTAATTTATTTATCGAGGAGATAAAACCATCGTAATTCACCACTCAACACCATTTTTCACTTGCAAAAAGAAGTAAGAGGTTTTGAAGGAGATTTTCAAGGTTTCTGACAAAGTTTCAGGCAGGAGAAGCCCTGCGCTACGCTCCTGTAAAGTTGTGCTACGTGCCTGTGGGTTCCCTCTGTGTAAATTACAATTGGGCGTTGCACTCTTGTAGCAGTGCGCTATGCGTTCACCGCATGCAGGACCACCCGATGCCATTCATGCCTTGCAAGACACCGTTTAGTGTAGAAGCCTAACCACTCCGCCCAGGCACTACGCACTACATGTGTTCAGCATAGAGGCCTGACACCGTGCAGGCTCTTCCCGTGTTGCACTCTTACCCTGCTTTTCCGCCATGCAGAAGGAAGGCCCAACTGGCCCGAACCTTGTTTCACCCGACAACCGTGTACGAGGAGACCCGACTGCGTTCAGGCTCTACCCAAGTGGAGACCTAACTGTGTTTAGGCTCTTCCCAGGAGGAGACTCGACTGCGTTCAGGCTCTTCCGCACTATGCATTGGCTATTCAGGCCTGCCTATTAGAACTTGACACCTCGTGCAGCTCTAATCGCGCTGCGCTCCTATGCTATGTGTTCCGCCTGGAAGTTTTTTAAGCCAGTGCAGCCCTCAAAATTTCTCAAGACCTCTCTAGATTCTTGCTTGGCATGTCCTGAAGGTTCTATAAGAGGCAAATAATGAAGAGGTAAATTTTGAAGACAGAGGAAGTGAACCATATAGCAATGAAGAAAAAGATGACAAGGCAGGAGATATATAAGTTAGTGAAGATGACAGTGATCATAATGAATGTAATGAGGACATTACAGGGGATTTTAAATATTTTTATGACAATGAAGAAGCTAATGAAGGTACCTATAGCAGTGACCCCATAGAAAATAAAAATGACAGTCAAGAGACAGGAAATTTTTGATGGGAAAAAAAATGACTCTGATGAAGAAGACAATTTAGAACAAAATGACACTAATGAATTATGGAAGAGGATGGAAATGAAGATAAAAATGCACAAGAAAATGATGAAGAAAATGATAAAAACACCTCTAATAGTGACAACAAGGAGAATGATAATGTTGTAGACATAGAGGATAACAATGAAGAAGATATGGTAGGGGATGAAAATGATGAAGATCATGATAGTGATGATAGAATGGGGGAAAATGAAAATACCTCTCAAGAGGTCAGTTAAGAATAAAATGAAGAATAAATGAATACAAAGATAATTGATGTAAGGAAATATAGTCTTAAGGTCAGCCATGAAGAGAACATTCTAGTAGACAAATTTGATTTTCTCCCTCTCACTTATCAAAGAGGATCAAGGAAAGTGTTTGCTGCCTCCAAAAGGCAAGGGAAATTTCCATCTACATCAGCTCAAAGGCTGAAAAGGGCAAAGAAAATATGAAAAAGGATAAGAAAGGTAAGGGAGACAAGAAAATTGTTCAAAAGCCACAATTTATTGACCTAGATAGTGATAATTAAGATGAGGAGGTGGCCATTAAACTACTACTCCAAAGCAAAGATGCACAAATCAGGGAGTGGGAGAGGGATTTTGAGATGGAAAAAAGTATCATTCAATACAACAAGAATGAGCAAAAGTATTTCAATAATATAAAGAGGGGCCTTGCTCTCCAGAAAAACATGACCAAACATTATGCCATGAAAAAAAAACTTGTTAGTGCCAAATTGAAGGAATCCCTCATCGAAATTCAAGCACTAAAAGAAGAAAAATGCCAATATAGGCTTGAAATATTGTCACAAGACTCTCTAGAGGTCTCCCATAACCCATGGGGCACTCATCTACCAATTTTGGGAGAATTTTGACAAGTTTTTGTTTTTTGCTAATTTTGAGGCCAAGGGGGTAGCACACATGGTGCTACGATATTTTTCAGAGCATATTCAGGAGGAAAGGCTTAAATTTTTGGAATCCTCATCATAATAATAACATGATCATAAATTCTCAGATCAATTGGAGTTGTTTTGGTCCTCAAAAAGGGTTAAAATACCCTAATTTTCACCTTTCTGCCTACTTTTTTAGGACATGTGCTGCACCTTTACCAGCCTTGGAATTTTTAATTTTGAATAGTTTTGTAGAGGTTATATTAGAGAACCAAGGGTAGATATAAAAATTATACTTCAAGGGATTTCCAACGAGCCATCACAGAGCCTTTTCCAACATCAGGAAGGCCTTCAAAACACCGCGCAAGATGACCCATTTTTCCTACTCCTGTGGCATGCCCTTGGCATGGAATTTCCTCCTAAAACACAGTGCCGCGCCCTTAGCAGAGGGAAAGTAAAAAATGTATGCTTGGGAAGTTTTAGGAGGCTTGTCAGACCTCAAATATCATTTTCTTTTCTAAAAATGTCCGAAAAGATATTTTGTTTTAGATATTTTGTGCCTTGGGCCTTGAAAGGTCTCAAGGACAATAGTGACATTTCTGATTAGCCAATAGGATTCTAGATACTCTATTAGGTTTTTCTCCTCCTTTCTGAATAAATAGAGCATTGAGGATTGATTTTAAATGTTGGCTTTTGATGAATTTTGAGAGCAATACATGGTTCTTTGAGGTTGAAGAGAAATTTGGTGTTATGGAGCTTATGAATGATTTGCTTTGATTGATGATGATGAAAGCTTGCTTGCAGGATCCCTGAGATTGGTGAATGGTGATGCGTGTCTAATTTTTTCATGTTTTATTTTTTATCATTATGTCCATATTTCTATGTTGCAATAGATCAGAAAAGCATAGGCTAATAAATGTTGTTTGAGGCCCCTTAGTCCTCTGGTTTGCTACTGTCTTTATGTTTTCATATGTTGGGTGTGTTTAAGGAATTAGTAGTTGCTCCTTAGGCCTATTTATGCTTGTTTATTTCATCAATGGATTAATATGCTAGTTTCAAAATATGTTTTATGGCAAGCCCTGCTTATTTTATGCTATCTAAACTCTGTTTTGAAATCTCTCTTTGAAGTATTACTTATTAGGTTAAGTCAAGGAGGTCTTGTTCTGATCTTGCCCTTTGTCCATGCTTATCAGTTTGCCTCAAATTTCTTTATAGCTTGATTGATGATGTCTAGGATTTCCCTCTTCATTGGTTAATGCTATTTGTCATCTTATATGTTTTCAAACTTTCTAAGTGAAATCACTGAAGTTAGATAGGATTTCTTGCTTTCTATGTTTCACTAAATTGTTCATCTTGAATTTCTATTTGTTTAAAATATTTTCATTGCGTTAATGGTTTGCCCTATCTCATGATTATTATATTTTGCTTTTCAGTATTTGAGACCTTCTTGTTTATGGGTATATGACAAAGGATTCTTAACTGCCCTTTTCCCTACCTTGTTTTCCCAACTTAATGTCCATTTCACTTCACATAACCTTAAGAGATCCATTGGCTTCATTATATTTTTTCCTGTGATGCACTCGACTCATTGTTGAGATATTCATGACTTTCACACATAACCTTAAAAGATCCATTGACTACACTTGATTTTCCCTGTCATGCACTCTGACTCATTGCTGAGATATCCATGACTTTCATAGAATCCATAGCCTAATTATTTTATGACCTCTCACTCCACCTATTCTACTTGATCATTTTACCCTACCAACCAAACAAATAGAACCCTAAACTTCACAACTATCCTAAAATCAATCGTCTAGAGAAAAAAAGTTCACATCCTTTGCATACAATAGAGAGAGCCCTCTCTGAGTCAGGAAGGCTAGGTCCTAGGACTCCAAATACTGGTTCCATGTTACCCTGTGCATTTGGTCTACCAATCTGCTAAATCACGAGACCCTAAAATTTTTGCGATCACGGTGGGACCTTCTGAGTAACTTCATGCTTAGATATTACTTAAAATATTCAGAAACCTTTGACGGATAGTATATGGTGGTTCATCGCCACTTCATCACCACACTAACATTCTGGCTATCATGGTGGGACCTTCTCAGTAAGTTCATGCTTAGATATTCCTTAAAATATTCATAACCCTTGATAGATAGTATCTGGTGGTTCATCGCCACCTCATTGCCACACTAACATTCTAGCAATCACGGTGGGACCTTCTGAGTAAGTTCATGCTTAGATATTCCTTAAAAGATTTAAAAACCCTTGATAGATAGTATCTGGTGATTCATCACCACCTCATCGCCACACTAACATTCTGGTGATCACGATGGGACCCTTGAGAAAACAACATCCTAAGCCCTCTTTATAATCTCAGAAACACTCATGTCAAGTAGTATCTATTGATTTATCACCACCTCATCGCCACACTAACATTCTGGTGATCATGATGGGACCTCTGAGTCAGTGAAAATATATGTATCCCTTAGGACTTTAGAGACCCTTATCAAATCATAGAGAACTCAAACTGTCAGCTAAGAGTAGAACCTGGTTGTTTCACCATCCTAGCAAAATGATGACTCAGCTGTATGACACTCTCACAAAACCTAGGGATACATAAAGAAACTCAGAAAAACCCAAAACATCCTTAGATTGGTTTATTGTCAGTTATTGGTGGTGGACCATAAACATACATCCTTAAAAAAACAAAAAATATCCACCTAGTGACTCCACTAGCCTCCAATAGGCCTATTAATTCACCAGTTCTCATTTAGACTCCCTAGGATTGTATAAAATTAGCCCTCAGAAGTTTAGAAGCCTAGTTCTACACTGTGAGAGTTTAGCAAACACTAAGAGAGTTCAGCCTTTCGAAAACAGTCCTAAAATTTTAGCCTCTCTAACTTTTGAGTTTTAAATTTGGCTTCACAAAGGATCAGTACTAGATCTCATCTGGACCCAAATCCTCCTACCATAGTTGATGACCTAGAAAAGATTTTGTGGCAAACTTATAAATCTGGAAACTTAGCCACTGTTAGGACTATTCATAGAGAAAGCTCAGTCCCTGAACATCTTACAAATTTTCAAGATCCCCAGTTTGACTTTCACCATACAAAGAACCTTTTAAGAACCAAGTCACAAACTGATATTGACCAGACTGACCTTGAGCCCATATATTTTGTAATGTTCCCAAAATTAGCATGGATCTAATTGGAACATTAATTTTTCTTATATCAGCTAGGAAGTGAATAAATGGGTAAGGAGGCCCATGAATAGGAATAAAATACCTCATATTATGAAAGGGATCATCAGAGTAGCTCTATTTTTCTCCCTCAAGTGTGAAAAGGGGAAAATTCATGAGGACCAGGTCAAGTTTGACTAAGTCAACAATGCTACCATAGAGGGAGTGGATCACTTTGATAGAAAACGTAGTGTGAATGGGGGAGAAATAATTTGGTGGAGGAAACCCTAATGTGTGGGGGCCAAGGAAAGAAGGCTTTGATTTGTATAAAGAGAGGCCAAGGTAGCAATAGATATATGTTATTGAGTATAAAATTTGGTCTGCATGACTATTTGATTCCTTCAGTTGCTTAACTGAGATTGTTGTGCTGCTTAGCACAAGGGATTTCCTGTTTAGGAATCCATCTCCCTTCTTGAGAGGCCTCTTGAGGGATTTTACTTCATTCTCCAAATTTCAAGCTCAAGGCCAAACCACCTCCTTCAGCTACAACATTATTCTTGTAGAAGGAAACATTGTGTTGCAGGGTGTTGCAGTGGAGGGTTCCACAACACCATTTCCTTGGCTTATCTTTCAGATGAGGGAGCTTCTATTCCTCTGGGAGGCCAGTGAGGAAGTTTCAAGAGCTTATTGCACATATTTTGCATCAGGCCAAGCACTTACCATTTGCTACAGAGCATTCCATCCCCTTGACTGCGTTATTTCTGAGTGTATTTGCAGTGGGGGTTTGCTCCACTACTTTGGAGGGTGATATATTTAGTGATTAGATCAGCCTTTCACCTGAAAGATCCATTGGATGAGATTCAACCATCATATGCAACATTTTCATTTATCTTCATCCATTTCTTGAGTTGCAGCTCCTACTCAGTTTTTGTGACTGCAACTCCGACATTTTGGCCATTGTGTATATTTCAGCCAATCCTTCTAGGATTGACTTGACATTGTTTCCAGGGGTTTAGAGCTTTTCTCCACATATTATTTGAGCCATACATTTCTAAATCCATGTATTGACATTCATTATGTTGCAGTGCCTCTTATAAACTGTGCAGTGATAGCCTTGGCTTCTCCATATGTAGTAGTGTATTTCATATTTCTTGTACATGCTCCTTTGAGGTTATTTTTCCTAAGCTTGAGTGATAATTTCCTCAAGATATTGTACACATTATGCTGCTATAACATTAATAAGATGGCTATGAGTTCTTCTGTGATTTTCTGAAGTTGATGCAACACTACTCTTTCATTTTTGTGTTTTACATATTGCTGGATCTCCACATTTGGAATATCTTAAGATATTCCCTATAATGTATAAATTCCCTATTTTGGGATATTACAGTGGTACCAAAGCATGGTATTTGGCTCAGCCTGAGCTTCAACCATAAGAAGATAGAAGAAATCAAGATGATGAAGAGGATGAGAATTCTCTCATCAGTTTTCAAATCCAGAAATGAACTCTCCAAGGAGGTTAAGAAGATGGAAGAAGGAGATGAGGAAGGACCATGCACTTCCTACTCTCACCAAGAAGAAGACATGAAGCATGAAGAACACTTGGAATTTGAAGTTCTAAGTGAATACCTTTTTGAATACCGAGTTAAACCTAGAGCCTTCAAAGAGACTCTAGCTTTACCACAATTTATTCAGCTGAAGGAAGAGAGAAGACCCTATAGCTATGGGATGATGAGAGGCAATAGATTTCTATTGTCCAATTTTGATGGATCACTCACATGTGTAGCAGAGACTTTGGTGATGAAGCTAGAGGCTTTATTCCTGCTACATCCTGTAGTATATAGAAAGGATATAGATATTGCAGTGCTGTACCTTGAAGGTGAGGCAAATACTTGGTGGTTTAGCCATTGGAGCCATGCAAGGGTATCTATTCTTGTTGAGTTTTATCAAAGGATGATCAGAATATTTGGCCAAAGGAGGGAGGAGCCCTCACCACCAGTTGAAGAGGCATATACCAACGTTTTCACAGTTAGGGAGGAGCATCCTTCAACTTCAACAGTTCGGGAAGCCAACACATTGGAGGAGGAAGCCCTTACAGCCATAGAAGATGCTTGCAATATTTCCAAAGGTATTCTAGAATTTACATCTCTTATCATTTCAACAAACATTATGGATGGGTCTACATCATTGCATGTTGTTGATCTAGAGTAGAAAAATCGCACTGCGCTGTGCAAACTTGAATCATTCAAGGGAGAGATGAACCATCATCCTCATGAGCCATTCTTGATTTGCATACCACACTTGAGGTTGGGGTTTGAAGACTTGGGAGGAAGAAGATATAGATGGTAGACATCTTAAAGAGAAAAAAACTTTCTCCTTTCTAGATGACACTTTCTCAATGAGCTCTCCCCAACTCAAAGAGAAACTTCTACCTGCAACACGTCCATAACCTTATTGGTTTTGGGAGTCCATTGATGAAGAGGAGGTCTCATGGAAATATCCCATTGGAGATGCACTTCAACATGTCCTGAAGTGCAAGGTTCATCAACACATGGAGGATGGTAGCCCTCATGGGAGGAGTACCAAGGTGAAAGATGGGAGGAGACATCCACAAATGATTGAGTGGATGTGGATGAAGAGCAAGAGGCTAGTAAGACAGTTATAGATCTATGACACCAGGCAGTGAGAGGCTTGGCTGCGCTGGTTAATCTTGAATGAGTTTGGCCATCACTTGGCATACACTCTTCCTAAGGGTATGGGGATGGAGAATATGTGGCATGATTTTTGCATCATTAAGTAGCAAAGAGTATGGACGCATGGTGTTGATGTGACATTCATATCGTTCATTATGTCTTCATCACATGTCTTTTATAATGAGAGCATGAGGATGCAAAAAACAATTTTGTTGCTTGGGTTGTATTGGAGAGGGAAAGGGAAAATTTGCTCTCACAGTTGTATGATGTTGTAGGACTAGGAGATGGCACTATCATGGTGCAAAGGGGCTACTCCTTGGCCTTAGATGAATAGGAATTAGTTCCATTTTGGGAGGAATTTCCTAATTACAGCAACATTATTGGATAAGTCTTTGATAAGGATCATGTCAAAGAAATGAGTTATGGGTTGGAAAAATCCTATTTGCATATGCCAACAGTGCTGTTCCTTTGGAGCATGAAATTACTCATTCATTCATGCATCACTTTACCTTCAACAAATGGTGAGAATGTTTTTTTTTAATCTCTTTATTATGTAACACAATACTTGCATCTTCTTACCATTATCATACAGTGCAGTGATCCACAAGAGGGAAAGTTTATTGATGAGCCCCATAAACAAAATTTTTCCAACTATTATGATCGAGACAACCATCCTTTGTACAACCATGTGCAAGTGTTTGATTATTTCTTGTATGCTCAGTTGGCACATTCACTCATTTACTATTCACTAGTAGATGTGATGATTCACACAACTAGCCATTTAACAAAACACCACTTGCCATGCTATTTTCTAAATTTGCAGTGGGAGAGACTGCGCTGTGTCTACTTGAGACATTGTTTGTATCATGCAGCATCATGTAAAACATTAAAAAAACTTCTCATTTGGATACATATGATGATCATGTCCTATTAATCATGGATGAGATGTTTTGGGCTAGCTTGTTCTTCAATGTTGGAGAGGAGATCCTTGGAGGATTGTTCTTCATTTTGCCACTTAAGGGAAATACTATCGCAGCCCATGATCAGCACATAATCTACACTTTTCCTGAGTGGAGAGGAGGACAGCGTGGGGTAGACTACCTTATCTACCATGATCATATTTTCAGCCCACCTACTTTGCATGAGCCAAAGGTGGAGGAAGATTTTTAGGAGTTGCCATGTTGTAGGGTAACTAATTTTGTATGGATGATTTCTTGGGGATTGGATATTCATATGGGGAAGAAAAATAATAATTCATTTCAACCCTCATGCCTCAAGAAGGCCCTTTAGTTCTATCCTTGCAGTTGCTTGAGGACAAACAACATTTGGGAGGGGAGGACTGTAATGTTCCCAAAATTAGCATGGATCTAATTGGAACATTAATTTTTCTTATATCAGCTAGGAAGTGAATAAATGGATAAGGAGGCCAACGAGTAGGAATAAAATCCCTGATAATATGAAAGGGATCATCAGAGTAGCTCTATTTTTCACCCTCAAGTGTGAAAAGGGGCAAATGCATGAGGACAAGGTCAAGTTTGACCAAGTCAACAACGCTACCATAGAGGGAGTGGATCGCTTTGATAGACAACGCAATGTGAATGGGGGAGAGATCATTTGGTGGAGGAAACCCTAATGTGTGGGGGCCAAGGCAAGAAGGCTTTAATTTCTATAAATGGAGGACATGGCAGCCATAGATATATGTTATTGAGTATAGAATTTGGTCAGCATGACTATTTTCTTTCTTCGGTTTTTTAACTGAGATTACTGTGCTGCTTAGCACAAGGGATTTCCTGTTTAGGAATCCTTTTCCCTTCTTGAGATTCCTCTTGAGGGATTTTACTTCATTCTCCACATTTCAAGCTCAAGGCCAAGCCACCTCCTTCAGCTACAACATTATTCCTGTAGCAGTAAACATTGTGTTGCAGGGTGTTGCAATGGAGGGTTCCACAACACCATTTCCTTGGCTTATCTTTCAGAGGAGGGAGCTTCTATTCCTCCGGGAGGTCAGTGAGGAAGATTTAGGAGCTGATTGTACATCTTTAGCATTAGGCCAAGAACTTCCCATCTCTTACAGCGTAGTCCATCTCCTTGGCTGCATTATTTTTTAGTGTATTTGCAATGGGGGTTTGCTCCACTATTTTGGAGGGTGATATCTTCATTAATTAGATCAACCTTTCACCTAAAAGATCCATTGGATGAGATTCAGCCATCATGTGTAGCATTATCATTTATCTTCATCCATTTCTTGAGTTGCAACTGCTACTCATTTTTTGTGACTGCAACTCCGACATTTTGGCCATTGTGTATATTTCAGCCAATCCTTCTAGGATTGAATTGAAATTGTTTCCAGGGGTTTATAGCTTTTCCCCCCATCTTATTTGAGCCATACATTTCTAAATCCATGTATTGACATTCATTATGTTGCAGTGCCTCTTATAAACTGCGCAGTCATAGCCTTGGCTTCTCCATATGTAGCAGTGTATTTCATATTTCTTGTACAAGTTCATTTGAGGTTATTTTTCCTAAGCTTGAGTGATCATTTCCTCAAGATCTTGTACACACTCTGTTGCTATAACGTTAATAATATGGATATGAGCTCTTATGTAATTTTCTGAAGTTGATGCAACACTGCTCTTTCATTATTGTGTTTTACATATTGCTAGATCTCCACATTTGGAATACCTTAAGTTATTCCCAATAGTGTAGAAATTCCCTATTTTGGGATATTACATATTTGCAGCAGAGTTCTAGTAGAGAAGCCTCTCCTTCCACACCACCTGACTTTCAACTTCTCCATCACTTCAGGTGTTTCCATACCAAATTTTCTCAGAATCAGTTTGCCGATGCAAGTACTTATACCACACCCATCCATAACACCACTGTGCAAACCAATCCACTTCATCCTACACCCCCTTTCACAAACCCTCCTCTTGAAAATCCTCTATTAGCTCCCAATATGGCAGTTGGTATGCCCCCCTGGTTTTACCACAACCTTTCGTACCTTTACCAAATGATTACCAATCTAGAATTCCCCACTTCACAGGAGTTGAATCCATCACTGCCCAACATCATGTAGATAGGATAAATGATGTCTTTGACTATATGGAATTGGAAGAGGACACCATTAAAATGAGGATCTTTGCACAAATCCTAGTAGGAGAAGCCAAATTTTTTTTTAAAGGCTTAGGTCCTAACACCATACATGATCTCCCTTCCCTTTACCAATCCTTCATAAACAAGTGGGAAATAAAGAAAAACCTGCTCCAAATCCTTTCTGAATATAAAAATCTTAAGAGAAATGTAGGGGAGAGTGTACAAAATTATTGCACAAGGTTTAACAGTGTCTAAAATGCCCTCCCCCCTCACATGAAACCCCCACATGGCCTAGCACTAGTGAAATTTCCCGAAGGCTTCGACCCAGACATGAAATACCAATTAAGAGAGAGGAACCCCACAACTTTAGAATAAATGCAAAGGGAAACTATTAGTGCAGAAGATAACTTGATTGAAAAGAGAGTTAGGATGAGGTCGAAAAAAGGAGTCACTTACAAAGATGAACCCATAGCCTCAACCTCTTCTTCCAATGCTAATATAGATAGCCTAGTCAGAACCATGGAGAGAATGATGGAAAAGATAAACTTGAATGAAAGAGCACCTCCTAGGGAAAATCAACCAAATCCCCAAAATAGAAACAGAACTCAAAACTTCATAAGAGTTCCTCCCCAAAATAGGCCACGAGACAATGACCAAAAAATTAGGCCTCCTTTCCAATATAATTATGTTGATGAAGAGGAGAGAGAGAATGTAGAACCTGAAGAAAGCCATGTAAAATTAATAGGTTCGGATAATGAAGATAATGTTTTTATCACAGGAGAAGAATAAGAGTTATTTTCCCCAGACCAAACTGAAACTAACTATGAGGAATTTGAAGACTACAGATTGGGATTTGAAAATGAAATAATGGAAGTCCACAGACAATATGACCTTAGGAGCAAAAAGAACCAATATGCCCCCAAGAAAAACCAAATAGACACTGCTTTTCAGAAAACCCCCAAAAATGTTCTTAAAAGGATAGTAGAAAATACCAACACTATGGCTACTGATCCAAATAGAGACAAAACTAGCCAAGCAAGTGGTGACATAAGCTACCCTAGTGCATCTACTAGTGGCCCTGAAATTTTTTTATTGTCTAAAGCCCAAAATCAAAATCAGCAAATTAAAAATGTAGAAAAATTTATGGTTGATAAAACTGATGTAAATATGTCTAAAACACAAGCACCTTTCAATTTTTAAGGAGAGATTTCTAAAATCAAGATAACCATGCCTCTCACCAAACTGATTACCCAAGGCACATAAAAATCTCAAGTTCTGAAAATTCTGAACATAGGGAATGATACCAATACTTTACACTTGGCTGATGACACACCTGAGCTATTATTTGAACCCAAAATAGAAGGAAAATATCAAGAAGGAAACATTCCCCCTTTCTATATTAGCCTAAACATACATGAGAAGATCTTACATAATGCCATGCTAGACTCTGGTGCCTCTCACAATCTTATGCGAAAGGTTGTGATGGAGAGATTAGGCCTAGAAATAACTAAACCTTACAAAGACTTGTACTCTTTCGATTCGAGTAGAGTCAAGTGTTTGGGCCTAATCAAGGATATTTGTGTCAATATGTCACAAGTACTAGCTAAAAACCTAGTTATGGACATAGTAGTGGCAAATATTCCCCCCAAGTATGGCATGATTTTGTTGTGTAACCAACTCCAAAAATAGAAGAAAAGAGATATCAACGCCTTAGAAATAAGCCACTTCGAGGGGGAAACCTCCAATACATTACATAAATGAACAATTCTTGGATGATACAATTTACAAAACCTCCTTTCTATATATAGGAGTCCATGTGGCCATAATGTAATCCTAGTGGGCCATAATGTAATCCTAGCCGACCTAACAATAATAATTTAAGAGCACAATAATAACAAATTGGGGGTTACAAGGGTACAATAATAACAATATGGGGGTTACACTAATAACAATAAGGGACTATACTAGTAATATAGGGACCTAACATGCCCCTCTCCTTCAAAAAAGTGTTGTCCTCAACACTTGAGTAGCTCTGGGTGCTTCTGCATAAAATTCTCATCCTCCCATGTAGAATCTTCAGTGGGTAAGTTCTTCCACTTGATGAGATACTCTGAAATTGATCGATTCCGTAGCTGTCGAGTTCTTGTTTCCGTGACCGCTTCAGGTTCCAATATGACTTTTCCTTCCTCATCAAGTTCTGGCAATATTGTTTGAACTGGAATATTTTCACCTATAAGATTTTTTAAGCATGAAACATGGAAAAATGGATGCACTCGCGAAGAAGCAAGACGCTCCAATTTGTATGCCATAGTACCAATATTTTGCAACACCTTGTAAGGACCATAGTACTTTGGCGATAATTTATTATCCTTCTTAGCTTGCTTGAGGGACATTTGTTTGTATGGTTGTAGCCGTAAAAATACCCAATCTCCTACATCAAAACTTCTCTCACTGCGATGTTGATCTGCCCGTTGTTTCATTCGATTTTGTGCCAAATTCAGGTTATCCTTTAAGAGTTGGAGAACTTCTTGCTGATGCTCGATGTGATCTTCCACTGCTTGAACCTTCGAATTTTCCCTTAAAGATGATGTGATAGATGGTGGATGATATCCATAAAGTGCCATAAATGGGGTCATCTTTGCTGCAGTATGGAAGGAAGTGTTATACCACCATTCAGCGAGAGGTAACCACTTGACCCATTGTGTTTGTTTATCAGATACAAAACAATGAATATATCCTTCCAAAAATTTATTTACTATCTCAGTTTGACCATCAGATTGAGGATGATAAGATGAGCTATGAGCTAGTTGAGTACCCAAAAAAGAAAATAACTCCGTCCAAAAATTTCCAGTAAAAATGGGATCTTTGTCGCTCACAATAACCCTTGGGTTTCCATGTAGCTTTTGAATTGTGTCCATAAATGTAGTAGCAACCGTACTTGCTTTAAATGGATGAGATAATGCACAAAAGTGTGCATACTTGGTAAGTCTATCAACTACCACCATGATGACACTCTTTCCTTTGGACTTAGGTAAACCTATGATAAAATCCATTGAAATCTCCTCCCAATGTTGGCTTGGAATGGATAAAGGTTGTAGAAGTCCCGGGGTCTTAATTGTCTCAACTTTATTCTTCTGGCAAACCAAACATTCCGCCACAAAATTTTGAATATTAGATTTAAGACCATCCCAAAAAAAAAATTTCTTCACCCTGTGGTAATTTTTAAAAAATCCAGAGTGTCCTCCTAAAGGAGAAGTGTGCAATTCCAGAAGAATATTTTGGTTTAGTTGGGAATTATTACAAATATATAAGCGATATTTGTACCATAGGGAATAATTTTTCAAACTAAATGTATTAGACGTACTAGGATCTTGCTACAACTTTTGAATGAGTGCCCATACATATTTGTCCTTCTTCCATTCATCTCTTGCTTTGGTTATCCAATCTGGTTCGATAATAGAAATGGCACAAAGCAATGCTTCCACCTCTTCATTCTTTCTTGAGAGTGCATCTGCAACAACATTAAGCTTTCCTTTTTTGTAGATTATTCCAAAGTCATAACCCAACATCTTTGTGACCCATTTTTGCTGCTCTTCTGAAGATAGTCTTTGTTCCAAAAAGTGTTTCAGACTATCATGATCAGTTTTTACCTTGAAGTGTCTTCCCATTAGGTAGGTTCTCCATTTCTTTAGTGCATGCAGTATTGCTAACATTTCCTTCTCATAAATAGGTTTCTGTAAATATTTTCCTTTGATTGGATGACTTTCAAAAGCAATGGGTCTTCCTTCCTGCATTAAAACTGCACCAATTCCATTTCCTGAGGCATCACATTCCACAATAAAGGTTTTTGTGAAGTCCGGCGTAGCTAAGACCGGTGCTAGGCACATTGCCTCTTTAAGATGTTCAAAGGCCTTAGTTGCTTCAGGAGTCCATGAAAATGCATCTTTCTTCAATAATGTTGTTAGAGGTGCTGCCATTCTCCCATAATTCTTAACAAACTTGCGATAATACCCTGTTAACCCGAGAAATCCTCGCAACTTCTTTATGGCTGTGGGGAATTTCCATTCCTTAATGGCTTTAATTTTGTTAGGGTCTACTTTAACACCCTCGTGAGATACAATATGACCCAGATATTCCACCTCTTGTACTCCAAAGAAACATTTGGATTTTTTTGCATATAATTGTTTCTCCTGCAATAGTTTGAGCACCCTGTCAACATGTTCAACATGATCCTTCCAAGACCTGCTGTAGATTAGTATATCATCAAAAAATACTAGCAAAATTTTTCTAAGGAAGGGTTTGAAAATGGAATTCATCAACCCTTGAAATGTAGAAGGTGCATTGGTAAGGCCAAAAGGCATGACCAAAAATTCATAATGACCCTCATGAGTTCGAAATGCTGTTTTTGGAATATCTTCAGTCTTCATTCTAATTTGATGATATCCCGAACGAAGATCCAACTTGGTAAAATAAATTGCTCCATGTAATTCATCCAATAATTCATCAATCACAGGAATGGGAAATTTATCTTTAATGGTGAGCTTATTGAGCTCCCTATAATCCATACACATTCACCATGATCCATCCTTCTTGTGTACCAATACTACAGGAGCAGAGAAAGAACTTTGACTAGGTTGAATTATACCCGCCTCTAACATTTCTGCAATCATACGTTCAATTTCGCTCTTTTGGAAGTAAGGATATCTATAAGGCCTGATTTTTGGAGGAACACTTCCTGGAATCAAATGAATAGCATGATCATGATCACGAATAGGTGGGAGTCATTTGGGAGTTTCAAACACCTTGGAATGATTGTCCAAGACTTGTTGGAGATCTGCAAAAATAGATGATTTTGATGTTGGAACTTCTAGTGAGCATAATTGTGTAATTACACCGCGTTGTTCTTTCATTAGAAGATTTTTCATGACATTAGAGATTATTATCTTTCCCGGCTTCCCTGCAATACCCCGTAATTCGACTTCCTTTCCTTCTGAAAAAAAATTCAAGAAAAGTTCTTGAAAATTAAAAGCTACCGTCCCCAAAGATTGTAACCATTGTACTCCTAGTACAACATCAGCACCTCCCATAGGAATGGAAAGCATTGGACTAGTTAATACATATTCCCCCATGGTTAGCTTGATATTATGGCATTTCCCAGAGCAATTTATAGTTCCTCCATTTGCAACCATCACTTGACATTCTGGTGCTGGGTATAGGAAACAATTTAATTCCTTGGCTACTTTGCAATGAATAAAATTATGGGTGCTACCTGAATCAATCAACACTATTACCTTTTTCTTCTTGATATGTCCTTCTATCTTGAGAGTTTGAGGAGTGGTAATTCCTGCCAGTGCATTACATGATATGGTCAGATTCATTTCTTCCTCTTCTAGGGATAGTTCCTGGTGTATATCCTCTTCTTGTTCATTTTCTTCTTCCTCTTCACAATCTATGTAAAATAATTTCTTCTCAACACACTTCTGACCTTTAGTGTATTTGCTATCACAACTATAGCAAAGCCCTTTTGCTATTTTTTCTTCCAATTGTTGTGGTGTCAACCTTGTAGGTTGTGGAAATCTAGGGGTAGAAACACTTCCTTCTTTATAGAAGTGAGTGGTAGGCTTCCTTGTTGCCATAATTTTACATTCAATTTTTGTTGCCAACCTGAATGCCTTCTCCAATGAATCAGGTTCCAAAATGCGAACTTCATGTTGGATGCTATCCTTTAAAGTGCCTATGAAGAGATAAATCCTGTGTTCCTCTGGAATATCAGTTACCCTTATATTCAATTTTTGGAAGTCCTCAATGTGCTCCCCCACTAAACCCTTTTGTTTAAGATTTATCAATTGGCTAAAGACGGTGTTGCTCTTTGTATTCTCATAATGTGCTATCATTTCCTTCGTAAAAATTGACCAAGTGACAATTTATTTACGGGATCAAAGCCATCTATACCATACAAATGCATTTTGTTCTAAATGTAAAGTTGCAATGCATACCTTTTGTGTGTTTTGCACATTATGGAGATCAAAATATTGCTCCATCTGTAGTATCCATGTTACAGGATGCTTTTCATCAAAATTCCTCATATCCATTTTGGAATATGGTGGTTCTTCCTGCCAACATTAAAGTTTATGAAATCACGATTAACATTTAGTTTGTTCTCATCATAAGTTTCCTCTACTATCTTTTCACCATTAGGAAACATTTCTTGTATCAACTTTGTCAAACCTTCTATGTCTGCTTTTAGATCATTCTTCATGTTTTCCATTTTAGATTCCATGCCAGCTTCCATGTCATCTATCTTATATTCCACGTCTTTCTTCAAACCATCTATATTATTCTTCACACCATCCATCTTTGCTTCCACGCCTTTCTTCAAAACTTCCATTTCATTTTTTGCTGCTCTTTGCGAGAGCGCAATTTGGTGCACTTGCTCTTGTAATTTTGATAGATCATGTTGCAATTATTCATCTTCATGAGTCATAGTAGAGCCTTCTGAAGGCTTAATGGGTGTTGAATTATTTTTACGGGGCATTTTTTAGAACCCAATACTGATATCTATTCTACAATGTTCCCTTGGAATCAATTCAAATTGATTTTTCAAACAAGACTTACGCAATTCGGAAAAAAATATACACACCTTTTTCTTGCTTTTAAGGAGCTTGATATTGAAATTTGATTATCTCTGTGATTGCAACTCTTCAATATCTGAAATTAAGCATTAAAGTATCCCTATGAATTCTCTTTTGAATGCCACAGGTCTGCCCTGATTTGGATTCTCCAAGACAAAGCTATGTCCAATCTCCCACAGTGACCTAATTATGGACTGGTTCAGTAGAGTGAACTTGTACAACTTTCCACGTGTCATTGTTTCCTCCTTCACCTCTAAAATTGATAGCCAAGAAACTAAAGTCCGTGTACTTGCGACTAATTTTTACGGCACTCCAATCCGATGCTCAGAGAGAGAGTTATTGAACTTTTCCCACGATCACCTCTTTGAGATGAAATTTGGGAGCCTGAAAAAGCACCACCTTCCACGTTAAACACTAGAGATGACTACAAATCATTTGGAATTCACCAGGTGACAAGGAGACATCGAACATTTTGGGTATCTCAATTGAAATATGAGGCATTCTACCCATGACCCGAGGTTCCCTCATCCATATCTGCATTCATATACTCCTGGCCACACCAAGATAATGCATTCGGTGGGCTCTACAGATCATATTCTTCTTCATAGCTTGCAGTTTGTCCTTGCTCCAAATTCAGATTAGGATGGATCCCTATCAGAATTATAGCCAAAACCTACCCTATTATAGAGAATTCCAAAACTATATATCTTCTGCAAAGGGGACAATTGGAATGCCAAAGAAACTACATGTCGATACACTCAACATGAAAACTATGGCTGCGAGAACAGGGTAGCAGAAAATTTATTTCATCCCCCACCAGTAGTAAATACTTGCGTGATGTCTAAGGAGCAATGGCAGGTTTATCTAGTGTGCAGCAGGCATAATATAATATTAGAAAATTCAAACCTACATCCACAACCACCCTTAGTCCATGCATCAATGTTAGCTCCATGTTCAAGTAATTCATTCATCACGTTCAAATGCTTACTAGTAGTAGCAATATGTAGAGGGCGAGGGCTAGCATGTGGAAGAGCATTCCCACACGGCGTCGGAGGGCGAGAACGTCCAGGTTAGTGATGTCATGGTTCTTGAGAAAGATGGAATCAACGACTGTTTCGAGAGCCTGTTCAGTGCTCTCAACAATGTTTCTCAGCCCCATTATGCCCACCACCGTTCCATTCCATATGTCCACCGACACGCCAGCTCGAAATAGCGACGCCGCACCATTTGGTAATCCAGATATGCAACTGTTAAGAGCCAACAAAACAATGGATTCTTGGACGGTTACAGAAAAACAAAACAATCAATGGAAGCTTCTTTAATGAAGGAAGCTTCTTGAATGAAGGACGGTTACAGAAAATCACGGCAACTGTCACAAATTAAAAATAAACAATTAATGATAACTCAATCATCTAACAAAAATCAAATCACACTGATTATGACATGATTATGACACAAAGGCGCTCAGGAATTTTTTTTTCAAATAAAGATGCCTTACGGAAAAAAGGAATTAAAATAATGTTGAATCCTCGGGACGAAGAAAACTGTATAGATTTCCTTAATTAAATGAAAAAAAAAAGGCATTAGAAGTGGTCAAGATAATGTTGAATCACAAGGTTATATTAATTTTATTAAAAATTCTATTAATAATTGTGTATTTAGGAAGATGTTTAATAATTTATTATTTTAGATTATTAAAATAAAATTATAGAATTTAATTAAGTTTAACTATTAAGAATATATATATTTTCAAGTCTATAAGATTGATAGAAATATGTTTAATAATTTATTATTAGAAAATATTAAAATAAATTTATATAACTCAAAGAAGTTTAATGATTGAGAATATATATATATATATATATATATATATATATATTGCAATAGAAAATATATATATTTTTTCCTTATATAAAGTTGATATAATTTTGTTTTTTTTTTTAATATTGAAATATTTTATTTATGGTTAATTTAATATATTTTTTTTGTTATTAATATATTTTTGTTTATGTTATTAACACATTTTTGTGTTAAGTATAGGGGTGACAAGAGGGGGAGAGATTCTCTTAAATCTCGATGGAGATAAAGAAGAAAATTTTGTTTGGGGTTGGGTAAAAAAACTAATAATATTGCAAAAATGTATGGGCTTCACCTTGGCCTCCAGTTAGCCAAATATTGAGGCATCTCTTCGATAGTCATCTTCGGGGATTTCCTCATCACAATCCAACACCTTCAAATTGACTCTCTTCCAAAGAATAACCTTCTCTCCCTTGTCCTTCGAAGAATTAATTGCATCCTAGAGTCATTCTTGCATAAGTTTTGTTTTCACATCCTTCATAGCCAAAACAAAGAAGCAGATATTTAGGAAAAGCCCGCATGTCGACTGGAAGAAGGACAATGTGATTTTAATGGGTCTCTAAGCTGGAAAATTATCCCATGATATCTTAAAAGGATGTTCGTAGCCCCATATCTCTTAATAAAATTGATGGCTCAACTATAATAAGTTTTACATCATGGAAAACGATATAGGCCTCCCTCACAAGCCCTTGTTCGTCGCCCCTTGGAGTGTATTTTGATGATCAATAAATGGTGTAGTACGAAGGTCATATCGTTTGAGGTGGAAAATTGTATGAATGAAGGAAATGGGAGAATTTACTTAAGGCATGAGAAACTGATAGAATCTGGACTCCTCTGCTCCTCCTCCTTCGTTTATTTACTAGGCCTGATAGCTAATAAATAGGTTGAATTTATGAATCTTATGATGGCGTCACCCCCTAAAGGATGGGATCTCTCTCTAAATTGTGAGTTGCATTCATGGTGGATGATCTCATGCTTGTGATGTAGGAATTGGTTTGAGGTTACACATATTTGAGTCTCTGTGGCCATTACCTTGTCTTGTGCACTTTTGAGTTCATCAATCCATGTGCCAAGACTCTCCTGCTAGAATGTTGGAAGTTCACTCGACATTCTTCCCTTCATAACAACGGGTTGGGAATTTCCATGTTCTCTTTAAACTCTTGCTTCTATTCTACTTCTACAAATCACTGGTATAACTCTCCAACGAATGAAGTAGTGGATTCTAGTTTTCTCCAAAATATAGATTGATAAATTATAATTGCATCGGCTATGGTTTCCAGTTCCATTCGAAAGTGTACTCTACCACCCCATGCATTTAGTGCAACAACTCCTATGGACAGAGGGGCTCATCTGTATGGTTCCTCGAATTTGTATCTAATGTCTCCAATTGGGCCCTTCCTATAGAGGTATCCCTTAAGTAGGTTTGTTGCATCCTCTCTCTCTCCACAATTTTCTCTTCTAGCATTGTGCTTCCTTTGTATTTCTTGTTCGAGAAGTTTTCCTCTTTCAATATTCTCCTCCTCCCTCTTGTGTGCTTGGCTCTATTCGTAACTGTAGACTTTGGCTCACATTGGATGACAAAGATGCTTCCTCCTCTTCCTTGGAAAACTCTGATCCATGTAATATCTTCCCACATCTCCCCATTGACAGTCATGAAGAGATTAGTGACCTTCGTCAACAGGTTTGTCAAAATTCATCTAATATTCTCTTCTTCACTAAGGACATCCAAAGGCATCAATCTAGGATTAATCAGTTGGAAGACGAGCTTGATTGTATTCATTGCTAACTTATAGACTTGCAATACCAAATAAATCTAGATGAAAACCAAAGCACGACCAACAATGCCCTTGGTGGCCCCTTAGATAAGATTTCCATTGATCCTCCTCTGTAAGCTATGTTTGCTCTATATAAGCGTATTTTGTTATGTGTCCAGTTCTATTGAGCCTACAATAGTAGTAATATTTGCATTAGGTATGACCGCAATAGAAGACTTAATGTAAATTTTGAAATACTCCCATAATCCTTCTTGAAGATCTCGTATCTTGAAACATAATGTAAAATTTCCTAAGTATTTTGCTAATAGTAAATTTTCTCATATTTGTCAATATACATGTGTGTTTGTTTTAAATATTACATATCAATTAAACATAAAGTGAATTAGACACTATTTAATATGGGTATAAGATTATTTTTCGTTAAAAAAATTTAAAAATTTAAAATTACACAACTTAATTATTTTTTTTTTTTTTTAATATTACATTATATATTTATATTAATAGTTAAGACTATGAAAATGGTGAATATTATAATGGTTTACATCTTTGAAAGAGTTAAGAGGAAACGAGACAGATCGTTAAAATTTTAAAATCCAAATTAGAGTTCGTATGCATAAGAGTTTATGGAGTGAAATGTTTAGATGCAGATAATGACCAAATCAAGATAGGAGATTTGTTTCACAATTCCATCCTCCTTAAAGAAGAAGAACATATTGAAAATAACTAACTAAATT
This sequence comes from Pinus albicaulis, assembly GCA_034641835.2. Classification (NCBI taxonomy): domain Eukaryota; kingdom Viridiplantae; phylum Streptophyta; class Pinopsida; order Pinales; family Pinaceae; genus Pinus; species Pinus albicaulis. Next base: position 643,765,746 of record CM076571.1, read on the forward strand.
AGACCAGAAGTACCAAGTTGTGAAACAAACTTGTATACTCATAGATTTATGGTTTTATGTGGTCACAATTATATATATATATATATATATATATATATATATATATATATATTTATGTCTTTTATAACAAGAATGAATAAATATTAATTATAGTCTTGTATTCAAGTTGCAATCTCACTCTTATCTATGGTGATAATCAATAGATCTCATTTACATAAGAATTTATTTAGTTTCTTGAATAACAATCACTTTACAAAGATAAAATTATAATTATTTAATAAATTTTAACTTTAAAATAAATAATAAATATTTATATTAATTTAAATTATTTTCCACAATGAGTATTTTGGAAATTAATATTTATGAAGCTATAGCTTCATTAATGCATTGAGACAATATATCAATCTTTATATTTTATACTTGCTTAAATTTAAAAATTGACATATACCACACAGGTGCATTAATAGAAATATAGCTCTAGAAATATTAATAAACACCTAAACAAAACAGAATTCCGATTAAAAAGTAATCACAGCTGAGGGCACACATCATCCACCTAGCCTACCTGCAAACACATGAAACAACCGTTATATGATTCCCCTTCAACTCGACTCAGGGTATTGTATAGCGGATTGAGCTCACTCTTTGGAAAATTTATGGCGAAGAGGTATAAAGGACAATGGTTAATTCATGCAGAGGACAAAGGTGGTGTTATTCGAAGTAAGTGTCCTCTATCTAGTGCATTGTTTTTTCCTTAGACCTGTCTTACCTACTAACTTTCACCAGGAAATACGACTATGACTTTATTCCCCGGGAAAATACATGAATGTCAGATTGTATTTTTTTCACTTTCTCCAACATTCACTGGTTTTCATGGTGCTGGTTGATATGTCACCTTTTTGTTTTAGCCCTCATTAACGCTCATATTGACCTACTTGCAGGATGGATAAGGCCTCTCAATGGGCCACCCAGCCTCACCATTCTGGTGGGACCCTCTGAAAGACTCATTTCTCTCATTACTATTCGCAGACTCCAATAATGCGGACTTAGAAAATTGTCCATCTCTGACTCATTTGGTTGTACGTGGCTCTGGAAGAAAGTATCAACATGACTTCGAATTTAGAGTTAGTACCAGGGTGGCAGGCTTAGCTTTCAGGCGTCTGCAATATACTACCTTAGACAACTAGCATGTCTCATCCCTCACCGAGTTTGGACAATGCAAAATATTTGCTCATGGAAATATGCAAATCGATGCCTTTGATGCCTTCGGAGGATACCAGGTTCACCTATGAATTTACATTCTGAATTAGATGGAAATGACTAGTATCTTGCAATTTTGGCATGACATAAACGAGTCTATAGAACATAATCATAATTTTTGTGTTTCATGGCACAATAATATGTATTTCAGTCACTTTTATACTATGTCTGAAAAACTCATTAGGAAAATCACTTGTAATATCGATACACTCACTCTATGGTTTTGGGATAGTTTCCCTTCGAGATGGGCACTAACACAAAGCCATATTCACTGCATGGACTTTCATGACTACCACTTGGTCGTTGGTGCGAGGACCAGACTCACTGTCCTCTTAAGGCATCTTGTGTATGAGAAGCGTTATTTTTGTTTGTGCGAAATCTCCATCAACTTCAAAGCGGGCAGGAGGAGGCGACCATCGAAGGTTTATGGAGGGTCGTGTGGTTTTCTACTAGGCAGTTTGGGCATGGTATCATTTCAGAGAGCACAACTCAAGTTATGGGCACACGAGTAGACAATATAGAGGGCACCATGTCTGGGAAAGGTGGTGACTTCATCGCTAACATCCATTCCCCAGTTTCCAGGTCAGCAACTTGGTTGATTTCGTTTTTGGTGTGTGGTATTTGGTTTTTTCGAGTGGGAGAGGATTTGGGCCTCTAGTTCTGAAACCCATTTGAAGGTCCTATTGTGGGTGGGTGCGTTCTCCTTTGCGTCTGGGCAGAATTAGGCTCACCGCCCTCAATAGTTCTTTCTTAGGGTTCGGCAAGGTTAAGCAGCCTTCATGGCAAGGGTGTGTTGGGGTTCGGGTGGTCTAGTTAGTGGTTGTATTACAAAGGGCCAAGGACAACAAATTACAGGTTGAGCTCCCTATTTGTACTTTTTAACCCTATACAGAAATTATCTGCAAACGAATTCTTAAAACAAGAAATAAACAATGGTGAGAGCATAAAACATAAAACAAATATACACTAAGATTTTCTCTTAGATCCTAAAATCGAGACAACTAGATTGATTTTTTATTATATTCCTTTCAATGTTACAACATACACAAACACACACACACACACACATATACATGTTGAAGTATTCATAAACTCCAATCCATTAATCCTGAAATAGAATATAATCGTATTTTCCTTGACCAGATCTACAAAATGCCATGGGAAGAAAACCATCATGTCTAAAACCATGTGAAAAACCCATGAACAAAACCATAGGTAGGTTTTCCCACCTAATATAGGGTCCAAATTTTTTTTCCGAGGCATTTCCCTAGACCTCGTGGAGACCAACCCCCTGTGACCCCCCTACTATGCCAGACAAAACAAACATGTGGGCTATCACCACTCTTATGATCCTTCTGCATGTGCGACTAGTCGTGAAAAGAAGATAACATACACCCAACACTGTTGCTGGTTGGAAATTGTGGTTCCTTGCTCTTCTCCTAGGCAGCTATTTGTGGCCTTGTCGGCATGGGTGGGGCAATTTTCTGCGGTTGAAGTTGTAGTTTGTGTAGTATTTCGCTTGTTAGCTCCATCCCTTCTCAATGTTTCTGGTTATGCCATAATGTGTCGAGTACCTCATATTGCCTGTTCTTCTTCCCAGTTAAAGCTCAATGTAGATGGTCCGGGGGATCGAGAGTCTCCCCTTTAGGTGGCAGTAGTAACCGCTAGCTCTGGCTGAGGTGCTAGAAATGTTGGTCGTTCGGGTCAGGCGGTTACTCGGGCTATCGGTGGTCATGGTTGTGGTAGCTTAGTGGCAGGCCATGGGGGTTGTACCTCGCAGACTCAGAAATGGGGTCGAGCAATGCGCTGCAGAGGCACAGGTAGATGGGGGAAGGTGAGTAGTATGGGGCGCAAAAAAAGACAAGAACATCAATGTTGCCGGTACTGGAACACTTGGAGACCTCGAGGCGGGTGCAACAAAAAGAGCATGCAAAGCTTATTGCCACATTGAACAAAATGCATTACTTTAGTGCCATGTCCGAGAGTGCATCGTGGTGGTATAGCTTTGTTATTTGAGAAGGTGGAGAAGTTGGAGTCTTAGATGACCCACTTCGAAGAGCACGTCGAGTGTTCCTTCCGTCTTCCTCCTCCTCCAAGGAGAACTCTAGAGAACTCAACTTCCATTACTTCAAATGACTAGCATGGTTACATGTGTTTTACTTGTTTTATGTCTTTACTAGTGCTTTTGGCCTCCTAAGTTGTGGATTGTGTCTCTAGTTATGTTTCTATTTTTTTCCCATATGCTTACCGTGGTAGTAAACAAACCTAATCGAAGTGAGACTACCTACATTTTACTACCAATATACTTTTTTATGATAATTCAATAAAATATTAATTAAAAAATAAATAAATTAATATATATAAATATTAAAATTTAAATAAATTTCACATTTTACTAATTTTCTTTTTATTATTTTTTTATATTATAAAATTAACTTACTTCAATATAATTACATTGAATATAGATGTAATATAATTTTAGTCCTATATAACAATCCATTACCATATAAAAATGATTACTTTTTAATTGTTGTCCTCACAAACAATCCATTATCATATTAAAAAAATAACATAGCATAATTGTGGTTTATGAATAACAATCCATTGTCATATACAAATGTATTATTTTTGGAAACCTATTTAAAAAAAAAATTTAATATATATAAATATTAAAAATTAAATAAATTTCGAATTTTACTAATTTTCTTTTTATTATTTTTTTTTATATAGAAAATTAACTTACTTCAATATAATTATATTGAATATAAATGTAATATAATTGTGGTCCTATATAACAATCCATTACCATATAAAAATGATTACTTTTTAATTGTTGTCCTCACAAACAATCCATTATCATATAAAAAAATCCATTATTTTTAAATATAGCATAACATAATTGTGGTTGATGAATAACAATCCATTGTCATATACAAATCTATTATTTTTGGAAACCTATTTTACTCATCCATTATTTTTAAATATAACATAATTGTGGTTGATGAATATCAATCCATTATCATATACATATTTTTGGAAACCTATTTTATTCATGAGAATCTCTTTTCATGGTTGGACATAATATCTTATTAATACTTTGGTTTTTGAAAGCTACTTTATTCACGGGAATCTGTTTCATTCATGTTTAAGTTAAAACCAAACACCACGAGCTTGACTATTGGATGGTATTTACACGCGACTTTTAAGATTAAAATATTAGAGGTGGTAGTTTAACACGCTAAGTTCAACAATAGATGTTTCAGATTCCTTTGCAAATTAATAATTTTGGTTTGGTTTATATTTGAAATTTGATTTAGTTTCATAGTAGGTTTGTGAGTGCATCGGGGCAGTTTTCGAAACGATTTTGAATTATATAATATAAATAATAATAGTAATAATAATAAAATACAGAAATGGTAGGATAAAATTAGGATTGATGTAGCTTTAATTTTATTTTTTTAATGATTATATTATTTATTTTATGGATGTGAAGATGTTTATTATTCGAGTAGTCTTTAGTGTGACTTTTTGAAGGTTTTTATGGTGACTTTTTACGGTGTAATTTCTCTAAATTCCGGCAGGAATTTATTGAAAAGAGAAGTTTGATTGCTAACTTTGCACAATCGAAGTGCCCTAGAGGTTTTTGAGGGTGCTGAATCCATATATAGAGTCAAAAAACCAATTTGAATAACAAAAACTAATATTTTACCTCAAAAATTTTCACCGGATTCCGGCACTTGAAACTTCAAAAAGTCACACTAAAGACAACTCCTTTATTATTTATTATTAGAAAAAAAAATTGTTTAATTTTATAATGATATGGAGTATTAATATTAAATAAAATTATAGTTTATGGGGAATAAGTAGATCTTGAAAGAGTGTTTTCTTAAGGCATTTTTCGGTGTAAAGGTTATTGGTTCAAAATTTCGCGAAAAAAAAATCTAGCCAACTGCCATACTAAGGGTTAGTGTGGCCCAGATAGGTGCGATCCCAGGTCAAGGCTCACATGTCCTAGCAAATACAAAAAAATAAATAAAATTATAGAATTTAAATAGATTTTTTTCTCTTTAATAATGGTGAATAGGTAACTCTTTAGACTAATCTAAGGGAGGTCCCATGGTCAATCCTCGTGGCTGTCTTATAACACCACTAGCATATTTTAACAACCTGCAAGCCAGATACGCCAATTCTTTATGATTTAGCAAGAGTCGAGACCCCAAACGAGTATGGGGGAGCCTACTCCTTGAGTTGAGATCATAGAAGGACAATATACTCAATGACATTTGAATTTAAGCATTAAGAATATGTGTTTTTTTTGAGTCCACGGGACTTTGGATTGACATATGGTTAAGGTACTCTTTATGTTGGAGGTCATAGTAAATGTTAACCTTAAAGAAATAAAAGAAATGATATAAATGTGCCATATTGGCTTTAGTGGACGTTAATCATCATCATCATCATTAAAAATTCAAAGATAAAAAATAGTATATTTACATAATAAATTAAGTAGTTAAAACCCACGGGGTGGCAGCTTCTTGGTGATTGCTCGTGTTTTGTTAGGGCACTCGTTTGTAAAGGTCACTGGTTCAAACCCCATGGGTGCCCGTCATGCGTAAGCCTGTGAAAATTGTTGTGTATCATTAGTAGGGGATGATGCCATCTAGGAGGGTTTTCATTGGCAGCAACGCACTGTGATCTTGGGTGGCCGCTATGATTGTATGGTTCTTGTTATCAGTTTCCCTCCTGCTACAAAAAAAATAAAAATTAAGTATTTAAAACAATAGAGAGAAAGTGTTCTAACTTAAAAATAAATAGATTTTTAAATGTTAAATTCAACACCTAACCATGTTGTTATCTTAAATTAAATTATTATTGTGATTATGATTATTAAATTAAATATATATTTAATAAAATCTTATTTTGATTATTGAGTTTTAATATTATTTTATGATAAATTTAAATTAAATTATTATCATATTATAATTATTTGGTTAACTAAATTCACGATGCAACCGATGAATTTTACACAAGGAGTATTGTAACACATTATGTTACAATTTGTTTTACTATTTATTTATTATTATTATTTGTAGGCTTATACGAAGGATTTATATTAATATAAAAAAAGACTACAAATGCATCTGGCAGACTCTGGGGTCATGAGTAAAACATAAGAAGAGTTTTCCACCTCAGAACTTTCAAGACCATTAAACTAGTAGAGAACTGCCAACACCATTGTGTTGGTACAAATAGAAGCCACATAAGCCATTTTATGGCTTTCGAAAACATAAACCCAAAAGTACATTGACAACATGGATGAAAACCATACAAACGTATCGACCACAAACGAATATTAGAGCATCATCGTCCAACGACAAATAAAAACAAATAGAGGATTTAGAGATATAGATTTTTGTGCATAATCCAAGGAGCAAAATCAGGTAAGCCATGAGTATGGGTATCTGAATGAGAGGAACATGTAGTAAAATGAGAGCCTAATGAACCTATGTATTCCCTATACACCACGCCAAAACAACCAATTGAAACCATGCATACGTTTCCAAAAGAGGATGTTGCTTAGCCATGATTGGAAACAATGATAAGAATAAAAACATGAACAATAATAGCCATACAAACTAATAGAGCAGGACATAAATCCGATAACCTGTAACAAAGCTAGTCATAAGAAACAACTGTGAGATTATGCAAATTATCAACTGAAGGAATCATGGAACCACCAAGGGGGGGGGTCAGACGAGTATCTTAAGGTAGAATCAAAGACCACATAACCTTCCAACGTCACTAATATAACATTGATGTCATCCAAAAAATACTTGAGATTGTGAAAAATTCTTTTGATATCCTCCTGGCCAACACAAAACTTGTATTATCCACTCATTTGTCTCTTAAAACCATTCAAAACAAACTATTCAATTGATGGTGGATCAATAAGGAATGAATAAATTATAACCTCTGTTTCAAGTTCCTTCCTGAGACTGGGAGCCATTGAAGGCCCTCATTGCCAATTTCAAAACTATAAAAATAGGGCCTTTCACCAAATTCCTAAGATTCCATATGACGTATGTTGTTTCTTAATTCTGGAGGCACTAAATCAAAATATGTAGCCACTGATTCCCATGTGAAAATATGTCGGGTATGCAACTGAGTCGAACTAGACTCATCTCTATGCATGGAAAATTTTAGGGGCTAATATTTGCACGTGACCTAATTTTCCATGATTTTTCTAAAAACAATATTCGCCAACTTCAATTTTTTCTAAAACTGATTCACCCAGATTTTATAATATAAAATTATTTTACCTTAAAAATCGCCAACATTATATAGAGACTATATATAAAATCATTATAAATTTGAATATTTTTACAAATATATCAATAAATTTTTTATTGTTTGCATAGTAGGGTCTAGTGAGATTCTCCAATGTTTTTAAATTTCAAGATAATTTTCCATCCTTAAAATTTTCCCTACATCTACGATTGGGTTGTCGTTGGTGGTGGGGGGGGGGGGGCATGGTATATGGGAATAAACTACCTTCGATTATAGGAGTGAGACTAGAACGAGAGACACAAAGAGGAAGCCTGAGAATGGAACTAGATACACCAAACAGGACCAAGTAGTCCCCCCATCACACCACAACTAAAGTAGGGTTTGGAAACAAGGGAGGATAAATATTGGCGATAGTGAAAAACTTGATAACGACAACCATTGAAACCAGAAATGAAAACGAATGAAAAAATTGGGCACTTACTATCCCTAAACTGTAATCGACCCATAAATAGGAACTACAAAGGAGATGGAATGGATAAATTTATTGTGTGATAGAAATTGAAAGTAGGAAAAAAAAAAGCTGTAAAACTAACCCAATATTCCCAACTATGAAATAACACAAATTTACAAGGGAAAAGGTAACTAAAAACACTCAAAAGATGAGTCAGCCAATAACTGAATTCAAAAACCTTAAACCTAATACCAGATGGAAGATTTTGCAGTGTACCAACACCCATATACCAAGATGGGGCATGGGAATGAAATACCTTCCAAGTCATGACCCAATGGTGTCAAAATAGAGAGGAAAACCACCAGTTAAAATACTACGCCACATTTCGAATTATGTAATAAAATTATGAGGAACATTAACTGCAATAAAAAACACTTTGATATATACACACCATTACCCACAACATAATGAATCCATTCTATGAGAAAAACACCATCACCACCAAATGAAAAATCACCACCCTTAGTTCTTGGAATGAAAAACGATTAGTCGTTGCCACAAATTGCAGGCTTATCACCCTTAGGATCTCCAAAAAAAAATCATGAGTACCACCACAAAAGTAGGTATAAAACTCACCCTCCATTGTAAGCCAAACACCAATAAGCAGAATGCGAAGGCCAGGGTTGCGAGGGGGGGAAAATTCCTCACCCTCACCTCTCTACTCCACTATACTCCACCATCCCAATTGTAACAACATACGTGTATTTAAGACGCAAGCACGCAAGTTGGATAAGGCATGCAAGATGACCTCCATGTGCCACACCACTCTATGTAACAAACAAGTAGGGTGTGAAAACCTCCTTGATGCGGGAGCATTAAGGTAGAGCCAACAATGTGACAAGTTGGTCACATGTTGTGGCTTGGAAAGATGACTAGCAGTCCTAAGATTTTGAATACTTAAAAAAAAAAAAAAATTATTTTAGTTAACTTGGGCTAACTCAGTCATTGTAATTTGCAGAATAAAAAGAATGGTTAAATTAGGATTACTTAAGTATTTAGTTGAATAAACTATTTTGGGAACTGAATGACAGTTTCTCAACCATATGTGGATTCTGGGAAAGGATAAAACCAAACCAAATCCACCATTGTGGGGTTTTTCCATCCGTAGAGAGAAAGGAGAAAATAGAGAAGCGGAAGAAAATGTAATAACCAACCATCTGAGGGCTTAGATATGTGTTTTCCACTTCCAAATTATTTCTAAGTGTTTTGTGTTTGATCAGAAACGTTTTTTTAGAATAGTACTTTATTTCCAAGATTAATCCAAGTGTTTTGTGCTTTGATTGGGCTCCCTGTGTTAAATTATTTAGTTAAAGCTCTGTTGAAATAGAATACTTGTATTTGAGATGCACAACAAGTATACTAATCAGATTTGCAGGCACGACGGGTCTATAGACTTTTCATCCCTTGTTGAATCGAATATTGTGTTAATCGCAGGACAAAACAAATTGGGTTTTCAGGCTTGATGAGGACCGTTGGATCCAACTGATCAACGGTGGAAGATCACATCGCAGGTGGAAATAAATCGCACGTCGCTAAGGATAACGATTAATGGTTTAGTTTGCAAGCTAAATTATTTGGTTTGCGATGCGAAGTGGTATGGCAGAGGTGGAGCATGGATCGTCGGATCTAGAATAAACCAAAAACAGAGATTGCAGTGGCCATAAGTGATTTCGCAAATTACAACATTTACAATTTAATGTTGAGTTCATCGCATGGTCAATAATTTCATTTGCGATGTGAAATGGGGAGAACCACTTGTAAACACAACGCAATATTGCATCCCGCAGAAAATAAGGTTTAACTCTTAAGGTTACGTTGTAAATATTTCGAAGTGTGACTGTATGTGTTTGGTCAGAGCTGTGTGGTACCCTTCGGTAAAGAACCCTGCGTATTTGCATTGGTTGGGTTATTTGTATGGTCTGTGTGTGTTATATAAATAAGTTTTTGATTTCACATGCATATGTATGTTGCTAACTTCCAAAGTTGAACTCTGTTATGAGTAAAGGGGTTTTGGTGTTGAGTCTTAAAAACTCCATTCCACGGCGTAATTCTAATATTCTTACATCTAGTCTGCATCAATTGGTATCAGAGAAAAAACCTTCTTCCTAATTGAAGATGGAAGTGGGAAGAAGAGTTCGGGAAAGAGCTGAAGCAAGAAGAAGAGGTTGAGGAAGAGCTGGGAGAGGGCAGTAGATGAAGAACCGTGCGAAGAAATTAGAGTGTTGTTAGCACATTTGGGAGTAGTAGAAGTAGGAAGGCGTAGGGACCCTGAGGGTGGAGATGACAGTGATGATGAGACAAAGTTACAAATAGATGAGCCAGAGGATTGGCCACCAGAACTCATATTACTGAAATATGTTTTCATGGCTAGCAACAAACCAAGACCTGAGCTTTCCAATTATGATGGCAGTTTATCCACAGAAGCATTTCTGAACTAGATAAGTGAGTTTGATAAATACTTTGAATATGAGTAAATTAGTGAGGACAGGAAAATCATGTTTTCTGTCACTAAGTTGAAAGGACATGTCGCACTGTGGTGGGACAGTACATAGGAAAAAAGGAGGAGACTGAACAAGCCTTTGATTAAGAGTTGTGAAAAGATGATTTCAAAGATGAAAACCAAGTTCCTGCCTAAATATTACCAAATTTCCCTTTACAGACAAGTTCATAATCTGAGACAGAGGACAGTGACTGTAAAGGAATACACAAAAGAGTTCTATAAAATGAATTTGAGGGCTAGGTATGTTGAAGATACCCCTGAGAAGATAGCCAGATTTGTGAATGGTCTCCAGATGGAAATATTGGATGATATCATTATTCTTTCCCTAAAAAATATAGAGGAGGCATACCAGTGTGCTTTGAAGGCGGAAGAAAATATTACCAGGAAGTAGAATGCAAGAAGAGGACGTGGTTCCCGTAGAAGAAGAGGACAGTCCTATGGCAGAGGTAGAACTACCGAAAATAATGAAGAAGGAAATAGTTCAAAAACTTTAGGACAAACTGAGAAGGAAGGTAACACCAGAGGTGGAAGGCCATACCAGTGAGGAAGAGGTAATGGCTGATTTAGAGGAAATAACTACCCAGTGTTACAAGTGTCACAAATGCGGACACAAGTTTTTTGAATGTCTTGAAAATGAACCAGCGGGACAAAGGGGAGCATATGTTGCTCAACATGATGAAGCAGAGGAAATGCCACAAGAGGTGGAGAATTTGCCTGAAATAGGAGAGGCCTTAGATTTGAAAAAGAACTATATAAGGAGGTGGCTGACTTGGCACAGAGGAAAGCATTGTTCTAGACTATGTGTAAGTCACATGGAAAATGATGCAAATTGATTATAGATAGTGGAAGCACCGATAACCTGGTAGCCACTGAGATGGTGGAAAAATTGGGTTTGAAGAAGTCGAAGCACCTGAATCCCTACAAGGTGTCTTGGTTGGATAAAGGACACCAACTGTTGGTTGATGAGCAGTGCGAGGTGGAGTTTCACATTGGAAAGTATAAGGAAAAGATAACTTGTGATATTATTCCTATGGACGTGTGCCATATTCTTTTGGGTAGACCATGGAAATATGATAGAAAGGATGTCCATGATGGGGAGTAGAATTGTTACAGATATGTGAAGGATGGGATAAAACATATGCTAGTCCCCATAAAAGAAGAAGATATTGCAGAAACCAGTGGTACTAAAACACTGTTGATAGGTGGGAAGGATAGGTGGGAAGGATTTCTTGCATTAGATTGAGGAGAATGAAGTGAATTATACAGTTTTCAGGAGGCCAAGAGAAATATTAATGAATACAGAAATCATTGATTTGCATGTGGAAATACAACACATGCTGCAAGAGTTTAGTGATATTGCGGTAGATTATCTACCAGATAAATTACCACCGAAGCAGAGCATTAGTCACCATATTGATTTTATTCCAGTATCCAATTTGCTGAACAAGGCTTCTTACCAGATGAGTCTGAAATACAATGAGGAGATTAGGAAGCAAGTACAGGAATTGTTGGATAAAGGACTAGTTCAGGAGAGTTTGAGCCCTTGTGTTGTTCTGACCATTTTAGCTCCCAAGAAAGGAGGTGAATGGCAGGTGTGCACTCGTTCCCAGGTGATAAACAAGATCACAATTAGGTATAGGTTTCCTTTACCCCAAATGGATGATATGATGGATTGTCTGAGTGGAGCAGCGTATTTTTCAAATATAGATCTGAAAAGCAGCTATCACCAGATTAGTAATAGAGAAGATGATGAATGGAAGACAAATTTCAAGACCAATGAAGGCTTATATGAGTGGCTGGTCATGCCATTTGGGCTGAGCAATGCACCCAGCACATTAATGCATTTGATGAATGAGATGTTGAAATAATTCATTGGTAAGTTTGAGATTGTATATCTGGATGATATACTTATTTTCAGCAAGACGAAGGAAGAACATTTTCAGCATTTCAGGTATGTGCTAGAAAAATTACAGCAAAATAAATCGTTAATGAATTTGAAAAAATGTTCTTTTTTCAAGAAAGAATTAATTTATCTAGGCTTTGTAATTTCCGAGAATGAATTGAAGATGGACCCAAAGAAGGTTGCAACCATAGTTAGCTGGCCATCTCCCAAAATTTTGTTTGAAGTAAGAAGTTTTCATGGATTGGCAAGTTTCTATCAGAAGTTCATTAAGAACTTCAGTGGTATTTTTGCACCTATGTTGTATACCATAAATAAAAAAAATCATCCTTTTCATTGGATAGAATCTGCTGAGAGGAGTTTTCACTTTTTGAGGAAAAAAATCACGGAAAAGAAATCCTAAAGTTGCCAGACTTCAACAAAAGTTTCCAAGCTCGTTGTGATCCAAATGGGACAACCATTGGTGCAGTACTCACCCAATAAGATAAGCCAGTAGCATACTTCAGCGAGAAGTTAAAAGAGAGCAGGAAGAAGTATACATCTTATGACAAAGAATTTTATGTAGTCATCCAAGAATTAAAGCATTAGAGACATTATTTGTTGGCTAATTAATTTGTCTTATTTTCAGACAACTCTGCGTTACAATGTATTATGCAGCAACACAAGCTGAATCATAAAAACGTGAAGTGGGTGGAGTTCTTGCAGAGTTTCACATATTTTTTGAAACACATTAGTGGCCAGGGAAACAAGGTGGAAAATGCGTTGAGAAGGAGGAGTTTGATATTTCAAGAAAGCGCAGTGCAAGTGTTGGGATTTGAGCATCTCAAAGACTTGTATGAAGTGGAGGAATATTTTAAGGAAGCTTATGAAGCTTTCCAAAACCCACTATTGAGAGACAATAGTCCATGGTTGGAATATAACATGCAGGAGGGGTTGTTGTTCAAAGGAGGACAATTGTGTATTCCAAAATGTTCTATGCAAGAGAACTTAATCCAAGAAAAACACAATGGAGGTTTGGCCAGACATTTTGGCATAGATAAGACTTTGGATCAGTTGAGCCACTTTTACTATTGGCCAAGAATGCGAAGGGATGAACATAGATTCGTGATCAGGTGGAAAGTGTGCCAACATGCAAAGGGACGCATCTAGAATGCAGGGTTGTATACACCCTTACCCATTCCGAACAGACCATGGGACTTAGTCAGCTTGGAATTTGTTTTGGGTCTACCAACGGGGATTTGATTCCATCATGGTGGTGGTGGATCGTTTCACCATAATTACACATTTCATTCCATGCAGAAAGACAAGTGATGCCACACATGTAGCTCACTTTTTCTTTATAGTGATAGTCAGATTACATGGCTTTCCAAAGTCCATCATCTCAGACAGGGATGTAAAGTTCACAGGCCATTTCTAGCGAACATTGTGGAAGAAGTTAGACACCAAACTAAATTTCAGTTCTGCTTATCATCCATATTCAGATGGGAAAATTGAAGTTATGAACAAGAGTCTGGGAAATCTACTGAGGAGTCTGGTTGGTGAAAATTCCAGACAGTGGGATTGTGTGCTTGCACAAGAGAAATTTTCTTACAATGACTCATCCAACAGAAGCACAAGTAGAAGTCCTTTACAAATCCTATATGGAATGCACCCATGTGGAGTATTTGAGTTGCGGGATTTGGGACAGTTAGAACACAAGAGTGCTAATGGAAAAGACTCCGATACAATAAAATGCGATCTACATGAACATGTCAAATTGAAACTACAAGATAGTAGCCAAAAATATAAACAATGAGCAGATTTGAAAAGGCGGGAGGTAAAATTCAAAGTAGGAGACTTGGTATTGACACATTTGTGCAAGGAGATGTTTCCTAAAGGCCAACACAACAAATTAAAGCTGAAAAATATCGGGCCTTGTATAATTCTTCGGAAGTTTTCTGAATATTCTTACGAGTTGCAGTTACCTCCAGGTGTAGGAATATCACCCATATTTAATGTGGCAGATCTGTACCCATACATTGTTGTTAATGAAGAAGACAATTCAGAGAGATGAACATGGGACACCCAGGATTAAGAGAGAGAATGGATTAAACAAATGCCTCTAGCACAACCTTTGGAGATTGAACAGATTTTGGACCCACAGGTGGCCAGGAAGACACGAAACAAAGAATATTTAAAGTATCTAGTCAAATGGAAGGACCATCTTCTATAGTATTATTATTGGTTGGACGCTGCCCAAATTCAAAGCATAGGGTACTCTATTGAAGGGCGCATGGATAGGAGCCATGAATTTAATTTACTCCGGGAGCCTGATGTAGGACTATTAAGGTAGAGCCATCAATGTGACAAGTTGGTCACATGTTGTGGCTTGGAAAGAGGACTAGTGGTCCTAAGAATTTGAAGACTTAAAAAAAAAGTATTTTTCTTAAGTTATCTTGGGCTAACTCAGCCATTGTAATTTGCAGAATAAAAAGAATGGTTAAATTATGATTAGTTAAGTATTTTGTTGAATAAACTGTTTTGGGAATTTAATGATAGTTTCTCAACCATATGGGGATTTTGGGGAAGGATAAAACCAAACCACATCCACCATTGTGGGTGTTAGTCATCAGTAATTTTTTGCTTTCTATAGATGACGAAATGTTTATCCCAGATTTCTAGAAACAAAATTCATAAATATTGTGACTTCTAGAAATCTCACTGCCTTCATTATCCTTAGGATAAAATTTTCACTATTCTACTACTCTATCAAAGCATGGCCAGCCTATCACTCCCAGAAGACCAAATCATGGACTTATGCCACTCATTCTCACTATGTTTTCCACCCCTGATCTTCCCACTTTATTTTTGTTTGCCTAACCCTTCTACTTACACCTTGGATTTCCAAGTAGCCTAACCTTTTCCCCTATTCACCAAATGGCTCAAGCATTGGTGGTTTTAACCTACCTTTCTAACATCATTAGATAAATAAAAGTTATCAGTTTCTAGGATTGAAATGCATAAAGGTTTGTCAATGCTCTTTTTTACACCTACAAACCCTAAGTTAAGTGTTCAGCCAAAGGCCAAGTCCAAAAAGCCTCCCAATAGGTCATGTAGGCTCTCCTAGGTTACTCATTATTTTGATTTTAAAAACTCACTATTTTACATGTGCCCAATGATGAAATCAAATGAAAAGGAGGGTGAGCTTATGGTTGTCCAAAGGGTATTAAAAAAAACCTTTAAGAGAAACCTCCTTTGATCAGAGCATTAATTCTGCAAAAGGACAGTTTCCCATCTTAAAACATTTCTGTAGAAATGGTTTGTGATGGTTATCAGCAGAAGAGGGGCAAGGTGAGAAGCCAAATTCCTCAAGGATATTCAAAGCAAAGGGAAGGAAACATGCCAATGAACAAAGAGAATGAAGCTTTTTATAACTGAGTGGAAAAAAATATGTGAACCAGCAAGGAGTCCATGCAAAGGATCACAAGGACAGAGGTACATAAGCACCACCAAGCATAATTGAAGATTCATTGAAAAAAGAAATGAAGGTGAGAGACCTCCTTGATTACAGTAGGAAAAAGTTAAAAAATGATACTAGAGGATGACTTACTTGGTTTTTCAAGACAACGTTGTTTCACTCCACCAAAGGGAGAAATTCTAAAGAGTATCAGTATGAAGGAGCCTAAAAAATTTCAAAGTATAGTCAAAGGTCTTCAAAATGGTCAAAAGAAGGAAAACAGGAGGTTAAGTTTCAAATAAGAAATAAAATTGAGCATAATTTATACTGTTGAGTGATTAAGGAGTCAAAATCCAAAGGAAGTTTAAGAAGATCAAAACACTGTGTTATGGCACCTACATCAAGCAGAAGTGACCAAAGGGAGGTAATGACAAGCTAGATCAAAGATGGCTAAGGTCACTGTGTAGGACAGATTCATTATACCTCTGGAAAATCAGTGAAAGGGGAATAAAATCATATTTTCAAGATCACCCACAAAGAGATCACTTTTTAACGTGTCTAAAGTCACCTCTTGCAAAAAGGTAAATAAAATATCAGTAAAAGGATAAAAAGTAAACATTAGAAAAGGTGGGTTTTGGTTTTAATTTATTTATCGAACGAGATAAAACCATCGTCATTCACCACTCAACACCGTTTTTCACTTGCAAAAAGAAGTAAGAGGTTTTCAAGGAGAAATTCTAGGTTTCTGGCAAAGTTTCAGGCAGGAGAAGCCCTGCGCTATGCTCCTGTAAATTTTTGCTATGTCCCTGTGGGTTCCCTCTGTGTAAATTACAACTGGGTGTTGCACTCTTGTAGCAGCGCACTATGCGTTCACCGCATGCAGGACCACCTGACGTCGTTAATGCCTTGCATGACACTGTTTAGTATAGAAGCCTGACCACTCCGCCCAGGCGCTATGCACTGCATGCATTCAGCACAGAGGCTTGACACCGTGCAGTCTCTGCCCGTGTTGCACTCTTACCCTGCTTGTCCGCCATGCAGAAGGAAGGCTCGACTGGCTCGAAACTTGTTTCACCTGACAGCGGTGTACAAGGAGACTCGACTGCATTCAGGCTCTACCTAGGAGGAGACCCGACTATGTTCAGGCTCTTCCCATGAGGAGACTCGACTGCGTTCAGTGTCTTCCACACTATGCATTGGCCGTTCAAGCCTACCTATTAGAACTTGACACCTTGTGCAGCTCTACTCGCGTTGCACTCCTATGCTATGCATTCAGCCTGGAAGTTTTTTAAGCCAGTGCAGCCCTCAAAATTGCTCCAGACCGCTCCACATTCTTGCTTGGCATGTCCTGAAGGTTCTGTAAGAGGCAGATAATGAAAAGGAAACTTTTGAAGACAGAGGCAGTGAGCCATATAGCAATGAAGAAAAATATGACAAGGCAGGAGATATATAAGTTAGTGAAGATGACAGTGATCATAATGAATGTAATGAGGACATTACAGGGGATTGTAAATATTTTTAGGACAATGAAGAAGCTAACTAAGGTACCTATAGCAGTGACCCAACAGGAAAATAAAAATGACAGTCAAGAGACACGCAAATTTTGATGGGAAAAACAATGACACTGATGAAGAAGACAATTTAGAACAAAATAACATTGAAGAAGATATGGAAGAGGATGGAAATGAAGATAAAAAAGCACAAGACAGTGATGAAGAAAATGATAAAAACACCTCTAATAGTGACAACAAAGAGAATGATAATGTTGCAGATATAGAGGATAACAATGCAGAAGATATGGAAGGGGATGAAAATGATGAAGATCATGATAGTGATGATAGCATGGGGGAAAATGAAAATACCTCTCAAGAGGTCAGTCAAGAATAAAATGAAGAATAAATGAATACAAATATCATTGATGTAAGGAAAGATAGTCTTAAGGTCAGCCATGAAGAGAACATTCTAGTAGACAAATTTGATTTTCCAACTCTCACTTATCAAAAAGGATCAAGGAAAGTGTTTGCTGCCTCCAAAAGGCAAGGGAAATTGCCATCTACATCAGCTAAAAGGCTTGAAAAGGGCAAAGAAAATACGAAAAAGGATAAGAAAGGTAAGGGAGACAAGAAAACTATTCAAAAGCCACAATTGATTGACCTAGATAGTGATAATTAAGATGAGGAGGTGGCCATTAAACTACTACTCCAAAGCAAATATGCACAAATCAAGGAGTGGGAGAGGGATTTTGAGATGGCACAAAGTATCATTCAGTACAACAAGAATGAGCACAAGTATTTCAAGAATATAAAGAGGGGCCTTGCTCTCCGGAAAAAGATGACCAGACATTATGCCATGAAAAAAAACTTGTTAGTGCCAAACTGAAGGAAGCCCTCATGGAAATTCAAGCACTAAAAGAAGAAAAATTCCAAGATAGGCTTGAAATATTTTCACAAGACTCTCTACAGGTCTCCCAAAACCCATGGGGCACTCATCTACCAATTTTGTGAGAATTTTGACAAGTTTTTGTTTTTTGCTAATTTTGAGGCCAAGCGGGTGGCACACATGGTGCTACGATCTTTTTAAGAGCATATTTAGGAGGAAAGGCTTAAATTTTTGTAATCCTCATCATAATAATAACATGATCATAAATTTTCAGATCAATTGGAGTTGTTTTGGTCCTCAAAAAGGGTCAAAATACCCTAATTTTCACCTTTCTGCCTACTTTTCAGGACATGTGCTGCACCTTTACCAGCCTTGGAATTTTTAATTTTTGAATATGTTTGTAGAGGTTATATTAGAGAACCAAGGGTAGATCTAAAAATTAGACTTCAAGGTATTTCCAACGAGCCATCACGGAGCCTTTTCCAACATCGGGAAGGCCTTCAAAACACCGCGCAAGATGACCCATTTTTCCTGTTCCTGTGCCATGCCCTTGGCATGGAATTTCCTCCTAAAACACAGTACTGCACCCTTAGCAGAGGGAAAGTCAAAAATTTATGCTTGGGATGTTTTAGGAGGCTTTTCAGACGTCAAATATCATTTTATTTTCTAAAAATGTCTGAAAATATATTTTGTGCCTTGGGCCTTGCAAGGTCTCAAGGACAATAGTGACGTTTCTGATTAGCCAATAGGCTTCTAGATACTCTATTATGTTTTTATCCTCCTTTCTGATTAAATAGAGCATTGAGGATTCATTGTAAATGTTGGCTTTTGATGAGTTTTGAGAGCAATACATGGTTCTTTGAGGTTGAAGAGAAATTTGGTGTTATGGAGCTTGTGAATGATTTGCTTTGATTGATGATGATGAAAGTTTTCTTGCAGGATCCCTGAGCTTGGTGAATGGTGATGTGTGTCTAATTTTTTCATGTTTTCTTTTTTATCATTATGTCCATATTTCTATGTTGCAGTAGATCAGAAAAGTATAGGATAATAAATGTTTTTTGAGGCACCTTAGTCCTCTGGTTTGCTACTGTCTTTATGTTTTCATCTGTTGGGTGTGTTTAAGGAATTATTAGTTGCTCCTTATGCCTCTTTATGCTTGTTTATTTCATCAATGGATTAATATGCTAGTTTAAAAATATGTTTTATGGCAAGCCCTTCTTATTTGATGTTATCTAGACTCTATTTTGAAATCTCTCTTTGAAGTATTACTTATTAGGTTACGTCAAGGAGGTCTTGTTCTGATCTTGCCCTTTTTCCATGCCTATCATTTTGCCTCAAAGTTCTTTATAGCTTGATTGATGATGTATATGATTTCCCTCTTCATTGGTTAATGCTATTTGTCATCTTATATGTTTTCAAACTTTCTAAGTGAAATAACTGAAGTTAGATAGAATTTCTTGCTTTCTGTGTTTCACTAAATTGTTCATCTTGAATTTCTATTTGTTTAAAATATTGTCATTGAGTTAATGGTTTGCCCTATCTCATGATTATTATATTTTTCTTTTTATTATTTGAGACCTTCTTGTTTATTGGTATATGACAAAGGATTCTTAACTTCCCTTTGACCTACCTTGTTTTCCCAACTTAATGTCCATTTCATTTCACACATAACCTTAAAAGATCCATTGACTACACTTGATTTTCCCTGTCATGCACTCTGACTCATTGCTGAGATATCCATGACTTTCATAGAATCCATAGCCTAATTATTTTATGACCTCTCACTCCACCTATTCTACTTGATCATTTTACCCTACCAACCAAACAAATAGAACCCTAAACTTCACAACTATCCTAAAATCAATCGTCTAGAGAAAAAAAGTTCACATCCTTTGCATACAATAGAGAGAGCCCTCTCTGAGTTAGGAAGGTGAGGTCATAGGAATCCAAAGACTGGTTCCATGTTACCCTGTGCATTTGGTCTACCAATCTGCTAAATCACGAGACCCTAAAATTTTGGCGATCACGGTGGGACCTTCTGAGTAACTTCATGCTTAGATATTACTTAAAATATTCAGAAACCTTTGACAGATAGTATCTAGTGGTTCATCACCACCTCATCGCCACACTAACATTCTGGCTATCACGGTGGGACCTTCTGAGTAATTTCATGATTAGATATTGCTTAAAATATTCATAACCCTTGACAGATAGTATATGGTGGTTCATCACCACCTCATTGCCACACTAACATTCTAGCGATCACGGTGGGACCTTCTGAGTAAGTTCATGCTTAGATATTCCTTAAAAGATTTAAAAACCCTTGACAGATAGTATCTGGTGATTCATCGCCACCTCATCGCCACACTAACATTCTGGCAATCACAGTGGGACCCTTGAGAAAAAAGCATCCTAAGCCCTCTTTATAATCTCAGAAACACTCATGTCAAGTAGTATCTATTGATTTATCACCACCTCATCGCCACACTAACATTCTGGTGATCATGATGGGACCTCTGAGTCAGTGAAAATATATGTATCCCTTAGGACTTTAGAGACCCTTATCAAATCATAGAGAACTCAAACTGTCAGCTAAGAGTAGAGTCTGGTTGTTCCATCATCCTAGAAAAATGATGAATCAGTTGTATGACACTCTCACAAAACCTAGGGATACATAAAGAAACTCAGAAAACCCCAAAAAATCCTTAGATTGGTTTATTGTCAGTTATTGGTGGTGGACCATAAACATACATCCTTAAAACAACAAAAAATATCCACCTAGCGACTCCACTAGCCTCCAATAGGCCTATTAATTCACCACTTCTCATTTAGACTCCCTAGGACTGTATCAAATCAGCCCTCAGAAGTTTAGAAGCCTAGTTCTACACTATGAGAGTTTAGCAAACACTAAGAGAGGCCAGCCTTCCGAAAACAGTCCTAAACTTTTAGCCTCTCTAAATTTTGAGTTTGAAATTTGGCTTCACAAAGGATCAGTACTAGATCTCATCTGGACCCAAATCCTCCTACCATAGTTGATGACCTAGAAAAGATTTTGTGGCAAACTTATAAATCTGGAAACTTAGCCACTGTTAGGACTATTCATAGAGAAAGCTCAGTCCCTGAACATCTTACAAATTTTCAAGATCCCCAGTTTGACTTTCACCATACAAAGAACCTTTTAAGAACCAAGTCACAAACTGATATTGACCAGACTGACCTTGAGCCCATATATTTTGTAATGTTCCCAAAATTAGCATGGATCTAATTGGAACATTAATTTTTCTTATATCAGCTAGGAAGTGAATAAATGGGTAAGGAGGCCCATGAATAGGAATAAAATACCTCATATTATGAAAGGGATCATCAGAGTAGCTCTATTTTTCTCCCTCAAGTGTGAAAAGGGGAAAATTCATGAGGACCAGGTCAAGTTTGACTAAGTCAACAATGCTACCATAGAGGGAGTGGATCACTTTGATAGAAAACGTAGTGTGAATGGGGGAGAAATAATTTGGTGGAGGAAACCCTAATGTGTGGGGGCCAAGGAAAGAAGGCTTTGATTTGTATAAAGAGAGGCCAAGGTAGCAATAGATATATGTTATTGAGTATAAAATTTGGTCTGCATGACTATTTGATTCCTTCAGTTGCTTAACTGAGATTGTTGTGCTGCTTAGCACAAGGGATTTCCTGTTTAGGAATCCATCTCCCTTCTTGAGAGGCCTCTTGAGGGATTTTACTTCATTCTCCAAATTTCAAGCTCAAGGCCAAACCACCTCCTTCAGCTACAACATTATTCTTGTAGAAGGAAACATTGTGTTGCAGGGTGTTGCAGTGGAGGGTTCGACAACACCATTTCCTTGGCTTATCTTTCAGAAGAGGGAGCTTCTATTCCTCTGGGAGGCTAGTGAGTAAGTTTCAAGAGCTGATTGCACATATTTGGCATCAGGCCAAGCACTTACGATTTCCTACAGCGCAGTCCATCCCCTTGACTGCGTTATTTCTGAGTGTATTTGCAGTGGGGGTTTTCTCCACTATTTTGGAGGGTGATATATTTAGTGATTGGATCAGCCTTTCACCTAAAAGATCCATTGGATGAGATTCAACCATCATATGCAACATTTTCAGTTATCTTCATCCATTTCTTGAGTTGCAGCTGCTACTCAGTTTTTGTGACTGCAACTCCGACATTTTGGCCATTGTGTATATTTCAGCCAATCCTTCTAGGATTGACTTGACATTGTTTCCAGGGGTTTAGAGCTTTTCTCCACATATTATTTGAGCCATACATTTCTAAATCCATGTATTGACATTCATTATGTTGCAGTGCCTCTTATAAACTGTGCAGTGATAGCCTTGGCTTCTCCATATGTAGTAGTGTATTTCATATTTCTTGTACATGCTCCTTTGAGGTTATTTTTCCTAAGCTTGAGTGATAATTTCCTCAAGATATTGTACACATTATGCTGCTATAACATTAATAAGATGGCTATGAGTTCTTCTGTGATTTTCTGAAGTTGATGCAACACTACTCTTTCATTTTTGTGTTTTACATATTGCTGGATCTCCACATTTGGAATATCTTAAGATATTCCCTATAATGTATAAATTCCCTATTTTGGGATATTACAGTGGTACCAAAGCATGGTATTTGGCTCAGCCTGAGCTTCAACCATAAGAAGATAGAAGAAATCAAGATGATGAAGAGGATGAGAATTCTCTCATCAGTTTTCAAATCCAGAAATGAACTCTCCAAGGAGGTTAAGAAGATGGAAGAAGGAGATGAGGAAGGACCATGCACTTCCTACTCTCACCAAGAAGAAGACATGAAGCATGAAGAACACTTGGAATTTGAAGTTCTAAGTGAATACTTTTTGAATACCGAGTTAAACCTAGAGCCTTCAAAGAGACTCTAGCTTTACCACAATTTATTCAGCTGAAGGAAGAGAGAAGACCCTATAGCTATGGGATGATGAGAGGCAATAGATTTCTATTGTCCAATTTTGATGGATCACTCACATGTGTAGCAGAGACTTTGGTGATGAAGCTAGAGGCTTTATTCCTGCTACATCCTGTAGTATATAGAAAGGATATAGATATTGCAGTGCTGTACCTTGAAGGTGAGGCAAATACTTGGTGGTTTAGCCATTGGAGCCATGCAAGGGTATCTATTCTTGTTGAGTTTTATCAAAGGATGATCAGAATATTTGGCCAAAGGAGGGAGGAGCCCTCACCACCAGTTGAAGAGGCATATACCAACGTTTTCACAGTTAGGGAGGAGCATCCTTCAACTTCAACAGTTCGGGAAGCCAACACATTGGAGGAGGAAGCCCTTACAGCCATAGAAGATGCTTGCAATATTTCCAAAGGTATTCTAGAATTTACATCTCTTATCATTTCAACAAACATTATGGATGGGTCTACATCATTGCATGTTGTTGATCTAGAGTAGAAAAATTGCACTGCGCTGTGCAACCTTGAATCATTCAAGGGAGAGATGAACCATCATCCTCATGAGCCATTCTTGATTTGCATACCACACTTGAGGTTGGGGTTTGAAGACTTGGAGGAAGAAGATATAGATGGTAGACATCTTGAAGTGAAAAAAAATTTCTCCTTTCTAGATGACACTTTATCAATGAGCACTCCCCAGCTCAAAGATAAACTTCTACCCGCAACAGGTCCATAAACTTATTGGTTTTGGGAGGCCATTGATGAAGAGGAGGTCTCATGGAAATATCCCATTAGAGATGCACTTCAACATTTCATGAAGTGCAAGGTTCATCAACACATGGGGGATGGTAGCCCTCATGGGAGGAGTACCAAGGTGAAAGATGGGAGGAGACATCCACAAATGATTGAGTGGATTTGGATGAAGAGAAAGAGGCTAGTAAGACACTTACAGATCTATGACACCGGGTAGTAGGAGGCTTGGCTGCGCTGGTTACTCTTGAATGAGTTTGGCCATCACTTGGCATACACTCTTCCTAAGGGTATGGGGATGGAGAAGATGTGGCAGGATGTTTGCATCATTAAGTAGAAAAGAGTATGGACGCATGGTGTTGATGTGACATTCATATCGTTCATTATGTCTTCATCACATGTCTTTTATAATGAGAGCATGAGGATGCAAAAAACAATTTTGTTGCTTGGGTTGTATTGGAGAGGGAAAGGGAAAATTTGCTCTCACAGTTGTATGATGTTGTAGGACTAGGAGATGGCACTATCATGGTGCAAAGGGGCTACTCCTTGGCCTTAGATGAATAGGAATTAGTTCCATTTTGGGAGGAATTTCCTAATTACAGCAACATTATTGGATAAGTCTTTGATAAGGATCATGTCAAAGAAATGAGTTATGGGTTGGAAAAATCCTATTTGCATATGCCAACAGTGCTGTTCCTTTGGAGCATGAAATTACTCATTCATTCATGCATCACTTTACCTTCAACAAATGGTGAGAATGTTTTTTTTTAATCTCTTTATTATGTAACACAATACTTGCATCTTCTTACCATTATCATACAGTGCAGTGATCCACAAGAGGGAAAGTTTATTGATGAGCCCCATAAACAAAATTTTTCCAACTATTATGATCGAGACAACCATCCTTTGTACAACCATGTGCAAGTGTTTGATTATTTCTTGTATGCTCAGTTGGCACATTCACTCATTTACTATTCACTAGTAGATGTGATGATTCACACAACTAGCCATTTAACAAAACACCACTTGCCATGCTATTTTCTAAAGTTGCAATGGGAGAGACTGCGCTGTGTCTACTTGATACATTGTTTGTATCATGCAACATCATGTAAAACATTTAAAAAACTTCTCATTTGGATACATATGATGATCATGTCCTATTCACCATGGATGAGATGTTTTGGGCTAGCTTGTTCTTCAATGTTGGAGAGGAGATCCTTGGAGGATTGTTCTTCATTTTGCCACTTAAGGGAAATTGATGCAGGAATTCTGCTAGAAAGCACATCCCGCATATACCAACACAACTGCTTCACAAAATCTGAAAATGCTCAAAGTTTCTATAACAAAATCATGAAAAACATTAAGCTCAATTTTACATGAAGGCAAAAAGAGCCATACAAATCAACTCCCTTAACTATATTTAAAATTCCGTGGCCAGATATTACATTGGGCGGAATCTTGGATCTTGGCCCTTTAAACCACTCCTCACTCACTCCACTCTTAACTATCTCAGCTCTTCAACTATTCAAGTGTGTTCTCCTCACAAAAACCACTCATATCTATACATAAATAATTAATTTAATTCATTCCAAAAATCTCTCCACCTAATCCTCAACTAAATCTAATTTAAATTCAATTTAGGTGTGGACTCAACTAAGTCCCGTACATAGCATTCCTACTCCCTAAATTTTCTACCTAATTCTATTTTCTCTCATATCCTTTTAATTAAAAGAATATTTACAAAATCCTCACTTTTATAATTTATCTCCTATTTCATTTAAAAATAACAAATTAATTAATAAAACAATTAAAATGTCACACCCTCCTTTATTACATAATTAAAAATGAAAATTGGCCTTGATGCTCCTGCATCAGACTCCCAAGGTTGAAATTAATCATGATCGCCTCATCATGTGTTCGGATCTGTGTATGCCTAGATCCCATATCTTGTGCTGCAACTTCCCACTCGTCGCTGCTTCTATCTGTTGTTCTTCTCCAGGTCTCCAAACTTTATGCTGCATCGCCCCACTGGCTATGCTTTGACAATCTTCTGCTGTCTTTCTTTTGCTACTTTTTCTTTGTTTTACTGTTGCTAGCCTTTTCTGGGATATATTCATCATTATCCTCCTAATTAGTTCAATTGCTCGATCCAATAGATTTCCTTTAGTATCAACAATAAAACCTGTACCCACAAAACAATTGTTAGAATAAAAAACATAAGGCTTCAGTGCCCCTTTCTCTGCTGCTGGCAACATTTCAGTATGCTACTCTGAAATTCCCTCCTGCATCAGCACATCAGTATGATGATTCAATTCCTCTGTGAGACTATCAGTTAGTCCCTCCTCCACATCATCTGTTTGAAAAATGTTTCCCTGTTCTGTTTCTTTCAATAACTTTCCCTGAAAATAGGTCCTCTGCTTTTCCAACTCTCTCCTCTGAAGATCTAACTTCCGATATCACTGAACAATCTCAACTGGAGTAGAACTTGGAAATTTTACACAACTTCCCATACCTTCATTTTCTATTGACCAATCATCAGATGGTCCTTCTTCCCCCACTTCAATATTTTGCTGAATATTTCCATAAGACCCCTCTGTCTTTAATTCCTCCTAAGATCTTTCTATCTCAGCATCATTCTGAATAGATTTCAGATTTAACTCTTCTTCCTTAACAAACTTCAAAGTTTGTCCAACACCCTGTGATATGCCTGCCATCACACACAAATCATTAGTCTCAAAAACATAAGACCTTGTGGTCTCACTAGATGCTTCAGTAGACATCTCTCTTTGCTATTGTGAATCCTTTCATTTGATTCAATTCTTCTGTAGATTTCCCTTCAGTCTCATCACTAATTCCATTCTCCCTCTGGAAATATTCCTAAATTTTCTTGGTTTCAACATCATTACATTGTAAAATTTTGTCAGCAATCCCATTAAACAAATACACTTGTTTACCTCCTTGGAAGTTTCCTTTAGCATTTCCACTTTGTTCCTGCTCCATAACAGCTTCGACTTGCTGTCTTATCCCGAACAAGAAGTCATTTGTTATTTCTTCCTGTTGTAACCAATCAACACATTCCTTCTCTAAAAGGAATTCTCTACCAGAATTTACCTCAATAATTTCATTCTCCTTTGTGACAGTTCCATCAGACTGCTCACCATCTTTCACACATCCTGCAAACATACATAAACTGTGAGAACATATGTAAGGCTTCATGGCCTCATCTATTTCTCTCGCCATTACCTCTTCAGATGCTTCTGAACTATCCCAATAGTTCATGAGATCTTCCTCACTGATCTCTTCACCCAGAATTTTGCCATGTTCCAGGCCACAAATGGAAACATCCAATTTTAACTCAGCCTCTCTGAGTTCTTCGCAACTCAACATCTGCTCGAGCTTCGTCAGCTCCTCCATCAACTGTATGTTTACCTGCTTTTCCCTCTTTGCGTGTAGCTTCTGCCACTTCACCTTCTTTCTCATGGTCCAACCATGTGTCTGGTATCTCACATTTTCCTGCAACAACTCCATTAAAAATTCAAGGTGAATTGTTATCTCGGCCTTCTCCCTCTCATACTCTTCATTAGATCTCCGAAAATGACTATCAACAGTCATCTTCCCCTCCTTTTTTAACTCCATCTGTTCACGTGTGGAATTCATTTAAGCCACTTCCCCGAAATCCTTCACACTTGTCATTCATCAAAATGAAACTTCTCCTCCTGCGCTTGGCTTTTCTTTGTCCTAGGACCAAACCTTGGCAACCTTTTTGCTACAATTTGCTGCAAACAACACCTTAGCATGCATGTGTTAATTGATATTAACCCAAAAGGGCTGAAAACCCACATTCACACTCTCAGATGCATATAAAAATGCATTTCAAATTAATGCCCCAATAAAATTTGAAATTTGGCAAACCCGCCAAACCCACAAACACACACTCTCTTCAATTTTCCAAATAAGAATGTACCTCAATTTTCACAATCTGGGCAATCTCAATTTAACATGCGGAAGCTATATTACTTAAACAATGATTATAGAACCATTGGAATACCCATTTCAATTGAAATTGAACCAACATTAGAACGTTTCCACAAATCAAAGGTTCAGATTCCATCCTCACCTCAAAAGAGCTTGAACCAACATTCGAAGTTTACAAAACTTCATTTAAATGCGCCACAACCAACATATATCCACATCTCCAAATCAAATGTTATGAATATTTACTAAGCTTTGGATTTCAAGACCCAATTCAATGGACTCTTCCTTCTCTGGATTAACTCTCAATTGCCAACAACTGCTGTTTCGGACCCATACACAATGGTGAATAAACAATTATCAATAAACATTTCATGAAATGCTCACGACAACACCAACACCAAAGTAATACTTGGTCCCAGCAATTAACACATAGCAATTCAATTTATCATTTACAAGTGAGGCGATACCACCGGTTTAGCGCCTCAAATCATTCTTTACTGCTCAACACTCATTGAAAGTTTTTCATTATCGAATTTCTATTTGATTCACGGTTTCACTAACCCAGCATTTTCTCGGCTATTTCTAATTGAAATCTCACAATAATAATAAATCTGGATTTCAATAACACTTGGGCTCATAATTTAACTTACCATTTTAAACAATACGCTGCTTCGTGGATATAATGCCAGTAATTATACCTCTTGCATATCTGCAATCGATGTGTTCTTTCCCTTCACGATTCTGCATCCGAATCTCTGCATCCTTTATTACAATGTATTCTTCCCTAATGCGCACAGAGATTAAACAACTTCTGTGTCCATCTTCTGCCGTTGCACATTCAATTCAAATATGCGAATGCCACTACTCACGGTTCTATTTACTTTTTTCCATTGCTATGCAAATGTGTCTCTATTTTGAAGTCAATACTGCAGATTCACGGCATCTCATAGACCTTCCATAGCATGCTGAGTTCTAAATTTCATATTCTCCAACTGAAAATATAAGCCATCGCATCAAATGCATCAACATTAATACTGAACCCAACGGATATCCATTCAATCAAATCCAATTTCACATACCTTGTAACCTCTGTGCCTTCAACCAGGACTTCATGGAGTTTGGTTTCATTTCACTCCTATCTATTTCACAATTCAACCCTCGATTTCTTAACAAATGGTTCATTCCGACTTTTGAACGCATGGTTCTAAATTCCGTTGGTTCTGTGCTTCCGTTTGATTCTGTAATTCAATTCTCAATTCATCGAACTTTCCAACGCTTGCATAAAAAAATTATTGGTTCAATGAATCCAGTGCTCCTTCTTTTCACGATTTCTTCTGCATCCAGACTCTACACATCGACTTACAGTTCTGGACAATCGGGTCTCCTGTGCCTTTGGTTTATGTCAAAACACAGCGTTTAAATAACATATATCAATTGTATATGAACAATAGATACTTACCCATCGAATATAATATAAATCCACTGCACCTTCGAATTCCTTTCATGTACAACTTCAAATTTCCTTACGACACTTACAGTTCCTCTACAATCTACAATTTCAGAACTATACCTTCGACCCACAACTTTGGTCTTCCTGCCCAATCGAATTCCATTCGATTGTATACCACTCAGTACATTTGATTCATTTCAAAGACATATAATATCTGCGGATAATCCACAATAAAACTCAAAACATGATCTCTAAATCTTGATCTGAAACAGTGCACCCATTCTCCACTTATGCAATTCCATCAATCGATTTCACAAAGGAACAGAATTGATCTTTATAGACCATTATTCCGCTTCAGTTTTCCATCTGGAATTTCTACAATTTTAATGCTCCAACGCTATGCCAGAACTCTACATTCAGACATACCAGCAGAGTTCGACATTCAACTACAGCGTTCCTCCACCAGGACAACGTCGGCGCACAATCGGAAGTTCTTTGTGTAGAAATTTTCATGTGCGCTTCAAAATTTTATGGCTCTCTTGAAAAACCTCAGAATGTTGTCTAAGCCTCTAATTAACCAAAAAAGAGCGATGATAGTGACATTGTTATCAAAAAACCTTCAGAGTATCATGGCTTTGCAACAGTTACTAACGCTTCTGCATTTGACTTTGATGGTTCACAATCCACCTGCAGCTCGACAGCGCTTCTGCGCTCAACTAATGTGCGCTCTCTTTTTCCGTTAACTGAATCTACTCACAAACAAACTGAAATTTGTATCCTAGTCTTGCGTGGGCTCACTATGGTGATGACATTCCATAGGCTTATGCACATAAAGTTACACCGATTTAAACACCCATGATCAAACACACTATTTGTGATTAAATTAAATCACTTATATAGAATGCATATTTTAACCCAGTCATTGCTGATTATGCTGCCAATGCCAAAGGTTGTAAAGCACAGTCATGCTTCCACACAAATGTTCAGATCACGATCAAACCACAATTTCTATGGTCTCACAACATTGGCAGTGATCCGTCGAATAATGCTAGCTGCATTCCATTACCATTCACAATTGATTCATCGATTAATTCTAGTAGAAACTCTGTCTCAGGACGCAGAGTTGTTCATCGAAGAATACAATATCTTTAGTGTTAAATCACTGCCTTCCCAGTTTTGATGGACGTCATTTGATGTGTGGTGCGTTCTTCATCATACGTTGGCCACATAACCAGTCCCCATCGTAAGCTTTCTCATTGAAATAAAAAACCATATACAACATACATAATTTCAAATTCAAATAGGTATCCTTCCCTCACTTTGATACCAAAATGATGCAGGAATTCTGCTAGAAAGCAGATTCCGCATATACCGACACAACTGCTTCACGAACTCTGAAAATTCTCAAAAGTTTCTATAGAAAAATCATGAAAAACATTCAGCTCAATTTTACATGAAGGCAAAAAGAGACATAAAATTCAACTCCCTTAACTATATTTAAAATTCTGTGGCCAAATATTACATTGGGCGGCCTCTTGGCTCTTGGCCCTTTAAACCACTCCTCACTCACTCCACTCTTAACTATCTCAGCTCTTCAACTATTCAAGTGTGTTCTCCTCACAAAAACCACTCATATTTATACATAAATAATGAATTTAATTCATTCCAAAAATCTCTCCACCTAATCCTCAACTAAATCTAATTTAAATTCAATTTAGGTGTGGACTCAACTAAGTCCCGTACATAGCATTCCTACTCCATAAATTTTCTACCTAGTTCTATTTTCTCTCATATCCTTTTAATTAAAACAATATTTACAAAATCCTCACTTTTATAATTTATCTCCTATTTTATTTAAAAATAAAAATTAATTAATAAAACAATTAAAATGTCCCCTAGTCTTATTATCACTCAGGTTTTTCTAGAAGTTGTGTAAGAGGAAAGTATACCCGAGGTAACCACAAACCAATCTTTTAGATGCAGAATCTAGCCAATCTGCATCCAGAGAGGGCTCTCTCTTTATGATTTATCTTTGTTCTTGGAAGGTTTTAGGCTAGTTATAGATTCAAGAGTTTGTTTTGGGAAAATGGTGGAATCCACAAACTAAGGGTAAGGTTGAGGGCTTTCAGTCCATTGGGCTATGGAGTCAAAGGATGGCTTTACTGGATTTCTATTCTACGCACAAGATGGTATTACAGGGCAAGATAGCTAGACAGAGAACAATCCTTAAAATTTAAAGTGGATGGGATGATCTTGAAGGGATGAAAGGCAGCTAAGAATCTTTCACCATGTTCAAAAGAAAGAAGTGAAATGACTACAAACAAAGAGAAATGAAGGATTCTTTATTATAGTAATCAACAATGTTTAAATTAGCAAAGCAGGAGCATTTAAGAATTCATGCTTATAACTAATTTAGAAGAAAACATTAAGAACAATCACATCTGAAATCAGAGTACAATTAAGTAAATTATGATTCAATCCTTTATGTAAATTATTCAGAAATGGACATAATGATATTATAAACTGATAAAAAACTTAAGACAAAGGGTAGAAAAACTTATTGAACTGCAGTCCAACACATGAATCCTGCAAAAAGTCTTGTACTTCAAATCGTCATCCAGTAAGCCACGAATAAATTTCTCCAAAATGCTTTTATTCCGAAAATCTCAATGTTACAACAGAGTAATAGAATCCACCCTCAACACTCTCTTTGAGGGTTTATTTATACACTAAATAATTGAAAATATCTCACACTATCCTAGCCCATATTTTGGGGTGACTAAGGATTAATTTACAAGTAAACAGGAGACAAATGGTCTCGTAGATAGCATAATAAGTAACTGTTGATGTGTTGTTTCCTTTCTTTGTGGATGTGCTGGAGGTAAGTGCTGAAAAGGGATCTTTGCTGTTTTTTGGAGTAATTTGTTTTGCTTGCTTGATACTCTTTGTTTTTACGGATACTCTTTTAACCTGTGTAACTGATACTCTTTCACCTGTACTCATTTTTATCCTTTACTTGATAGTAAAGATAAAATTCTTATCCTGAAAATAACTTTTATAGAATTTCCAACATTTCATTCCACCATTGATTATCTGGTATCATAGTCCTTTTGAGCTTTCTTAATGTCTCATATGCTTCTGTGAGTTTGTAAAAGGTGGGCTCATTAGGAAATAGATACTTTATTTCATGTTCCAAATGAAATAAATTCCTCACTCTATCATAGATGTTTCTCCCTGTTGGTAATGTTGATTGTGGTAAACTAGGAGAACAAGCGCTGTATTTTGAGCATGAGCATTTATTTTCTTTATATAGGTTTCTAAGTCCATTATTTGATCCTCTGAGAGCATAGGACTTGGTAACCCACTGTCCAACAAAGCTTGAAATTTCTCTCTGAAAATATTGATATCAACCAAAATATCTGTGCACTTCCTTTCTAAATTCTGCATGAAAGTTCTCTTAATGAAAACTCTCTTTATTTCCAAAACTGTGCCTGTCCTGTCATCAATCCCTAACACTGCAAGCTGTTGTTTTGTCCTGGTGTTCAAAAATTGAATAAGCTGATTGGCCTGCTCAGGCCTGCCTCTTAATTCATTTCTGGTTCTGTTTAATTCTTCTTGGGCTATTTTAACCAACTCATTTTGTTCAAAAATAGCTTGAATAGAGGGCCAAACACCCTTTATTAACTCAATGATGTTACCCCAAAGAATGTCATTAATTTCCTTTAAAGGCTTTTCCAATGAAAGATCTTTTTCCAAAGCCTGAACCAATTTTTCTAATCTTTTTATTTCCCTGGTGTGATCAGCAACTGTTTTTTTAGAAGTATCATATTTTTCCTCCAATTTTACTAATTGCAATTTCGTTGTTTGAAGTTCTGTGACCCTTAGTTGTAGACTTTCCATCTATTTTATTAATTCATCAGAACTCAAACCCGAAGTGTTTACCTGGGATGGCTGTGTTTGCTGACCTGTTGTTGTAGTACCTGTTGTTGATGACTGCCTGATAGTTTCCTGTTCCTGCAAAGCCTGTTCCAATTCTTTCTCCGTTTCACTTAGTCGCTCGGTCATATTTAGGAGCAACTCCATTATTTCTTCCTGTGAATTCCCTTTTAGAACTTCTTGGGTCTGAGGGTGCCTTGAGGCTGGTAATTTTAGCTGCTTCCTCAGTGCAGCTATGTCATCATCTTTCTTCTTTATTAATGCCTCAATACTTTTAATGTCTTTGGGGTTGTGACCCAAACCAATGATTATGTCTTCTAAAGACTTTATTCTATTATCTTTGGCCTATGAAGAGGCCTTCTCAATTTGCAATTGTGCAGTTGTGTTATTCAAAGAATCCTGCAGCGTTATAGCTGCCATGGCCTTATTGGTAAGAGTGGAATATACCATTTCCCCAGTTTGTCTGTGTAGCTCTATCTGGTCCAGAGGATGAATGTCCTTTGCCAGGACCTCAAAATTTGTTCTGATGTAATCAGCTGCTGAAGTGGGCTTTGGCACCTTTGTCTTGAAGTGGCTCATCAGCATTTTGCCTTGTGAAAGGTCAAATGCTGACATTAGCCTTTCTTGATTATGGGGAGCCATCTTCATATACTGATCATATACCTTCATTTTTAATGGATCATTCTTTGCTTTAATATTAATGAAGGTTCTTTTAATATCCCATGTATCTGTTTTTGGTGGTCTGAAAGAGGATACCTCAGTACTTAATTGCTTTTGTAAAGCTTTTCCTTTCTGTCCTGTGTTTGTTTCACTAACTGTGCCAGTTAGTTGACTGTCTTCCCTTCCATCATCAAACACTTCATCAATGATCTCCACATCTGGAAGTGGATCTGATTTGTGTTTTTTAGTTTGATGTACCTGTGAGGTCCCTTTTGGAGGTGTGGTATCTGGAACCTGCCTCTTCTTTCCTATTTCCACATTTAATGGAGTTTGCAACTCTGGAATTTGTGTGTGCTTTGCCTGTGTGGGAGAAACCTGTGATTGTTCAGGTGCTTTGGAAGTTTGTGGTTTCTCTGCCATGACCAAAGTTTCAATGACCTGGATTTCAGGTTCTTTTCCCTTGCCTTTTGGTTCTGCTGCCACTGATGGACTGCCTTCCTGTAATGCCTGCTGTAAAGTTGCTGCTGAAGAAGTGCCAATGTAGGGTACCTGCACTTGACCATAAGATTCTAGATCAAAGTTCTTCTCAACATCTTTCATAATTTTATTCATTTTGTCAGCTTCACTTTCTTCCTCAACAAGTGTTCCTTCAACCCATTCATCTTGATTGGCATATTGTTCTAGATCAGGAATCTTGTGGTGTATATAAGGGGATGATTTATTCTTTAATCTCTTTTCACAAATAAAACCAAATGGGTCATAAGGAACCCATCGAAAAGTTCTTTGGAACTTGCTTTGTAATATAATTTCTGCATCTCGCTCAGCCTCCCTAGAGTTGCAGATGAAAGGACCTAATTGAATTTTGATCCTTAATTGGGCTTTCTTCTTAACACTACAAAAATGGATCACATCTGAATTATTCATTTGCCTGAAATATTCCAAGGCAAAAATCCTCATGGGCACATATCTTGGCAACTTGAATGGATGTAATTCACATCCATAAATTCTGATAACTGTATGGTTTTGATATAAATACCAATCTCCAACTTTATAAGTCCTTGAAAGCTGCAAGGTTTTCTTTATTTCATTACTGAGCCTTGGGGGGGAAATTCCTGTCAACAAGGTTGTTGCAGGATATACAAACTGATCAATGAACTCAGTGTAGGAATAGGGGGGATCAGAGGAAGAATGAATTATGGGGGACCAAAATATGACTGACCTGGGATTTCCCTTGGCATCAAGTTTTTGAACAGGGAAAGGGAACTTTTCTGACTGATAATAGATAATGAGATGATAGATGACTGAGGAATACTTAAAAACTTTTTCATCATCCAGCCTCATGAACTGATCATGGATCTTGTTGGCTATGAAGGAGGCAAAGTCATATTTAATCTCAGGAGGCTACCCAGGAGTAAAAATAGATAGTAAAACCAGTGTTATTTCATCCACGTATTCACTGGTGTTGAATCCCAAGACAAAAGATATCATATTTACAATGAGCCTTCCCAATGTATTGAAATAATAAAAACCATAGGGAGGAGACCCTTTTGGCTGATGCTCAGGCAACATGAAAATCTGGCACATGGATTTTAGCTTTTCTGGAGTTAATTGCCTAGTCTTCTCAATCAATTCTTCCATGGACAATGGTGCTAGTTCTTGGTCTGGTTCAAAGTGTAACATGGCATTGATAGCCTGGGGAGTAATGGGAAACATAACACTTTGATCAGGAGCTATTACAGCCCTTTGAGTGGGATCATAATTTGAATGGCAATAATGGATGATTTCTGGGAAATAAATGACTGAAGGGATGAGATACCTTGGGAGATTGGATTCCCACAACCCTATAAGATCTTGCCCCTTTGAGTATTCGTCTCTGCAGCGAAAATAACTCAATAGGGGACTTTCATCAAAATGCAAGTCTTTAATTTGGAAATCTTTATCTACCAAAGGTAAATATTCCAATTCACGGTGAGGGGCATTTAGTGGAGTGATATTCAAAGCTGCCGGGGCCTCCATTTTGGTTCTTGTGGATTCAAAACGGAGGTTTCTGGTTTTCTTCACAGGTCGGGCGTGATTTCTAAAATGAAGGGAATTGGCACAATTTGTAGGTTCAGGGAGCAATTACACAGTTTTAAAACCTCAGGGGAGGAACTCAGTGATGATTTTAATCACTAATTCAGCGGAAAAAACAAAGAACACAGAGTTTAATTGCAGCTCGGGGTGGAGTAGGATAAATACCTGTCTTTGGAAGCAAGTTGGTTCTTTAACCAGTAGCAGGCGGTAGCAGGAGGACGCTTGAACGCAGGTCTGGTGGATTTATGGAGCGAAAGTGACTGAAACAGTGGATTTTAATGCAAATTCGAAATCGTAGCAGAGAGCGCAGTTGCGTTTGACAGCGAAAATAACGGAAAAAAACACAAAAATTGACTTTATTTACAAGTTAAAAGGGTTTTTATTTTTCCGAGGAGTGACGTCATCGACGTACGGGCTGACGTGAGCGAAGGTCAGGTGGTAAGTGGTAAGCGGTAACCCCGCACCACTTTTGGATGAGGGTGGTTTAAGTCGGGAGGGCAGCGATTCCACAAAGCGTTTGCCACGTGGACGGTGGACTATTCAAATACCACCCATCCCCCGCTGGTTAAAAAGCTGACAAGGGATGGGTAGCGGAATTGACAGGGATCGTTGATCTGTGGAGGAGTGATCAAACGGCTGAAATGATGGGGAGATCGCGAAGGATTAAAGCGTGGGCCCGTCGGGCTTTAAAACAATTAAAGTTTAATCTAATCACCCCGGGAGATGTATAATAGGCGGAGAATAAGGTTATTAGTTAATTCAGATAATTAACTAATCCCGTATTTATAATGAAAAGGGAGTCGTGGCGGGATTTTGTTAGGCGCGGGTGTTAAAATGCTGCGTTGGATGCCAGGTGGATGAGCCACGTTGGCGCGGGGTTTTCCAAAGTTTAGTTTAGAAAATAAAACTTCGGGTTTTGTATTTTTGGGTTTAAACATACATATTGTATGTCTAAAGTTTCATTTTTTCATATATGTTTTATTATATGATAAATCAATTAATACAATTAATTTACCATAGGGGCGGGATTATTATATAAAGGTATAATTTAACCAAAGGGCTTATATAGTGGGTTTTCTTTTGAATGCACGGGGAAATAATTACTTTGGTTAAACTATATAATAGAGGGGTTTTTTGGGGTATTTATAAAAAAGGAGTTATATACTTAGGATAGGGTATTTCATTAGGGATTTAGTAAAATAGAGTTAAACATTAATATGACAAAAGGACAGGGAAACTCAAAACATTTTGCACATCTAAGAAAGTGATAACTTCTGAAGTAAATTGCAATATCTTATCTTCAACACTTAAACTTAGAATAGCAAGTTATCTTGAGGGATTTTTATGGAATTTTGCATGAGTTTCCTAAGTAAAATAGGATTTTACTTAGGACAAGGTTAAATATGGATGATTATAATGATGAATTATCTCAAGTACTTAGGTCTTTTTGATCATTAGGCCGAGGGTCCGGTCCCTCCAGAAGTCAAGGAAATGCCTTGAGCCCCTTTGATCTCCAAATACCTTAGTGATTTGCGGGAAATTAGTAAAACTTTTGAGGGGAAAGTGATGAGGGAAGTTAATGAGTTAGACTTTTCTTGCTGTGATTTTCCAGTGTATTTCCTGCTTTAGCCTTTGTGATGAAAGTAAAAGGATCAAAAAACAGGTAGTAGCATCATTCATCAGATAACACTTTGCAGCACCATCTACCTACCCTATCTACTTAACACTACCATTTTCTCTTCTTTATTAGGGTGCATTTAGACTTGCAAACCCTTATCAATCTTTTCTTTTTTACAAGGCAAATCTATCTAATTCTACCCTTATTACATCCAAGGGCTCAGATTAAGCTGTTGAGCACCTTTTATTAACTCTACCTATCTACTTATCTACCAAGATTAAACTGTTTGGCTAGATATTTATTCTCTAATCTATAACATGAAATTGAAATATGAATAAGCCAAGTTTAAACAGTTTGACTATTCATGAATTGTGGCAAAAGTTTGACAAGCTGCACACAATTGCTTTATTACAAAATGAAATAGTAGTGGCATTTGGATTTGCACACTTTCCTTGGTATATTTTTGCTTGGGGTTCATTTCTTTCACTTCTTTTTTGACCATTTTATTCTTCTTACCCTTTGATTTTTCTTTTAGGGTATACCCTCTTTACATTTTTTAAATTTTTTGATTTTTTGGTTTTTCAAGAATATGGAACACCTTTTCTCAAGAAAAAGGTTTGAACATATTCCATAGTTTAATCAAGACAATCATGAAAAATGACACCTATTGGTATAGGAGTCTAACACTGGCTCCACTTGGGGATGGCTTTTCCTTGTGGAAAGTCAAGAACAGCAGGTCAGATGCCTCAAAATGTCTTCAAACTGAAAGTATGAAATCTTCCTTCTTCTGGTAGCTTTATTTTACATATGATAGTGAAACTTTTGGAACTTAGGGCCTTCACTTCGGGCTTCAATTCCAAGAAGTCACCATCCAATCCAAAACTGCATTAGAAAAAAGGATATATTATGTACAAGTTAGAAAAATTGAAACATTCTAGTAAATGGAATCAAAATAATGCTTGAGCATTCGACCATTGACTGGTCCTTCTTCAACTTCTGAATTGTCCAAGTCTTTCAAAAAGTATGTGTTGTTTCCCTGCAAGGCATGAATGATATAGGGCCCTTTCCACAAGAAATCAAACTTTCCATGTTTCCCTTTTTCTTCTCTTCTAGAATCCCATCTTAGGACCTTATCACCTAATTGAAAATCCTTTGCTTTAGTCCTTTTATCAAACATTTTCTTTAGCTTTTCCTGCAAGACTTGTGATCTTTGGTATACCTCTTCCCTGGTTTGTTGCAAGTGGATTGTTTGATTAATTCTTCTTTGAATGTCATTTGGCTCCACTTGAGCCTCCTGAAGTAATTTCATAACAGGAATTTCTAAAGAAGATGGGAATCTTGCTTCAAGACCATAAACTAATTCATATGGACTAGTCCCAATTGATTTCTTAGTTGTAAGTCTATCTGCCCACAATGCATTGGTCAGTTTCTTGTGCCAGTTCTTTTTATTTTCTTCCAACAATTTCTTAATGATATTAATCAGGCTTTTATTGGAGGATTCTGCTAGTCCATTACCCTGGGGGTAATAGGCTGTTGAATGGCCTAAAGTAATATGATATTTATGGCAGAAACTAATCATTTTCTTTGATTTAAATGCAGCAGCATTGTCTGTTATAATCTTTTCTGGACAGTCAAATCTTGAAAGTATATTTGTTTCTAAAAACCCTATGATTATAGAATCATTGGCATGTCTACATGGGATGGCTTCAATCCATTTAGTGAAGTAGTCTGTGGCAGTTAAAATCCATCTGTGTTGCCCTGAAGAAGGGGGGTGAATTTCTCCAATAAAATCTAACCCCCATTGTTGAAAAGGTCTTTCTGTGGAAATTGGTTTTAAAGGAAAAGGTAACAACTTTCTTTTACCTTCAAATATCTGACATTTATGACAAGATGTTACAAATTTCTTAACATCAGAAAATAAGGTTGGCCAATAAAACCCAGCCCTTAAAATTTTGTCTGCAGTAGATTTCCAGTAGAGATGTCCTCCACAATCACCTGCATGAAATTCATTAAGAACTTTATCAGCTTCATCTTTTAATAGACAATTCAACAAGATTCCTTCATGATTTTTCCAAAATAGAGTGCTATCTAGAATACAATATTTCAAAGATGTCATTTTTAAAAATCTTCTTTTCGTTCTGGACAACCCTAGAGGAGCTTGCAGGTTTAATAAAACATGAATTATATCAGTGTACCAGGGTGAATCTAAGAAAGCTTGACTGATCTGTGGAGTCGCCATCTCCTGATTGTCATTCAGTTCATTAATGTCTAAGGCTTGGCAATTAGTTTCAGTCATTAGTTGTGCCAAACCTTGACCCTTTATGAGTTTTGTTGGTTTAATCTCAATATCATATTCTAAAATGGTAGCTATCCACTTACCTCTTTTACCTTCAATGCCATCTTGAGTCAAAATATCTTTAACTACTGCATTAGGCACATAAGCTATCACATGAGAATATAATATGTAGACTCTGAAATCTTTAATTGCTTTTACCAATGCAAAAGCCTGTTTTTCCATAATATTGTATTTTAGAGATGCATCCCTCAGTGCTTTACTAAAAAATGCTATTGGCTTTTCACACCCTTGGTCATCTTTTTGAAGTAAAACAGCTGCAACAGTATGTTCAGAAGCAAATGAAAAAAATAATAAAGTCTCTATCAAATTTAGGACTGGTCAGAACTGGTGTCCTTGTTAAAGCCATTTTAATTTCCTCGAATGATTGTTTGGCTTCTACAGTCTAGTCAATGCTTGAATCTTTCCTCAACATGTTAGTTAGTAATCTAAGTAACTCTGCTAGACTAGAAATAAATCTTCTCAAGAAATTAATTTTTCCTATGAATGCTTGCAATTCTTTTATGTTTCTGGGGTGGGGTATTTGCAAAATTGCTTGAATTCTTTCTGGATCAATCCTAATGCCATCTTTAGAAATGATATGACCTAAAAGCTTTCCTTCTTCCAGACCAAATAATGACTTTTTGGGATTTAAAGAAATTCCATACTTTCTGCACTTTATAAATACTTGCCTTAGATGATCTAAATGTTCTTGATCTGTTTTAGAGAAAACCGTTAAATCATCTAAGTAAATAACCAGAAAATCATGTATCTCTTTAGCAAAAGCAATATCCATTGCTCTTTGAAATGTAGCTCCTGCATTCTTGAGCCCAAATG
Source organism: Pinus albicaulis (assembly GCA_034641835.2). Classification (NCBI taxonomy): domain Eukaryota; kingdom Viridiplantae; phylum Streptophyta; class Pinopsida; order Pinales; family Pinaceae; genus Pinus; species Pinus albicaulis. Next base: position 643,806,598 of record CM076571.1, read on the forward strand.
GCATTTTGACATATTTAAACGTACCCCATGGTGTTGTGAATGTTGTTTTATCCTGATCATCAAGATGAACCAGAATCTGGTTGTAACCTGAAAATCCATCCAGTAGTGATATTCTCGAAGATCCTACAACCCTTTGCAGAATGTGGTCCATTTTCGGCAGAGGATAGTTGTCTTTTAAAGAAACTTTATTCAAATTTCTTAAGTCGACACACAATCTAATTTCTCCTGTCTTCTTTCTTGTTGGTACCAGGTTAGAAACCCATTCTGAGAATCTGATAGGAGCTATAATCCCTGCTTCAAACATCCTTTTGATTTCCTTTTCAATTGAGGGTAATAAAATAGGATTTATTCTTCTAAGATTTTGTTTAAAAGGTTTCTGGTCTGGTTTCAAAGGTATAGTGTGTTGAATGATGGATGTATCATAAGATTTGAGGTCTTCATAACTCCAGGCAAAAACATCCTGGAATTCCTTTAATAGTTCAACATATTTAACCTTTTGATCTTTTGGAAGAGATTTGGACAACTTGACCATTTTGGGATTTTCTGGGGTTCCTAAGTTGCATTCTTCCATATCAGCTTTCACAGGTTCCATTTTAGGTCTAAATGGAATATCATTTGAGTCAAACAGATCTTCCAAAGGAGTTAATCCTTTGGGAAAATGATTATCTTTTAAATTGATGATTTCTGTCTCATCTTCTATGATCTCATCAGATTCCATGTGTTTCAAATTTTGCATGTCCTTTTCAGTGAATGTGGTTGGGTGCAGCATATGAATTGCATTTTCTCTTGAAATTTCTATTTTTTGTTCTTTTTCTTGATCAAATTCATCAATAGTTATGTCTTCATCTATATTACAGTTAGAAAACTCATTTTGAAGTGTCAAAAAATTATTGATTTGATTGTTATTTACAAATACTTGCCAATTCAAAAGATTGTCTGGTATAGCAGGCCTATGCCTAATCTCAGCTGAAAACTGATGATTAGGGTCAAAAGGTAACTTGCATGTACTAGCAAACATGGCGAGGCTGTGAGCATGCAAATTTTGTTTCCTGGGAATCTTGGCAAGTTGAGCTTGTAAAAATGTGTTGAGAATCTCTACAACTATCTCTCTGTATTGTTTCAGTCTCGTGTCTTTTGTTGAACATTCTCCTTTAATCTGTTGAATGATTAGTTCGGAGTCTCCTATGATTGATACCCTAATAGCTCCTAACTTCTTGACATGTTTAAGCCCTAATAAAAGAGCTTCATATTCTGCCATGTTGTTAGTGCATTTGAAATTCAACCTATAAGCATGACCCTCTGCATAATTGTTTTCAACATTATGTAACCAAATCCCAGCTCCTGCCCCTAGTCTGTTTACTGAGCCATCAAACTCTAAATGCCATAGAATTTCATGTTTATAATCTTCATCAATTGTTTTAAAGCGTTTCTTGATAGGGGCTAGTTGTTTAGTTTCCTCAAGTATTTCTTGATCATCTGTTGTTTCTTTGTTTTCAGAGATTTCTTCAATTTTAACAGTGGTTTTGTTTATGATTTCCATTTCTGGAGCTTCTATTTCAGTAGGAATATCTAACTCAGCATTGTATAAAATAAAAGAATCCATATCAGAATGTACAGAATAAACAGGGAAGTTTTCAGGCTTCTCATGGCTACTCACTAAGTACTTCATCAAGGTTTCTCTATATAACCTTTTAGGCTGACCAAATACTGAAATAGTTGCATATGACATGTCTAGTTGAATAGACCCTCCAAGTTTAGCACCCCAAGATCTAGACAATAACATACCATATTTAGGTGGAATATCAGCCACTACTATGTCCATTAAGACAGACTTAGCAGGATATTGTACCAAAGTTACAAACAAATCTTTAATCAAACCTAAACATTTTACCTGACTAGAATCAAATGAAAACAAATCTTTGTACGGTCTGGTAATATCTAGATTTAATCTTTCCATTACTGCTTTTGGCATCAAATTATGAGATGCTCCAGAATCAAGCATTGCATTATGGAGTATCTTGTCATGAACATTCAGGCTTACGTAAAATGGAGGAGTTCCTCCACTTTCTGGTTTGCCATTAACCTCAGGGCCAAAAAGAAGTTTGGGTTGATCATCAAGAATGTTTACCGAATCATCCAATCCAGTAAGGTTAATGTTTAGGGACTTGGTTATCTGACTCCTATAGACATCATGTTTAGCCAATTCTGATAAAGGAACAGCTATCTTGAGTTTGCCTATTTCAACCTCTAGATTAAAAGGTTTTTCCGTTTGAGTTTTAGTGTTTTGCACAGTTGGGTTTTCTCTGTTTTTTGGGTCTTCAATGTTTTTCTCTTTTTCATGAATGAAGTTTTGTTTTGAAGATGTACCTGAACTAACTTCTACTGTCTCTTCTGCATTTTCCACAGGAGGAAATGTAGTAGATTGTTGTTTATTGATTGGTTGGTTGTCAGAGACATCTTCAATTATTGGATTTGAAGAACTGGGAGTTATCCTAGACAAAATTTGTACTTGGGGAATGTTTTGTACAGGGGGAATGTTTTGTTTACCTTTGACATTTTGTCTTGCATTTTTCTGTTTACTATTCTCTGGCACATCAATCCTTCTACTTCTCAAGTTGTACTGTTTATGAACCTCGTAGATTGCTGTGTCATAGCCTTCCTTGAAATCAAAAGTCTCACCCGAATGAGTTTGGAACGTTTCAAGGATATGATTCTCTTGATCATCCTGGGATAGGAAGACTTCTGGTTCATCTTTGTCATCATCTACATTGTTTATTTCTACATCTTCTGTAGGTTCTTCAGAAGTTGAACCTTCAACAAAGTTTTCTTGGAAAGGTGGCCTAATGTTTTGGTCAGGGACATTCTTTCCACTATTTTGATTCAGATTCCTCCTAAAGTTTGGGTTTCTTGCAACATTCTGGTTGTCAGTAGAAGATTTTCTTTCAATGGTTTCCACTCTGTCTCCTAATCTTTCCATACCTTTAATGATTGCATCCAGCTTCTTTTCAAAAGCTGAAGGTTCTTCATTCATAGGCATTCTTCTTTCTGCTCTTGCTCTGGCTCGTTTTTCTATCAGATTTGCTTCTACACTTACCACTATGCTTTGCATTTCCTCTAGTGTTTGAGGGGCTCTTTCCCTGAGGGAATAAGCAATGTCAGAATCAAAACCGTCTGGAAATTTAACCAATACGGAGTCAGGTGGGGGTCTAAGGTTCTGGGGAACAGCGTTATATGCTTCATTGAATCTAATGATGTAATCTTGTACTGTTTCATTAGGTCTTCTTCTTAATTTTTCGAATTCTGACAGGATCTGAAGAGGATCTTTCTTTTTCTCCCATCTGTTCAAAAATGCCCTATATAAAGCTGGTAAATCAATAATACTATCAGGAGCAAGGGCCCTAAACCACGTCCTAACTTCTCCAGTGAGACTCTGAACGAAAATTCTCATTCGGACATTATCAGTGTCAATTTCATAGAACTCAAAGTAATCTGTCATCCTTTTGGTGTGTTGTTGTGCTGTGTAAGTACCTGATCCATCAAAAGGTGTGATCTTACTCTGGTAATCTTGGGGCAAAGCAGGAGGGTTGGCTGGTAGCTGTAAAGGGGCGTATCTATTGGCCATTGGAAGATATAGTGGGGCAACTGGAGTTGATGGTCTGGCAGGAGGAGATGGAGGAGTAGAAGGGGTGACAGGTGTTTGAAAAGCTTGAGTAAAGGTGACTGAACTTGGAGATGCTTTAGTAATCACAGAGATGTTCGAACTTTCTTCAAAGGTTTGTTCAGATTGAATAGAGTTCTGTAATTGTCTGTCAAGATGATGTGAAACAAACTTGTATTGCAAATCTTCAAAGAACAATGGATCTGGAACCAATCTAGATAATTCAGTTTCAGAAAAATTCACAAATAAAGATGTTTCAAATCGTGCATCAAAAGGAATGTCATCAATATATATAATTTTCACAGGACAAGATGCAGATCTAGAAAGTGGTCTAGAACTTCCTGAACTCTCTTGACTTCCTCTTTCAGAACTTTCTTGACTTCCTTGTCTTCTAAGAATCCTAGGAATCATATTTGGATTTTCAAATATTGGTGGTGGATTAGGGTCAGGGTTTGACCTAGTATGTCGAATCCTTTCTGAAGCCAGTTTTCCTAGACTATGTGTTTTTGGATTTTTTGATTTTAATTGAAAGAATAAATACAACTTCTACAAATTCTTCAAGAAATAATGATGTATGATTAAAATTTTCTCAAAGATCTGTTAAACTAGAGAATCTGATTAAAAATTTTGAAAGTAAAGTTCAGTATTTAAGCTAAATCAGAGATAGACTGAAGCAGCTTTTATTTACTTTTGCAATTGCAGAGCAAAAGCAATTTCAAAGGCTACCTGGCTGATCTTCAGACTCTGTCCATAGCTTATAAATCAAACAATAGTATCAATAAAATGATTCAGATCCCCAATATGGTCGCCACTATGTTATCACTCAGGTTTTCCTAGAAGTTGTGTAAGAGGAAAGTATACCCGAGGTAACCACAAACCAACCTTTTAGATGCAGAATCTAGCCAATCTGCATCCAGAGAGGGCTCTCTCTTTATAATTTACCTTTGTTCTTAGAAGGTTTTAGGCTAGTTATAGATTCAAGAGTTTGTTTTGGGAAAATGGTGGAATCCACAAACTAAGGGCAAGGTTGAGGGCTTTCAGTCCATTGGGCTATGGAGTCAAAGGATGGCTTTACTGGATTTCTATTCTAAACACAAGATGGTATTACAGGGCAAGATAGCTAGATAGAGAACAATCCTTAGAATTTAAAGTGGATGGGATGATCTTGAAGGGATGAAAGGCAGCTAAGAATATTTCACCATGTTCAAAAGAAAGAAGTGAGATGACTACAAACAAAGAGCAATGAAGGATTCTTTATTATAGTAATCAACAATGTTTAAATTAGCAAAGCAGGAGCATTTAAGAATTCATGCTTATAACTAATTTAGAAGAAAACATTAAGAATAACCACATTTGAAAACAGAGTACAATTAAGCAAATTCTGTTTCAATCCTTTATGTAAATTATTCAGAAACGAATATGATGATATTATAAACTAATATAAAACTACAGACAAAGGGTAGAAAACTTATTGAACTGTAGTCCAACACATGAATCCTGCAACAAGTCCAGTGCTTTAAATCGTCATCCAGTAAGCCACGAATAAATTTCTCCAAAATGCTTTTATTCCGAATTTCTCAATGTTACAGCAGAGTAATAGAATCCACCCTCAACACTCTCTTTGAGGGTTTATTTATACACTAAATAATTGAAAATATCTCACACTATCCTAGCCCATATTTTGGGGTGACTAAGGATTAATTTACAAGTAAACAGGAGACAAATGGTCTCGTAGATAGCATAATAAGTAACTGCTGATGTGCTGTTTCCTTTCTTTGTGGATGTGCTGGAGGTAAGTGCTGAAAAAGGGCTCGTTGCTGTCTTTGGAGTAATTTGTTTTGCTTGCTTGATACTCTTTGTCTTTACGGATACTCTTTTAACCTGTGTAACTGATACTCTTTCAACTGTACTCATTTTTATCCTTTACTTGATAGTAAAGATAAAAATTCTTATCCTGAAAATAACTTTTATAGAATTTCCAACATTTCATTCCACCATTGATTATCTGGTATCATAGTCCTTTTGAGCTTTCTTAATGTCTCATCTGCTTCTGTGAGTTTGTAAAAGGTGGGCTCATTAGGAAATAGATACTTTATTTCATGTTCCAAATGAAATAAATTCCTCACTCTATCATAGATGTTTCTCCCTGTTGGTAATGTTGATTGTGGTAAACTAGGAGAACAAGCAGATGTATTTTGAGCATGAGCATTTATTTTCTTTATATAGGTTTCTAAGTCCATTATTTGATCCTCTGAGAGCATAGGACTTGGTAACCCACTGTCCAACAAAGCTTGAAATTTCTCTCTGAAAATATTGATATCAACCAAAATATCTGTGCACTTCCTTTCTAAATTCTGCATGAAAGTTCTCTTGATGAAAACTCTCTTTATTTCCAAAACTGTGCCTGTCCTGTCATCAATCCCTAATACTGCAAGCTGTTGTTTTGTCCTCGTGTTCAAAAATTGAATGAGCTGATTGGCCTGCTCAGGCCTGCCTCTTAATTCATTTCTGGTTCTGTTTATTTCTTCTTGGGCTATTTTAACCAACTCATTTTGTTCAAAAATAGCTTGAATAGAGGGCCAAACACCCTTTATTAACTCAATGATGTTACCCCAAAGAATGTCATTAATTTCCTTTAAAGGCTTTTCCAATGAAAGATCTTTTTCCAAAGCCTGAACCAATTTTTCTAATATTTTTATTTCCCTGGTGTGATCAGCAACTGTCTTTTTAGATGTATCATATTTTTCCTCCAATTTTACTAATTGCAATTTCGTTGTTTGGAGTTCTGTGACCCTTAGTTGTAGACTTTCCATCTGTTTTATTAATTCATCAGAACTCAAACTAGAAGTGTTTACCTGGGATGGCTGTGTTTGCTGACCTGTTGTTGTAGTACGTGTGGTTGATGTCTGCCTGATAGTTTCCTGTTCCTGCAAATCTTGTTCCAATTCCTTCTCCGTTTCACTTAGTCGCTCAGTCATATTTAGGAGCAACTCCATTATTTCTTCCTGTGAATTCCCTTTTAGAACTTCTTGGGTCTGAGGGTGCCTTGAGGCTGGAAATTTTAGCTGCTTTCTCAAGGCAGCTATGTCATCGTCTTTCTTCTTTATTAATGCCTCAATACTTTTAATGTCTTTGGGGTTGTGACCCAAACCAATGATTATGTCCTCTAAAGACTTTATTCTATTATCTTTGGCCTGTGAAGAGGCCTTCTCAATTTGCAATTGTGCAGTTGTGTTATTCAAAGAATCCTGCAGCGTTATAGCTGCCATGGCCTTATTGGTAAGAGTGGAATATACCATTTCCCCAGTTTGTCTGTGTAGCTCTATCTGGTCCAGAGGATGAATGTCCTTTGCCAGGACCTCAAAATTTGTTCTGATGTAATCAGCTGCTGAAGTGGGCTTTGGCACCTTTGTCTTGAAGTGGCTCATCAGCATTTTGCCTTGTGAAAGGTCAAATGCTGACATTAGCCTTTCTTGATTATGGGGAGCCATCTTCATATACTGATCATATACCTTCATTTTCAATGGATCATTCTTTGTTTTAATATTAATGAAGGTTCTTTTAATATCTCCAGTGTCTGTCTTTGGCGGTCTGAAAGAAGATACTTCAGTGCTTAATTGCTTTTGTAAAGCTTTCCCTTTCTGGCTTATGTTTGTTTCACTTGCTGTGCCAGTTTGCTGACTATCTTCCCTTCCATCATCAAATACTTCATCTATAATTTCCACATCTGGAGGTGGATTTGGTTTCTGTTTCTTGACCTGATGTACCTGTGAGGTTTCCTTTGGAGGAGTGGTCTCTGAAACCTGTCTCTTCTTTCCTATTTCCACATTTAATGGAGTTTGCAACTCTGGAACTTGTGTGTGCTTTGCCTGTGTGGGAGAAACCTGTGATTGTTCAGGTGCTTTGGAAGTTTGTGGTTTCTCTGCCATGACCAAAGTTTCAATGACCTGGATTTCAGGTTCTTTTCCCTTGCCTTTTGGTTCTGCTGCCACTGATGGACTGCCTTCCTGTAATGCCTGCTGTAAAGTTGCTGCTGAAGAAGTGCCAATGTAGGGTACCTGCACTTGACCATAAGATTCTAGATCAAAGTTCTTCTCAACATCTTTCATAATTTTATTCATTTTGTCAGCTTCACTTTCTTCCTCAACAAGTGTTCCTTCAACCCATTCATCTTGATTGGCATATTGTTCTAGATCAGGAATCTTGTGGTGTATATAAGGGGATGATTTATTCTTTAATCTCTTTTCACAAATAAAACCAAATGGGTCATAAGGAACCCAACGGAAAGTTCTTTGGAACTTGCTTTGTAATATATTTTCTGCCTCTCGCTCAGCCTCCCTAGAGTTGCAGATGAAAGGACCTAATTGACTTTTGATCCTTAGTTGGGCTTTCTTCTTCACACTACAAAAATGGATCACATCTGAATTATTCATTTTCCTGAAATATTCCAAGGCAAAAATCCTCATGGGCACATATCTTGGTAACTTGAATGGATGTAATTCACATCCATAAATTCTGATGACTGTATGGTTTTGATACAAATACCAATCTCCAACTTTATAAGTCCTTGAAAGCTGCAAGGTCTTCTTTATTTCATTACTGAGCCTTGGGGGGGAAATTCCTGTCAACAAGGTTGTTGCAGGATATACAAACTGATCAATGAACTCAGTGTAGGAATAGGGGGGGTCAGAGGAAGAATGAATTATGGGGGACCAAAATATGACTGACCTGGGATTTCCATTGGCATCAAGTTTTTGAACAGGGAAAGGGAACTTTTCTGACTGATAATAGATAATGAGATGATAGATGACTGAGGAATACTTAAAAACTTTTTCATCATCCAGCCTCATGAACTGATCATGGATCTTGTTGGCTATGAAGGAGGCAAAGTCATATTTAATCTCAGGAGGCTACCCAGGAGTAAAAATAGATAGTAAAACCAGTGTTATTTCATCCACGTATTCACTGGTGTTGAATCCCAAGACAAAAGATATCATATTTACAATGAGCCTTCCCAATGTATTGAAATAATAAAAACCATAGGGAGGAGACCCTTTTGGCTGATGCTCAGGCAACATGAAAATCTGGCACATGGATTTTAGCTTTTCTGGAGTTAATTGCTTAGTCTTCTCAATCAATTCTTCCATGGACAATGGTGCTAGTTCTTGGTCTGGTTCAAAGTGTAACATGGCATTGATAGCCTGGGGAGTAATGGGAAACAGAACACTTTGATCAGGAGCTATTACAGCCCTTTGAGTGGGATCATAATTTGAATGGAAATAATGGATGATTTCTGGGAAATAAATGACTGAAGGGATGAGATACCTTGGGAGATTGGATTCCCACAACCCTATAAGATCTTGCCCCTTTGAGTATTCGTCTCTGCAGCGAAAATAACTCAATAGGGGACTTTCATCAAAATGCAAGTCTTTAATTTGGAAATCTTTATCTACCAAAGGTAAATATTCCAATTCACGGTGAGGGGCATTCAGTGGAGTGATATTCAAAGCTGCCGGGGCCTCCATTTTGGTTCTTGTGGATTCAAAACGGAGGTTTCTGGTTTTCCTCACAGGCCGGGCGGGATTTCTGAAAATGAAGGAAATTGGCACAATTTGTAGGTTCAGGGAGCAATTACACAGTTTTAAAACCTCTGGGGAAGATCTCAGTGATGTTTTTTAATCACTAATTTAGCGAAAAACAAAGAAAACTGATTTTTACTTGCAGCTCGGGGCGGAAAAGGATAAATACCTGTTTTTTGGAAGAAACTGACTTTTAACAGGTATCAGGCGATGGCGGGACTGTACTCGAACACAGGTGCAGCGGAATCTTGGAGAAAAAGTGACTGAAACAGTGGATTTTAATGCAAATTCGAAATCGTAGCAGAGAGCGCAGTTGCGTTTGACAGCGAAAATAACGGGAAAAAACACGAAAATTGACTTTATTTACAAGTTAAAAGGGTTTTTATTTTTCCGAGGAGTGACGTCATCGACGTACGGGCTGACGTGAGCGAAGGTTTGGGCGGTAAGTGGTAAGCGGTAACCCCGCATCGCTTTTGGATGAGGGTGGTTTAAGTCGGGAGGGCAGCGATTCCACAAAGCGTTTGCCACGTGGACGGTGGACTATTCAAATACCAGCCATCCCCCGCTGGTTAAAAGGCTGACAAGGGATGGGTAGCGGAATTGACAGGGATCGTTGATCTGCGGAGGAGTGATCAAACGGCTGAAATGATGGGGAGATCGCGGAGGATTAAAGCGTGGGCCCGTCGGGCTTTAAAAAAATTAAAGTTTAATCTAATCACCCCGGGAGATGTATAATAGGCAGAGAATAAGGTTATTAGTTAATTCAGATAATTAACTAATCCCGTATTTATAATGAAAAGGGAGTCGTGGCAGGATTTTGTTAGGCGCGGGTGTTAAAATGCTGCGTTGGATGCCAGGTGGATGAGCCACGTTGGCGCGGGGTTTTCCAAAGTTTAGTTTAGAAAATAAAACTTCGGGTTTTGTATTTTTGGGTTTAAACATACATATTGTATGTCTAAAGTTTCATTTTTTCATATATGTTTTATTATATGATAAATCAATTAATACAATTAATTTACCATAGGGGCGGGATTATTATATAAAGGTATAATTTAACCAAAGGGCTTATATAGTGGGTTTTCTTTTGAATGCACGGGGAAATAATTACTTTGGTTAAACTATATAATAGAGGGGTTTTTTGGGGTATTTATAAAAAAGGAGTTATATACTTAGGATAGGGTATTTCATTAGGGATTTAGTAAAATAGAGTTAAACATTAATATGACAAAAGGACAGGGAAACTCAAAACATTTTGCACATCTAAGAAAGTGATAACTTCTGAAGTAAATTGCAATATCTTATCTTCAACACTTAAACTTAGAATAGCAAGTTATCTTGAGGGATTTTTATGGAATTTTGCATGAGTTTCCTAAGTAAAATAGGATTTTACTTAGGACAAGGTTAAATATGGATGATTATAATGATGAATTATCTCAAGTACTTAGGTCTTTTTGATCATTAGGCCGAGGGTCCGGTCCCTCCAGAAGTCAAGGAAATGCCTTGAGCCCCTTTGATCTCCAAATACCTTAGTGATTTGCGGGAAATTAGTAAAACTTTTGAGGGGAAAGTGATGAGGGAAGTTAATGAGTTAGACTTTTCTTGCTGTGATTTTCCAGTGTATTTCCTGCTTTAGCCTTTGTGATGAAAGTAAAAGGATCAAAAAACAGGTAGTAGCATCATTCATCAGATAACACTTTGCAGCACCATCTACCTACCCTATCTACTTAACACTACCATTTTCTCTTCTTTATTAGGGTGCATTTAGACTTGCAAACCCTTATCAATCTTTTTCTTTTTTACAAGGCAAATCTATCTACTTCTACCCTTATTACATCCAAGGGCTCAGATTAAACTGTTGAGCACCCTTTATTAACTCTACCTATCTACTTATCTGCCAAGATTAAACTGTTTGGTCAGATATTTATTCTCTATTCTACAACATGAAATTGAAAAATGAACTAGCCAAGCTTAAACAGTTTGACTATTCATGAATTGTGGCATAGGAAAGTTTGACAAGCTGCACACAATTGCTTTATTACAAAAATGAAATAGTAGTGGCATTTGGATTTGCACACTTTCCTTGGTCTATTTTTGCTTGGGTTCATTTCTTTCACTTTTTTGACCATTTTATTTTCTTACCCTTTGATTTTTCTTTTAGGGTATACCCTCTTTACATTTTTTAAATTTTTTGATTTTTTGGTTTTTCAAGAATATGGAACACCTTTGCTCAAGAAAGAAGGTTTGAACATATTCCATAGTTCAATCAAGACAATCATGAAAGATGAAACCTATTGGTATAGGAGACTAACACCTCCTTTACCCAATAATTAAAAATGAAAATTGGCCTTGATGCTCCTGCATCAGAAATACTATTGCAGCCCATGATCAACACATAATCTACACTTTTCATGAGTGGAGAGGAGGACGGCGTGGGGTAGACTACCTTATCTACCATGATCAGATTTTCAGCCCACCTACTTTGCATGAGCCAAAGGTGGAGGAATATTTTCAGGAGTTTCGATGTTTTAGGGTAACTAATTTTGTATGGATGATTTCTTGGGGATTGGAGATTCATATGGGGAAGACAGATCCTAATTCATTTCAGCTCTCATGCCTCAAGAAGGCCCTTTAGTTCTATCCTTGCAATTGCTTGAGGACAAGCAACATTTAGGAGGGGAGGACTGTAATGTTCCCAAAATTACATTGGATCTAATTGGAACATTAATTTTTCTTATATCATCTACGAAGTGAATAAATGGGTAAGGAGGCCAATGAGTAGGAATAAAATCCCTGATAATATGAAAGGGATCATCAAAGTAGCTCTATTTTTCACCCTCAAGTGTGAAAGGGGGCAAATGCATGAGGACATGGTCAAGTTTGACCAAGTCAAAGGTGCTACCATAGAGGGAGTGGATCACTATGGATAGACAACACAATGTGAATGGGGGAGAGTTCATTTGGTGGAGGAAACCCTAATGTGTGGGGGCCAAGGCAAGAAGGCTTTCATTTCTATAAATGGAGGACATGGCAGCCATAGATATATGTTATTGAGTATAGAATTTGGTCTGCATGAATATTTTCTTTCTTCAGTTGTTTAACTGAGATTACTGTGCTGCTTAGCACAAGGGATTTCCTGTTTAGGAATCCTTCTCCCTCCTTGAGATGCCTCTTTTTATCTTATATGTTTTCAAACTTTTAAGGTGAAATCACTGAAGTTAGATAGGATTTCTTGCTTTCTGTGTTTCACTAAATTGTTCATCTTGAATGTCTATTTGTTTAAAGTATTGTCATTGAGTTAATGGTTTTCCCTATCTCATGATTATTATATTTTGCTTTTCAGTATTTGAGACCTTCTTGTTTATGGGTATATGACAAAGGATTCTTAACTGCCCTTTTCCCTACCTTGTTTTCCCAACTTAATGTCCATTTCACTTCACACATAACCTTAAAAGATCCATTGACTACACTAGATTTTCCCTGTGATGAACTCTGACTCATTGTTGAGATATTCATGAAGCTTTCACACATAACCTTAAAAGATCCATTGACTACACTTGATTTTCCCTGTCATGCACTCTGACTCATTGCTGAGATATCCATGACTTTCATAGAATCCATAGCCTAATTATTTTATGACCTCTCACTCCACCTATTCTACTTGATCATTTTACCCTACCAACCAAACAAATAGAACCCTAAACTTCACAACTATCCTAAAATCAATCGTCTAGAGAAAAAAAGTTCACATCCTTTGCATACAATAGAGAGAGCCCTCTCTGAGTTAGGAAGGTGAGGTCATAGGAATCCAAAGACTGGTTCCATGTTACCCTGTGCATTTGGTCTACCAATCTGCTAAATCACGAGACCCTAAAATTTTGGCGATCACGGTGGGACCTTCTGAGTAACTTCATGCTTAGATATTCCTTAAAAGATTCAGAAACCTTTGACGGATAGTATATGGTGGTTCATCGCCACTTCATCACCACACTAACATTCTGGCTATCATGGTGGGACCTTCTCAGTAAGTTCATGCTTAGATATTCCTTAAAATATTCATAACCCTTGATAGATAGTATCTGGTGGTTCATCGCCACCTCATTGCCACACTAACATTCTAGCAATCACGGTGGGACCTTCTGAGTAAGTTCATGCTTAGATATTCCTTAAAAGATTTAAAAACCCTTGATAGATAGTATCTGGTGATTCATCACCACCTCATCGCCACACTAACATTCTGGTGATCACGATGGGACCCTTGAGAAAACAACATCCTAAGCCCTCTTTATAATCTCAGAAACACTCATGTCAAGTAGTATCTATTGATTTATCACCACCTCATCGCCACACTAACATTCTGGTGATCATGATGGGACCTCTGAGTCAGTGAAAATATATGTATCCCTTAGGACTTTAGAGACCCTTATCAAATCATAGAGAACTCAAACTGTCAGCTAAGAGTAGAGTCTGGTTGTTCCATCATCCTAGAAAAATGATGAATCAGTTGTATGACACTCTCACAAAACCTAGGGATACATAAAGAAACTCAGAAAACCCCAAAAAATCCTTAGATTGGTTTATTGTCAGTTATTGGTGGTGGACCATAAACATACATCCTTAAAACAACAAAAAATATCCACCTAGCGACTCCACTAGCCTCCAATAGGCCTATTAATTCACCACTTCTCATTTAGACTCCCTAGGACTGTATCAAATCAGCCCTCAGAAGTTTAGAAGCCTAGTTCTACACTATGAGAGTTTAGCAAACACTAAGAGAGGCCAGCCTTCCGAAAACAGTCCTAAACTTTTAGCCTCTCTAAATTTTGAGTTTGAAATTTGGCTTCACAAAGGATCAGTACTAGATCTCATCTGGACCCAAATCCTCCTACCATAGTTGATGACCTAGAAAAGATTTTGTGGCAAACTTATAAATCTGGAAACTTAGCCACTGTTAGGACTATTCATAGAGAAAGCTCAGTCCCTGAACATCTTACAAATTTTCAAGATCCCCAGTTTGACTTTCACCATACAAAGAACCTTTTAAGAACCAAGTCACAAACTGATATTGACCAGACTGACCTTGAGCCCATATATTTTGTAATGTTCCCAAAATTAGCATGGATCTAATTGGAACATTAATTTTTCTTATATCAGCTAGGAAGTGAATAAATGGGTAAGGAGGCCCATGAATAGGAATAAAATACCTCATATTATGAAAGGGATCATCAGAGTAGCTCTATTTTTCTCCCTCAAGTGTGAAAAGGGGAAAATTCATGAGGACCAGGTCAAGTTTGACTAAGTCAACAATGCTACCATAGAGGGAGTGGATCACTTTGATAGAAAACGTAGTGTGAATGGGGGAGAAATAATTTGGTGGAGGAAACCCTAATGTGTGGGGGCCAAGGAAAGAAGGCTTTGATTTGTATAAAGAGAGGCCAAGGTAGCAATAGATATATGTTATTGAGTATAAAATTTGGTCTGCATGACTATTTGATTCCTTCAGTTGCTTAACTGAGATTGTTGTGCTGCTTAGCACAAGGGATTTCCTGTTTAGGAATCCATCTCCCTTCTTGAGAGGCCTCTTGAGGGATTTTACTTCATTCTCCAAATTTCAAGCTCAAGGCCAAACCACCTCCTTCAGCTACAACATTATTCTTGTAGAAGGAAACATTGTGTTGCAGGGTGTTGCAGTGGAGGGTTCCACAACACCATTTCCTTGGCTTATCTTTCAGATGAGGGAGCTTCTATTCCTCTGGGAGGCCAGTGAGGAAGTTTCAAGAGCTTATTGCACATATTTTGCATCAGGCCAAGCACTTACCATTTGCTACAGAGCATTCCATCCCCTTGACTGCGTTATTTCTGAGTGTATTTGCAGTGGGGGTTTGCTCCACTACTTTGGAGGGTGATATATTTAGTGATTAGATCAGCCTTTCACCTGAAAGATCCATTGGATGAGATTCAACCATCATATGCAACATTTTCATTTATCTTCATCCATTTCTTGAGTTGCAGCTCCTACTCAGTTTTTGTGACTGCAACTCCGACATTTTGGCCATTGTGTATATTTCAGCCAATCCTTCTAGGATTGACTTGACATTGTTTCCAGGGGTTTAGAGCTTTTCTCCACATATTATTTGAGCCATACATTTCTAAATCCATGTATTGACATTCATTATGTTGCAGTGCCTCTTATAAACTGTGCAGTGATAGCCTTGGCTTCTCCATATGTAGTAGTGTATTTCATATTTCTTGTACATGCTCCTTTGAGGTTATTTTTCCTAAGCTTGAGTGATAATTTCCTCAAGATATTGTACACATTATGCTGCTATAACATTAATAAGATGGCTATGAGTTCTTCTGTGATTTTCTGAAGTTGATGCAACACTACTCTTTCATTTTTGTGTTTTACATATTGCTGGATCTCCACATTTGGAATATCTTAAGATATTCCCTATAATGTATAAATTCCCTATTTTGGGATATTACAGTGGTACCAAAGCATGGTATTTGGCTCAGCCTGAGCTTCAACCATAAGAAGATAGAAGAAATCAAGATGATGAAGAGGATGAGAATTCTCTCATCAGTTTTCAAATCCAGAAATGAACTCTCCAAGGAGGTTAAGAAGATGGAAGAAGGAGATGAGGAAGGACCATGCACTTCCTACTCTCACCAAGAAGAAGACATGAAGCATGAAGAACACTTGGAATTTGAAGTTCTAAGTGAATACCTTTTTGAATACCGAGTTAAACCTAGAGCCTTCAAAGAGACTCTAGCTTTACCACAATTTATTCAGCTGAAGGAAGAGAGAAGACCCTATAGCTATGGGATGATGAGAGGCAATAGATTTCTATTGTCCAATTTTGATGGATCACTCACATGTGTAGCAGAGACTTTGGTGATGAAGCTAGAGGCTTTATTCCTGCTACATCCTGTAGTATATAGAAAGGATATAGATATTGCAGTGCTGTACCTTGAAGGTGAGGCAAATACTTGGTGGTTTAGCCATTGGAGCCATGCAAGGGTATCTATTCTTGTTGAGTTTTATCAAAGGATGATCAGAATATTTGGCCAAAGGAGGGAGGAGCCCTCACCACCAGTTGAAGAGGCATATACCAACGTTTTCACAGTTAGGGAGGAGCATCCTTCAACTTCAACAGTTCGGGAAGCCAACACATTGGAGGAGGAAGCCCTTACAGCCATAGAAGATGCTTGCAATATTTCCAAAGGTATTCTAGAATTTCCATCTCTTATCATTTCAACAAACATTATGGATGGGTCTACATCATTGCATGTTGTTGATCTAGAGTAGAAAAATCGCACTGCGCTGTGCAAACTTGAATCATTCAAGGGAGAGATGAACCATCATCCTCATGAGCCATTCTTGATTTGCATACCACACTTGAGGTTGGGGTTTGAAGACTTGGGAGGAAGAAGATATAGATGGTAGACATCTTGAAGTGAAAAAAAATTTCTCCTTTCTAGATGACACTTTATCAATGAGCACTCCCCAGCTCAAAGATAAACTTCTACCCGCAACAGGTCCATAAACTTATTGGTTTTGGGAGGCCATTGATGAAGAGGAGGTCTCATGGAAATATCCCATTAGAGATGCACTTCAACATTTCATGAAGTGCAAGGTTCATCAACACATGGGGGATGGTAGCCCTCATGGGAGGAGTACCAAGGTGAAAGATGGGAGGAGACATCCACAAATGATTGAGTGGATTTGGATGAAGAGAAAGAGGCTAGTAAGACACTTACAGATCTATGACACCGGGTAGTAGGAGGCTTGGCTGCGCTGGTTACTCTTGAATGAGTTTGGCCATCACTTGGCATACACTCTTCCTAAGGGTATGGGGATGGAGAAGATGTGGCAGGATGTTTGCATCATTAAGTAGAAAAGAGTATGGACGCATGGTGTTGATGTGACATTCATATCGTTCATTATGTCTTCATCACATGTCTTTTATAATGAGAGCATGAGGATGCAAAAAACAATTTTGTTGCTTGGGTTGTATTGGAGAGGGAAAGGGAAAATTTGCTCTCACAGTTGTATGATGTTGTAGGACTAGGAGATGGCACTATCATGGTGCAAAGGGGCTACTCCTTGGCCTTAGATGAATAGGAATTAGTTCCATTTTGGGAGGAATTTCCTAATTACAGCAACATTATTGGATAAGTCTTTGATAAGGATCATGTCAAAGAAATGAGTTATGGGTTGGAAAAATCCTATTTGCATATGCCAACAGTGCTGTTCCTTTGGAGCATGAAATTACTCATTCATTCATGCATCACTTTACCTTCAACAAATGGTGAGAATGTTTTTTTTTAATCTCTTTATTATGTAACACAATACTTGCATCTTCTTACCATTATCATACAGTGCAGTGATCCACAAGAGGGAAAGTTTATTGATGAGCCCCATAAACAAAATTTTTCCAACTATTATGATCGAGACAACCATCCTTTGTACAACCATGTGCAAGTGTTTGATTATTTCTTGTATGCTCAGTTGGCACATTCACTCATTTACTATTCACTAGTAGATGTGATGATTCACACAACTAGCCATTTAACAAAACACCACTTGCCATGCTATTTTCTAAATTTGCAGTGGGAGAGACTGCGCTGTGTCTACTTGAGACATTGTTTGTATCATGCAGCATCATGTAAAACATTAAAAAAACTTCTCATTTGGATACATATGATGATCATGTCCTATTAATCATGGATGAGATGTTTTGGGCTAGCTTGTTCTTCAATGTTGGAGAGGAGATCCTTGGAGGATTGTTCTTCATTTTGCCACTTAAGGGAAATTGATGCAGGAATTCTGCTAGAAAGCACATCCCGCATATACCAACACAACTGCTTCACAAAATCTGAAAATGCTCAAAGTTTCTATAACAAAATCATGAAAAACATTAAGCTCAATTTTACATGAAGGCAAAAAGAGCCATACAAATCAACTCCCTTAACTATATTTAAAATTCCGTGGCCAGATATTACATTGGGCGGAATCTTGGATCTTGGCCCTTTAAACCACTCCTCACTCACTCCACTCTTAACTATCTCAGCTCTTCAACTATTCAAGTGTGTTCTCCTCACAAAAACCACTCATATCTATACATAAATAATTAATTTAATTCATTCCAAAAATCTCTCCACCTAATCCTCAACTAAATCTAATTTAAATTCAATTTAGGTGTGGACTCAACTAAGTCCCGTACATAGCATTCCTACTCCCTAAATTTTCTACCTAATTCTATTTTCTCTCATATCCTTTTAATTAAAAGAATATTTACAAAATCCTCACTTTTATAATTTATCTCCTATTTCATTTAAAAATAACAAATTAATTAATAAAACAATTAAAATGTCACACCCTCCTTTATTACATAATTAAAAATGAAAATTGGCCTTGATGCTCCTGCATCAGACTCCCAAGGTTGAAATTAATCATGATCGCCTCATCATGTGTTCGGATCTGTGTATGCCTAGATCCCATATCTTGTGCTGCAACTTCCCACTCGTCGCTGCTTCTATCTGTTGTTCTTCTCCAGGTCTCCAAACTTTATGCTGCATCGCCCCACTGGCTATGCTTTGACAATCTTCTGCTGTCTTTCTTTTGCTACTTTTTCTTTGTTTTACTGTTGCTAGCCTTTTCTGGGATATATTCATCATTATCCTCCTAATTAGTTCAATTGCTCGATCCAATAGATTTCCTTTAGTATCAACAATAAAACCTGTACCCACAAAACAATTGTTAGAATAAAAAACATAAGGCTTCAGTGCCCCTTTCTCTGCTGCTGGCAACATTTCAGTATGCTACTCTGAAATTCCCTCCTGCATCAGCACATCAGTATGATGATTCAATTCCTCTGTGAGACTATCAGTTAGTCCCTCCTCCACATCATCTGTTTGAAAAATGTTTCCCTGTTCTGTTTCTTTCAATAACTTTCCCTGAAAATAGGTCCTCTGCTTTTCCAACTCTCTCCTCTGAAGATCTAACTTCCGATATCACTGAACAATCTCAACTGGAGTAGAACTTGGAAATTTTACACAACTTCCCATACCTTCATTTTCTATTGACCAATCATCAGATGGTCCTTCTTCCCCCACTTCAATATTTTGCTGAATATTTCCATAAGACCCCTCTGTCTTTAATTCCTCCTAAGATCTTTCTATCTCAGCATCATTCTGAATAGATTTCAGATTTAACTCTTCTTCCTTAACAAACTTCAAAGTTTGTCCAACACCCTGTGATATGCCTGCCATCACACACAAATCATTAGTCTCAAAAACATAAGACCTTGTGGTCTCACTAGATGCTTCAGTAGACATCTCTCTTTGCTATTGTGAATCCTTTCATTTGATTCAATTCTTCTGTAGATTTCCCTTCAGTCTCATCACTAATTCCATTCTCCCTCTGGAAATATTCCTAAATTTTCTTGGTTTCAACATCATTACATTGTAAAATTTTGTCAGCAATCCCATTAAACAAATACACTTGTTTACCTCCTTGGAAGTTTCCTTTAGCATTTCCACTTTGTTCCTGCTCCATAACAGCTTCGACTTGCTGTCTTATCCCGAACAAGAAGTCATTTGTTATTTCTTCCTGTTGTAACCAATCAACACATTCCTTCTCTAAAAGGAATTCTCTACCAGAATTTACCTCAATAATTTCATTCTCCTTTGTGACAGTTCCATCAGACTGCTCACCATCTTTCACACATCCTGCAAACATACATAAACTGTGAGAACATATGTAAGGCTTCATGGCCTCATCTATTTCTCTCGCCATTACCTCTTCAGATGCTTCTGAACTATCCCAATAGTTCATGAGATCTTCCTCACTGATCTCTTCACCCAGAATTTTGCCATGTTCCAGGCCACAAATGGAAACATCCAATTTTAACTCAGCCTCTCTGAGTTCTTCGCAACTCAACATCTGCTCGAGCTTCGTCAGCTCCTCCATCAACTGTATGTTTACCTGCTTTTCCCTCTTTGCGTGTAGCTTCTGCCACTTCACCTTCTTTCTCATGGTCCAACCATGTGTCTGGTATCTCACATTTTCCTGCAACAACTCCATTAAAAATTCAAGGTGAATTGTTATCTCGGCCTTCTCCCTCTCATACTCTTCATTAGATCTCCGAAAATGACTATCAACAGTCATCTTCCCCTCCTTTTTTAACTCCATCTGTTCACGTGTGGAATTCATTTAAGCCACTTCCCCGAAATCCTTCACACTTGTCATTCATCAAAATGAAACTTCTCCTCCTGCGCTTGGCTTTTCTTTGTCCTAGGACCAAACCTTGGCAACCTTTTTGCTACAATTTGCTGCAAACAACACCTTAGCATGCATGTGTTAATTGATATTAACCCAAAAGGGCTGAAAACCCACATTCACACTCTCAGATGCATATAAAAATGCATTTCAAATTAATGCCCCAATAAAATTTGAAATTTGGCAAACCCGCCAAACCCACAAACACACACTCTCTTCAATTTTCCAAATAAGAATGTACCTCAATTTTCACAATCTGGGCAATCTCAATTTAACATGCGGAAGCTATATTACTTAAACAATGATTATAGAACCATTGGAATACCCATTTCAATTGAAATTGAACCAACATTAGAACGTTTCCACAAATCAAAGGTTCAGATTCCATCCTCACCTCAAAAGAGCTTGAACCAACATTCGAAGTTTACAAAACTTCATTTAAATGCGCCACAACCAACATATATCCACATCTCCAAATCAAATGTTATGAATATTTACTAAGCTTTGGATTTCAAGACCCAATTCAATGGACTCTTCCTTCTCTGGATTAACTCTCAATTGCCAACAACTGCTGTTTCGGACCCATACACAATGGTGAATAAACAATTATCAATAAACATTTCATGAAATGCTCACGACAACACCAACACCAAAGTAATACTTGGTCCCAGCAATTAACACATAGCAATTCAATTTATCATTTACAAGTGAGGCGATACCACCGGTTTAGCGCCTCAAATCATTCTTTACTGCTCAACACTCATTGAAAGTTTTTCATTATCGAATTTCTATTTGATTCACGGTTTCACTAACCCAGCATTTTCTCGGCTATTTCTAATTGAAATCTCACAATAATAATAAATCTGGATTTCAATAACACTTGGGCTCATAATTTAACTTACCATTTTAAACAATACGCTGCTTCGTGGATATAATGCCAGTAATTATACCTCTTGCATATCTGCAATCGATGTGTTCTTTCCCTTCACGATTCTGCATCCGAATCTCTGCATCCTTTATTACAATGTATTCTTCCCTAATGCGCACAGAGATTAAACAACTTCTGTGTCCATCTTCTGCCGTTGCACATTCAATTCAAATATGCGAATGCCACTACTCACGGTTCTATTTACTTTTTTCCATTGCTATGCAAATGTGTCTCTATTTTGAAGTCAATACTGCAGATTCACGGCATCTCATAGACCTTCCATAGCATGCTGAGTTCTAAATTTCATATTCTCCAACTGAAAATATAAGCCATCGCATCAAATGCATCAACATTAATACTGAACCCAACGGATATCCATTCAATCAAATCCAATTTCACATACCTTGTAACCTCTGTGCCTTCAACCAGGACTTCATGGAGTTTGGTTTCATTTCACTCCTATCTATTTCACAATTCAACCCTCGATTTCTTAACAAATGGTTCATTCCGACTTTTGAACGCATGGTTCTAAATTCCGTTGGTTCTGTGCTTCCGTTTGATTCTGTAATTCAATTCTCAATTCATCGAACTTTCCAACGCTTGCATAAAAAAATTATTGGTTCAATGAATCCAGTGCTCCTTCTTTTCACGATTTCTTCTGCATCCAGACTCTACACATCGACTTACAGTTCTGGACAATCGGGTCTCCTGTGCCTTTGGTTTATGTCAAAACACAGCGTTTAAATAACATATATCAATTGTATATGAACAATAGATACTTACCCATCGAATATAATATAAATCCACTGCACCTTCGAATTCCTTTCATGTACAACTTCAAATTTCCTTACGACACTTACAGTTCCTCTACAATCTACAATTTCAGAACTATACCTTCGACCCACAACTTTGGTCTTCCTGCCCAATCGAATTCCATTCGATTGTATACCACTCAGTACATTTGATTCATTTCAAAGACATATAATATCTGCGGATAATCCACAATAAAACTCAAAACATGATCTCTAAATCTTGATCTGAAACAGTGCACCCATTCTCCACTTATGCAATTCCATCAATCGATTTCACAAAGGAACAGAATTGATCTTTATAGACCATTATTCCGCTTCAGTTTTCCATCTGGAATTTCTACAATTTTAATGCTCCAACGCTATGCCAGAACTCTACATTCAGACATACCAGCAGAGTTCGACATTCAACTACAGCGTTCCTCCACCAGGACAACGTCGGCGCACAATCGGAAGTTCTTTGTGTAGAAATTTTCATGTGCGCTTCAAAATTTTATGGCTCTCTTGAAAAACCTCAGAATGTTGTCTAAGCCTCTAATTAACCAAAAAAGAGCGATGATAGTGACATTGTTATCAAAAAACCTTCAGAGTATCATGGCTTTGCAACAGTTACTAACGCTTCTGCATTTGACTTTGATGGTTCACAATCCACCTGCAGCTCGACAGCGCTTCTGCGCTCAACTAATGTGCGCTCTCTTTTTCCGTTAACTGAATCTACTCACAAACAAACTGAAATTTGTATCCTAGTCTTGCGTGGGCTCACTATGGTGATGACATTCCATAGGCTTATGCACATAAAGTTACACCGATTTAAACACCCATGATCAAACACACTATTTGTGATTAAATTAAATCACTTATATAGAATGCATATTTTAACCCAGTCATTGCTGATTATGCTGCCAATGCCAAAGGTTGTAAAGCACAGTCATGCTTCCACACAAATGTTCAGATCACGATCAAACCACAATTTCTATGGTCTCACAACATTGGCAGTGATCCGTCGAATAATGCTAGCTGCATTCCATTACCATTCACAATTGATTCATCGATTAATTCTAGTAGAAACTCTGTCTCAGGACGCAGAGTTGTTCATCGAAGAATACAATATCTTTAGTGTTAAATCACTGCCTTCCCAGTTTTGATGGACGTCATTTGATGTGTGGTGCGTTCTTCATCATACGTTGGCCACATAACCAGTCCCCATCGTAAGCTTTCTCATTGAAATAAAAAACCATATACAACATACATAATTTCAAATTCAAATAGGTATCCTTCCCTCACTTTGATACCAAAATGATGCAGGAATTCTGCTAGAAAGCAGATTCCGCATATACCGACACAACTGCTTCACGAACTCTGAAAATTCTCAAAAGTTTCTATAGAAAAATCATGAAAAACATTCAGCTCAATTTTACATGAAGGCAAAAAGAGACATAAAATTCAACTCCCTTAACTATATTTAAAATTCTGTGGCCAAATATTACATTGGGCGGCCTCTTGGCTCTTGGCCCTTTAAACCACTCCTCACTCACTCCACTCTTAACTATCTCAGCTCTTCAACTATTCAAGTGTGTTCTCCTCACAAAAACCACTCATATTTATACATAAATAATGAATTTAATTCATTCCAAAAATCTCTCCACCTAATCCTCAACTAAATCTAATTTAAATTCAATTTAGGTGTGGACTCAACTAAGTCCCGTACATAGCATTCCTACTCCATAAATTTTCTACCTAGTTCTATTTTCTCTCATATCCTTTTAATTAAAACAATATTTACAAAATCCTCACTTTTATAATTTATCTCCTATTTTATTTAAAAATAAAAATTAATTAATAAAACAATTAAAATGTCACACCCTCCTTTATTACATAATTAAAAATGAAAATTGGCCTTGATGCTCCTGCATCAGAAATACTATTGCAGCCCATGATCAACACATAATCTACACTTTTCATGAGTGGAGAGGAGGACGGCGTGGGGTAGACTACCTTATCTACCATGATCAGATTTTCAGCCCACCTACTTTGCATGAGCCAAAGGTGGAGGAATATTTTCAGGAGTTTCGATGTTTTAGGGTAACTAATTTTGTATGGATGATTTCTTGGGGATTGGAGATTCATATGGGGAAGACAGATCCTAATTCATTTCAGCTCTCATGCCTCAAGAAGGCCCTTTAGTTCTATCCTTGCAATTGCTTGAGGACAAGCAACATTTAGGAGGGGAGGACTGTAATGTTCCCAAAATTACATTGGATCTAATTGGAACATTAATTTTTCTTATATCATCTACGAAGTGAATAAATGGGTAAGGAGGCCAATGAGTAGGAATAAAATCCCTGATAATATGAAAGGGATCATCAAAGTAGCTCTATTTTTCACCCTCAAGTGTGAAAGGGGGCAAATGCATGAGGACATGGTCAAGTTTGACCAAGTCAAAGGTGCTACCATAGAGGGAGTGGATCACTATGGATAGACAACACAATGTGAATGGGGGAGAGTTCATTTGGTGGAGGAAACCCTAATGTGTGGGGGCCAAGGCAAGAAGGCTTTCATTTCTATAAATGGAGGACATGGCAGCCATAGATATATGTTATTGAGTATAGAATTTGGTCTGCATGAATATTTTCTTTCTTCAGTTGTTTAACTGAGATTACTGTGCTGCTTAGCACAAGGGATTTCCTGTTTAGGAATCCTTCTCCCTCCTTGAGATGCCTCTTCAGGGATTGTACTTCATTCTCCACATTTCAGGCTCAAGGCCAAGCCACCTCCTTTAGCTACAACATTATTTCTGTAGCAGTAAACATTGTGTTGCAGGGTGTTGCAATGGAGGGTTCCAAAGCACCATTTCCTTGGCTTATCTTTCAGAGGAGGGAGCTTCTATTCCTCTCGGAGGTTAGTGAGGAAGCTTCAGGAGCTGATTGTACATCTTTGGCATTAGGCCAAGAACTTCCCATCTCTTACAGCGTAGTCCATCTCCTTGACTGCGTTATTTCTAAGTGTATTTGCAGTGGGGGTTTACTCCACTATTTTGGAGGGTGATATCTTCATCGATTAGCTCAACCTTTCACCTAAAAGATCCATTGGATGAGATTCAACCATCATGTGTAGAATTTTCATTTATCTTCATCCATTTCTTGAGTTGCAGCTCCTACTCAGTTTTTTTGATTGCAACTCCGACATTTTGGCCATTGTGTATATTTCAGCCAATCCTTCTACGATTGACTTGACATTGTTTCCAGGGGTTTAGAGCTTTTCTCCCCATATTATTTGAGCCATACATTTCTAAATCCATGTATTGAAATTCATTATGTTGTCGTGCCTCTTATAAACGACACAATCATAGCCTTGGCTTGTCCATATGTAGCAGTGCATTTCATATTTCTTGTACAAGTTCATTTGAGGTTTTTTTGCCTAAGATTGATTCATCATTTCCTCAAGATCTTGTACACATTCTGCTACTATAACGTTAATAATATGGATATGAGATCTTCTGTCATTTTCTGAAGTTGATGCAACACTATTCTTTCATTATTGTCTTTTACATATTTTTGGATCTCCACATTTGGAATATCTTAAGTTATTCCCAATAGTGTAGAAATTCCTTATTTTTGGATATTACATATTTGCAGAAGAGTTCTAGTAGAGAAGCCTCTCCTTCCACACCACTTGACTTTCAGCTTCTCCATCACTTCAGGTATTTCCATACCAAATTTTCCTGTGGACCAGCATTACATGCAAGTGTTTATACACCCATCCATAACACCACTGTGCAAACCAATCCACTTCATCCTACACCCCCTTTCACAAACCCTCCTCTTGAAAATCCTCTATTAGCTCCCAATATGGCAGTTGGTATGCCCCCCTGGTTTTACCACAACCTTTCGTACCTTTACCAAATGATTACCAATCTAGAATTCCCCACTTCACAGGAGTTGAATCCATCACTGCCCAACATCATGTAGATAGGATAAATGATGTCTTTGACTATATGGAATTGGAAGAGGACACCATTAAAATGAGGATCTTTGCACAAATCCTAGTAGGAGAAGCCAAATTTTTTTTTAAAGGCTTAGGTCCTAACACCATACATGATCTCCCTTCCCTTTACCAATCCTTCATAAACAAGTGGGAAATAAAGAAAAACCTGCTCCAAATCCTTTCTGAATATAAAAATCTTAAGAGAAATGTAGGGGAGAGTGTACAAAATTATTGCACAAGGTTTAACAGTGTCTAAAATGCCCTCCCCCCTCACATGAAACCCCCACATGGCCTAGCACTAGTGAAATTTCCCGAAGGCTTCGACCCAGACATGAAATACCAATTAAGAGAGAGGAACCCCACAACTTTAGAATAAATGCAAAGGGAAACTATTAGTGCAGAAGATAACTTGATTGAAAAGAGAGTTAGGATGAGGTCGAAAAAAGGAGTCACTTACAAAGATGAACCCATAGCCTCAACCTCTTCTTCCAATGCTAATATAGATAGCCTAGTCAGAACCATGGAGAGAATGATGGAAAAGATAAACTTGAATGAAAGAGCACCTCCTAGGGAAAATCAACCAAATCCCCAAAATAGAAACAGAACTCAAAACTTCATAAGAGTTCCTCCCCAAAATAGGCCACGAGACAATGACCAAAAAATTAGGCCTCCTTTCCAATATAATTATGTTGATGAAGAGGAGAGAGAGAATGTAGAACCTGAAGAAAGCCATGTAAAATTAATAGGTTCGGATAATGAAGATAATGTTTTTATCACAGGAGAAGAATAAGAGTTATTTTCCCCAGACCAAACTGAAACTAACTATGAGGAATTTGAAGACTACAGATTGGGATTTGAAAATGAAATAATGGAAGTCCACAGACAATATGACCTTAGGAGCAAAAAGAACCAATATGCCCCCAAGAAAAACCAAATAGACACTGCTTTTCAGAAAACCCCCAAAAATGTTCTTAAAAGGATAGTAGAAAATACCAACACTATGGCTACTGATCCAAATAGAGACAAAACTAGCCAAGCAAGTGGTGACATAAGCTACCCTAGTGCATCTACTAGTGGCCCTGAAATTTTTTTATTGTCTAAAGCCCAAAATCAAAATCAGCAAATTAAAAATGTAGAAAAATTTATGGTTGATAAAACTGATGTAAATATGTCTAAAACACAAGCACCTTTCAATTTTTAAGGAGAGATTTCTAAAATCAAGATAACCATGCCTCTCACCAAACTGATTACCCAAGGCACATAAAAATCTCAAGTTCTGAAAATTCTGAACATAGGGAATGATACCAATACTTTACACTTGGCTGATGACACACCTGAGCTATTATTTGAACCCAAAATAGAAGGAAAATATCAAGAAGGAAACATTCCCCCTTTCTATATTAGCCTAAACATACATGAGAAGATCTTACATAATGCCATGCTAGACTCTGGTGCCTCTCACAATCTTATGCGAAAGGTTGTGATGGAGAGATTAGGCCTAGAAATAACTAAACATTACAAAGACTTGTACTCTTTCGATTCAAGTAGAGATAAGTGTTTGGGCCTAATCAAGGATATTTGTGTCAATCTGGCACAAGTACCGGCTAAAAACCTAGTTATGGACATAGTAGTGGCAAATATTCCCCCCAAGTATGGCATACTTTTATCCAGATCTTGGGGAGCTAAGCTTCAGGGGAACCTTAAACTAGACATGTCCTATGCTATCATCCCTGTTTTTAACCAGAAAAGGATATTATACCAAGAGTCACACATGAAGTATATGGTTAGTAGTCAAGAAAGGCCAGACAATACAACTCTTTATTCCATACATTTAGGTCTTGATTCTTTCATTTTACATACTAAAGGATACATTGATGAGCAAGTAAGTGAAGTTGTAACACATCTAGACATATTACCATAGTCAAACCAACCTATAAATGAATAATTCAACAACCAAAACTGTTACAGCCCTGAAATACAACATCATGATAAAACTAAAATTGAATTTCTGCAAACTAAAAAAGAGATTTCAAAAACAAAAATCAGTTTGGTATATGAATTAGGTTGTTCAAATGAAGGAAAAACCCCAAAAACACAACTGTGTCCTTTTTCCAATCCAGAAGCATTGATATACTCGCACACAAGAAAAATATTTGGGAATCTGGATCAAGAGAGTCTTATGTTTATTCCTTATATAGATACTTCATGATCAAAGAGTTCTATACCTTCAGAAGAGTTGTTCACTCTCTCAAATATCACTATGAATCCTAAGTAATTTTCCACTGAAACTGATATAGAGGAGTATAGTATGAGTAGCCTTGAAAAACCCAAAGGGATTAAGTTATCTAGAAATTTGTCACTACACACAAAACAGAAAAATACAAGACTATGCAAAGGGTTCAGGATGCTTGTGTGTATGGGGATGCTAGCTTAAAACCTTGTGACACAGAAATTATTCTAAGAAGCCATCCTTTTAAGAAATACCATGAAAACCTTGAGCAATTTTTGTCACCTAAAAGGAAGGCAAAGGGACATAGGCTATGTATAGACTTTAGATACCTAGACAAAACCTCCATGAAGGATAAATACCCTTTTCCCAAAATAAATCATCCTATGCCAAGGGTAGGAGTTTCTAACAAGATGTCATTACATGATAGTGTTTCAGGTTACCATTAGATGATACCACTTTATATCAATCAACATGAAGACGTTTTCAAAGTTCCTCGGAGCAACTACATTTTTGACCAAATATTTCTTGGGCTAAGGAGTGCTGAAGACACCTTCCAAAGAGCCATGGCCCCTATTTTCAACTTATTCACTATGACATACATTGATGACATCATCATATGTTTTGAATATGATAAATAATACCTTTTCTACCTAAGGGGGATCCTTAACAGAAATTTTTTTGGGAAGCAAGAGTCGAAGAGGAAATACCAAGGAGAACATGGATTGTTTGAAAATTTTTGGAAAAATTCTTATACCATGCTTTCAAATGAAGGTAGCTATGATTTTTGTTACAAGAACTGAATGAACAAAGAATTTTAGGAGATCCTTTTAAGGACAAGATGCTCAAGTACCATTGTTGTAAAAACCCTTAGTTAAATTTTTTTTCATTCATTGTACATAATACATTGCATGAGAAAAATAAAAAAAAACACAAAAACATAAAAATAGAAAAAGAGGGCATATTTGAAAAGAGGTACAACCCCATACCCAAAAAATAGTGATGTTGAAAGTGTGCAAGCTTAAATGCCACTACTTGTTCAAAATGGAGACCTTGTTCAGTCATATAGCCTAATCATGATTGAACATGATTTAAATTTGTGTTGATAAGTTAGTAAAAGAAAGATTGTAAAATAATTCAAACTTGACTTGTTAAAAAGAATAGATAAGGAATGAAAAATACTAGTTCCACATGCTTAAATCTGAACCAAAGAGAAGGATAGGGATGATTAGAAAATGATGAAACATAGCTCTCATACCTTCTAGTTTTGTTTTTTATGAAAATAATGTTTGTGTGCAGCTTGTCTCAATGCCACAACTCACGATGAATCAAATTGTCTAATCCTGGTTCAAATCATGTTTTTAGTTTCATGTCAATAGCTTAGAGAACGAAGTCTATCATACAGTTCAATCTTGACATTCAGTTAGACTAGGTAGAGAATAAAAAGAGTTCATTAGCATAATCTGAACTCTTGGAAGTAATAAGAGTAGAAGTAGATAGTTTGTTTTTGTTTTCAAAAGAAAAGGAATGTCAGGGGTTTACCAGTTCAAGAGCACCCAAGGAAGAGAAAATGATAGGTAAACAAGATGGGTAGGTAGAGATGAAGTTGGAGTAATCATTTTTTTTCAGATTATAAGATCACAACTTCAAGTGAACATCAACAAAAGAAAAGAAGGAAAATCTGCTAAATGGATGAGGCATTGGTCTTCATAAAACCAAGAGATCTGAAATTCTGGACACCTCCTGAAAAGGAGATACCCTCCCCAAGTGCAGCCACTGTTATTCATGAGTAATTTTTTTCTCTCTATTAATGAATAAATGTTTATTCTAGATTTCTAGAAACAAAATTCATAAATACTGTGAGTTCTAGAAATCTCACCGCCTTCATTATCCTTAGGATAAACTTTTCACTATTAACTCTATCAAGGCATGGCTAGCCTATCACTCCCAGAAGACCAAATCATGGAGTTATGCCACTCATTATCACTATGTTTTCCACCCTTGATCTTACCACTCTGTTTCTGTTTTCCTAACCCTTCTACTTACACCTTGGATTGTCAAGTAGCCTAACCTTTTCCCCTATTCACCAAATGCCTCAAGCATTGGTGGTTTTAAGCTACCTTTATAAGCTCTTTAGATAAATCAAAGTTATTAGTTTCTAGGATTTCAATGAATAAAGGTTTTTTAATGCTCTGTTTTACACCTACAAACCCTAAATTAAGTGTTTAGCCAAAGGCCAAGTCCAAAAAGTATCCCAATAGTTCATGTAGGGTCTCCTAGGTTACTCATTATTTTGATTTTCTAAACTCACTGTTTTACATGTTGCCAAAGATGAAATCAAATGAAAAGGAGGTTGAGCTTATGATTTTCCAAAGGGTATTAAAAAAAACCTTCAAGAGAAACCTCCTTTGATTAGAGCATTAATTCTGCAAAAGGACAGTTTCCCATCTTAAAAAATTTCTGCAGGAATGGTTTGTGATGGTTATCAGCAGAAGAGAGGCAAGGTGAGAAGCCAAATTCCTCAAGGACA
Source organism: Pinus albicaulis (assembly GCA_034641835.2). Classification (NCBI taxonomy): domain Eukaryota; kingdom Viridiplantae; phylum Streptophyta; class Pinopsida; order Pinales; family Pinaceae; genus Pinus; species Pinus albicaulis. Next base: position 643,837,594 of record CM076571.1, read on the forward strand.
TTCACAGCAAAGGGAAGACAACATGCGTATGAATAACGAGAATCAAGGTTTTTATAACTAATTGGAAAAACATATGTGAACCAACAAGAAGTCCATGCAAAGGATCACAAGGATAGAGGTACATAAGCACCACTGAGCATAAATTGAAGATTCATTGAAACAAGAAATTAAGGTGAGAGACCTCCTTGATGACAACAGCAAAAAGTTAAAAAATGATATCAGAGGATGACTTACTTGGTTTTTCAAGACAACACTGTTTCACTGCACCAAAGGGAGAACTTCTAAAGAGTATCAATATGAAGGAGCCTAAAAAATTTCGAAGTACAGTCAAAGGTCTTTAAAATGGTCAAAAGAAGGAAAGCAGGAGGTTAAGTGTCAAATAAGAGATCAAATTAAGCATAATTTCTACTATTGAGTGATTAACGTGTCAAAATCCAAATGAATTTTAAGAAGATCAAAACATTATGTTATGACACCTACAACAAGAAGAAGTGGCGAAAGGGAGGTAATGACAAGCTAGATCAAAGATGGCTACGGTCACTATGTAAGACATATTCATTATACCTCTGGAAAATCAGTGAAAGGGGAATAAAATCATATTTTCAAGATCACCCACAAAGAGATCACTTTTTTATGTGTCTAAAGTCACCTCCTACAAAAAGGTAAAGAAAATATCAGTAAAAGGATAAAAATTAAACATTATAAAAGGTGGGTTTTGGTTTTAATTTATTTATCCAAGGAGATAAAACCATCATCATTCACCACTCAACACCGTTTTTCACTTGCAAAAATAAGTAAGAGCTTTTCAAGGAGAAATTCAAGGTTTCTGGCAAAGTTTCAGGTAGGAGAAGCCTTGCGATACACTTCTGTAAGGTTTCTCTATGTGCCTGTGGGTTCCCTCTGTGTAAATTACAACTGGGCATTGTGCTCCTTTAGTAGTGTGCTACGCATTCACCGCATGCAAGACCGCTCGACGTTGTTCAGGCCTCGCCCCACACCGTTTACTGCAGAAGCCTGACCACTCCGCCCAGGTGCTATGCACTGCACGCATTCAGGAAAGAGGCATTGTTAGTTTCAGTCTTTGCAGCCTTCTTCCAGTGATCAAACATGCTCTTACAAAGTGATTTAAGGGTGTCAAGGTCAAATTTTGTCATTTCAGTGAGTCTTCAAGTAAAATTTGGTCACTAGGTATTAGGTCTAGGGTTTGCTAACACTTCTTTCAAATTTGTTCAAATGTCAGTCCATGTCACCATTCAGCTGAGTATACCATCATTCATAGGGTTTTCATCATCATGCCAGATTCCAAAAGGTCATTTTACACCTTGTTCATGCTTCAGTTGTGCCTAGGTAAGGTTCATTTCCCTCTCCTAGGGTTTTGAAGGTAATTTCTCTTGGATGGTCAAATCATTAGTAAAACTTGTATCTTGATGTTCATACACCTTCCCTTATCTTTAATGTACCTTATTAAACACTTCCCATCATTGAGATCCCCCAAATTCCTCATTTTCGCACAAACCCTAGTTTCTTGCTACAACTTGGCAATTTTCTAGGCTAGGCCTGTGTTTTTCCCTTTTGGACCCCTTCCCTTCACTCAATATCTAAAATTCCACTTTCCGCTACTTCCTAACATCCCTCCTTACTTCCCAAAATTTTCTCAAAAATTTATAAGCCCCTTATCCCCTTCGTTTCGCTTCATTTCGAAAAATCCCTTGTTCCACACATCGGGATAGGTTTTACTCCAATGATGTTTCTAAGCAAGAAAAGATGAATTTGGGAAAATTGAGAGAGGTTTTTGTCCACAATAGGCCAAGGAAGAATAACCTCCTTCACGTTTTACAAAAGTGTCATGGTTTTAGATAAATGTAAACAATACAGTTGCCTCAGGAGAATTGATGCACCTCTGAAGTGACCTTGGGAAAATCCAGATTTCTCCTAGCTTGGTTGGAAAAATGACTTGCTTGATAGGTCAAATGATAACTAGACAAAAATATATTTCCAATGAGATATCATGAGCTCAATTTGGAGTTGATGAAGACCTTCAAAAGTTGACTGCAACAGCACTGTGCCTTGAGGCAACCTCATTTTTCACATTTTGACCAGTGTTGGGAGATTTGATTTTTGGAGGGTCAAATGGAAACCAAATTCAGAAATTCCACTCGGGTTGGAAAGTAGACAGGTATATATTTCCAAAGAGATAACCTAAACTCAATTTTGACTCTAGGAAGGCCCTAAAAATCAGGTTGAAAGTGGCGCGATGCATAGAGATTTCAGGCGCGACACATTGGGAATTTTGGTCTAGTTTTCACTCAGTAACTCAGTTTTTCGCCTAGTCTTGGCCAGTTTGACTTTTTCATCTCCAAATTTGAAAATATTGATGTAACTTGATGTAATTTCATGGCTTTGATGTAATTTTGGCACATTTTTACTCATGTAAGTAGATTCATTCACCAAAAAGTGAATTGTAACTGAATGAATCAGTTTCCTATCTTATAGAGGCAAGCTGTTCCACTGCCTGTTTTCCAGTTCTTAGTTTAGATCTTGTTGAAACAGCTCCTAAACTAGTGAGATCGACCCCTAGAGGCATTGGGATGAGTTAGGCTTGTCTATATCTTGTATTTTCTCAATTATTTTTAGGGTTGGACACTTGGGATTGCTTTGAGCTTCATTATACATTTCATCTCTGCATTTTGGCAAAGGAATAGACCAGGATTTGTAGCACTCTTTGGGATCCATGTGGCTCTATTTTTTGATGGTGTGTTTCTCTCTATGATTGTAAGTTTACTGATGTTTCATGTGTATCATCTTCCTTCTCATTTCTTCTTAACTTAAACAAACAAGTAATAAAGGTGGAATTCATTAGATTTGCAGTGCTCTGCCTTGAAGTTTTGTTTAATTTTCCATGTTTTCAACTGTCTGAAGAGGATTATTGAAGGTCTCTTGCCCTATTCAACTCTTCCCTGGTCTAAGCTATCCATTTCATTTAGTTTGAAGCGTAAAAACAATTGCCTTTCTTGCCCCATTCAGCCCTCTGCAAAATTGATCATTTCCCGGACCCAAAAATGATTTTCCCTTTGATTCCAACAAAAACCTCCATAATAAATTCAAACTCTTTTATATATATACCTAGCCTAAAATCAGCCTTCATTTCAAGTCATGTCAATCCTCACTAATTATTTTCACTGAGATTGACCCAGAGAGAGCCCTCTCCTGATCTGGTAGGGCTAGCTACCAGATTAAGTGTGGTTTGATGTTACCCTAGACTATGCCTTCCTTCAGCCTGAGGTAGTTTTAGGCAATAACAGGCCCGACACCGTGCAGGATTTGCCCACGCAGTGCTCTTACCTTGATTTTCCACTGTGTAGAAGGAAGGCCCGACTCGCCCAAACCTTGTTTCACTCGACAACTGTGCAGGCGGAGACTCGACTGTGTTCAGGTTCCACCCAGGAGGAGACCCGACTGCATTGAGGCTCTTCTGCACTACGCGCTGGGTTGTTTAGGCCTACCCAGGAAAACCCAACACCTCATGCAACTCTACCCGTGCTACGCTCCTATGTTGCGCATTCAGCTAGGAAGTTTTTAAAGCCAATTTAGCCCTCAAAATTTCTCAATACCTCTCCAAATTCTTGCTTGGCATGTCCTGAAGTTTCTATAAGAGGCTGATAATGAAGAGGCATATTTTGAAGACAGAGGCAGTGAGCCCAATAGAAATGAAGAAAAATATGACAAGGTAGGAGATATATAAGTCAGTGAAGATGGCAGTGATCATAATGAAATAAATGAGGACATTACAAGGGATATCAAAAAGTTTGAGGACAATGAAGAAGCTAATGAAGGTACCTCTAGTTGTGACCCCACAGAAAATAAAAATGAAAGTCAAGAGACAGAGGAAAATTTTGATGGGAAAAACAATGACTCTGATGAAGAAGACAGTTTAGAAAAAAATGACACTGAAGAAGATATGTAAGAGGATGGAAATGAAGATAAAAATGCACAAGAAAATGATGAATACACTGATAAAAACACCTCTAATAGTGATAACACAAACAATGATAATGTTGTAGACATAGAGGATAACAATGCAGAAGATATGGAAGAGGATGAAAATGATGAAGATCATGATAGTGATGATAGCATGGGGGAAAATGAAAATAAATCTCAAGAGGGTAGTCAAGAACAAAATGAAGAAGACATGAATACAAAGATCATTGATGTAAGGAAAGACAATCTTAAGGTCAACCATGAAGAGAAAATTCTAGTAGACAAAATTTATTTTCTCCCTCTCACTTATCAAAGAGGATAAAGGCAAGTGTTTTCTGCCTCCAAAAGGCAAGGGGCATTTCCATCTACATCATCTCAAAGGCTTGACAAGGGAAAAGAAAATATTAAAAAAAATAAGAAAGGTAAGGGAGGTAAGAAAACTATTCAAAAGCCACAATTCATTGACCTAGATAGTGATAATGAAGATGAGGAGGTGGCCATTAGACTACTACTCAAAAGCAAAGATGAAAAAATTAGGGAGTGGGAGAGGGATTTTGAGATGGCACAACGTATCATTCAGTACTAGAAGAATGAACAAAAGTATTTCAAGAAGATAAAGAGGGGCCTTTCTCTCCATAAAAATATGACCAAATATTATTCCATGAAAAACAAACTTGTTAGTGCCAAATTGAAGGAAGCCCTCATGTAAATTCAAGCACTAAAAGAAGAAAAATGCCAAGATAGGCTTGAAATATTGGCACAAGCCTCTTTACAGGTCTCCCAAAACCCATGAGGCACTTATCTACCAATTTTGGGAGAATTTTGACAAGTTTTTGTTTTTTGCTAATTTTGATGCCAAGGGGGTAGCACACATGGTGCTATGCTCTTTTTTAGAGCATATTCAGGAGGAAAGGCTTACATTTTTGGAATCCTCATCATAAGAATAGCATGCTCACAAATTTGCAAATCAATTGGAGTTGTTTTGGTCCTCCAAAAGGGTAAAAAACACCCTAATTTTCACCTTTGTGCCTGCTTTTCAGGACATGTGTTGTGACTTTACCAACCTTGGAATTTTTAATTTTTGAATAGGATTGTAGAGGTTATATCAAAGAACCAAGGGTATATCTAGAAATTATACTTCAATTTATTTCCAATGAGCCATCATGGAGCCTTTTTCGACATCGAGAAGGCCTTTGAAACACTACTACAAGATGACCCATTTTTCCTACACTTGTGCTACGCCCTTGGCATGGAATTTCCTCCTAAAACACAGTGTTGCACCCTTAGCAGAGGAAAAGTAAAAAATGTACACTTGGAAAGTTTTAGGAGGCTTGTCAGACCTCAGATATCATTTTCTTTACTAAAAATGTCCGAAAATATATTTTGTTTTAGATATTTTGTGCCTTGGGCCTTGCAAGGTCTCAAGGACAATAGTGACATTTTTGATTAGCCAATAGGCTTCTAGGTACTCTATTATGTTTTTATCCTCCTTTATGATTAAATAGAGCATTGATAATTCATTGTAAATGTTTTCTTTTGATGAGTTTTGAGAGCAATACATGGTTCTTTGAGGTTGAGAAATTTGGTGTTATGGAGCTTGTGAATGATTTGCTTTGATTGATGATGATGAAAGCTTGCTTGTAGGATACATGAGCATGGTGAATGGTGATGTGTCTCTAATTTGTTCATTTTTTCTTCTTTATCATTATGTACATATTTCTATGTTGCAGTAGATCAGAAAAGTATAGGCTAATAAATGTTGTTTGAGGCACCTTAGTCCTCATGTTTGCTATTGTCTTTATGTTTTCCTCTGCTTGGTGTGTTTAAGGAATTCTTAGTTGCTCCTTAGGCCTCTTTATGATTTTTTACTTCATCAATGGATTAATATGCTAGTTTCCAAATATGTTTTATGGAATTCCCTGCTTATTTGATGCTATTTAAACTCTGTTTTGAAATCTCTCTTTGAAGTATTACTTATTAAGTTAAGTCAAGGAGGTCTTGTTCTAATCTTGCCCTTTGTCCATGCCTATCAGTTTTCCTCAAAGTTCTTTATAAATTGATTGATTATGTCTAGGAGTTCCCTCTTCATTGGTTAATGTTATTTTTCATTTTATATGCTTTGAAACTTTCTAATTGAAATCACTGAAGTTAGATAGGATTTCTTGCTTTGTATGTTTCACTAGATTGTTCATCTTGAATGTCTATTTGTTTAAAGTATTGTGATTGAGTTAATGGTTTGCCCTATCTCATGATTATTATATTTTTCTTATCAGTATTTGAGACCCTATTTTTTATGGGTATATGACAAAGGATTCTTAACTACCCTTTTCCCTACCTTGTTTTCCCAACTTAATGTCCATTTCACTTCACACATAACCTTAAGAGATCCATTGACTACATTATATTTTCCCTGTGATGCACTCTGACTCATTTTTGAGATATCCATGACTTTCATAGACTCCATATCCAAATGATTTTATGACCTCTCACTCCACTTATTCTACTTGATCATTTTACCCAACCAACCAAACAAGAAAAATCCTAAACTTCACAACTAGCCTAAAATCAACTGTCTAGAGAAAACATGTTCACATCCTTTGCATACAACAGAAAGAGCCCTCTCTAATTCCAGGATGGCTAGGTCCTAGGACTCCAAATAATATTTCCATGTTACCCTATGCATTTGGTCTACCAATCTGCTAAATCACAGGACCCTAACAGTGGGGTTCAACCATCCCTAGAGAGAAAGGAGAGAATAGAGAAGTGAAAGTAGATGTAAAAATGAATCATCTGAGGGCTTGAATCTGTGTTTTCCATTTTCAAATTATTTCTAAGTGTTTTGTGTTTGATCGGAATCTCTGTTTTAGAACAATACTTTATTTCCAAGCTGATTAATCTAAGTGTTTTGTGCTTTGATCGAGCTCCCTATTTTAAATTAATTATTTAAATCTCCGTTGAAATTGAATACCTATATTTGAGATGCACAAAAAGAATAATAATCGAATTTATATGCATGAAGGGTCTATAGACTTTGCATATTCCTTATTGAATCGAATATTGTATTAATCACAAGAAAAAACAAATCGGATTTGCGGGCTCAACGAGGACCGTTGGATCCAAACGCTCAACGGTGTAAGATCACATCGTAGGTGGAAAGACATCGCACATCGCCAAGGATAACGGTTAATGGTTAAGTTCGCAAGCAAAATTATTTGGTTTGCGATGCGAAGTGGTATGGAGGAGGGGACCGTGGACCATCGAATCCAGAATAAACCAACGACAGAGATTGCAACAACTCGAAAGAGATTTCACAAATCGTAACATTTACAATTTAACGTTGAGGTCATCGCACGGTAAATAATTTTGTTTGCGATACGAAATTGGGAGAACCACGTGTCAACACAACGCAACATCGCATCCCATAGAAAATAAGGCTTAAATCTTAAGGTTACGTTGTAAATATTTTGAAGTGCGACTGTCCGTAATTGGTCAGAGCCGTGTGGGACCCTCCGGTAAGGAACCCGACATATTTGCATTGGTTGGGTTATTTTTATGGTCTGTGTGTGTTACATAAATCCACTATTGATTCGCACGCATATGTATGTTGCTAACTTCCAAAGTTGAACTCTATTATGAATAAAGGGGTTTTCGTGTTGATTCTTAAAAACTCCATTCTGCATCATAATTATGATATTCTTGCAGCTAGTCTGCATCACTCGTTCCTTAATTAATGACCTTGATCATTACACCCCCATCGGGGAAATTATTATTATTATTATAAACAATTAAATTTTCACATTATTTAGTAGTTATTTTAGTTTTTATTAGTGAAATAATTTCTAGTAAAATTATGTAATCTGGAAAAATAATACATATTTTTTAATGTAAATTCGATGAAATTTTATTATATAACTGTGTACAAAGTTTCAAAATTATGCTAGCCATACTCCTACTAGATTTATTGGATGGAAGCTAGTTCAGTAGGATCTTTACAACAACAAAAAATGACCGGGAAATTCAAAACAAAAGAGAGCCTAGAAACCAGAAAACCAACAAGACCTGCACACAACCTCTAGTCATCAGGAATTAGAAAAATTTAATAGCACAAGATTTTCTGGACTAGAACCTAGGAGTGGTGACTATAGAGTGGCACCCCTGAGAGACTTTTCCTTGTGCTCATCCACCCCATCAAAGTTGTTAACCCTCCGTAATTTTTAAGATTGGCAAGAACAAACGACAGAGGACAACATAAAACCACTTTGGAGTCCATGACCTAACCTTCCTAGACTCAGAGAGGGCTCTCTCTGTTTTACGATTTATGATTGAGATTAATGATTATCATTGCAGATATTAGGCTAGTTACAATGATGGGGGTTTTTTATTTTATTGATTGTGTGGTTGGAAAGATAGGGCTACAGAGACTATTCCATTGGGTGATGGAGTCAAAGGGCTAGAATGGAAAATCAAGAGCAAATCACAGGGCAAGCTAACTGTGCTAAATGGATTTGAAGAGCTATATGAATTATGAGGTGAAAGAAACAGTAAGGTTGAGTAATGACTAAAGAGAAGTTAATAATTATTTAATCAAACTTTAGCAGAAAACATTCAATTTGTAAATGCAGACAGAATTAAGGTGCTTTGAAAAAAAATATTAATCTAAAATTCTTGATTTACAATTAGATGAACATGTACGCAGCAGGGAAAACAACGGAAACATTTAAACAGAGAAGTAACACATCACCATTTTAACACAGCTCAAGAATTCTGTAAATGGTCTTTGACTATTGATGTCCAACTACAAAATTATAGTGCTCCAATATGGTAGTTCTTACAATACAAGTGCTAAAATATCCAACCCCTGATAATGAGAATTCTAGCAATATTTAACTAAAAACTACGTTGGTTGCCCTAATATACTCTGGAAAAATTCATTAATTACAAAAGAACTGAAATTAGACAAGTGTGGTCATGCAAGGCCTGAATAAAGAAAATCTCTGACAACACTATTTGTAGAATTCATTTCGGTAACAATTCAAGAATGAAAAAAATCAGGTGGCTCTTCATGAATCCAAAGAACGACTTAACGAAGGCTAAGATGGTTGCAAGGAGGAAACGATGGTGGTTCTGACATCTGGATATTTCTTTGGGCCACCACTGCATAGATCATAAAGGAGGATGTGTTGCTGGCACTGCTAATCGACCAATGGATGTGATGACATGTCTATTGTGCCCTTTCAACCTTAAAATGTACACAAACTGTTCCACCCTTTTCTGTTGGGGATATTCATGCTTATAAATTGTCTATATACCTCGTCTAGCTCTATGTATTTTCTGAAAGTGGGCCTGGTGAGGAAAACATGCTTCATCTCATGTTGAATGAAGATGTCATTACATAAGAGATCCCAGATAACTTTCCTGGTCACCCTTCCTTGGATGCTAGTGAATTTGGTAGTATCCCTGGCTGTTTCTATGAGCTTGGTCATATGATCTTCCCTTTGGATCAGATTTTTATTAGTCACAAATAGTGAAGGAAATCCTTTTTATATCAGGGGTTCAATCTTGTTCAGGAATCTGTTGATGGCCATGTCCAACTCATGACACTTATCCTCCAATTGCCTTACTAAATTATTCTTAGTGAGGATCCTTTTTACTTATAATATGGTTGTTGTTATGTCTGGTACATCTAGCACTTCAAGCTCATATTTGGTCTTAGAGTTCAGTAATTCTATAATCTTAGGGGTTTTTTTTGGCATGTTTCCTAATTCCTGGTTTTCTTTGTGAATGGCCTCTGCGCAGTTGTCCACCAGCTCTTTTTGTTCAAAGATGATGTTGATGGGGTGCCACATTTATTCCACTGAATTAACGATACTACCCTGGATTATCAACTTCATTTGGCCCAGAATGTTGCGATCTGAAAATTACTTCTCTGGCTTCTCCAATCTCTCGATCTTCTTCTTGGCTATATCATGGGCAATTTTAGTCCTGGCCTTTCGATCTTTTAGGATTCCAATCTTTACTTCCTATTTCAGGGTCTCTTATGACTGTTGGTTCATGATTTCCATGGCCTTTGACAGTTTTTCTGTCATAATAGGTGTTCCAGCAGCTATGGGAACAACTGATGGAATTGTTGAGATGGGGGTAACTTCCATTGGGATGAGCATAACTCGAGCTACTTCTTCTTTCTTCTTTAGTAGTTTCTCCATCTCATTCTCTGTCTATTTGATTTGGGAAAACTATTCTACAACTAACTTTAATATCTCTACCTTATGTGATTCCTCTTATTGAATTCTTTTGGCCAAGGGTTCTTCTATTACTGGAATCTTGAGTTGTTTCCTAAGGGCTGCTATATTAGCCTTTTTCTTCTTCAAAATCTCCTCCACAACTTGAACATTGGTTGGGTCATGACCCAACTTCACTATTAAATCTTCTAGAGACTTGATCATTGAGTCTTTAGCCACGACATATAGCTTTTATATCCTGAGTTGTGATTGAGCATTGGATAAGGATACCTGAAGATTTAGCAAGCTCATAGCAGTACTTGTCAGGGTGGAGGTCACCATTTCTCTAGTCTGCTTGTTTAATTCCATCTAATCAATGTGATGGATGTCCCTAGAATTAAATTAAAATGATGCATTCTCGTAATCTCCTACTCTTTGTGGTTGTGGGACCAAATCTTCTAGAAATTCAATCTAAATCCTTTTCTTCTCAGTGTAAAAAGAAGATAGTAGGCTGCTTTGTGAACTTGGGGTCTTCTTCTAGAATTGATTTTAAGTTTTGGTCTTCAGCACCTCATTTCTCAATTTTATTTCCTTGAATGCATCATAAATTTATCTTTCTTGGCCTTATATGGAAATTATGGAAGTAGATGTTTGCAAGGCATGTTGCTGTAGAGAAGTTGTGGTAGTAGATGTAAGGGATGTTGGGTGTGGAGCCTGATTTTCATCTTGATTCAGATATCCTTGTTTTAGCTGGATGTATACCCCAGGAAAATTGTACACCATTGTAGTGGGAGGGTGCGGGGGGGACTTGTCCCCCCCACGGGCTCCCGGGGGGGGCTGACCCCCCGGCTGGGGGGTCTGAGGGCCAGTGGTCCCCCGGTGGGGGTTTTAGGGGTAGCGCCCCCGAAGCTAAAAACATATGTAGAATTGCCTTGTAAAAGTATATTAATTTCTAGTCAATCTGGGCCGTTCATTAGGCGGATGATCTGACGGTAGAAGTTACGTTTAGTTTAAGGTTTTTTTCCCTAGAAGGCAACCCCTCTATTTGTATGAGGGTATTGTATTGCGGCTGTGGATTATATGTGTATTCTCTAAGCGGGAAATAGATAGGGATACTGTGAGAGAGAACAAAGGATATTACATCGGATCTGCTGTAGGTTTTGTCTCTTCATTTTGCTGGATAATAGAAAGGAAGGACTGGCTGTTCGGGGTGGACGTAGCCCAAACTGGGTGAACCACGTATATCTATGTCTCTCTGGTTTGATGTGTTTTTTGTGCTTGTATTTTTCGCATATTTTATGTGTTGCATTGCTCCGTAATATATAATTTTCTAACAACTGGTATCAGAGCCGAAGGTATGTTTGGCTGATAAACTCGCAAGAAAGAAGGGTTCCTGGTTCAAGTGGGAGCAATGGCGGAAGATGGTAAGTTTAGGGTCGAGAAATTTAATAGCCAAAACTTCCTGCTGTGGAAGATGCAGATGGAATATTATATGTATCAGAAACATCTGTACCTACCATTTAGTGGAAAAACAAAGAAGCCAACGGCCATTGCAGATGCAGAATGGAACATTCTGGATAGAAAGGCACTTGGAACAGTACGGTTGTGCCTTGCGGTGTCAGTCGCCTTCAATATTTCAAAGGAAACAACAACAGAGGGTTTGATGCAGATTTTGGTGAAACTATATGAAAAATCCTCGTCCTCAAACAAGGTATTTATTATGAAACGATTATTTAATATGAAGATGTCGAAAGGTGGATCTATTGCAGACCATTTAAATGATTTTAATACAGTTACCAGTCAATTAATTTCTGTAGGGGTAAACTTTGATGATGAAGTTAGAGCTCTATTATTCTTATGTTCATTTCCAGAGATTTGGAATGGTTTAGTAATGGCCATTAGTAACTCTGTCTCTGGATCTAGTACTTTAAAGTTTGATGATGTTGTTGGTGCTATCCTTAGCGAGGAAATGCGACGGAAAAGCTCCGGTGAGACATCGGGTAATGCTTTGAGTGCAGAGTCTAGGGGAAGAAGAATGGAAAGAGGAAAGAGCTCGGGATATCGCAGTAAATCAAGGAAAGGAAGATCCAAGTCTAGATCGGGGATAGTGTGCTGGAATTGCGGAAAGAAAGGACACCTAAAGAAAGACTGTAGATCTCGGAAGGGAAAAGAAGGAGACACACATCAAGAAAACAATCATGGCAATGTGGCTGGTGATGTATTCCCAAGATAACAGTTCTATTTAGAAAATGTTATTTGATTCAGGTTTGTACAGTGAGGCTTCATTCCCTTCCACTGATAAATATTTTGTGACTATGTTCAAGGAGATTTTGGACAAGTCCATTTGGGTGATGATAAACCCTGTAAAATTGTTGGAATGGGTAAGGTTCTTGTAAAAAAGTAGAATGGAAACCAATGGCTATTAAAGGAGGTAAGGCATGTTCCAGATCTAAAGAAAAATCCGATTTCAACAGGGTAGTTAGGCGGTGAAGGTTGTGTGAAAAATTTCACAGATAAAGCTTGGAAGGTCACCAAAGGAGCCCTGGTAATATAAAAAGGCGAAAAGGTTGGTACATTGTATTTATGCAATGGTATTTATAACTTTGTTAATGCTTTAAATTCTAAAGGAGCAGATGAAACATTATGGAATCATAGGCTCAGACACATGAGTGAGAAGGGGATGAAGATTCTTCACTCAAGAAATTTGTTGCCAGGTTTGAAAAATGTTGATTTGGATTTCTGTGAAAATTGAATTTATGGAAAACAAAAGAGAGTCATATTTCTCAGAGTTGGGAAAGAAAAGAAGAGCGAAAAATTGGAGCTTGTACATACAGATATATGGGGACCTGCTTAGGTATCATCTCTCAGTGGCTCTCACTATTATGTTACATGTATTGATGATGCAACTAGAAAAGCTTGGATTTATTGTATTCAAAATAAATCTGATGTATTTAATACTTTCAAGAAATGGAAAGCTTTGGTTGATATTGAGATAGGAAAGAAGTTGAAGTGTCTCAGATTAGACAATAGAGGTGAATATTGTAGTAAGGAGTTTGATAGGTACTGTTTAGAGCATGGAATTCGTAGAGAGAAGACAGTTCCAAGAACACCACAAGAAAATGGTGTGTCAGAAAGGATGAACAAAACAATCATGGAGCGTGCAAGATGCATGAGATTTCATGCAGGATTGCCTTTACAATTTTGGGAAGATGCTGTAGATACTGCTATTTATCTAATAAATAGAGGGCCTTCAATTTCCTTGGATGGTGGTATTCCAGAGGAAGCATGGACAGGTAAAAAGGTAAGCTAATATTTTTTAAAGCCTTTTGGTTGTGAGGCCTTTGTCCATATTAATAAGGAAAATAGAACAAAGCTTGAGGAAAAATCAAAGAAATGTACCTTTATTGGATATGGTGTTAATGATTTTGGTTATCGGTTATATGATTATGAAAATCACAAAATCATTAGGAGCAGAGATGTAATATTCAATGAAAAGGTCTTGTATAAGAATCAGTTGCAAGAAAAGAAACAGGAAAAAAAAAGCAAGGAATACACAGATCTTGATGAGGTAACTGAAAAAGTAAAGGTGCCTGAAAATAATAATAATCAACAACCACAGTAGCAGCAACCACCACAACAGCAGTAGGCACCTCAAACACTTGAAAGTGGTGTTAGAAGTTCTACCAGGATAAGTAGACCCCCTGAATGATACTCTCCTTCATTATATTACTTATTGTTGAGATATTCTGGTGAACCTGAATGTTATGAAGAAGCAATGCAGGTTGAAAGAAGGAAGAAGTGGGAGCTAGCCATGGAAGAAAAGATGGACTCCTTAATGCATAAATAGACTTGGGACTTAGTCAGATTTTCTGCATGTAAAACTACATTGAAAAATAAATGGGTTTACAGGCTGAAGGAAGAAGATGGAGGAAAACAGAGGTACAAAGAAAGACTTGTGGTGAAGGGGTTTGCACAGAAGAAAGGTATTGATTTTGATGAAATATTTTCTCCTGTTGTTAAGATGACTTCAATCAAAACTATTTTAAGTCTTATAGCAGTGGAAGATTTACATCTTGAACAGTGAGATGTAAAGACAACATTTCTCCATGGAGATTTGGAGGAAGAGATATACATGTAGCAACCAGAAGGATATGAGGTCAAAGGGAAAGAAAAATTGGTGTGTAGGTTAAACAAGAGCTTGTATGGCTTAAAACAGGCTCCAAGGTAGTGGTATCTAAAATTTGACAAGTTTATGTCTGAACAAGGTTATACTAGATGCCACTATGATCATTGTGTTTATCTGAGAAAGAAAACTTATGGTAGCTATATTATATTGTTATTGTATGTAGATGACATGCTTGTTTCAGGGTCTAACATGCAGGAAATAAATGTGTTCAAACAAAAATTGGAAAATTCATTTGCAATGAAGGATTTGGGAGCTGAAAAATAGATCCTTGGTATGAGAATAACTAGAGATAGGAAAAATCGAAAATTAACACTGTCTCAAAATGAGTACATACAAAAGGTGTTGAAAAGATTTAATATGCACAATGCAAACCAGTTAGTACACCTTTTGCTAGCCATTTCAAAATTAGTAAGGACATGTGCCCAAGGACCCAAGAAGACATGGATTATATGTCTAAAGTTCCATATGCATCAGCAGTTGGAAGCTTAATGTATGCAATGGTCTGCACAAGGCTTGATATTGCACATGCAATGGGAGTTGTAAGCAGGTACATGAATAATCCAGGAAAAGAACATTAGATGGCAATAAAATGGATTCTCAGATATTTGAGAGGTACCACAAATCAAGAATTATGCTTTGGTGGTTCAAACATTGCTCTACAGGGATATGTTGATGCATATATGGCAGGTGACAAAGATAACAGGAGGAGAACTACAGGATATGTATTTACTGTAGGTGGAACAATTGTCAGTTGGGTTTCAAAAATCCAAAGTGTTGTTGCACTTTCAAAAACAGAAGCAGAGTATGTTGCTACTACAAAGGCTAGTAAAAAAATGATTTGGTTACAAATGTTTATGGATGAATTGGGTAAGAAGCATGATATGGGCACACTATACAGTGATAGCCAAGTACATTCCATTCATATGTTAAAAGAACTGAGCATTTCACAAGACTACATTGTATATGAACTCCGTGCCATTTCATCGGTATATTATTGGAAGATGGAAGTTGAAATGAAAAGATACACACTAGCCAGAATCCTACAGATATGCTAACAAAAGTTGTAACCAGGGAGAAACTAAGAATGTGCTCAGTTTCAATTGGTCTTCAAGGATGATGATGAATATGAGAAACAACCAGGTCCAAAGAGGAGTCATTGTCTAAAAAATGAAGTAGCGGTGGAGTTGCTACAATTAGTCCCCAAGTGGGAGATTGTTGGGTGTGGAGCTCGATTTTCATCTTGATTCAGAGATACTTATTTTAGCTAGATGTATACCCCAGGAAAAATTTACACCCTTATAGTGGGGGGGTGCGACCCCTTGGCTTGGGGGTCCAGGGGCCAGCGGTCCCCTAGCATGGGTTTCAGGGGCAGCGCCCTCGAAGCTAAAAACAGATGTAAAATTTCCCTATAAAAGTATAGTAATTTCTAGTCAATCTGGGTCGTTCAATAGGCGGATGATCTGATGGTAGAAGTTATGTTTAGTTTAGGGTTTTTTTCCTTAGAAGGAAACCCCTCTCTTTGTATGAGGGTATTGTATTGCGGCTGTGGATTATATGTGTATTCTTTGACAAGGAAATAGATAGGGAGACTATCAGAGAGAATAGAGGATATTACAACGTATCTGCTGTAGGTTTTGTCTCTTCATTTTGCTAGATAATAGAAAGGAAGGACTGGCTGTTCGGGGTGGACGTAGTGCAAACTAGGTGAACCATGTATATCTATGTCTCTCTGGTTTTATGTGTTTTGTGTGCTTGTATTTTCCACATAGTTTATGTGTTTCATTGATCCATAATATATAATTTTTTAACAAGGGTGACCATTGTTTGACCACCCATTGGAGATGGTCCAGGGGTGTCTGAAATATGAACCATTGTTTTTTTCCCTGATTCCCCTCCTTGATCAATATCCATATGAATTCTAGCCCTCTTCCTATGTCTTATTTTGAATTATTTACTAGAGGTATCAGTCACCAAAGGTGATTAATCCTCTCTTGGCCTTTTATTCCCAATCTCATTTTCTTGTTCTTTCCCCTTGTCTTCTCTTCCTTCTGCATTATTCCTTTCTTGTGGTATTGGGGCCTGGACACTTGGAGTGGAGGACACTCGTTCTTCCTCTTCTTGGAGCGTATTAGTCACCCATTCTTTTCTATTGGAATATTGTTCAATTGAAGGCCTAGGTGTGTGAACATAGGGTGTGGAATTAATTTCCACCTTTTTCCTGGAGATAATCGTTGCAGGGTCATAAGACTAAGTGAATTTGTGGACAAAACCCATCTCCTTCAATATCTTCTCTGCTTCCTCTCTTGTTGCTCTACTGTTACAAATGAAAAGCCCAAATTTTGTTTTGATCCTGAACTAAGTCTTCTTCTTTGCAGAGAAAAAGTGGAGCTCATCTGCATGTATCATTTGCCTTATGTATTATAGTGCAAAGACCCTCATGGAGAGGAACTTTGGCAATTTGTAAGGAGATAGCTCACTTCCATAGGCTTGAATCCTTATGTAGTTTTGATATAAATACCAATATGTCATCTTCACTTGTTTTGTTAGTTGCATGGTTTTTATGATTTCCTCATTTATCCTGTGCTCTGCTACATCATTGAGTGTGTTGATGGCTAGATGCATGAATAAATCTACAAAATCATTTTATGTAAAATCCTTCTGATATTTTAGTAGCAAGGTAGTCAAGAATATGAAATATTGGGGCTCATTATCTTCATTTACCTTGGACATCTGAAATTGAAACCTTCTAGACTGGAAATGGAAAAACATATATACCAACAGAGATGAATATTTGAAAACCTCTTCTGTGTCAAACTTTAAAAATGGCTCATGAATGGCCTCTGCGAGAAATTGAGCATATTTGAACAAGACTGTGGGTTTAGCACCTAGGGAAAGAGTGGAAAAGAAACCTATCACAGCTTCCTCTATCCACTGATCAATGTGATAACCTAAAAAATAAGATAAAACAAAAACAATGTGTCAGATCCTATCAGAAAATATAGATGAGGGATAAGGAGGGTTCTTTGCAGGCATTGGGGTATCAGGGGTCATGGAAAATTGCAAGGTTTTGGCTCTGCTGGTGGGGTCAAGCTTTTGATAACATTCTATGAGGACTTCGTATCATAAAGGGACCAGTTGTTCAGGAGTGGGGGGCTACATCATCTGCTGGATGGATTGGGCATTGAAAACAAACAAGATTTCTCTTGATGGGGTGAATATTGTCCTCTGGTTAATATCACAATAGCCCCAACATTTCCTGATGAAATTTGGGCAACAATGGGTCTTTGGGAAGATGTAAAGGGGAAACTGGGTCTCCCATAGGCTAAGGTCATCTGTTCCTTCGAGGAATTGGTCCTCAAACCAGAAGTAAACATCAAACAAATTAGACTCAGACTCTGTCTCATGAATTTTGTAATCTCTGTCTGCTAGAGCCAAGTGATCCAGGTCCACTTGTGGGTAGACCATTGGATTAAGAGGCCGTTGATCTAGATTTCGAGGAATTTTACCAAATGCTTCTTCTTTCACAAACCTGCAATGGAGAAAGGGATAAAAAAGAGGGTAACTTTAAAAGCGAAACGATAATGGGTCAGCACTGGGAAGGGGCATAATAGTAGGGAATAGTAATCGGGATTGACAGTCTAAAGGAGCTCTGTAATATAGTTTCACATGGTACTAACAGTTCTTCTTTGAAATTCAAAATTTCTTCAATATTACCTACAAATTCAACACATGTACTATTTTGACAATAATTACAGAGTAAAATCTGTGGTTATGATAGAATTTTTCTACTTAAATAGTAATGCGGAGGTCTGGAGGTGGCGCGGGTCACTTAGGTAACGACTCGACTATTTATGGTGCAATATTTTTCTTTAAAAGGGAGGGGACGTGACTGCAAATGGACAATAGGAGTAAAAATGGTGAGGAAAGTACATGCAATGATAAAAAAGGTGAAACATTTTGGTAAATAACGCAAAGGGATTTTCAAAGGGGGTTATGAGTGGTAAGCAGTGTTTGGAGAGGGAGGTGCAGAATAGCCCTAGGCATGACACATTAGCTAGATAGGCGGTATGGGATACCACCCATTCCGCCCCCCTCATGATAAAGTTTGAATACCATGGGGAGGCCGGAAAATGCCATGGGTCGTATGATGTGCGGAGGTGGGCTGATATAGCGGGGAGATGCGAGGGGTTTAACCCAGAGTTGATAGGGAGAGGAGAGAGTGGGTCTGCCGAGACTTGAAAAACCTTTAGATCTTAGCTCTGGGATATATCTCATCTATGTCGATATCACACTTCACCATCGCTTTTTCTTAACTTTTCTTCACGCTGTCTTTTAAAACTTGTGATTTGTGTCTTGCGATCGGGTCCCACCCATCGCATATCACAACTCGGTAATTTTAACATTTACCCTCTGCACTTAATCTTTAAGACTTACAATGTGCACTATGCAGGTTGGGGCCACGTCACTACCACGTCACCCTGCCAGGTCATCTGCCATGTCACCTGCCACGCCATCATAGTTCATCCGCAATATGTCGAGTCAAATCCACGTCACCTACCAAGTCATCTTCCACGTCACTATTTCCATGTCACCTTATGTCGTTGATTGGTGAATTTAACATTTTTCCTTTGCAATTGTCTTCTAAAATCTGCAATTTGCGATCTGCAATTGGGCCCCACCATATCGCAAAGTCGCAAGTCAGAAGGTTTGATCTATGTTTTAAAATTTAACATTTGCAAAGTGCAAGAGAGAGGCGAGTTATAACCTGCGTGATGCGATATCGCACATCGATGATCGCAAGACTTAACATTTGGCGGAGCATGGTATGAGTTATAATTTGCGATCTATGGGCACTTAGGCGTGGGGGAGTGAAAAATGGTGGAATACAAGGAACAAGGTAGAAACAAGGTTTGCCTTTGATTTTGGTTGCGAGGCAAGGTATGAAGGTTCCTACTTTCATCGCATCGGTGGAAAAATAGGCTTTGGTAAAGTCTTTTAAGAGGCATGCCTTGAATTTTGCGGGCTGCAAAGTGCAGGGTGAATGGGTCCCACTTTCATCGTAATTTTCTTCTGAAAGGTTTATATGCGATGTTTTTCTAAAGAAAATTGCAATTTGGCCGATGAAAAAAGTGACTTGGGCATGTGGTAATGAAATAAAAGGGAAATGAACTAGGGAAAACGAAAAAGAAAAGGTATAAATGGCGGGGTGGTTTCATTTATGGATTAAAACTTCATAATATGGAGAAAATGAGGGGAAAAGATGGTGAATGAAATGAAATGAAGGTAGCAATGAGGTTTGATCACCATTACTTTATCGGCAACCATTTTTCTCCTTTCCACTGAAATATAAGGAAAATTGATTCATTTGATGCTCTTTGATAGTCAGGGTCTCCCTTTCTTCTCTGAAAATAAATGATAGCCATAGAATATTATTTTTAGTATATAAACAATCTAATAAGTGATCATTCACCTTGTGATACTGTGAAATACAGGTGTCTAACAAGATTAATTTGCAAAACTAATATTATTTAAAAGTCAATATTTAATTTACTTTATAAGTCACATGCTCATATTAACACTATAAAAAAAAATTAAAACACTATACTAATATGTGTTTCTTTTAAAATTAGATAAAATAGGATATAAATTTTGTATTCAAATTGTTCTTGTAATTTAAAAACATTTCTTTATATCGAATACTAGATTGGATTGTGTGTCATGGTATGTCCCATCAGTTGTTATGTATTCACGGTGTCGACTTATGCTTTAAGACCCTACCTATACAAATGTTGAGGGGGCAATTTAAACATTTTAAATTGGTTTAGATCCGATGGGTTCGTGCTCCAGAATACGAGATCAATTTAACCTTATTGATTTGAATAATTGTGATTTAAATTGGAGGTGTATGGATGGTGAGATCGTAACCTATTCTATTTATCAATTTTTAAATAATTCTGTCTACAGAGTCCATGTATTCCTCAGGATTGGAGGCCACAGATATATTTCTGTCATTTGAAATTGTGATTCCTATATGCTACAACGTTGACGTTGATGAAAGGAAACTGCATCATGTTTGGGATCGACAATGTTTTTCCCACATTGTAGTTGTCATCCGAATTTTGGTCATCTTCCCAAGAAAGATTTATTTTTGTTACATAGGGAAAAAGAACGCGAGATAATTTATATTAGATCAATTTCTTTTATAGATTTGTTTACAGAGTAAATTTACTTGCCAAGGTTTGATGATGCTTTTAGGTTTTAATTTCTTCAAATGGATTTTGTTACACGGAGATATATGAGGCAGAATTAGTGCAGACTTATTATGAGGTTTTTGTGATTCTCTTTCTTAATTTTCTTTGCACAAAGGGTGGTTTCGAATTGATCTTCAATTTCTTTCAGCATTTACAGTCTTCCTTTTCCATGTTGTTCAAGAATTTCTTGGTTTCTAGTCAAACAATAGTTGGGATTTACCTTCTATTTGAAAATAATTACGATTTCCTTTCGCAATTGCTAATAGTGCAAGTTTGCCTTTTAGTTTTCAAATATTTTATCGAAGCTTGCTTTCAATTGTCAGGATTCGTGTTTTTTCAATTTTCCTTTGAAGTGAAGGATTCAATTTAATTTGTTGAGATTGATGTGCAAGTTATACTAGATTTTTATTTGGAGGTTTCCAAGGGCTCTCTCTGGAATTTCCAGTGGTATGCCTTGAAGTTCATGAACTCCCTGATTGAAAATTAAATTTTGGTCCATTAATATGCCCTATATACTCCCAACATTTTGGTGTCATTTTCGGAGAGGCGCTCAGGGGATAGACTTTGGTGACATGTTGCATTTGGTTTGTTTTTCACCTAGTTTCCCTTGCAAATTTTTTTTCTTTGAATTTATTTATTTCCTGCACATCTTGGTTATTTTAAGGCTTTTCATTTTATATGGCGATGTAAGAACACCCCTAGATATATATGCATTATTCCTGCACTGATGAATGTACCAGTTGGCTTATTGAAAACAACAAAATGGTATTTTGAGGAATCATTCAATGACAAGTCTTGATGCTGCTATAGACATATAAAGATCATCCAATGATGAACTGATAAGTGAAAAATATAGTATTTTGCTTTAAAATAAATATTGTATTTTTAAATATTTTATTTCAAAGTTGGATGACTTGCAGGAAGAACAGAAGAAGGATGAAGAACCACTGTTAATATTTTGTGCCAATTGTATGAAGAAGCACTTCCTTGGAAGGTGTCCACTTATTAGCCCAAAAGTTTCCAAAGTTTGTGAGGAGGCTCATTCAACTGAACATTGCCCAAAGACTACTAGGATTAGTAAAGGTACTCATGAAATCAAGTAAGGAATCAAATCAATTTCCGGCTATAAATCAAAACTTATCATCATTCAATACTTGGATTAATGCTTATTCTCTTGATTAGGTTCCTGAACATGTTTATAATCTTGTAGTTTCATGGAAATTTTTTAATCCTCCTCCAATTGAATACCTTACTTCATGGCCATAGTGGCCTCCTCCTTGGGCTTTTTATTCAAGTCAGATATCCCTTTGTCCTCAAAAATGGTTTGGAGATTTTTCTCTAGAGAAGTCTTTCATAAAAAAATCAATTACATAGTCAAAAGAATAATCACAATTTTTGATCAATGAACTATCAAGTCATTCTCCTCCATGGTCTTAGTTACCTGTGCAATCTTACCCTAATCCATACCCTACCCCTTATCCTAATCCATACCCTACTCCTTATCCTTACCCATACCCTAGCTCTGATCCTAACCCCAGTCAAAACATTAATTCAAACCCTAGACCTAACCCTAATCAAAACATTAATTCAAACCCTAGACTGAACCCTAGTCAAAATATTAATTCAAACCATAAACCTAGCCCTCATTAAAAACCTAAACCTAGCACGCATTCAAACCTTACACCTATCCCTAACTTTAATTCAAGCTCTAGACCTAACCCCAGTCCAAACGCTAACCCAAATCCTAAGCCTAGTCTAATCCTTAGCCTAAACCATATCCCCCCTAATCCAAACCAGCAAGTTTCACAATAATTTGAAACACTTAATCTTACCATTTATTCCCCTATTGAAAAAAATGTTACATATTCCATATTTTGGGGAAGGGAGTGAATTTGGAAACTCCCCCCATTACCACAAAAACTTTACCTTGGGAAGAAGCCTTGACTTAAAGACCATTAGAGGAGATATATTTCATAGAAACCTATTCTAAAATTGTTGTTGAAATTCAAAACCATAGAATTTACCTTAACCATTCTTGTCAATATGAAAAGGATATATTTGAGCCCGAACTTGAGGGATTTTTATTTTGTCTTTCACGTGATTCAGTATTCCTCCAAGAGAGTGTTCATCAAGTTGTGGGAGTTTTGTATGAGTTAGAGAATCATGAATATTTGGATCTCATTGAATCCTGGTTTCAGGTATTCATCAACACACATCATTCCCTCATCATTCGACAACTCTTGGTACCATATCAATTAAAGCAACTGGTTTCTCATACTTTGGTATGTCTTGAATTTTATTTTTAAAAACTAAGTGTGACTATATTTAGCATTCTGTTACACACATGGCTACATTGGAAGTATGCCTACACTTAAAAGAGATCTTCCTCTCTTTAAAATAGGGTAGGGTAATATAAGAGAAATGAATAAAGATTCCATCTGAAATAAAATTGTATAGAAACACTTTAAATTGTGATTCCCTAATGTAAAAATATTGACATATTTGTCATTAAGCGCTCTTGCAGTAAGACTTGTCAGAAGACATTCCCTCTTAATGCCTCATATTTTATAAAGTGACTTTTACTATTTACCAATATGTTAGTGAGGGATATTATTATAGTTATGTTTAATACTTCCTAACATATTTATCGCCTATTCATTCTAAAAAACTATAATTGAGGAAACCTTTTCAAGTTCCTCTTTGAAGGTATTGATGAGAATCCTCCTATGGTGGACCACGCCTACAAAACTCTAACAAGATTTCATAAGAACTATGACATGATAAATTTGAGGAGGTTTTAGTCATTATCTAAGATGTTTTATTTAAAACAAGTCTTTAGGGTAGAAGGACCAACTAGTAAAGATTAGTAATTAAAAACTTATCACGCCATCTAATGCTCTTAAGGAGAAGAATCACCTCCCCAATTATTAAGTAACCTATTTAGGGTTGATTATAATCAAAGTTTTTTTCAGAAGACAAATTAAATGATGGATATGAGGTCTCAGTATGAGCATACCTACCATGATCATGGGTCATAACAAGAACTACATTACCGCTACTGGTCACCAAGCCAAGGTAATGGATTCTAGTTGAAAATATGGAAGACAAGAGGTCTCATCACGAGCCGACTTGTTCTTTATTGTTAGTTCTTGTGAATGGCACTATCGTTAACTAGTTACCAAGATAGGACAATTGCCTTCAATTAATTTCAAAACAATGGTAAATTATTTCAAATGACTCTGAATCTATATATAATAGATGGGACACTGAAATTTCATGTGGTTAAAAGGTATCCCTGTCGAGGCTATTGACGCCTGCTGGTAGCAGGGCCATGCCTGTGGTATGAAAGTTAATTTTACAATATGATCTACTTCATTGTTTTTTTATTTCACTAAATTCATTATCATATCTCTTTGAGAATGGATTTAAGATACTTCTTGTGTTATTCCTTGGATTTCTATCTTTTTGGAATAATTTGTTTTTATGGATGTGGGACCCTTAGTGCAGGTAATTCACTTTGCCAAAAAAAGAGGAGCTTCAACTATATGTGGATAATGGTAATATGGTCACTATGGGAAGGTATTATTCTTTCTAATTTTAACACTATGGCTTTCAAACCATGTCACTCATATTTACAATGAGGATATTAAAGTGAAACTTCTGCTCAAGGATGCCCCTGAGATGTTTGTGGAATTTTTAATAGTTGGATATTTTATTCAAGCAATAACACCATCGTTGAAATTTAGTATTCCTATGGCAACCCTTGTGCTATAGTTTCTTGAAATCAATCTAATTAAATAAAGAGTCCAATAGACACTCCGTTTTTAGAACAAGCTCTATCTAGAGAAGGAAATTTTGATCACACTGAATTGTAAGAACATTATTACAAGTGTCCATAAATGTTTTAATATTGTTTTTTTGCAAGGGAGAGGAAGCATAATAATTGATTTTCTTGCATGAGGATATGCAGGATGACCAACATGGGGGGATTTTATGCCTCTGTTTTGTCTTGCTTTATATCACCTTTTACTAGAAATCCCTCGTGCTTTTGTTTAGTTTGAATGGTTATTGTTATGGTTTTATGCATTCTCAACTATTTTCCATGATTCCCTTGTTTTAACGAGATTTAAATATTAAAATAATCATTAATAATAGTTTGTGTGGTTTCAGTTTTATACTGAGTTGATTATATTTTTATGGACAGGGCCAACAAGGCTTGATCCTGCATTCACCTCCCTGTACTATGCAGTAGATTCCTATGCCAATTCGGATTCCTACACCAATTTACTATGGATTTCCTACAGTTTGAAGATTTCCTACAACATGCATCAAGTTCCTGCACCACACATCAAGTTCTTGCACTACCCTCATGTTTCTACACTGGAGTTAAAGAATGCGTAAACTACTTTAATTATTCAAATGCAAGGGACATTACATAGCTGGCTGTTTGAATATTAGTTCGAGCATGTTTTGGGAATTAATTGGTGGTAAACATCACACTTAGTTCACCATCACTCTAAGACTGATAAAAGAGGATCCATTTACCAAAATAGTCCCTCATATACTAGATTCATCTCCTTTATTTTAAATTTAGTTGCACTAGAACCAAATCTTATTTTTATCCATGGAAAACTGTTATGATTTGTAATTTTTTCATTATGTATTTTTATCGACTTATTAATAAATTGATTTGTAATTTCAAAATCTATATAAACTTAGATATCTCCTGGAGCCAAAAACAAGAAGAAGGGCAGGAGATGGTCCCAATGTAGCATTACATGAGAATAGTTAGTCTGTAAATCACTCCCTTTGTTTGTTGGATTCTAATCTTTGACTGCACCATGTAAAGACTGATATTTCAAAGATTAATCGAAGCACTTCAAGTTATTTTTTGTTTAATTATTTTATATGTTTTATTATTATAATTTTTGTGTGAACTATATCATTGACAGAGGATGGGAGCTGGCTGGGTTGGCCACCAAACTAGCTCGACACCACTCCAATTTTTTCAGGATAGGTTGGATTGCATTTAATTCATCATTTACTGTGTGAGAAGAGTGTGTAAGATCATATCATAATATTTATTTCTTTTTACTCTCTTTCCTTCTTTAAAATTTATGTCATTTGATTTTCTGCGTTGAATGCGATATTGGAAAACTATTCTTGTAATTTAAAAATATTTTCTTATATCGAATACTATATTGGATTGCGTGTCATGGTATGTCCTGTTACTTGTTCTGTATTCACAGCGTCGACTTATGCTTTAATACTCTTCCTCTACAATCTTTGGATGTGAAATTCAAATATTTTAAATTGGTCTAGATCCTACGGGTTCGTGCTCCAGAATACGAGATTGATTTCACCTTACTAATTTGAATAATTATGATTTAAATTGGAGGTGTATTGATGGTGAGATTGTATCCTATTGTATTGATAAAATTTTAAATAATTCTATTTAAAGAGGCTATGTATTCCTCAGGAGCGGAGGCCACATATATATTTATGCCATTTGAAATTGTGATTGTATGGTGCAGAGTTGACGTTGATGAAAGGAAAATACATCATGTTGAAGATCGATAATTTTTTTCGCACATTGTAGTTGCCATAAGACTTTTGGTCATCTTCTGAAGCAAGATTTTTTTTTGTAATAGAGGGACTAATAAGTTGAGATAATTTATATTATATAAATTTTTTTCATATATTTTTTTACACAATAAATTTACTTGCCAAGGTTTGAAGATGCTTTCAGGATTTAGTTTCTTGAAAAGGGTTTTGTTACACAGATATAGATGAGGAAGAATTAGTGTAGAATTTTTATGAGGTTTTTGTGCTTCTATTTCTTAATTTTCTTTGCACAAAGAATTGTTTTGAATTGATCTTGAATTTATTTCAACATTTATAGTTTTCCTTTTCAATGTTGTTTAGGCATTACTTGGTTTCTAGTCAAACAATAGTTAGGATTCAACTTTTGTTTACCAATAATTAGGATTTCCTTCCGCAATTGCTAATAGTGTAGGTTTTCCTTTTATTTTTCAAATGTTTAATCGAAGCTTGTTTTCAATTATCAGGATTGGCATTTTTTCAAGTTTCATTTGAAGTGCAGGATTCAATTTAATTTTTTGAGATCAATGCACAAGATAGACTAGAGCTTTATTTGCAGGTTACTGGGGGCTCTCTTTGGCATTTCGAGCTCTACACCTCGAAGTTCAAGAACTCTCAGATTGAAAATTATATGTTGGTCCATTAATATGCACTATACTACTCCCAACAAACTTGAGATCCTTGAAGTTTATAATAATGAGTTTGAGATGTAATGCCATTACAAAGAGTTCAATATTTTATATCTATGCTTGTCCACTCATCCACTTAATAACTATGAAATAATCACAATATACCTAGAGAGAATTAAGGCCTTTATCTAAGGCAAGTTAAAATGAATAGAAGAGAGCCATTACTTCTTCCAAAGTGCTAGTTCCCCTGACGAGATTTTCTTTAAAGTGATAAAACTATGCGTTAGATAGATAGTAGGTAAAACTAATACCACTAGTTCTATTGTCACCTTCATAGCTTCCATCAAAATTTCCCCAAGGAAAGGATTTTTCCACTTGTAAATATGCTAACCTCCTCATGAGAAATACTTTAGGGACCTATTTATGTAAAACAAGTAGCCCTGTCACTTAAGCCAACACTTTAAAATATGGGATTTGAGTGCCTTTCAATATAGAAGGATTCCTTAAAAGCCAAATTTTTACTCTAATAACCCTAAAGTTGATTTAAATAGATATTTTTCTTAATATAATAAAATTATTCTAGATAGGTAATTTTCCTAGAATACTAAAGTTTTGTAAAAGCTATGTATTCCCTAGGGAGATATATTGTCCTTATCGCATCCTTATAATAGTGATCATCCTTGATTTTTCAGTGAATGACGCATGGCAAGTTGATATGAAATTAGATAAGATATATATATGCTATGTCTCTCACCTATTATCTAATGACGTCATCCTGGTTAATAAAATTGTGTGTTTGAGAACACTTTAGGAAATTAACATGGTATCATAATCATGTTTAAGAGAGGCTATTATTATGAAAAATTCATGGCAATGTGAAGTTCATGATGGATCAATGAAGAATAATAATCCAAAGCTTAAGCCTAGTGTATTCATCAAACAAAATAACATCTTCAAGAAAGCCTTTCTTGTTTCAGTGAAATTATTTTTAATTCTGAAATATCACATTAGAAAAGGCTATTTGAAAATATATAAATTTAATTTTAAGAATATTTTTAAATATTAAAACAAATATATAAGTTTATTGTAAAACTATAATTTTCTTTTAATCTCGGAAATTTATGATAAATACAAAATTTCAAAATAAATTTAAAAAAAGGGAAGAAAATGATGCTTTGTGCTAAATTATTAGTTAGTATCATTAATAAAATTTAACCGACTAGGTAACCATATACTCTTGCCTCGAATTCTAGACCTATTGAGGCACTACAATAGATATTTATTTTTGAAAACCTGTGTACATCTTCATATTTAAATTGTGTCTGCTAGATTATAGCAATATTTTTGAGCTTAGTATCAAAAATTGAAGAGAAATGTTTGCAGAATTTTGCAAGACACATATACACCAATGTAAATAAGCAAGGGCTTCATAGTAGCTAGTCCTTGTCGCTTATTTTAGGGTATTTTTGCATGGAAGATGTATGTATTTCATTTTCTAGTTTGGGATATATTTAAGAAACATTATTGGAAAAAATAGCTAGTTCTAGAGCATATCATATCATATACCACCATGGATTTTTACTTCATGGATTTAAAGATCTGTGGATTTTGTTTTATTTGCTTAAAGTTAAGTATATAATTTTGACTCCATCTTCTTCTCTTATTAAATATTTATTTATTTCTTTTCCCTATAATTTTTTCATAACATGTATTTAGTTGTAAATGTAAATTTAAATTCTATTGAAATAGAATAGAACTTATATTATATACGAAATGTGTAATATAGAAGGTAAGTGTGACTAAACAAAAATAATTTAAAGAAATGATTTTAAAAAACCTAATATATATATTTTTTTTAAATAAAACAATTAAATAAGTTTAATATTTTTAATGTTTAACAATGTGCAATCAATGTTAATATTTAAATTTTCACTTAAGTACATATGATGCAGGAGCATCAAAATACAATGTTTTATATTGACCTAGCCAGTCAAATGTATTTACCAAAGAGGCTTCCCTTTCCAGCAGTTCAGTTCCTGTTCCAGTGGTTCGGCTCCTATTCCTGCAATTTAGTTCCCGTTCCTATTCCAAAAGTTTAGTTCTGGTTCTCACCTCCATAATTCTCATACATCAATCTGTCATGATGGAAAATGAGCACATGGATTTGGAGAAATATAGGGTCGATGTGCTGATGTGTTCGCTCAATCACGCCCAGATATTCTAGATAAGCAATAGACATGATGACAAGGATGATTCATCTAACTAATTCCTAAGTTTGAGGAATGAATCGAAGGAGTGAAGAGAAATATGGAAACAAATCTAATGTATATAATAATCCAGTTGAAGAGTTAACGATACAATAGGTTACTATTCCTATTTTTAGAAAAAATTTCTCTTATTAGGATACCGACTGCAAGTCTCTAGGATTTTTTGTAAACAAGCTTTAGGCTTAGGAAAGGATTTGATTGTAAGCCTACAGGGAGAGAGAGATCTAGGAAGGAAATGACCAATTATTAAATAGAGGGGCCACAGTAGGTAGATTAGAATTATCTTCAATGGATGTGCATATTAT
Source organism: Pinus albicaulis (assembly GCA_034641835.2). Classification (NCBI taxonomy): domain Eukaryota; kingdom Viridiplantae; phylum Streptophyta; class Pinopsida; order Pinales; family Pinaceae; genus Pinus; species Pinus albicaulis. The sequence continues at coordinate 643,867,029 of CM076571.1, forward strand.
TATTTATTGAATGAAGAAGAGCTTCACTAATGGTTGTGTGCTTACTCTTGTGGTTCTGTGTGTAAATTACTTGAGTAGTTTGTTAAATGCTTGTCATTGAATTTGATATCGACTGTGCATAAATTTAGATAAGGTAACCTATTAATTTAATGGACTATGGTTAGAGCTAGGTATAACTCTTTTGATAGAGTTACAGTTCGAGAGAGATGGTTAGTATCTGTGGAGAAGGACTCCATCCATTTGGATTCGGTGTTAACTGAGTATCTCTGGATATTTCTGGAGTGATTGGAGTGATCCAAGAAAAGAAATAGAAGCAAGTTGGTTGACTTGGGCAACAAAAGTGATGCACATAAGCATATGCAATGTTAACAATGGAAAGGAAGTTTCCCAAATCCAAGAAAGGTTGAGATTGAATTTGGTTTAACCCAAGAGCTCGATTGGTGGAGATCAAAGGAGAGACGTCCAGGTTAAGATCGACGATCATAAGTTCATATCACAATCAAATTTTCACATTTGTTAATGATCCCTCAGTGGTGTAATGGAAATCCCAATCGATTTTTTGAAATGATATGTCGATATGGTATAGGATATCGACATGGTGGAAAATTTTTAAAACCAAATTTGTTCGAGTGCTGATGAAAAGAAAGAGAGGCATTGGATGAAATTGATCGATGGTAAAATTTAGTTGTAATCTAGTTTGAGTCAGCTAGAGATCAATGACCTATAGAGACTTCAAAATTTTATTGTGTGTAATTTTCTGTACACCTCTTGTTGATTATGTGTTCAAATCCACAGAGGCTATCTCTTCATCTCCTTAGGTAATACACAGAGTTGCAAATTTATTTGTAGGGAAAACATCATTCATGTTTCCTCTATTCTTCGTGTCTTCCCATCAAAATTCAAGAACTTTTATGGTAGAGCCTTCAGAACCAAAAGACAACAAAGAATATGGAATCCATTTAGTCCATGAGACACCTCTTCTTGCATTAAGAACATTTATTTTTAAGTTTAAAAGACAACAACTAACAATTCTATGTCAATTAAGTTCATGACAGATGGAAAGGAAGCACACCCTCAACTTATATTTTGAAGGAATTGGCCTTAGAAGGCAAAAATGTTTGGTATCAGAGTGGGAATTCTCTTTTGGAGAGAGAAGATAGACACAAGGTCTGTAGAGGAAGTCCTTGAGAAGAAGAAAAACTACTTTTGGAGAAGTAGTTACATGTAAGGGAAAGAGGTTAGATCAACCAGAGATGGAAGTTGAGAAAAAACATTTAGAGTGGCCATGAAAGTTTGGCAGCAATAAGCTTTTGAAGGCTTGATAGCCAGGAACAGGGCTGTTAAGATTTTATATGATAATGGTACTGGTTTCTAAATTTTTTTGAAGTCTAGGTAGCAATAGTTGAGGAGTATCTCAATAAGTAGATCACAACTTTGAAGCAGTGATGACAAAACCCGACAAAGACATCTTGAAAAAGAACTTTGTGGCAAAACCTGATTTTTCTTGTTGAGGATTTGAATATAAGAGAACGACGAGCGTTCTCAAGAGAAGATGAGCTGAGTGTAGAAGCCTAGAAGGAGAAGAGAAGGAATCTCAAAAGGTTCGAGATAGAGAACGAGTATTGCCAAAATATCAAGTACCGAAGAGAATCTTAGTGAGGTAGTTGTATCATGGTGAAAGAGAACTTTTGTTGTAGAGGTTTAGTGGAGTTCATAGTAACTGTGAGGAAACACATGGATATGGAGAAGAACATGACTACTAATAGTCATAGTAGATGTTCAGAGAGAAGCCACCACAAAATAAGAGAGAAGGACGATTCCATATTAAATGGCATGGGAAGAAAGATGAATGATGAAGAGTATGACAAAGAAAAGGCTGAGATAAGAATCCATCTTAGTTTGTTGATGGAGCTATTCTAAGGGAATAAAGAAGACCAGAGGTATGGTTATATAATGAGAAAGAAGGTGAAATGGCATAGGCTACAAGAGAAGAGAGAGCATAAGATGAATAACCAGTTAATAGAGGAGATTGTGAAGCTTGAGAAGAGAATGGATGCTCAATTGAGGTTGGAGAAGCTAAAAGGAGTTGAGCTACAACAAAAGAAAGTTGTTGGAGAAGAACAAGTTCCTTGTGAACGACCAGAGGTATGGTTACATAATGAGAAGGAAGGTGAAATGGAATAGGCTACAAGAGAAGAGAGAGCATAAGATGAATACTCAGTTAATAGATGAGCTTAGGAATCTTTAGCAGAGAATGGAGGTTGGAGAAGCTCAAAGGATTTGAGCTACAACAAAAGAAAGTTGTTGGAGAAGAAAAAGTTCATTGTGAAATTGAAGATGGAGCAATGATGTTTGAAACATCAATTGAGGCTACTGAGCCTTATGATTTTGAAATTAACAATTTGTGTATGGTTGCACATATAATAAATGATGATGAACAATCTTTGGGTATTGTCAAAGAAGAGGAAGAAGAGATACAAAATATGAATTATGTTTTAAAGAAGAAGGATGAGACAATTATGTCTCATGAGGAAGCTCATACACAGTTGAAGGAAGATATTTATTTTCAGCATACTACTAGATGTAAGCAAAGGGATTTTGGATTATATTGGTAGCCAAAAGCAAGCAGAAGAGAATGAAGATATCAAGAATACAAATGTAATGCTTGAGGAAGTTGACAGAGAGATTTTATTGTTAGAAAATCTGTTAAGGGAGTTTGAGTCAAGCCATGGATTGAGACCTCAAGTAAATGATTTAAGTTTTAGTAATTTTGATGAAGAAATGAGTCTTCTTGAAGAATTCTTAGGTAGAGATGTGAATGAGAAAGATTCATTCAACCCAAAAGGATAGATGGAATTGTCACATAATAGTGACAAGGAGAAGAATAATAACGAAGAGGAAGATGGGGCATATATGACTCATACTAAAGAAAAGTTACTTTTATAACTGAACAGAGTTGATTTGACTACCAGACTTACTTGAGGAAACAAAGGGAAAGTATTGAAGGTTTTCAAGGAAGAGGCAAGAAATTATGAAGATTTCATCTCAAAGGAAGATAATATTGCACAAAGAAAACTAGTGAAAGTTGTTAATGGAGTAGACAAAGAAAAATTTATTATCAAGGGCAGCAAAAAAGAAGAAGAACTGTTGGAGATTTTTATGAGAAAGGCCATAGATGAAGAGCATACTTACTTCATAATTTTTAAGTGTAAGGAAGAGAGTAAATTTTTTTCAACTCTTACACAAAGGAAAGGAAAACAACAACAAAGTAATTTGGATAGAGGAATAGAAAATTTGATGAATCTTACGAGGAAGAAACATATGGAAAGAAGTTGCATAAAGAGAAGACAAACAATCAACTATATGAAAGGCTGGACTATAAAAAATGTTGAAGGAAAACTCAATGGATTCTTATAAACTAAGATATGGAAACCAGGAGCAGCAAGAAAAGACAGTAGAGTACATGAACAACAGCTAAATGAAGAAAAAAGATCAATATAGTATAAAGTCTAGGATCTAGGAAGATAGAGAATGGAGACACATGACCAGGTGGTCATGTTTTCTTTCTAATTTGGGAGTCTGATGCAGGAGAATCAAACTACAATGTTTTATATTGATCTATTTGGTCAAATGTGTTTACCAAATAAGGTTCCTTTTCCAGCAGTTCGGTTCCTATTCTAGAGGTTCAATTCATGTTCCCATAGTTTAGTTCATGTTCCTGTTCCAACATTTCAGTTCCGATTCTCACCTCCACGATTCTCATACATCAAGTTATCATGATGGAAAATGGGCACATGGATTTGGAGGAATAGATGGGTGATGTGTTGATGTGTTCCCTCAATCATTCCCAAATCTTCTAGATTTTTGGGTATGTGTTATATTCTTTCCACGACTAGCCCCACGCGTTGTACGTTGCGTTGGGCGCAGCAGGGGCGGCAACCCCCCCTGTCAGGGTCCGGGGCAGTGCCCCGGCGAATTTTTTTTTGGTATGCGGTCCCACTCATATGCGGACCCACCCATGTTTTGTGCATGAGTTTGCACATGGTTTTGGGGTACGATGGTTTTCGGCCCCTGGTATTTTGTAGATCCGGTCAAAGGAACTACGGTTATGTTCTAATCCAGGGTTAATGGATTGGGGTCTATGTATGCTTCGGCATGTAAATATATGTGTTGTAACACTAAAAGGAATATAATGAAAAATCAAGCTGGTCATCCAAATTTTGGATCCAGGGGAAAATCTCTGTGTTTATCTATTTTATGTTTTATGCTCTTGCTATTGTTTATTTTCTGTTATAAGATTCGTGTGTAGATAATTTCTGTTCAGGGTTAAAACCTATATTTGGTATCAGAGTTGTTTCGGATTCAAGGGGATGCCTTTGCTGCTGAGGGTTTTTTGTTCGGGCCTGAGGTATACCCTGTTCAGTGGGAGATCTGCGGGATCGACTCTTGTGGTGAAAGAAGATGGCGAGCGGCGGAAAGATAGAGATTGAGAAATTTAATGGTTAGAGTTTTGAGTTGTGGAAGCTCAAGATGGAGGATCTTCTGGTGGATAAAGATCAGTGGATCGCGGTAGATCCAAGTACTAAACCAACGACAATGTCAGATGAAGACTGGAAGAAACTGGATCGGAAGGCTAAGAGCACAATACGGTTGTGTGTATCAGATTCAGTATTGTTGAATGTATCTAGGGAAGCTACGATGAAGAATTTGTGGGAAAAACTTGGGACTTTGTACCAATCTAAGTCTCTGGTGAATAAGTTGTTCCTGCGGAAAAATATGTATAACCTGAGGATGAAGGATGGAGACTTGGTGACAGAGCATCTGAACGCCTTCAATACTGTGGTAAGTCAGCTGTCATCTGTTGATATTAAAATCTCAGATGAAGATAAGTGCATCAGTTTGTTGTGTTCTCTACCAGACTCGTGGGACAGTCTGGTTATTGCAATAGGTAGCAATACAACTACCTTGAATTTTGATGACATTGTCTCGGCCTTGCTGTCGGAGGAAATGAGACGGAGAAATATGGAGGGTCAGAATGGAGATGCCTTATCTGTACGAGGAAGGTCCCAAAACAGAAACAAGAATAAGGTTTCGAGTGGGAGATCCAAATCTAGAGGGAGATCTAAATCTCCTGGAAAGTTTGTAAAGGTGTGCTGGAAATGCGGAAAGGAAGGGCACTACAAAAAGGATTGCAGATCTAAAGCTCCTGAGAAAGGAAAGGGATCTGAGGATGCTTCTTCTGCAGAGGAAAAAACCACCTCGGATTAAGGTGGGGATGTGTATTGGCTTCTTCTTCAAATACACATGTAGATCATGAGTCATGGTTGATTGACTCAGGTGCATCCTTTCACTTCACTCCCCATAGGGAGTGGTTCTGCGAGTATGAGAAATATGATAGTGGTGATGTCTTCCTAGGGGATGATAGGAAGGCCAGAATCGTCGGACGTGGAAAATTCAGATAAGGTTGCAAGGTGGAAGGATTATAACACTTCTGGTGTATATTTCTGCATTGGCCGGAAATCTAGTTTACATGAGCAAGATGGATGATGCGGGTGTAAAAACTTGATGTTAGAAAGATGCCTACAAGATGGTTCGGGGAGCACTGGTATTAATGCGGGGAGTTCGGACTGGAACTCTGTACAAGCTACAAGGTAGCACTGTTATTGATGGGTGTAACAGTTATGTGGTTCCTAAAAATGGAGCAGAAAGCTTAGCTGTCTCTGGAGAAAAGACCTATGGCATCAAAGGCTTGGACATATTGGAGAGAAGGGCCTTCGGATACTACATAGAAATGGTATGGTAGAAGGTATGTCTAATTTCTCTCTGGATTTTGATTTCTGTGAACATTGTGTAAATGGGAAGTAGAATCGGGTGAGTTTTCCTTCTGGTGCTAAGAGGGCGAACAAGATATTAGAACTTGTGCACAATGATGTGTTTGGACCTGTGTCAGTTCCATCACTGGGAAATTCTATGTACTATGTTTCATTCATAGATGACTTCTCAAGGAATACATGGATATAATTCTTGAGGAAGAAATCTGAAGTCTTTGAAAAGTTTAAAGAATTTAAGGCTTTGGTGGAAAACCAGACAGAGAAGAAGATAAAAGCACTGAGGACAGATAATGGTGGGGAGTTCTGCAAGAAGGAATTTGAAGAGTTCTGTAAGAAGTGTGGTATAGCACGACAAAAGACTACTCCATACACACCTCAGCAAAACGGAGTTGCAGAAAGAATGAACAGAACACTGATGGAAAAGGCAAGAAGCATGCCCAGTGGTACCGGGTTAGGACAAGAATTCTGGGCAGAGGCAGTGGAGACTGCATGTTACTTAGTTAACAGATCACCTTCATCAGCGTTGGAGGATAAGACTCCACATGAGGTATGGACTGGTAAGAAACCCTCTCTTTCACATCTAAGGGTATTTGGATGTGATGCATGTGTACATGTTCCAAAGGAGAAAAGGACCAAGTTGGATAATAAATCTGAAAGGTGCATCTTTATTGGGTATAAGGATGGTTTAAAGGGTTACAAGCTTTGGAACCCAGAAACAAGGAAGGTTGTGTATAGCTGAGATGTGGTGTTTAGAGAGTGAAAGATGTTGTTACACATGAAGTCGTACCAAAGGAACCTGAGAAGATAGAGTTTGAGCTAAAGGAGGATGAATCAGACTCTACAACAGAAGATTCAGAAGAGGAAGAGCCACAAACCCCAGCTTTGAGAAGATCAGTTCGGGAAAGAAGGCAACTAGAAAGGTATAGTCCATCTACTTTTTGTTCAGGTTTTGCCTTAAATATAACTGATGATGATCCCAGAACTGTCAGGGAGGCAGTAGATTCAGAGGATGGAAAACTCTGGAAGGAGGCCATGGTTGATGAAATGGCATCCTTGCACAAAAATGAGGCGTGGGATCTGGTGGAGTTGCCGGCTGGAAGGAAGCCCATCGGGAGCAAATGGGTGTTTAAGAAGAAGATGAATGTAGAAGGCAAGGTGGAGAAATACAAAGCTCGGTTGGTAGTAAAAGGTTATTCCCAGGTGCCAGGAATTGATTTTGGTGATATTTTTTCTCCTGTTGCCAAAGTTACTTCTATTAGATTACTTTTATCTGTTGCTACTGCATTTGATTTTGAGATAGAACAGATGGATGTGAAGACAGCATTTCTTCAATGGGATCTAGAAGAGGAGATCTACATGAAAGCATCCCGAAGGCTTTATGGTGAAGGGTAAGAAAGAATCATGCAAAGAAGAATTCTCCACAGATGGGTTAAAACAATCACCAAGGATGTGGTATTAGGAAATTTGGTACCTATATATACTGGGACTTGGCTTCACTAGGAGCAAGGAGGATCATTTGCTTATTTCAAATCTACTGTGACCGGTGTTATTTATTCATTCTGTATGGATGATATGTTTTTTATTGAAATGACAAAAGAAATTATCCAAGATTTGAAGACCCAACTGCTCTCCAAATTCGACATGAAGGATCTTGGTGCTGCAAACTATATTTTGGGCATGGAAATTAAGAGAGATCTGTTAAAGAGGAAGCTCGGTTAAAACCAGAGGAAGTATGTCGAGACTATATTGCAAAGGTTCAATATGTGATAGTAAATCGGTGAAAGTTCCTATTCCCGTAGGTAAAGTTACCTAACGAATGTGCTGTCCCAAGACACAAGAAGAAGAGGAGGATATGTACCATGTTCCATATGCAAGTGCATTGGGTAACATGATGTATGAAATGGTCTATACTAGACTAGACATTTCACATGTAGTGGGAGTATAGAGCAGGTTTATGTCAAACCAGGGAAGGAGCATTGGAGAGCAGTGAAGCGAGTTTTCAGATATTTACGTGGCACTAGTGATTATGGCTTGTGCTACCAGGGAAGACCAGGATTGGAAATAATGTTGGACATTCGTGGTTTTGTTGATGCAGATTGGGCTGGAGACCTAGACCAAACAAGATCTACAAGTGGGTATGTGTTTAGCCTATTTGGAGGTGCAGTCAGTTGGATGAGTAAAAGACAGTCTGTAGTGGCGCTTTCAAATATAGAGGCAGAATACATAGTAGCCACTCATGCAAGCAAGGAAGTAGTTTGGTTGCAGAGATTGTGTTCAAGTATGGGGTTGGTGCAACAAGCTATAAGGATAGACCGTGATAGCCAAAGTGTAATTTTCTTGGCTAAGAACCCTGCTTATCATTCAAAGACAAAGCACATCGATGTTCAATATCACTTTGTGAGATATATGGTTGAGGCTAAAAGGGTGTTGTTGGTAAAGGTGGACACCTTGAAGAATGTTGCAGATGTAATGACAAAGTCTGTGAGCACTCAGAATTTCTCTTGGTGTAGAGAAACAATGGGTGTTGCAGAGCTGGGTTAATGACTAAGCTCTCTTGTAGCCCCCTGTAGATAGAAAACAATAAGTGGGAGAATGTTGGGTATGTGTTATATTCTTTCCACGACTGGCCCCACACGCTGTACGTTGCACCGGGCACAGCGCCCTGGTGAAATTTTTTTGGTATGCGGTCCCACTCATATGTGGACCCACCCATGTTTTGTGCATGAGTTTTCACATGGTTTTGGGGTACGACGGTTTTCGACCCCTGGTATTTTGTAGATCCGGTCAAGGGAACTACGGTTATGTTCTAATCTAGGGTTAATGGATTGGGGTTTATGTATGCTTCGACATGTATATATATGTGTTGTAACACTAAAAGGAATATAATGAAAAATCAATTTGGTCATCCCAATTTGGGATCCAGGGGAAAATCTCTGTGTTTATCTGTTTTATGTTTTATGCTCTCGCTATTGTTTATTTTCTGTTATAAGATTCGTGTATAGATAATTTATGTTCAGGGTTAGAACCTACATAGATAAACCATAGACACGATGACAAGGATGATTTATGTAACTAATTCCTAAGTTTGAGGAATGACTCGAAGGAGTGAAGAGAAATTTGGAAATTGATCTAATGTGTATAGTAACAAATTTGAAGAGTTATAGATATGATAGGTTAGTATTCCTATTTATAGAAACAATTACTCTTATTCAGAGACCAACTGCAGGTCTGTAGGGTTTTCTGTAAATGAGCTTTAGGCTTAATAAAGGATTTGATTGTAAGACTACGAGGAGAGAGAGAGTTAAGAAAGAGATGGCCAATAATATAATAGAGGGGCCATAGTAGGTAGAATTATCTTCAATGGATGTACAATTTTTTATTTACTGAATGAATAAGAGCTTCTCTAATGGTTGTGTGCTTACTCTTGTGGTTCTGTGTGTAAATTACTTGAGTATTTGGTTAAATTATTTTCATTGAATTTGATATCCATTATGTATAAATTTAGAGAAGCAAAACCTATTAACTGAATTAATGATGGTTAGAGCTAGGTAGAACTCTTTTTACAGGGTTACAATTTAAGAGAGCTGGTTAGAATCCATGGAGAAGGACTCCAATGCATTTGGAGTCGGTGTTAACTGAGTATCTCTAGGTATTTGTGGAGTGATTAGAGTGATCCAAGAAAAAAAATAGAAGCAAGTTGGTTGACTTGGGAAGAAAACCTGATGAGAAGAATCACATGTAATATTAATAGTGGAAAGGTAGTTTCCAAAATCCATGAAAGGTTGAGATTGAATTTGGTATAACCCAAGAGCTTGATTTATGGAGATCATAGGAGAGAAGTTGACGTTGAGATCGACGATTAGAATTTCATATCTCAATAAGATATGCGTGTTTGTTAATGATCCCTGAGTGGTGCAATGGAAAGCCCATTCGGTTTTGTGAAATGATATGTTGATATTGTATAGGATATCAACATGGTGGAAAAGTTTTAAAACCAGCTTTTCTTGAGAGCTGGTGAGAGGAACGAGAGCCATTGGATGAAATTTATCGATGGTTGAATTTAGTTGTAATCTGGTGCGAGTCAGCTGGAGATCGATGGCCTTTAGAGACTTCAACATTTTATTGTGCGCAATTTTATGTTCACCTCTTGTTGATCGCATGTTCAAATCCACAGGGGATATCTCTTCATCTCCTTAGGTAATACATAGAGATAGAAAATTATTTGCAGGGAAAAATTCACTCATGTTTCCTCTATTCTTCGTGTCTTCCCATTGAAATTTAGGCACCTTTATGGTAGAGCCTTCAGATCAAGGTAATCAAAAATTTGGGGATATAGCTTGTGAAGAAATCTTATAACGGTTGGTGACAATCCAAATTGGGTGAAGGCTCCAGCTAAGGAGGGAGATCAAGGAGGCAGGGCCAAAGAGGTTTGCAACGCTTATGCCCATTGCTTAATATATACTCTAATATTTTCTTGAGTATTAAGAGTCACCCCTAAGCTTCCAACTATCTATTATATTGCTTACAGATATCTAATATCTATAGATGAGAGTATAATCAGTTAACAATATTACTAGTGAGAGCTTCATAACCAAGATACCTGGCCTAAGCTAAGGGGGGAGCTGATTAATATAAAAATAAATTAAATTATAATAGAATGAGTTGAATGATTTATTTTGTTAGTGAAATCTCTTCCATCCACAATAAATTCTAGTTTCACGCACCAAGCATAAATTCATTTTTTATTGATATTTACCTGAAGTAGATTGAACCATCTGCTATCGCATTTTATCCTGTAGGTCCTTTGAAACTCTGATATATTCTATTAATGATGGGAAAATTCTCTCAGCATGATTTTTATTTTCAAAATTCTCTCAGATATATTATATTAATGATGGGAAACTCGCTCTGCTCGCTAGTTCTTCTCACGAATTCAAAAACAAAAAAACCAAAACTGGTATCTAATGCTCACTCTGTTCTACGTTTTTAGATTCTTCTTTTAGAATGGAAAAAAGAGAGAATGAAATGAGAAGTAACCTAGCATTTGAACCTTGGCATGTAGCATCGACATCTACACCCTGTTCTACATTTTCAGAGGCTTCTTTTGGAATGGAAAAAAGAGAGACTGAAATGAGTAGGAACCTGGTAGCATCGACCTCTAGTGTATAACAGGAACCTGGCGTTTGAACCATGGCATGTAGCATTGACATCTAGTGTATTAGCAGGTGGATCAACTAGAGACACTCCATGGACTTGTTGCCTCCCTGTTGCCTTGGATCAACTAGCGACTTCCCTGGACTTGTTGCCTCCCTTCTTGGTAGGGACTTGTTGCATAGCAACCTTTCTTGTTTCTATTGAAATTATTAGAGGTTCGAGGCCATGCCTTCATAGTTCTCTTTTGCAGTGTATGTAATGCATCTTGTATGTGGTACTCTTCAATATTTTAATGATCATGTGCACTTGATAAACAAATCATTTCAAAATTGATAAATTTATCCTCTAAATTAGACAAATTGGATGGACACGAGAATCGTAAGACTTATAATTGTCACATGTAGAATACAATAGTTTTCAATGACTTGTGAAAATACATGTAGTGTAGATAAAGCGCCAATTAAGTCAAATTATACTAGAGAACTAGAAAAATGAGAATTAAGAGATGAAAAGGTACTTGTACTTTTGAGATCCTCTATGAAATGTTTATACATATTGAAAATGAAATTGATGCTTGGAGTGCATGACAAATTTTTAAGAAGATGTTTGATGCTCAATCAAAAGTAAAAATATTTGACTTCATATAAAAGTTTTTAAGAAAAAATGACTAAAACGTGAGATGTTTTGGAGTATATCACTCATTTGAAAATTATCCGACATGAATTGCTAAAGTTTAGTTTTAAATATGTGGAATATAATTTAATGATGACACTAATCTCAACCTGGCATGAAATTTCTCGTTCACTATTTTTCTATAGCTTCACATTTCAATCAAATTCCTTCTTGAATCATTCCAATATTTCATAATGACATAAAGATTACATTAAATGGGAATCATTCGTATGTGAAAATCATAGGAAAATGCACTTTAGTACTTTCACCCAAAATATATCTAAACTAGCAATTGCACCGAAAGGTGAAAAGGAATGCCAAAGGTTGAATAAGGCAAGAACATAAACATAGGGTAAAAATTCGAAGTGTCGTCCATGGATAAATCCATATCATGATGGGACCTTTAAACCCATTGATAAAAATTTTGTGAGCACTTGACAATACCTTACAAAGTTCCTAAAATACCCTATCAGACACACAACTCCCTTTATTTTTTATCTCCCCTGTAGAAATTATACAATATTCATGTATATCTTGGATTTGCCTGATCTAACAATGTGATATTGTTAAATACATAATCGCTTCTCCAAATATTTTTGGAATTAAAAACACAATATCCAATTACATAAGCATGAAGAAAGATCAATCACACACAACACATATAATTTTTCGGGGAAAGCTTACAGCTAAAACCCCCACTATCTTCTATTGTATATTATATCATGGATCATGAAACAATTACATACAAAGCTAGAATCACAAGAGCCCTCACTACATCAGCTAATTGTCTCACATTGTCATATAAAAATTGGCAAATCATTTGCTCAATTTACTGTCTCTAGAAAACCCGCCTCCATTGCGCAATCCCTGCTGATAACAATCCTTGAATGAATGCAATCTTACATTCCTTGACTGCGAAATCCTCATGGGCACATCCAATGTGCGTGTGGTTGCATGTGTGCAAATGGATAATGTCATAACTGATAGTTTACTTCACTTTCACCTAGAACTCAACTGGGTCTCCACTCAATTTGACATGCATGTAGTTAAGAATAGTAAATATTCAGTTGCGTGTGAGACTAGTAATTGTGAAGTAATTAATAATTAATTCACTTGATCTCTCACTAGTGTATCTTTAGTTACAACTAGTACAACTAAGTTTAACTCACTTAAGTGAGTTAAAATAATTTACAACTTGCACAACTGCACTTACAACTCTGTTACAACTTTGAATCACTCAGTCACAATTAATTCAACCTGAATGTCTCACCAACCAACCACTTAACTCGAAATTACTTTAGATAATTGATTTTTCACTTCATTTAACTATTTCCAAGTGCTCAATGATAATATATTATAGTTTATTGTCCAACTAATATTAAGGGATAATAATAGTAGACATGAATATATAAATAGACATGTATTCTATAAATAGATTATGCACATACATCTATAAATAGACAACACCAAAAATAGCCTGAGGCCCCATCCTAGTGTAGGTGCTTGATTTTAACTAGGATCTTCTTGTTGAATCTCAACACTGCCTCTCAACAAGAAAGGGATTATCCTTCACCCTAATCCCGTCTCTATGGTATTTGAATTTGCTCCTGGTGAGCGCCTTTGTTATAATATCTACAACTTGATCTTCCTTGGGAATGTACTGAAGAAACATGATTCTTCTCTACACACAATCTCTAAGATGATTGTACTAGATATCTATATGCTTAGATCTATCATGAAACACAGGATTAATTGAGAGTTTAATGCAACTCGGGTTATCACAATGAATCACTGTCAGATCCATATGAGAACCAAACAAACCAACCAAGATCTTTATCATCCAGGTAGCCTCACATGCAACTTGAATCGCTACCATGTATTCCGCTTCCACTGAACTGAGTGCCAAGAATCTCTACTTCCTGATGTACCAAGAAACAATGGTAGATACAATGCTAAAGATACCCCCTAATGTGCTCTTTCTGTCCATTGGAATTCAAGCCCAACCTGCATTCGTGAAGCCATACAAATTCACTCCATATGTCTTTCTGTACCATAAAACATACTATGATGTGCCCCTCAGGTATCTCAGGACATGCTTCCTCGCCTTCCAAAATATTTTGGTAGGCTTAACCATAGCTTGACTGAGCTGGTTAACTGCATAGAAAATCTTTGATCTCATGTTAAATATATACATTAGTGAACCCACTAACTGTCGATAGACAATAGCATCCACTACCTCTTCAGAAGTGGCATCCTATTTACTCCAGTTTCCTGGAAGAGGAGTATCTATGGGTTTGCAACCCTCCATGTGAAACTTACCTAGTATCTCCCTTGCATACTTGCCTTGAAACACAAAAATTTCACCATCTTGCTGCCATATTTCCAATCCAAGGAAATAATGAAGGAGGTCCATATCTTTCATTTCGAACTCCCTTGAAAGATACTCCTTGCATGAGTGTATCAGCTGCTCATCACCAGCCAATATTAAATCATCAAAATAAAGAAAAATGATTAAAAGGTTACCCTCCACCAAAATTTCGTATAGGTTCGTATCTAATTCACTTTTGGTGAATCCCAGTCCGATGAAATAGCTGTTTATCTTAGTGTACCAAGCATGGGGTGCTTGCTTCAACCCATACAACACTCTTTTGAGTCAGCACACATGTGAATCACTGTTGAAAATCTCAAAATATTTAGGCTGCTCTATGTACACCTCTTCCTAAATGATCCCATTGATAAACGCAATTTTCAGATCCATCTAATGAATTCGCCAGCCCATCTGCACTGAGAGAGAAAGGATGGTCCTTATGGAAGAATACCTTGCGACATGTGCAAATATCTCTTCACAATATATCCCCTTGACCTATGAGAAGCCCTGGGCCACAAATCTGGCACTGTATTTATCCACACTCCCATCGAAAACTTTCTTTACCTTGTAGATCCATCTCGAACCTACCACTGATTTATCAACTGGCCTTCGAACAATTTCCCAAGCACTATTTTTGACAATGGAGTCGTACTCCTCCACCATTGCATCTACCCATGTGTGCTCCTGCACTACTTCCTGAAAGGAATATGGTTCAGTCACAATATATTTTCTCATGAGAGCCATGTATCCAGTAAATCAATTAGGAGACTGTCTTTGTCTGCGCTGTGAAGTAGGGGCTCCTACATTCTGTGTTGCATCAAGTCTCAATCTATCAGCTTCCGTGATACGCCTTCTACCTTTTCTAATGGATGGATCTGCATGAGTGGACTCCTACACTCCATGAACCTCCTCATGTTACTAATCCACATGTTGAGACTCATCTTTGGGAACCAAAACTTTTTCTTCTTCATGCAAGTCCAGCTCCCTCTCAAGTGAAAACCGCATGGCTTTCCCTTCATCAAATTTTATATCCCGTCACACAACAGTCATTCTGTTGTTTGGAAAATACACATGATAATTATGGGGTGCTTCTGTGTACCCCAAAAAAATCCCAACTTCAGTAGTCATCTCCATCTTCTTCCTGGCATCCTTGGTCACATGCACATAAACAGATGAGCAAAAATCTTGAAGTGTGAAAAATCTGGTTTCTTACCAGTGAAAGCTTCTTAAAGTGTACTCATGCCAAGTAATCTATGAGGACAACGGTTTTGCACATAAACTGCATTGTTTCATGCTTTTTCCCACAAATGCATTGGTAGGCCCTGATCATGAACCATCGCTCATGCTTCACCCACGATCGTTCTGTTCTTCCTCTCCACGACCCCATTTTTTCTGTGGGTTATGAGGCACTATGAGTTCTCTTCAAATTCCTTCTTTGATACAGAAGTTCTTGAATTCGTTAGAGATTTATTCTCCACCATTATCGCTCCTAAGAACCTTCAATTGCTTCCCCGACACTTTCTCCACCAATGCCTTAAGCTCAAAGAACTTTGAGAATGTTTGATCCTTATTCTACATGAAGAAGAACCAAAATTTACGAGGAAAGTCAACAACAGAGATTACATAGTACTTATTTTTTTCTGTTGAAGCAACCGAGAACGGTCCACACACGTCTATGTGAACTCTCTCAAGGATCCCCGAAGCAAGGTTCTCCTTCTCATGAAAGGTGGACTTTACAAACTTCACCATGGTGCAACCCTTGCACTAATATAACTAAGCAAGTGTTCCCATTGGAAGTCTAGTAGATATTTGTTGCATGAATTTCAAATCTCCATGATGAAGATGGCCCAATCGCCTGTGCCATAAGTTTCCCTAATCCTGACTCACCACTTTTTTTGCCTTGCCCATCATGGCAGTGCATCCATCTACCTCCAGCTGGTAGAGATTCTTAACTCAAATCCCTATTCTCTTGGCTTGAACCATTTTTTTATGTCATAGGAAGGCTTTTCCATCACTAAAGACAACATCATATCCTCTATCCTCCAACATTGAGACTTAGACCAAATTTTTCTTCAGACCTAGAACATGCATAACATCTTTTAATTGAAATGGTTTACCTATCTCCCTCTAAAAGGTAATGGTACCAATATCGGTAGCACTATATCATCCGTCGTCACCCATCTCTATTGATCTAAAAATGGTCTGGATAACTTGTTATGTATTTCAAGAACCTCCAACTCAGTTTAATAATTAAATGATCTAGGTTGTACTTGACAATTTTGCGGAATTTATGCTTGAAAGTGGTGTATGAATTTTTAATTGTTTATGTGTCTTAAGTTGATTTTTTCTTGCTGAAATTTAGCATGTATAACAGCAACATAATGCAGCAATAAAACATCTAAACAAAACAACAAAATTAATCTAGGAGTTCACCCGAATCTCGTGGGCTACGTCTCCTTTGAGCTTTGTCATCTTGACTCGGCTCTTTGGGATTATGGTAAGGTTTATTTTAAAAGTTCCACACTTAAATTCAATGGATACTAAAATGATCCAAAGGGCTCAGACTACCATTTATATCCCTCTCACGGCTGCCTAAACTCTACAAACAGCTTTAGGCTCCCTTTCACACGATTCCTTTTGTCGGTGCTCTGAGCTAGTCTAAGCTTCTACATGGCACAAAATCCTTCAGAATTTTGCTTGTCACTAAAACAAATCATTATATATCTATCACACATCAGACACAAAAAATTAGCTGATAAGTTTCTCAAAACAAGCACTGCATCCCCAAACTACGCTTTCCTCCATGGTTTGCCCAGGGCTGCCCAAAACTTCACATTATCTTCTTGAGGTCTAGAAGTTCTTACAATGTTCTGAAACCACTTTCATTGATTCCAAAATATATGAAATAGCTATGATATACCATTCATTCATCAAAGTTGGCCTCCAGTTGCTTCCGTTTTGCCTCCAACACTTATCGGCACCCCCTGGCACCAAGGTCACTGAAAAATTATCTAATGGGTTTTAGGCTTGTAAAAGTACTCAAAAATTTCTGAAAACTCTTCCATTACATTCATAATTATGTTTACAGTCAATAATGACTACTGGTTCCTTGCATATGGTCTCTAGCTCCTCTGGCTAGGCCTTGCACTGCTGCTAGAAAAATCTGGCACTAATGGCCCCTAGAAATTTACTGAAACTTTTCGCCCTTAAAAATTTCTCTACAGGTTCTTCAAACCATCTCATCAGACTTAAAAAATCTTAAATATCCAATTTTTACTATTTGATCTCTAGATAAGGCCTCTAGCTCCCATGGCTAGGCCTCAAACTAATTTTGCCTCCTAGTGGCCCTAGTGGCCCCTTGCAATTCATTGAAGAAAAAAATTGCTTAGAAGCTCTTTGATGGCTATGAAACATACTCCATTGAGTCCATAAGGTCTGATTTAGTCTAAATTTACTATTGTTTCACTCAATTTGGTTCAATAATGAAGGAGTTATGGAAAAAACAAAATTTTCCCAATATCCCTTGAAAACCTCCTCCAAAACTAGAGGAACTCCAGTTAGCAGCGCCAAAACTGGAGGAATCTTCGAAAAAGGAAGAATGCACCAAAACTGGCAGAAATTGTTTGTGGTTAAAATAAATGTTTGTAATGGCGATCACATAGTGCCTTCTCCCAAGCCGCTAGCAAAACTGCATAAGCCAACCACCAACATTTAATGCGTGTTGTGCTGTCACATGGCATAACACACAGCTTATTAACCACTCCACTCCGCAGTTAGAAACCTCCGCCAAGGTTCTCCACTCTGATCACTTTACGATGGGTGGTTGTAGGTGGGGAAGGCCCTGGTTGCGAACAATGGGTCATGTGGAGTTGGGGCTAGCCCCTTATCCTTTTCCACCGAATTTAATTACAAAAAACAAAATGAAAATGTGCCCATAAATGGTTAAGAACTACTGCCTAGTCGGGCCGGTTGGGCTTGTGGTCTGGCAGCTAAGACATTTGGGTTTGAATCCTGTATCCACAAAAAAATTTTATCATGTGAATTTTCCACTGGCCCGGGGCCACGAGGCGACCTCTGAGCTTGCCACATGGCACCCTCTGATTGGCCACAATCTAACAAGTCAAACCAATGCCAAATAAAACTCTACCACTTGTCCTCATGTAATTCACCCATATGGAATATTCCAGGAAATATTCTTAGAATATTCATTCGAATATTATTTTTTATTTATTTTCCAACTTAAAAAGTCAAACTTGGTCAACTCATTTTTGGAGATTACTTGGCTTTTCAAACCTCAATAACTTTTGCATACAACCTCAGTTTTGCGAACTGTTCATGGCGCTAGAATCGAAAAAATGATACATTTCTGTTCATTCAAGTTGAAGAAATTTCTGAGAACTTTCATTTTTGAGCATTTTTTAAAACTTGGACATGATCTCCTGATCACACCTCCCCAATGGGAATCTTTTGGACCCCAAAAGACTGATATACTGATATGTATAGTAGATGAGACTAAAACACCCTCTTCTCCTCAGCCTCAAAACACTTGCCTTGCATGGCTAATGACTTTGAACCACAACTAGTACACTTTCTTTCCTCGATGCGCTTGTCCTCCTGTCTAGAACTGTATTTTTTTCACTCACTCCGAAATTTTTGGCGAGAAATTTGCAGAAGCAAGCTGAACATCACTACCTTTATCAGTGATCCAAGGTGGCTCAGAAAAATGAGATATTACATCATAAAATACATGCATACAACCGAAATTTTCATATGTACAAAGGAGTATGTCTTACTATGTTAAGAAGTCCATCCACTTCTTACCAAGCCACTTCCATGGTGACTTTTGTTGCTACAACTCTTCTTCATGTGAAACTTTTGTTATCACTTCCTTAGTTCCACCTTCTCCAGTCTTTCCGTCCTCTTGCTGCATGTGCTTGGGACGACTAGTTGGATGCAAAGTCCAACAATGGGAAACAACATGTCCCCTCTTCTGGCAATATGTGAAAATATTATGCACCTTATTTGAAAGTTTC
Organism: Pinus albicaulis; assembly: GCA_034641835.2. Classification (NCBI taxonomy): domain Eukaryota; kingdom Viridiplantae; phylum Streptophyta; class Pinopsida; order Pinales; family Pinaceae; genus Pinus; species Pinus albicaulis. Next base: position 643,886,087 of record CM076571.1, read on the forward strand.
CTTTTCCTCATATGCTTCCTGTATGCTTTCTTCCTCATCTAGCATCTCGAAACATCATGGTCAAATCGACCACAATATGTACAACAAATATTTCTTCCATTTAAGCATGCAAAATTATCATGCCTTGCATAAACAAAATCAAATTGATCATGGGGAGATTTATACCTCTTGTGCTGCTTTGCATGTTCATCCTTTTTTCCTTCATGAGGAGATGAACTAGTAGAGGCTCCAAATTTCATTTGCAAACTAACATCATCGTTCTTGTCTTGAAAACTGTTTGAACTCGCATGCTTGCCATAAGCTGCATGTCTACCATATTATGGCTTTAGGTCCTTTGGGGTAAGGAAGATGCCTTCAACCCTTTCTTCCTTTTTATCCTCTCCAGGACTTAGCTAATCAGTATCTATCCCTTCACCTCCAGTAAACTCAAAAAACAGTCAGTTTTCAAACAGTAAAACATTCAATATTTTACATTGTTTAAACACCTTTCAAGTTATACAAGCAATAGCTTACTCTTGCCAATCAAGCAACCTAGGACTCATACCAACCTGATTTGAAAATTGTCTAGATAAATTGTTATGTATTTCAAGAACCTCCCACTCAGTTTAATAATTAAATGATCTAGCTTGTACTTGACAATTTTTCGGAATTTATGCTTGAAAGTGGTGTATGAGTTTTTAACTGTTTATGTGTCTTAAGTTCAATTTTTCTTGCTGAAATTTAACATTTATAATAGCAACATAATGCAGCAATAAAACATTTAAACACAACAACAAAATTAATCTAGGAGTTCACTCGAATCTCGTGGGCTACGTGTCCTTTGAGCTTTTTCATATTGACTCGGCTCTTTGGGATTATGGTAAATTTTCTTTTACAAGTTCCACACTTAACTCCAATGGATACGAAACTGATCCAAAGGGCTGAGACTACCATCTATATCCCTCTCATGGTTTTCTGAACTCTACAAACAACTTTAGGCTCCCTTTGACACGACTCCTTCTCTTGGTGCTCTGAGCTACTCTGAACTTCTACATGGCACAAACTCCTTCAGAATTCTATTTCTGTCACTGAAACCACTCCTGCTATATCTTTCACACATCAAACACCAAAAATAAACTGATAAATTTCTCGAAGCGATCACTGCATCCTCAAACTAGGCTATCCTCCATGGTTTGCCCAGGGCTGCCCAAAACATCACATCAGCTTCTCGATCTCTATAAGTTCTCAAAATGTTCTAAAAAAACTTTCATTGGTTCCAAAATTTCTAGAATAGTCAATATAGACTATTCATTCATCAAAGATGGCCTCCATCTGCTTCGGTTTCCCCTCCAGCACCTGTTTGAACCCCCTGGCACTAGGGTGACTGAAAACTTCTTTGCTGGTTTTTCGGCCTCTAGAAGTGCTCAAAATTTTCTGAAACCTCTTCCATTAGATTTAGAATTATGTTTAAAATCAAGAATTAATATTGGTTCACTGCATATGGTCTCTAGCTTCTCTGCTAGGCCCTGCACTGTTGTTGCAAAAGCTAGCACTGATGGCCCCTGGAACTTTACTGAAGCTTTTCGGCCTTCAAAATTTCTCTACAGGCTCTTCAAACCATCTCAACAGATTTAGACATCTGAAATATCCAATTTTGATTATTGGATCTCTGGATAAGGCCTTTATCTCCCTTGGCTAGACCTCAAACTAATTCTGCCTCTTGGTGGCTCTAGTGGCCCCTTGAACTTGATTGAAGCAAAAAATTTCTTAGAAGCTCTCTAATGGCTCTAAAACATACTCCACTGAGTCCAAAATGTCTGAGTTAGTCAAAATTGACTATTTGTGCACTCAATTTGGTTCAATAATGAAGGCGTTATGGCAAAAACAAGTTTTGCCCAATATCCCTTGAAAACCTTATCCAAAACTGGAGGAACTCTAGTTAGCAACGCCAAAAATGGAGGAATATCTGAAAACGATGGAATGTGCCAAAAAGGGTGGAAAATTTTTGCGGTTACAATAAATTTTTGTAATGGTGATCACATGGTGCCTCCGCCCAAGCTGCAGGCGAAACCACATAAGCCAACCACCAACATTTAATGCACATTGTGCTGTCACATGGCATAACACATGGCTTATTAACTGCTCCACTTCGCAGTTAGAAACCTCCACCAGGGTTCTCCACTTTGGTCTCTTGATGAAGGGTGGTTGCAGGTGGAGAAGCCCCCGGTCACGAACAAAGGGTCACGTGGAATCGGGGCTAGTCCCTTATCTTTTTCCACCAAATTCAATTACAAAAAAAAAAATCAAACTATGCCCATAAATGGTTAAGACCTACTGCCCAGTTAGGCCAGTCAGGCTTTTGGGCTGGTAGCTGAGACATTTGGGGTTGAATCTTGTAGCCACACAAAACTTTTACCGTGCGAATTTTCCACTGGCTTGGGGCCACATGGCAGCCTCTGGGCTTGCCATGTGCCAACCTCTGATTAGCCACAATCTAACAATTCAAACCAATGTTGAATCAAACTCTACCACTTGTCCCCATGTAATTCACCCATATGGAATATTCCTTGGAATATTCTTGGAATATTCCTTGGAATATTCTTTTTTAATTTTTTTTCCAATTTAAAAATTCAAACTTGGTCAACTCATTTTTGGAGTTTATTGGGCTTTTCAAACCTCAATAACTTCTGCATAAAACCTCGGTTTGTGAACCCTTCATTGTGCCAGAAGTACAGCGATGAGATCTTTCTTGTAGTTTAGGCTGAAAACATTTATGAGAATTTTAATTTTTGAGCATTTTTTAAAACTTGGACATGATCTCCTGATCATCTATATGAATCTGGAGATATTTTTCCTCCAAGTCACTAAAAAATTCCTTATTTATCATCATGTGAAAGGAAGTGCCACTATCCAAATACCACATCGTTCCCAATGTACTTGACACCCTGCATGAAATCAAGGAGATGTCAAGCTCAAATTGCAAGGCAAGGGCATCACCAACTACAACTCCAACAACCTTCTTATTCTTCTTCTTTTGTGGATAGTTAGTAGACAAATTCCCATGTTCGTGATAGTGAAAAGACTTACCTTGGACATATCTAGCTTCTTGCCTTTAGACTTGGATTTAGAATTGAATTTCTTCTCCTTCCCCTTCTTCACCTTGGCATCCAAAGAATAATCCTCTTCATCATAATTCTTTTATGAAGAGCCATCTCTGGTGTTCCGCGTGAACTCCTCCTGTACCAGATCCAACCAAAATCGTTCCCAATCTGGCAATTTTTCTTGTCTGTTGACAGAGTCTTAATAACTTTCCAAATCTTAAGAAGTCCCAAGAGATCCAAGATCACTAAATCATCATGAGAAAAAGTTGTTCCCACACTCCCCAGTTCATCCCGACATTGGAAAAAATTCGTGAGATACTTTGGAATGGTGTCACCCTTTTCCATATTGATATTTCTGAGTTTCTTTCAGCACCAATTTCCTATGGTCATTGCTTCTTTGGAGTAGATCTGTCAAAGCCTTCCACAAAGCATATGGTGTGGCTTTCCCATGGAGGCTTGAGAGAATTTGGTATCATACTCCCTCCAACATGATCCTCCTCACCTTTGCCACTTTCTTTTTCCATGCATCAAGATTGGCAGCATCTACAACATTTGGCTTAGGAAAGTATTTCTCAATGAATTCCTTCAAGCCATCGTCTTCGCATACTGCCTCCATCCTGTCCTTCCAAGCAATGTAGTTTGAGCTTCCCTTGAGTGCATATTCTAACCTCAAGCCATTGAAAGACATTTCGATCTTGAATCAGTTATAGCACTAAGAAAGTCTTGTTGCAAATTCAAATTCTTTCCACCAAAAAATTCAGCTCCTGCTTCACTTTAGCAATTTCTTATGCTTTGATACCATGTAGAGATTATACAATATTCATGTATATATTCAATTATTTTGATCTAAAAATGTGCTACTGTTAAATATAGAATCTCTTCTACAAACATATGTGGAATTAAAAACACAATCACCAATTACATAAGCATGAAGAAAGATCAATCGTATACAACATAGATAATTTTCTGGGGAGGGATTACAGCTAAAAACCCCACTATATTCTATTGTATATTATATCATGGATCATGAAAAAATTCCATACAAAGTTGCAATCACAAGAGCCCTCACTACATCAACTAATTGTCTCACACTATCATACAAAAATTGGCAAATCACTTGCTCAATTTACTGTCTCTAGACAACCTACCTCCATTGTGAATCCCTACTTATAGAAATCCTTGAATGAATGCAAAATTGCATTCCTTGACTGTGAAATCCTGATGGGTACATCCAATGTGTGTGTGGTTTCATGTGTGCAACGGGATAATGTCACAATTGATAGTTTACTTCCCTTTCACCTATAACTCAACTAGGTCTCCACTCGATTTGACATGCATGAAGTTAAGAATAGTAAATATTCAATTGCACGTGAGACCACTGATTGTGAATTAATTAATAATTAATTCACTTGATATCTCACTAGTGTATCTTCAGTCACAACTAGCACAACTGATTTTAACTCACTTAACTGAGTTGAACTACTTTACAACTTGCACAACTGCACTTACAACTCTGTTACAACTTTGAATCAGTCAGTCACAACTAATTCAACCTGCATGTCTCACCAACCAACCACTTAACTCGAAATTCCTTTAGCTAATTGATTTTCCACTTCAGTAAACTATTTCCAAGTGCTCAATGAGAATATATTATAGTTTATTGTACAACTAATATTAAGGGATAATAATAGTAGACATGAATCTATAAATAGACATGTATTCTATAAATATATTTTCACATACATCTATAAATAGACATACACCAAAAATATCTTGAGGCCCCATCCTAGTGTAGGTGCTTAATTTTCACTAGGATCTTATTGTTGAATCTCAACATCCCTCATAAGAAATTGTCGAAACAAAACTCTAAGACGTTCTTTAAAAGATTTGAGACTTACTAAACCTCATTCTTTTAGTCTTGGTTTCCTATAGGACTTTTTTCTGGTTTAACCTCACTTTGTTAGCATTTATTGTATATAACACTGCTTTTAGCCTTTGAATCTGGATTTTTGATTGTATAGTGGGCTTTGAGTTCAAATGGATAATATTGATGGATTTATCCTCTTCATGCAAAGTTTCATTCATTTTAATTAAAACGGCTTGAAATAATGCTGTAAGAGTAGAAATTTACTGACAAAATAATTAAATAATACCATAAAAAAAATATGGAAAATATTGACGCATTTTTCCTTGTAATGCAAAGTTTCATGCATTTCCATCAAAATGGCTCGCAATAGTGATGTAAGAGCAAAAATTCACAGACAAAAATAAATGAATACCAAAAGAAGCATAAGCAGATGTCGCATAAGCCATAGAAACAGAGCCACCAAGAAAAAGATTCAAAAAATTGGTCATGTATCTCTCTTTATTCTGAAATCCACCACCATTTTCGTCGCTAGGTTACTCGACTCCTTCACTGATTACTTCTTGGAGAGGATTAGCTTCTGATGAGAATTCAAAGAATGTTCTCAAGTATAGTCCCATCTACAAAGACGATCATGGTATGATGTAATTGAAGCGAAAAGGTTGGGCACCAAAATCATGCCTACCATCTATGGTCAAGCAAGACGAAAAGCACAAAACTATTTCCATTCGTAAGTTTCTTACTCGACGAAGGAGGACAAAAATGAGATATTCTGATCATTGGAGTGAACAATGTTTGCATAGTGAAGGCCCACAAAGAGAAAACCTTCAACATAAATATATCATGAAAGCACTCATTCTCTCTCCAAGATCTCACAATATCTCCTATTCTCTTTTGTTTCAATCCATATATTTCCTCATAGGTTTCATAATTTATGGCATACAATATATTCCTTAAATTAAATAAAATCTCTAATACCTTGATACTCCAAATTTGTTTGCAAGGGAAATTTGTTTGCAAGGGAAATTTACTCTCCAATGCATATCAATAGGGTTTAATATTACAAAATATATCTCTGAACGGCTTGTCAAGAACCAATGGCTTCAAATAAATCTCATAAGAAAAATCTTCTCAAGGTAGCTCCAATGGTTGTTATGAAATCTAGAATCGATTTCTAAAGGTCAAACGCTAGACCAAAAATTTTCCAATGGCTTCATAATTTCATATTTGACATGAAGAAAACTCATTTAATAACCAGAACAATGAACCCATTTTCAGTTTCCATTTCAAATTTATTCACTTACACATAGAACCCTGATTTATCAGTTGTGGAGAATTTCACTGATGGAAAAATCGATTACAAGATAATCTAATTCCTTCCTCCTGTAATATTATTTCACACAAAACCATATGATTTCAAATTCCAAAAACAATTCAACTTCATCTTTGTTTCAACAAAGGCATCCCTCATCTATCTCATATACAAATTAACATGTAAAAGCTAAAATCCTCACACAGAGAGAAATTGCACAATATGGAATTCTATTTCATTTAATAATTCTAAATTTGCATTTACACAGAGACTCATACTCTCCTTTTGGCCTGATTTTAATTCATTTGGAAATTTCACACGTAATTCCTGTAGGCTCACAATTAAAAAGAAACACACTAATATTAAAAACTCACTAAAACATGCATTTAAGAATATGCAACTAATTTTTAAAGATAAAAATTTAATTCTATCTCTCAATAAATCATTGTCTAAGATATAATTGAACCTCTACGATTTCTACCACCAAGAGAAAATTCAATTACAAGACTCATACTTGACTATGAGTCAATATTATTCTAAAATATTTTAGAATAATTGTAAACTTATATGGAAATTTATAATAAAGCTACAATGAAAACCCATGCCTTGGGCACACATCAAGACCCTACAGTTTGATTAATAAATCAATTGTTAATGAGAGAAGATGTTCCTGCATCATTTTACGACCTCCATATTCATCAATGGTTTTCCACAAACATTACAAATTGGTGATAAATTGGAGAATCAAAATTTTGACTCCCTTGGTGACTTGTTGGTCCAAAAGAATAAGAAATTTGATAAAAATGAATAACTTCTCTTTACCAACCCAAGAAAAGAGGAAAGTTAAAAAGAAATAGGATCATACAATGTGAGCAGAAGAAACAATTACAATGAAATTATAAGAGTAAGAGGAACTTATAATGAAAGTACAAAAAGAAGAAGCTCATATAATGAAAGTTATAGAAAAAGAGCAAGAAAACAAGATTTTGGCCATAATTGTAGTAGAAACCAAGGAAGATGAAGAAACAATAAAAATAAAAAATAATTCATGAGTTCTCAAGATAGTTCTGAAAAAAGTGAAGACATGTATCAACTCAAATGCAAAATAAATCATAACATTGGATATATGGTAGAAATGTGTAGAAATCAAAATGAGAATTTACCTAAGAATAAACAAAATTTTCGACAACATTCGATATCTAATGCTTCGAATTCAACTTGGTATGTAGAAAATCAAGAAGAATATTATGAATATGTGTTCATAGAAAATTAGATCGACTTTGTAGATTCATTGGCCACCAACAAATTGATAAGAAAACATTTTGAATATGATTGTATACTTGATACAAGAGCTACTCAAATTACGTGATATAGAAAAAAATAATTTTGGACACATTAGGACAATCCAATTTATTTGGTAGATGACATAACTCACACACCTCAAGGAAAAATGATTATTCTTCTTTTTCTCCTTCAAGAATAGAAAAAGTATTATTTTCAAATGTATGGTATATTCCAATATTAAAAAAAAACTACTTATCCTTGGTGCTCATCAAACAAGGATGTTAGAAAATTATCATGGAAGGTGGATGGATAAAAATCAATTCAGCCAAAGAGAATTTCAAAGAAAAATGAAGGGTTATGATGATGGAAAACTATTAGTAGTACAGGGTATGGTCAATCCACACAAACACAACTTGATAACATCAATATATATCTCCTAGTTCTCTAAGATTATGGCATTATATGTTTTTCCATTTGATTTTTTTAAAGTCTTAGTAAAACTAAAACATATGAGATGGCTAAAGTTTTTTATAACTTAAAAATAGAAAATTCCTAAGTGTGAAGCTTATATTATTGGAAAACAAAAGAGGATCCTTTTCCCACAAGTACACAATGAGAAAATAAATGTTTGCAACTAATCCATATTAACATTTTTGGTGTCGTGCAATCTTCACTTGTTGGATGCAAATATTTATTATTTTAATTCATGATTTACAAGGATGACTTAGGTATATTTTCTAAAAGTGAAATGAGAATTCTTTGACAAATTCATAGAATTTCAATGCTTTGTTGAAAAATGGAACTAGAGAAGAGATTGCCACATTGAGAATAAAGAATGGGTGAGAATTCACTTCAAATTATCACTATAGGATAAATGGAATAAAAGGTAAATTATTAAATTCTTATACTACAAATTAGAATGAAGTCACATAAATAATGAAAAAAACTCTTACATGAATGACATGATCTATGTTTCATTCAAAGGGGTTAATAATAAAGTATTGGGGAAGAGTAGTTGATACACCAATTTATATAACTTAGGAATCAATCGCTGACATTAGCATTATATATAATTATTCCATATGAATGTTGGTATGGTAGTAAGCCTTTAGTTAACCATTCTTTAATTTTTGGATCCACCTTTTATGCAATAGTTCCTAAGAAAAAAAATAGCTAAGCTAGAAAGCCAAAATTTGAAATGCATTTATATTGGGTATTCACATGAAAAGAAAGGCTTAGGTTTTTATCCAATAGGAAATTTATTATTAGTCGAGATGTTTCATTTGATGAGATAGAAAGTAAAATAGCGCAATAGATTGATAATCTCCTTAGTCACTTGGAGAAACAAGTATCTCAAGAAAAAAATTTCAGAATAGAAAAGAAAATTAGATTTAGAAAGACTTAACCCCCAAAAATGAATGTTCAAGAGTTAGATAACTCTTATCAGAGATGATAATTCTTCATAATAAGATAAATAAAGTACAATAACTTCACCATAGAAAAAACAATCATACAGAAATGGTCCATAAAACTTCATAATATGTTCACCCACAGAAGAAAAACAAAACATGAATTAGAAGTTCCACTACGTCTCACCCAAAATTTACCTTAATCACCCATGATTCCACTGAACCAACAATTTTTACAAAAGGAATTATATATAAAGAATGGCACCAAACCATGGTGAATGAGTGTGATTTAGTAATTGCGAATAAAACATTGAAATTTGTAGATTATTTAACACATGTGAAACCCATAAGCTGCAAATGGGTTTAATCAATCAAGTATAAATGAAATGATGAATTAAATAACTGTAAAGAAATACATGTGGCTAAATTTTCTTGGTAATATCATCATGACTCTCAAATTCATTGGATAACAATATCGAATCAAATATGACAAGTAGTTGGGTCACAGGCCAAGATTTGATTGGATAATTTATTATATTGATACAAAAATGATTTTCAAATACTCCTAGCCATTATCCTACTACAATAATTCTTTCCAGGAAGAACACCCATGTTGTGATGATTCCACCCAAAATGTGATGAGCTTCTCCTACAACATGTCCCTATACAACACTCAAGGATCTAGGCTAGATAACATGACCAATATTAAATTTCTTGTGGTCCCAAATAATATATTCAATGGGTTCTTTCCAATACGCATGGCCACTAAATAAGAACATTAAACTAAAGGCCAAAAAGAAATGAGTACCTAGAAATAAAATACCATATGAAGCTATAATGAAGAACGATAAGATTGGATCACATGAGAGGATTATGCCCATAGAAAGTCAATGAGACACCAATTAGTCATGATGGAACTCTATGAAAAATTTCATCCCATAATATGGTTTACCAAACCTATAAAATCTCTAGAAAAAACATGATATGTTGGCCAATAATCGAGAATTGAGAACTAGGTTTTACCTATCCACTTCTAGTGTACCTCCATACCCACTCTTCTAACTTGAAATTTTCAAACTAGAATCTCATTATATTAGGTCTAGGATTTGATCCACTTAGACCCCTTCACCAAAAACAATGGACCCATAAAGTCATCTCATAATATTTTATTCCTACTAGCCTATCCAAACTCTTGTCTAAAACCATCACCTCCAACTATTGAACTAGTGTCACCAAAATTTGGCCTAATATCAAAAAACTCTCTCCATTCATCACTTGAGTTAAAAACACTATATTGCCCCATTTTTTATGAAGAAAATTAAGACATTTCTACCTTATCGCTAAAAAAATATTCTCACTTCAATAAACCAAAAACCATAGGTAGTGGTATGAAGAAATCTAGAATAGGTCCATAGTTAGCGTGGAGATTTGATGAGTCTAATACACCTACATTTCAACCACTAAAAATAATCCTCTCCACTATCTCCTCATCCTCAAATAACCTACCTATAATATACTACACTTTTGGGGAGTTTATAAAAATCATTCCTTTATTATTGTATTATTATTATAATAAGTGAACTAGATAGAGTAGTCCATCAAGGTACTATTAGAACTCATCATCTCCCTATGATTTTTCCACTAGTTTCCTCAAGAATAGCCTTATCTAATTTGGAACATAAAATATCTTGTAGACTCTTCATGCATCCTTCCACACTTGTATTTCTAGGGTTTCATGATGTTTTCGAGCACCTTATAGAGTGGATAGGGTTTACAATAGCCACTAATATCTCAAAACTTGAAATATCCTTTTACTAAATCGTTAATATATTTTTTTGTTTCACCTTGTTCTTCCTTGATCCTTTTCAGCCCAACTTGATCCAAAGACAATGTTTTACTTTTCTATTGTGTCTAGAAGAATAAATAACACAACCAATTTCACGATGATGATGATTTTTAATGTCCACTAAGACCTATATGGTCTATCTAACCTTAACAAAGTAAGAAATTAATCATAATTATTTAATATTTTATTTATATGACCAAAAATAAGTGAGAGAAGCATTCCCAAATCACCATAATCTTGTTGAATTAAAAGGTTAAGAATGTTGGTAGTGTGACAAATATTTTGAAAATCATATTGAATGTGAGTATAATATGGAAAAGATAAGATAATACTATTATCATATTTAAGCTTCATAATATTGTAAAGGTGACAAAATATTTCATCCTGGAGAATTTTTGGAATTTACCATTGCCCAGTTTCACTATGAAGCTCATGATATTTAGTTCTTATCTTCTTAACACTAGTCAATATAGAAAAATCATATTGTATTTGAGATTGGGGTTGATCACATCCTTATAATATATTAGTTTCCTTTTTCCCTCTAACTCTTTATCATCCTGCAAATTCTCCTTAAATTTGGAAGTAATAAAATTTTAAATATGATCATTGTTCTAAAATAAAATTTCATCATTTACCCCAATGGTCCAACCAAAACTACACATCCTTACACCATCCTTACTTGAGCCAAAGGTGGTGGTATTGGCTAGAGTTAGAAGCAAGTTTAGGAAGCATATTGGCTTCCATGTTGTATGAATTTTTCTTACACATAAGATACCTACTCCAGGCCATGATTTCATTGGGGGGGGGGGGGGGGATGTTCTCTTCAATCAAGAGGATAGAGTAGGGTTTATTACCTTTAATATTGGGATTTTAGGCTATAAATTTCTTTCAAATCTATTCAATATTCCTCCACTAGTCTCTGGATAGACTGCGAACCCAAACCTCACATCCATGAATAAATAATAAGAGTGATGAGAGTCTAAGAGAGGAGCATTTTTTTGTCCCATATCCAAAGATCTGCCATCTTACAATTGATTTCAAGCCCATATTGACCCACCATTTATCCTTTTCTCAATGTTATAGTTCAAATTTAGCTTATGATCGATGTAAATTCCTAGATATTTGTATCAAGGAATTTACTTGAATATATGTTATCATAAATGAAAGTATCATAGGTAATATTTCTCGATTTGATTATCATGACTTTAGTTTTCTTAGTAATAACAATCATACCCATCTTGCAGCAAAAACCCTAGAGTGTTCTCAGTTTCTTGTCAATATCATAATGGTTCCTCATTAAGAGAACCATATCATTAGCATAAAGGAGAATATTTATGACTATACCAATGACAACATGGGGCCAACACAACCTTCGTCTTCCAAACTCTCTTTTAGCTTATCAATGTATATGCCAAAAATGGTAGGGGATAAAGTACACCCCTCTTTTAATATGATAATACATTAAATTTATTATGACCAACCCTTAGTGTTCTCATGCTTGGTAATAACATTATCATATAGCCTTTTCACAACAATACTTAACTCAAGAGGAAGTATTATCTCTTCTATCCTCTTCCAAATATTTATCCTAGGAACTATGACAATTTTTTTTCTAAATTCAACAAAAAAATAGAAGAGATCAATGTTGATATTGTGGAATTATTCTATAATTATCATAAAAGTACAAATATAATCAATACTCATGTAACATGGGGTAAATTTTGATCACTACCACTATAAACTCTAGGTGTATATGTATGTTCATTCCACGGAAACAGATTAATCGAGAGGATTGAAAACTATATTTAATAGTTCTTATCAACTTATTTGTAACACTTAGAACCATATAGAGATGTAACTTATGTATAATACTTATTTATATAGAGCCCATTGTAAGGCTATGATAAAGGATTACCATCATAATCAACTAATATGTAGGTCCCTTGTTTGAGAACACATTTATGTTGAAAGTTCCATAGAAAATGGGTTATATATTTCCTACACATAATTTGTAATTATCTTCATTGTAGACCAGGGCTAGGTCATATTATAAACATACATAAGTGTGAACTGATTTGTCATATGTGGATTTTACATGCATTTTATGAGTCTCATTGGCTATAGATACATAACGAAAATGTTTGTCTAGTTGATAAAAATGTAGGATATGTTCTTCATTTGCATATGTTTTTAGAGAGAGTTGCATGACTATTTTCAATGACAAGATTTCACATTCAACTAGTAATACAACATAAACCATAAACTAGTTGGAAAGGGTGAATATGGTAGTGTTTTTAATTGAGGTTCGATAGGACCATAATGCAAACAAAAGAATCATATGCGAATTCATTTTGTGGATACCTACCATCCATTAAATAATGGTTTTCAAGACCTAATTTATTGCCTCCACTTTCCTATTAACTTGGGATAATAAGGTGATGAGTGTTCATGAAAAAATCTGAACGTGGCTACTACTTTTGTTATCATTTTCTTTCGAAAGTGGGAACCATGGTCTATCAAAAGCATTGTGGGTACACCAAACCTAGTGATGACATGGTTGAAAATGAGAAATGTAATGATGGTGTCAAAAATTTAGAGGGTAGGCATATACCTAGGCCATTTGGTAATTTGGTATACAAAAAAAATGATATAGCCATGTTCGTTGGCTCAGGAAGGCTTTCACTGAATAAAATCAATGCCCCATTTAGCAAAGGGTATGAAAAAAACCACATGATGAAGTGGACTAGGGTGAGCACACATATTTTTAGTAAATATTTTATAAGGATGGAACTTATGGAATACATTAATACAACTCTTAAATATTGAGGGCCAAAAGTAACTGGCATCTAATACTTTATGGGTCATGGAAAACAGAGATATAAGACCACCACATGGTCCGACATGGAAATGGTTCAACAATATTTCAACCTCCTCATGAGTGAGACATTGATGTGATTCCAAATCAAATATGTGGGGAAAGAGAGTACATTGATAATAATATAGTTTTTATCTTGGTGGTGTATACGCTAGCGCTCATCATGATATATTTGAGACTGAAATCATTAAGTTTGGAGATATAAGAAAACATATCGATACCAAGGATCAAATGGGATAACACGGAAGAATGACTTATAAAACAATGAATCATAAACCATTTTTCCTTCAAAATATCGGGGAGGATCAAACACTAAATATGCAAAGGCTAATTATTTGTTTGAATTAGAAACAATAAACTCGAAATCAAACTCCTCTAGGATAGCAATCCATTTGGAGTATTTCCCCTCAAATATTTTACAACTAAGGATATGTTGCACGGGGTTGGGGTATGCAATCACAATTGTATTATACATGGGAATACAATGTTGCAAACATTGTGTTGGTCCGACCAATTTCCCTTTTCATTCACAACAACTGATTAACCTCAAACATTAATTGTCAATCTGGGTTTTATTTTTGTTTCAAGGTTATCACACAAAATATATGCAAGACAAAATGGAAAATAATACTCATAAAAGCTCAAACCAGTCATTGTAATGTAACTCTTATAAATCATAACACACATTCTATTATAATCGAACTCTCACTCACACTTTTAGAAAAGAAAGGCAAACACTATAGAATAAAACTCACTCTCTCACACCATCACTCCAATTAAGAGAAACAACACTCCTAGAAACCATCATGACTCAAGAAATTTTTGAAAACCCATTTCAATGAAAAAATAAATAAAAGAGTTGTATTAGAAATCAAATAAATGCCACACCAATGAATGGACCAGTCCAGTACCTATGTTATTACACAATAATATAGATTAGAACTTTGCAACTACTTGATGCATGAATGAGATTATAACAGTAACAATAAGTCACACATGAATCATAACTAAGAGGAAATAAAAAAATGGCTATAGTACCTCCCTAGCTATTGATATTTGCTAAGAATGAGGGCCCTTCCTTCCTAGCACGGTTTGTTAAATTACACAACACACAAGCTAGTTATAATAAAGATATGGAGCCATAAATGGTAAAGATTTGAATTAATTAAAAGTTGAAGTACACAATTATAGTGATGTAACTCCCTCCTCCATTCTATTCTATGTATGCCTAGTTGGAAGAGAGTGCATTCTTTTATAATTATAAAATATATTCCTATTTTCGAAATAAAATATCATCATGAGAACCTCTCGATCATCATGTGATCTAAAAAAATTATATATAATAATTATATTTTAACAAATAAATCTATTTGAAACCAAGTTGTAACAAATTATATAATATTACAATGAATTTTCAATTAAGAATTCTAACTATTTCATCTAGAACAACTGCATTGTCCACAAATGTCTCCTTAGATGGTCGAATTGGCTTTGATCGAGTGTTTGTCAAAATCGGTCTTTATTACTAAAAATAAGAGAATTTTTTTTCCAAAATGAGTTGAATGTGTGTCAGCAACATTAGCAAGGTATTTAATCCATTCTTTTCGAGGAAAAACTAGGAGATATGGTCTTCTAACAACACCTCAACAAGCCACACACCGTGTAACAACCCTTTGTCGATTTATTGATAAAATTTTCTGAAGCAGTTATCTTCTATGTAAAATTAAAATAAAAACTAGATAATAAGGATGAAAATAAAAAAGAAACATAATATATTTAATGATAGCTATAAAAGGGATAAGGTATGGTTGTGAGAGTTAAAATGATAAGAAAAGGTAGGGAAAATAGGTATAAAAATGTCCCATTTATGTGTCCCATCATCTTCCCCCAACTTAGACATATGCATGTCCTCATGCAGACCTATGCAACAAGTTTTAAACATGTTATGAATGGAGCTTTGAAAGATCATAAGCCCCAGCTATTTCTTCACCAAGGTATTTTTAACCTCTAGAAATAATTAAATTCTATTGTAAGCCATATAAGTAGCCTTAGTAGGCCCTGACTCATTCTGAATGAGAAATTTCATAGCTCCCTCATTTTTTGTTACAATACCATGGACAGCCTTCCAACTAACTTGTTTCTATATGAATGATGTAAAATATGATAGTTGAGTATATACATCATAAGGTTTAATGTTAAAATTATCTACCCTAAAGAAATCATGATCATGTAGATACAACTCACGAAGAAGGTGTTGCTAAGAAAAATTATCCTTATGGAAAGTTTCCAGAAAGGCTTGGTTTTCCTTTACTGTGTATGGCCATTTTTCCTAAATTGTTAATTGAAAGAGGAAGAGTTTTTCATGCATATAGATGGGGTAGGAAAGAGAAGGATCCCTCCAAATAAATGCATTCTCTACAAACTCATACAATTTCTCCTTTTCTCACTGTAACAACTTCACTTCTTTCTGCAATTCCCCTACCCTTAGTATTTCTTCATTTCCTCCTTGATCTTCAAAAAGTCTTGTTGAAATTTGAAACAAGAAACAGTGAAATTGGAATTCAGAAACAACACAGACACTGGTGTGGGGTCAGAGGTCACATAGTGATGGATCCTAGAGACACAATAGTGTGCAACCAATTTTAAAATAAATTGGAAAATAAATTGTAATCTTATCTCGTAACAACTTGTAATAGTTAACTAAGTGTGATATACTTTGTTAGATCAATAATTTCTTGTTGAGGGTCAAAGGATGGGCATGTAGAGTGATTCTATTATTAACAAGGTCCAGTTGCAGTTGTAGCACTAGTGTAGTGTGAGTGGGATCAGTTAACTCACATTAATTGAGTTAAAACCAGTTTAACTAGTTTTAACTGTTTGATGAGCTAATGGAAGATGAAGTGAATTAAAATAGATTTAATTCACCAGTAGTGATCTACCAATTAACTGATGATTCACTATTTATATTTGCATGCATGCTAATTCTGATGGATGCCTAGTTGAGACAAAGGTTCAAGGCTAGTAAACCATCAGTGATATTTTAGGCAAACTTCCCAGGTGCAGTTATAGAACCATGGGAAGCCCATGATGGATTGCGAAATCAAGGAAGGCTGAATTTCATATTTAATAGGGGTTTAATTCTCTAGGGATTTCATAAGCAGGGTAGGATCAGGGTAGGTTGATAAATGGCTATGTGTTTGTCCAATTTTTCCTAGATCAGTGTGAAGAAATTGGTAGAGTATATGAGGTTGTGGTGATCACATATACATTGTATTGTTTCATGATTTATTGGTTGATTATAGAATAAATATGGAGGGATTTTGAGTAGCTGCTATCTCTAGGAATATCTGGTGTTCTGTATTGATTTACTTCTTTCTCTTACTTGCATGTGATTGAGCGATCTTGATTTATATTCTGCAAATATTTTAGAAGGATTCAATATCCTACTTTAGTACATTGCATGATCGGATTGAGTCCATTGATATAATTTATACACGGTATTATAGCTGTATTATAAATTTTATACATGGTATCAATGCCGGGAGTCACTATAGTGGAGAAGAAATTGAGTTTATGTTGAACATTATTCGAATTTGCAGGTACTTTCTTTGGAGCTATAAGATGATCAAGATGTATTTCAATGGATTGAGACTCAAATATGCACTTGAGGGGAGTTTGAATTATATTTCGTGGAAGGACAGGATGAAGGTAGTGTTGGAGGAAAATGCTTTTAAGGAATTCATAGATAATGATATTCCCAAGCCTGTAGCAGCAAATGCCCTACTTTTTGATGCATGGCAGAAGAAGGTGGAAAAGGCGAGGAGGATATTATTAGAGGGAGTTCAAGATCACATTTTCTCAAGTATCCATGGAAATGAAAATACATATGATATGTGGAAGGCCTTGACATATCTCTTTGAAAGCAGAGTGACCAAAAAAATTGGCGCTCAAGGACAAGCTCAGGAAAATCAAAATGGAGAAGGGCAACACAATCTAGAAATACATGACCAAATTCACTCAATGTTGAGATGATCTTGGGAGTGTTGGGATTACTGTAGCTAATGATGACTTGGTGAGCCTAGAAATTCTAGGCCTTCCTAAGAGTTGGCATAGTTAGCAGGACTCTGTGAATGGGAGGGAGAAGTTACTAGATTGGGAGCGACTTTGGTTAGATTCGGTACAAGACGAGTTTCGGTGGAATACCAAGGATGGATCCTCATCCAAGAATGATGAAGAGGAGAATTGTGCATTGGATGGTAAGGCAAAGTGTGGAATGGGAGGAAGTACCATTCCAAATTTGAGACTGATAAAGGAAAGAAGCATGATATGACAAAGGTGAAATGTTTTCAATGTCATGATCATGGACACTATGCCAAAAATTGACCACAAAGAAGAAGAAAAATAAGAAGGCTCCAGGAGCTGTAGCAAGTAAAGCTTTGGACTCACAGTTTGAGTTGGAATTATCTCTCATTGCATGCATGGCATAAACTATGATGGGATCTTTTTGGTACTCGGATAGTGGAGCATATATCCACATGACAGGAAACAAAGAACTATTTAGTAGCTTGGAGGAAAAGGATATTCAGGTGCACATCGAGATGGGTGATGACGGGAAGTATAGCGCTACTGGGATTGGTACAATTACTTTCTAGAGATAGTCAGGTAAACCTTTCTTATTAAAATATGTCATGCATGTACCAATATTAAAAAATAATTTAGTTTCAGTTGCTATGTTGGAGGATCTTGTATATGATGTGGTTTTCAGTGAAAGAAAGATGTTCCTTCATCAAAAAGCCATAAGACATGTAAATAATATTGGGGTTCATGTGAAGAACCTCTAAAAAATTGATGTAGATGGCCGTGCAACATTGAGAATTAAAGCAGGGAAGGTGATGAGCCAAGATATAGGTGAGTTATGGCACATGATATTGGGCCATCTACACCACAGTGATTTGAGGATCATTCAACATATTTCTACAAGTCTTACAAAGGGTACTCTTGCATAGATAGACACATGCAAGGGATGTACCATGGGGAAGTATGAGAAATCCATGCGATTGTCCCTTGAGAGGGAGCTTCAATTGCATGCAGATGAGGAGATTTTAGTTCCAAAGGATGAACCTTGGGATGTGAAGTAACCACAAGAAAAGGATCATGGAGTGGAAGAAACAACTCATTCAAAGCCATCCACTAGAAATCGTAGGAAGTACACCAGAGAGTTTGACAGATTGATGCTATATGCGATAGAGAATGTAGGAGCACCTAAATCACATCACATGCAGAGAAGGTCTCTAGACGGGTACAGTGAATACATGAATCTTATGAGCGAGTGTATTGTGAGAAAACCATCCCATTTTGATGAAGCAGTGTAGAGGACAACATATGTTGATGCCATGGTTGAGGAGTATGACTCCATTATCATGAAAAGTGCATGGGAAGTCATCCAAAAACCGGTGGGAAAGTCAGTGGTTGGATCCAGGTGGATATACAAGGTGAAGCAAAGATAGACTTCAAAGAGCAGGAATTTTTGAATCGGATGCGTAGAGGGAGTACATGCACCTATAGATCCAGGTGTGAGGTGCAGAGATGTGCAAAATTAATCCCAAGAAGAAATTTGGGAAGGGTTCATTGAGATGGCGTGTCTCGTGGATCAAACCTGGCTACGAGGAGCCCAAAGTACAATAGTAGCAGGAAGGATCAGTTAGATTTATGCAATCAGATGTCATAAGGATATAAATCAGAGTGACAAGTGTCGGATACCAGAGTTCATATTAGAGTTGGAAACAGTGCAGAGTGCATGGATGCAGATGTTAGCAGCAAGGCAGGGAGTTCAATAGACATGTGCAGTAGCTAGTAACAGTCAAAATACTTTGATGACATATGCATTATATTGATTTAGTTGTTTGGAGGCTATTCGGTTTTAGTATATTTGCGTGTGTGAACAACACTAGAGAAGTGTTGCATGAAAAACATTCCAAAGGTACTAGATCAGGACATATTGATTACTTTCTTGTCAAGAGGGATTGTTGAAATTTGCAACAAGAAATAGTGAAATTGGCATCCAAAAACAACACACACACTAGTGTGGGATCATAGGTCACACATTGATGGATCCTAGTGACACATTAGTGTGGAACCAATTTTTAAATAAATTGGAAAATAAATTGTAATCTATCTCATAAAAAATTGTAATAATTAACTGCGTGTGATAGACTTTGTTAGCTTAAGAATTTCGGGTTGAGGGTCAAAGGATAGTCATGTAGAGTGATTCTACTATTAACAGGGTCCAGTTGCAGTTGTAGCACTAGTGTAGCATGAGTGGGATCATTTAACCCACATTAATTGAGTTAAAATTATTTTAACTATTTCTAACTGTTTCATGAGCTAGTGGAATGTCAAGTGAATTAAAATAAATTTAATTCACTAGTAGTGATATATCAAGTAATTGATGATTCACTATTTATAGCTGCATGCATGCTAAGTCTGATGGATACCCAGTTGAGACAAAGGTTCAAGGCTGGTAAACTATCAATAGTATTTTAGTGAAACTTCCCAGGTGCAGTTATAAAACCATGGGAAGCCTGTGATGGATTGCGCAATAAAGGAAGGTTGAATTTCCTATTTAATAGGGGTTTAAATTTTCTAGGGATTGCGTAAGCAGGGTAGGCTGATAATTGGCTATTTGTTTTTCCAATTTCACCTAGATAAATGTGAATCAATTGGTATAGTGTATGAGGTTGTGGTGATCATAAATACTTCGTATTGTTTCATGATTCCTTGGTTGATTATACAATAAAGATGGAGGGGTTTTGAGTAGTTTCTTTCCCCAGTAATATCTGGTGTTGTGTATTGATTTACTTCTTTCTCTTAATTTCATGTGGTTGAGTGATCATGATTTATAGTCTATAGATTTTGTAGAATTATTCAATATATTTCTTTAATACATTGCATGAACGGATTGAGTACATTGATATAATTTCTACATGGTATTATAGTTGTGTTAGAGATTTTCTATAAGTCTCCAACCAACATTTTTTCAACCCAATTTCTCTTAATATTATCAACAATATCCTTATTCTTGTTCAAAAGGATAGCGTCACTTTTCAATGTGATTTATAATCTCTTCCACTCATCTAATTCTTCTAGCAAAAATGTTGATTTCAAAGGCTCGTAAAATTATGATTAAGTTGTATCTACTACTGTTACAGTGGAAACTTCAACAAATTCCTACAATATATCTTCATATCCTTTCTCCTTATAATACACTATCTCAGCTACTTGTTTTTGTGGAGTAGAAACATCATTAATATGTTCTTTTGAAGTAACAAAATATTTTTCTACATCCCCCTTTGCTTCAACTACTGGTTCTTGTGTAACAACAACATGATAAATAGGTACCTATGGAATAGAAGTTTGTAACTTCTCATAATCTACCTCCATGAATATTTTTCTACAACCCATCAATTTTATTTTTGTTGTATCAATAGGTGACACCGTTCCTGCCACCTATGCTAGGATTTCTAGTTTTTTATTTTTCTTAAATTGAAATTGTTCTTTAAGCATAACAAGTTGCTTCTTTAGATTTTCATTTTCATCTTTTAATTCATTCAATTTCTAAACAACAGGATTAGTTTCATGTTTACCTGGTGAGGGAATTCATTCTTATTCCAACATGGGTTATTCCTTATTTTACTCACTTGTTTGTTCATCTGGTTTCTAGGATTATTTTGATTCTTATGTAGCAACATGGAATTTTGACATTGAGGAAATTGATGTTTGAAATTGTAGCAATAAAGGCTAAAGTTTACTTTTGCCTTAGTAAAATTTAGTAATTCCATTTTCCACGTCAGCAAGATGACTTGGATTACAGTTAACTTGTGTGACATGGCTTTTTCTACTAGTTTACTTAGTAAATTCGAGTTATAGGATAGAAGTAGAGTTGTGCGTGCAATGATTGCTACAATTTAGAAATCTAGTTCAGTTCCTTTCAGTTTGACTCAGTTAACTAGGCTCAAGTAACTAATTGAGTTGATTGAAGGTCAATTGAGTAGTAGAATTGTTGTTAACTCTGTGATCTCTTAGTTAGACTAGTTAATCAACATATCCCAGACATGCATGGAATTCGAATTTCCTACCTAGAATGGAGGAAAAGACACATCGTAATTATCAATTGTAAACTAGTTGAGTATATAGGCCTGGCAAGTTAATATAGTGAATCATTCCTTGGGAATTACAAAAGAAAATAGGAGGAAATTCCTATGTTTTAGGAGCTGATTTCCTCAAGGATGCATAAGGAAAGTTAAATAGATTGGAGTTTGAGTGAAAAAATATCTACAAAAATGAGGTGGATGCTTGTGATGCATTGAGTAGCAAGGCAAAAAATGTGCAGAGTCGAGATGTTGTAGAGATATAACATGGGTGCATGGGACACTTACACCATGGGGCCTTAAAAGTCATGTAGAGGATTACCAATGGTCTCTCGAAATGTGCCCTTGACCAACATGCTATCTACAAGGGATGAACATTGGGGAAATGTGTAAAATCCACTTTCTAGGGCCAAGATAAAAGAGTTGGAGAAATCTTGGAGTGGGTCCACTCTGATATATGTGGACCATTTTCTACATCCTATACAAAAAAACATAGGTATTATGTGATTTGTTTTCATGAATTTTCCAAATAATTATGGATATTATTCATGGGGAAGAAGGATGAAGTTTTCTCAAAAAATTTTGAATTTAAAGTATTGGTTGAAAAGGAGACTAGTCAAAAATTGAAAAATCCCTAAGGAGTGATAGTGGAGGAGAATATTTTTCTAACACCTTCAATGAATTTTGTGCCAAATAGGGTATTAGAAGAGAACTAATAGCACCCCATAACCCACAAAAAAATGGGTTAGCTAAAAGGAAGAACAAAATCATAGTGGGAGTAGTAAGAGCCATGTTGCATGATCAAGGGCTACCATTACATCTATGGGAAAAATCATGCAACACTGCAGTTTATTTGCAAAACAATAACCCTCATAGAATACTTGCATGATCGCACCGGAAGACGCTTTCTCTGGGAGGAAGCCAGATGTATCTCATTTCAGAATTTTTGGAGCTACTATGTATTGTCATGTATCTAAGGATAGTAGGAATAGACATGAGCCTAGAACTGAGATGGGACTCTTTGTACGATACACAGGGAGTATACCACATAACTATAGGGTGTATTTTCCCTCATCAGGGTGACAATAGTGAGGAGAGATGTAAAATTTGATGAAGAGAAGGATATGAGATGCTCTCGAGAGTGAGAGATGTTTATCCAACTAGAGGAGGAGCTTCGACTCCCTAAGGAGGAAACTCAGATAGAGCTTCAGGATGTTGTGGAGTAGCCACATGTAGAGGAGCATACATGAGGCAAAGTGGCAGTACCCACTCAACCCGAGTCATCCAGAGAGGGGAGTAATAGAACTAGAGAAGTTGAAATATTGGTACAAGATGTAGGGGATCATGTGGGAGCTCCTGCATCTCAATGCAGATATAGGAGGTCACCAGATATGTACACTAAGTATATGGCTCTTATGACAAAAATCATTGAGACAAAGAATTCTTCATTTGAGGAAGTATTTTCCCAACCAGTTTGGGTCAATGCCATGGTGGAGGAGTATGAATCTATTATGATTATAAATGTGTGGGAGGTGATGCCCAGACTAGAGAAAAATTCATTGGTTGGTTCCTGATGGATCTACAAATTTGAGCATGAAACTAATGGGATCATCGGGAATTACAAGGGAAAAATACTTCTCTTAGGTAGAGGGAGTGGACTATGAAGAAAAATTTTCGCTAATGGAAAGATAATCCTCAATCAGTACCATTCTAGCACTAGCTACACATATGGGGTGCAAGATCCATGGTATGGGTGTGAAGACCACCTTTCTGGATGGTGTTGTTGAGGAAGAAAATCACATAGAGTATCCAAAGGTATTTGGGACGTATGATAGGGAGACACATGTGTGTAGACTCTGGAGAGAATCGTATGGTCTCAAAAAGGTTCCCCAAGCATGGTATACTCAAATTGACACAAATATCAGTGGATTGGGATTAAACAAAATTCAACCAGATGCCAATCTCTATCACATTGTGGTAGATGGAAAATTTCTTATCTTGGTTTTCTATGTTCATGACTTTATACTTACAAGGGATGAGAGGTTGTTATGCTCTTGCAAAAGAGGACCTTGTTGGTGTAATTTATTTGGAGAGGTGTACTATAATACCATACTTAATTTATAGGTGAGTTATAACCCTAAAAAAAAAATATTGATGCTTCTATGATTCAGATCTGCAATCAAAGATGAAGAAAAACCCTGCAACATGTGTAGATCTTGCAAATAGAAACATATAAAAGCATAAAATAGAAGTGTAATAACCTGATAGAGGACTTGAAAAAATGATAATTTTATTGATAAATACACATCATGAGGAGAAATTACAAAATGGGTTTTCAGTTCTCCCTCTACGGGATGGGTCCTTGCTTGTATGTGTGCTTCAACAATGTGCTACTCTCGCAATTTTCAATGGGAATAAACCAAAAAGGGTGCTTGAACTCAAGTGGGAGCTCAAATTCTATGAGGCAATAATGTTGAAGATGAAAATGGTAATGGTGAAGAATGGAGAGAAAACCATCTATTTAAAACAAAATATTGGAATAGATTGAGAATTAGAAAATAATAAAATATTATTGACTAAATCAAAATCTAACCGTTGTGGATATTTTATTATATTTTTTGAGAGGGAAAAGCTATTCAAAATGGTAAAATATATTTATTTAGAAAGTGGTTATAGTAATTAACAAATAAAAATGAATTATTAATCACTTTGTGAGAATTAAGAAAGAAATAATTATCAAATAATGGTTTAATAATTATCTGGTAAGGAAACTATGAGATAAATAAAAAATAATAAATAAATAATGGTTTATTTAATTAGTCCAAGGTTATTAAGTCAAAAGTGATAAGAAATAATTATTAAATAATGATTTAATATTATTTCTAGATAATATTTAATAAATAATGATTTGATTCAATTATTTTCATGGGATTTTTTGGATTTTAATGAGAAATAATTTAGAAAAGTGGTTTACAAAATTATTTCCTATGGTGAAAGTGTGTTTTACCATGGTAAAATTAATCCTACATGGTGTATTTCGATCCACTTAGTAAGAAATGGCTAGGTCAACATTTTTTGGGTGATAACAGATTGCCCCCCAATGTAACAATGTCAGGAGAAAATCATATCATCAAAATACGTTGTAGGTTTCACTTTCATGAGAGACATAGAGAGAGAGAGCTGAAGCAAGGAAAGGAAGGGTTGAGAATGGAGGGGGTGAGACCCACTTAGGTGATAGAAGTCTCATTTGATTGGTAATTACATGATCTCAAATGATGCAGGGGGGCGTAGCCATACCCGCCAAGATAAGCGAGTACAAATAATAATGATGTGCCCAATAATGCGGGTCTGAGAAACAAAGTACATGATACATGATATGCTCGAATTAATGGGCCAAAAAATGATACAATGGTAAAATAAGTCACATATACATAATGTGTCTCAAAAACATAGGCCAAGATTGAATGCAATAACATCTTCTGATCTGAGTACATGAGACATAATGCCCCTCCAAACTGCGAGGAGGGGGAAGATTGATGGGCCCCAAAATTGGACATTTTATAAGGCCCATTTGGTCTTTCCTAGACACCTAAAACATTTATTTAACCCATTTTCTAGGTCCCTATAGTACTAGTGCATCCCCTTATTTTTATTTTTAGTGTAGCCCCCTTATTGTCATTGTTTTGTCCATGTAGTCCCCATATTGTTATTATTGTGTCCCATTGAAGCCCACTATTTTTATTGTTGTGCTCTTACATTGCTATTGTTATGTCGGATAGGATTATAATGTGACCCCTTGGACTCCTATATGTAGAAAGGATGTTTTCTCATTTGTGTCATCCAATAATTGTTAGTTTATGTAATGTAACGAAGGTTTACCCCTCAAATATGCTGATTTATAAGTATTTGATATATCTTTTATTCTATTTTGTGAGCTGGTTTCATAACATTTGGTATTAGAGCTTGGGATTTTAGGGTTTCACTACTGCAAATAGGTCATCTTGGAATTTTTTCTATAATGTTTTTTCTATGAATTTTTAGAAGTTGAAAAAAAACCATTTGATACGAAATCCTGGGGAACTTCATGTGAAAAATTCATATTTTTTTTCGTTATATTTTTGGAGATATGATCTGATGAAGTTAGGGTTTTTACAGGATCCATAATTTCATCTCAAACATGTGGCCGAGGGAAAATTGTCATAACTTTCCTTTCAAACATCGGATTGGAATTCTGTGAAAAGTGGCCAAAAGTGTGTAAGTTTTAACCCTGTATAGAAATTACCTATGAACGAATATTTAAAATAGAAAATAAATAATAGTGAGAGCATAGAACATAAAACAGATAAACACAGAGATTTTCCCTTGGATCCCAAATCGGGAAAACCAGCTTGATTTTTCATTATATTCCTTTTAGTGATACAACACATATATATACATGCCAAAGCATACATAAACCCCAATCCATTAAACCTGGATTAGATCATAACAATAGTTCTCTTGACTGGATCTACAAAATAATAGGAGCCGAAAACCATCATGCCCCAAAACCATGTGCAAACCCATGCACAAAACCATGGGCGGGTCCGCCTACTGGAAAATAAGGACCAAAATTTTTTATCGGGGCACTACCCCGAACCCTAACAGGGGAGCCTACCACCCCCCATGACCTCGTCGGACGTTGTGCCCAGCACAACATACAGGGTGGGGCTATCGCCCCCCCGTGCTACCCCCTCACACGTGACTGGTCATGGAAATAGTATAACACAAACCCAACATTATCCCACTTGTTTTTTTCTTTCCGCAGGGGGCCACAAGACAACTGAGTCATTAGCCCAGCTTTGCAACACCCATTTTTTCTCTACACCAAGAGAACTTCTAAATACTCATAGACTTTGTCAATGCATCTGCAAAATTCTTCAAATTGTCCACATTTACCAGCAACACCCTTTTAGCTTCAACCATATATCTCACAAAGTAATATTGAACATCAATGTTCTTTGCTTTTGAATGATAAGCAGGGTTCTTAGCCAAGAAAATTTCACTTTGTCTATCACAGTCTATCCTTATAGCTTGTTGCACCAACCCCATACTTGAACACAATCTCTGCAACCAAACTGCTTCCTTGCTTGCATGAGTGGCTTCCATGTATTTTGCCTTTGTAGTTGAAAGAGCCACTACAAACTGTATTTTAATCATGGAACTGGCACACGTCCAAACACATCACTGTGCACAAGCTCTAATATCTTGTTTTCCCTCTTAGCACCAGAAGGAAAACTCATGCAATTCCGCTTCCCATATACACAATGTTCACAGAAATTGAAATATAGAGAGCTATTAGACATACCTTCTACCATACCATTTCCATGCAGTATCCGAAGGCCGTTATCTCCAATATGTCCAAGCCTTTGATGCCATAGCATGGTCTTTTCTTTAGAGACTGCTAGGCTTTCTGCTCCACTTTCTGGAACCACAGAACTATTGCACCCATCAATAATAGTGTTGCCTTGAAGCTTGTACAGATTTCCAATCCAAACTCCCTGCATTAATACTAGTGCTCCCCAAACCATCTTACAAGAATCTTTCTTGAACACTGTTTTTACACCTGCATCATCTATCTTGCTTACAGAAATCAGATTTTTTGCCAATGCAGGAATGTGCAAAACACCAGGAAGTGTTCTAATCCTTCCACCTTGCAGCTTCAGCTTGAATTTTCCACGTCCGATGATTCTGGACTTCCTATCATCACCTAAGAAGACATCACCACCATCATATTTCTCATACTTGCAGAACCACTCCCTATGAGGAGTGAAGTGAAAGGATGCACCCGAGTCAATCAACCATGACTCATGATCTACATGTGTATTTGAAGAAGAATCCAAATACACATCCCCACCTTCATCTGAGGTGGTTTTTTCCTCTGCAGAAGGAGCATCATCAGATCCCTTTCCTTTCTCAGGAGCTTTAGATCTGTAGTCCTTTTTGTAGTGCCCTTCCTTTCCGCATTTCCAGTGCACCTTTACAAACTTTCCAGGAGATTTAGATCTCCCACTCGAAACCTTATTCTTGTTTCTTTTCTGGGACCTTCCTCGTACAGATAAGGCATCTCCATTCTGACCCTCCATATTTCTCTATGTCATTTCCTCTGACAGCAAGGCTGAGACAATGTCATCAAAATTCAAGGTAGTTGTATGTTTACCTATTGCAATAACCGGACTGTCCCACGAATCTGGTAGAGAACAAAACAAACAGATGCACTTATATTCATCTGAGATTTTAATATCATTAGATGATAGCTGACTTACCACAGTATTGAAGGTGTTCAGATGCTTTGTCACCGAGTTTCCATCCTTCATCCCCAGGTTATACATATTTTTCCACAAGAACAATTTATTCATGAGAGACTTAGATTGGTATGAAGTCCCTAGCTTTTCCCACAATTTCTTCATCGTAGCTTCCCTAGAAACATTCAACAATATTGAATCTGAGACACACAACTGTATTGTTCTCTTTACCTTCTGATCCAGTTTATTCCAATCTTCATTTGAAATTTCCATTGGTTTAGTACCTGGATCTACCACGATCCACTGGTCCTTATCCACTAGTAGATCCTCCATATTGAGCTTCCACAACTCAAAAATGTGACCATTAAATTTCTCGATCTCTATCTTCCCGCTTCTTGCCATATTATTTCACCACAATAATTGATCTTACAGATCTCCCACTGAACAAGATCTACCTCAGGCTTGAGAAAAAAACCCCTTAGCAGTAAAGGCATCACCTTGAAGCCGAAACTACTCCGATACCAAATGTAGGTTTTAACCCTGTAAAAAAATTATCTACGAACGAATCTTTAAAATAGAAAATAAACAATAGCGAGAACATAAAACATAAAATAGATAAACACAGAGATTTTCCCCTGGATCCCAAATCGGGATGACCAGCTTGATTTTTCATTATATTCCATTTAGTGTTACAACACATATATATATACATGACAAAGCATACATAAACCCTAATCCATTAACCCTGGATTAGAACATAACCGTAGCTCCCTTGACTGTATATACAAAATACCAGGGGCCGAAAACCATCATGCCCCAAAACCATGTGCAAAACCATGGGCAGGTTCGCCCACCAGAAAATATGGACCAAATTTTTTTTCTAGGGCACTAACCCAGACCCTGACAGGGGGGGCTACCGCCCCCCCCTGTGATCCCCTCATACGTTGCCCCAACCGCAACATACAGGGGGGATTATCACCCCCCTGTTACCCCCCTATGTGTGACTAGTCGTGGAAAGAATATAACACAAACCCAAAAAAGTGAAAAGAATTTAGTTTATTATTTATCAATTTCAAAGTTTAAGGTATAAATAGTGACATGTGTAACACTGTACAAGTTTGTTGTACCGAACTAGTCCATAATTAGCTCATTGTGGGAGATCGAGCATAACTTTACCTTGAAGAATCCAAATTAGGTTTGACCTATTGCATTGGAAAGAATACAGAGAGGGATATTACAGGACCAAAGATTAAATCTTGGGGATCCAAAATTACAGAGATACATCATTTTTAATATTGAACTCCTCAAAAGCAATAAAAAGGTGTGTATTTGTTGTTAAAATTGCATAAGTCTTGTTTGAAAAATTAGTTTGAAGTGACTCCAAGGGCATATTGAAGCATAGATATTAGTATTAGGTTCTAAAATGCCCCCCTAAAGTAATTCCAAACCCATTAAGCCCTCATAATGCTCTACTATAACTCATGAAGAGGAATAAGTGCAACATGATATATCAAAATTACGAGACCAAGTGCAACAAATTTTTCTCTCGCAAAGAGTAACAAAAAATGAATGGAAGCTAAGTTGGATGGTTTGAAGAAATACATGGATGGTTTGAAGAAAGGCATGGAAGCTAAGATGGATGGTTTAAAGAATGGCGTGGAAGCTAAGATCAATGGTATAAAAGAAAAATTGAAAGGCAACATGGAAGACATGAAGAATGACATGGAAAGTTTGAAGGAAGGTTTGACAATGATGCTACAAGAAATGATTCCTAATGGAGAAATGGTAGTAGATGAAACCCATGATGAGAAAAAAAGAAATATTAATCATGATTTCATAGACTCTAATGTTTGATTTAAGACCCACCATATTCCAAAGATCATTATGAGGAAGTTTGATGGCAAGGATCCAGTAACATGGATAATATAGATGGAGAAATATTTTTATCTCCATAATGTGAAAAAAACACAAAAGGTACGCATTGCAACTTTATATTTAAAACAAAATACATTTGTGTGGTATCAATGGATTTTCTCTCGTAAAACAAATTGTCACTTGGTCAATTTTTACGGAGGAAATGATAGCACATTATGAAGATACAAAGAGAAACACCTTCCTTAGCCAATTGATCAATCTCAAAGAAAAGGGTTCAATGGTGGAGCACATTCAGGACTTCAAAAAATTGAATATATGGGTAAGTGATATTCTAGAGGAACACAAGATTGATGTCTTCATAGTGAATTTAAAGGACAACATCCAACATGAGGTTTTCATTTGGGAACTTGATTCATTAGAGAAGGAAAGAAAAATTGAAAGAAAAATTATGGTGACAAGGAAGCCTACCACTTAAAAATATAAAGATGGAAGTTTTGCTACTACTAGGCTTCCACAACCTGAAAGGTTAACACCACAACAATTGGAAAAAAAAGAGTAAAAGGGCTTTGCTATAGTTGCGATAGAAAATACACTAAAGGTCATAAGTGTGCCGAGAAGAAATTATTTTACATAGATTTTGAAGAGGCAGAAGAAAATGAACAAGAAACTTCAAAAGAAGAGGATACACACCAAGAACCAGCACTAGAGGAAGAAGAGATGAATCCAACCATATCCTATAATGTATTGGCAGGAATTACCACTCCTCAAACTCACAAGATAGAAGGACATATCAAGAAGAAAAATGTAATAGTGTTGATTGATTCGGGTAGTACCCATAATTTTATTCATTGTAAGGTAGCCAAGGAATTGAATTGCTTGCTATACCCAGTACTAGAGTGTCAAGTGATGGTGTCAAATGGATGAAATATAAATTTCTCTCGAAAGTGCCATAATATCAAACTAGCCATGGGGGAATATGTATTGAATATTCCAATTATCTCCATCCCAATGGGTGGTGATGAAGTTGTACTAAGAGTACAATGGTTACAAACTTTAGGGATGTTAGCTTTTAATTTTCAAGAACTTTTCTTGAATTTTTTTTTGGGAGGAAAGGAAGTTGAATGATGGTGTATTGGAGGGAAGAAAGGAAAGATAATCAACTCTAATGTCATGAAAAAGATTATGAAGAAAGAACAATGAGGAATAATTGCAAAAGTATGCTCACTACAGGTTCAAACATCAAAATGGTCTATTTGTCCAAATCTCCAAAAATTATTGGAGAATCATTTCAAGGTATTTGAGACTCCCAAAGGACTCCCACCTATTCGTGATCATGATCATGATATTCATTTGATTCCAGGAAGTATTCCTCCAAAAATTAGGCCTTACAGATATCCTTATTCTCAAAAGAGTGATATTGAAGGTATGGTTCCAGAAATGCTAGAGGCTGGTATAATTAGACCTAGTTAAAGTTCTTCCTCTGCTCGAGTAGTATTGGTGCACAAGAAGGATGGATTATTGAATATGTGTCTGGATTATGCGGGGCTCAAAAATATTACTATTAAAGATAAATTTCCCATCCCCATCATTGATGAATTATTGGATGAATTACATGGAGCAATTTACTTCACCAAGATGGACCTTCGTTCTAGATATCATCAAATTAGAATGAAGACAGAAGACATTCTGAAAACATCATTCAGAACTCATGATGGTCATTATGAATTTTTGGTCATGCATTTTGGATTTAGTAATGCACCTTCCACATTTCAAGGTTTGATCCATTAGAAAATTTGTGTTAGTATTTCTTGATGATATACTAATCTACAACAAGTCTTGGAAGGATCATGCTCAACATGTTGCATGGTGCTCAAACTATTGGAGGAGAAAAAATTAAATGCAAAAACCTCCAAATGTTTCTTTGGAGTACAGGAGGTGGAATATTTGGGTCATATTGTATCTCATGAGGGTGTTAAGGTAGAGCCTAACAAAATTAAATCCATCAAGGAATGGAAGATCCCTACAACCATAAAGCATATTCGAGGATTTCTGGGGTTAACAGTGTATTATTGAAAGTTTGTTAAGAATTATGGGATAATATCAGCAACTTTAACATCATTACTGAAGAAATATGCATTTTATTGTACTCCACAAGAAACTAAGGCCTTTTAACATCTTAAAGAGGCAATGTGCCAATCACCGGTCTTAACTACACCAAACTTGACAAAAACCTTTATTGTGGAGTGTGATTCCTCAGGAAATTGAATTGGTGTGGTTTTAATGCAACAATGAAGACCCATTGCTTTTGAAAGTCATCCAATAAAAGGAAAGTATTTACTGAAACCTATTTATGAGAAGGAAATGTTTGAAATACTACATGCACTAAAGAAATGGCGGCCTTACCTAATGGGAAGACACTTCAAGGTAAAAATAGATCATGATAGTCTTCAATACTTTTTGGAACAAATATTATCTGTAGAAGAGAAGAAACAGTGGGTCAGAAAGAAGTTGTTTTATGACTTTGAAATGATCTACAAAAAAAGGAAGCATAATGTTGTTGGAGATGCACTCTCAATAAAGGAAGAGGATGCAGAAGCATTTCTTTGTGCCATTTCTATTATCCAACATAAGTGGTAACTGAAGAAAGGGATGAATGGAAGAATGAAGAAGAGATGTGGACACTGATTCAAAAGTTGTAGCGAGATCCCAGTACATCTAAAATATTTAGCTAGAAAAATGATTCAGTATGGTACAAAGATTGCTAATATCTTTGTAAGAATTCCCATCTTAAGAAAAATATTATTTGGGAATTGCACACCTCTCCCTTAGGAGGGCACTCAAGATTTTTAAAAACTTACCATAGGCTCGAGAAGGAATATTTTTGGGATGAACTTAAATCTGATATTCAAAATTTTCTGGCTGAATGATTGGTTTTCCAACACAATAAAGTTGAGACAATTAAGACCCCAAGTGTATTACAAAATTTATCCATTCCAAGTCAATGTTGAGAGGAGGTTTCAATGGATTTTATCATAGGTTTACCCAAGTCCAAAGGAAATATTGTCATCATGGTGGAAGTTGATAGCCTTACCAAGTATGCACACTTTCGTGTATTATCTCATCCATTTAAAGCCAATACAATTGCTATTTCATTTCTTGAAATGATTCAAAAGATACATGGAAACCCAAAGATTATTGTAAGAAATAGAGATCCCATTTTTACAGGAAAAGTTTGGACGAAATTATTTTCTTGCTTGGGTACTTAATTAGCTCATAGCTCATCATATCATCCTCAATCTAATGGGAAAACTGAGATAATGAAAAAATGTTTTGGAGGATATCTTTGTTGATTTGTATCTGATAAATAGACACAATGGGTCAAGTGGTTACTTCTAGCTAAATGATGGTATAAGAATTCCTTCCATACTGCGGAAAAAATGACCCCATTTATGACACTTTATGGGTATCATCCACCCTCCATCGCATCATATTCAAGAGAAAATTATAAGGTTCAAGTAGTGGAATATCAAATCGAGCATCAAGAACACATTTTCCAACTCTTAAAGGATAACCTCACCTTGGTACATAATCAAATGAAACAATAGGCAAATCAACATTGCAATGAAAGAAGTTTTGATGTAGGTGATTGGGTATTTTTACAGCTAAAAACATACAAAAAAATGTCACTCAAGCAAGCTAAGAAGGATAATAAATTATCACCAAAGTATTATGGTCCTTACAAAGTGTTGCAAAAAATTGGTACTATGGCATACAAATTGGAGCTTCCTGCATATTCCTGAGTGAAACCAGTTTTTCATGTTTCATGCTTAAATAAGGTTATAGGTGACAAAATCCCAATTCAAAAAATATTGCTATAACTTGAAGAAGAAGAAAAAATAATATTTGAACCTTCAAAATTCACATAAAAAAGAACTCGACAACTACGAAATCGATCAAATTCAGAGTATGTCATCAAGTGGAAAAACTTACCCTCTGAAGATTCGACATTGGAGGATGCGAACTTAATACAAAAGCATCCATAACTACTCAAGCATTGAGGACAACAATTTTTTGAAGGATAGGGGCTTTCTAGGTCCCTATAATACTAGTGTATCCCCTTATTTTTATTATTAATGTAGCCCCCTTATAGTTATCGTTGTGCCCATGTAGTCCCCATATTGTTATTATTGTGCCCCATAGAAGCACACTATTGTTATTATTGTTCCCTTACATTGTTATTGTTATGCCGACTAGGATTATATTGTGACCCCTTGGACTCCTATATATAGAAAGGAGATTTTTTCATTTGTATCATCCAAGAATTGTTCATTTAAGTAATTCAAAGGAAGTTCCCCCCCTACAAGAGGCTTATTTCTAAGTCGTTGATCTTTCTTTTCTTATATTTTGTGAGTTGGTGTCATAATACCTTTACTTTCACATTATACAGTTAATTCATAGTATTAATGGGTCCCTAGGAAATTTATTTCCCCTTTCTTATTATGTGACTTATATTATTAATTTCTGCACAATATTGACTGAACTCTAAAATATCTACAAAATGAGAGAATAGGGACTTGTTCTCAAATAATAACTGAATGTAATATTATGAAGTTTTTGAGCATATTTTGGAGCTCCATTGATTAAGAAAATGTAATGATGTGTTCCCCACTCTTTCTAGATAATGAAATCCAGCTTATTTTGATTCTGAGTTGTCTTCATAGGGGCTTGAGCTCCCTAGTGTTAGGGCCCAACCCTAGGTACTCAAGTCCCTTTGTATTTTTTTCTTTGATTTATGCATTCAATCTAGATTAGTTTGTTAGTTATTACGTCATTAAAAAACAACATTGATATCAAATATTGTACCAAATTTATAGTTCTAATATCCACAAGGTTTCTTTGTTATAGGACATGTAAATTTTTTTTATGATTATGCATATGTTGTTTAGAAATCATTTTCCCATTCGTTGTTCCATTTATGTTCCATTTATAGGTTATATTTAATAACTATCTTGTACTCAGTTAAAGGTTTTGGTTTGAAAATGTTACCGCATGCATGCATTTACAGTATATATGATCATCACTATTTTTTTTATATAAAATGTTTGAATTGTTAAGGTGCGCGGAATTCCACCCTCTCAACTCTTTTCCGATTCTCTACAATCTGTCCACCATAGCAATTTTTCTACAATAAGAGGATATAGTATATTTTTTGTGACAAGATAGAATAAATTACCACTATGAGGATTGAAGTGGGCTCTTTCACCCCTATTTTACCTGCCCCAACCTCCAACACTCCTACTTCCACCATATTCTATGCTCAAATAGCTCTCGTACCTATCCTGTAACACTTACATGCTATCCTGTAGAACTATGAAAAATACCTCCAAAAGCACTCCTATTTTCCCCACAACACTCCTCGCCA
Organism: Pinus albicaulis; assembly: GCA_034641835.2. Lineage (NCBI taxonomy): Eukaryota > Viridiplantae > Streptophyta > Pinopsida > Pinales > Pinaceae > Pinus > Pinus albicaulis. The sequence continues at coordinate 643,921,482 of CM076571.1, forward strand.
CCCCTAGGCACTCCATAATGATCATAAGACCATAAAAATAAATAAAATGGATTCATAGACCTCTTAGGAACTTTTCTTTGGTTAATAAAGTAGATAGACAATCATTCCTAGCATTCCAATAGCAAAACAATAGTAATTTTTTGTTATTTTTTAGAATATGTGAATGATTCTCTTTTGAGTTTATTCCACTTGGATTGAGTCCTAAAAAAATTATATTTAATAAAAAAATTTACCCCATATAATTTTCACTTGATCACGTGAGTCATTTGGTAGGTTGACTAGCTCACTAGTTCTAGAATTTATGTCTTTTAATGTAGAAATTTTCTGCTATTTTTTAGCACATGTTAACAAGGGTAATTTTGAGTGATTAAACTTGGATTGGAATCCTAGGAAATCATAATTAATAAAAAAATTACTCCATCTCATTTTTACTTGATTTTCTTGGGCATTTGTCAAGTTAAGTAGAGAGGCATACATCCTTTATAAATCCTATAACAATCCTGTAGTAGTTTTCTTTTGAGATATTCCTTGCCAAGATTCACTCCAAATTCTTGGTAGAAGTAGATTTATAGCCTAATGAATTCTCTGAGACCACTTTGGTTGAGTTGAGGCTTGGTTAGGTCACCATTTAATCTTACATTGATTACCTCTTGAATGTTGATTTCTGCTATTAGTCTAGACTTACCTACAAACAAGAGAAGAATATATTTTTATTTTTGCAACTTAGGATTGGAGGCTTACCTGTATATTTTCTCATTTGAAGTTGTTTAATTTCCATATTTCACTTGCATAAAATGGATTTATACTAGGAAATTAATGTTCCTGCTGCACATATAGTGTCATCACATCTTAAGTTTGTACGTACCCTGAGTTGATAATTTAAGTTGATAGCCTCAGGAGTTGTAACATTCTTGTTAAAATACTAGGGCTCATGAAAGATAACAAGAGAAGAAGCCCTATTTAATATGAAAGGGATCTAAACATATGAATGGACTATCTAAGGGATACATACACATGGTGAGCTCTGGAAGTGGCAAAAACCAAGCCAATCAAATCTATGGAACTACATCAGGGGCTAGATCATAATATTTTGTTAGTAGATCCATGTGGTGGGATACCTAAAGGGCCACCCCCTCATGAGGTTTGGAATATATCATACATACCTTGTAAATTTTGGTACAATTTTTTGGATCACTAAACCATCAAGTGTATGATTCTTGACCATGCGATAATGATCTGGAGTCAAGCACGTGAAACTACAAATTCAAAGGGAAATGATGATTCCCTTTGATTGATCCATGGAAATGAACAATAATGAAGGATGGAAATAAGGTACACCCCCATATAAACCAATATCTTGGAATAAATCTGCTAAAGTTGATAAAAAAGGGCCCATTGAGTTGATGTAATGAGGATTCCTCAACAAAGGATGAGGATCATAGTTATGTGACGGATATACTAACACCTAGGATGATGATGGAGTATGATCCAGGTGGATATTGGTGGTCACCTTCCTATTCCACTTGGGGCCCCACCATTGTCTCTTTTAGTTTTTCAGTTTCAGCACAACTTGCTATTTTTAGCAGTTTTTCGAGGCCTGAACTTTCGGAGCAGTTTTGAGGCCCTAAACAATGTTTTTTGGGAAAACAAAGAGCAACATGGATTCATGGACTGATGTTTCTTGTTCAAAATTTGTAGTACTCGGATAGATATTTATAATGAGGTTTGGTGTGTTTCAAACAAAGATTGTATGCCAAAGTTACGCCCCTGGGAAGTTGAAACACCAATTTACCCAAACGGGGCCCATAGTTTTGGTGCTTCATCTCCTAGGGTTAGGGTTTTGGCTGTTTAGGATTTCCCATTATTTCTAAATATTAAATAGGCCCTCGAACCTCATTGTAACTCAGTTCAGAGGTTGGTGGCCGCCACATCTCTTCTCAAAGATAGCTACCAATGCCCTAGCTAGTTTTATTTCCATTCTGTATCTAAGAAAATTTTAGTTCTTTGATATTAATGAAATGAAGTGTTATTTCCACTGCATATTTGTATTTATGGTTATATGTTTATTCTGTTGTGTTCCTGCATAAATCCGGATCAGTGATATCAGAGCGGTCTGCTTTTTCTTGATCTTTCTTTTCATGTCCCCAACGAGGTCGGGGTATAAGGAGTTAGGGCTCAATTTAGTGGAACCTTTGCAAGATCAGCCTCGAAAACCCCGATGGACGCCCATGGGGGATGAAAAAAAAGATGAGGAACCAGGAGATCCTATCAAAATACTGCTTGAGGAGGCCCTCGAAAAAAAAAGGAACGCGATGATGGATAACTTTGCCCAGATCCTTCAACTGCTGCCCACTGGCAGCGCAACTGCATCCAACAGCGACTCTGGAGGTGCGACTCCTTTTAAGGTACAAGTAAATTTTTACATTCCCATATTTGAGGGTCAAATAGATGAAGATTCCATAGATACATGGTTGAATCTATTAGAAGGATATTTCTCGGTTCATGACATTTCGGATAGGGAGAAGATTATTTTTGCACTCCTCAAAGCTGCCCCCCATGTCAAGGACTGGTGGGAAACCGACTGTGAGAAAAAGGACGAGATAGAACCTTCTCTGTTCTCGACCGTACCGACTTGGAATTATTTCCGAGATGCCATCAAGGAATAATACTATCCCTTGGGGAGCTATGAGGACAAGTACATACAATGGGACATGCTGCAACAAAAAAGGGATCAAGATGTGCATGAGATGACGAATATGTTCCATACCCTGCGCACCAAGTTGGGTATCAAAGATTCAGAGAAACATCTAGTTCTAAAGTATCGCAGTTGTCTGGATAGATAAATTCAGGAGGAAATGGAGTTCCTCGACATCTCCTCGCTTGGTACGGCATACCGGTATGCTTCCAAGATTGAGCAGAAATTCAAGCAGAAGAAGCAAGACTTTGGATCGGCGAATCAAAATCAAGGTAAGGGTGCTTCCAAACTGCAGAACAAAGGATAGAGCCAAGGCATGGTGATTCAAGACAACTTGTCAAAGCCACAAGCAAAGAACAACACCGCAAATCCAAAGAAGGACACGGGAAAGTGGTGTGAGTTCCATAAGAGCTCCACTCACAACAGAAGTGAGTGTCGAGCCAAGTAGTCGTTGGTGGCCGAGATGAGGGATTTTGAGTCAGATGCATGCTCTGACTCTGAATCAGAACCTGACAAGGGGAATGAAAAAGGGAAACAGATTATTGATGTGGAGCCCAACGCCACTGTTGCCACTATGAAGATCTAGAAGGAGGAACCGGAAGATCCAGAGGAGGAGGAACGTCTCTTCCAATCCCAGATGTGGGTAAAGAGCTCGCCAGTATGGTTCATTTTCGACAATGGGAGCCAAAAGAACCTCATTTCAGCAGACGCCGTGAAGCGGTTGGGCTTGTCGACCATAGCTCACCCACATTCATACACCATCGAGTGGCTTCACCAAGGACGAGATCTCCGCTTCAGCCAGTAGTGCCGCCTTCCCTATAGCATCAAGGCCTTCACGGATGAGGTATTATGTGACGTTGCTCCTATTGATGCTTCTGATGTATTATTAGGACAACCATACTTGTGGAAGCGTCATGCTGTGTATGAGTCTCGGCCTCGCGCTGTTATTATTACTTTAGGAAATAAGTTTTACACGATACCAGAGGTACCACCTCCTGCCACTATCTCTTTGGTTACTGCGAAACAATGCAGTAAGCTCATTTCCCAAACCAGGAAATTTGTTTTCCTGATGATCTTCCCCCAGGGCAAGAATAAGACTATGGCCACGACCTCCAGACAGGGCTCCTCTACATGAGAACAACAAATGGATAAGGTTGTGGAGGAATACAGGGACATATTCACCTCACCCACAGGGGTTCCTCTGCATTTTCAGGTCAAGCACTCGATTGATCTGACCCCAGGTGCATCGCTACCTAATGGACTGATCTATCGGTGCTCTGTTCTGGAGAACGATGAAATAAAGAAGCAGATTCAAGAGTTGATGCACTGATCTGGATTTATGCAGGAACGCAATAGAATAAACATATAACCATAAATAAAAATATGCAGTGGAAATAACACTTCATTTTATTAATATCAAAGAACTGAAATTTGCTTACAGATAGAATGGAAATAAAACTAGCTAGGGTGCTGGTAGCTATCTCTGATAAGAGATGTGGTGGCTACCGACCTTTGAATTGAGTTACAATGAGGCTTGAGGGCATATTTATTATTTAGAAACAATGGGAAATTCTAAACAGCCAAAACCCTAACCCTAGGAGATGAAGCGCCAAAACTATGGGCCCCGTTTGGGTAAATTGGTGTTTCAACTTCCCAAGGGCGTAACTTTGGCATATGATCTCCATTTGACGTGTACCATACCTCGTTAGAAATATCTATCCGAGGAATACAAATTTTGAATGCAAAACATTAGTCCATGGACCCATGTTGCTCTCTATTTTCCCAAAAAACGTCGTTTAGGGCCTCAAAACGGCTTCGAAAGTTCAGGACTCGGAAAACTGCTAAAAATAGCAAGTTGTGCCAAAACTGAAAAATTGAAAGAGACAATGGTGGGGCCCCAAGTGGAATAGGCAGGTGACAACCAATATCCACTTGGATCAGAGTAATAAGATGAGTGGTGGAATGACGACTTTCCTTGTCATAGAATAATATGCATGGTCAACCTGGAAGTGACTGACTTGATTCTAGATGGGATGGTTAGTTACTTGGATGAAGGCTTTTCAGAGGTAGGTCAGAATAGTTGGAGATCAAAATGTGAGTGAAATTGGATGCGTATGATGCAAATATGGATGATGTATTGTACCAGGACTCAATGGGACTCTGAAAAGACTCCATGGTTGTAAGGGTGACTCATCTCTGATGCTACGAAAAAAGGTGACTCTATGATACTACCACATGGGGGATGCCCAAAGGGGACCAAGGGTGACTCTATGATGTTGCCACACAGGGGAGGCCCAAAGGGAACCATAAAAACATGAGTAAATAATGGTTACCCATGCTGAAACTTGACACTAATGTCAACAAGTGCAAAGGCGAAGTGGTTATAGAGTAAAGGTGACTCATATGAAAATAATCAATTTGACTATGCATAAAACCGAGACCTCATGGGAAAAAATGGATTCCTCTTGAAGTTTCAAATTACTAAAAGAGAAGAGAGACCCATTATAGTGCTCAGTGAGAGATTTCCAATGGTGCCAATGGTTCATCAAATCGAGCCATGGTTTTCTCATAATGGTCAATAGAAAAACTATGGTTTTTCCTATAAAAGGGCTTATTTCCCCCAAATCCAATTCAATTTCATATTTTGTTGTTGGAGAATTTGGAGATGAGCATAAGGGCATAAACCTTGGTGATCTTGTAGCGGAAAAACCAACTGTTAGAATATGGATCTATGAATTTATGGTTGTTGAGCTTAATTGTCTTAAAATGGCCTTAATTATTCTTGGATGAATGGTTCCTAATGAAGAATCAAGGTAATGAAGGAATACATGAATGAAATACTAGATAAGGTATACGATCATCCCATCTCACCAAAAAAAACATGGGGACTTAGTGTGTAAGTATGGTATCACATAGAGTAGAATGTTTGAAGATATGGTATCAAGCATCTACGATATGCAATGTGTATATGGCTCATCAAAGAGGCTGGTAGGACAAGCTATCCAAGGAATGAGAGGATATATAATTGGGATATATGTCGTGACTTATGTTATTCTAGTGAGAAGGTGGATAGGGGGGTGGCATCATGCCCCCAAGCATGGGATACTAACCCTTAGCATATGATTATGGGGGAAGGTTATTGTATAGTAGGTGAAAATGTGAAGTTGGGTTACACTTTTTTCCCTTTTTTGAGAAAAAACTTTCATTTTTTTTGGTTCTTCAACTTTCTACAAACTATAACAATTTTTCTATTTAGAATTTCATTTTGTGATAAAAATAAACGTTGTCAGAAATTTTGTTAGCTTTCTATTACTTATTTTTTGAATTTTTTTTATGCAGATTTGATATGTCAACTGAGTGTTTCTTTGAGTGCGTGTTTCTTAACAATCAAAGGATTCATAAGAAGTCATGTTAATATCCAATGTTGTATTCATTGAAAATTTGTGTTTTTGAGAAAAAAAATGTGTTACAACAATCTAGACAGAGTCTACTTCGGTTTCGTCATATTTACAAAGCCAATGGATGCATATCATAATTACTAGAATTTTTTGAACTGGTCCAATATGAAAAAACTGCATATTTTGGATATGTTTCATGACGCAACAAATTTATTAACATAGAAGTTATAAACTAAAAATCTAAAAGCTACCCATTAGATACGACCAACCAATGTAATGCCCCATAACTTTTTTATTTTCTTTTACAATTTATTTTGGGAGATACAAAATTTTGATTTCACTGAATCACAATGACCCTGAGAACTTGTTTGCATCCATTTTATTAGAAAATTAATTAAAATTAGTAAATGTTTATGAAATTCCATAAAAGTTATATTTCCTGAAAGTAGATTCAATTCTGAAAATTCTTGTCTTGGTTCTGACAGTTAATTCAGAATGTTTCATGGAGTTTAATCAGTCCAAAGTTGCAGAAACATCAAGCTGCATAACTGGTCACGCGTTAGTTTGGCCGAACTATTTTTTGCACCGACGGCTCATTAAGTTTAACGACTTAATAGTTCAGCCGAACTCTTAATAAAAGTTTGGCCAAAATTTTAATCAAAGTTTGGCCAAACTTTAATCTAATTTTCTATCGACCGGAAAATTTCGCGGCACGCCTCCTAAAACACATTTCGCGGCAATATAAATTGCCGCGAAATCATTCATAATTTTTGCAGTATGAAAAGGTGGAATGATGCCCCTAGTTGGATGAGTTTGTGGAGTTCCATTTTGATCCAAGGTCTCAAATAAGGGATTGAAGCATTCAAATCAAATTTCACAAGATCTTCCAGAGGATGATGAGTATATGTAGGGGCATAGGTGCTCCCCAGTTTTGTATGTATGGTTATAGCATTATATGGACATGAAAAATGTATTTATAATAGTGGACTCTGAACAATTTATGGTGGATGGTACATGATATGGTTATGTACTTTGTGGCACTATTTCCATTTGTTGTTTATGGTTGTATTATTATGGGAAGAATGGAGAGATATAATTGGAGAAAGGAAATGGTGGATTGATAATATCATTTGGTATTTCATGTATTAATCAAAGGGATAGAATTTCCGCGTTCACATACATGGGGTCACCATACCAAAGAGTGGATTTAAATATGATGAAATAATGCTCACCTAGACGACACCGAAGTTGAAAAACAACAATATATAAGGGACTGAGTTGTTGATGGGAGATGGAGGAATGATTAAATGGATCATACCTAGAGTGATCTGAAGTGATATGGGACTCTAGAGGTTCTTGTCAATGGGGAAAAATAGTGGCACTGGAGTCTAGACTACCAGATGCACTAGGAGGGTTGGAGAGAATTTCTTCTCCTGGACTCTCAAAAATGAATGCCCCTTTACCCAAAAATTTTATGACAACGTAATTTCCCCAAGGTGGATGTGGTTTGAATTCACTGGTTCAAAGTAAGGGGTTATGGAACCGATAATCATCATGGGAGACAAGGTTCACATGAACATGATTATAAGGGTTAGATAGATGATTAGTAGATGTGATATATATCGATGTTGAGACTAAAGTGTCCTCTTAAAAAGGTTTGAAAGAGAGAAATAGGAAAATACTAAAGAGGCTAAATATATCAATCCCATGGATGAAAAAAGGTAGAGAATAAGGGAAAAAGTATTGGACACCTTGAGATGAGGAGGGGGAATCGTAATGGTGGGTTGCAAACCTTTTGTCTTGGAAAAGTATTAGGGCCAAGAACTATAGGTAGAGTAGAAGTGGAATCATTATGAGCAAAATATAACTTAAGAAGCACTTGAATTGTATTACAAAAGTCTTCGAAACATGGAAAGTGTTGGGAATAATGTCCATACTTATTGCATAAAGAACAAGGGTTATTTGTGTGTAAGATTTTGTTCTTATTTGTAGACTCGGGTAAGGTATCATGGACCTTAGGAATGTTAGGGTCAGGAAAAGCATCAGAGACCACATTATTAATATGGGGAAGCTTAGGAAAATTATTGGTGGCATGCCGAATAACATCACACAAAGAAAACGGGGGAGAAGACTTTGGAGGTTTAGGAGGGGTGGGAATTTCTTAGGGTGCGTTGTCTTTGTTTCTCCTTTTTTTGGGATTTTCCTCCCTCACTATATTTTTTTGAAAAATGAGTTCTTTCTTGTTGAGATTGTTGTGGAACTAAAGCAAAGGAATGAGAGGGAACAATGAGTTTAATTTGAGTAAAATATGTATAAGGTTTGAGTTGGTCAGGGGGAGTGCTTGTAGGAGGATCAATGTACCATAATGGGATCCCTAAAGTGATGTTAGATAGACTCGACGTTGAGAATATGCCTAGCGCCGGGAATAAGAAAAGTATCTAATTGGAGGTATAATTTCCTAGAGGAACTGCTCTTTGATGGGAAATAACTAGAAGTATGAATCTTGATGGGAAAGGACCGAGAAATATACCAACAGGAGGGAACTGTTCTGGAGGGATTATACCTCAAGGAAAAGTTGAGTCTTGAGTAGGGGGTTGCAGAGGAGGTAGCTATTGGAAAGGCATAATACACCATTTTACTACAGCTTGTGATGCTTAAAGCATGCAAACACTCGAATATTTAGGATTATAAGGGGTAGGAAAAGCGACATAATAAGCCCCAATCAACATGGAATATTCATAGACAGCAGGGGAAATAGAGGTAAAGGTAGCAATAGTATTGTTGCTTTCCATCCATGAGTTGGTATTATGAGGAGATGTCTGCAACTGATGGTCATAGTAAGTAAGCTAATCGATAGTAAAAATATTTCCATTGAGGGGAAATAACATCTTGAGAAAGAAAGAATATGTGACAACTGACATGGAATAGGTGTAACTATAATCTAATAAGAGGTTACACTCTAAATGGGCATCAAGGAATTTGATATCAATGATGAAAATATTTTGAATGATAGTGATAGCGAAATTATGATAGAGATCGATAAGCTACAAGGGGTGACATCCCATGTATGAAGGGTTATGGTGGATGGTGATAGGTCATGGGAGCGAAGTATTTTCTATAAGATAGTGTCCATCACACAAGTGGAGCCATGTTTCTCTATTATGAAACACTAGACAATGGATTTTTTTATGGATACTAGTATCTGAAAGGAAACAAATGAAGGAAGGAGGGGATGTTCTACTTTATGAACATCAAAGACAATAAAATGATCAATAGAGCAATTGTGTAACCAGCTCCAAAAATAGAATAAAAGAGATATCAACACCTTAGAAATAAGCCACTTCGAGGGGGCAACCTCCAATACATTACATAAATGAACAATTATTGGATGATACAATTTACAAAACCTCCTTTCTATATATAGGAGTCCATGTGTCCATAATGTAATCCTAGTGGGCCACAATGTAATCCTAGCCGACCTAACAATAATAATTTAAGGGCACAATAATAACAAAATGGGGGTTACACGGGTACAATAATAACAATAAGGGGGTTACACTAACAACAATAAGGGACTATACTAGTAATATAGGGACCTAACATGCCCCTCTCCTTCAAAAAAGTGTTGTCCTCAATGCTTAAGTAGCTCTGGGTGCTTCTGTATAAAATTCTCATCCTCCCATGTAGAATCTTCAGTGGGTAAGTTCTTCCACTTGATGAGATACTCTGAAATTGATTGATTCCGTAGTTGTCGAGTTCTTGTTTCCGTGACTGCTTCCAGTTCCAATATGATTTTTCCTTCCTCATCAAGTTCTGGCAATATTGTTTGAACTGGAAGATTTTCACCTATAACCTTCTTTAAGCATGAAACAAGGAAAACTGGATGTACTCGCGAAGAAGCAGGAAGCTCCAATTTGTATGCCATAGTACCAATCTTTTGCAACACCTTGTAAGGACCATAGTACTTGGGCGATAATTTATTATCCTTCTTTGCTTGCTTGAGGGAAATTTGTTTGTATGGTTGTAGCCGTAAAAATACCCAATCTCCTACATCAAAACTTCTCTCGCTACGATGTTGATCTGCCTGTTGTTTCATTCGATTTTGTGCCAAATTCAGGTTATCCTTTAAGAGTTGGAGAACTTCTTGCCGATGCTCGATGTGATCTTCCACTGCTTGAACCTTCGAATTTTCCCTTAAAGATGATGTGATGGATGGTGGATGATATCCATAAAGTGCCATAAATGGGGTCATTTTGCTGCAGTATGGAAGGAAGTGTTATACCACCATTCAGCAAGAGGTAACCACTTGACCCATTGTGTTTGTTTATCAGATACAAAACAACGAAGATATCCTTCCAAACATTTATTTACGATCTCAGTTTGACCATCAGATCGAGGATGATAAGATGAGCTATGAGCTAATTGAGTACCCAAACAAGAAAATAACTCCGTCCAAAAATTTCCAGTAAAAATGGGATCTCTGTCGCTCACAATAACCCTTGGGCTTCCATGTAGATTTTGAATTCTGTCCATAAATGTAGTAGCAACTATACTTGCTTTAAATGGATGAGATAATTCTCAAAAGTGTGCATACTTGGTAAGTCTATCAACTACCACCATGATGACACTCTTTCCTTCGGACTTAGGTAAACCTGTGATAAAATCCATTGAAATCTCCTCCCAACATTGACTTGGAATGGATAAAGGTTGTAGAAGTCCCGATGTCTTAATTGTCTCAACTTTATTCTGCTGGCAAACCAAACATTCTGCCATAAAATTTTGAATATCAGATTTAAGGCCATCCCAAAAAACTTATTTCTTCACCCTATGGTAAGTTTTTAAAAATCCTGAGTGTCCCCCTAAAGGAGAAGTGTGCAATTCCAGAAGAATATTTTGTTTTAGTTGGAAATTCTTACAAAGATATAAGCGATCTTTGTACCATAAGGAATCATTTTTCCAACTAAATGTATCAGATGTACTAGGATCTTGCTGCAAATTTTGAATGAGTGTCCATACATCTTTGTCCTTCTTCCATTCATCTCTTGCTTCGGTTATCCAATCTGGTTGGATAATAGAAATGGCACAAAGCAATGCTTTCACCTCTTCATTCTTTCTTGAGAGTGCATCTGCAACAACATTAAGCTTTCCTTTTTTGTAGATTATTTCAAAGTCATAACCCAACATCTTTGGGACCCATTTTTGCTGCTCTTCTGAAGATAGTCTTTGTTCCAAAAAGTGTTTAAGACTATCAAGATCATTTTTTACCTTGAAGTGTCTTCCCATTAGGTAAGTTCGCCATTTCTTTAGTGCATGCAGTATTGCTAACATTTCCTTCTCATAAATAGGTTTCTGTAAATACTTTCCTTTGATTGGATGACTTTCAAAATCAATGGGTCTTCCTTCCTGCATTAAAACTGCACCAATTCCATTTCCTGAGGCATCACATTCCACAATAAAGGTTTTTGTGAAGTCTGGCGTAGATAAGACCGGTGCTAGGCACATTGCCTCTTTAAGATGTTCAAAGGCCTTAGTTGCTTCAGGAGTCCATGAAAATGCATCTTTCTTCAACAATGTTGTTAGAGGTGCTTCTATTCTCCCATAATTCTTAACAAACTTGTGATAATACCCTGTTAACCCGAGAAATCCTCGCAACCGCTTTATGGTTGTGGGGACTTTCCATTCCTTAATGGCTTTAATTTTGTTAGGGTCTACTTTAACACCCTCGTGAGATACAATATGATCCAGATATTCCACCTCTTGTACTCCAAAGAAACATTTGGATGTTTTTGCATATAATTGTTTCTCCTGCAATAGTTTGAGCACCCTGTCAACATGTCCAACATGATCCTTCCAAGACCTGCTGTAGATTAGTATATCATCAAAAAATACTAGCACAAATTTTCTAAGGAAGGGTTTGAAAATGGATTTCATCAACCCTTGAAATGTAGAAGGTGCATTGGTAAGGCCAAAAGGCATGACCAAAAATTCATAATGACCCTCATGAGTTCGAAATGCTGTTTTTGGAATATCTTCAGTCTTCATTCTAATTTGATGATATCCCGAACGAAGATCCAACTTGGTAAAATAAATTGCTCCATGTAATTCATCAAATAATTCATCAATCACAGGAATGGGAAATTTATCTTTAATGGTGAGCTTATTGAGCTCCCTATAATCCGGACACATTCGCTATGATCCATCCTTCTTGTGTACCAATGCTACAGGAGTAGAGAAAAAACTTTGACTAGGTTGAATTATACCCGCCTCTAACATTTCTGCAATCATACGTTCAATTTCGCTCTTTTCGACGTAAGGATATCTATAAGGCCTGATGTTTGGAGGAAAAATTCCTGGAATCAAATTAATAGCGTGATCATTATCACGAATAGGTGGGAGTCCTTTGGGAGTTTCAAACACCTTGGAATGATTGTCCAAGACTTGTTGGAGATTTGTAGAAATAGATGATTTTGATGTTGGAACTTCTAGTGAGCATAATTGTGCAATGACGCCTCATTGTTATTTTTTTATAATATTTGTCATGAAATTAGAGCTTATTATCTTTCCCGACTTCCTCTCAATACCCCGTAATTCAAATTCCTTTCCTTCTGAAAAATTTTTCAAGAAAATTTATTGAAAATTAAAAGCTATCATCCCCAAAGATTGTAACGATTGTACTCCTAGTACAACATCAGCACCTCCCATAGGAATGGAAAGCATTAGACTATTCAATACATATTCCCCCATGGTTAGCTTGATATTATGGCATTTTCTAGAGCAATTTATAGTTCCTCCATTTGCAACCATCACTTGACATTCTGGTGCTTGGTATAGGAAACAATTTAATTCCTTAGCTACTTTATAATGAATAAAATTATGGGTGCTGCCTAAATCAATCAACACTATTACCTTTTTCTTATTGATATGTCCTTCTATCTTGAGAGTTTGAGAAGTGGTAATTCTTGCCAGTGCATTACACTATATGGTCAGATTCATTTCTTCCTCTTCTAGAGCTGGTTCATGGTGTATATCCTCTTCTTGTTCATTTTCTTCTTCCTCTTCACAATCTATGTAAAGAATTTCTTCTCAGCACAGTTATGACCTTTAGTGTATTTGCTATCACAACTGTAGAAAAGCCCTTTTGCTCTTTTTTCTTCCAATTTTGTGTGGTGTCAACCTTGTAGGTTGTGGAAATCTAGGCGTAGCAACACTTCCTTCTTTATAGAATTGAGTGGTAGGCTTCCTTGTCGCCATTATTTTACATTCAAATTTTCTTGCCAACCTAGATGCCTTCTCCAATGAATCTGGTTCCAAAACATGAACTTCATGTTGGATGTTATCCTTTAAAGTGCCTATGAAGAGATCGATCCTATGTTCCTTTGGAATATCAGTTACCCTTATATTCAATGTTTGGAAGTCCTCAATGTGCTGCCCCACTAAACCATTTTGTTTGAGATTTATCAATTGGCTAAAGAAGGTGTTGCTCTTTGTATCCTCATAATGTGCTATCATTTCCTCCATAAAAATTGACCAAGTGACAATTTGTTTACAGGAGCAAAGCCATCGATACCATACAAATGTATTTTGTTCTAAATGTAAAGTTGCAATGCGTACCTTTTGTGTGTTTTGCACGTTATGGAGATCAAAATATTGCTCCATCTGTAGTATTCATGTTAGAGGATCCTTTCCATCAAACTTCCTCATATCCATTTTTGGAATATGGTGGTTCTTCCTGCCAACATTAGAGTTTATGAAATCATGATTAACATTTATTTTGTTCTCATCATGAGGTTCTTCTACTATATTTTCACCATTAGTAAACATTTCTTGTATCAACTTTGTCAAACCTTATATGTCTGATTTTAGATCATTCTTCATGTTTTCCATGTTTTATTTCATTTCATCCATCTTAGCTTCCATGCCATCCATATTATCTTCCATGCCAGCTTCCATGCCATCCATCTTAGCTTCCACGCCTTTCTTCAAACCGTCCATCTTCGCTTCCATGCCTTTCTTCAAAACCTCCATTTCATTTTTTGTTGCTCTTTGCGAGAGTGAAATTTGCTGCACTTGCTCTTGTAATTTTGATAGATCATGTTGCAATTCTTCATCTTCATGAGTCATAGTAGAGCCTTCTGAAGGCTTAATGGGTGTTGAATTATTTTTACGGGGCATCTTTTAGAACCCAATACTGATATCTATTCCTTTTATTGCTTTTGAGGAGCTAGATATTGAAATTGGATTATCTCTATGATTGCCACTCTTCAATATTTGAAATTCAGCACTGAAGTAGCCCTCTGAATTATCTTTTGAATGCCATAGGGCTGACCCAATTTGGATTCTCCAAGACAAAGCTATGTCCAATCTCCCACAATGACCTAATTATGGACTAGTTCAGTTGGGTGAATTGTACAACTCGCCATGTGTCACTGTTTCATCCTTCGCCTCTGAAATTGATAGCCAAGAAACTAAAGTCTGTGTAATTGCAACCAACTTTTACGGCACTCCAATCCAATGCTTAGAGAGAGAGATATTGAAATTTTCCCACAATCATCTCTTTGTGATGAAATTCAGGAGCCTGAAAAAGCACTACCTTCCATGGATCATATCTCCAAAAATGTTGCGAACCAAGCTCTAAAATTTTGCGACAAGTTTCCTTAGGATTTCAGCTTCACACCCTAAAAATTTCAGATTCTGAATCTTCGTATAAAAATATTTATTGCGCAAATGCCACGATGACCTGTTTAGGAGCCTGAAAAAAGACCTAACTTCCACAGATCATATCTCTGAAAATGTTGTGAAACAAGCTCTACAATTTTTAGACATCCTTCCTCAGGATTTCGGCTTCGCACCCTAAAAATTTCAGCTTTTGAAATGTCGTAGAAAAAATGTTATAGTGAAAATGCCATGATGACCTGTTTGGAGGAGCGAAACCCTCGAATCCAAAGCTCTGATACCAAATGTTGTGTAACCAGCTCCAAAAATAGAAGAAAAGAGATATCAACGCCTTAGAAATAAGCCACTTCGAGGCTATTTATGTCCAGGAATACATTACATAAATGAAAAATTCTTGGATGATACAATTTACAAAACCTCTTTTCTATATATAGGAGTCCATGTGGCGATAATGTAATCCTAGTGGGCCACAATGTAATCCTAGCCGACGTAACAATAATAATTTAAGGGCACAATAATAACAAAATGGGGGTTACAAGGGTACAACAATAACAATAAGGGTGTTACACTAATAACAATAAGGGACTATACTAGTAATATAGGGACCTAATAGATCCTGAGCACCAAAAGAAGATAATAGATATTTCATTTGGGATGGGCACATCTAGAGCACTTCTAGTGTTGACATGGTGACAAGATATTACGTCAATTCATATACTATGCTATAGCTATGGGCAAATTTAGAATAAGAAGCATTTCAATGTAATGGACCTTTGGTGATCTTGGGGTGACCCTTTACCTTAGGTTGAGGGATCTGTAAGGTAGAATTTGGTGGTGATAGGGGCTCAATGGAACTTTTAGGTTGGGAACCAGTCTTTGAATTACTAATAGGATTGTCATATTGGTGCGATCGAGTTTAGAGGTTGATTTCTTCGGAATCCATCATGAGAATCTGGTAATTCCCATTTCCAAGTTTTTGAGGTTGAGGAGGAGGAGTACTTTGGTCAAGTTGGGTAGCCAAATATCCTTGATGGGGGAATGCATTTGAGAGCATTGTTCATTGTGAAAAAGAAGGAGATAGAGGAGGTGTAGTGATGGGACGAGGTACTATCAAGGCAACTACTCGAGCTTCTCAAGCTTGACACATCTAAGGAAAAAGGGGACATTCATGATTATAATGGGAAAAAAATCCAAAACAAGCATAAGGTTTATTTGCTTGAAGAGCCTTGTTCTACTTGATCCATCTACCCTGTAAGTGGGTTGCAATATTAGGTTGGTCACCCTTAGGGGCATTAGGTTGTCAACCTTGATTGCCATGGTTACCTTGAGGTTGTAGGTTCTGGTTACGCTTCCCCTTATTCATTCTCCTAGAGTTAGGGGGATTAGTAGTACTTTGTTGAGAATACATGTAACTCCATGGAGGTGGTTGTTTTTGTGGCAGACGAGGTGGAGTCATAGAAGGTTGGGGCGTTGGTACCAGTGGGGATGGAGCGCTAGGCAGTGCATAAGGATAGTAAGGATTCATAGTAACATTTTGATAACCATATTGACCAACTGCTGGCCCTGACATCGACTGAGCAGATGGGTAAATGAATATGATGTGCTTGTACCTTGCTAAGAGTTGAGACACGAAGGTTCGAGATTGGGATATGTGTAAGTGAAACTAGTCCCCCCATGGGTTTGACCATAACCCATAGGATGTTGAGGATATGGTGACGATTGAGGGTGGGGAAGAGATCCAATGATACGATCAATGGCATGATATCACCCTAGTGCATTAACAACAATAGGTTGAGGTAGATCAGGGAGGACAATATAAACATAACCTAACTGGGCATATCTCAGATCATATTTTAAGGATATTTGGAGAGCTTCTTCCTTAGTCCGAGGTAATTGAGAGGTGAAAAAATTACCTACTGGGGAAAAAAGGGTTCCTAGAAACCAATCCATATATACATGATCTTCAAAATTAGGGGATCTACACATGCTCCTCCTTTTGCACCATTCCTATACATGGTCATAAAGGTGGGTGGAAAAAGTTGATGAAAAGAGGTCAAGAGTTCAATACCTATGTCATATCCGAGAGGTAACTTGAAACATGAAATAAAATATTTGGCAAGAGTCACAAATGTAGAATGAGAGGCACGCAGATGGTCCACATACCATTTGGTAGCAACTATAGTTAGGGTGTGTTGGAAGAGACGAAGACAAATGGAGCCTCTGGTAATTGAACTTGATGCACACAACATATGGAAAGATAAAAAAAATGATTAGTGGCGTCTTCTCTAGGATTACCTTTAAACTTAGGAATTTCTAAGGGGAGTTTGGTGGGCATGGGAGACTAACTCTGGTCATGGAGAAGGGGATGGTTGATAAGTTGTCTACAACTAGAAAGGGAGGATTAGTGACCATAGCTACAGAGGTTCTTCCAGTAGGGTTTCCTTGGTTACCACCTTGGTTTCCAACACCCACATTAGTGTCTGACATGGTGATAGTGTGGGGTTAGGAAGATGCAGAATCATAGGAAGAACTAGAAGAATCAGAAGAACTAGACCCTGTGTGGGAACTCAAGAGAGGACTAGGAGGACACATCCAAACTCGAAGAGCATGAGTAAGATGATGTCCTAAAGAAAAATAGGGGCGAAGGCCATGAATTCTGTAGGAAAAACACCTAGGGGGTGAAATAGTGTCAAGAATAATATGGATCTAGAGGTTTAAGGGTGATGATAGGAGAAAAGAGTAACAGAAAAAAAGAAAACACTTAGTGCATTGGTTTCAAGTGTAAACTAACTATAATGATATGCTACTCTAATTCAAGAAAAAATGTCATATCAAATAAAAAAATACCTCTATTCATGATATAAATCCTTTAAAATTTCCTAGTTATATTGTTTTAGATGACCTTTCAAGAGAATTATTACTTGAATAAATATGATCTACACAATTAGAGTTTTCTAGAGAAATGTGGGGTAGAGGACAAACTTCTTGCCCACAGCTAGTCCTATAGGGTGATTTCCTAAGATTTTCCATTAAGGTTACCTTCATCCCATGGGGGTGGTCAAGTATTGAGATTCTTGCATGTTATAAATCACAACACATAATTCCCTACTATGAGTTGGGTAGTATTAAGGAGAACCTCTCACACCATGATCTACCCTAAACCCATATGAATAGGGTTTCTGATGCACTCTAGTTTTGGATGTGGGGTGGTAAAGGAGTTTAAGCTCCCTAATATGTCAAATTTATATATCTCAATGTAAGTGATCTGTGGGTATTATTGGAAGCCTATCCCATTGATCCTACACCTAAATACAAAGATTATTTCAGACCTATTTCCCAAGTGGGTTAATTTATATGAGTTAATTTATTATTAATGTGGAGTGTTTCAAGTCTTATCTTGGCAGCGATAACCAAGCTCACGTTTGCTTTGGGTGTTTGTGTGTGAAAACTTTGTCTAGTGGATTGTTGAAATTTGCAACAAGAAATAGTGAAATTGACATCCAGAAATGAAATCCAGAAAATGGCACCCAGAAATGGTTACCATATGAGGCCTTTGATTTAATTTTCCCTTAATTAAATTGAAAGAAAAATTGTAATTTCATCTTGTGACAACTTGTATTAGTTAAATGAGTTAGGAAGCCTTAGTTGGATTAGGAAATTTTAGTTATAGGTTAGATAAGAGGCATGTATATTTCTCCCATGATTTTAGGGGGTCGAATTATAGTTATTTGTGAGTTGTAATTATTTACTCAGGTAATTGAGTTAAAATAAGTTTAACTAGTTCTAACTGAGAGATGAGCTAGTGAGAGGTCTAGTGAATTAAATATGATTTAATTCAAAAGTATTAATCAATCAACTGACTGATAATTCACTATAAATAGCCATTGCATGTCAGTTCTAAGTAAGACCCAGTTGATACTAAGGTTAAAGGAAAGAGATCTATCAGTTTTACTATTAGAAAATTGTACAGGTCATGCATGAGGTCATCCAAAATGAATTGAAGGATTGCATAATAATTACTTTGGATTTTCCTAATTAATAGTGGCTCAATTAGACCAAGAATGCATAAGGAAGGTAGGCCAGGCATATGCAAGAAAAAGGTTAAATATTGGACCAAAATTTCTTAGATTGCGAGCCAGATTCGAGTAGGATCAAATTGAGATAGTCAGGAGAGTGCAAAGGTTTCTTTGTGTGAGGAATATCATTGTATTGTTTCATGATATTGAATTTATGCAACATAGATATTGAGGTGTTTTGAGAAGTTTCTTTCCCCAAATAAATATTTTGTTGTGCAATTGATTATTTCTTTCTCTTACTTGTTATGTGATTATGCGATTGGTTATTTATTTCTCTTACTTGTTATGTGATTGTGCGATTGTGATTTGTTTTCGTAAATTGTAGGAAGGATCCAATATCCTGACTTAGTACATTACAAGATTAGATTGAATCCCATTGGTAGATTCTCTACATGGTATCAGAGCACCAGGAGTCACAATAGAAGATAATAAAAGAGTTGTCTTGAACATGTTCGAATTTACAGATTTATTCTTCAAGATCCAGCTGAAGATCAAGATGTCTTTCAATGGCTTGAGATTTGATTATTATCTTGATTGAATTTCAAATTGCATATCATGGAAGGAAATGATGGAGACAATTTTGGAGGATAACGAGTTGAAGGAATTCATAGATACTGATATTACTAAGCCCAAAGTAATATATGCTCAAAATCTTGTTGCATGGCAGAAGAAGGTAGCAAAGGCCAGAAGGATCTTGTTACAAGGAGTTTGGGATCATATTATCTCAAGTATCCATGGGAAGGTGACTCGATATGCTATGTGGAAGGACTTGAAATATATATTTCACAATAATAGTGAGCACATGAAGTTCGCGCTAAAGGAAAATCTCAGAAAGATCAAGATGGAGCAGGGAAACACGATCCAAGAATACTTGTCAAAGTTCACTCAATGTCGAGATGAGATTTGAAGTGTTGGTGTGAATATTGATGATGATGATTTGGTGAGCCTATCACTTCTAGGCCTTCCCAAGAGTTTTCATAGTTACCAGGACCAGGGAAAAATTTAAGGATGGACGTTTATCTTAAAGTTTAGAAACCTTGGCGAATCTTAGTAGTCCCCAATATGTAAATTGTAAATTTTTTGATGTTATGTTTGTAAAAATATTTAGTTTTCTAATAATTGTATATTAGTATATATAAAAAATTGGTGATTTTTAGGGTAAAATAATTTTATACTATAAAATTTGGGCGAATCAATTTAAAAAAAAATGGAAAATGGCGAATCTTTGTTTTGGAAAAAACATGGAAAATTAGCCCACCTGCGAATATTTGCCGCTAAAATTTTCCCTGACCAAGACTCTGTGAATGGGAGGGAGCAATTACCATATTGGGGGCATTTGTGGTCCAAATTGGTAATATAAGAGATAAAGTAGAGTACAAGAGATGGTATATTCAACAAAGAAAAAGAAGAAGTTTTTTCATTTGTTAGAAAAGGAAAAAAATCCAAAGGAAAGAAGTCCCAAGGCGAATACGGCAAGAGTTGATTACCCAAGATTAAGTGTTTTAACTATCACAAGCACGGGCATTATGCCTTGAAATTTCCAAAAAATAAGGCAAGAGAGAAGGAGATTGCAATTGCAGCAGGTGAAGCGCTAGCTTCATAGTTCGAGCTTGATTTTACTCTCATTGAATGAATGACCAAAAATGTAATGGGATGCATGTGGTATCTAGAAAACAGTGCCTCATTCCATATGATGGGGAATGGAGATATATTCAGTGACTTGGAGGAGAAGGACCTGCAACAGAACATAGAGTTTGGATATGATAGGAGGTATAGCGCAACCAACATAGGTAAAATTACCTTTCAGAGGGATTCTAGCTCCCCTCTTAGACTGACAGATATTTTATACGTTCCAAGAGTAAGGAAGAAGCTCATCTCCATAGAAGTATTGGAAGAAAATGGTTATGATGTCATATTTAGAAAATGAAAGGTGTTCCTTAGACACATTGCCATAGGACAGGTGAAAAATATTGATGCAAGAGTCAAGAACCTGTATGCTCTCAGGGTTGAAGATGAATACAAAGCTTTGAAGAGAAAATAAAAGGTTAGAGACTTGGTGGTTGAGAGGGAGCCTATCATTATGCAGCCTCAAGAGAAATCCTAGAAGGTTGTGGAGTAGCCATAATTGGAGATATAGAGAGGAGACCGAGTGGAAGCATTCACTCAAGTAGATACCTTCAGGAGGGGGAAATTTTGAGCCAAATGGGTAGATGGATCACATGCAATCATACCACCATGTGAAAGGTGGGGAGATGTGCAGACATAATCCCAAGAGAATAAATTTGGGCAAGGCCTAGTGAGATGGCATGTCTCATGGATTGAACCTAGCTACGAGGAAACTACAATACATAGTAGCAGGAAGGATCAGTTAGATTGATCTATTTATATATCAAGAATACATAAATAATATTGACAGATGTTAGATACTAGAGCGCAGATCAAAGTTGGCAGCAGTGCAGAGTGCACAGATGCAGAGTCAGCAACAACACAAAGATTTCAATAGAGAGTGCATAAATCGGTAGAAGTCAGAGACTCCAATGAAAGATGCATCATACTGATTCAATTTGTTTTTGGAGGCTATTCAGTTTTAGGAGTTACAATAGAAGCAA
Source organism: Pinus albicaulis (assembly GCA_034641835.2). Lineage (NCBI taxonomy): Eukaryota > Viridiplantae > Streptophyta > Pinopsida > Pinales > Pinaceae > Pinus > Pinus albicaulis. The sequence goes on from CM076571.1 coordinate 643,942,933, forward strand.
CGATAGAGAATTGTTGCATGCATAACATTAAAAATGTACCAAATTAGGATAGATTGAATTCCTTTCCTGTTGAGATGGAGTATTGAAATTTGTAACAAGAAACAATGAAATTTACATCCATAAATGAAATCCATAAAATGGCACCCAGGAATAGCTACCTGTTGAGTCCTAAAAAGGTATCTTTTGAACACCTAATTAGCCTACATTAATTATCAATCCGGGAGAGACTTTTTATTTCAAGAGTGTACTATGTCTGAGGCTGCAATTAACTAATATTAATGCTATGAAGAAGTAGTACATAATATTGAATACAAGAGTAAATGGATGCTTGTAAAGAAATCTAATTACAGTAACATAAATGGAAATGCTTTGAAATCTTAACTACATCAATCTGCAAACCATCGACCAGGGATACAGTAGCAGTAACTCTTTCCCTTAGAAATCGATGCAACTGAAATCACACTGAGGCAATATAACCAATATGGGAACTTGGAAGTAGTAACCAGTGTTCTATACAGTTGGTAGTCTGGTTCTCAAAGCAATAGAAATGAAATCAAACTCAAACTACTTGCTGATAAAAATAACTGAAAGGAACTTCAAAGGCTAGAAAGGAACAACAACTCATAATTCCTATGCATTCACAGCAACTGTAACCAATCTATCTGCTTGGCTGAAGCTACAAATCTGAAATGAACAATAAACAGAAATGGAACAACAAAATAAATTGAACAACAATTATAATTTTAACGCAATCAAGCAACTACTCTCCATACTCCAATCCTGTCGACAGCCAATACTACACAACAGTTAATTATAACAAATCACAAACCAATATAATAACAACTAGAATTGAATATAAAACAAAAAAGCTTTATAATGATAGCAAGGTAAATAAATAGTGAATGCACTTCTTGCAAATGATAAAATAGCAATGCAATTCATTAATGATCACAATGAATCTGTATTCAATCCAAAAGCAGTCAATCAACTCTGCAATTGTAATAAATTTTAAACATAACTTCACACAACAGTAAGCAAAGATTAGAAGTACAAACAACAAGGTAATTCCACCAGAGCTAGGCCCTTAGCGCCAGTGAAATACTACTGGGCTGCTTCAGAACTTAAGAGATGAAACGAAACACGTCTTTGATATTAATAGAACATAAAGTATTACACAGAATTCTCTCTTAAAGATGAGAGTCAATAAACAAAATATTACAGAGGAAATGTTTGAATATGAGAACTTTCAACCCCCTGATCACTAAATGACGTTGCTTTATATACCAGACCCTGACGGACAAGACGAGGAATAAGATGAGTTTGAACATCGATCCCTCAGGATTGAAGGATCCTGAGGGATTCACTTCCCTTCGTTTTCTTATCATCTTGGTTTACTTTGACCAAAGCCGAGCTGTCCCTTTCCTTTTCTTGGAAATGCTTTCATATTTCCTTGTCTTTTTCTGTATGTGGTTTAATGCTGATGGAGCAGTAGTTGCATTAGTCTCAGCCTCGCCTTTGGTACAACTGTTCACTTCGTCTAGTTCTTGTTTTATCAACAAAAAAGCAATCTTTAGTCATCATTTTACAATAAACATAAACCTTTCCAATTCTACCATAGTTCTTATAGTAAATTACCTTCCTAAGGTAAAAACGAGTATGTTTATAATAAAATAATGAGAAAATACACAATTATTTCATACCTTTTTCACTGCCCAAAATACCCCCCTACTTAATATTTTTCATGTCCTCATAAAAACTATAGTTCACATGGAGAGCATTTAAAGAATAATTCGTATAAGGTTTGTCATCAAAAGGCCTAAAACCATGCAGTGAAGATAATTCCTCAAAAACATGCTTTTTCTGTCCTTCGGGGAGTTCGTAAATGGTTTTGTAGTTTGAAGCAGGATACCATGCAATGGGGCTTCAGAACCTACACCCTAGCCAGAATGGTCCTTCATTTAAAATGAGATTACTATAGGAAATCAAGCGGTCTACAGCTAGCCCAAAGTTTTTATAATTAAATGGTTCTCTATTTTTCACATTCTGATTGGAAATTCTCCATCGGACCTTAGCTGCGATATAAGCCTGGTTTATAATGGATAAGAAATAATCTGTCCTGTTTAAGATAATCAATTTGTGGACAAGCCCCAATGCCTGGATAACAACTTTCTTTGTCATCAAAATTTTCTGCCTAGCCCAAAATTGAAATGGGTTCTGAGGTTCGCTCCTAACCCATAAATCTAATTCATTTTCCTGCCTTTGAAAAACATTATAGGCTTTAAGCAATTTTAATTGATTTACAGCAAAGGAAATGAATGCCTGATGTTGAACATCTCCCACAAAAGGGCTATATTTTGATTCATAATCATTTTCAAGTATTAGATTATGTAAATAAAATTCACACAAAAGGTGATGTGCTTTGATCCCATAAAGTTCGCAGCATGATACAAAGTCATCTATAGTTTTTAGCTTTATGGATTTACCTGCCCTAATTGCCTTAATCTTTAGCTGTAAATATATTTCTAGTAAAAATAAAGCGTAGTTTTTGGTAGGTCATATATAGGCTAAGACATCAGTGTACAAAGAGCAAAGAGTGTTCATTCAATTGTAGGCTAGTTTTAATTGGTTCATTACCTTGTCAGCCTTTTCCTCTGCTTTTCGACACTTTTCATGAGCTTCAGCTTCTGTTTCATGGATAATCTTCATCTGTTGCTGCAACTCCTGATATCTCTTCCTAGGGACAGTGTCTTCTTCCAACCTTTTCCTTTCTATTCGAGCCTGTGCCAACTCCTCTTGGAGTCTGGCTAGTGTCGGGTCACTAAAAGTATGCTGACTACTAGCTTGCATGTTTTCACTTGAAGCGGGTTCCTCTGGAACGGATTGTGTTGGAACAAATGTTTGTAGTTCCATATCTCCATAATTAGGCTTAGGCATGGCTTCTGCAACTTTGGGGTTCCTCTTAGCGGCCACTTTTCTCTTTTTCGAAATTTTCTTGGTAGCTATGCTTCTTCTCTTGGGGGCTCGCTTAGGCATTTGTTTCATTCTCAGAACCCTAATGGTTTTCCTAAGCTGTTCCACGAGTCTATGAAGCTTCATTCGTTTCCTGCGAAGCTTTTCAATCTCAATTACTTTCCTCCTCTTTTTTAATGGAACAACTGTTCCTTTATCTGAACCCGTTTGCTCAACAAGGTTTTGGTCCATATCGGCCATGCCTTCAGTTAGGTTCTCTTCTTGGTCTTCTGCTTGGGGTTCTTCTTCAACATTCATATTCCCTTGGCTAAATTCTTTGGGAATCATACCCCCGGTTTACTTTTCAATCCCCTGAGGGTTTTCAGGTTGAGATATTGCTTTGGTGTTCTCTTTTTCTTGTTCATGCCTTTCAGGGGAAGCAACCCTAGCTTCGCTAGGGTTTGCTATTTCATCTAGCATTTCTTTAGCTGTTTCTTTGTTGACCACAAAGTGCTCCTGCAACTGATTAATATCAATGTTAAGGTCCAAAGGGCTATGAGGCTGCACATAGTCACTCATATTGGCCAAAATTTGGGCCAATTGGTCTTCCTGTAAAGGGCTTACAATAGCATTTTCAGGAAGCTATGTTCCTTTTTTGTCACTGCTATGATTATCCTCATCCTCCTCACAGGTATGATAGATTCCTTATTCCTCATCCAAATATCGAATTTCTCCTTCAATTTCCCCTTCCTCAGTATTTCCTTCCTCTGCACTAGATGTTTTCTTACCACTGGTGTGGTGAATTATTTCTTCTTCATCCGAGTAGCGAATTTCTCCTTCCATTTCCTCTTCTTCATCAGTACGAGGACTTCCCCCCTCCAATTGTGGAGGCTATTCATCCTCTAAGCTGTGTAATTCCAGGGGCTGGCTACTGCTGCTCGGAAGTCCTTCCATCATCTCCCTACTTCGTTTTGAACGGAGGGACTATCTGTGAGTTGATGGCTCAGCTATTGAGCTAGCCATTCTCTTCCGTTTCGGGGCAGGTAAGGCTAACCCTCCATCAATGGAGAATATCAATTCTTCCTAGCTAGTTTGTTGCTAGGTGAGGCTATGACTTACTATTAATCAAATTAGGAAATGGCGGTTGACCACCATATCTGCATGCTGAGATTTTATTATAGTATGGGCGGTATCATGTAGTAGGGAATTTAAAAATTTAGGCAAATTTACAGTGCATTTCTATTTTAATACAACCAATAATTTAAGGTGGCGAGGTCTTACCACATCTTTCCTTCCATCGCACGTTATATAGGCCTGCACTATCTTGGCCAATTTAATCCATGGCTCTCCCAATGATGCTGGTTGAACTCCTTTGCCTTTGACAACCAATGTCTATCCATCATCTCGAAAAATCTTCATGGCTTCTCGAAGCCTGGCCTTCTTTTGAGTCCATATAGTTCCTTATCCTTGTATGCCAGAAACCTCTGCAATTATTTCATCGGATATAGCTATCTATCTTCCCCTGACCATGGAGAATCCTTCTTGCAAGTTCTGTAAAAATTCGGTGGCCACTGCTTCATGGGGTTGTTGCATCCTCATGAAATATCTAATCCATCCTAATATTTCCAAGATCACTCATGCAACATCAGAAACAACTAGTACCTGCAGCTCACTACGAATTGGTCATCGTCCCATCGTCTCTGCACACTGTTAGTTCTTCCCAAACACACAGTGATCGCAATAGAACATCACAACATGGTAAATTGGAATAATGTCGTTAAATTTTGTTATTCCCTAAAACGTAGGGATTTGGTTCGCATACAGGTAAAGAAATATCAGGATTTGATCTGCATGCAGACATCCATACCCACCCTGATGGATGACATGTCATCCTCGACCGTCAATTAAGAGAGGCAAGTGTGGCACAACAGTTGTACAGCAGGAAAAAGGAGGCATAACTATGATACATTCAATCAAAGTATAGAAATTACTGAAATCAATCCGTGTGATAAATCGTAAATAGATATAAAATCATTTTTAATGATTCAAATATAAGGAGAAGGGAAAACTTAAGATAAACATAAGTATAGATGTGTTTATTACCCACTTCAAACTAATATGATCAATTTATAATGATTTTCATGTATAATAGGTTCGAAATCAAAGGTTAAGGATTCATACTTTCATTTGACATTTAAATAGAGATATAGGAAAAAGGGTTTAATATGACTATTGATGTGTATAAATGTGACTCCAGTACCATCAGCAGAGATCTGTTGCCCACAGGTGTCCATAACCGTGACAGAGTTGCTTTCTCATCCTTGGAACCATTGTCCTTTATTTATGCTGAGGAAGTGCTTTGTTTAATGTCATAACGGAGGCCATTGTACTGGCTTGGTGACCAGATAAATCACAATGCCATTCACCAGGAAGAAGTGAAAAGTGGGCAGGTCAGCTCGTGATGAGACCTCCTGTTCCAAGGACTTCTTAATTTTTTCAATTGTCCATTGGACCATATCCTTGGTTTGGTGGCCATGATGGGAATGCCACTTCACTGACTTCCTTATGATCATGGTAGGCTGGTTCTTGATGAGACCCCCTATCCTCCATCTGCCAAATCATAAAATTATTAGTGAACTATGTAAATATTTTCTTTTTCATATAGCACTTTCCTAGTTATTCATAAAGGATGGCTCAGCACTCCTTAAGAGTAGGGATGGTGGAAGAAGTCTGAACATCTCAATAGAAAATAATATGCCCTTATTCCTACTCCCTAAATAAAAATCAAAGAAAGTTATAGCATATGGGAAAGAACCAATCATGATAAGGATAATCGATCAGATTAATTCAGTGGTAGTAAAACAACAAAATCATGTTATTAATTATGTCCTTTTTTCCTTTTTCTTATCATTACTAAATTTTTTTCTTAAAAATGACGATTTATTTTGATTTTCTGATTACAGTAAGCTTTAATTTGTATGATTGTATATGAATAATATGTTTTCCTTTATAAGAGTCATAAAAAATCCTCAAAAATGCTGATGTAAAGCAAAAAACAATCCACTCAAGAAGTGTTGTTCCTTTTAAAAAGAACAACAGAAAAAAATTTGCGGAACTGCTGTTCCTTCCGAAAGGAACATCAAACACAATCTGCGAAACTGATGTTCCTTTCGAAAGGAACAACAGAAGTGCTATTCCTTTAGAGAGGAACATCAAAACTCAAAATAAGCGAAATAAATAGAGTTTTTGAAAAAAAACTGAATTCCATGAAACAAACAACAAAAACTGAAAATAAACGAAATAAAGAGAGATCTGAAAAAAAAAAGAATTCATAAAACAAACAATCCAAATAAATGAACAAAATTTATGTACAAAATTTAAAAATAAATTATTTAATAAACTGGTGCCGAGGAGGAGTTATCCCCATGAGACAGAATTTCCATGGTAGAATCTTCCCATAATTGTTGGTAAAAGGATTCCCGGGTAAGCGGTTTATGATACAATCATACTTGATGACCGTTTACTTTGAAAGAATGCCTAGATCCATCAATCATGGGTAATGTAATAGTGCCACTATCATGCACTTTTTTTATTTCATAGGGTTCGAGCCATCGTGTCTAGAGTTTCCCTGGAAAATCCTGAAACCTAGAATCATATAGGAGTGCCCAGTCTCCTTCGTGGAAGATATTTTATTTGATAAGGGCGTCATGTCATTTCGCTCTTTGTTTTTGAATTAATGCTGTGTGCTGAAGAGCAGAGAGCCTAATTTCATCTAACTCATTAATTTGCTGCAGTATTTTTGCCTGGGCTTCATTTAGATCTAGACCCACCTTTTGAGCTGTTCTTAATGTCTAAATTTCAAATTATATTGGAAAGATGGGTTCTTTTCCAAATACCAATTGATATGGTGAATATCCCATAGCGGGTCTCCATGTTGTTCAGTATGCCCAATATGCTTCTGGCAATCTATAGGCCCAATCTCGTCTATGTGAGGCAACGGTTTTTGTTAATATAGATTCAATCACTTTGTTCCTGCTCTCTACTTGGCCATTGGCCTGTGGGTGGTATGGAGTTGTAATATTGTGCTGAATGTGGTAGTTTTGTAGTGTTTCAGCTATTTTATTACATACAAACTGTGGTCCTCCATCTGTGATTATGTCCCTTGAGAGGCCATATCGCACAAATATTTGGAAAAGAAACTGTATTACAGAGTCCTCTGTAGCTTTTGAAAGTGCCTCTACTTCGACCCACTTAGTAACATACTCGGTTGCAACTAGGATGTATGTTTTTTGGTTTGATGGGGGGCTAATAGGGCCAACAAAATCAAGCACCTAGCGTTCAAATGGTTCAATCACTATTTGAGGGTTCAAAGGCATTTCATCAGACTGCCCAGGGCGACCTACCCTTTGGAAGGTGTCATAGGCTTGCACAAAATTTTTAGCATCTTTAATGATGGTAGGAAAATAATAGCCTATTCGTAAAACCTTATGGGAAGTTCTATGATCTGCAAAATGCCCGTCACACTGCCCATCATGGCATGCTTTCAAAATATCAAATACCTCGTCCTCCCGGACACATCTTCTTATTTTCATATCTGCCCCTATGCGAAATAGGTAGCCCCTAATCCAAGAGAATCGGGTACTATGTTGTATTATTTGTTTTCGTTCATTAAGGGATAGATGTTTGGGAAATTTATCTATTGCCAAATAATTTTCTATATGAGCATACCATGGGGTTCTGACAGTAATAGCGAACAAATGTTCATCTGGGAAGTGGTTTTCAACTGCTTCTGTATCTGTTGGTTTTTTCATTCTTGATATAAATTCAGCTACAGGGTTCTCTTTCCCATGTCGATCTTTGATTGTAAAGTCAAATTCTTGCAATAAAATCAACCAACTTGTCACTCTTCCATTTGTAACAGGTTTATTTGCTAAAAAATTAATGGCAGAGTGATCAGTATATAATACTACAGGATACCCAGTTATATAATGTCTAAACTTATTTATAGCATGTACTACAACTAAAAATTCCTTCTCAGTCACAATATAATTTAATTCAGCAGGAGATAGATTTTTTCTAATGTAATAGATTGCATATGGCTTCTTGTCTTCCTCCTGCCCAAGTATTGCTCCAATTGCTGTGTCTGAGGCATCGGATGAAATTTGGAATGGAAAATTCCAATTTGGGCCCCTCAGCACCAGGGCTATTGAAACAAGATTTTTCAGATCATTGAAGGCATTGTCACATTTATCTGTCCCAATAAAATCAACATTTCCAGTTAGTGCATATAAAGGTGCAGCTATTCGAGAATAATGTTCTATAAATCTTCTATAGCAACCAGAAAATCCAAGAAAGCTATGTACCTTTGTTTGTGTGGTGGGTGTGGGTATTAACAAGATTATTTGAATTTTATCTGGGTCCACTTGAATTCCTGGTGCTGAAATATAATGCCCTAAGATAACTCCTTCGATCATCATCATATGACACTTTTCATGGCTTAAACAAAGCCTAGTGTAAATACATCTTTGCAACACCTTTTCCAAATTTTCTAATGTTGGCTCAAATTCATCCCTATAAGGTGTGAAGTCATCCATATATACTTTGAGACCTTCGTTTATTAATTCTGCAAAGATGCTGAGAATGGCCCTTTGGAATGTAGAAGGGGCATTGCATAGGCCAAAGGGTAAGACTTGGTAGGAAAATGTCCCCCATGGACAGGTAAAAGTAGTTTTGTCTTGGTCTTCAGGGGCAATCTGGATTTGATTGTACCTACTGAAGCCATTAAGGAAAGAAAAGAATTTATTTCCTGCCAATGTGTCTAATAACTGGTCAATGAAAGGAAGGGGAAATTGGTATTTCTGTGTTTCCTTGTTAAGTTCACGGTAATCTACACATATTATCCAATTTCCATTCTTTTTTGGTACCACTACTAATAGAGAGACCTACTTGCTATCAGATATTGGGTAGATGAAATTAACATCCAATAGATTTTGTAATTCATCTTTCACAATATCTTTAAGGTGAGGTTTTAGTTTTCTTTGGGGTTGGCGAATGGGTCTCGCATCTTTTTCAATGTAGATGTGGTGTGTACACAATTGAGGGTCAATTCCTTTCATATCGGGGTAATCCCATTCAAAGGCTACCTTGTATTTCCGCAATAATTGGACCAACTTCTCTTCTTGTTCAGCAGTCATATTTTTGTTAATGTTTATAGTTTTTCCCGGTTCAATTTCTAAAATCTTGCTATTGTACACAGAAGTAGTGGGTATTACTTGATCATGAATGTCTTTCAAAGGATCTTCTTCTCCTTTATTATCAAATGCTGCCTTGATCATGTGACATTGTAGATGGGATCTGATTTGTGGTTTATTAATAAAACTATTGATGATATCATCCTCTATTTGATCTTTGAAATCAAGAGCATTTTCTATAGTTAGAGGTGATATCATATTTTCTATAAGATATGATACAGGTTGTTTTATTGTTTTGATTATTGATAGAGTTGGCTGGGCTGGGGGATATAAAGCTAAATTCTTGACATGGTTTCACGTTGTTATTGTCATGATGCCTTGTCGGCATCCAATATAAGCATCTACAGTTTCCAACCAAGGTCTACCTAATATTAACGGGTGTCCTTCTAGCCGATTCTTTGGATTGATAACCAGGAAGTCAGTAGGGTATTCCTAGGAATCTACAGATACCATTACATCTTGTAGTGTACCCTCTGGTTTGACTACCGATCGCTCAGCCAATTCCAATAAGGTTGTTGTTCATTCTAGTGATGTAATGCCAAGTTTTTGATAGGTGGTGGTTGTTAGGATATTAATTTCTGCTCCCAAATCAACTAAGGCATTTGGAAACAATTTCCCATGGATTTGCACTGTCACTATGGGATTTCGCGGGTCTTCATATTTTACGGGTGTTTCCATTCTTGATAATAAGTCAGATAAAGTACCGACTATTTGGATAGTTGGATTGGTGGTTGTTCTCCTCTTTGGCTTTTTTATGCATAATTCCTTAATGGTTTTTGCATATATAGGAATATCTTGGATAGCTTGGAGGAGAGGGATTTTTATATACAAATTTTTTAATTCTCCCAGAAGATCAAAATTAGGATGTTCTAATGGGCATGGTATGATTAATCATTTTTGGAATGGTGGGGAGGAAGTTGCTACTAGTTGTTGATTTTTTTGTTGAACCTCTTTCTCTTTTTGTAATGTTTGTTCTACAGGTAATGGATCTTCAATATGAACATCATTATTTCTCTCTATTTCTACTATGCGTCCAAGCCTTAGTTGAAGGTCACTGCACTCCCTTAGTTTAGTTTCTAATTCTGGGGGTTCCATTATTTGGACAGACTGAACTGGCTTATTGTTTGGGTTTGTGTTGGGATAGGCTGGGAGTTGTGGTCTTAAGTTGGTCTGGGGGTTTTTATAGGGAGTTGGTAGTGTAGGTTGAGAGAGAGGGATTGTTCCAGCTGGTTAATTTGTAGGTCTTTGCCAGTTTGACTGCCAGGCCCAACTCTGGGAAGTAGAGGGGGACCATTGTGTTGGATAGTTACTATTTTTCCAAAACAGTGGGCAGAAAGGAAAACTAGGCCAATTGTTTTTATTTTTTTTATTTGGCCAAGATGTTGTAGGGAATGGCTGTTGTGACCAATTGGGGAAAGGTGGTTTATTTTTCCACATTCCACTATATTGTTGAGCATTATATTGAGGAGGCTGAAAAGAAGAAAATGGATCAGTTGGCATACCTGATTGTCCTGGCTACCATTTTCAGCGCTGATTAAGAAGACATACCACTTCTGATTCTTCTTCTACCTCCATATAAACTGCTTTTAGTCCAGGAAGCGAAGGACATCCTTCTATAGGGTGATATTTTGTGCAAATGGCTCAAACTTTTATTACATCCAACGGGCATTCTTTGTGGTTGTGTTTCTTCTTACATCTAGGACAGAATATCGCCAAATTTTGCTCTACTTCTTCTTGCTTTTGTTTGGCTTGCATGATGTCGAACTACGTTGTTAGATTCCCAAGTATATCTGTCTTAAAATCTTCTGGCAGATTTCCAATCTCTACATCAGTCACACCTTCATTAGAGGTCTTATTGTCTCTTGTAATCATATCATGTTCTGCTAATTTTAGCCTCGTGTTGCCCTTCGAACTCCTGATACACAAATCAATGATGTTAGGATAACTTTCTCAATATATATCACCTTTTCCCATAATATTCAATGTTTCAACCCATTGATATTTAATTCCCCTAATTAATGTAGTTTTCAACACATTATTAGGTAAGGGTAAGGATGCATAAGGGGATCTCTGAAGATTGTATTGAAACCATTCCACATATTCTTCCAAGGTTTCATTTAGTTTTTCTGTCATTTGGAATATTTCATCTTTTAGTTCCCGAGACCTACAATAATCTTGATAATTCCTTAAAAATGGAACTTTCATCTGATCCCAATCAATTATGACACCCCCACCTAATCCCATAAACCATCGTAAGGCTGCCCCTTTTAATGTAGAAGGGAATAGTTTTAGTTTTTGGGGATTGGTGGTATAATCATATCCCCTACATAACACATCAAATTCAAACAAAAATGCATCTGGATCTTCTGATGTTAAGCCATGAAATGTGGGAATATGTTGAAGGGGAATGGCCTTCATAGGTGCATTGACTGCAATATCTACTATAGGATATTGCAGTGTAGAGGTTTGCTAGGGTGTCTGCTGGTTCTGATTTTGGTTCTGGGCCATTTGGTCAAAAATGTGCCAATATCCTTCTAGGATCTCCAAGGAATTTGTAGGCTGACTAGCAGGAGCAGAAATGGCTTTGACAACACTTCCCTTATCTGGAACAATGAGTATTCCTTGTGGACCTACTGTTTGAGGTGATTCAGGACCTTGGTTTTGAATAAGTTTAACAACACTTCCCTCATCTGGACTGCTTACTGGTTGGGCTATTTCAATAGGAGATGTTGGGTCTCATGTTTCTCCTGTTTCCCCTTCTCGTTCTTGGAGATTACTAGAGTTCCCTTCTTGAGGGGAAATTATGCAAGGATTCTCAATTTCTTGGGAATATTGCTCAATTTCCTCTGTTTGATTGTGTATCTCAGTAAAGGATTTAGATGGTGACTTTGTAGCCTGAAGGGAAGTAGTAGATTGTCTAGAGATAGCTTTCCTAAATCCTACTGATGGTTGAGATTCAGTTCTTTTAAGGATTTCGTAAATAAAAGTTGTCCGCCCAAGGGTCACCGGTCCCTTAGGTTTTTCAATTTTATGAGGAATTTTATTTTGCTTAGTTGGTCTATTCATTCAAGAAAACAAGCCTTCATTCCTACCTAAAGAAAGAAGCTTACCTACTTCTGCTGTGAATCGGGCTATGAGCAAGTGTGTTTCTTGCCCAGTGCGCAGGTTCTTACATTCCGTCTTCAATACCCAATTCTTCACAAGCAGAAGAAGATCAGCTGTGCATCACTCCTTTAAAATGGCTTACGCTCTCCCTGGCAACGACGCCAAAATGTTGAGTCATAAAAAGGTATCTTTTGAACACCTAATTAGCCTACATTAATAATCAATCCAGGAGTGACTTTTTATTTCAAGAGTGTACTCTTTCTGAGGCTGCAATTAACTAAGAGTAATGCTATGAAGAAGTGGTACAAAATTTTGAATACAAGAGTAAACAGATGCTTGTAAAGAAATCTAATTACAGTAACATAAATGGAAATGCTTTGAAATCTTAACTACATAAATCTGCAAACCATCGACCAGGGATACAGTAGCAGTAACTCTTTCCCTTAGAAATCGATGCAACTGAAATCACACTGAGGTAAGATAACCAATTTGGGAACTTGGAAGCAGTAACCAGTGTCCTCTATAGTTGGTGGTCTTGCTCTCAAAGCAATAGAAATGAAATCGAACTCAAACTACTTGCTGATAAAAATAATTGAAAGGAAATTCAAAGGCTAGAAAGGAACAACAACTCGTAATTCCTATGCATTCACAGCAACTGTAACCAATCTATCTGCTAGTATGAAGTTATGAATCTAAAATGAAAAATAAATAGAAATGGAACAACAACATAAATTGAACAAAAATTATAATTTTAACGCAATCAAGAAACTACTCTCCATACTCCAAACTTGTCGACAACCAATACTACACAACAGTTAATTATAACAAATCACAAACCAATAGAACAAAAACTAGAATTGAATATAGAACAACAAAGCTTTATAACAATAGCAAGGTAAATAAATAGTGAATGCACTTCTTGCAAATGATAAAATAGAAATGCAATTCGTTAATGATCACAATGAATCTGTATTCAATCCAACAGCAGTTAATCAACTCTGCAATTGTAATAAATTTTAAACATAACTTCACATAACAATATGCAAATATTGAAAATAGAAACAGCAAGGTAATTCCACCAGATTTGGGCCCTTAGCGCGAGTGAAATATTGCTAGGCTACTTCAGAACTTAAGAGATGAAACGAAACACGTCTTTGATATTAATCGAACATAAAGTATTACAAATATTGTTCTCTTAAAACTGAGAGTCAATAAACACAATATTACAGAGGAAATGTTTGAATATGAGAAATTTTGACCCCCTGATCACTAAAGGACGTTTCTTTATATATCAGACCCTGATGGACAAGACGAGGAGTAAGATGAGTTTGAACAACGATCCCTCAGGATCGAAGGATCCTAAGGGATTCGCTTCCCTTCATTTAGTTATCATCTTGGTTTACTTTGAACGAAGCCGAGCTGTCCCTTGCCTTTTCTTGGCAATGCATTTAGATTTCCTTGTCTTTGGCTGGATGTGGTTTAACGCTGATGGAGCAGCAGTTGCATTAGTCTCAGCCTCATCTTTGGTACAACTTTTCACTTCGTCTAGTTCCTGTTTTATCAACAAAAAATCAATCTTTAGTCATCTTTTTACAATAAACATAAACCTTTCCAATTCTACCACAGTTCTTATAATAAATTACCTTCCTAAGGTAAAAAGGAGTATGTTTATAGTAAAAGAATGAGAAAATACACAATTATTTGATACCTTTTTCACTGCCCAACACTACCATATGAGGCTTTTGATTTAATTTTCCCTTAATTAAATTAAAAGAAAAATTGTAATTTCATCTCATGAAAACTTGTATTAGTTAAATGAGTCAAAAATAATTAGTTATCTTAGGAAATTAAAGTTAGGGGTCAGAGAGGAGGCATGTATATTTCTTCCATGATTTTAGGGGTCGAATTATAGTTATTTGTGAATTATAATTAGCTAACTCAAGTAATTGAGTTAAAATTAGTTAAAATAGTTCTAACTAAGAGATGAGCTAGTGAGAGGTCTAGTGAATTAAATTTGATTTAATTCACAAGTGTTGATCAATTATTTAACTGATAATTCACTATAAATAGTTGTTGCATGTAAGTTCTAAGGAAGACCCATTTTAGATTGAGGTTAAATGGAAGATATTTATATGTTGTATTATTAGAAAATTGTATAGGACAAACATGAGGTCATCAGGAAGGCGTTGAAGGATTTCATAATAATTAATTGGGATTTTCCTAATTAATAGGGGCTCAATCAATCCAAGAATGTGTAAGGAATTCAAGCTAGCCTATGCAAGGAAAAAGTTAAATATTGGATCCAAATTTCTTAGATCATAAGCCAGATTTGTGCAAGATAAGAGTGAGATAGTCAGGAGAGCGAAAATGTTTCTCAATGTGAGGAATAAAATTTTATTGTTCTATGATCTTTAATTTATGAAATATAGATACAGAGGGGTTTTGAACATTTTTTTTCCCCAAATACATCTTGTGTTTTGAGATTGATTATTTCTTTCTCTTACTTTTTATGTGATTATGCGACCGTGTTTTGTTTCTGCAAATTGTAGGAAGGATTCAGTATCTTGTTTTATTACATTACAAGATCATATTGAATCCCATTAGTATTTTTTTACATGGATGAGTTAATTAATAATGTTTTGATGATGGAAATGTTGCTAAAAATAGAGTGCATAAACTGTAAATAATAGTGAAAATGAATAATAAATTCAAGAAATTCAAGGACAAAAACACCCACCCAGGAAGGCAATCAATAAGCAAGAAAAATGATGGTAAACAAATCAAATTAGAGACAAAAAGTCACCAAAATATCTATTTTATAAGGGAATGGGGAAAAATTATGTTGAAATTGGTGCAAAAAACCAGCAAAGACAAAGGTGAAAATGCTAAAAAAAATATAGGAAAGAAGCTACAAAAGAAAGGATACACGAGGCGATCCTGTGGGGGGGGGGGGGAACACAATATTATAAAGGGAATAAAGTGTTGTAAAAACATATCTAAAATGACTACAAAACAATAGAAAAAACACTGAAAACAATGGCTAAAAGGTTGCACATTAAACTCCTGAATTGAACAATTCTCTTCCTAAATGATGGAGGTGAACTATGAATCCTAGGGGATTTTTAATTCTTCAATGAAAAAATACTAAGTGTATATAAGCCTATATATGACTCAAGAAAGAGCATAAATCCTTCCTCGCACACACAAAACAATATCGATAAAATCTGCGAAAGCTAAAAAATTTTCGGAAAAATTTCCAAACCTAGAAACTGACCTGGAAAGTGTGATTGGACGTAGAATTTGGGCTGAAAAATGCATTTGGGGCAGAGAAAAGGGGCCAAAAAGTGTGCTCTATTCTCTCTTCTTCTACTCGTTATATCTTCTCGAGATTGTGTAATCTTTTGCTCCGCTGGTATCTGCTACCTATGGAAAGATGCAAAAAAACCAATAGAAACAAATAGTTTTCCATAAAATATAAGATAGCTAAAAATATAAATTGAGAGGAATAAAAATTATGAAGAAGCAATGAAAATAGCTAAAACAATAGTCACCAAGTTTCTGAATCACTACACTAGTGGAGTTTCTATTTGCTGACAACTAAAGTGCGAAAGACCCAATGGAGTCACCATTTATTACAGTACATTTCTTCTATAGCGAAAATCCCCTACTTAAGTTATATATGACTTATAACCCTAACACCAAAATATGGCTTCTTCTATGCTTTAGATTTTCAAAAAAACATGAATAAAACCATGCAAAACAATATATATTGCAAATAGAAACATATAATAACCTAAAATATAATTGTAACCTAATGGAGGACTTGAAAAAATGATAATTTTATTAATAAATACACCATTTGAGGAGAAATTACAAAATGGGTCTGCAATTCCCCCTCTGTGGAATGGGTCCTTTGTCGTCCTTGTGCTTCAACAACATGCTTCTCTCTCTCAATTTGCAATGGGCAAAAAAAAAAAAAAAAGGTGCTTGAACTCAAGTTCGAGCTGAAATGCTATGAAGCGATAACGTTGCTGATGAAAATGGTCATGGTGAAGAATGAAGATAAAACCCTCTATTTATAACAAAATATTGGAATAAATTGAGAATTAAAAAATAATAAAATATTATTGACTAAATCAAAATCTAACAATTGTGATTATTTTATTGTATTTTTTGAGAGGGAAAAGATATTGAAAATGGTTAAATATTTTCATTTAGAAAGTGGTTGAACTAATTAACAAATAAAATGATTTATTAATCACTTTGTGAGAATTAAGAATGAAACAATTATTAAATAATTGTTTAATAATGATCTCATAAGGAAAATATGGGATAAATAACGAATAATAAATAAATAATGGTTTGTTTAACTACTCCAAGGTGATTAAGTCAAAAGTTATAAGAAATAATTATCAAATAATGATCTAATAATTATTTATAGAGAATATTAAATAAATAATGATTTATTCAATTATTAGCATTGGGTTTTTTGGATTTTAATGAGAAATAATTTAGAAAAATTAGTTTACTATATTATTTCCTATGGTGAAAGTGGGTTTTACGATAGGAAAATTAATCCTACATGGTGTACTTCGATCCACCTAGTAAGAAAAGGCTAGGTGAACATTTTTGGATTATAACAAACCTTTCAAGAGAATTCTAGATGAAGGACATGGGCTTGATGCATTACTTCCTTGGAGTTCAAGTATGGTAGAGTGATGGTGAGTCATTTGTGAGTTAGGGGAATTATTCCTCTGAAATAATTCAGAAATTTGACATGGAGAATTGCACGCCTATGGACACACCTCTAGCTACAAACTAGAGGAAGGAGATCACCTCTTCAGGAGAGGCAGTAGATACTACTATCTACAGACAACTTGTGGGATCCTTGATGTATCTAGTGAATACAAGGCTTAATATATCCTATGCGGTTAATTAGATGAGTCAAGCCATGGTTACTCACCTACCAAGCTGTATTGGAAGGAATCAAATAATGTTTTGAGGTACCTCAGAGGCACAAATGAGTATGGGTTATGGTAGAGGAGGATATAGGGAGTGAATCTCCAAGGCTTCACTGATGCATATTAGGCATGGAGTCCATTATATAGGAAACGTACTTCAGGTGCTATCTTCAGTGTTGGTTCTGAAACTATTTCTTGGTATAGCAGGAAACAAAGGTCTTTGGCACTCATCTCAACATATGCTGAATACATTGCCGCAATTCAAGCAACACATGAGACCATATGGATGAGGAAAATAATTATGGGTGTTTTCAGCCAAGATATGGATCCGACAATGATTTATTGTGATAATTATATTTGAATCAAACTATTTGAGAATCTAGTATTTCATGACAAGTTCAAGCACATTGATATAATGTACCATCACTTGCAGGATTGTGTGAAGAGGAGAATTATGATTCTACATTACATTCCAACTGAGGATTAGGATGAAGATATCTTGAAAAAGGAATTTTCAAGAGGAAAATTTGAATTCCACATGTACATGATAGGGGTGGTGCAAAATCCATTTCTTGCTAAGAGGGAGTGTTAGAAATTGTAGCAAGAAAGGCTAAATTTGACTTATGCCTTAGTAAAATTTAGTAATTTGATTTTTCACATCAGGAGGATGACTTGGATTTTAGTTAACTTGTGTGACATGGATTTTTCTACTATTTTACTCAGTAAATTCGATTTATAGGATATAAAAGAGCTTTTCATGTAGTGATTGCTAAAATTTAGCAATTTGGTTCAAATTTTTTTAGTCTGACTCAGTTAACTAAGCTCAAGTAACTAATTTAGCCAATTTAAGGTCATTTGAGAAGTAGAATTGTTGTTAAAATAAGCGATATCTCAGTCAAACTATTAAATCATACAAAAATATCTCATACATGCATGGAATTCCAATTTCCTATCTGGAATGGAGGAAAAGGCAAATTGTAATTATCAATTGTATACTAGTTGAGTGTACATGCTTGGAAATTAAGCAAGCTAATGATTCCTTGGGAATTGTGAAAGAAAAGAGGAGTAAATTCCTATATTTTAGGAGCTAATTTCCTCAAGTATTTTTAAAGGAAATAAGAGCAATGTAGGGCCTTTAATTGGCTAAGTATTGTCAGAGAAAGATAGTCAATTGGAGAACAAGTTTACAATGCAGGGTTTTCTTCAGGATTGAAGCAAGACATTGTAATAGTTTCTCATTCTCATTTGATTAATGAAAAGGAATGTTGATGATTTTCTCAGTTGGGTTACCCTGTAAATCACTATGTTATTATGGTATTTTAATTTTTTCATGTCATTGCTTGTGTTTTTAAATTTTGATTTTCGTTCCATGGAATAGTAGAGGAAATTTGTAATATCTTGATTTCAGCTGGATTTCATCAGTGGTAGAAAATTTCTATTAATTTATATAGTTGAAGGTGAAAAAATTAATTGCAATGTCTTCTAAGGGGTTTTTCCTCCCAATCCCTTATTTAGTGAAACCTTCTTTATCCTCATTTGCATAGGAACTTCCCTATCAGGGAATTCTTCAGATATATTTTTCTCATACATCTCTATCTTAGGCATATCTATTTCAAGTTCCTTTGTTTCAGGTTCCTCTCTTTCAAGTAATTATTCTTCAATAAGGCATCCATACTAAACACTTTTGTACTATCCACTATATATTTCCACCATTTCTTTAGTGTAAACATTCTTCACATAGCACCTAATTCGAAGAGCCCTCCAATGAGGCCTAGGAGTTGGCATTATCCTTTCTTCTAGCATTGTTTCAACACTTTACTCATGTGATTTAGCTTCACTCTCACTACAAGGAAAATACCTTGTAGTGGAGGTTATAATGAAGGTTTCTAGTGTTAAATTAGCAATAATTGTCAAAAAAAAATTCTCTAAAACATCCATTTGGGATAGCAGAGGTTTTAAAGGAACTTTATTACAAATAAAAAAATATGGGTGGCTAGAGGTTCTAACAGATGTTTTTCTTCCACTGGGCTTAATTTAACAAGTAGCATCGGTGCGCTACATACATAAAAGAATTGGGAAACATACATCAATAAAAGCACTGAGGAATTGAATGAAAAGAAGACCGATGGGTAATATATATTGTACCAGTTCTACGAGATAAAAAATCTCTAGGGCATTCTGAGGAATCACACTGGGGCATTCTTCTAAGGAATCACACCGGGGCATGTAAAAAATAACTGTTGTGTCAATGTTTTTTCTTAAACTTGCAATGTTGATGCGTAGCATTAGTACAAAAGCTCTGGTGCACTAGTTATACAAAAGGACTGGTGTTGTTAGTTTTCATGAAGTACCAAGCTGGAAATAATACTTTATAGGACTGGGGAGTTAGTTATATGAAAGCACTGGTGCATTAATAATGACAATTAATTGAGGCGTTAATCTCAAATAGGTCCAGTGATTCAAGTGATAAACACGTGATGCTATCTTTTTCTTAAAGGGCCCCAAGAATGCAAAAATATTCCCTCACGATGCTTTTATATAGCACAATGCACTCGCGATTTTTTATGTTACAGACACCAATTTTTTTAATGATATTTTCTCTTTTATGGAAATATAGACTTGTGACATTGTAATTATTGTAATTTTTAAAATCCGTTGTTCATCAAAAAATCTACATATAACTTATAAAAATATTCATATAAATTAAAATTTGATTAATGCATTTGTATATGATGTTTAGATTAATTTTTTATATTATCATAATTCACATCTTTTCATTATAATATTTAATCAATGGTGTAACATTTCACAATGGAATTAGATAACACATATAGTAAATTATAATGTATTTTATTATATATCAATAAGAGGCTCTTTTTCATACAGAATGGGAGTCTTTCAATTAGGGCACCATGTCCATTACATTAAATAAAATGTCTGATTTTCACAAATAAATATTCCAAAAATACAACAGGTTTCATATCTGAATCGATCATCATTCTTCATTGGAATTGTTGTCTCTTCTCGAGCTACTTCAATGACTTGGGTTATTTGGAGGAATGTTTTGTTGATTGCATCAATTTTTTTTGTCTTCTTGATGTTGAAATTCCATTTGCAAACATAAAAATAAATTGTAATGAGTGTATCTACATTGGCAAGAATAATGAAAATTGAAATAAATAATATATGTCAATTAAAATTTAAAAGCAATGTACCTTAGCAAGAAGTGACTCATAAAATGTGAACATGGTTTCAAAACCAAGTCTCATGCCTTATCAACAAGTCTTCTACTGGCGTAGTTCCATTCTTTGTTTCCCACATGTTTTAAACCCCATTATAGATCATAGATTTAATATAAATGATTTTTTTTACTCTATTAGTTATAAAATCCGAGAAGTAAAACAACATACATACTTACGAATTCCACAATTAATTTTTGATATGCCAACATATACTCACAACCCTTATTTAACCCAATGGAAATCAATTCTTTCGATGGTTCTTCATTGTATGTTAGCACCTATTTGAAGACATTCAAGGATGTTTTCTATAAAACAACTTAAAATGTACAAAAATGAAACCTTGAAATCAACCCTTTTCTTCCTTTTCTTCCTCTTTTATGTGTTTAATGAGTTCCATATTATTTTATTTTCTGCAAGAAAATACTTTAAAATTACTTTTTAATGTTAAATTATTTTTTTAAATGCAGAAATCAACCATGATTACATACATTTGAAGCACATTGTTGTTGATATGGATCCTCCCATGATGCAATTATGTCCATTTCTTTGACCATATCCTTATACACTTTTTTGGAGGTTCGTACTAACATGTTTCAAATATCAGCGCGTTGACCATTTGAGATTTTCATAATCTTCCTTAAAAAAGTAAAAAACTATTTTTATATTTATTTATGAAAAGTAATTATAACAAAATTGATATTAATAAATTAATGGTTTGAAGCAATATATACATCTAATTATAGAAAATCATTTTATATTATTAGGAATATTACCTTCTGAATTATTTTTTTTGTTGTTGTTGTAATTATTTTCTATTACAAGGTTGACATGTCTCACTGACCTTTTCTCTTGAAATGCTTCTATCTATTAGATATAAATTGGTTGTTAGAATCATTGGATTGATTTTTGTATCGTAAGTGGAAAGTACATATATACGTTCGTTCCAATAGATCCCTCATAGTTCTATAAAATATCCCCCGTTTTAATTAACCTCTAGTACAACTCCATATGATCTAAGGTCCAATTCATTGTCATTTACTTGTTCTATAATTTTTATCTTGTTAGAAGGACATTGATCTTTTCTTCGTTGTTGCTCCATGTAGATCATTAAACATATATGAATTAATAAATTCTTTGAAACATGTTATCTAATATTCTTAAGTATATTATTAATGAAAATTAAGATAAAAACCCCATATTGAATAGTATATTTTCATTCACCTAATTCATCATTCTGCAATTTTTCTATCATAATTTTACGCTCTTGTGCACTTACATTAGAAATTTTCTTGTCGTTCTTGTTCATTTTGCACCTCTACATGATACACACCAACCAATACTTAGTATTTAAAGAAGCATATAGCTCAAACATATTAATGTTTTAAAGAATTTACAAATAAGTTTCTTTCTCTATGTTTTTTGATGTGCTACCACTGTGTTGATCAATATTTTTGTTACTTGAGACTTTCTCGGACAATTTTTTATCAATATAAAACTTGTAGCAATAAACATAAAAGCCATTAAGTATATTTTACAAATAAATAAAATAGTTTTTAGCCAAAAAAACTCTTGTAATTGGTGTGTTTGTCTAATTAAATGCATTGGTACATTTAGACCATTAAATGTATCGACCGTTTAATTATTCATGTGCACCATCATGTAAAATTAATTTTAAATTATTACAGTGAAATTCATAAGGATAAACACACTGAAATTATTTAACGTATTATTTTAAAGAGTCGTTCCGGTGCATTATATTACACCGGAAGCAATGAATAATGGTCTAGAAAGAATAGAGGGTGTTCTAATATGTCAGTGCATTGTATTACACATGGAGCACTAGGGTGTCATATTACATAGGGTCCACCGCAGAACATATAGTCATTTAAAAAAAAAACAGAGATGACCTATATGGTTTGGATCTAATTCAATAATTGATTCCCCTAATTTACGTGTCAAATTCCCTACATATAGTAAGCACATAAACCCATTAAATCTAAAATTCCTAAATTGAAAATCCTTAATTGGGAAGTGGTAGAGGAAGTTAAACCCTAAGGTGAAATTTTGTAGGAAGAAGCAAGGGCTTAATGTAAATATTGAATTTTTTTTTTTGTCTAAATTTTAATTAAATTGAAATATGAAAGTAAATTTTAAAAATTTTTACTAGTAAAATCTATAGTAAATTTTTTATTATACAAGGTTTTTAATTTTTAATTTTTAATTTTTTTAATCTAAATTGTGAATATATCTACAAAAATTGTAAAATATTTTAACAATAAAATTCAAGATTTTTGTTATCTAGGGTTTTGAGTGAATCACCATACCTTTCAAATTCTGATCTTTCGGTGGATCGAATGTATTTTGTAGCTCTATAGTGCTCTCATTATGTCTCTCTTGCAAATCACTCACTTGAAATTTTCCGTAAAATAATGAAATGCTGAATAATTTTTTGCTATTTAAAAAAAATTATGAAATTAGATTTCGAAAAATAAATTGTCACTCATTTTCTTTTCTTTTTTGAAAAAGAGAAAATAATTCAATTTTTTTTTTTCAATTTCTCTACACATCAGTGTGTTCGTTAGTCAAGAACACTCGTATGTTTATAAAAAAAGTGCACTGACATTGTCGGGGCGGAATTTTTTTTCAACGGAATGACATGATACCTTTTTTTATTTATTAAATCCCGAAATGGTGCGATTAATTTTTTTAACACAACAATTCAATTTCTATTTAAAAGTATCAGTGCTCTAATTATTATAAGAGCACCAAATTGGTTGAATTACTTTTTATTTTTTAAAATAGGGAGGCATGTGCATAACAATGTTGTTTTTTTTTAAAATGAATCAGTGCGTTTTTCTTGAACAACACTGATATGATAACTTTTTTTTTGAATGACGAAATACGTCGCATATATTATTTGAACACCCTCACGCTACTATGGTTTTAAACGAATTGGTGCACTTTTTTTTGATAAGTGCACCAACTTGATTTAAAAATTATATGAAATTTTAATTTCACATGAAATGGAATATTAATATAAAATTATCCTTTAGAATGCATCCACATGAATTAGAGTAGTTCATAGTATACAATTTCCACTTAAAGTTACCTTATTCTTGAGAAATGTTCTAAAAAATCTATTAAATTCAGATTTTGGCTATATGGTTGTCAAAATAAATTTTGGATATGCACACAAATTTTTCTTCCTGATTTTTCTTAAATGAAGGGAAAAAATCTCGATAATATCTGAAAATGGCCAATTCTTTAAATTCCATCTCATTCCATATTGTTAATCAAATTACTTCACGAAGCTCTCTCTTTCCATCTCCAGTAAGTTCATATAATTTAAAAGAAAATATCCCAATGCCATGCCCTAACAGTTATGTTGTTGATCAAGTCAGAGAGAAATACAGTGCATCTGATTGTTACCCGCATGCTAAAGAGGGTGCACTAAACATACAAATTAGGTGTAGCAACTCGGTAATTATGGTCTCTTTCACTACAGTTTTAACTTCATACTGCACCTTCAAATTGTAACACACACACACACACACACATAATTATGTTTGGGCTATTAGACACATGACACCATGATATTTTCACTTTTTTATTGGTAGATTTGTTCCCATCTATGTGGGCATATCGACATCATTTTCAAAAAGAGGATGTCGATGATGGATGCATGAAAGAAGAATGTGGAGTGGAAGTTGAGTTTAACCAATATAGTTGTACTAGCCACCATGATCACAACTTATTGCAGTGGACATTAGGTTACATTGGAAAGTTACAAGAGATCATTAAAGTGGACTTATAATAATTCCAATGTGTTATTTTTAGGTGCAAGCGGTGAGACACCTTGATTGGAATAATGTAAAGGAAGATCATGAGAGTGGGATGCTATTTATTAACTCTAGAAAGATGTGGCATAAAGATATGGAGCCTTGTGTTTTCCAAAACACTGCAACTAGGTGTTTTTTTACGCAAATGTGTTGCATAGGGATTGGTGGTTCGAGTTACGACACAAACCTAAATCAAAACATATTTTTGAGAACAACAATGTTATCATTCTAAGCGAGGAAGATAATTAGGGTGATGACAATGGAGAGTGATATGTAGTTGTTATTTCATCATTTATACTATTGTTGTATGTTTTTATTATCGTTTTTCACTAATTATATTATTTTTTTATTCATCTTGTTGACATTTTATAATATAATAGGTGAGATTCACAAATGTTTTTACATGTTTTTTTTGCAGTTGAGATATTTTTACAATACTTAAAACTAAGTATTTCCAATTGTGTAAATTATCTATGATAATAAGCATTCAAGGCCACAACCCTTGCCAAATAGGAACATATCAAGTGCACAAAATTTGTGTTTTTTGATTAGGAGGAATTGGTTTGATTTTCAAATAGACTCGGTGATGCATTTTTTGTCTCCTATTTAGATTATGTGAAATAAATATTTATTTTCTATACATTTATAACTAAATTATTTAAAGTAGACATGTATTTATCATTGTGGACATGATGTAATATTAGCTACGAGAAATTTAAAAAACATGAATTTTAGTGACTATCTCCTGATAAGTATGTGGAAAAAATAATATTTTATGAGTTGCTCATTAAGAAATAATCAAATATATTTGTTGTCAAAAGTTTAAATCTAATTTATTATCGATTTTTTTATTATTTAACTCATATTTATTATTAAAAAGAGTTAAATTTAAACCAATACCAATAAAAAATAAAGAACCAAAATAACATCAAATTGTTATATCTTAATTACTAGAATAAAATTCACTTGCCTCTTTAAGAGAGAAATTCCAATAGAGGAAATATCTACAAGTAACTTCACATGAAGCCTTATCATGTTACATTGCTTTATCCTCATATTTAAAGAGATCATTTCTAATTTAAATTGGTAAGACTTGCAATAAATATTAAATTGAAATTGCTTGAAAAACTCATAACTTTAGCAATAAATTAAATTTTATTAATATATTATTTTTTAAGTTATATTAAATCGAAATTAATTGCAACCAGATATGCTCTACAATTCAACACGGTAGAGATGCTATCATGTAACATTAAATTTAAAAATAGTAGAATAATGATTTTAATTAAGAAATTGAAAAAAGTAACAACAAAAGAAATTAATGTGGGCCATAATTACAATACTTCAATTTACACCTTAATTTTATATAGCTTTATATAGAGATATAAAGTAACCGAAGGTAAAGAAAAAAAATTATTACGAGGAAGAAATGTAATGAATAAAAAAATATAATTTACTTTTTACCATAAGAAATAAATATATATATTTTTTAACATGCCAAGAAATAATTTTATTGATATTACATTATTTGTAATTCATTCTATGTTCCATTTACATGTGATATATATATATATATATATAACAAAAAAATATTTTACTCACAATCATAAGTAAAATATATCAATGTCCATATTAAATAACATAAATTTATAGATATAGACAAAAGTAAAACAATTAAAATAATGATTTTAATTAATAAATTAAAAAAAGTAACAACAAAAGAAATTAATGTTGGCCATAATTACAATACTTCAATTTACATCTTAATTTTATATACCTTTATATAGAGATAAAAAGTAACCGAAGGTAAAGGAAAAAAATTTATTATGAGGAAGAAATGTAATGAGTAAAAAAATATAATTTACTTTTTACTATAAGGAAGAAATATATTTTTTTTAAATGACAAGAAATAATATTATGGATATTACATTATGTGTAATGCATTCTACATTCCATTTACATGTGAGATAGATATATATATATATATATATATATATATATATATATATATATATATATATATATATATATATATATATATATATATATATATATATATATATATATATATAACAACAAATATTTTACTCAAAACCATAAGTAAAATATATCAATGTCCATATTTAATAACATAAATTTATATATACTTTATATAGAGAAAAGTAAAATAATTTAAATTGAAAATTTTCTTATATTTCAATTTAGTAGAAAGATTGAAAGAATTATTATTCCATTAATAGTTTCTTTCTAATTCAATGTATGAGGGATATTTGTAAATTTTTAAATGTTTAATATGGATTTGATATGTAATAACAAAATATTACATACAAAAAATATTACGAGGAAGAAATGTAATGAGTAAAAAAATATTTTCACTTTTTACTATAAGGAAAAAATGTATTTTTCTCACATGACAAGAAATAATATTATTGATATTACATCATGTACAATTCATTCTATGTTCCATTTACATGTGATATTTAAAACAATAATAAAAATAATTAAATGTATAAGTACAAGAAAATATTATGAGGGGACATATTTTAATATTTTAATGCAGAGAATATAAATTATAAATAAAATATTTAAATTTCAACTACATATATATTATACCAACGTAAATCCATATCATCATATTATATCACCCTATTTTTATAATCATATTTTCAACCATACTAAACTTTGTAATTTTTAAAAATATATTTGTATTTTTTTTTGAGGTAAGTCATTTTGGATGCAATTTCATATATAAAAGTTTGATATAAGTTCACCAATACATAAACTATAATAAATATTATTTCATAAAAATAAAAAACATGATGATAACCATATAATAATCATAAACATAATCAAATATACACATTTCAATTCACTACAATCATCTAATTATATACACCTCTAGCGCGTGCACACACACACACACACACACACACACACACATATGGTGCATTTTCTTTGTTCATGCTTATGTACTTAATTTATATGTTGGTGTTGATGTGTATATTGTTATTTCATGTTAGATGTGTTCATTTAATGTTCTTCCAGATAGATGTGTATGCGATAGAATTTATTTGACATGATATTTATATTATTCTGAGGATGTGTGTGGTGATGATTTTAGATTAGAATGTTTGTGTTTTTTCAAAAGTGATTATGATGATGATACCCTATTATATTATTAGATTTATGTGCTAATTAATGACATTTATTTTTGCTAGAGATATATATAATTAGAACATGGTAGTGAATTCAAATGAGTGAATCACCATACCTTTCAACGTCTGATCTTTCGATGGATCGAATGTATTTTGCGGCTCTATAGTGCTCTCATTATGTCTCTCTTGCAAATCACTCACTTGAAATTTTGCGTAAAATAATGAAATGCTGAATAAATTTTTACTATTTAAAAAAATTTATGAAATTAGATTTTGAAAAATAAATTGTCGCTCATTTTTATTTTTTTTTGAAAAAGAGAGAATAATTCAATTTTTTTTTTCAATTCCTCTACACATCAGTGTGTTCGTTAGTCAAGCACACTGGTATGTTTATAAAAAAAGTGCACTGACATTGCCGAGGAAGAATTTTTTTTCAACGCAATGACATGATACATTTTTTTTATTTATTAAATCCCGAAATGGTGCGATTAATTTTTTTCACACAATGGTTCAATTTCTATTTAAAAGAATGAATGCTCTAATTATTATAATATCACCGATTTGGTTGAATTCCTTTTTATTTTTTAAAATAGGGAAACATGTGCATAACAATATTGTTTTCTTTTAAATGAATCAGTGTGTTTTTATTGAAGAGCACTTTTATGATAACTTTTTTTTTGAATGACGAAAGACGTCACATGTATTATTTGAATGCCCTCACGCTGCTATGGTTTTAAACGAATCAGTACACTTTGTTTTGATAAGTGCATCGACTTGATTTAAAAATTATATGAAATTTTAATTTCACATGAAATGGAATATTAATATAAAATTATCCTTTAGAATGCATCCACATGAATTAGAGTAGTTCATAGTATACATTTTCGGCTTAAAGTTACCTTATTCTTGAAAAATGGTCTAAAAAATCTATTAAAATTCAGATTTTGGCTATATGGTTGTCAAAATAAATTTTGGATATGCACACAAATTTTTGTTCCTGATTTTTCTTAAATGAAGGGAAAAAATCTCAATAATATATGAAAATGACCAATTCTTTAAATTCCATCTCATTCCATATTGTTGATCAAATTAATTCACGAAGTTCTCTCTTTCCATCTCCAGTAAGTTCATATCATTTAAAAGAAAATATCCCAATGCCATGCCCTAATATTTAGGTTGTTGATCAAGTCAGAGAGAAATACAGTGCATCTGATTGTTACCTACATGCTAAAGAGGGTGCACTAAACATACAAATTAGGTGTAGCAACTCGATAATTATGGTCTTTTTCGCTACAGTTTTAACTTCATACTGCACCTTCAAATTGTAGCACACACACACACACACACACACACACACACACACACACACATATATATATATAATTAATTAATTAGTTATGTTTGGGCTATTAGACACATGACACCATGATTTTTTCACTTTTTTATTGGTAGATTTTTTCCCATCTATGTGGGCATATCGACATCATTTTCACAAAGAGGATGTCGATGATGGATGCATGAAACAAGAATATGGAGTGGAAGTCGAGTTCAACCAATCTAGTTGTACTAGTGACCATGATCAAAACTTATTGCAGTGGACATTAGGTTACGTTGGAAAGATACAAGAGATCATTCAAGTGGACTTATATTAATGCCAATGTGTTATTTTTAGGTGCAAGCGGTGGGACACCCTTGATTGGAATAATGTAAAGGAAGATCATGATAGTGGGATGATATTTATTAACTCTAGAGATATGTGGCATAAATATAGGGAGCCGTATGTTTTCCCAAAACACTGCAACTAGGTGTTTTTTTACCCAAATGTGTTGGATAGGGATTGGTGGTTCGAATTAAGACACAAACCTAAATCAGAACATATTTTTGAGAACAACAGTGTTATCATTCCAAGCGAAGAAGATAATTAGGGTGATGACAATGGAGAGTGATATGTACTTGTTATTTCATCATTTATACTATTGTTGTATTTTTTTTATTATTGTTCTTTCACTAATTATATTAATTTTGTATTCGTCTTGTTGAAATTTTATAATATAATAGGTGAGATTCACAAATGTTTTTACATGTTTTTTTTGCAGTTCAAATATTTTTACAATACTTAAAACTAAGTATTTCCAATTGTGTAAATTATCTATGATAATAAGGATTCAAGGTCACAACCATTGTCAAATAGGAGCATATCAAGTGCACCAAATTTGTGTTTTTTGATTAGGAGGAATTGGTTTGACTTTCAAATAGACTCGGTGATGCATTTTTTGTCTGCTGTTTAGATTATGTGAAATACATATTGATTTTATATACATTTATAACTAAATTATTTAAGGTAGACATGTCTTTATCATTGTGAACACGATGTAATATTAGCTATGAGAAATTTAAAAAACATGAATTTTAGTCACTATCTCGTGATAAGTATGTGGAAAAAATAATATTTTATGAGTTGCTCATTAACAAATAACCAAATATATTTGTTGTCAAAAGTTTAAATCTAATTTATTATCATTTTTTTAATTATTTAACTCATATTTATTATTAAAAAGAGTTAAGTTTAAACCAGTACAATAACAAATAAAGAACCAAAATAACATCAAATTGTTATATCTTAATTACTAGAATAAAATCCACTTGCCTCTTCAAGGGAGAAATTCCAATAGAGGAAATATCTAACTAAAAGTGACTTCACAAGAAGCCTTATCATGTTACATTGCTTTATCCTCATATTTAAAGAGATAATCTCTAATTTAAATTGGTAAGACTTGCAATAAATATTAAATTTAAATTTCTTTAAAAACTCATAACTTTAGCAATAAATTAAATTTGTAAAAATATAAATTTTTAAGTTATATTAAATCCAAATTAATTGCGCCCAGATATGCTCTACAACTCAACACAGTAGAGATGTTATCATGTAATGTTAAATTTAAAAATAGTAAAATAATAATTTTAATTAACAAATTGAAAAAAGTAACAACAAAAGAAATTAATGTTGGCCATAATTACAATACTTCAATTTACATCTTAATTTTATATAACTTTATATAGAGATATAAAGTAACCAAAGGTAAAGAAAAAACTTTTATTACGAGGAAGAAATGTAATGAATAATGTAATGAATAAAAAAATATAATTTACCTTTTATTATAAGAAAGAAATATATATATTTTTTAACATGACAAGAAATAATATTATTGATATTACATTATTTGTAATTCATTCTATGTTCCATTTACATGTGATATATATATATATATATATATATATATATATATATATATATATCAACAAATATTTTACTGACAACCATAAGCAAAATATATCAATGTCCATATTAATAACATAAATTTATAGATATAAAGAAAATTAAAATAATTAAAATAATGATTTTAATTAACAAATTAAAAAAGGTAACAACAAAAGAAATTAATGTTTGCCATAATTACAATACTTCAATTTACACCTTAATTTTATATAGCTTTATATAGAGATATAAAGTAACCGAAGGTAAGGAAAAAAAAATTTATTATGAGGAAGAAATGTAATGAGTAAAAAAATATAATTTACTTTTTACTATAAAGAAGAAATGTATTTTTTTAACATGAAAAAAACAATATTATTGATATTACATTATGTGTAATGCATTCTATGTTCCATTTACTTGTGATATATATATATATAACAACAAATATTTTTCTCACAACCATAAGTAAAATATATCAATGTCCATATTTAATAACATAAATTTATATATACTTTATATAGAGAAAATTAAAATAATTTAAATTGAAAATCTTCTTATATTTCACTTTAGTAGAAAGATTGAGAGAATTATTATTCCATTAATATTTTATTTCTAATTCAAGGTATGAGGGATATTTGTAAATTTTTCAATGTTTAATATGGATTTGATATGTAATATTTTACAAAATATTACATACAAAAAATATTATGAGGAAGAAATGTAATGAGTAAAAAAATATATTTTACTTTTTACTATAAGGAAAAAATGTATTTTTTTCACATGACAAGAAATAATATTATTGATATTATATTATGTGCAATTCATTCTATGTTCCATTTACATGTGATATTTAAAAAAATAATAAAAATAATTAAATGTATAAATACAGGAAAATATTATGAGGGGACATATTTTAATATTTTAATGCATAGAACGTAAATTATAAATAAAATATTTCAATTTCAACTACATATATATTATACCAGCCTAAATCCACATCATCATATTATATCACCCTAATTTTATAATCATATTTTCAACCATACTAAACTTTGTAATTTTTAAAAATATATTTGCATTTTTTTTTAAAGTAAGTCATTTTTCATGCAATTTCAGATATAAAAGTTTGATATAAGTTCACCAATACATAAACTATAATAAATATTATTTCATAAAAATAAACATCATGATGATAACCATCTAACAATCATAAACATAATCAAATATACACATTTCAATTCACTACAATCATCTAATTATATACACCTCTAGCACATATAAATTTCATATATATATATATATATATATATATATGGTGCATTTTCTTTGTTCATGTTTATGTACTTAATTTATGTTGGTGTTGATGCGTATATTTTTATTTCATGTTAGACGTGTTCATTTAATGTGCTTCCAGATAGATGTGTATGTGATAGAATTTATTTGACATGATATTTATATTATTTTGAGGATATGTGCGGTGATGATGTTAGATTAGAATGTTTGTGTTTTTTCAGAAGTGATTATGATGATGAAACCCTATTATATTATTATATTTATGTGCTAAGTAATGACATTTATATGTGCTAGAGGTGTATATAATTAGAAGATGGTAGTGAATTCAAATGCGTATATTTGATTATGTTTATGATTATTAGATGGTTATCATCATGATGTTTATTTTTATGAAATAAGATTTATTATAGATTATGTATTAGTGAACTTATATCAAACTTTTATATATGAAATTGCATGAAAATGACTTACTTTAAAAAAAATTTAGATATATTTTTATAAATTACAAAGTTTAGTATGGTTGAAAATATGATTATAAAATTAGGGTGATATAATATGATGATATGGATTTTTGCTGGTATAATATATATGTAGTTGACATTGAAATATTTTATTTATAATTCACATTCTCCCCCCCCACAACACACACATATATATACAAACAAGTCAAATAACTACATGAAGTCAAATAAGTGCAATCAAATATCTAATAATGCTGGATAGTGAGAGGGGAGGGGGGTGAATCAATATTTCTTAGCAATTAACACTTTTTAATCCTTTTTAGAGCATTAGTTATTATTCATTTGTTATAAATGTTCTTCTTCAACAATCATAAACAATAATCAACTGTAAAAACCACCATACAACAATGTAAAAACATAAAATAGTAGACAAAAGTATTTTTAGGTGGAAAACCCCCTTTGGGTCAAAACCACTGAACACAACTCTAGTAATTGTGCTCTTCTCTCTTTAAATGAAATATTAGTTACATAAAGATTTAAGATACAATTGAGGTATTCATCAACCCCCTAATTTACAAGCCATAACCTTTAGCATGCTAATAAACCCCAATATCCTGGTGCAACCAGAAGGATGCCACAACGCCCTGTAGATTAGGCCACACCTTATGAGTTCCCAAACACTATATTTACCAAATGATGTTGGAAAGTATGCTTTGTTTCCCTATCAGTTTATTAGCCACAACTAAATGGATTCCAAACACCCTATGTCAGACACAAATTTCCCTAACACCACCCTACCACCCTGAAGTGATCTTAGGCCACAACTTGAAGGTGAATCTGATCATCTAGAAGATTCGGTAGATCACGTTTGATAATTTTCACACTGGACCCCATGTACTCTTGATCAATGTAGAATAGCTGTAAGGAATATGTATAATAACTATCAAATATTGGTAGCCACTAATCACTGTTCCCACAAACTGACCACTGCACAAAGCTGCATATCAAGTTATTATTGTCACTGCACACCGTATATGAATATCACTGCAAATCATTGTATAACTTCCAAATACCAAAAAATGTCACTTCACAAATTAATAGTCATCAAAAAATTGTCATCACACTACTCATAAATTAATATTCATCACTGTTGTATCATTGTCATCATCATATCAGGCTGCACACAATGCAACAACTATTAGGCGCTATCAAATGATGGCATAACCCAAGGTGTCTCAAGTCATGTTGATTCCCTGTAATCAATGCTCTCAAATTTGGTCCCCATAGAGCTACTGACATATACGTAAGCAAGTTGTTTGATTGGTCAAACCCTGCAATCCATCATTCTCTAATAGTTTGTATAACTAGATGATGTTCCATTCACTAATTTCTACCCTGTAAGGTCACAGTCAAGTTAAGCTAGGTTATCATAGACATTGTCAACTCAAGGTTCTACTAGTCAAATTAAATATATCAATGTCAAGTTTAGTCAAAGTAAAAAGGTCAATTTGTGTAGTATGAATATTTGAACTTCTCATACTAAGTCAAACTTAGGGAAAAATGTCATTATACATGTAATGACTTAATGTGTCAAACTGATTCTTAGGATGTCAAAGTCAAGGTGAGTATTGTCTTCATGCATCAAGTTAAGTTAACATAAAGTCACAAGTACCAATTATTGTGAAGTCTGTCAAGGTCAAACATGTGTTAAGTTCAAAGTAAGTACATCATATCAATGTCAATATATATTATGATATTTTATATCATTTTCAAGTGATGGATTGCAGTCACCAAGGGTCTTTCCTTATCAAAGAAATAGTTCTATATAGTAGATGTTATATAGCCCACCAATATCGATTCAATAGTATTCTATATCACTATCATATAATTTCATAAGCCAAATCACCATTGTCAAGTTCATTTTGAAAGTCAAAATCAAGGTGTCAACATACTTGTTATGTCTAGGTCTGAGTATCACATTAAGATCAAATTTTCACTGTTATGATAAGTGACATAACTGCACATAATATTGAGTCATATGTCTTTAACATGTCATACGTTATCATGTCAACACACTGTCATAGTCCAACTGCTCTAGTATTTAGAACACTTTAAGACACAATCAAGACTAATGTCACTACCTCATTTTCACAAGGATACACAGGTCCAAAAATATTTAGATCACACTCAATGTCTTTTCTATACTTCAATCATCATAGCACTAAATCATACAATACTTCACTAATTTCATATAGGTGACTGGTTAGGGCACCAAATTTTATTGTGATGTCCCTCAAACAGTCACTAAATCAACCCTCAAATTCTATGGCACATCCTTGAAATAAAGTAGACACAACACCTAGCAAGAATGGACAAATAACATACCTTTTTGTTCAGTTCTAGGAGCTTGATATTGAATCTGTTGTATCAATATAATTTAAGATCTCCAAGGTCTTAAATTTCATCCTGTGGTATCCTTACAATTCCTATTTCCAACCACATAGGTCTTCTTAAGATTGGATTCTTCAGGAAAGATTTATGGCCAATCTCCCACGATGACCTGATTATAGAATAGTTTAGTAGAGTGGACTTGTACTAAGTTCCACGTGTCACAGTATCAATCTTTGGCCCTAAAAAAAATAACAAACAAACTACAGTTTGTATTATTTCTTTCATTGTCTATGAAAGTTGAATCTAATGCTCAAAGAGAAATTTATGATGATTTTCCCAAGGTCACCTGTTTGACATGGAATTCAGGAGCCTGCAAAAACCCTAACTTCCTCATATCATACTCAAAAAATACAGCGAACCAAGATTTGAAATTTGGTCACGTCGTTCATCAATTTTTAGGCTAAAATTAATTTTTGTTTTAGCTTCTGAAGCTTTGGAGAAACAAATTTACAACAATAATTCCACGATGGCTTGTTTTGGAGGATATATGAGCTTTCTTTTTATAGAGTTGAGAGGGGCTTTTATAGTGAATGTTGAAGGATACATTTTGGATTTTAACACTTTATTAATTTTTAATTCTTATTGATAAATATTGTGTATTTTTTTCTCATTCCCTATGGAAGATGCACTACTGAAATATACTGGGCTTTTTAATGAGATGTAGTAGTTATATGGGTGCATAGTGGCTTACAGCCCTTCATTAGGATAGTATCTCCACAAAGTATCGTAAGAAGCCATTAATATTAATTATAGGTGCATAAAACTAATGGAAATATTCCGAGTCACATTATTTTGGGGTTTTATCCCTCCGACTAGCGTTTTTACCTTCAAACTCACTTATCCTTCTAACCAGGAGGAACCACGTGGTGTACCACATACCATAAAAAATATATATTTGAGGAGAATCCAATGAAATGGATATCCAAGCCAAAATAAATGATTTAACACTTCCAAAATCCTTGAAAAAATTGGGTTACATCCTCAGTCCAGAGAACCCAAATCCTAGAACTTGGGTTTTCAACCATCCAACAGTGTAGCTGCTATCTAGATGTAATTTGAAAATTAATCAGAAAAATTCATTATCTATTCGACATAAATGACTAGTGTTTTTGGTCAAAGTAAAACCCTGTCAACTCCATGGGTTGAGATCAATGAAAGCACCATCCAACAGATAAAACATCTGTAATGTTAGGATGGTCTACATTAGAATATGATGGATGGTCAACTACTACATGATCAATTTATGTTGAACATAACTGAGTTGGAGAAGGAGGTGGATGGTTTTCATGAGTAGAAGATGATATATGGTCACTCTACCTTTTCACCCTTAACATTATCTAGTGATCTCAAAGGTGGAGGAGGAGGTGGTTGGTCAGGATCTGCTCCACCAGGAGAAACATGAGGCACATCCTTTAGCTCTGACATATCTTCATCAAGAGACTGAGGAGGTGTACTACAAGATGGATCAATGACACCCTGACAACCATGATCCAATGTAGTGGTACTGCCAGAAGCCTCATGATATCCACACTCATCATCATGATCATGATCGTCACCCTGATCATCATCATGACCAGCCTCATTTGATGTATATTTCACTATATCATGATGCTAACCTGCATCCCACATCATTGTCAGTACCCTAATAGATCCGATGATATGCCCCATAAGGGACATCATCTCCTACGAATAGTCCCTGTAAAGACCAAAAACATTAGGATTCACAGTGATATCTCGGGTCCTCGGAGGGTGGACTCCTACATCAAACAAAAATTGGGCGAATCTCTCACAGTCGTCCATCTGAACTCGCAGACTAGGCCTATAGTGTCAGACGCCCACACTTCCCTAAGGATGTGCCTCACCCTCTTGGGCCTCATCCATATCCTCATAAAATCTGACATTTTTTGGGCGATGAGGCATGTCCCCATCGAATGTGCCATTGTCTATAAAATATATAGTACAGAAAAATAATTAGATAATTTCATTAAAAAAATTAATAAAAACAAGTTAAAGAACGTGCTAGAATAAATTTTATTCTAATACATTAAAACTGTATGAAAATGAGACAAGATTGATTTAAATAAAACATTAATATTACCTCTATCATCTGCAGATTCATCTTTTGTGAAGAATATGTCGGTAAACCCTCTCCAATCAATCCCCACGTACAAAACGGTAAACATGACAAACACATGGAAATTTTTACTCCCCAATAGCACCAATCTTGGCAGAAATCCTAGCCGAAAACTTTGGCAAGCCTCTCGCGGGAATCATTCCCCCCCACATGTGCATTCGTATCTCAAGGGTCAGCCTAGGAGGGCGATGATAAAATGTAGGCCTCATCTCTGGAAACCTCTCAAAAAATAAAAAAATATATCGGAAGTGAAAGGGAAGGTATCCCTCACATGTCTCAATTCATGAAATCTATCTAAAGCCATGAAAAACTTCCTCAAAAAATTGGAAGACCATCTAAGGCAATGTGGCATCTAAATTAAAGAATCACCACAATAAAAAAGAGGGAAACTAATGCACTTCCCATCACTACTAGAGTGTGTAATATCTGTGAATAATAATGAGAGATGCCTAGCCTTCTCCACAGAAAAAGAAGAAATATTCAGCTATCCACCATGGACTTGAAAATATAATGGAAGAACCACATGAGGCCTGACATATCTATCAATGTATGAAAATTTCCTCTCAATTGCAACACCATGGGGGACATTAGGGAACTGGGAAAATCCTTCCCTCTCCTAGATAGGTGAGTGATAAAGTATATGTCCTCCTTAGTGGGCCTATACAACACTGTAGGACCAAAAAATAAAGCCTACTCTTGGGAACTCTATCGACGGATAAGATGCACCAAGAAAATAGATTGCGCATTAGGGATGTAGCCTCCTCATAGTACTTAAGGAGGCATACATTCCTCAAGAGCACTCGGGTCACTGCAATAATAGGGCAAGGGTATAAATCCCTCTCCCTCTATATTTCCTGCCATGCTTGGACCATATTGTATTGGCTCGCCTGCTAGTCCTGCTCCTACTACTTCTCCCTTTGCTAATGTCTTTGCCACATGATTGTCATATGAAATACATCATCCTCATACATAAAATATATATATATATTAATTATATCAAACATGTATTTATAAATATGGAAACATAAATTTCAATTGAAAAATAAAAAATCATTGGTCCGCAAAAAAAAATGTCATGCAATGGCTCTGGTGCACTTTCAAATATAATCACACCACTATCGGTGCATGCATAAGTATGAAGCACACTTGCTGGTTAACAAATTGAAATTTTTATAGTGGTTTAGCACTGATCCAAGCAGATATTGGTGGTCACCCACCTATTCCGCTTGGGGCCCCACCATTGCCTCTTTTAGTTTTTCAGTTTCGGCACAACTTACTATTTTTAGCAATTTTTCGGGTCCTAAACTTCCGAAGTCATTTTGAGGCCCCGTTCATGGGAAAATCTGCCCGAACAATAGCAAGGGATCTCCCCGGTAAAAATTCCCAACTAGACTCTAAACCGTTTGGAATAGGGATCCCATCTGGGGTGTGGCTCCAACTACTGCTAGAGTTTCCTTTCCTTGGGTCTCAACGGAACTCAATGAACCTGCGGACACATGCTTATTCGAACGATACAAGATACATGATTAATGAGTTAAATGAGTACATAACACTATGTGTAGCAAGCTGAATAATAAAACATGGGGCCAAAGGAAATTCTGTTAACATCATATCATTAGGGTCATGCTTGTTCATTCTTCTAACCACAGAAGAAACAATTCTTTATGGCAGAACACCCCTTCACTTCCTTAAATGTTATTGATGAAAATATAAATGTCAGTAAACAAAGTTATTAAAATTCATTGCGGAAGTGAGAATAAACTTAGCATCATTAACACAAGTACAAAAAACTATAATGCATAAATGATGTTATTAGGAGCACAGTTTTGTTAATCAAAAGATGTTAGAAACTGAAAAGGAAATACTCATAGTGTTCACACATCAAAACAAATCAAATCCAAAAGAAATTTAACAAGTATCTGTATTCATATTCAAAAGGTTTTAGTCCTTTTATACAATGCTCTCTAACTCTTTGAGTCCCAAAAAAAGTATCCCCTTTACAATCTTCCCAAAGGAAGTTTTATAGACCAAAACTTGCCCTTTGGGCTTCCTAAATTTTCACCTCCCCAACTGTTGGGCTGCCCTGTGACCTGAATGAAAGCTGCGACCTGTGACCCAGTTGCAAAGTGCGACCTGCGACCTGCAACCTACTTCCATCCGATCATGAGAATGTGCGTGTGATCGTGAGGTTAGGGGCATCAACTTGCTGTTCTTTGAGAAAGTTCTGCCATGCACGATAATCTGCCACTATTGGGGAAATCAAGGGAACTTATTCCCTTAACCGATGCAGGCACTCCAAGGAGTTTTGAATCAGAGTCTCTCTTTTGAGCATGACTTGGTTGGCTAAAGAGTCCAGTTTAGTGTAGATCCAAACTGGTGTAACAATGAATTTACCCAAGTTCTCCTGCGATGCTACAAGATCGGAGTGGCAACAACTTGTCTAATAGGTTGCAGAAATGTCTGAATCTCCTGATCCACCTATCCCCATGTCTTTTCCTTGTTCAATGCACCCAGTGATGTAATGTGGTCTAGAGCATGCATCGAGTCGATGCTGGTGATCAAATGCTCATATGCGACCATTACCTTTTCTAGGTCCTTGGATCGCTTATCTTTGGAATGAATTTTAATCCAAATATGGACCTTGGAATCTTGGGTGTGGATCCAGTCTTTCTTGGGAAAGTTTTCCAGAGCCTAGGGGTGCTAACCTGTCCATTCTATCATTCTGTCCAAAGCGGCGGAGGCCTCCTTCAGTTGCTCGCTCCTCTACTTATTCTCTGCTTAGGCTCTCAGCAAGGGAGCAACTATTTGTTTTATAGTGAACATTTCAACATAGACCTACCTCATGGTGACCTCCAAGACATCCAGCTCTCTCTGGATGGTGAGCGGTACTTCATTAACAGGAGTGATTTTTTCTTGGAGCTATTGAATCTCCTCCTTTAACACTGCCTTTTCTTGCTCTGCCCTTGCCTCCCTTTGCTCTGATTCCTGTAACTTATTTTTTAGAGAGAAGATCTCTCTACTCATTCAGTTTACATTTTCCTCTATGGCTGCGGCGAAACCAATGCCAGCCAATGCTATCATTACCGAGTTAGTCCTAGTGTCTAGGACTATATCTTTCTCTGTCGCGATTGTGGATGGGGTGGAAGAGTTTCGTGCCAGGCATCTCCTTTTCTCCTATCGGATCTTGAAGGAGAACTGATCATATGTGAGCCTTGTGAGGTTAAATATTTCTTCTTCTTTCCCTTCATAAGAGCTCGGCTCGGAGAGTGCAGAACGTGTGTTGACTACAGGCACTTCGATCGGCTGTAGCTCAGTTAGT
The DNA here is from genome assembly GCA_034641835.2 of Pinus albicaulis. Taxonomy (NCBI): domain Eukaryota; kingdom Viridiplantae; phylum Streptophyta; class Pinopsida; order Pinales; family Pinaceae; genus Pinus; species Pinus albicaulis. The sequence continues at coordinate 643,983,349 of CM076571.1, forward strand.
GATTCTGTGACTGGGGGAGATGTCTCGATGTTCTTTGATATTTGATCCTCCTATTCTTTCCTTTTCCTTTCCTCCTCCTCTTTCTGAAGCCGCTCTGCTTCTGCCTTTTCCTGTTCTGATTTTTGCATGTGCTCTGCTTCTGCCGCTGCTTCCTATTCTGCTTTCCATTTGCGTTCTGCCTCTGCCACTACTTCCTATTCTACTTTCTTCTTGTGTTCATCCTCTACCTGATCTAATTCTCTTTTGAGCTACCACTCCACCTTAGCCTCTACGTCCTGCTCTTCCTTTCTTCTTTGGGCCTCTTCTGCCTGCTTCTTCTTTTTCTCTGACTTTAGGCTCTTTTTATGCTTTTCTTCATCCTCTTTTGCCTTCTTTTCAGTTTCATGCTAAGCTTTGGCCTCCTATTCCTTCTGTTGAGCAGTAGTGTTGTGGTCTGTGCTAGTTCAAGGCTTCTTGGCTTGAGAAGAAGAAGCGCCTCCTAATTCACGGATTCTTTCCTCTAATGTGTGATCATCTGGATCTTCTTGATCGGACCATGTCCCTGGGGCAAGTTTCCTATCCGCGTTATACCCGTTTATTTTCTCATCCTCATATGGGCACTCAGTGTGTTGGTAGCTTCATTTGAACTTAGCCCGCTTATAGTGATCAGAGACTATCCTCTCTGGGTCGTATGTCCCATGATCCAACGGCCCTAGGCAAAAACCTCTCATTTCTTCTACCTCTGCCTCTACTTCTCTGAAATCTTTTACCGTGTAGGAACCGATGGTAAGAGGCAGTGAAGGCCATGGCTTATCCTTACCTTTAGTTAGGACTTTTGAGAAGTTGGAAGTCATCTGAAAACAAACCTCTTGGAGGAGCATTTTATCTATAACATACTGGGGCATAGCGTGGGGAGTCGTGAATGAACCAAAGACTCGAATAAATGTATATTCAGTGAGTGGGAACCAATGTTCCACCTAGACTAATGTCTCCATGGCTCACCAAGACATGGAAGGAGTGTTTTGGCTGAACAATTTTCTATAGAGTGTTGAGATGAAGATTTGCGAGATTGGATCTATGTCTTGCTTATACCTGGAGTCACAAAATAATTTTGTCTCTAAGTGGACTGGGCGTGCTTGCTCTGGATCCCAGTTGTGGGCCCATCCCTTAAGGTGGCACCAGGAACAAACAACATCCAACAAGTAGGAAGCCATGTAGAATTCAGAGGAATATCCATCCTCTGGTGCCAGTGCCGAGGATATGTTTGTCTGGAGAGATACCATCAGCATGCTGGCCCAATTGAACCACGTGTTGTGCATAGTGACATAATCCATCAAGGATACCCACGTACCACTGAAAGTGGTGGCATCGGGATGACCATATATCCTGCAAAGCATAGCGGTCACCAGCTTATATACCTTCCTAAGACCTGCCACTGGATATTCCTGATCTTTCTTGGCTTTGAAATTTTTGGGCTCTTCCCACCACCCTTTCAGGGTATATATTATGGTGACTGCGTGTGTGGTGTCCCATTCCTCTATGAATAACTCCTCTCGTTTAGGCAGTGCATAGTAAAACTGAGCATCCAAGCCCTTGAGAGTCACAAATGCTTTGCCTTCATAGTCGCGGATTACCCACTTTTTGGGGTCGATGTTTTGTATAATCCACTCAATGACCTATGTGCATGGGAATATAGTAGGGTGGGCACCTGTATGGTGGAGCCTCGACCTTTTAACTTGTATTTATGCTTGTTATTTGGGGAGGTCTTCAGGGAATTCTGGTCGAGAAAATTCCTGGTACACTTGATACCAACGCATGCTGTCCCCTTTGGCAAATGTACACGCGGTGTCCCTATAGATCGGGGGCGGGGATATTGGTATATCCATCTCTATGTCTTCTACTTCTGGGCTCTAGTTCTTTCTACAGGCCACCGGAGGTCCCATGTCACTTGAGTCTGAAGAGATGGCTACACACTCTAAGTCTGCTTCGAATTCACCTGTCATGTTCATGAAAGAATCCCATGACAAGAAAGATGCCATAATAATAAAAGCCTAGGCACATTTTATTAGATTTTCCCAACTGAAGACACAAGAAGGGGTGAGTTAGCGACCTCCGACTGGGTCGCACGGTCGCAAAGGTCGCGAGGTTTGAGTTTTTAGGAGGAAGCGACTTTGCGACCTCGCGACCTTGCGACCAGGTCACGAGGTCGTCGGGTCGTAAACAACAGGAAGTTCTAGGAAAGTGTGACTATGTGACTTGCGACAGGGTCAGAGGGTTGCAAGGTTGCACAGGTCGCAAACAATAGTTCAGAGGGCAGCTTCAACTTGGCGACTCAGCGACCGGGGTCACAGGGTCAAAAGTCGCGGTAGGGTTGGCCGGGGGTTTTAGCGCGTGACACGGTCAATGGATTTCCCTCTAAATTTAAATAATGCAAGGCTAAGTGAGCCATAAAAATAGAGGAAGGCGACATTTTTAGGAGAAGAATACATATCCAAGAGGCTGGATGAAGAGTGGTTGCAAGACTGTGCAAGGAGGGGGAGTGTTAGGGAAATTGGGCATCTCAAGCCTTAAAGGATCGAAGGAGAATAGATGATGGATGATATTAAAGGCTAAGGTGGATGTATAGGGCAAAAAAGTAAAGAAAAGGAAAAATAAGGAGGAAACGAAAACTTACCCGGGAAAATCGCGCTTGAGTTGGCCTGTCAGAAGCGTTTTTTTCTATCTGCCACATGCACATAATGTGACCTAGCGACCCTCCTATTTATAAAAGGGTCGCACATGCGAGCCATTAATGAGGTCTCTAGGTTGCATGTTCCATGTTTCTAAGGAAGGCGCAACTTCGCGACCTTGCGACCTAGTGACCTGGGGGTTGTGGGGTCGCAAGGTCGTGGGGTCGCGATATTGAAGAATCCAAAAAATTCGAGAGTTAGCGACATAGGGACCTAAGAGGTCGCGGGGTCGCTAGGTCATAGATTAGGGGAAAAGGACCATTTTGTGACTCAGCAACTCGTAACTTTTACAGTTTTTAACTTAAATTTTTTGATACTCAGGGGGCTCCAAAAATTTTTTTAGAGGGTGGATTTTTGTAGGGTGTTGTAGAGGCTACAACAAATGGAAATTCAATGGTCGGGCCCAGAACCTCTACTGATGATTTTCCTTTGTGGGGAGAGGTAGGGGCGTTAGCATGCTATTCCTTTCACCCTTAGGTTTCCATGATTTCGCCTTTTGTACTTTACGAGGTTTCTTTGCCTGCTTACCTGTTTAGGTGCTGGTTGACCGAGTCTTTTGCTTTTGGTTTCTGGACCGAAAGGGTTGGAGCACTTGAGGGATTTGTAGGATCTAGTATAATTATTTCATTCTCATTGTGTTGCTCCACTGCCTACGAACCTCACAGTCCTGACGGAGTCACTGCCTAGGAGTCACAGACATTGCTCCACTGCCATCGCGCCTGGTCAGTGCCCTGGTGGAGTCATCGCATCGCCTCTCTACGCAAGAAGCCTTTCTCAATCCTTTACCATTTATTGGTGTGCTACTGCACATATTTTAAATGTTCCCAAGGCACTTGTTTAGATGTGCTCATGGCACTTATTTGAGAGAGGCAATTTTCCCTGGGTGGATGAGGGATCCTGACTTATTTTACTTGCAAGAGAGGTTTCTCCTAGTCTATATGAGGACTTTGGGTTTTCTCAGATATCCTTACATCACCTAAAGTTAGCTCTGTTCCCTTTCGGTCTAGTTGCCGCTTTACCCAACTTTCTTTTCATAGACACCCTTTCAAGCTCGCTAGGTGAGCTACAAGCACTTAGTAGCTCGGACTAGGTCATGTATTACCTTTCTATGTCAATCATAGGCAATGTAGCAGAACTCCATCATAATGTTTCTTGAAAATTTTTCCTTGTATTAACTGGTAGGATGTAGCCTTAAGCCTTATTGCACATTTTTGCATGGAAGTCAAAACAGGATCCATTACGTCATGAGCCAAATATCCTGAAATGTCAGAGTACCAAGAAGGGTTTCTCTGCTGGGGTGCGTGGTCACTCTGATACATGTCGATTCCTTATTCCCAACATTCTTCTTCAACCACGTGTGAGCTTTCAGCCTCCGTGGCCATTTGGCATAGTCCTTGTCCTTTGATAGTATGTGCCGATTTGAACTCTAGGTCATACTCTTGGAGACATGCCATCCAGTTTCCCCGTCTCTTGCCTAGCTCTTACTGCATGAAAAGCGAACGAACAACTGGGTGGGGAAAGAACACTGTGACATGGTTTTTCAAGATGTATGGCCTAAAATTCTTGAATACTTTGTATACTGCGTAAGCCTTCTTTTCAATCTCGGGGTAATTCAGTTCAGTGCCTTGCAACCCAGTACTCATGAATGATATGGGTTGTTCATCATTGTTAGCATCTTTCTGTGTCAGGACAGCTGCAAGTGATGAATCCGAGGCGAAGGTATACAAGATCAAACTTTTACTGAAGTCTAGACTTTGGAGAGATGGTGCTTCTACAATGGCCTGCTTAATTTTGCTGAAAGCCTCCTTCTCCAGCGAGTTCCATTTGAAGATTGCATTCTTCTTGATCATTCCCTGCAAAGGCCTAATGATTTGGGAAAAATATGATATGAATTTCTGTACGAAGTTGATTTTCCATAGGAAATATTGCATGGCATTTTTGATACTCAGAGGTGGGATCTGGGCGATGACCTTTGCTTGCTCGATATCTACAAAAATATCGTGCTTGGTTATGATATGGCCCAGAAAATTCCCCTCTAACATACCGAAAACACTTTTCTTCAGGTTGAGTGAGATCCCATATTTCCTGCATCTTTTGAAAATATTCCTGAGGTGGTGTATGTGATGGCCCTGGTGTTTCGAAAACACGGTGACGTTGTCCAAATATACCACCACGCTTTGTCCTATTAGACCACAGAAAGCTATATCCATGGCCCATTGGAAAGTTTCCCCAGCATTTATCAATCTGAAGGGCATGCGCCTGAACTTGAAAGTTCCCCACTTAGTTTGGAACGTAGTTTTTAATCTATCGGGTTCAGCTACTAGCACTTGGTTATACCCAGAAAACCCATCCAACAAGGAGAACATTTCGGATCTGGATGTGGCTTGCAATATCTGTTCCATAGGGGGCACCGAGTAGTTATCCTTGTTTGAGGCCCTATTCAGATTTCGAAAATCCACGCACAAATATATCTCACCGGATTTTTTCTGTACTGGGACCAAATTTGATAACCAAGTGGAGTGTCGAACTTTGAAGATGATGCGCGCATCCAAAAATTTCTTAAGTTCTTTCTGAATCATTGGTTCCAGTGTAGGATGCACTTTTCTTAGTTTTTTCTAGAACGGCTTCACTCCTTCCTTCATAGGGATCACGTGCTGAATAATTCGAGTGTCATACGTGCGTAGTTCGTCATATGTCCAGGAAAAGACGTCTCGGTATTTCCATAATAGTTGGGTGCGAGCTTGCTTCTCCTGATTGGAGAAATATTTCCCGAGATTGATGAAATTTGGGTCCTCATCTGTTCCTAAGTTTATCTATCGATATGCCAAAGTGGAACTTTGTATTTTGGTGTTTGGGGGCCCGCAGAAATGGTTCTGTAGATTGAAAAAAATTTCAAGTGACACTATTCCCTTGGGCATGGGATTTTCCTTGCGTTTAGCATTTTCTTCCTACAAGGCTTGATCATGGACAACTTCTTCTACCACTGTGTCTTTGAACACCTCGGTGCTGAGCATGAATTCCAGTATCTATTGGTCATCATCAAAGACACGAAGATTAGTGATGTTATCTAGCAGAGATGGTTTATACACTATTTGAATAGAGAAACCATCTTTTAAAGAGGTGAACCTAGCATCCACATTAGCCAGAGTATCAGCTGCCGCATTATGCATTCTAAGCACATAATTAATACCAAATGCATCAAAAGAAGAAATTAGACACCATACCTCATGTTGATAACCTTTTAAGTGCGGAGACAAACAATGAATGGTATTGCGTACCTGATGAGTGATGATCTCAAAATCTCAAATAACCTTTAAGCATCTTACCTTTAGGTCCAACGCCTTTCTAAGTCCGAGAACCAAGGCTTCATATTTGGTAGTATTGTTGGTGCACTGGAATTATAGCCGACATGAAATCAGAAATTTATTCTTTTGGGGATCCAACAGGATGCAGCCCACGCCAGCTCCTTCATGCGTCTTGGAACCGTCATAATACAAGGTCCATACATCATCTTTTGGTTCCTCCAGAGCTGTGGGTTGGGGAGAGATCTCAGCTTGGTGTATGATAGGAGAAACTTGGTCTTTAGTGACGAGCGTTAGCTCTGATTGGACCTCTGGGATGACTAGGGATTGAGGCGGGTGGTAACGTCTGAAGATGGCCTCTAAGAAACACATGTGAAGTTCCTCTTGGGAAAAGCTAACAGGTTCATTGGTAGTGTCCAAATTAGTCACAGTATGTTTCATGCAAGGTTCATGTTTCACTCTGATTTGGTTGTTTCGACCTTTGTAAGGAAGCCACAGGTGAGACCAATCAGTAGCGAAGTATCCTTGTAGCTTGTTGGACCAGTACCTGCTTAGCAAGAGACCGTAGGCTTCTAGGATGTCTACGACTACAATTTCTATACACTGGTGGACGCTGGAGTCGGAGGATAGACGGATGATGACATTATTTAGCTCACCTACAGTGGGTACTTGTGATTTTTTAAGCTGAATAATCTTAGCATTCATTTTCTCTGGGCGAATGTTCAGCTTTTTACAAACAGATAGGGGCATGAAATTTGTGGATGTGCCGGAATCAACAAGGAAGTTATCGACATTGAAGTTAAAAATTTCAAACAACAGGATAAAGGGGGGAGTGGATCCCCTAGAGTTTTCATTTAATGTGTTCACGATATACTGGAAGCTCGGACTAGCTTGGGTGGATGTGTTGCTTACAGGTTTGGTTGTCGAGGCATTGGCGAAGGCTTTGAGAATAAGCTCTCGTTGGTTGGTGATGCAGGCAAGCTCATAAAGCGAGATGTTGGCTCTAGTTTTCTTTATGTCTTCAACAATGTTGTAACTAGAATTAGAATGTGGACTAGTCTCGACAGGAGTTTTGGGCGACCCTACTGGCAACTTGCTCTTTTGGTTTACTCGGGTGTTGTTGGGAGTGGGCTTCTCAGGAATAACAACTTGTTTTTCATTCCCTTTGGGTAAGATTTTCCTTAAGAAGGCCCTCTTCTTCTCTTCAAAGGACTGTTTGGAAACCGGTCCTTTTCTTCTAAGGCCATAATTTTTCACGGGCTTGACCTTAGGGTTGTCGTCCATGTTGATATCAGTGATGGTATAGGTGCTTTCCCCACAGATTACATCAAACACAAGGATGGAAGATCCTGGTTCTTCATCAGGGGGTAGATCTTCTTCATGGTCAGAGACATCATCCTCCCCTGTGTCCCCCGGGGTTTGATCATCCGGGATTTGATTTAATACTGCAGTCATGCTGTCAATCCATTGGGGGTACATCTTTTTAGAGTGGGTGGCCTGGTGGAAAGAACAAAAATTATATTTTCCATTTCCTCCATGTTGAGAATAGTGTTTGGGTTTGATGGAGGTCGGCTGTTGGTGGGATTATTCTTTCTAAAAAAGGGCTTTTGTGTCTTAGTTCCAGTAGTGGACTGAATGCCCTTTCTCTTCAGGTCAGAGACTTCATTGGTTAAGAGCTTAAGGGTCTTCGCTATACTTTCGAATTCAAAGGTATCCTTGTCCTTATCCGTGGTTTTGAGTGTGGAAGACTGATACTTCTTCGAGGTGGTTTTGTGATCATCTCTCCCTTCATGATCGATGACCCCTATGGAAAGCATGTCCTTTCTACGGCAAGGGTAGCTGCATAATTTTCTGCAAGGGTAGCCCTAGCTTCATGCTTTACGAAAATGACAATGTCCCTAGGAAGAGCCTTTGTGTAGTAGTCTATGGTAATGGAGACATCCAATGCCAAGTTGGGGAGAAACTTGTTCAATATGGTAGCAAAGTGCTGATTAAAATATTTGACCTTCTCTTTCTTTTGGCATTTAATGGTACTTAACTCTATGAGGAGCATCGAGGGGGTTTTTTCGTCCAAAAACTTTTGTATGAAAATGCGTCGAAATTGGTCCCATGACGTTATAGAGGCACTTGGGAGAGAGCGATACCAGGTGGCTGCTTTGTTCTCAAGAGTGTGAGGAAAGAGGTGGAAAGAAACATCATTTGTTTGAACTCTCATAATTTGCAGTGAAAGGTAGAAGTTGCTTATGTGGTCCTCGGCCAACGTGCCTTTCTCAAGATCAAACTTGGGGAGGTGCTTTTCAGTGTGCCTAGGAATGTCATGGAGGGGGCCCAAGAGATCTAATGGATATTGGGTCATCTAAGGAAGCGATTGCACCCGCCTAGCATGCTCATGGTGCCTGACTTCAGATTCAAATTCACTTCATGCACCCGACGCGGAGGCTTCCCCTTCACGGTGAGAGTGCCCGTCTTGATGTCCTTCATAGTTGGACATATTTCTAGGATATCCCCAATTGTAGATAGGGGCCATATTTTAATTTTGACAGTAGTAGGCAGCATGGTGACCTTGGCCATGGCCCCTATCTCCCCTACCTCTATTCCCTCGACCTCTATTTCCCTCTTCTTCATTCCCTCGGCCTCTATTTCCTTCGCCTCCTGCTGGTGGGCGGAGGCCCTGATTGTTGTTATATTTGGTTTGGTTAGGCTGAGGTTCATGATGGGGTTCATTCACGTCGGGTTCTTCTTCTTCAGCTACTTGGAGCTCCAAAATAGGTTCATTATTCTCAACAACTGTTGTGAGGTCTTCAACCATCAAATTTATCAACTGAGGCAGGGAATTTACAAGGGCACCGTTGCGAGTGAGGTTAGCAGCAAGGGTCCTACTATGGGTCGAGAAACTCATGACTGGAGTGAATTGAAAATCCGTGATGAGGTTACGAGAAACCGGGTGAAAAAATCTCAACTACTCCCTGGTGACCTCGTAATAAGGAGTTTCCTCCCCCTGAATATCTTCCAAAGGGGGAGGAACAGTGTCATCGTTTATGACCTCCCCTTGGGGAATTTGTAATGGAATATTGCTTGTGTGCTGGGAGGCTGCCATTCGGCCCTCCTTCTAGCGCCAATTCTATTGACGAGAAAGTATGCCTGGCCAATAGTAAGGGATCTCCCTGGTAAAAAGTCCCAATTATACTCTAAACCGTTTGGAATAGGGATCCCGTCTGGGGTGTGCATCCGGCTACCACTAGAGTTTCCTTTCCTTGGGTCTCAATAGAACTCAATGAACCTGTGGACACACACTTATTCAGACGATACAAGATACATGATTAATGAGTTAAATGAGTACATAACACTATGCATAGCAAGCTGAATAATAAAACATGGGGCCAAAGAAAATGTTGTTAACAACATATCATTAGAGTCATGCTTGTTCATTGTTCTAACCACAAAAGAAACAATTATTTATGGCGGAACACCCCTTCACTTCCTTAAATTCTATTGATGAAAATAAAAATGTCAGTAAAAAAAGTTATTAACATTCATTGCGGAAGCAAGAATAAACTTAGCATCATTAACACAAGTACAGAAAAATATAATGCATAAATGATGTTATTAGGAGCACAGTTTCATTAATAAAAAGACGTTAGAAACTGAAAAGGAAATACTCATAGTGTTCACACATCAAAACACATCAGATCCAAAAGAAATTTAACAAGTATCTATATTCATATTCAAAAGGTGGTGGTCCTTCTATACAATTCTCTCTAACTCTTTGAGTCCCAAAAAAAAGATCCCCTTTACAATATTCCCGAAGGAAGTTTTATAGACCAAAACTTGCCCTTTGGGCTTCTTGACTTTTTGCCTCCCCAACTATTGGGCTGCCCTGCGACTTGTGACCCAGTTGCAAAGTGTGACCTGTGACCTATTGCCATGTGCGACCTGTGACCTACTGTCAAGTGTGACCTATGACCTACTGCCATTCGATCATGAGAATGTGCGTTTGATCGCGAGGTTAGGGGCATCAACTTGTTGCTCTCTGAGAAATTTCTGCCATGCATGATAATCTGCCGCTATTGGGGAAATCAAGGGAGCTTCTTCTGTTAACCGATGCCGACACTCCAAGGCAATTGGAATCAGAGTCTCTCTTTTGAGTGTGACTTGGTTGGCTAAAGAGGCCAGTTTAGTGTAGATCCAAACTGGTGGAACAATGAATTTACCCAAGTTCTCCTGCAATGTTGCAAGATTGGGAGTGGTAGCGGATTGTGTAATAGGTTGCAGAAATGTCTGAATATATTGATCCACTTGTCCCCATGTCTTTTCCTTGTTCAATGCACCCAGTGATGGAATGTGGTGTAGGGTGTGCATCGAGTCAATGTCGCTGATCAAATGCTCGTATGTGGCCATTACCTTTTCTAGGTCCTTGGATAGCTTATCTTTGGACTGCATTTTAATCTGAATCTGGACCTTGGCATCTTGGGTGTGGATCTAGTCTTTCTTAGGAATGTTTTCCAGAGCCTGGGGGTGCCGACCTGTCCATTCTATCATTCTGTCCAAAGCAGCAGAGGCCTCCTTCAGTTGCTCACTCCTCTGATTAGTCTCTGCTTGGGCTCTCAGCAAGGGAGAAACTATTTGTTTTATAGTGAAAATTTCCCCATAGGCCTGCCTCATGGTGACCTCCAATACATCCAGCTCTCTTTGGACGGTGAGCGGTACTTTGTTAACAAGAGCGATTTTGTCTTGGAGCTATTGAATATCCTCATTTAACGCTACATTTTCTTGCTCTGCCCTTGCCTCCCTTTGCTTCGATTCTTGTAACTTATTTTGTAGAGAGAGGATATCTCTACTCATTCGGTTTACATTTTCCTCCATGGCTATGGTGAAAGCAGTGCCGGCCGATGCTATCATTACCGGGTTAGTCCTAGTATCCAAGACTATATCTTTCTCTGCCGCGGTTTTGCATGGGGTGGAAGAGTTTCGTGCCAGGCATCTCCTATTCTCCTATCATATCTTGAAGGAGAACTAATCATATGTGAGCCTTGGGAGGTTAAATACTTCTTCTTCTTGCCCTTCGTAAGATCTCAACTCGGAGAGTGCAGAACGTGTATTGAATATAGGCACTTTGATGGGCTGTAGCTCAGTTAGTGATTCTGTGACTGGGGGAGATGTCTCGATGTTCTTTAATATTCGATCCTCCTCTTCTTTTCTTTTCCTTTCTTCCTCCTCTTTCTGAAGCCGCTCTGCTTCGGCCTTTTCCTGTTCTGCTTTCTGCATGTGCTCTGCTTCTGCCACTGCTTCTTGTTCTGCTTTTCTCTTACGTTATGCTTCTACCGCTACAACCTGTTCTGCTTTCTTCTTATGTTTGGCCTCCACCTAATCTAATTCTCTTTTGAGCTACTACTCCACCTCAACCTCTGCCTCCTGCTCTTCCTTTCTTCTTCGGGCCTCTTCTACCTGCTTCTTCTTTTGCTCTGACTTTAGAATATTTTTACGCTTTTCTTCATCCTCTTTTGCCTTCTTTTCAATTTCATGCTGAGTTTTGGCCTCCTGCTCTTTCTGTTGGGTAGTAGTGTTGTGGCATGTGCTAGTTCGAGGCTTCTTGGCTTGAGAAGAAGAAGTGCCTCCTAATTCACAGATTCTTTCCTCTAATGTGTGATCATTTGGATCTTCCTGATCGGACCACACCCCTAGGGAAAGTTGCCTATCCGCGTTATACCAATTTCTTTTCTCATGCTCATATGGGCACTCAGTGTGTTAGTAGCTCCATTTGAACTTAGCCTGCTTACAATGATCAGGGACTATCCTCTCTGGGTCATATGTCCAGTGATCTAATAACCCTAGGCGAAAACCTCTCATTTCTTCTGCCTCTGCCTCTACCTCTCTGAAATCTTGGACCATGTAGGCATCGATGGTAAGAGGCAGTGAAGGCCACGACTTCTTCTTACCTCTAGTTAGAACTTTTGAGAAGCTGGAAGTCATCTAAAAACGAACCTCCTAGAGGAGCATTTTATTCGTAACATACCGGGGCATAGCGTGGGAAGTCTTGACTGAACCAAAGACTCGAATAAATGTATATTCGGCTAGTGGGAACCAATGTGCCACCTTGACTAATGTCTCCATGGCTCGCCAAGACATGCATGGAGTGTCTTGGTCGAAAAATTTTCTGTAAAGTGCCAGGATGAATATTCGCAAGATTGGCTCTATGTCTTGCTTATACCTGGAGTCCCAAAATAATTTCATCTCTAAGTGGACTAGGCATGCCTGCTCTGGATCCCAGTTGTGGGCCCATCCCTCAAAGTGGAGCTGGGAACAAAAAAAATCCAACAAGTAGGAAGCCATGTAGAATTCAGAGGAATATCCATCCTCTAGTACCAGTGCTGAGGATATGTTTGTATGGAGAGAGACCATCAACATGCTGGCCCAGTTGAACCAAGTGCCGTGCACAATGACATCGTCCATCAGGGGTACCCATGTACCGCTGAAAGTGATGGCATCGGGATGACCGTATATCCTGAAAAGCATAGCGGCCACCAGCTTATATACCTTCCTAAGACCGGCCACTGGATATTTCAGATCTTTCTTGGCTTTGAACTTTTTGGGCTCTTCCCACCACCCTTTCAAGGTATCTATTATGGCGACTGCGTGGGTGGTGGCCCATTCTTCTGTGAGGACCTCCTGCCATTCAGGCAATGCGTAGTAAAACTGAGCATCCAAGCCCTTAAGAGTCGCAAATGCTTTGCCTTCATAGTCGTGGATTACCCACTTTTTGGGGTCGATGTTTTGTATAATCCACTCAATGACCTCTGTGCATGGGAATATAGTAGGGTGGGCACCTGCATGGTGGAGCCTCAACCTTTTAACTTGTATCTATGCTTGTCGATCAAGGAGGTCTTTGGGGAATTCCGGCCAAGCAAATTCCTAGTACACTTGATACCAACACATGTTGTCCCCTTTGGAAAATGTACACAAGGTGTCCCTGTAGATCGGGGGCAGGGACATTGGTATATCCATCTCTATGTCTTCTACTTCTGGGCTCTTGTTGTTTCTGCGGGCCACCGGAGGTCCCATGTCACTTGAGTCTGAAGAGACGGGGACACACCCTAAGGCTGCTTCAAATTCACCTGTCATGTTCATGAAAGAATCCCAGGATAAGAAAGATGCCATAATAATAAAAGCCTGGGCACAGTTTATTAGCTTTTCCCAAATGAAGACACAGGAAGGGGTGAATTAGCAACTTGCGATTAGGTCGCAGGGTCACAAAGGTCGCGAGGTTTGAGTTTTCAGGAGGAAGCGACCTTGCAACCTCGTGACCTTGCGACCAGGTAGCGAGGTCATCGGGTCGAAAACAACAGGAAATTTGAGGAAAGTGTGACTCTTCGATGTGCGACCATGTCACGGGATCGTAAGGTTGCACGGGTCGCAAACAACAGTTTGGAGGGCGACTTCGACTTGGCGACTCAGCAACCGAGGTCACAAGGTCGCAAGGGTCACAAGTTGCGATAGGGCTAGCCAAGGGTTTTAGCATGCAATGTGGTCAATGGATTTCCCTCTAAATTTAAATAATGCAAGGCTAAGTGAACCATCAAAATAGAGGAATGGGGCAATTTCAGGGGAAGAATACATATCTAAGAGGCTGGATGAAGAGTGATTGCAAGACTGTGCAAGGAGGGGGAGTGTTAGGGAAATTGGGCATCTCAAGCCTTAAAGGGTCGAAGGAGAATAGATGATGGATTATTTTAAAGGCTAAGGTGGATGTACAGGGGAAAAAAGTAAATAAAAGGAAAAATTAGGAGGAAACGACAACTTACCCGGGAAAATTGCGCTTTAGTCAGCCTGTAAGAAGCATTTTTTTCTATCTGCCACATGCACAGAGTGTGAGCTACTGACCCTCCTATTTATAAAAGGGTCGCGCGTGCGAGCCATTAATGGGGTCGATAGGTCGCATTTTTTGTGTTTCTAAGGAAGGCACAACTTTGTGACCTTGCGACCTAGCGACCTGGGGGTCGCGGGGTCGTGATCTTGAAGAATCCAAGAAATCAGCGACTTAGTGATTTAGAGACCTAAAAGATTGCAGGGTCGCTAGGTTGCAGATTAGGGGAAAAGGAGAATTTTTCAACTCAGTGACTCGTAACTTTTACAGGTTTTAACTTAACTTTTTTGATACTTAGGGGGCTGCAAATTTTTTTTTAGAGGGTGGATTTTTGGAGGGTGTTGTAGAGGCTACAACAGGCCATAAACGACGTTTTTTAGGAAAATGGGGAGAAACATGGGTCCATGGACTGATGTTTGTCACTCTAAATTTGTATTCCTCGGACATATCTTCCTAACGAGGTATGGTATGCGTCAAACGAAGATCGTATGCCAAAGTTACGTCCCCGGGAAGTTGAAACACCAATCTACCCAAACGGGGCCCATAGTTTTGGCGCTTCATCTCCTAGGGTTAGGGTTTTGGCTGTTTAGGATTTCCCATTGTTTCTAAATAATAAATAGGTCGTCAAGACTCATTGTAACTCAGTTCAGAGGCCTGTAGCCGCCACATCTCTTCTCAGAGATAGATACCAGTGCCCTAGCTAGTTTTATTTCCATTCTGTCTGTAAGCAAATTTTAGTTCTTCGATATTAATGAAATGAAGTGTTATTTCCATTGCATATCTATATTTATGGTTATATGTTTATTCTATTGAATTCCTGCATAAATCCAGATCAGTGGTATCAGAGTGTTCTTCTTTTTCTCGATCCTTATTTGCATGTCCCCAACGAGGTCAGGGTATAAGGAGTTAGGGCTCGATCTGGTGGAACCTTTGCAAGATCAGCCTTGCAAACCTCGACGGATGCCCATGGGGGAGGAAAATAAAGATGAGGGAGCAGGAGATCCTATCAAAATATTGCTCGAGGAGGCCCTTGAAAAGCAAAGGAATGTGATGATGGATAACTTTGCCCAGATCCTTCAATGGCTGCCCACCGGCGGCGCGTCTGCATCCAGCAGCCACTCTGTTGGTGCGACTCCTTTTAAGGTACAAGTAAATTTTGACATTCCCATATTTGAGGGTCAAATAGATGCAGATGCCATAGATAGACGGTTGAGTCTATTAGAAGGATATTTCTCAATTTATGACTTTTTCGACAGGGAGAAGATTATTTTTGCACTCCTCAAAGCTGTCCCCCATGACAAGGACTGGTGGGAAACCCACTATGAGAAAAAGGACAAGACAAAACCCTCTTTGTTCTCATCCATACCCACTTGGAATTATTTCTGAGACGCCATCAAGGAACAATACTATCCCATGGGGAGTTATGAGGACAAGTACGTACAATGGACCACGCTGCGACAACAAAGGGATCAAGATGTGCATGAGCTGATGAATCTATTCCATACCCTACGCACCAAGTTTGGTATCAAATATTTAGAGAAACATCTGGTGCTAAAGTATCGCAGTTGTCTGCACAAATAAATTCAGGAGGAAATGGAGTTCCTTGACATCTCCTCGCTTGGTATGGCATACCGGTATGCTGCCAATATTGAGTAGAAATTCAAACAGAAGAAGTGAGACTTTGGATCTGCGAATCAAAAGCAAGGGAAAGGTGCTCCCAAACCGCAAAACAAAGGATAGAGCCAAGGCATGGTGACTCAAGACAACCTGTCAAAGCCACAGGAAAATAAATACACCGTAAAGCCAAATAAGGACACGGGAAAGTGGTGTGAGTTCCATAAGAGCTCCACTCACAACACAAGTGAGTATCAGGCCAAGAAGTTGCTGGTAGCCAAGATGAGGGCTCCCGAGTCAGATGCATGCTCTAACTCTGAATTAGAACCTGACAAGGGGAATGACAAAGGGAAACAAATTATTGATGCGGTGCCCAACGCCACTGTTGCCACTACGAAGATCCAGAAGAAGGAATCAAAAGATCCATAGGAGGAGGAATATCTCTTCCACTCCCAGATGTGGGTAAAGGGATCCCGGGTACAGTTCATTGTCGACAATGGGAGCCAAAAGAACCTCATTTCAGCAGACGTTGTGAAGCGGTTGGGCTTGCCGACCATAGCTCACCCACATGCATACACCATCGGGTGGCTTCACCAAGGACGAGATCTCTACGTCAGCCTACAATGCTACCTTCCCTATAGCATGCTCTTCACAGATGAGGTATTATGTGACGTTGCTCCTATTGATGTTTCTGATGTATCACTAGGACAACCATACTTGTGGAAGCATCATGCTGTGTATGAGTCTCAGCCTTGCATTGTTAGTGTTACTTTAGGAAATAAGTTGTACAGGATACCAGAGGTACCACCTCCTGCCACTATCTCTTTGGTTACTGCAAAAAAATGCAGTAAGCTCATTTCCCAAACCAGGAAATTTGTTTTCCTAATGATCTGCCCCGAGGGCAAGAAGAAGATTGTGGCCGCGACCTCCAGACAAGGCTCCTATGCACAACAAAAACAAATATATAAGGTTGTGGAGGAGTATGGGGACATCCTCATCTCACCCACAGGGGTTCCTCTACACTGTCAGGTCAAGCACCCAATTGATCTAACCCCAGGTGCGCCACTACCCAATGGACCGATCTATCGGCGTTTTGTTCTGGAGAATGATGAAATCAAGAGGTAGATTTAGGAGCTGCTACAGAAAGGTCACATCCGACCAAGCTCATTGCCCTGTGGGAGCCCGATCGTGTTGGTACAGAAGAAGGATGGGACATGGAGACTCTGTATTGAATATCGAGCGCTGAACAAGATCATTGTCTAGAATAGGTACCTGATCCCATGGATTGATGACCTTCTAGACCAACTCAAAGGTGCAAAATATTTCAGCAAGATTGACTTGAAGTCTGGGTATCACCAGGTACCAATTGAACCCTCCGATGTGTGGAAGACTGCCTTCAAAGCCAACGAAAGCCTTTTCAAATGGTTGGTCATGCCTTTTGGGTTGACGAATGCTCCCACAACCTTCATGAGGATGATGTATGACATCTTGCAACCATTCACCAACTCATTTGTAGTGGTGTACTTCGATGACATTCTTATCTTCAGCCAGACTTGGGAAGAGCACCTTCACCACATCTAACAAGTCCTCCAAACACAGCGGCAACACAATTTGTGTGCCAATTTGGAGAAGTGCACTTTTGGCATGACCCAAGTTCAATATCTGGGATACATTATTGATGAAAGGGGGGTGCATGTGAATCCATCCAGGATCCATGTCATTCGGGATTGGCTAGCCCCAAACACTATAACAGAGCTTCGCAGCTTTCTGGGTCTTGCTAATTTCTACCATAGGTTTGTGTTGGGATTCTCTTATATCACTTGGCCCTTGAGTCAAGTCACCAAGGGAGGAGCGAGAGAAAAATTATTTTGGTCAGAACCTCAACAGAAGGCATTCACAGAATTAAAAAAATTCCTTTTTTTTGCCCGAGTGCTCACATTACCAGACTGGAAACAACCATTTGAGATCGAGACAGATGCCTCTCACTATGCTATTGGGGCAGTTCTCACTCAACAGGGACATCCAATGACATATCACAGTGAGACATTGTCTGACACAGTTCACAAGTATCCCACTTATGACAAAGAAATGTATTCCATTGTGCAAGCTTGTCGACAATTGAAGCATTACATTTTAGGGAAGGAAACAATCATCCACACAGACCATCGGCCCCTACAGTTCATACAGACACAAGGGAAATTGCAAAATGATCTCCATCAGAAGTGGTCCACATATCTGCAACAGTTTCATTTGAACATCAAGTACAAGAAGAGTAGCACCAATAATGTTGCAGACTGCCTCAACAGACCACCGATCATGGCGCTCACCACCGTTCTCAAATATTGTGGGCATGAGACTTCTATTTGGATGCTTCTCTATGAGAGTGACCCAGAATTCGACCACACTTACAAGGCACTCTTGGGGGGTATGCAAGTTCCAAATTTTCACCTCCAAGATGCACTTTTATGTCACTTGGGACACCTTTGTGTTCCTTCAAGAGAGTGCACCAAGATGATATGGGAAGCACATTATAGTCGAGTCGTTGGGAATTTCGGGGTTGAGAAAATAGTAGCAGTACTACAGAGGTATTTCTATTGGGCGAACCTTCGAAAGGATGTCAAGAAGCACATCAGATCCTGCACTGCTTGTGCCATTTCCAGATCGACCATCAAGAAGAAATGCCTATATAATCTACTACCTACCCCTAGTCAACCTTGGGAATCCATCTCCATGGATTACATGTTGGGCCTGCCTTATACTAAGAATGGAAATGAATGTGTTTTTGTGGTCGTCGACAGATTCTCGAAGATGGCCATTATGGCGGACTGCAAGAAGAATATCACAGCAGAAGCCACTACTAAACTCTTCTTTGAATGAGTGTGGGTGCACTTTGGGATCCCAAAGTATATCATATCAGATCGGGATATTAGGTTCCTCAGCACATTTTGGTCCAGCCTCTGGTCAATGTTGGACACCAATCTCACCAAGTCCACAACTTTCCATTCCCAAACAGATGGCGAGACAGAGGTCATCAACAGAATGATTGTACACATTCTGCACATGTAAAATTCAAAGCATTCATGCACATGGGACGAGAGCCTCCCCTATGTAAAACATAGTTATAACTGGGCTCTCCACAGTTCAATTGGCCATAGCCCCTTTCAGGTGGGCTTGGGATTCTAGCCACTATGTCCCATTGACGTAGCCATGCCATTTGCGGCTACTCAGGCCGATTTGGCTCATGTCCAGTCTAAAGTTGACAAAGAAAATAACTTCATCGACCACATTCAATACATCTACCAATAGGTTCATGATATATTGGACAGAGCCAATGCCAAGTACAAGAAATGCCATGATCAACACTAGGTTCCACACAACTTCCAGGTGGGCAACAAAGTGTGGCTACAGTTGCAGAAGGAGTGCCTCACTGGACCCCACCGCAAGCTTCTCCCACTCTGATATGGGCCTTCAAGCTTAGTATTCCACCATTCCTTGGTCTGCACCGAGTCTTCAATGTGGATCGCCTTCGTCCTTACTTCCCACCTCTACTGGACACCTCTGACATTGCAGAACAACTCACACCAACAGAGTTAAACCCAAATTTCATGGAACAGGCCACCAAAGATTGTATCATGGACATGCAAATCAAGAACACTCACCAATAGAAGATCCAACTGTATCAGGTTGTCAATGCTGGCCAACTCCTACACCAAGGAAAGTTGTTCACCAAGGAGCAAGTTCAGCAGAAATTTCCTCATCTCATGGAGGAACTTAACACAATGGGGACCATTAATTCCTAAGGAGGGAGGAATTATCCAAGTGGATATTGGTTTTCACTCACCTATTCCACTTGGGGCCCCACCATTGTTTCTTTCATTTTTTCAGTTTCGGCACAACTTACTATTTTTAGCATTTTTTCGGGTCCTGAACTTCCAGAGCCGTTTTGAGGCCCTAAACGATGTTTTTTGGGAAACCAGGGAGCAACATAGGTCCATGGACCAATTTTTATCACTCAAAATTTGTATTCCTTGGATATATATTTCTAACGAGGTATGGTATGCGTCAAACAGAGATCATATGCCAAAGTTACATCCCCAGGAAGTTGAAACACCAACTTACCCAAACGGGTCCCATAGTTTTGGCGCTTCATCTCCTAGGGTTAGGGTTTTGGATGCTTTGGATTTCGCATTGTTTCTAAACAATAAATAGGCCCTCAAGCCTCATTGTAACTCAGTTCAGAGGCCTGTAGCCGCCACATCTCTTCTCAGAGATAGCTACCAGTGCCCTAGGTAGTTTTATTTCCATTCTTTCTATAAGCAAATTTTAGTTCTTCGATATTAATGAAATGAAGTGTTATTTCCACTGCATCTTTGTATTTATGGTTATATTTTTATTCTGTTGCATTCCTGCATAAATCCAGATCAGGCACACTTGTGCACCAATGTGTACATATAACCTTTTCACACCGGTACAAAATGTTTAGGTTATAAAACACACCAATCTATGGCTATATATTTAAATACTATTTTTTTGGTTTGTTTCTCAAATATAAAAGCACTGGGCATGACAAAACAACATACAATATTTTACATATATCCTAGTGCATTTTAGTTTACAAAAAAAACTACAACATTGGTGACGCATTATGTTCATGCACCAAATTGTGTCGCACCATACAAATTTACAAGGCGCACAACTATTAGTGCAAGTCAAACATATCAAACTCCCCGCACGGTGAAAAATCAAATTGAAAAACAATGGAAAATTTAGTAATTTACAATTCTAATCCGCTAAAAAATAAATTACATAGAAATAAACGCATTAATCGAACAATTTTTCATTGGGGAGGCATTGTGGACACGTAATGGAGATAAAAAAAATTTGGATGTTTTGAAAAAATTGAAGACTCAAACACTGAGCATAGTATGGAAGGATGGTGAGTAGGATAAGCAACAACATTAGAGAAATCTCATGTGGCAAGAGTGGCATTGGTGCTTCAAATCTCTCCCACACTATAGATTGTAAAAATTAAAATGACAGATGGGAGGGATTTTTTATTTAACCCTCATCCAGTGTGCTTCTCCAAATGCATTGGTGTGGGATATGTCCAAAAGCACCACATTTTTTTTATTAAAAATATTACAGTGCTTTTCTTGTGACACCTCAGGGAGTTTCTCTACAATTAATGCACCTGTGTTATGTTTCTATTTTAACACCACTATTTTTTTATAATTTGAAAACCACATAGCGGTGCTCTTTAGAATATGCCCCAGGGAATTTTGGTAAGATTCACGTACTCAGAGTGTCTTTGGAAAATAACACTGCATTTCTATGAAATTTGAAAATATAGCAGTGCTCCTTACTGGTATGCACCAAGATGTTTTAGTATGTGAAGGGCACCAGTAATATTCACTATTCAATCACAAGCGCATTGCTTTATTTAGTGCACCATGTTTTTTTTTATTTTATAAAAATAATTTTTTGGCAACGCACCATGTTATTGTAGCATTGGTTCTTGTATGGATACTAAAGCACCAATTTGTTTGTGTATTTTAGATGCATCATTCAAAAACAATTTTCTAAAACATTTGCTCATCCACATCTACTTGTGACCTCCACTGCAGACGGATTTTTGGGCTATTTTTATAGGGGCTCCTCAAAAACCTCCACTAGAAGGTTTTTTACTTGTAGTGTCTTTTCCTCTTGTTCTCAATTTCACTCCTTCCACCTCAGGAGCTGGTGCATGTAACCCTACTATAAAAATATTCCATGCACTTCCTTGCTATTGCAATGTGTTAATTATGATAAATTTGATTAGCCCATGGTTAGGAAAATATGTTTTAGGATGATTTTCTACTCTCATAATTTTTTTCATATGTTTTAATGATTTTAATAAGTAGTAGTTCATATTGATTAACTATCCATTGCCCAAATGAGGTAGAAATTGAAAGTTAGAATGAGAGACAGTCCGAAAACACCCCTCAAAAGTAATGAATTTATCAATGAAGTAAGCTACATCATCACAACGATGAGGAGGGGATGTTATATCTCTTCCTCTCACCTTATAACCTACCTCCTTGCCTTGCTAAAATAATGTAGCCTTGGTTATTGAGATTGCCAATTTTTTACAAAACCAACACATTCCTATCTAAGGAAAACCTATCACCCTAGAAATGATTTCTTTTGTAACATCAATATTGACTCTTCGAACCACTAAACCATGCTCATTCAAGGCTTGTGTGAACTCTAGAGTTTTTTTTTCATTTAATCCATATAGCGTCGCAAAATAGGATAGCCAAACTGCATTTTGAAATATGTATAGGGATTATAGATGGTGTAAAAAATAATTTTTACAATTGGGTTCATGATAGATTGCTGCTCCTCCCATGGCCACTTAGAAACTATTACAGGGTTGAACTCGGCTCATGTAAAATATTCTGAGGTAGAGAGTATTAGTTTACTATATTTGGCTTAGCTTTCTGATAATTTTTGTCTTTGTGGCATATTCTGTGGTTTTTGGGAATAATTTCTGAGAGTCACATCAAGTTTTAAAAAATAATGGCAGGAGTAACAACAACTCATTACTATAAATGCAATATCTAATGAATAATTACTAAATTACGATAAGGATATCATGTCTTGTACAATGGATAATTACTAAATTGGGATATTGATAAGGTGTATCTTGCGAAAAATATGATGAACATTACCCCCAAATTAATCGTAATGATCGTCCTTGACAGGTGTGACAGGAGGTCGTGTCATCCTTAAAATTAGAAATGCAAGTAAATGGTAAGGAATGTACTTGTCATTGACTTACCATAATGCTGACGTGGAGACTATAAAAGTCTAATGGCCTGATCAATGTTGTAAAACATTCCATTTGTGGCACATGTCTATTGGTAAAACCCTTTATTAGAATGATGTGGTTGTGAGAAAAAGAAAATTGTGTTAGCAAAATCAAGTTTATCATCATGGAATTACAATTGAAAATAATATAAATAATAGATAGATATACAACTTGTGATGATAAATAAAAATATGTCTTCGGTTTGTATCAGTAAAAGTATATGAAGCTATAGAATGCTACTTGAAAATATGCACATTTGTATCAACAAATATTTGGAGAAATATGGTGATTAGGATTTTGGCATGCAAATTTGTGATGAGTGTCGCAACTTATGCACATTTACTTTGCAACAACAAAAGAGTTTAAACAGTAAAAAAATTTCCGGTAGAATAAGTATAAGGAATTTTTAAGTATGAGGGTTTTTTGCAGTGATATTAGATATCATTTTTGGTATTCAACTGCATTAAGTAAGTCAGTCATGTATGACCATTTCCCTGAGAGGTAGTCATAACTAACTAATTTCTCATGATTTTTGAATAGTCCACTTAGCACTCATTGCATCGGATGATGCTCACAGGGGTGAAGAAGTGGGATTGTAACTAGTGAAATGAATCCCATAGCATCAGTCATCACTTATGGGGCTTGCACCCAGTAACCAGGACTTCCCGGGAGGTCATGAATCCCAGAACTCCTCTGGCTCAAGCGCACCTAACTGTGGATTTTTCCCCAAAATCAAGCCCACTTATCTTGCTACCCCATTTGCAAAACCTTAGCAAGTATTGGGCCTCATGAAACATTGAAGAAGAGCTCCCTTTACTCTTTGTATTTTAAGTATGAGGGTTTTCCGTAGTGCATTGTATTAGATATCATTTTTAGGATTCAACTGCGTTAAGTAAGTTATTCATGTATGACCATTTCCATGAGAGGTAGTTGTAACTGAATAATTTATCATGATTTTTGAATAATCCACTTAGCACTCATTGCATCGGATGATGCTCACAGTGGTGAAGAAGTGGGATTGGAACTAGTGAAATGAATCGCATGGTGTCAAACATCACTTCTTAGGCTTTCACCTGGTAACCAGGACTTCCTGGGAGGTCACTCATCCCAAAAATACTCTTGCTGAAGCATGCTTAACTATGGAGTTTTCCCCACAATCAAGCCCACTTAGATTTATACCCCATTTGCAAAACCTTAGCAAGTATTGTGCCTCATGAAGCATTCAAGAGGACCTCTTCTTGAGTGTTTAATGAGGCACAATACTTGCTAAGATTTTGAAAATGGGGTAGCAAGATAAGTGGGCTTGATTATGGGGAAAAATCCACAGTTAAGTGCGATTGAGCCAGAGGAGTTATGGGATGGGTGACTTCTTGGGAAGTCTTGGTTACCAGGTGCAAGCCCCGAAAGTGATGATTGATGCTATATGATTCATTTCACTAGTTCCAATCCCACTTCTTCACCACTGTGAACATCACCCGATGCACTGAGTTCTAAGTGTACAATTCAAAAATCATGAGAAATTAGTCAGTTACGACTAACTCTCATGGAAATGGTCATACATGAATGACTTAATTAGCACATTTGAATCCTAAAAATTATATCTAATATAAGGAAGTTGTTATAGAAAATGAAAAAGGATGTATTAATTACCAAAAATATGATTTTCTGTCGCCATAATCATCCAATGGTGCTCTAGAGGGGTTTTCACCATTATAATTTTTTTTTTCTTCTTTTATTTTTCTTTGATTTTTATGTTAGTTTTTATTTAAAATAAATAAAGAAAAAAACTAAGTGGTTGGAAATGAAAGAACAACATCCCTTTCCCTAACAACTTCAATGTTTTCATCTACATCTGAGACAAGGTTGATAAATGAATCCTTACAATTAAGCTTGTGATATGACCTTAGATGATGTACAATAACAAGAAATAATGTATGATACTGCTATGTGGTTGTCAATTTCATAGTCCCATTGTCAAAAACTTCTTCCACCTCATAAGGACCTAGCCACCTAGTGAACAATTTCCCTTTGAAATATTTGAATTTGGAATCATACAATAGAGCCCAATCACCCTTTTGAAACACCTTATTCTTAATAAATTTTTCTTTATATTTGGCACATTGTTGCTAGAGGATATTTGTTCGTTTCACAACAATCAAGTGCTTCTCATATAGTTGATTCTACTATTCTATTCAATGTCTCTGAGTTACAGTTAAATCTAAATCCACCTCCAAACTAGTTATATGTGTCTTAATTTCAAACTCAATGGGAAATATACGACTCTTACCTAATACCAAATCATAAGGAGAAAACACTGTAGTATTCTTCTAAGCATAGTATATAATCCCATATTACCGCTAGAAGTCTCTCAACCTAGTCTCTTCGATGACCTGCCACAATCTTCATGAGAATAGCTTCACGTACCTTATTAGTAATTTCTACTTTCCCATTCACTTGTGGGTGGTAAGGTGAAGCGCCTTGGTGATGAATTTTTTTACTTTTTGAGAATATATCGTATTAGCCAAGAAGTAAATTATGCTCCTCCATCGGCAACTATTTCCTTTGGCACTCCATACTGAGCAAATATTTCCTCAAGTAAGAAGTTTGTAACAACGTGTTCTACTATACTAGTAATTTCTCTATCATCCAACCATTTGGTGACATAGTCTTTGCACACTAAAATATAAGTCCTATGATGAGATGGGGGATTAATTGGTCCCAAAAAATCTAAAGTGCATTTATCAAATGGTTCCATCACTAATTGAGGTTGTAACGATATTTCATATGATTGAGTAGGTTGACCCATTCTCTGACAACTATCACACCCTTTCGCATATTTCCTTGCATCTCAAAACACAGTAGGCTAGAAATAACCAATATATAGCACCTTATGACTTGTTCTCCTAACTAAAAAATTCCCTCCATAAGGCCCATCATGATAGTCCTTGAGGATATCATATATCTCGTCCTCCCTTACACACCTATCTAATATGCTAATCAAAATCGATGTGGAAGATGTAACCATCTAACAAAAAATAATGAGCACTTTGTTGCAATATTTCTCTCTTTTTATTTGGAGAATGGTGATGGAGAAGCTTTCGTACAAAAAGGTGATTGGTAATGTATTCATACCAAGGTTAATAAGTGTATAATGAAAACAGTACTCATCTCGAGAAGAGTTTTCAACAGGAATATCATTAGAAACATTATTTAATCTAGAAATAAAATATGCAACCAAATTATCATTCTTAGGTTTATCTATAATGACGATATGAAATTCTGAGATTAAGAACAACCAAATAGTAACCCTAACATTATTAAATAGCTCATTCATTAAAAATTGGATGGCCTAGTGGTCACTATGCACAAAATTTTGGTAAATAGTAATCTAATGCCTAAATTTGTTAATATCATGAATAACAACAAGAAACTCTTTTTCTGTCATTACGTAATTTAAATATGTAGGGGTAAAGCTACTATTGATGTAGTATATGACATACATTTTATTTTCCTCTTGTTGGCCAAGCACAAATCCAATGGTTGCATCAAAATCATAATTGGAGATGTGAAATGACGAACTCTAGTTAGGTCCTCATAAAATAGTATTTGTTGTTACACATTATGCAAAGGTGTTGTTACACTTTTCAATCCATGCAAAATCCTTGTTCTTTGTTAACAAACAAAACAATGGGAATGAAATCTTGGAAAAAAATTCTATAAATAATCTTTCATAACCTGCATGTCCCAAAAAGCTTTATACCTCCTTCTGCGCCCTAGAGATGGGAATTTTCAAAATTACCTCAACTTTTTCTAGATTGATCTATATTCCTATAGGAGAAATATAGTGACCAAAAAAATAACTCCAGTCATCATCATATGAAACTTCTTAGTGTTGAAAAAAAGGTGTGTTTGTATGCAACGATTAAGTACTTCCCAAAGCTTGTGCAAGGATTCATCAAACTCATCCTCTTAGTGTGTAAAGTCAACCTTAAAATTTCCAGACAATCATTGACCATATCAGCAAAAATTCCTAAAACTACTCATTGAAAGGTTGTAGGTGCATTAAAAAGCCAAAAAGGTAGGACCCAATAAGAAAATGTTCCCTAGGGGAAAGTGAAGGTAGTTTTGTATTGGTCTTCGGGAAAAATATGAATTTTATTATAGCCACTAAATTCATCTAGATTTTTTATTTATTTTTACTAGACAAAGTATCTAGGACCTGATCAATAATGGGTAATGGAAAATGACACTTTTAAGTGTCTTTGTTCAACTCCCTATAGTCAACACAGACTCTCCACTTCCAATTTTTATTAGAAACAATAATACGTGGAGATACCCATTGACAGTAAGAATTGGATAGATAAAATTTTCATCTAAAATCTTTTGAAGTTCCTCATTGAAAACAATTTTTAATGTTGGGTTCATTCTACGTTGAGGTTGCCAGACATGCCAGTGTCCTTCCTTTAAATATATATGATGTGTAGAAAAAGTAGGATGGATGTCCTTCATGTCCTTATAGTCCCATTCCAAAGCTTCTTTATTCTTTCTCCGTAACTGCACTAATATCTCTTTCTATTCAGGAGATAAATTACGATTAATGTTTAAGGTATTCTCAGGCTCTATATTTACTATAACAACCTTAAGGTTGGGGGTCATAGGTATTTCCTCTGTAACATGATAATCAAGAGTCTCTTCCTCACTATATTTGTTTATCACAAAACTCAACAATTGAGATGTTGTCGGTCTAACAACAAAAGGATCATTAATGAAGTTGTTAATGGTATTGTTACACATCAATTTGTCACCGTCCCTGCAATCCCCATCTCGCCCATTGGAGGGTCGTTTCTGTGACCAATAAGTAGTGTCATGCCTTGAAAATACCATCATTGCATCCCTTTCCATGAGGAAAACATTTCTTCTGTTGATCATTTCCTGAGCAGACCCATAAAACCACCTGTTTTTGCCTTGGCGCTGGTAGCCCGTTATGTACTCGCGCCAATGAGGAAAATTAACATTGATCCTGTGCCAATTGGCGCTCTGTCCCAGTTAAGCACCCACACCAATATGCTTTTGGAATTTTTTTTAAAAAAGGAGGCGAAGTTTCGATTACAACATCTTCGTGGGTGAGTCATCAGGAGTGGTTTCGACTGAATAACCACGAATTTCCTCCTTTGGTCTCTTGTTTCCACCTTATGGGGAACCTCCCAAGGGGAAGGCCTCCCTTCCACTATTGTAGGGATCCCAACCTCCTCCTCTCCTCTATAAATATAGCCTTCATCCATTGATGAAGGGGCTGAATAGTTGAATGGCTGAATGGTAGAGTCTCCAAGTTCCCAAGAGCCATTAGAGCCTTATGCTGTAAGAGCCTTGATTCATTCCCTTAAAGCCAAATCCAAGCAAGGAGATCATTTTCGAGACATCCGAAGAGAGAGGTTTGTCTCATCCCCGACAGCTTTTTTGAGACGTGTTCCGCTGGCGACCCTCCAAAGGAGAATTCAGCGTCAGAGCCAGGTTGTATCCTCCTTTGATTCATTAATAATAAGCGACTATTGGTTATGGTTCCACTTCTGTTGTTGATTATGATGATGAGTTATGTCTTCTCTGACTGACATATAGTTGCATATACTGGATTTTACGCTTGCATTTGTTTTGTTTCTCGCGTGTGTAGGTGTCCAATCACGGAGATCGTGAGGATTGTGATCTGCCGAAGCTAAGGAACGGGAACACTACTTTCTCTACAAGCGACAGCATTGGATTCCAGGTAAGCCTTCATCGCTAGTTGGTTTATTTTCAATTAGGAACCTGCACTATAGCGTGTGACGATTGTTGCTAGACCCGGTCTGGGCTAGTAGGGATCACCTCTATCCGCAGAGGGGATTTACCTCTCCAACAAATTGGCGACTCCGCTGGGGATCATGTAGCTTGCTGTTGTTCTGCTTTGTAAGCTACAGACGGAGCCTGGAGTTAGCCAGATAGCCTTCGAAATTCTATTGCTTTGCATTAGGGAAGTAGATCAAAGCTGCTTCAGTCAATCTCTGGTTTAGTTTATGAACTGAACACTTGGAGTATTGTCTTGTCTTTTCGGTTGTTTCTCGATTCTGCTTGCTTGATCGACTCTTTTGGCTGGCTCTTTTCTGAGTGTTTAGCTTTTGGTTTAGCCCCATAGGATCAGATCTGACCTTTGTTTTTCCGAGTTTTCATCCTTTCATGGTTGGTTTGATTGGCACGGTTTCCACCCTGATAGTTGCGCCAATTGGCACGAGTTGCCAGTTCATCACTCACGCAATCCCCTGTCTAGCGCGGATTATAGCCAGATAGTCGCGCCATCTCCTTTAGGTGCTAGGGTTTACCCTTGTTTGGAAGTTTCTTTTGGTCAGTAGTTTGCTTCTGGGTTTGTTTTAGATTCTTCTTGAAGTGGTGAGTCTGGTCTTGGTTGGGAGAAATTCTTTGTTTTTTCATTTTCAGGTGTTGGCGCTTGTTTTCAGTTAGCAGCCCGTGCCAATTGGGCATTGGCGCTAGTTTTCAGTGAGCAAGTCGCGCCGGTTGGCGCTAGTTATCAATGACAAAGTCAGGCCAATTTTAGGGTGTGTGAAAATTGAGACTTTTTCCCTGAATCCTTCACCAGTGTGTCTTTCCCTTCCGGTCTTTTCTCTATATGAGCATAGATTACATTGCTCATTGTTCGAAATGTCTTCTCTCCATGATTGTTGGATGTAAAAGGGGATGAATGCCTTGTTTTGATCTCTTTCTTTGGAATTCCTCTTTGTGTTTGAGCTCATATGTCTTGTCGCCTTTTGAGGGATTTCGTGACAAAGTATTTGAAACAACGATTGAATTCTTGGTGTTTGTTTACATCTCTTTTGCATTCATCCTTCATTAAGAAGATTTGCGTTTATTTAGTTTTCGCCTCAAACTGTTATTTTTGTTAAAATGCATTAGATCACATTGCATTTAAGAGTATTTTGAGATTTATCATTGAACTTAGATCACATTGTTTAATGATTGAAAGAAAAAAAGTTCTTTGATTGCATTCTCTTTTATTAAAAGCATGCATTAAGTAGATTCTCATTTCATCGAAAAATGCATTGAGTGCATTCTTATAATTTGAAAAGGAAAAAGGAAATTGTGCATAGATTACAATTGCATAGTTTTCGAAAAAGAGGATTTTGCATAGATCACATTGCATTGTTTGCATCGTTGAATGTTTGAAATTACTTTTGGATAGTGAAAGTCATCTAGTTTGGAAAAGATTTCATTTGCAGTGTTGTTTTATGTCGCATCATTGTTTGAAGCTCTTCCCTTAACTAGATAGCATTCATCAAATTGAAAAGTTTTCTTTTCTCATATAGCTGCATACAGGAGATTGCCATATGACATACGCTAGGGCCTTGAAACCGAAACATAATTGAATATCAACCATAAAATTTACTCAATTTACCTAAGGAAGCATTGAAACATTAACGAAACATTTAGAGGTATAGGTTAGAGACGTGTTCCGGCATCATTAAACCTAGTAGCTATCGTTTGCCTCTTGGCTTTAGATAGCGCTAGTACGGACTTGTGCTCCTCGTACCGTCGTGTATATAAAGGGAGACCCCACTAGGTTTCTATCGTTTATCCATAGGAAGCTGAGTCTGCCGCCTTCTACCCGTGATACACCGGACACATCATTCGGGGAGATTGCCTGCACATACGTTAATTCCTTGGTTGATTTCTATTTCATTTTGAAACCAAGGTATATTGCAGTTCACGGTTATTTGGGACACCCTTTTCCTAGAATTCCTAAGTAGTCATTTCGATCTTTTCTGACTCTTTAAATTTGAAAAGGACATCAAGCACTTTTCCTTTAACACTGGTTTCCAATCTGAAAGTGATAGAGTCACCTTTTTCCTATTTATCGACTCTTAAAAGATGAAACGGTAGAGTTTTGTTTCAATTTTT
The DNA here is from genome assembly GCA_034641835.2 of Pinus albicaulis. Lineage (NCBI taxonomy): Eukaryota > Viridiplantae > Streptophyta > Pinopsida > Pinales > Pinaceae > Pinus > Pinus albicaulis. The sequence goes on from CM076571.1 coordinate 644,013,625, forward strand.
TTTAAATTAACTACCCACAAAATATTCTTGGTTAAAGTTAGTTTCCTTAGGGTGTTGTTCTGAAGATCGTTTCTAATGGCAACTTTTCCGGAGTTCACCAACCAAGGAATCCCCTCTGATGGGAATTCGGGTCCTTTTCCTCCTTTTGGAAATGTTGGCACTCCTTATATGGCAACGTTGTCCCTTCCTGGGTTAACTGTTGCGTTGCCTGTTTGGTTGTTTTCAACCTTTGTGGTCCCAAATGTCTCAGCTACTGATCAATCAGTTCCTCCGCCTGAACAACATCATGTTGATTCTAAGGTGGACCTCTCCCCTTCTTCGCCTGTTTCTGCGTCCTCCTCTTCTACTTCGCCTGGTGAAAGTCTGGATTCGAGTAACCAGATGGCTAAGAAGAAGAAGAAGAAGACAAAGAAGAAGAAGTTTGATAAAGGAGAGGCTAGCTCTACAATTATTGCGCCTAAGAAGTCTCCTCTTGATAAACCTTCCAACCCTCCATGGAAAGTCAAGTTACCTTGCATGTTGTTCCAGGGAGACCATCTTCTTTGAGACTGCCCTGGTATTCCCAAGGTGCTCGAAGTGTGGTCCAACGGTCGCCCACCGTTGCCTTTGGCTTTTGGGAGTTAGGTTGGGGGCACGTCTTCAGCTCGTGCTGGTAAGGCTCCTAAGAAGTAGGGTAAGCTCACCAATCCCTGTAAGTTGTGTGAAGGGCACCATGCCATTCACCTTTGTCCATATATGGATGAAGCTAAACGAGTTTTGGACAACTCAATTGCTTCTACACCATGCCTCCCGGCTGGTTACAAGCAGCTTTCTATGAGTCCTTCACCAGTTGATTCCTTGATTAGTCAAGATTCATCCTTGGTCGATCCCACTTCCCCAGAAATTCAAATTCAAGAATCTCTTCCTGACCAACCATTGGTCATGGGATCAGTTGAGCTGGCCCCGTCTACGGTGCACCAGGTCTTTTCCATGGAGAGTGGATCTCACATCCCTCAGGTTCTTCTTTTTTCTTCAGATTCCTCAGACTTGGAGAAAGATTCTCCTGTCCCTATATCTCAAGAAGTTTCTCCTCCGCTTCCCATGATGGAGGTCCCGGAGGATACTCCACTCGCCTTCGAGATGGAGGTCGTGGAGGATGCTCCTTCTTCTTCTATAACACCAGGGGAAGACCATCTTAGTTCGATGGTAGCCCCTTCGAGTATTTTAGTCACTTCCTTTGATTGGAATCGATTTTCAGGATACCGCCTTCCGTCTTATGTGCCTTTCGAGATCACAGTATAGGCTTTTGGTTTAGTCGTACCCAACACCATTATAGACGAAGGTGCATCTATTAGTGTTCTATCCTCAAATACTTGGCAAGCGTTTGGTTCGCCGCCGCTTGCACTTGTTACACAAAATCTGTTGGCATTTAATAGAAGAACGAGTCAACCGTTAGGGATCCTTCCAAGGTTACCTGTTACTTTGGGAGGTAAAACCGTCCATATGGATGTGATGGTTGTTCCAGGCCCCTTGGATTTCAATCTGCTCTTGGGGCGTGATTATACCTATGCCATGGTAGCACTTGTCTCCTCCCTTTTTCGTGTGGTCTATTTTCCACATGAAGGATGGATCGTGACCATTCATCAGCTTTCGTTCTTTGGTCCTGATGTGGCAGTTGGCCTGCCATCATCCCTTCCTGGTTTTTATCCACCTGTTATTTCTGCCCCACCGCAGGTCAACTATGTGGCTACCTACCCCGTGACTGTACTCAGTGATAGTGCCGTTGTGCATCAGGTGTTGTGGGAATTGGGTCCTGACTTCCAGGATTTTTTCCTTCCATCAGGAGTGGAACTCTTGGAAGCGATGACTTCTTATTCATTATGATGAGGTTGCCAGAGCACAGTTCATTTTCTTGTGTCACGCTCCTTAAAAAATGAAACAAGAGGGTCGGAGTAGAGTTCCTTGTTTTGTGTCAAGCTCCTTAAAAAATGAAACAAGCTCTTTGGAGGAGAGTTCGTTTCCTTGTGTCAAGCTCCTTAAAAAATGAAACAAGGTCGTCAGAGCATGGTTTCCTTCCTGTGTCAAGCTCTTTAAAAAATGAAACCAGGTTGTCGGAGCATGGTTATTTCCTTGTGTCAAGCTCCTTAAAAAATGAAACAAGCTCGTCGGAGCATGGTTCCTTTCCTATGTCAAGCTCCTTAAAAAATGAAACAAGGTTGTCAGAGCAGAGTTCCTTGTCTTGTGTCAAGCTCGTTAAAAACTGAAACAAGGTTGTCAGAGCAGAGTTCCTTGTCTTGTGCCAAGCTCCTTAAACCATGAAACAAGGTGTCCTGAGGATAGTTCTTTTAATGTGTCAACCTCATTAAAATAATGAAACACGTTCCCATTCAATTCGAGTCTTTGTTTAGATCTCGTAAAATCCCAGTCGAGTCTTTCTCTTGATCTCGTAAATTGAACCTTCACTCCATCTACCTTTCATACGGATTGAAGCTTGGGGGGAATGTACCTCGAATTGAGTCACCATGTTGGGGGCATGCTTACTATTTCAAGCATAGTTTGTTTCCGTTTCAAGCTTGTGTAAAAATGAAACCAACTTCAAGCAGAGTTTCCTAATTTCAAGCTTGTGTAAAAATGAAACCATTCCCATTTACCTCTTGTGATTGCCATTTTATCAGCCTGTTTTGCCAGATGAGCCTTGGTTTTCTCACTCCATCGTCACTATTTGCTTGGCTGATCATATGCCTTCACTTGGTTGTTTTACCCATTCTTGAGGAACCACTACAATGAGTGGTCTTGTTAGCCAACCTCTCAACCTTTATTTTTTCAGAGCAGTTCCACCATTGCCGGAACCAGTTGCTACCATTTATACCATTGATTCCTCCAGGAGGAGTCAACTTTCAGCTCTTTTCTGACTCCCTAAACATGAAAAGATTTTCGATTCGCTTGTCGTTTTGATCTCATTAAAGTGGTTACGAAACGACATCCACCCAGTATACGTTTACCCCTTTTTCGGGCTGGGATAGATTATTTACGAAAAAGGAATACCCTGGCCTATCGCAACTAGGAGGTTTTCTCAGATATAGTTTTCTACCTTTTCGGATCTGAGGAACTATTTACGAACAGGGACCATTAGAGTTTACTTTTCTGTTGTCTTTGCAAACTCTCTAAACATGAAAAGAAGCCGAGTTCTTCCTTTGTCAGACTCGTTAAACCCTGATGACATTGGATTCAGTCAAAATGACGATATCCGAGTTTCTCCTTCCTAGGGCTCGTTAATGTACTAGGACGGATTCGTCCGAAGGACGGACTTATATGACAAGAATATGGTATCCTCTTCAAGCTTGTGTAAAAATAAAGAGGTAATCACCAGAAATGGTGGGGGAAAAAATGGAACCAACATCATTGTCGTGTCGGCAGTATGTCGCTCTTGAACATGGCACTTGTCTACATTCGTGTCGGGTTGGGGACATATCATCTCGTTTTCCACTTGCCTCCATGGGTTTGGGTGATCCTTTTTAACCTCTCATCTGCTCTTTTCCTCGTCGCCATGACCTCTGATCCGTTGATGTCAACTACTACCAAACTCATTGTCGTGTCGCCATATTTTCAAGAGAAGTTGACCTTTGCAAGTATCAACCTTCCTTTGATTCTCATCTGATCCTGATTCACAAAGACATTATGTTCGTCTGTCTCACGTCGATGATGTGGGAAATGATATGGCCCACCTTCGATCAAGGTCACTTCCTGTCGACTTCAGTTCATTATCCAGGAAGCTGATCTAGAGACTCCCTTCTGGTACTTTGGAGCCTGCATGCCTCAATGGCAGGTTCTTCACATTCAACGTGAGGTTCTCATTATTGGCCTTCGATCGAGTGATTCTACGGGTGTTCGATGCCATCTCATTGATTCACATGCCGTCGATTGTACCGGTAGTACCTTGAGGACCATTTTCATTATTGGTGGTACCTCTCGCGTCTGTTAATAGCTTTCATCATTGGCTGGTAATCAGGCGATGTTCTTGTGTCTTCGACTTCAGCTCACATATTTGCATGCTTGAACTTGTACTTTGTTTGAGTCAAGATGGAGCACAAGACCCTGGATTCCTATCTGTTATAATCCAGGCTGTGATTTTGTGGATTCTTATGATTAGTTACATGAATCACTGATTGGATGGATGCGACCATACCTGAGTCTATTTATCGAACCCTTCTGGATGGTTGCATCCATGCTTTGGATCTGGATTATTGTATACTCTGTTATGGATGGCTATGCCCATACCACATATATCATGTATTTGAGATATTAGTTGTATTTCTCTACGCAGGTTTTCCAACGTCAGTGTTTTCAGTTGGACACGTTCTCGTAAAGCATTTCACCCCTCTCTCTCTTTCGAGCCTCATGCTTTAGGGGGAATCTTTTACACAGTAATTTTTCACCGTCCCTGCAATACCCATCTCACCCATTGGAGGGTCATTTTTGTGACCAATAAGTAGTGTCATGCCTTGCAAATACCATCATTGCATCCCTTTCCATGAGGACAACATTTCTTTTGTTGATCATTTCCTGAGCAGACCCCTAAAAACACCTGTTTTTTCCTTGGCGCTGGTAGCCCGTTATGTACTCACAACAATGAGGAAAATTAACACTGAGCCCACGCCAATTGGCGCTCTGTCCCAGTTAAGCACCCGTGCCAATATGCTTTTGGAATTTTTTTTAAAAAAGGAGGTGAAGTTTTGATTACAACAACTTTGTGGGTGAGTCATCGGGAGTGGTTTCGACTGAATAACCACGGCTTTCCTCCTTTGGCCTCTTGTTTCCACCTTATGGGGAACCTCCCAAGGGATAAGGCCTCCCTTCCACTATTGTAGGGATCCCAACCTCTTCCTCTCCTCTATAAATATAGCCTTCATCGATTGATGAAGGGGCTGAATAGCTGAATGGCTGAATGGTAGAGTCTCCAAGTTCCCAAGAGCCATCAGAGCCTTATGCTGTAAGAGCCTTGATTCATTCCCTTAAGGCCAAATCCAATCAAGGAGATCATTGTCAGGACATCTGAAGAGAGAGGTTTGTCTCATCCCCGACAGGCTTTTTCGAGACGTGTTCCGCTGGCGACCCTCCGAAGGAGAATTCAACGTCAGAGACAGGTTGTATCCTCCTTTGCCATCAAAGCCTTATGCAGTCGAAGAGCCTCGATTCATTCCCTTAAGGCCAAATCCAAAGGAGATCATTGTTGAGACATCGAAAGAGGAGGTTTGTCTCATCCCACAGGCTTTTTCGAGACGAGCCTACCGGCGACCCTCCGAAGGAGAATTCAGCCGTCGTAGACAAAGTTGTATCCTCCTTGATTCATTAATAATAAGTGACTATTGGTTATGGTTCCACTTCTGTTGTTGATTATGATGATGAGTTATGTCTTCTTTGACTGACATATAGTTGCATATACTGGATTTTACGCTTGTGTTTGTTTTGTTTCTCGCGTGTGCAGGTGTCCGATCACGAATATTGTGAGGATTGTGATCTTCCAGAGCTAAGGAACGGGAGCGCTACTTTCTCTACAAGTGACAGCGTTGGATTCTAGGTAAGCCTTCATCGCTAGTTGGTTTATTTGCAATTAGGAACCTGCACTATAGCGTGTGACGATTTTTGCTAGACCCGGTCTAGGCTAGTAGGGATCACCTCTGTCTGCAGAGGGGATTTACCTCTCCAACAGTATTATCCAAAACTTATTTTTTAAAGTGAAATTCCTTTCCTATAGTGAAAAGTGGATTTTTATCAACTTCTTTGAATATTGCATGTTTGTAGTGGTAAAGGTAAATATGTTGAAGATGTGGAAGTCTTAAAGAGCTTTTGAATTTTGTAGCAGTTTCAGGATGTATTTCCAACAGAGATTTCAGAGTTTCCTCCTCAGGGAAGTGGATTTTTATATTGAGTCGGTACTACAAGCAACACCGACATCAAAGGCACCTTATAGGATGATCACTTTAGAGCTAGTGGAACTGAAGATGTAGTTGAAGGAAATTCTTGACAAGGGATATATTTGGCCAAGTACATTTCCTTGGGGCACACAAATGTTGTTTGTGAAGAAGAGGGATGGTACTCTAAGGTTGTGCATTGATTATATGAAGCTAGAAAAGGTGAAGATGATGAATAGTTATCGGTTGTTCAGGATTGATGACCTACTCGATCAATTGAAGGGAGTGGTAATGATTTCAAAGATTGATATGAAACCAAGATATCATTAGGTACACATTAAAGAAGAGGACATTTACAAGACTTATTTCTAGACCATATATTGGCATTATGATTTTGTTGTGGTTCCTTTTGGTTTTACTAATGCTCTTGCTACTTTCACGTGTTTGATTAATAGTGTGTTGTGTCCTTATCTAAACAATTTTGTGATAGTATTCATCAATGGATATTGATATATTCTAAGAATAGGGAAGAGGATGTAGAAAATCTGCAAACAGTGTTGAGATTGTTAAGAGAGCATCAATTGAATGCCAAGATTAGTAAGTGCAGTTTATTTCAAACATAGGTACGTTACTTGGGACATGTTGTTTCCTAGGTAGGTATAGCAATGGATCCAAAAGATATCAGAGCTATCATGGACTCGGAAACTCCTACGAATGTGGATTAGTTCAGATCATTCATATGATTATAAGGTTACTACAGGAGCTTCATCAAGAACCTCTAATGGATTTTTTATCCTATCACATCATTGAATATGAAAGGAAACAAATTTGAATGGAAAGAGGAATGTGCAACCAGTTTTGAGAATTTGAAGCTGTTTCTTACAAATGCTCCAGTTTTGAAGATTTTGGATCTAGATAAAGAGTTCACTGTGTGTACTAATGCTTTAAAGAGAGGACATGGTGGAGTCATGATAAATTCGGGATAAGTGGTATGCTACGAGTAAAGGAATATGAATAAGCATGAGTAGAATTATGTGACTCATGATCTTGAGTTGGCAGCGATCGTTCATGATTTGAAGATGTGGAGACACTATCTTCCTGGTAGGAGGTTTTTTTTGATGAGTGATCACAGTGGGATGAGATATTTTTTTGAAACACATAATTAGAATTACAGGAAATATAGATGGTGGTCAGTGAGTCTAAATTTGAGATTAGGTACATTAAGGGTAAGGAGAAAAAGGTTGCAGATGATTTTAGAAGACGAGTGCAAGTAGATCAAATAGTGACTATGAGTTTGTATGGGAAAAATTTACAGGATTAGTTATTGCAGGTGAGACAATAGGATGACAAGTACTAGTATCTTAAGCTCATGTTACAGTAGCAGGGTACATGTGATCAGGATATGGATTATCATCTCACATCATATGGTTTGGTAATAATTAGGGACAAGATCTATGTGTTAGGCAATAGTGGGCTAAAGAATATTATCTTGAATTAATTACATGTCAAGACATATTCAGGTCATTCAAGATATTAAAAAACTCCAACAAATGTGAATAGGTTCTACTACTGGCCGAATATGAAGAAAGAAGTAGTTGAGTTTGTCGCAAGGTGTTTGGATTGTTAGTAGGTAAAACCAGAGTGTAAGCATCCAGGTTGTATATTGCAGTTGATTCTAATTCTAGAGTGGAAATGGGAGGTCATTTCCATTAAATTCATCACATGTTTGCCAAAGACATCTCGAAAACATGATTCCGTCATGGTTGTGGTTGACAAGTTGACCAAGGTAGCTCAATTTGTTCTAGTGAAGTCTACTAATTCAGCTAATGATTTAGCTCATGTTATCAATAGGGAGATAGTGATATTGCATGTTATTCCAAAGAACAATATATTTGATAGAGATTCCAAGTTCAGTTCCATGTTTGGAAAATATTTATTTTCAGTTTTGGGTATAGATTTGGCCTTTAATACAACTTATCATATGTAGACAGATGGACAATGTTAGGTCCCTATATTACTAGTGTAGTCCCTTATTGTTGCTAGTTTATCCCCCTTATTGTTATTGTTGTACCCCCGTAACCCAATATTTTTATTATTGTTCCATTACATTATTATTGATAGGTCGACTAGGATTATATTGTGACCCCATAGACTCCTATATATAGAAGGAGGTTTTATCATTTGTATCATCCAAGAATTGTTCATTTATGTAATGTAAAGGAAGTTTTCCCCTAGAATTGTATTATTTATAAGGTGTTGATCTCTATTTTCTTCTATTTTTGGAGCTGGTTTCATAACATTTGGTATCAGAGCTTTGGATGCTAGGGTTTCGTTGTTTGAAACATATCATTGTGGAATTTTAGCTATAATTTTTTTTTTCTATGAAGGTTTAGAAGCGGAAATTTTTATCACGCAAAGCTGAAATCCTAGGGAACATCGTGTAAAAAATTCAGATCTTGGTTTGCAACATTTTTGGAGAAATAATATGTGGAAGTTGGGGTTTTTGTAGGCTCTCTAATTTAATCTAAACAAGGTGACCTTGGGAACATTGTCATAGCTCTCTCTAAGCATGAAATTGGAATTATGTAAAAAGTGGCCAAAATTAGACGGTCTATACTTTCCTGTGTATCAATTTTAGAGCTGAATGAGGAAATAGTGACAAATGGAATTCCGTACACTTTTTATCTATTGAACCAGTCCATAATTAGGCCATTGTGGGACATTGGGCATAAATTTGTCTTGAAAAATCCAAATCAGGAAGGACCTATTCTATTCGAAAGAAGATTCAGAGAGCTACTATAGGACCAAATTTCAGATATTTAAGATCCGAAATCATAGCGATAGTTCAGTTTCAATATCGACCTCCTCAAAAGCAAGAAAAATGTGTGTATTTTTTTTTCAAATTACATAACTCTTGTTTGAAAAATCAGTTTTAAGTGATTCCAAGGGCATATTGAAGCATAGATATCAGTATTAGGTTCTAAAATGACCTCGTAAAAAGGGTTCAACACCAATTAAGACCTCATAATAATCTACTATGACTCATGACGATGAAGAAGTGCAACATGATATATCAAAATTATAAGAGCAAGTGCACCAAATTTCGCTCTCGTAAAGAGTAAAAAAAAATGAAATGGAAGTTTTGAAGAAAGGTGTGGAAGCTGAGATGGATGGTTTGAAGAATGGCATGGAAGACATGCAATATAATATGGATGTTATAGAAGAAAAAATGAAATACAACATGGAAGACATGAAGAATGATCTAAAAGAAGACATGGAAGGTTTGACAAAGTTGATACAAGAATTGTTTCGTAATGGTGAAAAGATAGTAGAGGAAACTCAAGATGAGAAAAAAATAAATGTTAATCGAGATTTCATAAACTCTAATGTTGGATTTAAGACCCACTATATTCCAAAGATCGATATGAGGAATTTTGATGGAAAGGATCCCATAACATGGATATTACAGATGGAGCAATATTTTGATCTCAATAATGTGCAAAACACACAAAAGGTATGCATTGCAACTTTATATTTATAAAAAGATACATTTTTATGGTATCGATGGCTTTTATCCAGTAATTTTTTTTTCACTTGGTTAATTTTTATGGAGGAAATGATAACACATTATGAGGATACAAAGAGAAACACCTTCTTTATCGAATTAATAAATCTAAAGCAAAAGGGTTCAATGGTGGAGCACATTGAGGACTTCCAAATATTGAATATAAGGGTAAACAATATTCTAGAGGAACATAGGATTGATGTCTTCATAGGGACTTTAAAGGATAACATCCAACATGAGGTTCACATTTGGGAACCTGATTCATTAGAGAAAGCATTCAGGTTGGCAAGAAAAATTCAATGTCAAATTATGGCGACAAGGAAGCCTACCACTCACAACTACAATGATGGAATTGTTTCCTCTCCTAGACTTCCACAGCCTGCAAGGTTGACACCATAACAATTGGAAGAAAAAAGATAAAAATGGCTTTGCTATAGTTGTGATAGAAAATATACTAAAGGTCATAAGTGTGCTGAGAAGAAATTATTTTACATATATTGTGAAGGGGAGGAAGAAAATGAACAAGAAACTTCAAAGCATGAGGATATACACCAGGAACCAACCCTGGAAGAAGAAGAAATGAGTCCGACCATATCGTGTAATGCATTGGCAAGAATTACCACTCCTGAAACTCTCAATATAGAAGGACATATCAAGAATAAAAAGGTAATAATTTTGATTGATTTGGGTAGTACCCATAATTTTATTCACTGTAAGGAGCCAAGGAATTGAATTGTTTCCTATACCTAGTACCAGAATGTCAAGTGATGGTTGAAAATGGAGGAAATATAAATTTCTCTGGAAAATGCCATAATATCAAGCTAACCATGGGAGAATATGTATTGAATAGTCCAATGATTTCCATTCCAATGGGAGATTCTCATGTTGTACTAGGAGTATATGGTTACAATATTTGGGGACGGTAGCTTTTAATTTCCAAGAAAAATTCTTGAATTTTTTTTTTCCGGAAGGAAAGGAAGTCGAATTATGGGGTATCGCAGGGAAGTCGGGAAAGATAATAAGCTCTAATGTCATGAAAAAGCTTATGAAGAAAGAACAAAGATGCATAATTTCAAAATTATGCTCACTAGAAGTTCCAACATCAAAATTATCTATTTCTCTAGATCTCCAAAAAGTCTTGGACAATCATTCCAAGGTGTTTGAAACTCCGAAAGGACTCCCACCTATTTTTGATCATGATCATGCTATTAATTTGATTCCAAGAAGTGTTCCTCCAAACATGAGGCCTTACATATATCCTTATATCCAAGAGAGCGAAATTGAACGTATGGTTGCAAAAATGTTAAAGGTTGGTATAATTCAACCTACTCAAAGTTCTTTCTCTTCTCTAGTAGTATTAGTGCACAAGAAGGATGGATCATGGCGCATGTGTCTAGATTCTAGGGAGCTAAATAAGCTCACTATTAAAGATAAATTTCCCATTCTTATGATTGATGAATTATTGGATGAGTTACATGGAGAAATTTATTTTACCAAGTTGGATATTCGTTCAGGGCTGAAGATATTCCGAAAACAACATTTCGAACTCATTATGGTCATTATGAATTTTTGGTCATGCCTTTGGCCTTACCAATGCACCTTCTACATTTCAAGGGTTGATGAATTCCATTTTCAAACCATTCCATAGAAAAACTTTTCTATTATTTTTTGATTATATACTAATCTATAGCAGGTCTTGGAAGTATCATGTTCAACATGTTGATAGGGTGCTCAAACTATTGGAGGAGAAACAGTTATATGCAGAAACATTTAAATTATTATTTGGAGTATAATAGGTTGAATATATAGTTAATATTGTATCTCACGAGGGTGTTAAGGTAGACCTAAAAAAATTAAATCCATTAAGGAATGGAAAGTCCCCACAGCCATAAATAAGTTGCGAGGATTTCTTGGTTTAATAGGGTATTATCGAAAGTTTGTTAAGAATTATGGGAGAATAACAGCACCTTTAACAACATTATATAAAAAAGATGAATTTTCATGGACACTTGAAGCAATTAATGGCTTTGAACATCTTAAAGAGGAAATGCGCCTAACACCAATCTTAGCTATGCCAGACTTCACAAAACCTTTTATTATGGAATTTGATGCCTCGTGAAATGGAATTGGTGTTGTTTTAATGCAAGAAAGAAGATCCATTTCTTTTGAAACTCTTCCAACCAAAGGAAAGTATTTACAAAAAGCTATTTATGAGAAGGAAATTTTTAAAATACTACATGCACTAAAGAAATGGCAACCTTACCTAATGGGAAGAAACTTCAAGGTAAAAACTGATCATGATAGTCTTAAAGACTTTTTGGAATAAATACTATCTTCAGAAGAGAAGCAAAAATGGGTCACAAAGATGTTGGGTTATGACTTTGAAATAATCTACAAAAAAGGGAAGCTAAATATTGTTGTATATGCACTCTTAAGAAAGGATGAAGATGTGGAAGCATTTATTTGTGCCATTTCTATTATCTAACCAGATTGGATAACGAAAGCAAGGGATGAATGGAAGAAGGATGAAGAAGTGTGGACATTCATTCAAAAGTCACAGTAAGAACCTAGTACATCTGATACATTTAGTTGGAAAAATGATTCATTATGGTACAAAAATCAGTTATATCTTTTTAAGAATTACCAACTAAAAGAAAAGATTCTTTTGGAATTGCACACTTCTCCTTTAGGAGGACACTCAGGAATTTTAAAAACTTACCACATGATGAAGATTTTTTTTTTTGGGATGGTGTTAAATTTGACATTCAAAGTTTGTGGCGGAATGTTTGGTTTTCCAGAAAAATAAATTTGAGACAATTAAGACGTCAGGTCTTCTACAACCTTTATCCATTCCAAGTCAACGTTGGGAGGATATTTCAATGGATTTTATCACAAGTTTACCTAAGTCCGAAGGAAAGAGTGTCATCATGGTGGTAGTTGATAGACTTACCAAGTATTCACACTTTTGCGCATTATCCAATCCATTTAAGCCAAGTATTCTACTTCATTTATGGAAATAATTCAAAAGCTACAGGGAAACCCAAACATTATTGTAAGTGACCGAGATCCCATTTTTACTAAAAAATTTTGGACATAATTATTTTTTTGTTTGGGTACTCAACTAACTCATAGCTCATCTTATCATCCTCAATCCGATGATCAAACTGTGATAGTGAAAAAATGTTTGGAAGGATATCTTTGTTTTTTTATTTGATAAACAAACACAATGGGTCAAGTGGTTACCTCTTGCTGAATGGTGGTATAACACTTCCTTCCATACTGCAGAAAAAATGATCACATTTATGGCACTTTATGGATATCAACCACTATCCATCACATCATCTTTAAGAAAAAATTCTAAGGTTAAAGTAGTGGAAGATCACATCAAGCATCAACAAGAAGTTATCCAACTATTAAAGGATAACCTAAATTTGGCACAAAATCATATGAAACAACAAGTGGATCAACATCGTGGCGAGAGAATTTTTGACGTAGGAGACTGGGTATTTTATAGCTACAACCATACAAATAAATGTCCCTCAAGCAAGATAAGAAGGATAATAAATTATTGCCAAAGTGATATGGTCCTTATAACGTGTTGCAAAATATTGGCACTATGGAATAAAAATTGGAGCTTCCTGTTTCTTCGCGAGTGCATCCATTTTTCCATGTTTCATGCCTAAAGAAGGTTATAAGTGACAAAATTCTTGTTCAAACAATGTTTCCAGAACTTGGCGAGGAAGGAAAAATCATATTGGAACCTGAAGAAGTCATGGAAAGAAGAACTCAACAGTTACAAAATCAATCAATTTCAGAGTATCTCATCAAGTGGAAGAATTTAATCACTAAATATTCTACATGGGAGGATGTGAATATTATACAGAAGCATCCACAACTACTCAAGCATTTAGGACAAGACATTTTTGAAGGAAAGGGGAATGTTAGGTACCTATATTACTAGTGTAGTCCCTTATTGTTTCTAGTTTAGCCCCCTTATTGTTATTGTTGTACCCCTGTAACCCAAATATTGTTATTATTGTTCCCTTACATTATTATAGTTAGGTCGAATAGGATTATATTGTGACCCCATGGTATCTTATATATAGAAGGAGTTTTTGTCATTTGTATTATCCAAGAATTTTTCATCTATGTAATTTAAAGGAGGTTTCACCCTCGAAGTGGCTTATTTCTAAGGCATTTATCTCTCTTTTCTTCTATTTTTAGAGCTTGCTTCATAACATATAGGTAAACAAGGTCAAAAATATTCTAGAGGACATGTTGAGAATTTATGTCATCCACTAGTAGAGGAGGTTGGAGGAGTATCCCCCACTATTTGAGTTTGCATGCAACCATTGGAATCTAGACTCACTAAGGATGAATCCATTTGAGGCATTTTATGGGTAGAGTTGCAATATTCCATAAACTAGAGTGATCTAATGAATAGGCTATTGATAGGACCAGACATGTTGGAATATATGGAAGAAGAAATGTAGGTTATCAAGAAGAATATAAAGGTATAACATGACAAGAAAAATAATTATGCAGATCAACAGAGGGAATTTAATGAGTTTTAGCTTGGGGAGCATGTATACTTGTGCATCAACCCCAAGAAGAGATCCTTTAGGATTGGGTCATCTGCTAAGTTGGTACCTCAGTATTTTAGGCCTTTCGAGATACTTAAGAGGATTGGACGAGTGGCCTATAGACTTGCACTACCTCCGAAAGTGAAAGTCCATGATGCTTTCCATTTGTCATTGCTTAAGAAGTATGCGAAATTTTTTGATCATGTGATTGACTAGTCTTTATTATAGGTGGAGCCAGAAGGATAATTCAAACCAGAACCCCAGTGCATATTGCAGTGGAAAAAACTCATGCTCTGGGACAGAGAAATAAAATAATTCAAAGCGCAATGAAATCAATTTGGACCCGATGAAGCTAGATGAGAGATTGTTGCTTAGATGTGGGCTATGTATCCATCATTGTTTTCCATTTAAGGCAAAGGAGTTTTTGTATATGTACATATTTATGTATGGTTTTTATTGTAAATACCACATGAGATGTGTTATAAAGCTCTAATAAGTGGTATAGTTGTCATGATTGTCAAGTTTTTCATGTTGGTTTTTATTTTCATCAAGCTATTCATTACAAATACTGCATTGGGCTAAGTTATTAAGCTCTAGGGGAAGTATGTTTTGGTTTTTAGTGGTCTTGTTGCTCATAGTTTTCATATAACACCAAGGATGGTGTTACACTAATGGAGAGGGCTATGTAAAAATCACAAGTTAAAGGTTCATGTAATAAATTTAATAAAGGAAAAAATATGACCAAGGTCATGGGACATGTATTCCAAGTTGAATGTTTGGAAAAACATCCTTGTGTGCATCACTTTTTTTTATGACTAAGGAAATGGGAAGAGGAATTGAAAAAAGAAAAGAGGAATTAATTGACATCTTATTATGAAAATAAAATTGAAGAAAATAGGGGCCTTAATAATAAAAAGGCTTATGAGGATTAGTTCAAAAAAAATTTCTATTTAGTTTTGGAGCTCTCTCTCTATTATCTCATACTATTCACACATTGACCATTATTGGACAAATTTATCATTGGAGAAAGGAAAGAAAAGGAAGGGAAATAAAAGAAAAGGAAGGACAAGGAAAAAAAAAAACAAGCAAGGGGGGTTGGAAAAAGCAACTTCAACAGGAATACATGTAGGTAAGAAGTTGCATGTGTGATTTCATAACTAGTTTGTGAATGCATGCTACATGCATTTGTGTATTTGGTTTTTATTTTTGTCATTGGGATGGAATTTTTTGGGTGTGACAACGGTTCCAACCTTGCCTTTCCATTTCCATATTGACACGGTATGATAGGGTTATTTTATTTTGTTGAGCTTTAAATTTCTGGAATATTTTGGAACCGGATGAAGTGGTCTCAGGAAATTCCCAAGGGTTTGGGGTGGAGGTGGTTTAATCTCCGGGAAGCCGTCAACATGTCCATGGAGATAGGAAAATTACTTAAGCTAATGGTGAAGGAATTTTGAGGAATCCAAGCTTATTTTGGGTTTAGTGATATCTTGAAATTTTTTTGCGGGATAGCAGTAGCCTAAGGGTGGTGGTGGTTTAATCTCCGTGAAGCCCTAGTTTTTTATGGATTAGTTTTATTGTGTGATATCTTGATTGGTTTTGATGAGATTATAGGAGCATGACAGTGGAGGTGGTTTAATATCTGGAAATCCCTTTTTTTTGTGTCTTGAGTCTCACATTCATGATTAGAATAAGGCACGGGGTGAATCGCTGAAAGAAAGATTTTCTTCATCTGAATATATGGATGGGGGGTACGTGGAAGTCCCTGACTTGGTTGCATTTATTATATGTTAATAAGAGCTCTAATGGCAGAAGTTTCCTCAGGCACATAATTTTGTTAATAGGAAAAGAAATTACATGAGAAATTTGCAAGATTTTACACCCGTAGACTCCAACACTCTTGCAATTAGGAAAAATGAGCTATTTATAAGATACATGTCCTAAAATATTTTAGTTATGGACCACTTATTAAAATAAAAAGTGTCCATTTAAAATAAGTATCCTCCTAAAAAAGCTGCTAACTTTTTCCCTATATTAGAGCCTAAGTGACGACACTTTTCTAGAGTCATATCTTTTGTAACAATATTCTATTTCTAAGTGTCTCCAATATTAATTTAATTATTCTAATTTAATAAATATTTTATCCTAGCTTTAAATTATGATATTTGGATCATCTAACACCCCCCGATGATCCAAAGATACATTACAACATATACCAAGTTCATCCCTGAACTCAGTAATTTTTATCCTGCCAAGAGGTTTGGTGAAGATATCAGAGATCTGATCTTCTGAAGCACAATAAATCAACTTGATGACATCCTTTGAAATGAGTGATCTGATATGATGATACTTGGTGTCCACATGCTTTGTCTTTGAATGAAAAATTGGGTTATTGGCAAGATTTATTGCTGACTGGTTGTCGATGAATAACGATGTAGCTTTTTCTTGAGGAATTCCTAAGGCTTGTGAAAATATGCGCAACCAAACAATCTCACATGGTGCTTCCCATTTTGATATATACTCTGCTTCTGCTGAAGAAGCGGCCACTGTAGCTTGCTTCTTGCAACTCCAAGACATTACAACTAGCCCCATCTTCATTAAATAACCTGAGGTTGATGCCCTATCATCAATACTTCTATCAAAGTCGGCATTAGAAAAACCACCAAGTACAGAGTTCTTAGTATTTTTGTAAAAAAGACAAAAATATTTTTTTCTTCGAATATAACAAAGAACTATTTTAGCTGCATTCCAGTGATTGTATTGTGGTCCCTGTGTAAAGTGAGAAATAATACTGACGACATAAGAAAAATCTGGTCGAGTAGTTGTCAGATAAATCAGGGTGCCCATCAACTGTCAATAAGTAGTGCTATCCACCATTTCTCCCCCTTAAAATTTTGAAAGTTTCAAGTTTTGTTCCATGGGGGTAGGAAAAGGCTTGCAATCCTGCATTCCAAATCACCGAAGAACCTCTATTTCATACTTACTCTGACAAATGAAAATGTGATTTTGATGTTGGAATACTTCAACTCCAAGATAGTAGTGAAGTAGTGCACAATTTTTCATCTTAAATCTTGCATGTAACTCCTTTTTCTGCAATATGATCATCATTGTTAGCAGTGATAATCAAATCATCTACATACATAACAAGAATCATCATATTTTTACCTTGTTGGTGTACATATAAAGTATCATCATATTCACTTCCTTGAAATCCAACTTTCCAAAGTTATTAATCCATTTTGGCATACCAAGCTCATGGAGCTTGTTTTAATCCATATAAAGCCTTTATCAGTTTGCAGACTTTATGTTCTTGTCCTTCAATTTCAAAACCTGGTGCTTGTGTCATATACACTTCTTCCTATAAATCTCCATTGAGAAAAGAACTTTTTACATCCATCTGATGAACTTTCCATCCTTTCTAGGCTACTAATGAAACTGTTAATCGGATGGTGTTCCATTTAGCCATAGGGAAAATTTTTCCACATAATAAATCCCTTCCTGCTGCAGAAAAACCTTAGCAACAAGTCTTTCTTTGTAGTTGTCGATATATCCATTTTTCTTGTACTTAATTTGGTAAACCTATTTTCATACAATTGGTTTAACATTTTGAGGAAAATCAACAATTTTCCAAGTGTTGTTGTCGAGAACTACCTGATATTCATTAACCATATCATCTTTCAATTATTTATGTTTTATAGCCTCTCTATAAGTAGAGGGTTTAGTAAAATCATTTTCTATCAAGGCAAAATTTCCTTCACTTTTATGTGACCCCCTTCTTCCTGTTGTATTATGCTCATTAGGCCTTACATCTTTCAAAAGTTGAACTGCCCATTTTGGCAATTGATGTTCACTGGTTTGAGATTCCAGGGGCGAAGAGTCACTGTCAGAAGAACTGTTGTTTCTAGGATATTTGGATGAATTGCTGGAAGATCCAGATGATGTTGGTGAAGAAGATGGACTGGATGAATCATCTCTAGATGAAAGAAAAAGAAGTTCATACCAATTTTTTGAATTTGGTTGACATTGTATATTTCCTTTTCTTTTATCACCTTTTGTTTCTAACTTTTGAAGAAGAATTTCAATTTCTTCAGCACTCTTACTCTCATTTTCATCAATAATCGTATCCCTTCTCACAATAAATTTCCCATTGGAAAAAATTTGGTACCCTTTCTTCTCATCATAATACCCGATCATTATGCACTTCAAGCTTCGTGAGTCAAGCTTAGTTTGTTTTTCTTTCGGAACTAAGGCATAACATACTGATCCAAAAAATCTAAGGTGTTTAACTCAAGGTTTGAAACCAAAACATGCTTCATAAGGTGTGATTCCATCTAAAGAAGCAATTGGAGATTTGTACCTTAAGTAGAGAACTGTATGATTTGCTTCTGCCCAATATATAGGACTTGAATATTTGAAAGTTAACATAGATCTCGCCATTCATAACAAGGTCTAATTCATTATTTCTACAACTCTATTTTTCTGTGGAGTGTAGACATTGGTAAGATTTGGTTTTATGCCATTATCCATGCAATACATTTTGAATTCACTAGAAGTGAATTCTCCTCCATTGTTTGTTCTAAGAGTGTCAATCTTCAATAAGTTGGAGAAAAGTTTTAAAATTTTCAAATGCTTCTGAATTTTTCTTGAAAAAGTATACCCAAGTAATCCTTCTAAAATCATCAACAAAGAGTAAGAAATATCTGCATCCTCCTAGTGAAGTTGTTAAGATTCCAAAAATATCATTGTGAACTAATTTCCAATGCCTCTTTGCTCGCCATGAACTTGTCGGAAAAGTCTCTCATTTTTGTTTTCCATAAATTGAAGCTTCAAATTTTTCATTTCCCTTTTTGAAGGTTGGAAGTCCCTTAACCATTCCCTAGTTTCTGTAGCTGAGAGATACTTTCAAAGTTGAGATGGCCATACCTTCCATGCCAAAATATGATTGGTGAAATGTTTGTACTTGCTACTCCTGCAAAGTCAAAATTCCTTGGAATAAATGTCCCTTTCATCCTCAATAGTTTTCCATATTCATAACATGTCATTACTTTTTCCATGTTCTGTTTGACTGAGTTTATTTTAACTAAGCCATCGTCCATAATCACCTAATGTCCCACTTGTCAAATTGTGAATAAAGATGAAATGTTTTTCTTAAATGTTGGTACATACCATATATTTGAAATAATTTTTTCTCCAACTCCAAGTAGAAAAAATTTAACTACACAGTTTCCATAAGGAGTATGTTTTGTATGATCAGTAAGATAGATTGAATTGAGATGACACTGCTGGAAGGTCCAAAAGAAGTCACGTCGAAAAGTCATGAGTTGAGTTGCTCTTATATCCAAAATCCATGCATCTTCATAATCACTTCTAAGAAAGATTGAAACCTGTAAAGATGTTGATTCTGTGTATGTGAAGACATATTCTGAACCATCATGATCATCTTGAACATTTGAAAACTATTCAATGTTTTGATGAAAATTAGGAATTTTATCAATGGAAGTTCTACAATCCTCGACATAATGTCCAACTTTGTTACATATTTTGCAAAAAAATTGACTTAAATATCTGCATCTACCTTGATATTATGCTCTGCCTCTACTTTCTCCTCTGTTCAGAGTTTTTCCTCTACCTAGACTTTGTCTTCTTCATTTATTATAGCCTCTTCCTAGATTGTTTCCTCTTCCTTGAAAATTTCTCCTGCCTCAACTGTAGCCTCTGTTGAAATTGTTTCCCTTGTTTTGACTGCAACCACAACCTTGTACACTATGGGATGCTTGACTTTGATTGAAATGTCCTCTTCCTCTGTTTCTAGAACTATCACTTGAGGATTTGCTTGTACTAGCCTCTTTGAAGAAGAAATATTCCCCAATCTGTTTCTTCTTCCTAATTTTTTTCATGTTGGGCTAACATATCACTCAACTCATCAAACTTGATCTTCTCTAATTTTCCAGTGACTTGAAAAGTTTCCAAAAAAATGTGTGTTAAATGATGGCAATCCAACAATTAAAATTATAGTCAGGAAACTTTCATCGACAACTTGAAAACCAACATTTATTATTTATTTCTTGATGTTTTTAAGCCATGAAATGTATTCAAGAACATCACCACTTTTAGTTAATTTTTGTTGGAGAAATTTTAATTGAATATCAAAATTTTTTTTATTCAGGTTGGGTATCAAATAGATCTTTGAATGTATGCAAAGTAGTCCATGTATCTGAGGTGTTTTCAATATGAATGCACATTTCAATGTTAACTGAAGACTTTATAAGATCTAGTGCCTTGGAATTTTTGAATTCCCATTTTGCAAGTAAAGCTATATCTATTGGTTTATTAGGATAACTGCCTCCATCACATATTTCATGGTATAATTCATTATATATGAGATTTATTTCAATTATAATTTTATAGGTATTGGAAGATTTGACCCCTTCTAGCTTATCAGAATCAAAGAATAGATTAATTAACTTCGATATTGTAGTGTTGAACCAGTGCACCAAAAGAATCAAGCATAGGAAAAATGAGAAACTCATCACATGAAACACGCCACTCAAAAATGGACTATCGGGGCTTGGCCTTGTCCCTCGTATATTCGTTGGAAAAAGGAGAAAAATTACTGAGCTTTGAACTTGGTTCTATTCAATTTCTCTTTGAGAGTTTGCAATGAAAGCTTTTCAAAATTTGACCACTTGACAATGCTCTTGCAAACTTGCTTTAATAAAAAATGTACCCCCCCCCAAAGTAAAAAGTACTTTGAGTTAGAAATAATGACCCATATTTCTCCAAAATAAAAATTACAAATAACATCTACCTATTACTCCAAAATATTAGAAATTTCACTACAAACATTTACAAATAACCCCCTCACATGTAATATTCCAAAATTTTCCTACAATAAATTGGAATACTAATTTTTGCTGATTTCACCTGGGAGGAGAATAAATGGGTAAGGAGGCCCATGCATAATGGAAATTAAATAAAATCTCTCATACTATGAAAGGGGATCATCATTGGAGCTGGTTATCACACCCTAAAGTGTAAATAGGGTCATTTGCAAGTAGATAAGGTCAAGTTTGACCAAGTCAACAACGTTGGGATAAGAGGTGGAGAACACTTAGAGAAAAAACATAGTATGAATGGGAAGAGGGTTATTTGGTGTAGGAAACCTTAAAAGGAGTGGGACCCATGGAGAGGGGGCCTTCACTTGTTTAAAAGGAGGGCAAGGCAACCATTGTTTCTCATTGCATGTATTATTGATTTTATGGTCTATTCAGACTTTGGGCAATCTCCAACTGTTTAGCTGAGTTGCAGTGCTGCTTAGCACGAGGGATTCTTGTTTAGGATTTCCTCTCCTTATTTAGAGGACTCTTGAGGGATTTCACTGACTTTCCTCACATCCAGGCTTGAGGCCAAGCATCCTCCTCCAAGAGAGCATTATTTCTGTAGCAGAAAAATGTTGTGTTGCAGGTTGTTACAGTGAGGGTTTACTACACCACTTCCATCAACTATTTTTCATAGGACGAGTCTCTCTTTCCTTTGAGATATCAGTTTGGAGGCATTTGGAGCTGATTGTAGATCTTCGCATGGGGCCAACCCATTCAGTTGCCCCTACAATGCAGTTTTCTTTAGTGACTGCATTATTTCTAGTGAGAAAATGTTGTGGGGCTTTGTAGATATGTTTGGAGGGTGAGATATTAGGTGAGAGGATCATCCTTTTGCTCTAGAGATCCATTGGAGAAGGTCTTCCATCAGATGTATAATATTCAGCCTTCTCCACTTATTTCTAGTTCTTGAGTTGCTGCTGCTACCCAACAACTCCGGCATTTTGCAAGTTTTGTATATTGGAGCCAATCCTTCCAGGATTGACTTGAGGTGGTCTTTGGGAGTTGATATCTTCACTCCCAATGTTGTATGGGCCATGTATTTGTATATATATGTATTTGACATATGTTAGCATGTAGTTTCTCTTATAAAACTGTGCAGTCATAGCTTGGGCATACTTGTGTAGCAGTGTTTTATCATGATTTATGTACTTGTCTCTTGAGGCTGAGCATTGCTTATCTTGAGTATAATTTTCCTCTAGATCTTGTATTCATTTTTTTCTGCTATTTATTAATAATATGGCTATGGAAATTTCTCACATTTCTATGATTAGAGCATCACTTCTGCTCCATTTTTGTGTTTTCATATTGATGGATCTCCAAATTTATAATATCTTAGGATATTCTCATTGTTGTAGCATTTCCCTAATTTGGGATATTATAGCGGTATCAAAGCATGATCTCTGGCTCAGCCTATGAGATCTAGCTATTAGAGGAAGGAGAGATGGAAAGAAGCTAGAAAGCTTCAGTATGTGAAGGAAGAAAGCAAGACAAGCTTACAAAAATTCTTCCAAAGTCTATGCAGAGCTTCCAAGGAGAGCTGAAGAAGATGAGATTGGAGATGGGATCTCCAAAGAAGGTTGAATCTAGTGATGAATCTAGATTTGCACATGGTCAATGTGAGCATGCAGCTACACACCATGATGCATAGTGAAATCAAGTGCCTATATCTATATTAAGATGGATAGGAGGAGGAAGAATTCCTAAGAGGAGAACACTTAGTGATTTGTTGCAGGAGTATGAATCTCAAACTGAGAGGTTTTGAGATCATACTGATTTCCAAGAGTTTTGCAAGATCCATGTGGAGAAGATAAAGAAGCAGGAGGTAGATATATTTCTTCTATCTACTTTTTCTGGATCACCTACATGTTCAGCTAAAGCTTGGGTGAAGGAGCTAGACTCCTATTTGCTGTTGCACTATATTTCTGAAGATGAAGCCATCAGAGTTGCAACATTGCATTTCAGAGGTAAGGCTCATGCATGGTGGATTTTTACGTCTCTCTTTAAATAATTCAAACACTTTCTCTTATGTAAGGTTCATAGAAACATTAATGGGAAGGTTTGGTGAAAAAATTCCTAAGGCATATGAGGAAAGAAAAGTCGAGAAAACAAAACCCTTGCATACCATAGAGGAACCCCCACCTCAGAAAACCATGGTAGAAGATGATATCTTGCATGACACATTTCCAGAAGCAAGACCTCCAACTCATATTCTTGAACAAGAGGGAATGGGGACCTCTTTTTCATAGGAGGATCCAAATATTGAGATGTTTCCTATACACATTGATGAAGATGAGGGAAAAAACGTTGTCACATCTAGAGCACATCCAATACCTCATGTAGAGGAAGGAGGAGCACATGCTCTAACAGGAGGGATTCTTGCATCTTTGCAAGGAAGTTCCGAGGATCTCATACATAGAGGTCCAATCAAAATCAGTGAGTAGCATGATTGTGCAACATTGCAGCTGGATGGAGGAGGTAGGGATGAAGAGTAGCATCATGTGATGAGAGGCACACACCCTTCTCTATTTCAGAGAGCTAGTGCAAAGAGGAGGTAGATTGTATTGTGTTGTGGAAGTGAGGGCAAGGTTTCTAAACCATATGTACAGTCCACTCTTGACATTGAAGTCTCACTACATGGAGGCATTCCACCAAGGAGGCCACCTAATATACAGTTGATGAAGGACATCTTGTCTTTGGATTCACCACTCTTGGATTTTGGAGAGGTGAAGAGTTTAGAGGAAGAATTTGGCATGGGGGATGTCAAAGTAGTAGGAAATAGCATGAGGAGAGCTCCACATGCCAGATCATCAGTGTTGTCTCTCAGGAGGATTGATCCTTATTGGAGGTCTCAGCTCTTGATAGAGTACTCCAAGGATCTTGGTGCATGCATGATTCTTAATGACCCAGATGGAGATGACAGATACATGGTGGATGATGTGGTCATCTATTCCTATGGCAGGATCTTCTTGACTAGATCTTATAGTCTCAAGGAGAAGATGCTACATGCAGCACATGAGGACCTCTCTTCTATGCACTTTGATGCATATTTCCATCTGATGGAGGAGTTCACTTGGAAGGGCATTCAACATGACATATTTTAGCATATGGAGAGATGCATAGCCCAGAAGGTGATAGAGAGGATGTCATATCCACCTTCCTACTTATTGGGAGTGAGGGAGAACTTCTATTTGAGCTATTTCAACTCAAGTCCTCAAGTACATAATGGAAGATGTACAATTTCACCTTATGTTTTGTACTTCTTGTCTTTCTATGAGCAGCATATTGCACCAAGGAGGATTATTCCTTCTTGCATATTGTATAATGTTTTACTTGGAGCTATTTGTAGCATTGAGATTGGCTATCTCATTAGTGGTTTGTGGGGGATACCACATGATTTTTGGTGTGCACCACTGACACCATTTTGTACTTTCATGATTATATCTTGTAAAATGATTGTGGCAGCAAACAACTGGCTGGTAAATCACTTGTTACTTTTCATTTTGATGTAGGCAAAGGATGCACTGCGCTGGTTCCATGGGTGGAACTATGATCCACTCTTCCGTTGTCATTTGTAAACTTTTTCCTATTGTACCTTTCTTCCATGTATTGCTGATATGTTTATGGGGAGCTTTGATTGGAGAGTGGGCTTGAGACTGAAGATGCCCATCGGGAGCATGATTCTCCCTACTATACATGTTGTACATATTAGGAGGAACCATGGTCCAACCATGATTTCCACATTACATTTATTTCCTTCTTGTGGGAGGAACCACTTAAAGAACTTGAGGAGGGACTCCATGGATCATGAGAAGATTGAGGAGTTAGCACATCCAACTCTTTTTCCTTTGAGGATGAGGGGAAACTCATCTATGAGCCACTCCATTTATATGAGAAAAACATATGGTGAGAGTATTGTTTATTTGCATAGTAATTTGTCTATATGTATGCATCTCTTAACCATATATGTGTAGGGATTTTCTCAAAGGAGGGATATTCTTCCTTATAGATTTGGTGGTCTACATAAGGCCATTATGGATGATCACTCCTTAAGTGGATATGGGGAGGATATTTCTCATGGAGAACATACTCACATTGAACATTACACCATTCACTTTCGCCAGAATTGTCAAGTGATTGGGGCAGCAAGAAAATGGTGGGGAGGCCACCCATCATTTTATTTTCCATGGCAGTGGAGAGTCAAACTACGTTCGCTGCATTTGAGGGACCATTTTCCCTCTCCTTTACTTCACAAGACAGCCAGCATGATTCTCCTTATGGTTCCCTTTTTTTATATTGCTAAGGATTTTCTTGGGAGCATGATTAGAGGAGAGACACATCAGGTGAATGTGTCCTTGGAGGGAGAGAATTCCCACACTCTTTGAACTACATGTTATAAAGGGAGCATGGAAGATGGTATGGCCACTACAACAACATATTTGTTTCATTACGAAGTGAGCCATATGAGGAATTTGATTCCATATGATGATGACTTCCAAATCATGGCATATGAGATGATTTGGGCCAACATGTTTCATAACGTTGGAGGAGAGATCCTTAGAGGTCTAATCTCCATATTGCCATTTGAGGGCATTATCATTGTAGCCCAGGATCAAAATACACTCTACACTTATCCTAAGTGGAGAGGAGGACAACTTGGAGTAGGATATTTTGTCTACCAAGATCAGATTTTTAGCCCACGTACATTGCCGGAGCCAGAGGTGGAAGATGACTTTTAGGAGTTGCCATGTTAGGAGGTAACTCATTTTGCATGGATGATTTCTTAGGGGATGGAGGATCCACATGAGGAAGATGTTATTCAACACATCATAGACTCCATGCCTTGGGAGGAGGTTTTCCAGTTCTATCCTTGTAGCTTCTTGAGGACAAACAACATTTGGGAGGGAAGGACTGTAATATTCCAAAATTTTCCTACAATAAATTGGAATATTAATTTTTGCTGATTTCAACTAGGAGGAGGATAAATGGGTAAGGAGGCCCAGGTATAATTAAAATCTCAATAAAAAAGCTCATAGTATCAAAGGGGATCATCATTGGAGCTGGTTTTCACACCCTCATGTGTGAACAAGATCATTTGCAAGTTGACAAGGTCAAGTTTTACCAAGTCAATAGTGCTGAGATAAGAGGTGGAGAACACTTAAAGAAACAACGCAGTATGAATGGGAAGAGGGTTATTTGGTGGAGGAAACCCTAAAAGGAGTCGAACACATGGAGAGGGGGCCTTAACTTGTTTAAAAGGAGGGCAAGGCATCCATTGTTTCTCATGTCATGTATTATTGATTTTATGGTCTATTTAGACTTTGGGGAATCTCCAGTTGTTTAGCTGAGTTGCAGTGCTGCATAGCACAAGGGATTCCTTTTTAGGATTTCCTCTCCTTCTTGAGAGGTCTCTTGAGGGATTTCACTGATTTTCTTCACATCCAAGCTTGAGGCCAAGCATCCTCCTCCAAGACAACGTTATTTCTGCAACAGAATAATATTGTGTTGTAAGGTGTTGCAGTGAGGGTTCACTACACCACTTCCATTAGCTATTTTTCAGAGGAGGAGTCTCTCTTTACTTTGAGAGATCAGTTTGGAGGCATTTGGAGTTGATTTTATATCTTGGAATGGGGCCAACCCATTCACTTTCCCCTACAGTGCAGTTGGCTTCACTGACTACATTATTTCTAGTGAGAAAATGCTGTGGGGATTTGCAGATATGTTTGGAGGGTGAGATCTTAAGTGAGAGGATCAACCTTTCACTCTATAGATCCATTAGAGGAGGTCTTCCATAGGATGCAACATCTTCAGCCTTCTCCACTTATTTCCAGTTCTTGAGTTGCTGCTGCTACCAAGCAACTCTGGCATTTTGCAAGTTTTATATATTGGAGCCAATCCTTCCAGGATTGACTTGAGGTAGTCTTTGGGAGATGAGATATTCAATCCCAATGTTGTATGGGCCATGTATTTGTATATCTATGTGTTTGACATATGTTAGCATGCAGTTCCTCTTATAAAACTACGCATTCATAGCTTGGGCAAACTTTTGTAGCAGTGTTTTATCATGATTTATGTACCTGTCTCTTAAGGCTGAACATTTCTTATCTTGAGTAGCATTTTCCTTGAGATCTTGTATTCATTTGTTGCTACTATTTCTTAATAAGATGCCTATGGATCTTTCTCACATTTCTATGAGTTGAGTGTCACTGCTACTCCATTATTATGTTTTTATATTGCTGGATCTCCAACTTTAGAATATCTTAAGATATTCTCATTGTTGTAACATTTCCCTAATTCGGTATATTACGTCACACCAAACTTAGAAAAAATTCACACCTTCTTTCTCTACTAGAATACAAAATTTTAAAAATATAACTACAAAAAATCCCCCTTATCACTCCATTAAACCAACTCTTTTAAATTGTCATTTAAAATAACTCCATGAAGGCCCCTTTAAAAAAAATGAATTTCACGTTCTCTACCTTATCACTCCATTAAAACAACTCCTTTAAATTCCAATTTAAAAGAACTCCATGAAGGCCCCTTTAAAAAAAAGTGAATTTCATGTTCTTTTGAATAAATCTACTTTATGTAAAATTAGATTCATAAAGCACCCTTTTAAATCATTCCATGGTACAAATATAGCTTCAGAAAAATCCATATCTGCTGCCAGAAATTACCGATATTTACACCACCAAATTTTTTAACGTTGACTGACTGGTGCAGGCTCATAGCGTAAAGTCTCATTGGATGGTTGCGTGCTCTTCTTATTCATCATAGAGCAACGTGTTTTCTCCGGCACAACGGCTATTCACCTTCTATGACAATGGAGTCTCGAAATAACACATGGAACTGTCCTTTTCACATGCCAATTCCTTGAAGAGATCGCCCACTCCCTCTTTCAGCAAGAAGGCCACAAAGTAAAACTGGATCTATTAAACTATACTACAAAAATTAAAAATAAACTGTAGTGCAAGAAGGAACAACGTAGCTGTAGAAATATTGTAGCTAACTGATCTAAGAATTCAACCTCTTTCCAGGGTTTAAAGTTTTTTTTGATTTCTCGTGGATCAACAGACTCGGGGTCTATTCTATCCAACACCTACAAAGGACATGGGAGAGTAGGGCACCAGAAAGGGAGGGATTTGTAAGCAAAGAAACGATAAGCCTGATATTGCAGAGACAGATATATCTATTGTAGATGCTTCAAAATTCTCATGTCAACGTTCACAAAGAATTGTTAAGCAGGCGGCACAAAGTTATCAAGAACATGATCATTTTACTAGTAGGCTCATTAGGATCAATTTTCTTGTGAGAGCTAAAGTATTCATCACAAAACACATAAAAAAACCGGCGTTGCATTCCTCACAAAATTGATAAAAAAAATCGGCATTGCCAAACTATTACTCACTTTTTTTTATTAACAATTTTAATAATTATTAATAAAACAATGAAACTATAATTTAAATAGTATAATTTTTTTTCCTAAAATAAATGGACAATAATGCATACTAATTAATTTTTCACAAATTGATGGTGTTTTCAAAATGCCTGGAGAGCTAGAATCTCCACTTCACATCACTTGCAACAGTGGTGCTTTGATACCACAATAATGGCAGAACTGTCCTCCGACACATTATTTTATTAATAGGAAAAAAATTACATGAGAAATTTGCAAGAGTTTACACTCATAGACTCCAACACTCTTGCAATCAAGATAAATGAGCTATTTATAAGCTACATTTCCTAACCTATTTTAGTTATGGGCCACTTATTAAAATAACAAGTGTTCATTTACAATAAATATCCTCCTAACAAATCTACTAACTTTTTTCCTATATCAGAGCCTAAGATCCTACACTTTTCTAAAACCATAATTTTTGTAACAATATTCTATTTTTAAGTGTCTCCAATATTAATTTAATTATTATAATTTTATAAATATGTTATCTTAGCTTTAAATTATGATATTTGTATCATCTAACAAGCTCTTTTCATATTTTATTTTATGGGTACTTGCACTTGTTATAATGTGCATTTGATGGTTATTTTATCATGGTTTTTATTCTAGTTATATGCTTGTTATAAGCATGGTTCCATGACAAATTATAACTATGGCTCTTCATATTTTTTGATTAGTTGATGAATGATTAATGGATGTATGAGCTAAAAAAAATTATTTCAGCTATTATGAGAGGGCATTAGAGCTTCTTAGTGATTTCATGACCTGTAGATTACATGTTCACCATGTGTTTGACAAAATGACTTTCATGATTAGGCCTCTTTAGGTCAAGTTCTTGGTCAATTTTTGTATGAATAGCTTTTTCCTAACGTTATTTATTATTTTAGAAAGTCTCACTATATTCTGGGTAGTGGCCTCGATGCTAGCATAAAATAGTGGCTCGGAATTTGGGACCACACCATCTGAACTGGGAGTTCTGGGCCATAACTACACCCTAGCAGTTTTAGACATGTGGCTGGAGGCCTCTAACCACACTGAGGCCTTGTAATGTACGCAGTTGTGTGCCCAAGTCACTAAAAAAGTATCTTAGCTCAAGGTTTGGGAGCTTGGAGTGGTTGTCTAGATCCTAAATTCCCTGTAGCTTCCGAGGAAGGTTAGTAAGGTTCTATTTTTTTGGTTCCACTTCCTTAACTATACTTAGGAGTTTGGGTCATGTCATAGTAGCCCTTAGCTCATGTTTACACCAATGGGATAGCTAAAGTGAGTAAATGTGGGAGGTGTCGTTACAAATTTCCTCTAATGCGAGTCACTATCTCCATGGATAGAAGAATGGAGTTGCTTTAGTGTATTGCTGCAAGTTACCGTTCCCATGAACAAATTGATGAAGAGTAATTTCAATAAATAATTTGATGAGTGTCGTCTTGCATCTATGAGTGGTCGTATTATTTTTAAAGACAAGTTTTGAGTTACTAGGGTTGATTCTGTTGTTTGTTGAGGAAGGAATTTATTCTAGTTTGTGGGGATGAACTCTCTCTTCCAAAGCCCGATCAAATGAGTTGAATTAAATATTGAAACACATGAAAATTGGGGAGCTGAGTTACCTGAAGCGAGTATCTAATTATGTGGTTGAGTTATTTATCATCTACGAGGAGGTAGAACTACACATTAAATATCAAAATCCACATTGTTTTAGTTTGAAGTTGAATTAAGAAGACATATAAGGCTTAAGCAGGGTGTATTTTTTGAATTTACTTATTGTTCGAGTTTCAAGGGCATAAGGGTTCAATATAATTTAGTTGACTAAGGTTCACCATAGTTAGCCATAGTCATCCATGTAAATATTAGTCAACCATAGTCAACCTTGGTCAACCTTGTTGGACCATTACGAAGCATAATCATCTTTGATAAGCCGTATTAAACATATACCTAATCATGGTGAAGCATTATCAACCTTAGTCTACCATGAGCAAGCATGGTCATTTCCATTAATCATAGTGACCATAATTAACCATGGTTAAACATAGTAAAAAATTGTGAGCCATAGTCAATGTGGTCAACCCTTGTTAGCTATGGTCAACATGGTTTACCATAGTTCATTATGGTTGACCATATTCAACTATGGTAGCTTGTAGATAACTATAGGCAACATGGTCAACCATCATCAACCATAGTTGAATTTGTTCCATCAACTTTAGTTAGCTATCATCAATGATGGTAAATGATGATTAACCATGACCAACCATGGTCATCTCTCGTTGACCATAGTCAACCTTGGAAAACCATAGTCAACCCATGCTCAACATGGAAAACCATGGTAAACCATGGTTAGAATGGTACCATGGTGGAACATGGTCAACCATGGCCATCCATTGTCAACATGGACGACCATAATCTATGATAGAAAACCACGGTAAAATTGGTCAAAATTTGTTCACCCTTTGTCAACATCATTAACTATGGGTAACATAAACAACCATAGTTAACCATGGGCAACCATGGTCAACCATAAACAATTGCGGTCAACCATAGGCAATTATAATTTATCATACTCAACTATAATTCAGGGAAAATTTCTAAGAATTATTCACCCAAATTTTATAGTATAAAATTATCTTACCTTACAAATGGCCAATAATTTATGGAGATTATATAAAATCATTAGAAATTTGAATACGTTTATAAAAATATTGCCAAACTTTTTACAATTTGCATATTAGGGACTAGTAAGATTAGCCAAGGTTTCTAAATTTTAACGTAGATTTCCATCCTTAAAATTTTCCATGCTATAATTAGTAATAGACAATCATGGTCATCTATAATCACCTCTATATTGCCCAAAAGAAAACCTCGTTAAGTTTAACTTGAATATATTTAGCCATATTCAAACATAGTTAACCATGGTCTACTAAACCTCCTCATGCAAATCCGCTATCAACTAGGCCAACCATATTAATACATGTGGTTAATATCCATATTAATAAATATAATTGATATAAACTCATTGGCCACATTTTCTATGTACAATACACTCATAGACATATGCGAAAATGATACAAGTTGACATATATCGTACACCATTATTAATGAACTACCCCATTATTAATGAATATATAATAGTAAAATAATGTTTCTCATTACTTCTAAAACACAAAGAAAAATATATTTTTTAATTAACTCATTTCACATACATTATATTTTTAAATAATTTTTTACGAAGTCCATTGATCTCTAATTCGTGAATAGGTGTATGTATATCAAGTCCAGGTGGATCTAGGGATAAGGGATTTTTTTTTAATGAACGTCTGGGATTTGAAGTGTTAGGAATATGCTTCGTCTGAAGCTGTTATCGACGACTGTGATTTGGAAAAGTGGATAGCGTTACACGTTTTTTCATTGAAAAAAAAATCAAAATTGTGGGTGGATCCCTCTTGCTGGCTGGTAACGTGGAGAGTGAGGAAATCGAACGGATGAATCGTTTCAGTTGGTTTCAGTTCACGATTCGAACGAATCCAGGTCTTGTAACTTCATAGTACACATGCAGCCAACAAACGACCGTAAAACCCTAAACACTTTGTAGTCCATGTAAAGAGAAACCTAAGGGTATGCTCCTTTGCGATCAAAATTTAGGCTATCATAACTGAATCCCAAATTGGCTACTGTATCAGGTACAAACTCGGTAGAGAACCTGGACCCTGGTAAAAGAAATTCAAGAGAGTAAATTTTGAAACCTGGATATTTTGCGGCGGAAGAAGGGTAAGCGGCAGAATGAATACAATTCTGAAATCTTTGCATACAAGAGTGACCGTACAGGTAATGATTACAAGAGGCGTAAGTGAGGTACTGAAGAGAACAAAACCCTCGACACAAAAGAAAAATTTGTGGGAAAGGAAATCTATAAATAAAATTTTATCTTAAGTTCTTGCTGGGATGGAAATGAAGAAAAAAAACTTAGAAGTAGGAACCGGATGCTCGTCGTATCCATGCAATAACCCTCGTTCCTTCATGAAAGAGATTCGAACACAAAACATGGATTCCAGTAATAACTGGACACCCATCGTATTCATGCAATAACCCTAACTTCCTTCTTGAAGGAGATTCGAACACATAACAAGGATTCATGCTGTGTCTCTTATAACTCTGGAATGGAACCTTGTCATTCTAAAAAAGAAAGAAAGGTAAAAAAGACAGACCTGCTATGCGAATCGAGGAATGACCAACTACCGTGGAGGGAAACAAAAATGCAAAAGCTTGTCATACTCACTCTAATGATTATCTTGTAACACAATCATGGGATTTCACACAAAAACCCCAATATCAACTTGTGATGGAAAACTAATAGAAATGAAGCACTGTCGAGGATACCTTGGATTGCCATTGAGGATCTTGGTATCCATGAAGCATTCGAAGAATTAACCCTTGCACGGTAGGATTCGTAGAATAATAGTATACATTCGGTACTGAGAGAGAGCAGTCTCCCCTGTGCGAGCAGCAAAGGAATGAGGGAGAATCGGGGCCTATTCCCTCAAATCCGTTACCCAAGCCAAACCCTAGCAGTCTCCCCTCGGCGAGCAGCAAAGGAATGAGGGAGAATCGGGGCCTACTCCCTGAAATTCGTTAACCAAGCCAAACCCTAGCTCCAACCAACTGTTAGATGAAAGTTGCCACAAATGTATGGCTGGAATTTACACGTTTAATCATTCAAATCAAGTCTCACATCACTACTACACCAAGGCATTTTTAAGACATTTACTAGATTTTTTTTTTTTTTCTTAAAAAGTTATTTTACATTAAATTTTAATATCAATTAAATTGTCTTAAATAATTGAATTGTTTTAAATATAAACTTCAAGACAAAAATAGTTTGAGACAAAAATAGTTTCAAACAAAACTTTATATTTAAGACAAAAATAATTTAAGATAAAAATATTTTAATACAAAAACAATTTAAGACAAAAATATTTTAAGACAAAACTTTATATTTAAGACAAAAGCAGTTTGACACAAAAATATTTTAAGACAAAATTAGTTTGAGACAAATATTTTAACACTAAACATTATATTTAAGACAAAAGTAGTTTGAGACAAAAATATTTTAATATAAAGCTTTATATTTAAGACAATGGCAACTTAAGACAATGGCAACTTAAAACAATGACAATTAAGACCAAATCCTTTTAAGACAATTAGCAATTAAGACAAAACCATTATCAATACTTCATAACAAGGTTATTGTCAAATGACTTACATTCCATGAACTAAAATTGTTTGTTTTTTTAAATATGTGAAAAAATTTAAATTACTTCAACTAAACTGTGATATAAATTTCCAAAAAATTAAATACAATATAACAATAATTTTTTTTTCAATTGTTATATATATATATCAAAACTATACATAAAGAAATAAAATAAAAAATACAAATTCATCTATATATGGATTTTAAACCTTCATTCTTTTCACTGAAATTTCATGAGTGGATAGTGGATAATTATATTTTTTATTTTTGAAAATAGATATTCAAACCACAGGAAATTTGATCATGCCAATTTTATTTCTTTTATATTCTATTTTTCCTTTTTCATTAAACCACATTCTAAAAATATAATAAATAAATAGATAAAAAAATATTGTTTTTTGGTTGGCCACTCAAGAGGATTTAACTTTAAATCTCATGTTTTAACATAATATTTCATAACAAGGTGATTGTCAAATGAGTTACGTTCCATGAACTAAAATTGTTTATTCTTTTAAATATGTAAAAAATTTTAAATTACTTCAACTAAATTTTGATATAAATTTGCAAGAAATTAAATACAATATAACTATTAAAAAAATTAAATACTCTCTCTCTCTCTCTCTCTCTCTCTCTCTCTCTCTCTCTCTCTCTATATATATATATATATATATATATATATATATATATATAGAAAGAAATAAAATTAAAAAATACAAATTCATCCATATATGCATTTTAAACTTTCATTTTTTTCTTTCTAAATGAAAAATCAAAATTTTGATTCTTGTATATGTCTTATAGTTACATCTCAATTTTCTTTTCACTGTTGAACAAATATTTCAAAGAGATAAGTAACAATAATTCAATTATTTTTTATATAAAATTTTAGTATTTAATTTTTTTCTTATTGTAATATATATATATATATATATATATATATATACACACACACACAAAATGCAGTTTAATATTTTTTTATATTAATTTATTATTAGGTATTAAGCTGTTAGTAAATATTTTCAACTGGTAATTTGAAAAATATGAATGCATTATTAAGAAACCAAGTAATATTAGTAATTGATATCATTACCATGAATGCATTACTAAGAAACCAAGTAATACTAGTAATTGATATCATTTCAAACTAGGGAATAATGATTATATGGTTTATCTTCCTCACTTAATAGAGATATATGTAAATAAATTGTGAAGGAGGTTGAAAGAGTACTCTAGCATAAACTTTAATTTAACCTAAAGAGCCATTGTAAAGCCCCTATAGTCACCCATATTGGAAATTGACTTAGCGCACCGAGATGACCCATCACTATAGGTTTGTGGTGCATCTGACTCATTTCATCTCATCGATTATCTTAATCTGAAACTATGTGATTATATAATACACCTCACTTTTTATATTTCATGATGATTAAAATTCCTAATTTTAACACTTATTGAAGTATGTGGATAATAATTCCATACAATTATGCCTTAACATAACCAATATGAAAATGATATGAATGAAAGTAATCTTATAGAATCAACAACCTAAGTGGCCTAACAGTTGTCAAATATTCAAATGTGTTGTACAATCAAGTGAAATCTAGTGTCGTATAACAATTTAAATTATAAGAGCACACAATTCACATAAACCTATCACCAAATTTCCTATTTCATTTACAATCATCATTTGCAACTTTGTCATAGATCAAAATTGTTTCACTTAATAGAAATAGTAAGTACTCTTGTATGCATGGAATGTATGAAGAGTTAAATTAAGTGAAGGAAAGCAAGTTAAGTCTAATTAATTCTAATATTAGAAGTCAATTGAGTCAAATTTAAAAATGTAATGCCTTATCAAGAAAAGCTAAGTGAAGGAAAAGAAAAATGTCAATTTATGTTAAAGTGAAGTTCGAAAGGTGTAGTTAAAGCGTCAAGTCATAGTTTGCATGAAGAAAAGAAAGTTAGAGTTTGCATGATTCCATATTTAGAAAGTTCAATGCTTATATACTTATGGTTGGGTCATTGTAATGTGAAGTAAGAAGAGAGAATAACAACAATTTGGTGGATGCATATGAGAGAATAATTAATGAATATAACTTATTTATTCATGAATATTGTGTACTTATTTGTCTTTTGTTTGCATTTTTATCTTTGCAAGTAAATGAAAAGTGGTATCAGAGCAAGGTTTAGCAAGGTTTCAAAGCACCAAAAAAGTTAAGAAGGTCATGAGCTACTTCCACTAAGATCCGTGGTTATTATGAGTAGTCTATAGATCGAAGTTTGCATCAATTGGTCCATAAGTAGAAACTAAAGCTCGTTGAGGGTTTGCAAACCCAATTACTAAAATATTAGGGTGAGAAGTCTATAGAGCCACCACCATATCAAAAGGAAAGAGCCACCACCACTAACCAAAGAAGGAGTCTCCACTGTAAGTTGTAGCCATGAGCGTCCATAATAATATGCATAGAAGAGCTTAGCAAACTTGCTAGTAGTTGTTTGATCTGGATTTATGTAGGAACGCAACATAATAAACATATAACCATAGATACAGAGATGCAGCAGAAATAACACTTCATTTCATTAATATCAAAGGCGAGACCTTTAGGGCAGTAAAATAAAACAGCTGGGCAACCCAGGCAGAACATCTGCGAGAAGAGAGATGTGGCGGCTACAGGCCTCTAAACTGCATTACAATGAGGCTCGAGGGCCTATTTATTATTGAGAAACAATGGAGAACCCTAAACATCCCAAAAACCTAACCCTAGGAGATGAAGCGCCAAAACTATGTGCCCCGTTTGGGTAAATTGGTGTTTCAACTTCCCAGGGACGTAACTTTGGCATACTATCTCCATTTGATGCACATGATACATCATTAGAAAGCTATATCAGGGACTAAAAATTTTACCCACGGAATATCATTTAAACAGAATGAAGTATTATTTCAGATGTGGCCCAAAAACGTCGTTGCAAGGCCTCCGCTTGACTTCGGAAGTTCGGGACCGAAAAGCGCAAAATAAATGCGGTATGCGGCGAAATGCGAAAGAGCCGTGGTGGGGCCCAGTGGAGACTGGTGGGTGGCCCGCAGTACCACACGGATCTTTTCTCCCCTTAGGAAGCAATGGTCCCCATTGCGTTAAGTTCCTCCATGAGATGAGGAAATTTCTGCTGAACTTGGTCCCTAGTGAACCACTTTCCTTGGTGCAGGAGTTGGCCAGCTTTGACAACCCGATACAGTTGGATATTCTGTTGGCGAGTGCTCTTGCTTTGCATGTCCATGATACAATCTGTGGTGGCCTGTTCCATGCAGTCTGGGTTTAACTCTGTTGGTGTGAGTTTTTCTGCAATTTCTGAGATGTCCAGTAGAGGTGGGAAGTAAGGACGAAGGAAATCCACATTGAATACTAGGTGCAGAGCAAGGAATGGAGGAATACTAAGCTCGAAGGAATTGTTCCCTACAGCCTTGGTGACGGTGTACAACCCGTATCGGAGCGGGTGAAGCTTGCGGTGGGGTCCAGTGAGGCGCTCCTTCTGAAAATGTAGCCATACTTTTTTGCCCACCTGGAAGTTGTGTGGCACCCGGTGTTGATCATGGCGCTGCTTGTACTTCGCATTGGCTCTGTCCAATATATCATGAACCTGTTGGCGGATGTGTTGAATGCGCTCGATGAAGCTACTTTCTTTGTCAACTTCAGACTGGACGTGCGTTGAATCGGCCTGAGCAGCTGCAAATGGCATGGCTACGTCAATGGGACATAGTGGCTGGAATCCCAAGCCCACCTAAAAGGGGCTATGGCCAATTGAACTGTGGAGAGCCCGGTTATAACTATGTTGTACATAGGGGAGGCTCTCGTCCCATGTGCGTGGATGCTTTGAATTGTACATGCACAAAATGTGTACAATCATTCTGTTGACGACCTCTGTCTGGCCATCTGTTTGGGGATGGAAAGCTGTGGACTTGGTGAGCTTTGTGTCCAACATTGACCAGAGGCTAGACCAAAATGTGCTAAGGAACCTGCTATCTCGATCTGATATGATAGACTGTGGGATCCCAAAGTGCACCCACACTCGTTCAAAGAAGAGTTTAGCAGTGGCTTCTGCTGTGATATTCTTCTTACAGGCCACCATAATGGCCATCTTCGAGAATATGTCAACGACCACGAAAACACAGTCATTTCCATTCTTAGTAGAAGGCAGGCCTGACATGTAATCCATGGAGATGGATTCCCAAGGTCGACTAGGGGTAGGTAGTGGAGTATATAGGCCTTGCTTCTTGATGGTCGGTTTGGCAATGGCACAAGCAGTGCAGGATCTGATGTGCTTCTTGACATCCTTTCGAAGGTTCGGCCAATAGAAATACTTATGTAGTATTGCTACTATTTTCTCGACCCCAAAATGCCCAGCGACTCGACTGTAGTGTGCTTCCCATATCATCTTTGCATGCTCGCTTGAAGGAACACAAAGGTGTCCCAGGTGACATAAAAGCGCATCTTGGAGGTGAAAATTTGGAACTTGCGTACCCCCCAAGAGTGCCTTGTAAGTGTGGCTGAATTCTGGGTCACTCTCATAGAGAAGCGGCCAATCAGAAGTCTTGTGCCCATAAGAGTTTAGCACCGTGGTGAGTGCCACGATCAGTGGTCGGCTGCGGCAGTCTACAACATTATTGGTGCTACCCTTCTTGTACTTGATGTTCAAATGAAACTGTTGCAGATATGTGGACCACTTCTGATAATGATCATTCTACAACTTCCCTTGTGTCTGTATGAACTGCAGGGGCCAGTGGTCTGTGTGGATGATTTTTTCCTTCCCCAAAA
The DNA here is from genome assembly GCA_034641835.2 of Pinus albicaulis. Classification (NCBI taxonomy): domain Eukaryota; kingdom Viridiplantae; phylum Streptophyta; class Pinopsida; order Pinales; family Pinaceae; genus Pinus; species Pinus albicaulis. Next base: position 644,052,051 of record CM076571.1, read on the forward strand.
TGTAATGCTTCCATTGTCGACTGGCTTGCACAATGGAATACATTTCTTTGTCATGGGTGGGATACTTGCGAACTGTCTCAGACATGTCTCACTGTGATATGCCACTAGATGTCCTTGTTCAGTAAGAACTGCCCCGATCGCATAGTTAGAGGCATTTGTCTCGATCTCAAATGGCTGTTGCAAGTCTGGTAATGTGAGCACTGGGGCAGAACAGAGGCAATTTTTCAATTCTGTGAATGCCTTCTGTTGAGGTTCCGACCAAACGAATTTTTCTCTCGCTCCTCCCTTGGTGACTTGACTCAAGGGCCAAGCGATATGAGAGAATCCCAACACAAATCTATGGTAGAAATTAGCAAGACCCAGAAAGATGCGAAGCTCTGTTATAGTGGTTGGGGCTGGCCAATCCCGAATGACTTGGATCTTGGCTGGATCCACATGCATCCCCCTTTCATCAATAATGTATCCAAGATACTGAACCTGGGTCATGCCAAATGTGCACTTCTCCAAATTGGCACACAACTTGTGTTGCCGCAGTGTTTGGAGGACCTGTTGGATGTGGTGAAGGTGCTCTTCCCAAGTCTTGCTAAAGATCAGAATGTCATCCAAGTACACCACTACAAATGAGTTGGTGAATGGCCGCAAGATGTCGTCCATCATCCTCATGAAGGTTGCGAGAGCAGTCATCAACCCGAAAGGCATGACTAGCCATTCAAAAAGGCCTTCCTTGCCTTTGAAGGCAGTCTTCCACACATCAGAGGGTTCAATAGGTACCTGGTGATACCCAAACTTCAGGTCAATCTTGCTGAAATATTTTTCACCTTTGAGTTGGTCCAAAAGGTCATCAATCCGTGGGATTGGGTACCTATTCCAGACAATGATCTTGTTCAGTGCCCGATAGTCAATACAGAGTCTCCACGTCCCATCCTTCTTCTGTACCAACACGATCATGCTCCCACAGGGTGATGAACTTGGTCTAATGTGACCTTTCTGCAACAACTCCTGAATCTGCCTCTTGATTTCATCATTCTCCAGAACAGAGCGCCGATAGATCGGTCCATTGGGTAGTGGTGCACCTGGGGTTAGATCAATCGGGTGCTTTACCTGACAGTGTAGAGGAACCCCTGTGGGTGAGGTGAAGATGTCCCCGTACTCCTCCACAACCTTATCCATTTGTTGTTGTCGTGCAGAGGAGCCCTGTCTGGAGGTTGTGGCCACAATCTTCTTCTTGCCCGGGGGGTGGATCATCAGGGAAACGAATTTCCTGGTTTGGGAAATGAGCTTACTGCATTGTTTTGCAGTAACCAAAGAGATAGTCGTAGGAGGTGGTACCTCTGGTATCCTGTACAACTTATTTCCAAAAATAACAATGACAACACGAGGTCGAGACTCATACACAGCATGGCGCTTCCACAAGTATGGTTGTCCTAATAATACATCAGAAACATCAATAGGAGCAACATCACATAATACCTCATCCGTGAAGGGCTTGATGCTATAGGGAAGGCGACACTACTGGCTGATGCGGAGATCTCGTCCTTCGTGAAGCCACCCGATGGTGTATGGATGTGGGTGAGCTGTGGTCGACAGTCCCAACCGCTTCACAGCGTCTACTGAAATGAGGTTCTTTTGGCTCCCATTGCCGACAATGAACTGTACAGGGGAGCCCTTTACCCACATCTGGGAGTGGAAGAGACGTTCCTCCTCCTCTGGATCTTCCGGTTCCTCCTTCTATATCTCTGTAGTGGCAACAGTGGCATTGGGCTCCGCATCAATAATCTATTTCCCTTTTTCATTCCCCTTTTCAGGTTCTGATTCAGAGTCGGAGCATGCATCTGACTCAGAAGCCCTCATCTCAGCCACGAGTGACTGCTTGGCCTGACACTCACTTGTGTTGTGAGTGGAGCTCTTATGGAACTCACACCACTTTCCCGTGTCCTTCTTTGGCTTTGTAGTGTTGTTCTTTTCTTGTGGCTTTGAAGGGTTGTCTTTAGCTGCCATGCCTTGGCTCTGTCCTTTGTTCTGCGGTTTGGAAGCACCTTTCCCTTGATTTTGATTCGCAGATCCAAAGTCTCGCTTCTTCTGTTTGAATTTCTGCTCAATCTTGGCAGCATACCGGTATGCCGTACCAAGCGAGGAGATGTCGAGGAACTCCATTTCCTCCTGAATGTATATGTGCAGACAACTGCGATACTTTAGCACCAAATGTTTCTCTGAATCTTTGATACCCAACTTTGTGCGCAGGGTATGGAACAGATTCGTCAGCTCGTGCACATCTTGATCCCTTTGTTGTCGCAGCGTGGTCCATTGTATGTACTTGTCCTCATAGCTCCCTATGGGATAGTACTGTTCCTTGACGGCGTCTCGGAAAGAGTTCCAAGTTGGTACAGCCGAGAACAGAGAGGGTTCTGTCTGGTCCTTGTTCTCACAGTAGGTTTCCCACCAGTCCTTAACATGGGGGGTAGCTTTGAGGAGTGCAAAAATAATCTTCTCCCATTCTGAAAAGTCATGAACAGAGAAATATCCTTCTAATAGATTCAACCATCTATCTACGGCATCCGCGTCTATTTGACCCTCAAATATGGGAATGTCAAAATTTACTTGTACCTTAAAGGGAGTCGCAACTCCAGAGTGGCTACTAGATGCAGATGCGCCGCCAGTAGGCAGCCGTTGAAGGATCTGAGCAAAGTTATCCATCATCGCGTTCCTTTGTTTTTCGAGGGCCTCCTCGAGCAATATTTTGATAGGATCTCCTGCTCCCTCATCTTTCTTTTCGTCCCCCATGGGCGTCTATCGAGGTTTGCGAGGCTGATCTTGCAAAGGTTCCACCAGATCAAGCCCTAGCTCCTTATACCCCGACCTCGTTGGGGACATGCAAAGAAGGATCGAGACAAAGCAGACCGCTCTGATACCACTGATCCGGATTTATGCAGGAACGCAACAGAATAAACACATAACCATAAATATAGAGATGCATCGGAAATAACACTTCATTTCATTAATATCAAAGAACTGAAATTTGCTTACAGACAGAATGGAAATAAAACTAGCTAGGGCACTGGTAGCTATCTCTGAGAAGAGATGTGGCGGCTGCAGGCCTCTGAACTGTGTTACAATGAGGCTCGAGGGCCTACTTATTATTGAGAAACAATGGAGAACCCTAAACATCCCAAAACCTAACCCTAGGAGATGAAGCGCCAAAACTATGGGCCCCGTTTGGGTAAATTGGTGTTTCAACTTCCCAGGGACGTAACTTTGGCATACTATCTCCGTTTGATGCACATGATACATCATTAGAAAGCTCTATCCGAGGACTACAACTTTTGCCACGAATATCATTCCATTTTGGAATGATATTCACTGGAGGTGCGATGCCCAAAAAACATCGTTTAGGGCCTCAAAACGGCTCCGGAAGTTCATGACCCGAAAAACTGCTAAAAATAGTAAATTATGCCGAAAATGAAAAACTGAAAGAGACAATGGTGGGGGCCCAAGTGGAATAGGTGGGTGGCCACCAATATCCACCTGGATCATTGTTGGGAGCCATTGTTAAAGTGATGGTTAAAATGTTTATTTTTAAAGATCAAGTGTATGTGATGTTAATTTCTAGAAGGTTAACACAATAAGGAAAGAAGGTAGAATAAAAAATAAAGACTACAACCATGGGTCACAAAGTAAGAATGAAGCAAATCGAGAAAAGAAATCAAGAGGAAGAGCCAAAGTATTTTTAAGATCTCATAGAGGTTCTCTCCATAGTCGAGGCATCTAAAAGACCAGTAGACAAAATTCGATGATAAATATATCAAGATAAATCGAGTAACACTTCCAAAATTTACTAGTAAATTTTTTATTTTTTAGGAACTATCAAAATGAAAAATTTTCTTCGATGTAAAGAGTTGATTAAGTATTGGTCTAATAAACCATGTGATGAAGTATGTGATATCTTAGTATTGGATCTTATAAAACATGCATTGGATGAGAAGTCCTTATATAAGGTAGCAAATGATACATCTTCCTAGGAAGCATGGAAGAACCTGGAAGTAGAATTTGGTATAAAGGAAGCGACATAAAGAAACAAATTATGTTACAGTTTGTTGAATAATCAATAGAAAGTTAACTGCAATTCTAAGATTAAATGAGCAAGACTCTAGGAGGAAAACGGAGCTCGGAGAACCCCACTCAAATGTCGGTGATGGTCATAAAGACTATAAAAGTGAAACCCATCATGCAGACATGCATAAGGATGAAGAAGACACATACAAGATTGCAGAGTGAGAAGTTGAAGCCCCTACGTGTGAGGTAGAGTAAGAACATATAAATTCTCGAGAACCCCAACGTAACATGGATACTAAAGATGATGATGAATCCCATTCTGATGAGACACATGTGGATGGTGACTGAAACGTGGGTAGTGAATTGGCGAATCCAACAATATTCCTTGTTCATGATTTTGAATCTTCCAATAAAGAATTGAATAACATGTGTGATCTAGTTGGTATGATTGTAGTTTATATGGCCTATTTGCATCATAGTTTGAAGCATTTGAGTTTGAAAATAACAAAGACATTTTTTCATATGAAGTAATCGTTTGTAGAGTTGAATGTGCATCTCTCATGAATCCAACAACAAATGATGAATTTGGTGAAGTTAAAGTATTAATGAGCACATGCATGCTCAAATATATTACCACAAAGTGGATGAAAATTATGTTGATGAAATTTGTGGTCTCTTTTTCGAAACAAGGATTGATTGTGGAAATACGGAAAGTGGCATGTTTGATGAAGAACTAAATATTGAAGCTACCACTGTAGCAGGAAGTTGTAACAACCCTGGTCAAAAATCCATGTAAAAGTTAATAAAGGTAAAATAAGACCTTGGTCATGGGACATGTATTCGAAGTTGAATGTTTCATAAAAACATCCTAGTGGGTGTTAATTTCGGTTTATTAATGGTTATGGAAATTGGAAAGGGAAATTTAAAAGGCTTTGGTGTTGAGATTGCAACAAGATGATGAGCTTAGTGAAAAGAGTCGCCTTCACTAAGTGGGTCGACAGGCTATTTTTGGCGCAAGTCTATTTTTAGACTATGTCTATTTTTAGACATGTCGATCATATTCTATGAGTTGCAGGATGTTATTTGTAGATGGTTGGTCAAGTTGGAAAAATATATGGACTTCTATTTTTAGACATATTGGGCGGAATCTATTTTTAGATTGCCAGTCTAGAAATAGATATGTCGAATATTATTAGCTCTTAATAATATTTGGACTATAAACATTATCGTATTCTCTTGGAGCACTTCAGTTAAGTGCACAGATGTGGCACAGGAGCTGACAGAAGGAATTACACTATTCCTAAGGTTTAGGTGGATATATTTCATGGAGACTTCAGTTAGAACTCATGTCACAGAGTTTGGTGGAGTTATTGAGGTAGTTGGTGGAGTTGTGTTCAGTTTAACTTAGTTAAACATAGTTGAGCTAGTTGTATCTAGTCTAACTAATTGATACACTAGTGAGAGTGGTGAGAATTAATTATTAATTAATTCACTAATTATTAACTCATTAATCAATTGAAGAATACATTAGTTAACTATAGTGCATGGACAGTTTCAGTGGAGACGAGTGAAGAGGTAGGTGAAAGGGCAGGTTGACTATCGGTTGTGACTATAGTGTTGCATGATTTGCAACACACAGTGGTTGGAGATGCCAATGAGGATTGCGTGAGAAAGGTTGGACCAATTAGAGTTCATTCAAAGCCAATGTTCAGCACGGATTGCGTAGTAGAGGTAGGCTAGCAGGTGGCGAAGATCGATGCATGGATTTGCTAGATCGGGCCTGATAAGTGTGTAGCAATTGGAGATTGTACTGAGAGCTTATGAGAAGATTTGTATGATTATTGTTACATAATATCTATGACATGTATTATATAAAGATAGTTGGGGTTTTTAGCTTCAGGATTTCCCATTAAAACACTCTGTTCATATGTGTGAATTTTTATGGTTTCAATGTGTGCATGCAATTGATTTAATTTCCGCAAGTAATGATTAATAGTAGAAGAGATTCTGTATTGTGCATGAAGTAAAATAGTGTGTGATCAGGAGAATCTTGGATGTATAACATATCAGTTATATAATTTATACATGGTATCAGAGCAGTATTGATCATTGGAGCAATTGCAAAGCATTAAAGCGGTTGAGTTTTGTGCTAGTGGAATTCGAATTTGCAGTAGTGTTTTCTTGGTGTCAAAGTTGAGATTTATTTCAATAGATTGCGATTGGAGTATGCCCTTGAGGGCAGCTCAAATTACATTGCATGTAAGGATAGGATGGAGGTGGTGTTGGAGGACAATTGGTTGAAGGAGTTCATAGATGTAGAAATTCCAAAACCTTCTTCTAGCGATGCTACCGCACTTGACGCATGGCGAAAGAAGACAAAAAAATGTTGAAGGAATCTATTGGAAGGTGTGAAGGATCACATAGTGTCCATCCTTCATGGTAAAGCTTCTCCATTCTTGATGTGGAAAGCTTTGACAGACTTTTTCCAAAGCAAGAACGACTAGAGGAAGTTGGCGCTTAAGGATAAACTCAGGAAGATAAAAATGGAGAAAGGCGACAGTATACCCAAGTACCTCACGAAGTTTCTCCAGTGCAGGGATGAACTGGGAAGTGTGGGGGTTAATGCATATGAAGAGGAATTGGTGAGCTTGGCTCTCCTTGGGCTTCCGAAGATTTGGCATTCCTATGAGGACTCTATGAATGGTCGAGAGAAATTGCTAGGATGGGAGCGACTTTGGTCAGATCTTGTGTAAGAGGAGATAAGGCGGAGCACCAGGGACGGATCTTCATCAAAGAATGAAGATGAAGAAAATTGCACTTTGGCTGCGACATAAAGGAAGGGGAAGAGTAAGAAAAATACTTCTCAATCCAGTGTGAAAGGCAAGAAGAAGGACATGTCCAAGTTGAAGTGCTTTCACTGTCACCAACACGGACATTATGCCACTAATTGTGCACAGAAGAAGAAAAATAAGCAGGTTGCTGGATCTACAGCTGGAGAGGCCTTAGCCTCGTTGTTTGAGCTGGATTTTTCGTTGATCGCATGCTTGGTCTCAAGTATGATGGGATCAATGTGGTTCTTGACAGTGGTGCGTCATTCCATATGACCGGAGACAAAGATTTGTTTACTGATCTGGATGAGAAATATCTTGGAGTGCACGTCGAGATGGGAAATGATGGTAGATACAGTGTGACCGGTATCGGTACCATTTCCGTTGAGAGGAAGTCTAGTAAAACCTTCATATTAAAGGATGTGATGCATGTTCCAGGATTGAAGAAGAATCTTATCTCTTTGGAAATGTTGGAAGACAATGGATATGATGTTGTGTTTAGCGAAGGAAAGGATTTCCTGCGCAGTAAGGCAACTGGTGAAACCCAGAGGATAGGGGTTTGAGTTAAGAACCTTTATCAGTTGCAGGTAGATGGCTATGTAGCAATGGTAGGCAAGGTAGAAGGAGTCATGAGTCGAGATGAGGGTGAGCTATGGCAAGGGAGATTGGGCCATCTTCACCATGGTGCTTTGAAAATTTTGCACCAGATTTCTACCGGGCTTCCCAAAGGTACACTTGCGCATTCAAATTAATGTAAGGGATGTACTTTGGGAAAATTTGTGAAAGCGAACTTTCATGAGAAGGATAGTCACGCCACAACGATCCTTGAGAGAATTCACACAGACGTGTGTGGACCTTTCTCAATAGCTTCAAAAACAAAGCATAGCTATTATGTGATATTTGTTGATGATCTTTCTTGTAAGTGCTGGATCTTCTTCATGCAGAAGAAGAGCGAGACATACTCAAAGTTCTGTGAGCTCAAGGCACTGGTTGAGAAATAATTGGGGAATTAGGTGAAGGCTCTTAGGAGCGATAATGGTGATGAATTCATCTATGGCAAATTCAAGGACTTTTGCAGCGCAGAAGGAATTCAAAGAGAGTTCATAGCGCCTCATAACCCACAACAGAATGGGTTCACGGAGTGAAAGAACAGAATGATCATGGGTGCCGCACGAGCGATGTTGCATGATCAGGGCCTTCCCATACACTTATGGGCTGAGGCATGCAATATTGCAGTTTATGTGAAAAATCGTTGTCCTCACAGAGTACTTGGCATGAGTACACCCGAGGAGGCATTTTCTGGTAAGAAGCCTGATATTTCTCATTTGAAGATTTTTGGCTCACCTGTTTACATTCATGTGATGAAGGATTCCAGGAAGAATCTGGAGCCGACTGTAGAGGTTGGGATATTTGTGGGGTACACTGATACACCCCACAACTATTGTGTGTATTTTCCAGATAGTCAGAAGACTATTGTGCGGCAGGATATGAAATTTCATGAGGAGAAAGCCATGAAGTGTTCGCTTGAGAGGGAGCCACACTTGCATGCAGATGAGGAGCTATTAGTTCTTAAGGATGAGCCTCAGGATGTGGATAAGCCACAAGAGGAGGTTCATGGAGTGGAGGAAACCACTCATGTAGTGCCAACCATCAGAGGGTGGAAGTGCACTACAAAAGCTGAGCGACTGAATGTTGATGTAGAGAAGATTGTAGGAGCACCTACATCACAGCGCAGACAAATACAATCACCTAAATGATATACTGGATACATGGCTATGATGAGCAAGTGTATCGTGACAAAGCCATCCTCTTTCGAGGAATCTGTGGAGGACCCTGTATGGGCGAATGCCATGTGGAAGAGTATGATTCGATTGTCAGAAATAGTGCATGGGAGATTGTCCCAAGGCTGGAAGGGAAATCAGTGGTAGGTTCGAGATGGATCTACAAAGTGAAGCAAGTAGCTGATGGGAGCGTCAAGAAGTACAAGGCAAGATTTGTTGCCCGGGGCTTCTCACAGATTGAGGGGATCGACTATGAGGAAACCTTTGCACCTGTTGCAAGGTATTCTTCCATACGGAGCATCCTAGCTCTCTCAGCGTAGATGGGGTGGCACATTCATCAGATGGATGTGAAGACTGTGTTCCTCGACGGAGTCATTGAGGAGGAGGTGTACATAGAGCAGCCCAAAGGTTTCGAGATCTTCAACAGTGAGTCGCATGTGTACAGGCTCAAAAGAGCGTTGTATGGGTTGAAAGAAGCACCTCATGCTTGGTACACACGGATAGACAGTTATTTCACCGGTCTTGGATTAACCAAGAGTGAGGCGGATCCAAACCTATACCAGATTGTGGTAGAGGGTAAGTTGCTCATCATTGTACTTTATTTAGATGATTTTATTTTGACGGTGATGAACAATTGATACTCTCATGCAAGGTTGATCTCGCAAAAGAGTTTGAGATGAAGGACTTGGGCCTCCTTCATTATTTCTTCAGATTGGAAATTTGGCAGCATAGTGATGGATTATTTATGTCCCAAGGAAAGTATGCCCAGGAGATACTCGATAAGTTCAACATGCATGAATACAAGCCTATCGACACTCCTCTTCCTGGTGGTTGGAGGAAAGAGGATGCTACATCCGCAGAGGTAGTGGATGCCATTGTTTACCGACAGTTGGTGGGGTCACTTATGTATCTATTCAATACACGACCTGGTATATGATATGTTGTTAACCAGCTTTCACAAGCTATGGTTAAGTCTACCAAGATTTTTTTGAAGGCGGGGAAGCATGTATCGAGATATCTCATAGGCACATTGGGATATGGATTATGGTACATAAATTTGGATGAGGTGAAGCGACATGGCTTCACGGATGTAGATTGAGTAGGGAGCCCAACGAACAGAAAGAACACATCTGGAGGGATTTTAAGTATCAGGTCTACAACAGTTTCTTGGTACAGCAGGAAGCAGAGTTCCATGGCACTCAGTTCAGTAGAGGCCAAGTACATGGCAGCGAGTTTGGCTGCATGCGAGGCTATATGGATGAGGAAGATCCTGGTCGGGTTGTTCGGTTCACACTTAGATCCTACTGTGATATATTGTGATAATCAGAGTTGCATCAAACTCTCGGTTAATCTAGTATTTCATGATAGACATAAACACGTTGAAATTCTGTATCATCATATCAGAGATTGTGTTCAGCAGAAGATCATGTTACTTTCTTACATTCCTATGGAGGATCAGGATGCTGATATCTTGACAAAGGTGCTCACCAGGAGAAAATTTGAATACCATAGAGGTAGGATCGGGGTGGCAGATAATACCTATCTTGTTTAGAGGGAGTTTTGAGATTGCAACAAGATTATGAGCTTAGTGAAAAGAGTCGCCTTCACTAAGTGGGCCTGCAGGATATTTTTGGCGCAAGTCTATTTTTAGACATGTCGATCATATTCTATGAGTTGTAGGATGCTATTTGTGGATGGTTGGTCAATTTGGAAAAATAGATGGACTTCTATTTTTAGACATATTGGGTAGAATCTATTTTTAGATTGCCAGTCTAAAAATAGATATGTCGAATATTATTAGCTCTTAATAATATTTGGACTATAAACATTATCTTATTCTCTTGGAGCATTTCAGTTAAGTGCATAGATGTGGCACAGGAGCTGAAATAAGGAATTACGCTATTCCTAAGGGTTAAGTGGAGCTATTACATGAAGACTTCAGTTAGAACTCATGTGACAGAGTTTGGTGGAGTTATTGAGGTAGTTGGTGGAGTTGTGTTCAGTTTAACTTAGTTAAACATAGTTGAGATAGTTGTATCTAGTATAACTGATTGATACACTAGTGAGAGTGGAGTGAATTAATTATTAATTAATTCACTAATTATTAACTCATTAATCAACTGAAGAATACATCATTTAACTATAGTGCATGGACAGTTTCAGTGGAGACCAGTGAAGAGGTAGGTGAAAGAGCAGGTTGACTATCAGTTGTGACTATAGTGTTGCATGATTTGCAACACACAGTGGTTGGAGATGCCAATGAGGATTGCGTGAGAAAGGCTGGACCAATTTGAGTTCATTCAGAGCCAATATTCAGCAGGGATTGCGCATTAGAGGCAAGCTAGCAGGTGGCAAAGATCGGTGCATGGATTTGCTAGATCGGGCTTTATTAGTGTGTAGCAATTGGAGGTTGTACTGAGAGCTTGTGAGAAGCTTTGTATGATGATTGTTACATGATCTCTATGATATATATTATATAAATATAGTTGGTTTTTTTAGCTTCAGGCTTTCCCATTAAAACATTGTGCTCATATGTGTGAATTTTTATGGTTTCAATGTGTGCATGCAATTGATTTAATTTCCACAAGTAATGATCAATAGTAGAAGAGATTTTGCATTATGCATGAAGTCAAACAGTGTGTGATCAGGAGAATCTTGGATGTATAACATATTAGTTATATAATTTCTACATTTGGAAAGGCACGAGGCATTTATTGACATTTTATTTATGAAAATAATGGAAAATAAGAGAAAGGGAGGTGAAAGGTCATAGGTTGCATGTGAGGAGAAAAATGAAGGAAAATAATGGAAAAATGAAGAAATTAGAGTCCTCATTGATAGAAAGGCTTATGAGGATCAATTGGTAGGTTTTGCACAAACTTTTTTCATTTCATTTTTTGGAGCTCTCATTCTATTCTCTCTCTCATTCTCTTGGAATATTTGAGTTTTCTTAGAGCACTCTTCGAGGATTGTGGCATACTTTGGATTTGGAGCAAGAAGGCAGAAGGAAAAGAAAGAAAGCGCAAGAGGAGAACAAGATCGATAGCTATAGTGGGTTTTTCTTATAGGTACTGAGTTGCATGTATGGTTCTCTTACTATTTTTGTCATGCATTGCATATATATGTGGTTATTTGGTTATGATTTTTCAATGGCATGGGGGATTGCATGGATTGATAGTGGATTTTCCTAGCCTTGATATTTCCTGGATAGCCATGTTGTTGTGGGTTTTAATTTTGTTTTCTAGTTGGTTTTCTTGTGCCTTTCATTGTGGGTTGAGTTATTAGTTCCTAGAAGCCTTGGTTGGACAAATGCTGAGGAAGCCGTTGGTGGGTTGAGTTACTAGTCCTGGAGGCCCTAGATGGAAAAATGCTCTTGAAGCCCAACAACAACTGTGTTCTGAGTACTAGTCCTAGAAACTGTGATTGGAACAAACGTGTTGGAGCCTTGGACAACTTGGTTAGAGACCAATATGGTGATGGTTAGTGATATTGAACCATGAAGTGGAATCACTGATTGAAGTTTGAGGTGATTGGGCCTCTGGAATCCCTGGTTTTGTTTTGATTTATTTGTTTTATGATATCATACGTTCATGCTTGTAATATGGCATGACAGTGACTGGCTGAAATAAAGATTTGGTTCATCCTAGCTTATGGTCAGGTGGTTCATGGAAGTCCCATACCTAGTCAGCCTATGCAATCATCAATGAGAGCTCTTTATCCCTAGTATTTTATGTGTAAATATACTTGTATATAAGTGGCTTATATCATTGAAATATCCTTGATATTTCTGTTGGTTATATGTTGGTTATGATTGAGTTTTATGAAAATGATAATGTATGGAAATCATCATGTTTTGGTTAATCAGTGAATTTAAAATGAATATATGGCTTAATAGATGGTAATGCAGTTATTATGATGAGGCATCAATGCTTATTAGTGATTCTCATATAATTGTGAGACCCTTGTGCTCATGTCTATTGCCTTAACCTATAGAATGCATATTTGTGACATGTTTGACGAAATGGTTATCATGGCTAGTAGGGTCCACTCAAGTCCTCGTTAAAGTATTTAAATTTGTATCATCCTTTTGATGTTACTTTTAATTTCTATAAGTTTCATGGATTTTTGGGCAATGGCATGAGTCCTGGATCTGAAAAAGTGGCTCAGGATCCGAAGTCGTTGGCACAGAACTACCTGAAAAGGTCCCTAGTCAGAGGTATGCCTTGTTGTGGGAGTGACTGGAGGTTCTAAGTCACAATCATGCCCATGTCAAGGGAGTGATTAAGGCTTTGATGAAGAAAAATGTCATTTTTTCTCAAGGGTGTTTGAGATAATGCCTCCATTATTAGGCTTACTTAGTTTGGATTGGGTTGTTGAGGAAGTTGAGAGATTCTCTCAACTTCTCTCTCTAAGATTAGGATTAGTTCACCTATATATATTTGATGTATCTCTGATTATTTGAATATAGAAAATAATTATTGTGTGTTAGCCTTGTGTATCTCTGCTCTCTCCAATTTATAATATGGTATCAGAGCAAGGTCTGGCTTAATTCCCTCACGGGAAGGCCAGGAAAATGTGAGATTTTATGTTGCTGATTCTCTGTACATAAGCGTTTGAGTGAAATTTTGTTTTATGTGTTTTTTATAGCTGTTATTTGATTTCGATTTCCAGTGGTATTTGTTTGTGTTTTCACCAATTTTAAATAGGCCAAAGGTTTCACAAGATTCTCACCGAGGAGGCCACGCAAAGGATGCCAAAATGCCAGTGACCAAGCAGCCCTTGGAGCATCTATCCCACGCAATTCTGGAGTCGAAGATCGTGCCCTCTGATAACCCTAAAAGTTTTGTTTCAGTTACTGAGAGTCCGCAAAAGTCTACATGCTTGGTTGAGGACGAGATCGACATTTGGCAGAGGATTTCATTAGAAGGTTATGCAGCCAAATGCTTTTGCGGAAACAAAACTCTTTCCAATGATATTGAGAGATGTTAGACTGAAGCGTGTGAGTGTTATTGATCTTGTCGACATGGGGTGTTTAAAGTTGCAGAAAACAATGGTCAGAAGATCAAGGAAAATTATTTAGTCAGTTGGCCAAGATTTCATTACCCTGTGATGTGATGAACGTACTAAACTTGAAGAGAAGCATTAAGGATTGATGACTGTATATTGAAGATTCCAGCTATGCTCAAAATTCGATTCTATTATAGAGAAGTGGGTTAGAAACGTTTGTATAAAATGCTACAACACGTTTCGCTTTTGCCCCTTCCGCAGATTATGTGAACTTCACTAGTGATATCATGCTATCGATTGCTGAGGAGTTGGAAACTAACTGAAGAATTTGATAAAGATCCGGGCAGATCCATGTGCTAGACGGCGTATTCTTAAAGTCGAAGGACTAGCAGTTACGGTCAACCCTGCCATAAAATCAACTCTTCCAACAGCTGGCACGTTGCTGAGGCCAGCGATGCAGTTTCAATGGCACTCCCTCCAAGAGATTATGTGCATATACATACCTTCGATTTATTTTTGGGTTAATAAATTGAATTGCCCCAAGTTCGTCTTGAGTCAATTTACAGGCGAAGAAGAATCGTGTTGATGGAGGGGAATGGACGGTGTTTGAAGTTCATTATTTTTTTTGTGTAGAGTGTGTGGAATATAGTGTGGAGTTTAAAGCCTTATATTTATTACTATGAGATTTGTGTAGAAGAGAACCAATTATTGAACAAATTAGCATTATTTAAATTAGTCGTTCTTGACGTCCTACAGGGACGAGAGAACAATTGACTAATTTGATTGTGTGAATTTGTTATATGTTGATCTTGTTGTGCTACGGGCCAAGGAGCATCAGTTACAGGTTACAGTATGATGTGAAGCAGGTCAAGTTGTTAGATTAGCTCTTGAACACATTCAGTATTCAGACCATTTGCCTAGCCACTGATGGATAGCCGAAAGCGAAATATCCGATAGATGGTGATTGGTCCATAGGATGGTTCATCACTTGTCAGCTCTTATCGCGGAAGCCCCGACGAGCGGAGTTGTCAATATTGTTGATCTTGCAAAGTTCATTATTGCTGGTCAGAAACAAATGTATTTTAAATGGGTTGAATGGTAGCTCGAAAATGGTGGAGAAAAGAGTGTTTTCTATGAGATCTCAGAGTGGGTACAAATGTTAATGAAGACTAGAGCAAACAAATGTTTGTATTAAATTAGTGTGTTCTCCATTTCTGTAATGTAGGCATTAAGGGGGGGTGTTTGAGATAATGCCTCCATTATTGTGCTTACTTAGTTTGGATTGGGTTGTTGAGGAAGTTGAGAGATTCTCTCAACTTCTCTCTCTAAGATTAGGATTAGTTCACCTATATATATTTGATGTATCTCTGATTATTTGAATATAGAAATTATTATTTTGTGTGTGAATCCTATGTGTTTATGCTCTCTCATAATTTCTAATAAAGGGTTGGTCACCTGGATGGGTTGGATGGCTCCTGAGGGTTCTATTGCAAGTGGAGAAGGTCATGTTGGTTGTGTTCCATCGGCTCCATTTCCTTAACTGATATTATGGAGTTGAATAATATCATAGTAACTCTTCATCACATGTTTTCCTTAGTTGGCCGGTTACTTGGGTAGATGTGGGAGGAGGGTGTTATAGAGTGGTATCATAGCATGGTTCCGTTCTCCTTGAGTGATGCCTGGTTTATGTTCTCCTTGGATGAATGTGTTGTCGTATGTACATTTCGGTTGCATATAGGTCCTTGTGCTTGTGATTTTTGTGCTTGTTGTGTATGCATGGCATTGGTCATGATTATAGTGGTGTCTCCATGTTAAATTTGATGGTGTCATTATTGAATGTATTTGTTGTGAATTTATGTCGGTCGTGCATCGGTTATGTGTATCAGTGTTTGTATGTAGTTATGCATACTTTGACTAGATGATGGTTGTTGTGCATGAAGTCATGGTATGTGGTCAACATAATCATGCATTGATAACTGGATAATGGCTGAAAACATGTTTATATGTTTATCTAATTATGTTATATATATATATATATATATATATATATATATATATATATTGCGCTAATATGGTCAGTCTTGAAGAAGAGATATCCTTTGCGAGCTATACTAAGGTACGCTGGTTTGTTTATGATTTGGTTTATCTAACATTATATACGTTCCAGGAGAAAGAGATCAAACAGAAATAATAAGATGGTAGACTACAAAGATTCTCCCTATGAATCAAATGAGTAGCATGGTGTTGGGAACTCTTCTGACTTAGCAGACACATTAAGGAGTTTGAAGGAGGAAATATGGATTTCCAAAGTAGATAATGACAAAATCATGCAGGAATAGGAGGATATGGCTACTGGGGCTTGTGGTAGTAGACCCCATAGTGGGTGAAATTCAGATAGAGATGACACGAGCAGGGATGTCAGGTTCTTGGATACTCCAGAAAGGAGGGGTGATGGACACATGTACTATTCGCATTCTCGTTATCATAGGTATCATGCTTATCATTGTTATCATCCTTATATGAGGAGTGATAGGGGATGTTTTCCGGATGAGTTCAAGGAAGAAAAGACACCTACATTCGATGGGAAAATGAAGAAAACACATGATGTAGAAGCATGGTTGATTGGAATGAAGAAGCGCATGCAGATTCTTGGTTAGTGCAGTTGGATACAGGTACAAAGAAGTGAGTTCATCATTGGGTAAGATCTTATGCTTTTTATTTGAATGGTATGTATACGTCAGCACTTTTGAGTGTAATTTCATTGGCCTCATATAACATGCTTTTAGGTATGGACTGGTTGTATCTCCATAGGACCAAAGTGGACTACTATGACAAAGCTATTAAGTACTTGGATGACAATGGAGAACATATATCCTTGCAAGGTAAGAAGAAGGAAACATCAATTAAAATGGTGAAAACTATGCAGATGAAGTGTAGTTGCAGGAACAAGTGTGTGTTATGATAAGGAAGTTGAGGATGTAGATATCTTGAGAAGGTACCCAGTTTTACAACAGATTCAAGATGCATTTCCTGTAGATATTTCAAGAGGAGTTGATTTGAAGTGAGTTTGAGAGACTATTCAGGAAGAAGTATCTATCGAAGAGGTACTATGACAACAAGGAAAATATTTTTATGAGCTAAATATGTACTCTATTATCGATTGGGAGTACACTAGCAGATTTCTGGAGTTGTTGAGATATGTGCCTTACCTCAAGGAGGAGATGGCCAAGATGCAACGATTCATCAATGGGTTGTCGATAACATTCAAAGACATGATTGAGTTTGATGAGCCTAAATCATTGGAGGAGGCCATTCGAAAGCTAAAGTATTGTTATGGGCAATCAAAGCGTAGATCTGAGACTAAACATGACATGGCATAATCTTTGGATGAAAAGGTTCATTATGGGTGGTATGTTTTTTAGCCCTTCAACTCACTGGATTCTTTGTCTATTCATTGTATTTGTTGTCCTCAACCTATAATCCCTTAATCGCCCTAAAAGTTCATGAAAATGTAACTTTTGGAGGAATTTTTGGACAACCCTCGGCCCCCAAAAAAAAAGTCATTAGAATAAAAATTTTAGAAGTTGTTGTTAAATTATCGCCTCTAAATTTTCAATTCTCATGAGTTTTGGGGGAGAGGGGTCTTTTGGTGTATTGAATGGGGAAAGGGAACCTAAGGGTAGCATGGATGGGTAGAAGTGAGAGGTTCATGCATGGTTTACTGATATCTATAATCCTAGCATTAGAGAATGAGAAGGAGGCTTAGGGCCTTATCACATAGGGGCTAGGGGACCTATAAGTAAGGCAGTGAGAGAAATTGATAGGGGAACCACCAATAGTTGTGGTAAGGGGATTAGGGACAACATTATCACAAACCATAAGCACTTAAACCATAACCACTAAATTCCCTATCCCTTTAACCTTGAAGCCATAATACCTTAACCCTTACACTCATAACTCATAAAAAATTAACCCCATCATCCCTTAAACCCCAATCCAATAACCCCTTAACCCTTAACCCCTAACTTATAATCCTTGAAACCCATAAACCATAATCCCATACCCTCTTAAACCTTGACCATTAACCCCTATCCCCTAACCCCTTAACCAGAAAACTCTTAAATACCACAACCCTTAGGCACTTAACCCCTAAATCCCCTGACTTGTAAGGCCTTGATGGCTAACCATTGACCCCTAATGCACTTAACCACTAAGCCATTAACATATAATCCTAAAACCCCCTATACCTCAACCCCTTTACCCTTAAACCCTATAATCCCTAACCCTTTACCCTTTACCCTTAGCCCCTTACTCCTAAACCCTTAAACCCCTTAACTCCTAGAACCCGTTATCCTTTCTCCCAAACCATAGGTGCTTCAACACTAATCTTCTTGGGCATATTATGATTTTTTCCACTAACCACTCCAAATAAAACCTCTAAGAACTAGTAGGGTCCAACGAAAAGAGCTACAAGGTCCCCAAATATGATCTATATTTTATGGACAATCACATTTCCCCCAAATATTCTCCACGTATTTTCCTTGGTGTATTGCAGTTTGAATAAACTTATGAATAAATGCAATCCCAATCCACAATTTTTTGGTGACTGATAGAGAGATAATTATCCCATAGATGAAGTCCTTTGAGATGAGATGATTGGGAGGCTGATTTGGTATATCTTCCCAAGCCTTCTACAGCCATGATGAAAAGAAAGGGAGACATGGGATCTCCTTGCCTAATAATTCTAGATGGATTAAAGGTTTTGGAAGGGGATCCATTGATCATCATTGAAAATACCATCGAAGAAATCAGGGAGGAGACACAACTGATCCATCTGGAATCGAAATCATAAGCCTTAAAGATACTGTGGAGGTAGGAACAACTAAAGGGATCATAGGCTTTGGTTAAGTCTAGCTTGATCAACATAACAAGAATTTTAATTTTGTTAAGAGAGAGGGAAAATTTCCAGGAAGTGATGATTCCATCCAAAATTTTGGCAGCGTTCAATAGAAATAGTTTTTTTTGGAGATATGAGACTGGGAAAAAGAGGTTTTATCCTTTTCACCATAATGGTGGAGATAGTTTTATAAATTACATTACAAAGGGAAATATGGATAATTTTATAAATTACATTACAACCATTTACATACCCATTCTCATTCTGGACACGAATATTCTCATTTGGAGTGTAGACATTCTCATTTGGAGTATATCAATTTTCATTCAAGACACACACATTCTCATTTTGAGCATATCCATTTTCATTTGGGACTTCCAATGCTCAAGAAAGTTTCCTTATCAATGTGAATCACAAAAAATTTAAATCTCCAACATCTACAATCTAAAGGAGACAATCCCAAACAATGCTCTTAGAAAAAGGTCAATCATAGGCTCTTTATTCTGTAGGCATGAGTTCCTTGCATATCATCCCCTTTTATAATGTATTCAAGCACCACCACTCCCTCCACTATCCAATTTGTCTTCACTATTTCCTTGCTCTGCATGGAAACATAATAAGCCAACAATTTCCTCAAAACCCAAAGAATTAAATAAGACTTGTATAAATTATGAGGCCATTTAGCTATATACCTGTGTATATAGTTGAGTCGATCCTTACCATTTATTTATTGACTATAGTATGCCATGCCATAGTAGTTTCTAAAACTCTCAAGAAAGAGAGATATATAACCCTTCCTTACTCGCATGATGTGTTAAACACCATAAAACCCTTCTTAAACCATTGGGTCATGTATTTGCTTCTGTAGTCAAAGCTCTCAATGGTCCAACAATTTATTCTTTTTTTTCGAGCTTCTCTAGTCCTAGATTTTTTGTTAGGTTGGTGATTTTAACTCAAATCATTACTCTTGGAAATATACTCTCCTTTGTGGTCTCCTTTCTTCTGTTGATTAAATGTTGTTATGATGGATAGGGTGTTAAATTAGTAAGTTATGGTTTCATTATAATATTATATGTTTATGCATATTTTCAATATTCTAACACCATTGTTTTGGAAATACACTTTAATTCAATGATGGATTGGCATGATTACAAAGCGAAATTAAATGATATTTATAAATATTACTGATTGAAATGAGTTTTGAATCTATTTTAAATTGGAACAAAGAATTTATGCATAACTATCTAAAATATAATTTATAGCAATGTAGAGATCAAGAATATCAATCACCATTTCAAGCATAAATTTTATGGATGAATTGGAAATGAAGTGATTCAAAATGCTAATATAGATTTCAAGGGGCATCAAACCCATAAACAAATTTTAAAAGTACCTTATTTTGGTCCCTCAAATTATAATTGTTTTGATTATCACATCATACTTGCATTTGAATTATAAATATTGGCATGGAATGAAAGAATAATCCATATATTACAAATATAAGAATATCCACAATATCCAACGTGTATGGCGGTTTGGTTAAATGGAAAGTTGTTTAAATAGCCAACTAGCTACACATGCGCACATGTTTCTAGGGGTTATTAAGATAAACCATCCTTCATGCTTCCATTAGGATCGGATATCCTCTATTGTCCATCTATTCAATATTTTGTGTCGTATTCCACATAGTAGAGTGCCAAACTATAATACATGAACACTTTTCCATATTCCACATAGTAGAGTGCCAAAATATAATACATGAAAAATTTGTCTTATTCCACATAGTAGAGTGCCAAACTATAATACATGAACAATCTCTCATATTCCAAAGAGTAGAGTGCCAAACTATAAACCAATGTTAGTTTTCCTTGGAAATGAAAATACCTTTTTAAATGAAAACAATAGAGAAATACAATATACTTTGTAATTCTTACATCTGAATCATGGAATACTATAATTGAATATTTATTTATTTATCGATATTATCAACAATGTAGGTATATCTAAGCTGTTGTTCTTGCACTAATGTTTCAGAAAATCCTCAACTGAAATAGAAAAAGATGGCCCATTTGAAATGACTAGATCTTGAAGCAGAACAATAAGGATAGTCACATTCACTTTCACAACAATCTTCTCCTTCTCAATCTGATCAAGAGAAAATAGTTCAGTAAAAACATCTCCATGTAATCTTCCCAACTCCATTGCTAGGTCTCCTCCACAACACCTTTGCATTTTTGTTCCACAAAACTGCAATCATCAGTAAATATAACAATGCAACATTAAACATCAAATTCCTCATCAAAAACATCAAACACCAACCACTCCTGAAGTGCAATAAAATAAAAAGGAAAATAAGTTCTTCTGTTTGCATGTAGGTATTCTAAGTCAGAAAATTCCATTGCCTCCACATAATGTCTCACAAAATCTGGCTCCCATGGACCCTTCTCTAACTGAACATGCCCCAAACGATATTTCCCAAGATCTCACTTCAAAAATTGTTCCAAAATAATACCAAAAAATCAACATCTATCTAATAATCTACCACCAAGAATTGCAATTGTAGGAATGGTTGCAGTCCACAATATGGTAAGTGTCTGCTCAACTTAGTGTTCCTAAATTGATTTCATAAATTGTCAACCAGGGCTAGTAAACTGTTGAAGTGAAGTGCACTATATGTGCCTAGGTATCTGTTTCCCAATATGTTGTGTTTAGTGTTTTTCTAGTGTTTTTGGTTTTGTGTTTTTATGCTAAGAGGAAAAGAACTAAGTGTTGGTAAAGAGAAGTTGTTGGTCACACTAAAAAAGAGCAAGATCTATTCTAAACTATGTATGGCACTTAAGAACAGAAAATGCAAAACTTGACAAGAAAAATAACTCATAACATGAACTCAGTCCAATTCATTCATTAGAAGTATATTGGAACAACTTGAGAAAAGGATGAGTTTAATGCAATGAAGTTCTTCTAAGTAAACAACAACCTACAATATCACAGAGAAAACCTCATCCATAGTTAGAAATTTGTTGGAACACATTAGGAAAAGATTATCTACAACATAGTAAGGAACCCTACTTTAAATTGACTTATGACACTAAAATTAATCCATTATACAACTCAAAATGTCACTATTAAGCCTCATTCAAGGGTTAGAAATCTTTTGGAATAGTTTTGGAAAGAGGCAATTTGTAAAATTATGAGAAATTGCAGAATAGTCAAGACTTCAAAATGACATTACCAATTCTTGTTCCTATGATAATGATGTATTACTAGATATTAAGAACAAGAGAAGTTTGTAAATAATGAAGGCCTTTAAGTATAATTTAACATAACTAGAGTACAACTAGCTAATAAAACTAGAAATAAAATAAATAGAACTGAACTAGAATGCAACCAATCAAACTTGAAATATAGTGAACAAAACTGAACTAGAGTGCAATTAACCTCCGAAGTATTACAGCTGAACTAAAATGAAACTAATCTCTGAAATACTACAGCTCTATCTCATTCAGTGTTAGTGATATTTTAGAACAATTCGTAAGAACAAGACTGCCTGTAATATTCGATGTAAGTGAGGATAAAACATAAAGGTCAGAAAACTGCTTAAATTAGGAATGAAACAGAGCTAAAGTTACTTATCTAAACAATATGCACAGAGCTTCTCGGGAAGTAGGGGCCCTCTACCACCATATTAGCACATGAATCTCCTCAAGATTGCTTCAGATCATGTATTAAAGTTGCTCTTCTTTCATTAAAGGAAAATGCTTTAAAAACCGAGTATTACGGTCTTGGACAATCTTAACAATAAAACATCAATCTAGCTAACTGTCTCTCAATTTCCCGAGTTATTCTTATAAGAGAAATACATAACTTCCCTCGAGAAGAAATAGGGATAAGTGTCTTTTTCAATCAAAATCAAATTAGAACTCTTGTGGAGGCCTCGTACTTTGCTGAAGACATCTGTAGAGTCCTTGTCCTAGTAGGAATCTGCTTCTTAGTTTTGGTTTCCTCCACGTGCATAACCACCTATAGATTTTTGCTCAGACTTCATAGAGGGTAAGAAATGATGTAGGAGTGTTGTGGAATTCAACCATATGCATTTTTCCTTTAAGTGACACCTGTAACCTGTGTGAACATGAAGATAGCTACAGAATGGCTGTATTCTGTAGCTGAGTCTAGTAAAAAATTACTACAACAACAAAACCACGAAAATATAGCAAGTCAGTCATTGTATACATTCCTAAAGTGACTTTAATCAATCCTATTGATATTTTGAGCCTATAATTGATAAGGGATAGAGGAAATGAAGTGAAATTTTGTGAAAGGAAAGGACATCTTTGGGGCTCAACAGTAAGTAAAATATTCTTTATTTAATTCCCATGCAAAAGAATGCTTTGAAGGTTTAATTTATTTATATTACAAGAATAGTCATACAAGTATTTTTGTTTTGATCATTTTACATGTAGGAAGGGGTTGAATTTCATGATAACGTCGATGGAGTTTTTGACTCTGGATATCTCATTACTACCAATTAATGGTCAATTGTTTCGAGGTGTTTTATTCATTCCAATAAGAATTTGGTTCTCATCTTCTTCTTTATACTTCTTTGTTTTCCTATCCCTTCACAATTTGGATTTATTTACTTGATCATTTATGTAATGACCCTGGTCATGTAGTAAATAAGTACATATTGTTTTAAGGGTCTCAATGATGGCACATTTAGGCATATAATGTAAATATTGCTGTAGTCATCTCAAATCAGTATGATATTATATATATTTTGTATGTTTGGAAATACATATTGAAATTACATTCGCATAATTATAATAAATATAATATAAATAATAGATACACTATGTCTATAAATAAATTAATAAATGAAATATAAATAAAACCTTAACCACTAACATAAATTAATTAATAAATAAAATCTAAATAAGAACTCAAACATAATGGCCATTCCTTAAAGCACCACATACATACCTTGAAACCTTTAAATACATTGGGTAGGACCTCAACAACAATAACCTAAAATTGAACTATACTAAATATTCAAAGTTGAAAAATACATAATTGATATCTATAGTGCACAATTATAAGGTATAATGGATTTTAGTGATGGAGAGGGGAATTAAACACCGAGACCTTGTAAACCTGGGGTGTGGAGGGAGAGGATTGAACGCAACAATCAACGGTTGGCACATATTTTGCAACAGTGAACAAGATTTTTTTTCCCTCCCACATACACCTTGCCGATCTGGGAGGAGGGAAAGCAGGAGGTAGGAAAATGGCATGAAAGAGGGTGGCCAAAGGAAACTATTTTCTAGTGACGAGTTAGGAGGGACAGGGGGCATATTAGATTGTTCCAGAAGGGCAAGGTCTAACTAAACAGAAGAATGATGCAAGCAGAAGAATACATGGGGAACAAAAAAAAATAGGGGAAAAAGGAGAGAGAATGTAGTGGGAATGGAGGGGAGAGGAAATAATATGTACAGGAATAAGAAAGAATGTGAAATGAGAAGAAATAAAGGGTGTTGATGGCAGAGCTCAGGCCCAAACAATGGTGGGATAGAGTTGCAAGACTTGGAATGTCGTAGCACCAAAGGTTAGTTAGATCCATTCTCGTTCTCGTTCGATATATACCAATTCATTGAAAATGAATAAAAACCTAGGGTTAAGATCAATGAAAGTATATGGAATGATAAAGGTAACCATGCCTGCATTCTCAATCGCTTGTATTATTCTTACTACCACGAGTCCTATTTGTGGCACTGACATTGCTGTGTCTACATAAGGAGGCTAGAATGATTAATCTCTTTGTGTGGGGAATGATCCTTTAGTAATGCCAATGAGTGGATTTTTCTTTACATCCTAGCGTGCCACTGCTTGGATGGAATTATTATCTCTAGGGTAGAAAACTTGAACCCTTTATTTGATAGAGAATGTTTGGGATCGTTTTATGTTTCATAACAGTGTGAAATTCATATTAGATAAGAAACAACTAGAATAGTTTTCGGGTTCCATAACAGAGTAATATAATGTTAAGCATGGCTATTGTTGGGTTATATAGGGTTCCTAATTAAATAATCAAGTGGAAGTGTGTTATTTATCAATTTTAATTACTATACCTTATTATAAGTCCCCTTCTTAAAAATAAAAAGAGAGTGATCAGAAGAACCTCTCTAGGTTGTGGCCATGACAATGAAGTCATTTTTGTTGGAGCTACAGGGCTTCTGGGTCTTGGCTGAGGGATACTCTCATTTCCATATCAGATAGGGGTATGAGTTTTTACTATTTATTCAACAAGAGCATGTCTGGAACCTCTATTTCCCTAATTTTTTGTGCAACTACAGTACCCAAATCTGCAATTTTTACGCTGCGCTTAATAAGTCTCACCTCCATCCCTGCCTCTATGTTTAGGGTGGATGCTACTGGTAGTGGTAGAGTTATTATCGATTCTAGAAACTTTGTGACCCGTTTGGAAGAGTCTGCTTATATGCAATGAGGGATGGTTTCAGGACAGGGACTGGTAACCTAAAATCTGTAGGTGGGTTTTCTCTGTTTGATACCTACTATGATTTATCAGGGGTGAAAACTGTGAAATTTCCAACTATGGTCTTTCATTTCTAGTGCTGATCCAATGCCTCTCTACCTACTACTAATTATATAATTCCCGTCGATAGTTCTATCGTTTTATGCTTTGCCTTTGCTGGAAACACTAGTGGGCTCTCCATTGTTGGCAATATCCAACAGCAAGGGTACCGTGTAGTGTTTGAAAATCTAGCAAATCATGTAGGATTTAAAGTTGGTTCATGCCTAGTCTAGAAGAGCTCTGTTTATTTGTTTTTGAATTTTACTTGTATGGTCTGCCCAACTTAATATTCTTATATACTGTCCCCTACTCAATTGTTCTCTAAATCATTGGTCAAAAATTTGAAATATATTCTCATGCCTGCAAGGTACTAAGGGATTGGGTTTTAGTAGAGTAATTGGAGGGCGAGGAAATGAGGGTAGCAATGCAACTATAAGGATGTTGATTGGGTTACAGACATTGATGGAAGAAATTTGATGATAGATTATGTCTTTAATATTTGTGGGGGGGAATCATTTGGTGAAGAAGACAATACTTTGTTGCTTGACAGGGTCTAGAGACAGAGTAAATGGCATTGTACCAAGTTAGAGAGGACAGGAAGAGACTCCAGAAATAGGTCCATTGATTGCTGATTTTATTCATAGTGTTGTACATATTCCATTAATTGTAACACAAAAAATTAGGCATTCTTAGTATGGTTAATTTTTTATCCTTTGTTGTAACATATTATGAAAGCAGACCAACGATTTCATAGATTCCAAACTCACAACCTATTTTGAGGGGATGCTATTCCTTTAGAGTTACATTCTTTGTTATAGGTTGTACTGTTTCCTTCCTTGTAAGATGGTCTACAAGTTTTTCGAGGGGTTTCTCTTCCTTTACATTTATATCATTTGTTATAGAGTGTACCATTTCCTGCCTCGTAAGATGGTCTACAAGTTATAATATGGGATCATTGAAACCTAAGGCTAGAAAACTGATATAGATTGATCAATAATCTCACACAAATATAATTATACTTTTCTTAAAATTGAGGATGAAAAATTATATAGGGAAACTTTAATATTTATCATTGATTTATTTGTAAACATTGATACCGAAACCTACTATTAAAAATGAAAGAAACTAGTCAACAAAGAAAGAGATAGCAGAAGAGTTATACATACACTATCAAGACTCAAGAGGATCACTCTCTCGAGAAGCAATGTTAGGCAGGAAAAAAATTGCAAAGGATGTAACTACAATTGGATCTACAGTAATGTGTGGGATAGCTGGATGTCCACCTTTTCCTTCGATAGCAACTTCAAAAATCCCCGACCCTACAAAAATTGGCCTTGGGATTTGATGCTATAGTCCTAGTTGACTGAATAGGTGTAAAATTCATTTAAAATCTAGCTTTTTCATCTTTGAGTGTACCTTCACAAATAATGTGAGCATTACCTCCACCTCCTTCTTTGGAAAGTTGAAAAATAAGTCTTACAGTGCCCTTCAAAAGTTCATGGTAAAGCAAAAAAATATTTATATTACTGAAATGGGAAGTTTTATTACCCAAAAACCCATATGATATAAAATAATACAAAACTACAACCAAATAGATTTAATATATATTGAAGAATATAAAGCATTAGATTAAGTAGGTCTAATAAATGAATTATAATAAATCTATGGCCATAATGAAAAGCATATAGTCTAGGTAAAATTTAAACCCAAGTAAGAAAACAAATTTGAATCCATCTGAAGGTGTATCATCCTTAATTTTAAAGTTTGAACTATTTGTGACTTTCATCGGGTATATTGCATTAGACATATAGAGGCATGCTAGGCACCTGACATCTATCATTTTGTTTATGAAGAAATTTGGCAGCTCCGAGAAGAACATGTGTATTATGCCCACAAGCATGTATTTTTCTAAATATTCACACACTTGTGCTCCCAATCCACAAACTCCTTCACATCATACGTCAGAACACCGAATTAGTCAAGGCCAATGAGCTAGGAAGGAACAAATAGTAGTGAAAACATAAACACGAATTCGACAAATTAATAATAGTGAAACCAAACATAATTGAAACATTGCACTCATTTGGTTATGGGATGGAGGCATTTTTGTTCCTTTAAAATTATCACACAAGGTTGCCTCAAGCCTCACGAGTCACGTACCTAGTCTCCTTGTTACAGAATGGTTAGGATTGGATTCATATTAGGATGACCTTTGGCATATTCACAAATGTTGTTTATAGGCACCAAGGTGTTATTGAAAGAAAATACTACTATCTCCATAAGATACCCTTGGTATGAATGCCAAAATTTCTTTAGGGAGAATGGCACTCACCCTGAGCCACATTCATTACCAAGTTTGTTGTATCATTTTATCTTAAGAAAACTTACAATTTTATCCCTGAAAATTGTCTAGAGACTTATTTTGCTCTCTGGGTTGTGTAGGGCAAGGTCACCCTTACAAATGAGGTTGTTTTGGAGGTGATATTAAACAGTTGAATGGATTTTTTTGTGTCTCAGGTGATAATCACCACGATTTTTTATCTTGCTATTGTCAGCTACTTGATTAGCACAGGGTTGCAAGTTTCTTGTGCCAAGTTCCTTCATTGTTAATGTTGATGGCCTAAAAACTAGGTCCGTGTGTGGGCATCTATCTCCTGGTAGGATGCCTTATTCCTTCCTGATGAGAATTATTACTGAGCCATATATTTTCGTGCAAGGGAAGGGTTTAGTAGGTTGCTGTAAAATCATAGCTTGAATCATTGGTCAGCAATTTGAAATATATTCTCATGCCTACAAGGCACTAAGAGATTGAGTTTTAGCTAGAGTAATTGTAGGGTGAGGAAATGAGGGAAGAAACTATAATGATGTTGATTGGGATGCAGACAGTGGTGGAAGAAAGTTGATGAAAGATTTTGTCTTTAACCTTTCTTGGGGGAAATAAATTGGTGTAGAAGACAATACTCTGTTGCTTGAATAAGTATAGAGGCAGAGTAAATGGCCTTGTACCAAGTTAGAAAGGACTTGAAGGAACTGCAGAAATAGGTCCATTGATGGCTGCTTTTATTCACATCGTTGTACATATTCCATTAATTGTAACACACAAAATTAGGCATTGTTAGTATGGTTAATTTTTTATTCTTTCTTGTAACAGATTATGAAAGAAAACCAACAATTCCACAGATTCCAAAATCACAACATATTTCGAGGGGATGTGTTCATTTTGGAAAACTAGGTCCAAAATCAATGTTGTGATGCTCATATGAAGATACCAATATTTTTATTGGGTTCGTCTTTTAGAGAGGTGAAAGATCGATATACACATCATCTTGATCCGATGAGAAGAAAATTTACTTTGAATTTATTCAAGATATGTGCAGGTCGGCCATAAGGTTTTGTTCCCCAACAATTGTGTTACACACCCTCACTGATGGATATATATTGGTCAACATTGGAGGAAATTTTCACTCATCTCATACTCACACATTTCTCTCTCCTCATCTGATTGGATCGATGTCCTTGGTGACTCTTCTCTCCACTTGTGTGAAATTACCAGTAGCAGTACATGTCTGATTTCGGTCGAGGGTTTCTGAAGAAAAAATTGACCAACATTGACTTTGGTCAATGCAAGGTCAAAATGAACTGAAACTCTCCCAAAATTTTGATTTTCCTAATCTGCATTTTTTGGCACTATTCCCGAGGCAAAACGTTTACTTTGAATTTTTCAGCGTTGATCTAGATGCTGCTGCTGTTTGTGTTGACTGTTAACTTTTTGGGTTGACATTTGAGTTGACCGTTTGGCTATCCTAGAGGGTTGTGTGACATTGCTGGTTGGCTGACCATATTGAGAGTTTGCTGGATGAAGCATCTTGTTGACTGCCGTAATGCGCCAACACACTTATATATATCTGGCTTGCCTTCTATCAATCTACTGGTATGTTCTATCAACATTTTAATTTATTGTTTATGTGATTGCTATCTAATATTGAAGAGAAAGTAAAGTTGCATCAAGCATAGAACATCTACATAAATTTACAGCATGTTATTCCTTTACAGTTACATTATTTGTTATAGGTTGTAACATTTCCTTCCTTGCAAAAGGGTCTACAAGTTTTTCTAGGGGTTCCTCTTCCTTTAAATTTATATCATTTGTTATAGAGTGTACCATTTCCTACCTCGTAAGATGGTCTAAAAGTTATTATATGGGATCATTGAAACCTAAAGCTAGAGAACTAATATAGATTGATCAATAATCTCACATAAACATAATTATACTTTTCTCAAAATTGAGGATGAAAAGTTATATAGAGAAACTTTAGTCTTTATCCTTGATTGAATTGTAAACATTGATACTACAACCTGCTATTAAAAATGGAAGAAACTAGTCAACCAAGAAAGAGACAACAGAAGAGTTATACATACACTATCAAGACTGAAGAGGATCACTATCTCGAGAAGCAATCGTTGGCAGGCACAAAATTTCAAAGGATGTAGGTACAATTGGATCTGCAGTAATGTGTGGGATAGTTGGAAGTCCACCTTTTCTTTCTATATCGACTTCAAAAATGCTTGACCCTACCAAAATTGGCCCTGGGATTTGATGCTATAGTCCCAATTGAATATATAGGTGTAAAATGCATTTCAAATCTGGCTTTTTCATCTCTAAGTGCACCTTCACGAATCATATGATGACTACCTCCACCTCCTTCTTTGGCAGGTTAAAGAATAAGTCTTACAGTGCCCTTCAAAATTTCATGGTAAAGCAAAGAAAGATTTACATTAGTGAAATGGGCAGTTGCATTACACAAAAGACCCATATGAAATAAAATAATACAAAAATACAACCAAATAGATATAAAATATATTGAAGAATATAAAGCATCAGATTAAGTAGGTCTAATAAATGAATTACAGTAAATCTATGGCCATAATGAAAAGCGTATAGTCTAGGTAAAATTTAAACTCAAGTAAGAAATAAAATTTGAATCCATCTGAAAGTGTATCATCATTCAGTTTAAAGTTTGAACTATTTATCATTTGTATCTAGTGCATCGCATTAAGATATAGAGGCATGCTATGCACTTGACATTTATCTTTGTGTTTATGAAGCAATCTGGCAGCTCCAAGAAGAACATGTTTATCATGCCCACAAGCATGTATTTTTCCAATATTCACACACTTGTGCTCCCTATCCACAAGCTCCTTCACATCATACATCATATCACTAAATTAGTCAAGGCCAATGACCCAAGCAGGAAAAAACAGTAGTGCAAAACATAAACATGACTTCTATAAATGAAGGATAGTGAAACCAAACATAATTCAAACATTGCACTCATTTGGTTGTGGGATGGAGACATTTCTGTTCCTTTATAATTATCACACAAGGTTTCCTCAAGCCTCACGAGTCACGTACTTATTCTCCTTGTTATAGAATGGTTAGGATTCGATGCATATTAGGATGACCGTTGGCATATTCATAAATGTTGTTTATAGGCCCCAAAGTTTTATTGAAACAATTCTTGGTAGAAAATACTACTATCTTCATAAAATCCCCTTGGTATGAATGAAAAAGTTTCTTTAGGGATCATGGCACTCACCTTGAGCCACATTTCATTACCAAGTTTGTTGTACCATTTTATCTTAAGAAAACTTACAATTTTACCCTTGGAAATTGTCTAGAGACTTAGTCTGTTCTCTGGGTTGTGTAGCGCAAGGTCACCCTTGAAAATGAGATTGTTTTGGAGGTGGTAATAACCACCTAACTAGATTTTTCTGTCTCTCATGTGCTAATCACCACAATTTTTTATCTTGCTGCTGTCAGCTACTTTATTAGCATAGGGTTGCAAGTTTCTTGTGCCAAGTTCCTTCCTTGTTAATGTTTATGGCCTAAAAACCAAGTCTGTGTGGGAGCATCTATCTCCTCGTATAATGCCTTATCACTTCCTAATGAGAATGATTACTGAGCCATATATTGTCGTGCAAGGGAAGGAAGGGTTTAGTAGGTTGCTGTCAAATCCTAGCTTGAATCGTTGGTCAGCAATTTGAAATATGTTATCATGCATGCAAGGCACTAAGGAATTGGGTTTTATATAGAGTAATTGGAGGGCGAGGAAATGAGGGAAGAAACTATAATGATGTTGATTGGGTTACATACATTGATGGAAGAAAGTTGATGATCGGTGTTTTCTTTAATATTTGTGGGGGGAAATCAATTGGTGTAGAAGACAATACTCTATTTCTTGACCAAGTATAGAGGCAGAGTAAATGATCTTGTACCAAGTTAGAAAGGAGTGGAAGAAACTCCATAAATAGTTCCATTGATGGCTGCCTTTATTCATAGTGTTGTACATATTCCATTAATTGTAACACACAAAATTAGGCATTTTTAGTATGGTTAATTTTTTATCCTTTCTTGTAATAGATTATGAAAGAAGAACAAAAATTTCATATATTTTAAACTCACAACATATTTCGAGGGGATGCTATTCCTTTACACTTACATTCTTTGTTATAGGTTGTACCATTTCCTTCCTTGTAAGATGGTTTACAAGTTTTTCTATGGGTTGCTCTTCCTTTACAGTTATATTGTTTGTTATAGGGTGTACCATTTCCTACCTCATAATATGGTCTAAAGCTTATTATATGTGATCATTGAAACATAAAGATAAAGTTTGATCAACAATATCACATAAATATAATTATAATTTTCTCAAAATTGAGGATGAAAAGTTATATAAGGAAAATTTAATGTTTATCCTTGATTGAATTGTAAAAATTGATACTGCAACCTACTATTAAAAATGAAAGAAATTAGTCAACCAAGAACGAGACAAGAGAAGATTTATACATAAACTGTCAAGACTCAAGAGGACCACTCTCTCGAGAAACAAAATTTGGTAGGCAAAAATTGCAAAGGATGTAGCTACAATTGTATTGCATGAGTTATGTGTGGGATAGTTGGATGTCCACCTTTTCCTTCTATTTCGACTTCAAAAATGCTCGACCCTACCAAAATTGGCCCTAGGCTTTGATGCTATAGTCCCAGTTGACTTAATAGGTGTAAAATGCATTTCAAATCTAGATTCCGCATCTCCAAGTGCACCTTCTCAAATCATGTGTGAAGTACCTCCACCTCCTTCTTTGGTAGTTTGAAAATAAGTCTTACAGTGCCCTTCAAAAGTTCATGGTAAAGAGAAGATAGATTTACATTAGTGAAATGGATAGTTGTATTACACAAAAACCCATATGAAATAAAATAATACAAAACTACAACCAAATAGATTTCAAATATATTGAAGAATATAAAGCATCAGTTTAGGTAGGTCTAATAAATGAATTACAATAAATCTATGGCCATAATGAAAAGCATATAGTCTAGGTAAAATTTAAACTCAAGTAAGAAAAGAAATTTGAATCCATATGAACGTGTATCATCCTTTAGTTTAAATTTTAAACTATTTATCACTTGTTTTCTGGTGTATCACATTAACATATAGAGGCATGCTAAGCACCTGACATTTATATTTGTGTTTATGAAGAAATTTGGTAGCTCCAAGAAGAACATGTATATCATGCCCACAAGCATGTATTTTTCCAATATTCACACACTTGTGCTCCCTATCCACAAGCTACTTCACATAATACATTAGATCATTGAATTAGTCAAGGTCAATGACCCAAGAAGGAACAAAAAATAGTGAAAACATAAACACGACTTCGATAAATGAAGAATAGTGAAACCAAACATAATTAAAAAATTGCACTCATTTGGCTGTGGGATGGAGGCATTTATATTCCTTTATAATTATCACACAAGGTTACCTCAAGCCTCACGAGTCACGTACCTAGTCTTCTTGTTAGAGAATCGTTAGGATTAGATGCATATTAGGATGACCTTTGGCATATTCATAAATGTTGTTTATAGACCCCAAAGTGTTATTGAAACAATTCTTGGTAGAAAATACTACTATATCCATGAAAACCCCTTGGTATGAATGCTAAAGTTTCTTTAGGGAGCTTGGAACTCACCCTAAGCCACATTTCATTACCAAGTTTGTTGTATCATTTTATCTTAAGAAAACTTAAAATTTTATCCTTGGAAATAGTCTAGAGACTTAGTTTGCTCTCTAGGTTGTGTAGGGAAATGTCACCCTTGTAAATGAGATTGTTTTGGAAGTGGTAATAACTAGCCGAATGGATTTTTCTGTCTCTCAGGTTCCATTCACCAAGATTTTTTATCTTGCTGCTGTCAGCTACTTGATTAGCACAGGGTTACAAGTTTCTTGTGCCAAGTTCCATCCTTGTTAATGTTGATGGCCTAAAAACCAGGTCTGTGTGGGGGCATCTATCTCATGGTATGATGCCTTATTCCTTCCTGAAGAGAATCATTACTGACCCATATATTGTCGTGCAAGGGAAGGAAGGGTTTATTAGGTTGCTATCAAATCATATCTTGAATCGTTGGTCAGAAGTTTGAAATATATTCTTATGTCGGCAAGGCACTAAGTGATTGAGCTTTAGCTAGAGTAATTAGAGGGCGAGGAAATGAGGGAAGCAGCTATAATGATGTTGATTGGGTTACAGACATTGATGGAAGAAAGTTGATGACAAATTTTGTCTTTAATATTTGTGGGGGGAAACCAATTGGTGTAGAAGACAATACTTTGTTGCTTGACCAAGTCTAGAGGCAGAGTAAATGGCCTTGTACCAAGTTAGAAAGGACTAGAAGCAACTCCAAAAATAGGTTCATTGATGGCTAATTTTAGTCATAGTGTTGTACACATTCCATTAATTTTAACACAAAAAATTAGGCATTCTTAGTATGGTTAATTTTTTATCCTTGCTTGTAACAGATTATGAAAGAAGACCAACAATTTCACAGGTGCCAAACTCACAACATATTTTGAGTGGATGCTATTCCTTTACAGTTACATTCTTTGTTATAGGTTTTACGATTTCCTTACTTGAAAGATGGTCTACAAGTTTTTCTAGGGGTTACTCTTCCTTTACATTTATATCGTTTGTTATAGAGTGTACCATTTACTTCCTCATAATATGGTCTACAAGTTATTATATGGGATCATTGAAACCTAAAGTTGGAAAACTTATATAGATTGATCAATAATCTCACACAAATATAATTATACTTTTCTCAAAATTGAGGATGAAAAGTTATATAGGGAAACTTTAATATTTACCCTTGATTGAATTGTAAACGTTGATACTGCAACCTACTATTAAAAATGAAAGAAACTAGTCAGCCAAGAATGAGATAGGAGAAGAGTTATACATACACTATCAAGACTCAAGAGGACCAATCTCTCGAGAAACAATCTTTGGCAGGCACAAAATTTCAAAGGATGTAGCTACAATTGGGTCTGCAGTAATGTGTGGGATAGCTAGATGTCCACATTTTCCTTCTATATCAACTTCAAAAATTCTTGACCTTGCCAAAATTGGCCATGGGATTTGATGCTATAGTCCCAGTTGACTGAATAGGTGTAAAATGCATTTAAAATCTAACTTCTACATCTCTAATTGAC
Organism: Pinus albicaulis; assembly: GCA_034641835.2. Classification (NCBI taxonomy): domain Eukaryota; kingdom Viridiplantae; phylum Streptophyta; class Pinopsida; order Pinales; family Pinaceae; genus Pinus; species Pinus albicaulis. The sequence continues at coordinate 644,086,742 of CM076571.1, forward strand.
CCTTCATGAATCATGTGAGCAGTACCTCCACCTCCTTCTTTGGCAGGTTGAAAAATAAGTCTTATAGTGCCCTTCAAAAGTTCATGGTAAAGCAAAGAAAGATTTACATTAGTGAAATGGGCAGTTATATTACCCGAAAACCCATATGAAATAAAATAATACAAAAATAAAACCAAATAGATTTAAAATATATTGAAGAATATAAAGCATCAGATTAAGTAGGTGTGATAATGAATTACAGTAAATCTATGGCCATAATGAAAAGCGTATAGTCTAGGTAAAATTTAAACTCAAGTAAGAAAACAAATTTTAATCAATCTGAAATTGTATCATCCTTCAGTTTAAAGTTTGAAATATTTATCAGTTTCATCTGGAACCTCTATGGCTCATTTGGCCGAGTCTGCTTATACTGCAATGAGGGATGGTTTCAGGGCGGGGAGTGGTAACTTGAAATCTGCAGGTGGGTTTTCTCTATTTGATACCTACTATGATTTATCAAGGCTGAAAACTATCAAATTCCCAACTGTGGTATTTAATCTCCACTGCCGAGCCTATGCCTCTCTGCCTACTGCTAATTATATCATTCCTGTGGATTTTTTTTCCATTTTCTTCTTTTCCTTTGCTGGAAACATTGGTGGGCTCTCCATTGTTGGCAATATCTAGCAGCAAGGGTACCATGTAGTGTTTGAAAATTTGGCACATCGTGTAGGATTTAAATCTGGTTCATGTCTGGTCCAGGAGAGCACTATTTATTTGATTTTGAATTTTAATTGTATGGTCTGCCCAACGTAATCCTCTTATATACCGTCCCCTGCTCAATCGTTTTCTTAATCATTGATCATAAATTTGAAATATATTCTCATGCCTGCAAGGCATTGAGGGATTGGGTTTTAGCTAGAATAATTGGAGTGCGGAGAAATGAGGGAAGTTACTATAATGATGTTGATTGGGTTATATAAATTTATGCAAGAAATTTGATGACAGATTTTGTCCTTAATATTTGTGGGGGAAAATCAATTGGTGTAGAAGATAATACTCTCTTGCTTGACCAAGTCTAGAGGCAGAGTAAATGGCCTTCTACCAAGTTAGAAAGGATTGGAAGCAACTCCAGAAATAGGTCCATTGATGGCTACTTTTATTCATAATGTTGCACATATTCCATTAATTGTAACACACAAAATTAGGTATTGTCAGTATGGTTAATTTTTTATCGTTGCTTGTAACTGATTATGAAATCATACCAACAATTTCACAGATGCTAAACTCACAACATATTTCGAGGGGATTCTATTCCTTTACACTTAAATTCTTTGTTATAGGTTGTACCATTTCCTTCCTTGTAAGATTATCTACAAGTTTTTCTAGGGGTTTATCTTCCTTTACAATTATATTGTTTGTTATAGAGTGTACCATTTCCTACCTCGTAAGATGGTCTACACGTTATTATATGGGATCATTGAAACCTAAAGCTATAAAACTAATATAGATTGATCAATAATCTCACACAAATATAATTATAGTTTTCTCAAAATTGAGGATGAAAATTTATATAGGGAAACTTTAATATTTATCCTTGATTGAATCGTAAACATTGTTACTACAACCTACTATTAAAAATGAAATAAACTAGTCAACCAAGAACAAGATAGTAGAAGAGTTATAGATACACTGTCAAGACTCAAGAGGATCACTCTCTCGAGAGGCAATCTTTGGCAAGCACAAAATTGAAAACGATATAGCTAAAATTGGATCTACAGTAATGTGTGGGATACCTGGATGTCCACCTTTTCCTTCTATAACAGCTTCAAAAATGCCCGAGCTTGCAAAAATTGGCCTTGGGATTTGATGCTACAGTCCTATTTGACTAAATAGGTGTAAAATGCATTTCAAATCTGGCTTATGCATCTCCGAGTACACCTTCACAAATCATGTGAGCAGTACCTCCACCTCCTTCTTTGGCAGGTTTAAAAATAACTCCTACATTGCCCTTCAAAATTTCATCGTAAAGAAAAGAAAGATTTACATTAGTGAAAAGGGTAGTTGTATTACCCAAAAACCCATATGAAATAAAATAATACATAGCTACAAAAAAGTAGATTTAAAATATATTGAAGAATATAAAGAATCGTATTAAGTAGTTCTAATAAACGAATTACAGTAAGTCTATGGCCATAATGAAAAGCGTATAGTCTAGGTAAAATTTAAACTCAATTAAGAAAACAAATTTGAATCCATCTGAACGTGTATCATCCTTCAGTTTAAAGTTTGAACTATTTATCACTTGCATATGGTGTATCACATTTACATATAGAGGTATGCTAAGCACCTGACATTTATCTTTTTTTTTATGAACAATTTGGTGGCTCCGAGAAGAACATACGTATTATGCCCCCAAGCATGTATTTTTCCAAATATTCACACACTTGTGCTCCCAATCCACAAGCTCCTTCACATCATACATCAGATCACTAAATTAGTCAAGGCCAATGACCAATGAAGGAACAAATAGTAGTGAAAACATAAACAATGCCTCGTTGCATGCTCAATATCCACCCTAATTTTGTAGCAGGCGTCCGTGAATACAACAAGGGTGACTTCTCTTCCTTTGACAATCTAGAATGTGGAGAGGTGGATAAAAGTAGTAAACATTTTGAGTTGTGATTATTATGAATTTTGCAACACCCCCATTTGGTAGTCACCTCTGAGGAAAGAGTTATGGATTCTATTATGACTTAGGGAACACAAGGATATGGCTTTCATGGTTGGGAAGTAGTAAATCAATAGCTGGAGGAATGCAGTCTTGAGACATTCTTTGTAGGAAGGCTAGAACCTCTAAATGAATTTATTTCTCTTGTTCCTTTTCCTCTAATTCCATTTCCTTTACTTCAAAATTTATGCCATATAAGCTATTGATGTTTGTGAAAATTTCGAACAATTCTTTATTTACTGATCCTGATATAGACATATATGTGATTATATGGAACTAGTAGCATGTACCAGCACTTGACACTTTTCAATTGTGTTGCAGATGGAGCAGAGTAACCTAAGCAAGAAAATTCAAGTCTATCGACAACTGGTTAGTGAGAACAAATTATTTATGTAGTTTGACCTTTGATATAAATTTTTTGTAATCTTGCTTCATGAAATGAAAAATAGGAAGTGATGGGCAATTTTCCATGTAAGCAGATAATGGAGGTGGTTCATTATCTCAGGACAGATGCAAGCAATGCAACAAATGAATAGAGGTAAGTTGCTATATTAAGATTCATGTTATAATCTGACCCTGTATTGTTGTACAAGTGAACAATTCCTATTTATATTATTTTTCAGGATTGATGGCCTTTTTTTCTACTTAATAATACATGATCTGAAAATATATGGGTACAGGCACCTTTCAAAGTCATTTGGCATAAACACTCAAGGGAAATAGCTAGGTAATTGTACCAGGTTCCATCCAAGACCATCGAGATTTAAGCAAATAGTGTACATACGTGATGGTGATCATAATGGAGTAATTCATTATGCTGGCACTTCGTATGGTGAACACCCATGGATGAATCTTGTGCTAGCAAAGGTATTATGAGGAAGTATCTTAGATATGTTTATTCACGCCATAAAGCTGTCTTCAATGCAAATGTTCAACTGATCCAACCACAGCAACAGGAAAATGAGTGCAGTAAATGTTTATCATAGGTCCCATTCCTTATTTATATATGAGTTTCTTTTCATTAAAATATATACAAGGGAGGGATGCCCAAAAAATATTATCTCATCTATTAGTTACATTACTTTAAAATATGACATGATTAATTTAATTTCGTGACTTTTAGAAGGCATTGCCATTTTTAGTGTCCAGTATTTAATGTTCGAGTTGTTGTGATGACATTCCAAAATGCTTTTTCTAACCAATTATGATATACTTACATATTATAAAATTAAGAAAAAAATACAAAAAAACTAAAATTTAATGTTTCAATGGCTATTTGCTTGATTTTGAAAATTAAAGTACAACTTTTTGGATTTAAAATGTCTCAATTGCTATTTTCTTGATTATGAAAATAAAAATATAACTTTTTAAATTTAAATACCCTATCGACCTCTCTTTTCACCTTTTGGGGCACAAATAATTAATGATAGACTTCAAATTCTGCAGTTATACCCTCTTTGACACCTAGAAGGATGCCTCAAACTCTGTGCTCTCCATATATCAAAAACTCATAGAAGGAGGCCTTTGCATATGGGTATATAGGTATGCAAGCATTTCCATACTAAACTTAGCTGACACATAATGTCCAACACCTTGATTTGTTTCTCTGTTACAACTAAAAATTTGATTATATGATACATTTTTGGTTTATTGAAAATGGTGCAACGGAGATAATGATGCCCTAGTCTCAGTCATATCGACCAGATATGGTATGAATCAACTTAAGATTCCTATCAAAAGAGCATGGAAAACTTGGTTTCATGAGCAACAAGCAACAATATTTTATACATTTTTCACTTCAACTTTTTATAAAATATGACAATACCTATTATAAGTTAGTTGTCAAGAAATAACTTACCTATTGTAAGTTAGCTATCAAGAAATAGTGAAGCTATTACTTATTGTTATTTGTTTAAATTTTTACTTACAGTATTAATTAGTCTTATTTGTTTCTGGCTATGTTGTCTTAGTTCATGGAGGTGGCTCGATGGACTCAAGACTATAAAGGTCTGAAATTTGAAGTTGGTTGTAGATCATACATGTTGGTCAATGCCTACTAGCAAGTTGGTGGCTCTTTGGGAGGTGGTTGTATTGCTTGTGCTGATTATAGTTAATTTTCTTTATATGGCTAGATTAATTTCTTTGTAGATTATTGTTTATTATTAGCTTTTTGTGCAATTCAAGCTACAAGGGTGTCACAGTGAGCTAACTCCATTGAGTTATTTTTTTACTAAGTTAAAAATAGGGGCTTGCATGATTATATATTTTACAATGATTATGCCATTATGTGTTGAACATTTTTTTAAAATCAATGCCTATTATACAATTTCAAGGATTGCCATAACTCCTCACATAATTCTTTAAAGGGTGCTAGCTCAATGGAAGAGCACCTGCTATGCAGGAGGTTGGTGGTTCGTTTCCACTGTACCCTAACATTAATTATTCAATGATATTGTATATTTTTTTAATTAAATATTTATATTGATTTATTTTAATGGTGAGATATTTTTTTGGATTCATTGTTTTATATTGTCTCTAGAGAGACAATAGATAGGATTAAAAACTTTGTCTCCATAAAGACAATATCTCTTTAATTCAAATTATTTTCTTTGGAGAGAAAATAAATGAAACTATCTCTAGAGAGACAAAAATGAAGCTCTCTTTGGAGAGACAAAAATGAAATTGTCCTTAGAGAGACAAAAATTCTTGTGTTATATATTGTCTTTATAGAGACAATATTTTAAGCTGATTTAATTTTAAGAAAAAATAATTTGAGACACCCGCTTAAAGACAATCTTTAAGGCAATACACAAGTTTTCTTTTGTCTCAAATTAAGACAATTTACCCAAAAATTGTCTTAAATATTGTCTTAGAACCCCCCTTTATGTTGTAGTGCATCAACTATGAGACATGGAGGCTTCTAAAAAAGATAAAATTTATATATATGAACAATGTATGGTAAGTTTTAACACATCGCATAACATTATTTCCACCAGAAAACGAGATCCTTCCTCCGGCTTTTGGGAGGGAGGGAGGAAGTACTTAATTATTCCGTAAATACCTTACCCAAATAGGGGTGTGGCACTTACGCAAGAGAAAAAAAACTTTATTATAATGATAATTCACTATAAGGGAGCCCAAAGTTATACCTCTAATGATGAAAGGAGGAAAGGTTATCTGAGAGGAAAACATTAATGTGCATAAACTCTTCATAATATCTAAAAAAAACACCCAATATCAATATAAATGATATAAAGCCTAGTGCTCATTCCATAGCAGGACGAGGTTATAAGGTTGAGAGTTATCCAAAGAGTGAGAAAATACTGCTTGTGTGTCCTTAAACGAAATATAAACCAACCATGAGATTGATATGTTGTATGATTTTTATGTTTAATTTTTCAAACGAAAAGGGAATATGATTCCATGGTGATAAAATTACTCTATATTATTTTCAATCATATCATATTAATAAATGTAGTTGATATATGTTGATAATAATTTGGTAGATATTTATTAAAATTATAATTATAACTACATATAATTAGTATACATATAATTAAAAAATTCTAAATAAAAATATTAATTTATTGGTTATTTATAAGGTCTATTGGTTATTAATGATAACAATAATAACTGGAATTTCTATATTAAAATTTATTAATTATTATTAATTAATGCTAGGGTTGAATGTTGTCAAAGTATCTTAGCTCAAGTGATATGTTTCACGATTTGTGTTCAAAGTGACATGGGTTCAAGTCTTTGGAGACATGTTGGCTCGTGTGGAATTTATGAAATACTTCTACTAATGGTGGAATAGTGGAAACCATTTCTAAGAAGTTACTGAGTGTGCCTAGATGAATGTACTCATTATTGTTAAAATAAAAATAAATATTCTAGGGTTCAATGTTATTCCCTCAGGTTTATAATATTAATCCTGAGCTTTATAATATTAATGTTAGAATTTAATGTTTATTTTAGGGTTTATAATATTTATCCTAGGGTTTATAATATTAATCCCTTGGGTTTGTGACAATGAATTTCTAAATATGCAAATTAATCATGGTAAACCATGGTCAATTATGGCCATCACTAGTCTAATATGGTCAATTATGGTCAACCATGGTCGAACGCCACATTATGAAAAAGATTGACTTAATATGAAAATCAACCATGGTCAACCATGGTCCAATGTGGCATTATGAGAAAGATTGTCTCATTATAAAAATAAATCATGTTCAACCATGGTCACATTGTGACAAAGATTTTCTCATGGTCCAACGTCACATTATGACAACCATGGTCAACCATGGTCCAACTTAGCATTGTGACAAATATTGAATCTATATGAAAGTAAACCATGGTCAACCATGGTCCAATGTCTCATTGTGACAAAGATTATCTTGATATCAAAATCGGTCATGGTCAATCAAGGTAAATCATGGTCAACCATGGTAAAGAATGGTCCAACGTCACATTGCGATAAAGATTGTCTCAGTATGAAAATCAACCATGGTAAACGATGGTCAAAGATGTCTATTTTAGGCTTTATATTATTTATATTACAATTTATATAGCTTGGGTTTATAATATTAATCCCTTGGGTTTATTAACCATAGTCAACATTGATCAATTATGGTCAACCATGGTCAAATGCCACATTATGAAAAAAAAATTATTAATATGAAAATAAACCATGGTTAACCATGGTCCAATGTCGCATTGTGATAAATATTGTCTCAATATGAAAATAAACCATGGTAAACAATGAACAACAATGTTTATTTTAGGGTTTATAATATTTATCTTAGGGTTTATAAAGGTTTGGTTTATAATATTAATCCCCTGGGTTTATAATATTGATCCATTGGGTTTAATAATCTAAGGGTTCATTTTCCTAGGGTATAAAGCTTGAGTGGGCCTAATGGTTAAGAGCATGTGTTTCCTTCTAAGAGGTCACGTGTTCAAAACTAGAGGGGGGTAGAGTATGTATGCCTTTGTAGACTTAGCAGTCGAATCGCTGTGTAAAGGTGGGTCCCTTGTCCCACAAAAAAGGGGGTCTCATACACCAATTTTGTGTCTGGCTTGGCCGTGACCTTAAAATTGGATTATTATTATTATTATTATTATTGGTAAATTAGACTATTTATATTAGAAAATCATATGGTACAAGATGGTTTACAAATAGGAGAGGCTAGATAGTAGGGAAATTGAAATGAATAATATTCAAACTCGGTCCCATTGAGTAGCCAAGAGAGAAGCAAGAGATACAAGAAGAAAATCAAGGGAGATAAAAGATAAACACAGGAAACTACCTAGATTGGGTTGCATCCTCGGTACACCATTTCTTTCCTTTGTTTTTTGAAACTCTGACCTAGCCATCCTGAGGCTGTTGGGCTAGTACCACTTGGAGCCTGTTGGTGTTTGAAGAAGTGGGCTCCTTATCTGAATCTAAGGAGGAGGTTTCATGAGACCGTTTCTGAGCACTCGAGGGACTGGTGTGCACTTCAGGGTCTGGTGAGGTCATGTTGTTCTGTAGCTTTGCAACCTCAACATGTAGTTCGATCTCTTCCTCATCGAACCTGTAGAAGTTGATGTCATCCATGGGAGGCGATACGCATGGTTTCCAGCTTTTGGATTTTGATTTTCAGTTGTTCTTCTTCTTTTGGGAAAGGAACGAGGAGCAGGAATTCTGAAGGTGTCCTATTTGATGGTAGTGACGACATCGAAAGGAGGTATTCTCATAGTCCAGGGACTGTGTCCAATGGAAATATCCCACTTTGAGATTTATTTGATTTGGCAGGCCTTTTCTAATGTCTATTTCAGCACATATTCTACCGTAGGTGTATATGCCTGATTCCCCCATGGAGGTGTCCATTGCCAGAAAGTGTCCTAGGGTGTTTATGATTCCTTGAAAGACATAAAAGTGCCATAGGGGGCCGATAATTTTGGGAGCTTGATACAAATAGGAAGCTTGGTACTGAAGTCTATGGAGGGATCAAAGTCTAGGAACCATGGTGTGAGGAATAGCCCAACTTTTCCCCAGAACCAAGGTCCTCATGTTAAGGATTTTTGATAGTCCTCCCCGAAATCAAACTGAACTATGAAGAAACCCTTTGAGAAGAAGGAAATCCTACTGTTGTTGGTACAAGAGGAGTCAACCCATTGATAGAGATCTGCTGAGCATGGCCACAATCCGTTGAATTGGCATATAATGGTCTTTTCTACATATAATTGAAACTAGTCATCCAGTGCTGGGTGGGAGATTTGAATTGCTGGTATGTCCTCCATTTTATCCACTAAAAATTTCTTGGGAGCCTCAGGAGGATGTGAAAATTTCATGGGATGTTGTGCATGGACAACATCCTTGTAAGATAAAGCTTGGGAATAGGAGGGTTGCTTAGAAGCCCCTCCTCACAGAAGAATGGATAAAGCAAGAGTAGCATCTTTCACAATATTGTAAAAAGAGAGAACGAGAGTGTTCTCGATATGTTTACCTCTGTAGAGGAATGGATACATGGCATAAGGGATCTTAAGCTTGATTTTGAGGACATGCACTAGACTTTGCACTAGATCCGTAGATCGCACCAAGCAGAGCAGGGTTTTTCCATTGAGAAGTATGATCTGGATCTGGAAGGAGGGGGTCAAGTATACCTTTTTAAGAGATGCGTGATGGAGCAAGGGTCTGATATGGTTCGAAAGTACGCTGTGGATGGAAATATTTTCTACCATACTGATAGCCTTCAACAGAGAACTATCTTGATTCGCGTAGCTATTGTTGGGGTATTTCACTCTAGAGCACAAAAGGCTGAGATCTGCCCAGAACGTTGCTAATGCCTCTTTGCAAAATTTTTTTGGTTAGATCATGAGGAGGTAGGTGGAGCCTAGCCTCCATCAATCCCTCTCCATTTCTGGTAGAGGAGGTCTCGTGCTTGGACAAGGGTGCGTTTGGGCTCTTGTCATGTAGCACAACAGGATAGATCTGAGATGCAATGGTTGCACAAGGGTGCGCACAAGCGCAGATCCGAGCTATCATCCTCCCTTGCGCAACACAGCTCTTTCAAAGAGATTTGTATATGTTATTATCATGCACGCATCTGCAACTCGGAAGGTCACTTTCCACAAGCCTGCAAATTGACGCCAATTTTTTTTCTTCATGGTAGAGGGAGAGGCATGCTGCTCCTGTGCATGATAGGTCTCCAGCCACTGGGAACTATAATGTTTCAGAGGCAGCTTCCTGTCCATCGTGGCCAAGAGAGGAAACCCTAGCTAGTGCGAAGGCTACGCATCTCATTCTTTTCACCTCCAATTTTCTCTCTTCAACAGTCTTGGATTATTATTATTATTATTCATAGGGTTTCTAATATTAATCCTAGGGTTTAATATAAATCCATTGGGTTTATAATCATGGTCAGCACTCATCATCCATCATCAAATATTATCAATCATGGTCAATCATGATCAACCATTGTCAACCATGGTTAATCATGGTCAACCGTGGTCAAGAATGGTTAACCATGGGCCAATGTCACATTTTGACCAAGATTTTATCAATATGAAAATCAATAATGGCCAACCCTTATTTTAAAGTTTATAATATTTATCATAGGGTTTATATACCTTATTTTTTAATATTTATCTTAGTGTTTATCAGAGGATGTTCTCAATATGAAAATCAATCATGGTCAACCATGGTCCAAAGTCTTATTGTGAAGAAGATTGTCTCAATATGAAAATCAGTCATGGTCAACCATGGTCCAACATCACATTCTGATAAATATTGTCTCAATATTAAAATCAATAATTGTCGACCTGTAGAAATTATACAAAAAATATGTATATCATGGATTTAATATTATATAACAATGTACTAAAGCTAGATACTAAATCACTTCTACAAATCAATTGCGGAAATTAAACACAATCACCAATCACATGAAACAAAGAAGAATAAAATCAAACCACAACACATATAATTTCCTGGGGAAATATTGTTGCTCAAAACCCCTCTATGTTATATTGTATATTCCTAAAGGAATCATGAAACAATACAATGCACTCTTCTCACAAGAGTCTGTTGCACTATCCTGACTGTCTCACACTGATCCAAACAAAATTGGTCCACCACTTAGCCAATTCTCAGCCTCTCTTCAGCCTAACTTTCTCACACAATTCCTAATGAATGCAATCACTATTATTTAGGAATTTCAACCTTCCTCAAATGCGCTAAGTATCATGGGCATCCTGTGGTGTTTCAACTACATCTGGGTAGTCTGCTAATATCACAACTGATAGTTAACTTCCCTTTAACCTTTGTCTCAACTGGGTCTCCACTAGAACTGACATGCATGCAAATATTAATAGTAAATCATCAGTTGCATGGAAGATCACTGATTGTGAATTAATAATATTTAATTCACTTGATCTCTCATTAGTGCAACAATTAGTTACAACTCATTAAACTAATTTTAACTCAACTAATTCAGTTAACTGATCTCTCATGCATTAAACTAATGCACTAAAGGCAACTTGAACTGTAAAACACATAGAATCACTCTTCATGCCTCACCAACTATCCTCAGCTCCAATTCATGAGCTAACTAAGTTTATCATACTTATTTAACTATTACAAGTGATTATGAGATAATATTACATTTTATTGTCAAATTTAATTAAGGGATAGTTAAATTTGACACATATCCAATTTATTAAATAAATTGAATTTCAAACTAGCGTATCGCTAGGACCCATCACTACATGACCTATGGTCCCACACTAGTGTAGGTGTGATCATGTTGTTTCTGGATGCCAATTTCACTATTTCGTGTTGCAACCTTCAACACTCCCTCTCAAAAAGAAAGTAATTTCCTTTTATGCGCACATGTATCTCTTGCATGCGACATGCAACTCTGGCATGCAACATTTCTCTAGTGTTTCTTGCACATGAAACTCTTAAAAAGAACACTTCTGAAATAGAATAGCCTCCAAACAACTGAATCATTATATTTCATCTTTCATCAGAGTCTTCTGATTGTTACTAGCTACTGCACATGTCTACGAGACTCTCTGCACTATTGACATCTACATCCATGCACTCTAGACTGCTGCCAACTCTGATCTGCGCTCCAATATCCAAAACCTGTCACACTGATTTCTGTCTTCATCACATCTGACTGCATCAATCTAACTGATCCTCCTACTTTTGTACTGTGGGCTCCTCGTATCCAGGTTTGATCCATGAGACACACCATCTCTAGGACCTTGCCCAAATTTCTTCTTGGGATTAATTTTATACATCGCCCCACCTTACACCTAGAGGTATAGCTGCATGCACTCCCTCTACCCAGCTAGCTCAAAATTTCTCTTCTTGAGTGGTTTCTGCCACTCCATGATCTTCCACATGTGTCTACTCCACATCTTGAGGTTCATTATTTAGAACCAAGAGTTCCTCATCTACATGCAAATAAATCTCCCTCTCAAGTGACAACTTCATGGCTTTCTCACACCTCCCCATGGTACATCCCTTGCATGTATCAATCTGCAAAAGAGTACCATTTGGGAGCTCCATATAAATCTGCTACATGACCTTGAAAGCTCCATGGTGTAACTCACCCTCATCCCGGGTCACCAATTTGTCTACTTTACCCATCAATGTTCCGCAACCATATACCTCAAGCTGATAGAGATTCTTCACAGGAATCCTAATCTTCTTGGCTTGTCCTATTGCTTTCTGTTGAAGGGAAATCTTTCCTTCACTGAAAACAACATCATAGCCTCTATCCTCCGACATTGGGACTGAAACTATTTTTTCCTTCAAGCCTAGTACATGCATTACATATTTTAATAAAAAAAATTTACATGACTATCTCTGGAAAGTAACTATACCAATCCTGGTAGTGCTATACCTTATGTCATCACCCATTTTGATATGCATCCGGAGGTCCTTATCCTCCAAGCTACTGAAAAGTTCTTTGTTTCCTGTTGTGTAAATATGCATCACTTTCCAAGTACCACCCTTATCCCATCACACTTGAAACCATGTATGCAATCAGTGAGAAGTCCAACTCAAATTGTGAGGCCAAAGCTTCATTAGCTGCAAATCTTGAGGCCTTCTTTCTCTTCTTCTTTTATGCAAAATTAGTGGCATAATGTCCATGCTCGTGATAGTGAAAGCACTTCACTCTGGACATGTCTTGCTCCTTGCCTTCTTCACTGGTCTTTGATTTGGAATAGGATTCCTTTCCCTTCCCATTCTTTGCTTTACCAGCCAAGACAGAATTTTCTTCATCATCTTCCTTAGATGAAGATCCATCCGTGGTATTCTGTCTGAATTCTTCTTGCTCCAAATCTGACCAAAGTCATTCCCAATATGGCAGCTTCCCCCTCCCATTGACAAAGTCCTAATAACTTGCCAACTCTTGGAAAGTCCTGGAAGAGATAGGTTCACCAAGTCATCATCCACGACAGTAATTACGACACTTCCAAGCCCATCTCGACATTGGAAAAAATTTGTTACATATATCGAAATAGTGTCGCCTTTCTCCATTTTTATTTTCCTGAGCTTGTCCTTCAGTGCCAATTTTCTATGATCAATGCTACTCTGAAATAGATCTGTGAAAGCTTTCCACATTGCATATGGTGTTGTCTTTCCATGGATACTTGAGACAATGTGGTCTCGTACTTCCTCCAATAAGTTCCTCCTTGCCTTTCCAACCTTATTTTTCCAAGCATAAAGATTTGCATAATTTTCTACAGCTGGTTTGAGAACATCATTGTCAATGAATTCTTTCAACCCATTTTCCTTCAGTACTACCTCTATCTTGTATTTCCATGAAATATAGTTAGAGCTGCCCTCGAGTGCATACTCCAATGTCAAGCCATTGACAAAATTTTTTATCCTAAATCACCTGTTGTACCAAGAATACTTTTGTAAATTTGAATTCTATTCAGTCAAAAACTCAACTTATATTCCACTATAGTTATTTCCGGTGGTCTGATACCATGTAGAAATTATACAAAAAATATGTATATCATGAATTCAATCCGATCTAACAATGTGCTAAAGCTAGATACTGAATCGCTTCTACAAATAAATTGCGGAAGTTAAACACAATTTCCAATCACACGAAGAAAATAAGAATCAAATCAAACCACAACACAGATAATTTCCCAGGGAAATATTGCTGCTCAAAAACGCTCTATCTTATATTTTATATTCCATGAGGAATCATGAAACAATACAATGAACTCTTCTCACAAGAGTCTATTGCACTATCCTGACTGTCTCACACCGATCCAGATAAAATTGGTCCAACACTTAGCCAATTCTCGGCATCTCTTTAGCTTGCCTTGCTCACGGAATTCCTGATGAATGCATCTGGGCAGTCTACTAATATCACAATTGATATTTAACTTCCATTTAACCTTTGTCTCAACTGGGTCTCCACTGGAACTAACATGCATGTAGCTATTAATAGTAAATCATTAGTTTCATGGAATATCATTGATTGTGAATTAAATAATATTTAAATCATTTTATCTCTCGCTAGTGCAACAATCAATTACACCTAGTTAAACCGATTTTAACTCAATTAATTGAGTTAACTGATTTCTCATGCATTAAACTAATGCACTAACTGCAACTTGAACTCTAAAACACATAGAATCAATCTGCTTGCCTCACCAACTACCCTCAACTCGAAATTCATGAGCTAATTAAGTTTATCACACTCAGTTAACTAATACAAGTGATTATGAGATAATATTACATTTTATTTTCCAATTTAATTAAGAGATAATTAAATTTGACACATATCCAATTTATTAAATAAATCGAATTTCACACTAATGTATTGCTAGGATCCATCACTACACGGCCTGTGGTCCCAAACTAGTGTAGGTGCTGCCATGTTATTTCTGGATGCCAATCTCACTATTTCTTGTGGCAACCTTCAACATGACCATGGTAAACCATGCTCCAAAATAACAGTGTGAAAAGGATTATCTCAATATTAAAATAAACTGTGGTCAACCATGTTTATTTTAGGGCTTATAGTATTTATCGTAGGTTTTGTATACCTTGGGTTCATAATATTAATCCCTTAGGTTTAATATTATTTGTTTGGGTTTATAATCACTTGGGGTTTTACTATTAATCCCTTGAGTTTATAACATCAATCCCTTGTCTTTATTAAGCCAAGTGTTCATATTCCTAGGTTATAATACTAATTATAAGGTTTATAGTATTAATCCTAAGGTTTAATATAAATCCTGTGGGTTTATAATCATGGTCAACCATGCTCAAAAGTCACATTGTTGGAAATACTGTCTCAATATGAAAATCAACTATGGTCGAATGTCACATTGTGACAAATATTGTCTCAATATGAAAATCAATCATGGTCAACCATTTCAACATCATTAATCATGGTTAATCATGGTCAACCATGGTCTAATGTCACACTGTCACAAATGTTGTCTCAATATTAAAATCAACCATGGTTAATCATCGTCCAATGTCGCATGTGACAAATATTGTCTCAATATGAAAATCACTATTTATCATAGGGTTTATAGACCTTGGTTTATAATATTTATCGTAGGTTTTTTCATGGGATTTCCTAAATATGAAAATCAATCATTGTCAACCATTGTAAATAATTGTCAATCATCGTCATCATTGGTCTAACATGGTCGTCCATCGTCAATTATGGTTAATCATGGTTAACAATGATCAACAATGGTTTACAAAACAATGGTTAACTATGATTTTACAAAACTTGGTTGGCCATGGTTTACCATGATTGACAATGGTTGACCATGGTTGAACATGAGTGACATTATAAACCCAACAGATTAATACGAAAAACCCAAGGGATTATAAACCCAAGGAAATAATATTAAACCAAAGGGAATGATATTAAACACTAGGAATATGAACCCTTATATTAATAAACCCAAGGGATTGATATTATAAACCAAAGGGAATAATATTAAACACTAGGAATATGAACTCTTAGATTAGTAAACCAAAGTGATTGATATTATAAACCGAAGGGAATAATAAACCTAAGGGATTAATAGTAAAACCCCAAGGTATTATGAGCCCAAGGGAATAATATTAAACACAAGGGATTAATATTATAAACCCAAGGTATATAAACCCTAAGATAAATATTATAAACCTTAAAATAAACATGGTTCATTATGGTTTATTTTCATATCGAGATAATCCTTGGCACAATGTGATATTGGACCATGGTTGACAATTCCTGACCATGATCAATTTTTAAATCGAGACAATTTTTTTCGCAATGCGACAATGGACCATGGTTGACCATGGTTGGTTTTCATATTGAGACAATATTTGTCACAATTGGACATTGGACCATTTTTGGCCATGATTAATTTTACAAAACATGGTTGACCATGGTTAACCGTTGTTGGCCATGATTCAAATTATAACCCCAAGGGAATAAGAAATACAAGGGGTTAATACTAAAAACCCCAGGTATTATAGAGCCAAGGAAACAATACTAAACGTAAGGGAATAATATTAAACCCTAGGAATATGAACCCTTATATTAATAAACCCAAGGGATCGATATTATAAAATAAGGGAGTAATAAACCTAAGGGATTAATATTATAAACCCAAGGTATATAAACCATACGATAAATATTATAAACCATAAAATAGACATAGTTGATTTTCATTTTGAGATAATCCTTGTCACAATGCGATGTTGGAATATGGTGTACCATGATTGATTTTCATATCGAGAAAATCTTTGTCACAATGTGACGTTGGACCATGGTTGATGACGGTTTATTTTCATTTGAGACAATATTTGCTAAAATGTGACATTGGACCATGGTTGACCATGATTGATTTTACAAAACATGGTTAACCATGGTTTACCATGATTGACCATGATCTACCATGGTTGATATTATAAATCTAAGGGAATAATAAAACCATGGGATTAATATTAAAAACCCAAGGGATTATAAACTCGAGGAAACAATATTAAACCAAAAATAATAATATTAAACCCTAAGAATAATAACCCTTATATTAATAAACCAAAGGGTTTGATATTATAAACCCAATGGAATAATATCAAACCCTAGGAATATGAACCATTAGATTAATAAACCCAAGGGATTGATATTATAAACCCAAGCGATTAATGCTAAAACTCAAAGGGATTGTGAACCCAATGGAATAATATTAAACCTAAGCGATTAATATTATAGACCCAAGGTATATAAACCCTAAGATAAATATTATAAACCTCAAAATACACATGTTTGAGCATAGTTTATATTGAGATAATCCTTGTGAAAATGTGACATTGGACAATGGTGGACCATGATTGACCATGATTTATTTTCATATCAATACAATATTTGTCAAAATGTGACATTAGGCCATGGTTGTTTTTCATATTGAGACAATATTTGTCACAATGTGACATTGGACCATGGTTGAACATGATTGACCATGGTTTATCATGATTGATTTTAGAAAACATGGTTGACCATGGCTTACCGTGATTTACCATGGTTTACCATGAGTGCTATCATAAACCCCAGGGATTATTGCTAAAATCCTATGGAATTATAAACCCAAGAGAATATGAACCCTTAGATTAATAAACCAAATATATTGATATTATAAACCCAATGTAACAATAAACCCGAAGGAATAATATCAAACCCTAGGAATATCAACTCTTAGCATAATAAACCAAGAGATTTATATTATAAAACCAATGGATTAATCTACAACCCCAAGGGCTTATTAACCCAAGGGATAAATAATTAACCCAATGGATTAATATTATAAATACAAGTTATATGAAATCCAACATAAATATTATAAACCCTAAAATAAACATGGTTGAAATTAGTTAATCATATTTGATTTTCATATTGAGATAATCCTTGAGATAATGCGACAATGGAGAATCATTTACCATGCTTGACCATTATTTATTTTCATATCGAGACAATATTTGTCACAATGCGACATCGGACCATGATTGACCATGGTTGATTTCCATATTGAGACAATATTTTTCACAATGCGACATTGGACCATGGTTGACCATGATTTACCATGATAGATTTTACAAAACATGGTTGACCATGGTTGACCATGGTTAACCATTATTGACCATGATTGATATTATAAACTGAAAGGATTAATACTAAAAATACAAGGGATTATAAATGCAAGGAAATAATATTAAACCTAAGGGAATAATATTAAACCTTAGAAATATGAACCCTTATATTAATAAAACCAAGGGATTGATATTATAAACCCAAGGGATTAATATTAAACCCTAGGAATATGTAGCCTTAGATTAATAGAACCAAGGGATTGATATTATAAAGCCAAGGGAAAATAAACAAAAGGGATTAATACTAACACCCCAAGAGATTATGAATCCAATGGAATAATATTAAACCAATGAGATTAATATTATAAAACCAATATATATAAATCATAAGATAAATATTATAAAACCTAAAATAAACATTGTTTACCATGGTTGATTTTCATATTGATATAAACCTTGTTAAAATGTGACATTGGACCATGGTTGACCATGATTTATTTTCATATCGAGACAATATTTTTTGCAATATCACATTGGATCATGGTTGACCATGGTTCATTTTAATATTGAGACAATCTGTGTCACAATGCTACAATGGAACATGGTTGACCATGATTGGTTTTACAAAACATGGTTGGCCACGGTTGACAATGATTGAACATGGTTGACCATGGTTTACCATGATTGACTATGGTTGACGATGATTGATATTATAAAACCAAGTGAATAATAAAACCAAGGGATGCATACTAAAAACCCAAGGGATTATAACCCTAAGGAAATAGTACTAAACCAAAGGGAATAATATTAAATCCTAGGAATATGAACCCTTAGATTATTTTTTTTAATTTTTTTTTTCGAGGAATAAACTCACGGAGAACTTGGGTGCACTTCCCAAAAATATATGGATGGTACGCATGATAAAACGTTAGCGCTATTTTACAGTGCCTAACCTCGAGGGACTCAAATTCGAAATCGAACACGTGACCTCCCTAATTACGGAGAGGACCCAAGTCTGGCTCAGACCAGTTGAGCTATCCCTTGGGGCTTGAACCCTTAGATTAATAAACCTAGGGGATTGATATTATAAACTCAAGGGAATAATATTAAGCCATAGGAATACAAACCATTATATTAATAAACCCAAAGGATTGATATTAGAAACATAAAGGAATAATAAACCCAAGATATTAATACTAAAACCTCAAGGGATTATGAACCCAAGGGAATAATATTAGACCTAGGGGATTAATACTAAAATCTCAAGGTATATAAAACCTAAGATAAATATTATAAACCATAAAATAAATATGGTTGACCATGGTTGCTTTTCATATTGAGATAATCCTTCTCACAATGCGACATTGGACCATGATTTACCATGGTTTACCATGATTCATTTTCATATCGAGACAATATTTTTCTTAATGCGATGTTGGACCATGGTTTATTTTCATATTCAGACAATATTTGTCACAATGCGACATTGGACCATGGTCGACCATAATTTATTTCACAAAATATGGTTAAATATGGTTGAAAATGATTGACCATGGTTGACCATGAATGATATTATGAAATTAAGGGAATAATAAACCCATGGGATTAATACTAAAAACCCAAGAGATTATAAAGCCAAAGAAATAATATTAAACCCAAGGGAATAATATTAAACCATAGGAATACGAACCTTAGATTAATAAACCCATGGGATCAATACTAAAAACCAAAGGGATTATAAACCCAAGGAAATAATACTAAACCCAAGGGAATAATATTAAACCCTAAGAACATGAATCTTAGATTAAGAATCCCAAGGGATTGATATTATACACCCAAGGAAATAATAAACAAAAGTGAATAATATTAAACCCTATGAATATGAACCCTTAGATTTATAAACCCAAGGGATTAATACTAAAACCCCAACGGATTATGAACCTCACGGAATAATGTTAAACAAAAGGGGTTAATATTATAAACCCAAGGTATATCAACCCTAAGATAAATATTTAAACTCTAAAATAAACATGGTTTGCCATCGCTAATTTTCATATTGAGATAATCCTTGTCACAATGCAATGTTGGACCATTGTTGACCACAATTTGTTTTCATGTCGAGAAAATATTTGTCACAATGTGATGTTGGACCATGGTTTCCATGGTTTATTTTAATATTGATACAGTCTCTATCACAATGTAGCATTGGATCATGGTTAACCATGATTGATTTTCCAAAACATGGTTGACCATGGTTGATCATGATTGACAATGGTTGAAAATGGTCTACCATGATTGACCATGGTTTATTATTATTAATATTATAAATTGAAGATAATAATAAACCCAAGGTATTGATACTCAAAACTCAAGGAAATAATAAAGAAAAGGGAATAATATTAAACCTTAAGAATATGAAGCCTTAGAATAATAAACCGAAGGGAAAAATAAACCCAAGGGAATAAGATTAAACCCTAGGAATATGAACCCTTGGATAATTAAACCCAAGAGAATAATAAACCTAAGGGATTAATACTTAAACCATGAGGGATTATGAAACAAAAGGAATAATATTAAACCCAAGTGGTTAATATTGAAAACCCAGGGTGTATAAACCCTAAGATACGTATTATAAACGCTAAAATAAAAATGGTTGAACATAGTACATTTTAATATTGAGATAATCCTTGTCACAACGTGATGTTGTACCATGGTTGACCATGCTTTATTTTCATATCGAGGCAATCCTTTTCACAATGTGAAATTGGACCATGGTTGTTCGTGGTTGATTTACATATTGCCACAATCTTTGTCACAATGTAACATTGGACCATGGCTGACCATGATTGATCATGATTAATTTTACAAAACATGGTTGACCATGGTTTACAATGATTGGCCATGGTTGAGAATAATTGATATTTTAAACCCGAGGGAATCATAAACAAAAGGGAATAATACAAAAAACCCAAGTGATTATAAACCCAAGGAAATAATATTAAACCCAAGGGACTAATATTAAACCCTAGGAATATGAACCCTTAGATTAATAAACCCAATGGGTTGGTATTATAAACCGAAGGGATTAATAAACCCAAGGGAATAATATTAAACCCTAGGAATATGAACCCTTGGATTAATAAACCCAAGGATTGATATTATAAATCGAATATACTAATAAACCGAAGGGATTAATTCTAAAACCCCAAGGGATTTTGAACCGAAAGGGAATAATATTAAACCCAAGGGTTTAATATTATAAACCCAAGGTATATAAACCCTAAAATGGTTGGCCATCCCTCACCATGGTTGATTTTTATATTGAGATAATATTTGTGATAATTCAAAGTTGGAACATTTTTTACCATGATTTATCTTCATATTGAGACAATATTTTTCACAATGTGAGGTTTGACCATGGTTGACCATGGTTGGCTATGATTAATATTATAAACCAAAGGGATTAATACTAAAAACCCAAGGGATTATAAAGCCAATAAAATAATATTAAACATAAGGGAATAATATTAAAATCTAGGAATATTAACGCTTAAATAATAAATCCAAGGGATTAATATTAAAAACCCAAGGGAATAATAAAATCAAGGAAATAATATTAAAGCCCTCAGAATATGAACCATTATATTAATAAAACTAAGGGATTGATATTATAAACCCAAGGGAATAATAAACCCAAAGGATTGATTCTAAAACCGCAAGGGAATATGAAGCAAGGGATTAATATCATAAACCCAAGGTATATGAAACCTAAGATAAATATTATAAACCTGTTGAAGCCCCAAAAATCGGGTCTACAACAAGGGGGATACCCACCCGGTTCGGACCTTGGTTAGCAGCTCCTTTTCCGTTTGGTATAGAGGGTCCAACTAGGGATATGGTGGTCAGTTTACCAATATGTGTGTGTGTGTGTTGAGAATTGATATTTCCTTTCTAAAAGTTCCTAAGTGAAATGCTTTTATTCTAACTCTAATATAATAACATGCAATTGTATTCTAATAAACATAAATATCTTAATTCTACACTAACCCGGGATGTAATCTTTCCATTATGCGATCTAAAATGATTTCAAATAACAATTGGTAATAAAGATCATTCAACTGTTATGAGAAAAGAATTCAATGGAGATAAACTACTTCGTATAAAAAGTTAGACGAAATAGTTGTGAAAAACATATCGCATAATAAGCTACTCATATATTAAGCATTAATAAATAGCTATCATCATACAAAAGTTCCAAATGATAACTCAAGCATTCACACATCAATATATAAGCAACTGAACATGAATATCACTTTAACACAAAGGCATAAATAGTTAAGAGATAAAAGTACCATTTATAACTAGTTCTACTCATGAGCTTCAAGAAATAATGATTTATCTCTTCTTAATCCAACATCCACTAAGAGTACAAAAGCGCAACATCAATAGTAGATATTAAATGTAGATATCAATAAATCTTGTTCCATTCGTTCATCAAAACCTCCTTGGAGGGTACAAAAGTGCATGTTCTGAGGACACATTTTTGACAAATTTCAGGACCCTTCTCTAAATGCATGAGAAGGGTTTAAATACTACTAACTAAATCTAAAAATAATTTATTACAAAAATGTAGGATACGGTTTAAAGGACCATCCTCATTTCAGGAAAAAATAAAGCAAAATTAGTACTAACACTGAATCTAAAATTAAAACTAACAACTAACTATTTGTGTATCTGTTCCTTGAAATCGCAAGTATTCAGCATTTTTTTTAGAAGAGTCAGCTGGTCGACTTCCGACTTTAAATGTCCTGTGAAAATGGAATCGGCAAGAGCTGGCGCCATCTTCTCGGCAGAATTGATGATATATTTGAGAGTCATGCACTGGCTGTGTGGTTTTACCAAATACGCCCAGTAAGAATCCAAATTCAACTTAGTTAATCTTTTGATTGATTCTGCCTTTTCTTGAGCCTTCTGTCTCCAGCCTGTCTGCAGTTGCTGTGCATATATACATATCACTTTGAAGATATTTCTAGCAAATACCACTGGTTTTAGGATTCAAGTTTTACTTTTTTGCCTCTAGCATTCTTTCCTACAAATTTATGGGCTTACAGGTGACTGAGCAATTAGAGGCTTTTTGTTAGCGGATATAAAGCTTAAATTTCGGGAAAATAATGATTCCGTAAGTTCTTGACCCTGAGTCTTAAATTTTCTATTTCTGATGTCAACGCTGTCCAGTACCCATTTAACCCTGTCCGCGTATGGAAGAATTTTGGGCCTCGCCACTATCCGGTGCAAGAACGAGAAAGCTAGCTTTGTAATAGACGCCTCAGAAGACCCATGTGAGCCTGCAGTAGCTGTAACCTCCATAATTTTGGGATTCTCTTCCTCAAGTAGACTATACATGCCTTCCCAAGTATTAATACCAACATCTTTATTACAGGTGGTGTCTGTATACAAGGGCGTAATTTCTTTGTCTTCAGAACTCGGAGCTTTGCCTTTCTTTCCCATAATATCCTGAATACTGCTTTGTGTAGTTTTCTATTCTTCATTCCAACAATTTACAAATGAGGTGAGAATAATGATAAGAAAAAGGTGACGGGAAAGCTTTAAATGTCGAAGACATATAAAATATACCACCTTACGTGAAATGGCTCTTCGATCAGAACAAAACCACATTTCATTAATGATTGGCAACTAACTCATTTAACATTAAAGTGCATAACCAGGTCTCGGTTTAGGGAAAAATATTTTTCGTACAATGAGCCCTAAAGATCTGAGATAAGGCGATCTGCGATTTTCTTCACAATATCGCAGATCACAATCTCGTGGAATCGCAAAACCACAATACAACAATATCGCAGAATCGCAATATCGCAAAATCACTGGAGCGTAGCATATGACAATCATCCGTTAATGTGTTTTTTGCGAAATGCCATTTTCGATATGTGCCATCGCATATCGGCGGTTTGAGTTTTTTCAGCGCAAGTGATATTTGAGGCATGCAATGCGATGAATTTTTTTAGTGCGTAGTTTCGCATCGCGATCTCGCAATATTAGAATTCCACTTGTAAGGAGGTATCCATTACCTTTTGTGTGATGTGATATTTCTTAAGGAATTATTTTATCCTACCTTATCATAAAACTTAAGCCTTTTTAGATTGTTCAAGGGGTATTCTCCTAAGTTTATGATAGTAAGTTTTATTAAAAAAGGAAATACAAGCACTAATCGATTTTTTTAATTTTTTGAATAAGGGCCCCCACTTATTTAGTAGTAGTGATAATACTAAATAATAAGGGGGGTTGTTGCTGGCCACAACAATTGGCGATTCACTTGGAAGAACTAGTTATCTCTGCTTTTCTTTTGAATTTTCTAAACTTCCAAAGTGGAATTTTTTTTAGAAAATCAAACTTTATTATAGAAAGACAAACTACATCATGCTTTTATCTGTCAATGATATTTCGTTTCTTCTATATTTAACTTTGATTGTTTACTTCCTCAAGCTATTCCTTGTATCTACATCAGTCACTACTTGGTTTATAAAGATAAAAAAAAAGGCTTCTCTATAAATCAGTTTTAAATGTGCTCATTTGTCATAGGTAGAGACTCTGCTGCCAGCAGGCCTTTATAGCCTCGACAGGGTTACTTGTTTCCCAGCAATGATCCTGTATCCTACTTAGAGAAATATACAATTTTCAAAGAGAAATCCATATCCACACATATCGATTTCATTTTTATTTTATTTTTCTTTTTACCCTTAAAGAACAATGTCTTGGTTTGGTAGCCAATTTATGACAGTTCCATTCACTTGATTTATAACTTTGTTGAACAAGCTGGCTCGTGATGAGACCCCTTTTCTTTTGATTGAAACAGTCTTGAGTCATTGCCTAGTTGTGGTATGCAGTATTGGCAAAGTCAGCAAGCTATAATATTTATGATCGTGATAAGTTGGATCGTGATGAGATCTCTTACTCTTTAATTTAAAGTGTATCATTGGATTATTCCCTGAACGTTGTAATTTCCTAGGTGGGGAGGAAGTCATTTTTTCCTTAAGATAGATGTCGACGACAATGGTAGAGTTTTTGGAAAGAGCTTTTCTACAAAGAATCTTCATTTTGTTATTGATACCTTTTATTGAACTGATATAAAACAATTTCCCACTAAAGGTCGCTTTTTAACAAAATTTACAAGGTTGAAACTAGCATCATTTCTAGGCTTAGAACCTTTAACTGTATCTTTCAATAATAATGATCAATTTTCTAGAAGAATTCTATTTATACAAGTGAAAAAACAAAATCTAAAAGAGAATTTGTGTCTTTTTCGTGAATTCCAAATGTAACCATTTACAACTGGTTTTATTATGAAAATAAAGAAAACTAATCTAAAAGAGAATTTGTGTCTTTTTCGTGAATTCGAAATGTAACCATTAACAGGTAAAGACTCTCTTTTTCCTGTTAAATCCTATAACATAAAAGTAGATGGACCTATGAATTCTGCGATTTGGAAAGGGCCAAGCCACATTCGTTGAAATTTTGTATGTTTCCCTTTTTCCTCATGAGCCTTGTCCCATTTTAAAACTAGATCTCCCATCTGAAAGTCCTTTCTGGATATCATGTTTGAATCAAAAGAAGTTTTTACTAATGCTTGGTGATGAGCATGAGTTATTTTGGCCTGTTCCCGTTGCTCTTCTAGCTTAATTATTTCCAGTTGCCTTAGTTGTAAGGAGGAAGTTGGCGCTTCATCAATATATTGAACTAAGGCCAAAGAGGGAATTTCTAGATGAGTTGGAAGAACCACTTCTTTCCCATAAACTAAATTAAAGGGAGAAGTGCCAATGGCGGCTTTCTACATTATTCGATCAGCCCATAAAGCATATATTAAAGACTTATGCCATTTTTTGTGATTTTGATCAATGGTTCGCTTAATTATTTTGATTAAGTTTTTATTTGTAGATTCAGCTAACCCATTCCCATGTGGGTAATAATTGGCAGAGTATTTAAGTTTGAAACCCCTTTTGAGTCCAAATTTAGTCATAGCATTACCAAAAAAATACGATGCATTATCAAACATTAAAGCAGAAGGTAAACCAAACCTGTTGATTATGAACTGATCTATGAACTCGATGATGTGCTCGGCATTAGCCGTCTTGAGAGGAACTGCTTCTACCCATTTAGTAAAATAATCTATTGCTGTAAGGATATACCTATGTTGTTTAGAAGAGTGAGGAAGGATCTCACCTATTATGTCCAATCCCCATTGATCAAAAGGCTGCTCAATGTTGACTGGTTGCAGCGGAAATGATGGTTTCTTTTGTCTCCTAGCAATACTTTGACAAACTTGACATTTCCTTACGTAGGTATGTGAGTCTTTGAATAGTGTGGGCCAGTAATAGCCTGCACGGAGGATTTTATGTGCAGTAGCGTCTCTAGCATAATGTCTGCATGCTGGCCCATCATGGAGTTCCTGCAAGACTTTTTCAGCTTCAGATTTCTCAAGATATCTAAGGAGAACATAATCATAATTCATTCTAAAAAGAACATCGTTCACGAGGTGATATTGTTTAGCCTTCAACCTTAGAGCTCTTTTCTTGGTGTAATCGAGATTTGGAGGAGCATATCCATTCTTTAGATAAAATATGATATCAGCGTATAATGATTCAACATCGTTTATGCTTACCTCGTACATTTGTATCTTTGCAGATGATATTTCGGAAATAAGTGATGCTCCAGGTAGAATTTTGCAAAAGCCTTGACCTTTTACAATAATTGCTGGTTCGATTTCTACATCATATTCTTATAAGGCAGTAACCTAATTGTCTCTTTTCTCACGCACATCTTTCTATACTAAGAGATTTCTTACCGTTGGAAACAGTACTATGATTTTTGTATGGGTTTTAAGTAGAAAGGGTCTGAAATATTTAATTGCTTTGAAAACATCATAAGCTTGTTTCTCTACATCTAAATAATTTAACTCAACCCCTTGTAAATTTGAACTGAAAAAATCAATTGGGGCTTCTGCCTTGTTTTGATTTGCTTGAGTGAGTCTCGCAGCATATGATCTATCAGAGGCAAATGTATATAAAATAAAAGGATCGGAAAAATTTGGAGTTGCTAAAGATCGAGAGTTAATAATTGCTTGTTTGATCAGATTGAATGCCTCATATTCATTTTGGCCCCATTTGAATTTTGAGTTCTTTTTAATAATTTCTTGTAAAGGAGATACACTTCTTGAAAAATCTGGCACAAATCTCTTTACAAAATTAATCTGGCCAAGGAAATATTGCATAGCTTTCTTGTTGTGAGGTAGGGGTATTTCGGAAATATCCTTGATTCTGTCAGGATCAATATGAATTCCAGATTTTGACACTATGAATCCAAGAATTTTTCCTTCACTTAATGCAAAAAAGGATTTTTTCGGGTTAAGTGAAATTCCATACCTTTGACAGTGTTGGAAGATCTGTTTTAAATCTCTAAGATGATTGCCTCGTTTCTTGGAATATACAGTTATATCATCCGAGTAAATTACCACTAATTTTTTAACTAATCCCTTGAATGTGATGTCCATGGCTCTCTGAAATGTGGCACTAGCGTTGATAAGACCAAAGGGCATCTTTTGATATGCGTAAGTGCCCCATTTGGTTCTGAATGTGGTTTTCAATTGATCATCGAGATGGACCAACACTTGGTTGTAGCCAGAGAAACCATCCAAGAAGGACATTAATTCTGATCCTGCGACTGCCTGCAATATTTTCTCCATAGGAGGAAAAGGAAAATTATCTTTATGGAAGGCTTTGTTAAGATTTCGAAAGTCAATGCAGATTCTAATGTCTTCGTTCTTCTTTCTAACGGGAACCATATTGGAAACCCATTTAGAATGTCAAACGGGAAAAAGGATTTTGGCTTTCAATAACTTATTGAGTTCATATTTGATCTGGTTTTCTAGATTGGGATGGATCTTTCTCAGCTTTTACTGGATAGGTTTTTCATCATTTATCATTGGGATAGTATGTTGGATGATAGAAGTGTCATAAGTTTTGAGTTCATCGTAGTTCCAAGAAAAGACACTTTTGTATTGTTTCAAGAGACGAACATAAACTAATTTTTCTTCAGGAGCTAGGCCAAGGCCTAGGTTGATATTCTGTGGTTTGGTATCAGTTCCTAGATTTACTAATTCATAGTTCAAAGTTGAACTTTGTGGTTTTGAATTTGTAGATCTTTTGAATCGATATTTCAAATCATAAAGGTCTTCTAACTTGACTACATACTTTGACATAGCATTATTAGTGCTATCTTGTTGCAATTATCTGTCATGTTGGTCATCATCAATTATCTAATTGGTGTAAGATCCTTCAGATGTGAGGAAGCTTACAATATCAGAATCATCATTGAAAATCCTCCAATTGGTAATGTTATCAGGAATCGAGGGTTTAAAGAATAATTTTATTGAAAATCGATCAGGGCTATAGTCTTCTGAAGGAATGAGCTTAGAAGCTACGTTAGCTAGGAGGTCTGCACTAGAATTCTGGAGTCTGGGGATTGATGAAATATTAAATGCTATAAAATGTTCAGTCAGATCTTGAACTAATGATTGGTAATGCTTTAAATGACCTGATAAAAAATGTATAGTATTGCGTACCTATCTGATTACAATTTCAGAATCTCTGAAAACTTGTAGATATTTGATGTCTAATCCGATTTCTTTGTATAATCCTTGGACTAAAGCCTCATATTCTACGGTATTATTGGTGCAATCAAACTCGAGTATACAAGCTAGCATAGTTTTGTTTCCCTCTGGACTAATTAACATGCATCCTGATCCTTCTCCTTCGTTAGACTTAGAACCGTCAAAAAATAACTTCCAAAATAAAGATTTATTTACAGGAGCATCTATAAAATTAATACATTTAGAACTATCTGTTTGAGAAAAATTTTCTACTTGAGATAAAACATAATGTTCTAAGTAAGGTGAAGCATGAGCATTAAAATTTCCTAAGAAAGAATCAACTGAGTAGTTGCCAATGATATTATTGCTATATGCTACCGGTTCATTTTCTCCTTCCAGTTCTGTTACTATGTATTTCTGATGTCTTTCTCGTTCAACCTTTATCTGATTTGGTTTACCATTGTAAGGGAGCCACATGTGCGACCAATCAGTTGAAAAGTATCCATGAAGTTTTTCTGACCA
The DNA here is from genome assembly GCA_034641835.2 of Pinus albicaulis. Taxonomy (NCBI): domain Eukaryota; kingdom Viridiplantae; phylum Streptophyta; class Pinopsida; order Pinales; family Pinaceae; genus Pinus; species Pinus albicaulis. Next base: position 644,115,758 of record CM076571.1, read on the forward strand.
ATCTCTGCTAAGAATTAAGCCATAAAATTCTGGAATATCTGCAACTAAAATGTCGATAACTTGACATACCTTTGGATTAGATGACAGCCTTATGGTAACCTGATTTAATTCGCCAATCACTTCAACTTGCGATCGATCTAGTTGAACTATGTGCAGAACAAATTTTTGCGGGTGAACGTTCAACTTTGCACATATTGGTTTTGGTAACATATTAGATGAAGCTCCAGAATCCACTAAGAAATTATGAAAATTTTTATTGAAAACTTCATAAGTAAGAAGAAATGGGGGAGTATGAGATCTCGACCTTCCTTCAATTAAAGCGATATCATTTGGATCAACTTTATTAATCACATTAGTTGGAGGTCTTCCCATTTCATGGGAATCTTGAGAGATTACAGTAGCGAGCAGAGGTTGTTCTGGTACAACATGTAATTCTTTCAAAAGTACCTTTTTCCGGTGTTTTAACTTGCTCAATTCATAAAAAGTGATGTTAGCCCTAGTCTTCTATGATATTATACTCCATTTCATCCAAAACGATCAGCGTTTTTGATGGAGTTGATGAATCTGTTTGGACTGGTCTGGTTTGAGTCGCTTTAGATGTCATTTTCTTAGCTGCAACTTTATCCTTAGTCATTGAGCTTGCGCTCTTTGGCTTAGGAGTAGGTTGAGGAGGATCAAGTTGATTTCTACTTCGAGTGTTAACCGGGGATGCCTCTTGATCTTCTTCATCTGGGAGGATAAAATCCCACATACCTTGTACCTCTACAACTTCTTCTTCATCGGTAGGTTCTTCAGTAGCAATATCCTCTTCTTCTTCTTCTGATTTAGCACTTGTGATAGCATTTGGCGGCTTTGAATCGGTCGAAGGGTTTCTTCTATAAGGCTTGTACGACTTTTTAGAAGATTTTTCTGCCACTTGTTTCTTAATGTCAACCATTTCGTTGGACATGGTTTTCAGAAATTTCTGCAATCCTTCTAAATCGAACGGATCTTTTGATTGTTTTTTCTTGGGGTCTTCCTTAAAAGTAACCTTCTTGGATTTGTGTTGCTCTATCGCGTTTTTCTTTTCTAGGGATATGATACATTTCTCTACCGCTATTTCTTCCTTCATATTGTTAGCTAAATTTGTTTTGTTAGCCCTATCAACAAAGATTGCTATGTTTGATGGTAAAGCAGAGATGTACCATTCACTTCGCACTTCTTCTCTAGGCTTGGAAGCAGTAGGAATTTTATTTAACAGTTTATTGAAACGTGAATTAAAATCTTTGATAGGTTCTTTTGACTCGGCTGTAAGGTTAGACAGGTCATTGATTAGTGTCGTCATAGACCTGTCATCACCAAACTTAATCAAAAATTGTTCTTGGAAGATATCCCAACTAGTGATAGATCCAGACGGTAATGAGAAATACCATGATCCGTCTGCTCCTTGTAGAGTATAGGAAAAAAGTTGGATGACAACGTCTTCATTGGTAACTCCATTGAGATTTATGGACAACACAAAGTTATTTATATGTTCTTATGCTAGCATGGCTGCTTCAGGATTAAAATTAGGCAGCCATTTTTCAGGATGGGCCGGTATTTGACTCAAGGGCACAGGCATTAAGACTGTGCCTGGGTTATTCCATGGAGATTGGGCCATCGCTGAACTACCAATAAATGAAAGCATAGAAGATGATCCCTGTGGTTGGGAAGATGAGGATATTACGATTCCATATGTTTGAGAAGGAGATGTGGAAGTTCCAGTGGATTGGTGGACAATAATCTGAAGTGGAGGGGTGGATGGTTGACTTGGCGGTGAAGAGTTTCAGATGGATGATGATGATGAAATATTCTCGCTATCAGACCCTTTAGGTGATTTCCTTGCTCTCTTCCTTGTAGGTAGAGGTAACTCAGTTGGCTGAACACCAAACTTTTCGCTCTTTAATCTGGAGAGAGGATGAGCAGGGTTATATTGTGAAGTCACGTTGCCTTGAGATTTATTAGATCTTTGAGGTGATATTGAAAATCAGTGAAGTATATGGATCAAAGATTCAACTTCAGGAGGTTCAATAGCAGATTCTTCTGAAATGTCAGGGTTTTTGGCAGTGGCTGTTGTTCTTTCGACTTCTGGCTCTAGATTTAAAGATTCTAAGTGTGATGGGGAAGTCGGGGGAGATTGTGAGGGTGATTTACTCTCAGAATGGTATTTATACTTTGACTTACTTTCCATTTACAGTTCGGGGCCCTCCTTCTAGCGCCAAATATGTTGAAGCCCCGAAAATCGGGTCTACAACAAGGGGGATACCCACCCAGTCTGGACCTTGGATAGAAGTTCCTTTTCCATTTGGTATAGTGGGTCTGACTGGGGATATGGGACCAGTTTCCCAATATGTGTGTGCGTGTGTTGAGAATTGATATTTCCTTTCTAAAATTTCCTAAGTGAAATGCTTTTATTCTAACTCTAATCTAATAACATGCAATTGTATTCTAATAAACATAAATATCTTAATTCTACACTAACCTGGGATGTAATCTTTCCGTTATGCGATCTAAAATGATTTCAAATAACATTTGGTAATAAAGACCTTTGAACTGTTATGAGAAAAGAATTCAACTGAGATAAACTACTTCGTATAAAAAGTTAGATGAAACAGTTGTGAAAAACATATTGCATAATAAGCTACTCATATATTAAGCATAAATAAATAGCTCTCACCGTACAGAGGTGCCAAATGATAACTCAAGCATTCACGCATCAATATATAAACAACTGAACATGAATATCACTTTAACACAAAGGCAGAAATACTTAAGAGATAAAAGTACCATTTATAACTAGTTCTACTCATGAGCTTCAAGCAATAATGATTTATCTCTTCTTAATCCAACATCCACTAAGAGTACAAAAGTGAAACATCAGCAGTAGATATTAAATGCAGATATCAATAAATATTGTTCCATTCATTCATCAAAACCTCCTCGAAGGGTAAAAAGTGCATGTTCTAAGGACAAGTTTTTGAAAATTTTCAGGACCCTTCTCTAAATGCATGAGAAGGGTTTAAATACGACTAACTAAATCTAAAAATAATTTATTACAAAAATGTAGGATACGGTTTAAATGACCATCCTCATTTCAAGAAAAAATAAAGCAAAATTAATACTAACACTGAATCTAAAATTAAAACTAACAACTAACTATTTGTGTATCTGTTCCTTGAAATCGCAAGCATTCAACATTTGTTTGAGAAGAGTCGGTTGGCCGAATTTCGACTTTAACTATCCTGTGAAAATGGAATCGACAAGATCTGGTGCCATCTTCTCGGTAGAATTGATGATACATTTGAGAGTCATGCACTAGCTGTGTGGTTTTACCAAATACGCCCAGTAAGAATCCCAATTCAACTTAGTTAATCTTTTGATTGATTCTGCCTTTTATTGAACCTTCTGTCTACAGCCTGTCTGTAGTTGCTGTGCATATATACATACCACTTTGAAGATATTTCTGACAAATACCACTAGTTTTAGGATTCAAGTTTTACTTTTTTTCCTCTAGCATTCTTTCCTACAAATTTCTGGGCTTACAGGTGACTGAGCAATTAGGGGCTTTTTGTTAGCGGATATAAAGCTTAAATTTCGTGAAAATAACGAATCCGTAAGTTATTGACCCTGAGTCTTAAATTGTCTATTTGTGATGTCAGCACTGTCCAGTGCCCATTTAACCATGTCCGCATATGGAAGAATTTTGGGCCTCGCCGCTATCCAGTGTAAGAACGAGCAAGCTAGCTCTGTAATAGACGCCTCAGAAGACCCATGTGAGCCTGCAATAGCTGTAACCTCCATCATTTTGGGATTATCTTCCTCAAGTAGACTGTACCTGCCTTCCCAACTAGTAATACCAACATCTTTATTACAGGCGGTGTCTGTATATAAGGGCATCATTTCTTTGTCTTCAGAACTCGGAGCTTTGCCTTTCTTTCCCATAATATCCTGAATACTGCTTTGTGTAGTTTTTTGTTCTTCATTCCTGCAATTTACACATGAGGTGAGAATAATGATAAGAAAAATGTGACGGGAAAGCTTTAAATGCCAAAGACATATAAAATATACCACCTTACGTGAAATGGCTCTTCGATCAGAACAAAACCATATTTCATTAATGGTTGGAAACTAATTTAACATTAAAGTGCATAACCAGGTCTCGGTTTAGGGAAAAATATTTTTCGTACAATGAGCCCTAAAGATCTGCGATAAGGCGATCTATGATTTTATTCGCAATATCGCATATCACAATCTTGTGGAATCGCAAAATCGCAATACAGAAATATCGCAGAATCGCAATATCGCAATATCACAATATCGCAAAATCACTGGAGCGTAGCATATGACAATCATCCGTTAATGTATTTTCTGTGAAATACGATTTGCGATATGTGTAATCGCATATCAGCAGTTTGAGGTTTTTCAGCGTAAGTGATATTTGAGGCATACGAAGCAATGAATGTTTTTAGTGCGTAGTTTCGCATCGTGATCTCGCAATATTAGAATTCCGCTTGTAAGGAGGTATCCATTACCTTTTTTGCAATGCGATATTTCTTAAGGAATGATTTTATCCTACCTTATCATAAAACTTAAGCCTTTTTAGATTGTTCAAGGGGTATTCTCCTAAGTTTATGATAGTAAGTTTTATTAAAAAAGGAAATACAAGCACTAATCGATTTTAAATTTTTTTTGACTAAGGGCCCCCACTTATTTAGTTGTAGTGATAATACTAAATAAGAAGGGGGGTTGTTGCTGGCCACAACAAAACCATAAAATAAACATGGTTGAACATGTTTGATAATTTTTTATTTTCATATTGAGATAATCCTTGTCATAATTTGACGTCGGACCATGCTTGACCATGCTTGAAAATCAGTTATTTTCATATCAGGACAATCCTTCTCACAACATGTCATTGGACCATAGCTGACCATGCTTGATTTTCATATTGAGACAATATTTATCACAATGTGACATTCTACCATGGTTGACAATGATTTACCATGGTTGGCCATGTTTAATATTATAAACCCATGAGAATAATAAAACCAAGGGATTTATAATAAAAACCCAAGGGATTAATACTAAAACCCAAGGGATTATAAACCCGAAGAAATAATATTTAACCCTAGGAATATCAATGCCTAGATTAATAAAAGCAAGGGATTGATATTATAAATCCAAGGTAATAACATGAAAACCTATAAATACGAACCCTTATATTAATAAACGAAAGGGATTGCTATTATAAACGCAAAAGAGTAACAAACCTAAGGGATTAATACTAGAACCCTAAGGGATTGTGAACTCAAGGGAACAATATTAAACTTAACGGATTAATATTATAAACCCGAGGTATATAAACCCTAAAATAAACATTGTTGACCATGGTTTATTTTCATATTGATATAATCTTTGACACAATGTGACATTGGACCATGGTTGACCATTGTTGACCATGATTAATTTTCATATCAAGAAAATATTTGTCGCAATACAACATTGGGACATGGTTGACCATAGTTTATTTTCATACTAAGGCAATCTTTATCACAATGCAACATTGGACCACGGTTGACCATGATTGATATTATAAAAAAATTGGAATAATAAGCCCAAGGGATTAATACTAAAAATGCAAGATATTATAAACCAAAGGAAATAATATTAAACCCAAGGGAATAGTATTAAAATTTAGGAATATTAACCCTTAAATTAATAAAATCAAGGGATTGATATTATTAATCAAAGAGAAAAATATTAAGCGCTATGAATATGGACCCATAGATTAATAAAACCAACAATTGATATTATAAACCCAAGGGATTAATATTAAAACCCTAAGGGATTATGAATCCAAGGGAATAATATTAAACAAAAGGGATTAATATTATAAATTCAAGGTATATAAACCCTAAAATAAATATTATAAACCTTAAAATAAATATGGTTGACCATGGTTTATTTTCATATTGAGATAATCCTTATTAAAATGCGACGTTGGTCCATGGTTGACCATGCTTTACAATGATTGATTTTCATATTAAGACAATATTTGTCACAATGTGACATTGGACCATGGTTGGTCATGATTGATTTTACAAAACATGGTTGACCATGGTTGACCATGGTTTTCCATTATTGATAATGGTTGGCCATGATTTATATTATAAACCCAAGGGGATAATAAATTGAAGGGATGAATACTTAAAACCCAAGGGAATATAAACCTAAGGAAATAATGTTAAACCCTAGGGAATAATATTAAACCCTAGGAATATGAACCCTTATATTAATAAACCCAACGGATTGATATTATAAACCCAAGGGAATAATAAAATAAAGGGATTAATATGAAAATACTAAATGTTTCATATCAAGACAATCTTTGTCACAATGTCACGTGAGACCATGGTTAACAATGATTGATTTTCATAATTAACAATATTTGTCACAAACCCAAGGGATTAATATTAAAAACCAAAGGGATATAAACCCTAAGATAAATATTATAAATCTAAAATAAATATGAAGCCCTAATATTGATGTTATAAACCTTAGGAATATTACTATAAATCTAGAGGATTTATATTGAGAACCCATGGGAATAACGTGAAACCCTATGATTAATATTAAATCATATGAATATAAACCCTAATATCAAATTAAACCATAAGAATATAAACCCAAGGTTTTAAAATTAAAAACCCAATGTATTATAAACCTAAGGGATTAAAATTAAAAACAAAATGGATTATAAACCTAAGAGATTGACATTAAACCCTAAGATTAATATTAAAACATAGGAATATAAACCCTAGGATAAATATTATAAACTTAATTTATTATTAAACCATTGAATTAATATTAAACATTTGAGCGATTAGAAACCCAAGCAAATAACATTAAACACCAGGATTAATATTAAACCCTAGGAATATAAACCATAAGATTAATATTATAAAATTTATGGTCATTATTATAAAACAAAGCGATTAATACTATAAATCAAAGGGATTAATAAACCCAAGGGATTAATAAACCCAAGGGATTAATAAACACATGGGATCAATATTATAAACCCAATGAACTATAAACTAAGGGGAATAATATTCAACCCAAGGGACTAATATTATAAGACATTGGAATTGATAAACCCAAGGGACTAATATTATAAGTTTTTGGGATTGATAAACCCAAGGGACTAATATTTATACAATAATTGACCATTATTGATCATGTTTGACCATGATTGACCATGTTTGAGCATTGATGACCATGATTGGCCATGGGTAACAATGGTTGAATTTCATATTTAGACAATATTTTACATAATGTGACGTTGTATCATGGTTGACCATAATTTACCATTGTAGATCTTGATTGGCTATGGTTGATGTTGGTTTATTTTCATATTGATACAATTTTTTTCATAGACCCAAGGGTTATTGTAATATCCCTTGTGTAACCTACCATGAAAATTCTTGTAAAATGAGGGTAATTGAATAATTAAATATTATTAATTCCTATATTGATATTACATGAATAATATTCTTGTAATTATTAGTTATACAAATATTGCAAGAATTAATTCTTAATTATTTTATTTAAAATAATTTATATTCTTCTATCTAAATAAATTATATTTCCAAGCTGGTATATTTTACGATTTTTATAAATAATGAGTAACAAATTTAGAAAAGCTATGAATAAGTGATATTTGTTCACAAGGAAAAAAAAATCTACCTTGAAAAGAAAAGCGTGAGATATTTATGGATTATTTATTGAGTGCTTGTAGAATTTATAAAAATATGATTTATGGAGTGATTTTAAGATTTAGGAAAAACATGATTTATGGAGTGATTTATGGGTGATCTATGGAATGCTTTTAGGATTTAGAAAAGCTACCAGATTTTTTTAATTCTACTTATTGTAAGGTAATGTGGAAATATGAGAACCAATGAGAGAAGACATGTAGAATGGAGCCAAGAGAGAGGAAGAAGGGATTCCAAGCATGCATTAAAAGATAAGTAACTATGCTCTTTGAAAATTATTGTGTTTGGGTATGTTGCATAAAGAATAACAATCAAATTTATTTTCTTGAAAATTTTCATATGATAAAGAGCTGAGATTATTTTCTGGGAAAAAATCCATAGAGTTCCATGCATAAAAGAATAAGTGTTTTTTTCATTGAATTCTTAAAATATTTTCATGGCTAAATAATTTTGTGAATTGCAGGATTTATTGGAAAAGGGTCACAATATGTCTTCGAATCTCCCAAATTGAGATAGGTGTGTAAAAATGGAAAGAATTTTTGTGAATGATATTGTTCACGCCAAGACCCTATTTCATATTTGAAAATTTATTTTTAAACTTCTCGAAAATTGTTTCCAAAGTTGATGGAAAAAAACATAAAATTATTTAATATTTAAATCTAGAAAAGTGGGCCGAAAAGATTCATTTGAATCTTCCAACCCATGACACTTGTGTAAAAAATGAGAGAGGTTTTTTTAATGGACCAATTTCCAATAAAAACTACCTTTGGTTTTCAAAAATTCGTTTCCATCTCTTCAGAAAACATGCCCAAAGTTGATGACTAAAGCATGAAAAATAATGTGTTGCCATTTTATTTGTCAGCGATGTTGAATCTTTAATTAAACTGAGAGGGGGGGTGAATTAGTTTAATACATACATAAGCTTTTTAAAATTTTCACCAAACTTATTTACAGCTTAATTTTTGAACAGTCTTAAAATGTTGCAGCCAATATTAAATTAACGTGACACCATACTTATGTTGAGAGCAGCAAACAATTAAGCAGATTGAAAGAATCACATCAGCACATAAGAAACACACACAGAGACAGCAGATGTAAGTGGAAACCCATAAAGGGAGAAAACCACATCTTATTATTGTTGTGATGCAAAGGCAAGCTCCAACTCCCTCTCACCACTTTTTTCTATAGGCACCAACCTACAGGAGGCTCTATCCTCAATTCTGCAAGCTACAACTTGCAAGGAAGCACCAAATCCCTTCAATTTTCTGCAGGCACCAACCTACAGGAGGCTCCAACCTCAGTCATCTACAACTGACAGCTATCAAGCTGCAACTTGATAGGGAAGCTCCAACTTCCTCAATTTATCAAACTGAATGTTTGCTGATTTACCTCAGATATCAGCTCTGTTCTGTAGCTTCTCTTTCTGCTCTTCTTTTCTTAATCTTCTCTGCCTCTCTCTTCTATATTCTGCCTTCTCTATATTTACTCTCTCTAACCTCTCTTTTCATATCAAGATGATATTATTTATAAGGATTATCTTGTGACTGTTAGAATTCCTCAATGAATTTGGAATGGACAGCCATCCCCCTTCATTTTCTACCTTCTTATTTCTTTTTCAGCTCACTTAGAAAAATGTAACTGTAGGTGCTTATTTTGATCTTACAGTGGGATTTTTTTTTCTTCCGGAGACTTTCCAATGCATCAAAAACAATAAAAAATTCAATTACGATTTTAACATTCACATATAATGAAAACTCCAGCTCACTCATTCAGCCTCTTGGCTCGCTGCGCATTTCTCTTTTCTGTGACTGTGTTTTATCTCCTTTCAGCTCTGTTTGCTCTTCTGTCCTTTGCCGTGGAGTAACTGTTGCATACATGTAACTGTGCCTTTTATATCAGTGTATTTTATATAAATATGTAACAGTTGGCGTTGAGTCTAGGAAAATTCCATCCCTTTACACACAGCAAGTGTCTTGTTGATGTGGCGAGTTCCACAAGCGGAACATACATACATCACAATTCTTTTATATAAAGAATTGCCCTCCACCTTGAGTCGAGGCCCGTGGGTCCACAGACCACGCGGCATACTTTAATACCTCCGCAACAATACATATATATATATATATATATATATATATATATATATATATACATATATATATATATATATAACAGCGCCCTTTTATATATACATATAATGTGATTTCAACTCCTGGAATACATACAAAATTCCTTTTAACAATGACTTAAATCAATTCTTGGCGTAATATAATAAAAACTCTTTAAACATATAAGAACTCCTTTCGATCCCACTTGCCACTCTTCCCGATGCAATGAGTCTCCTCCAATTGCGATTGATCGCTCCTACTCTGATTGCGATTGATCGCAATCACAACTTCAAATACTCCGATGCGATTGAATCACTTTTACGTTCTTCCGATTGCGATTAATCGCAATCGCAACTTGCGTTTGCAAGTTACGATGCCCTTATCTAACTCTGATGTGATTGAATCACTTTTAATTTCTTCCGATTGCGATTGGAACTGGACTTCAAACACTTTTTTCAACATGGTTTATAGACCCATCGGGTCCAGAGCTTAATTGCAATCGCAATTTCTTGTTTATGTGTTCCGCTGCCAACTTTTTCTTCGATGCGATTGACCACTGTTCACCGGAACTCAAAACATATATGAGTCATCGTTTATATGCCCGTCGGGTCCGGATCTTAATCGCAATTGCAACTTTCTGTTGTGATTTTCCGCTGTCTTAATATTCCCTGATGCGATTGGGGAGGGGTCCCACCTTATAGAACTTTGTTTTATGCACTCCACTTATATAAAATAATATATATGCCTTGAACCTCTGGTTCTTTTGGTTTTGGGATTGATAATATGAAACTTATATATAAGACACAGCATATATATAAGTTTTTCCGCTTGGGTTATGCGATTCACGGAATAAGGTTTTATATTATATAACTCCTGGCTGGGTAGTGGTTCTCGGAATAGGGGTTTGTGTGTGTATATATATATATATATATATATATGCATGCTTCTTGGATTAAGATTCCCGGAATTTATGTGCCTCTGCTGTGCTAACGCCTCTGTCGCTCGACCACTTCACTGCCTCTGTATTTGCTGCCTCTGTCTCCACTGCTTGACCGTTTCACTGCTTCCATATTCGCTGCTTCTGCCTCCACTGCTCGACTGTTTCACTCTGCTTCTGTATTTGACTGTTACGATTTAGCAGTGTTCTTCTGCCTGTCGCCTTTGCCTATTTCAGCTTCAGCGCTACTCGACCTCTACCTCTGCCTTCTGTTGTACATATTCCCTACTGATGTTCTTTTCTTTCTTTGCCATCAATGACAATATTTCTAACAGTCTCCCCCTTTGGCATTGATGGCAATATATTTCCTCTGTTTTCCTGTTAGAATCCTTTCTTCTGTTGCTTGCTCTTCCTCCCCCTTTGACATCAATGGCAAAGGACGGTGCCTCATTTCTCCGTATAGGCTCTGTCGTTGCATTTCCTTTCTTTGATTTTTGTTTAGACCACCATTTTCGGTCTTTGTACCCGACTGCTCCAAACTGTTGTACAGGACTTGTTGAGAGAACACTTTAAGCATTATTGAACTTGAATATATGTTTTGTCTCTGTCTGATATAATGAGCCAATATATGTTTTATAGCTGTGTTTCATCTGTAGTGCATGTTGCTTGTAATCTGTGCTAGATTGTAGACATGGATGATGCATTTAACGACTGAAAGGTCCTTTTTGCTATTGTAAACAATGAATCAAACTAGAGCTTACAACTCATTGTAAGAATGGGCAATATCTTTCAATATTAGAAGCCAACTGAATTTCCTTTTTGTATAATGTGTTTTTCAAAACAAACCCTTCAATGTTTTGGTCAGTATTACTTATCAACCGAGCAGTTTTATTTAGATGGTAATCACAGTTATTCCTTTATTCTTCAGATATTTTGACTGTTCTATCAGAGTGAATTTCCGCAAAAGCATATTCAAGATGTTTTATTGAAAACTCAGCAAATAGACTTCGCACAGATTTGTAACTGATATTAAGAAAAAAAGGCCTTGGAGATATACCCGACTTCAGGAAGGCATGCAATGATATATATAGAAGAAGATATTGCTTCAACGCTCAATATACTACTTTAGGTGTAAGCAAGTTAATGTTATTTTTGCTCTGCTACTGACCTTTTTAATGCTGAATGCTGATAATACTGAGAATATTATCTTATAGCTCTTTGATCCTATGGACCTGTTTTATGCTTCCCTTGCTTGCTGATTTCCTTTAGGAATGATATTTTCGTTTCTGTTCTCCCCCTGAGACTGTGCTTTCTCTTCATATTAGAGAGTAGTGTCTACAGATACTACACCTAATTTATCTCTCAAATATTGAAATGATTCTCTAGAAAGAGGTTTGGTAAATATATCAGCTGTCTGTTCTTTTGTTGGCACATACTCCAGCTTTACTATCTTCTGAGCCACTTGTTCTTGGAGAAAACGATACTTGATTGGGATATGCTTAGTTTTTGAGTGAAGCAAAAGATTTTTTTATATACTTATAGTGCTTGTATTATCACATTTGATTGAGATAGGCTCATTAATTCTTACCTTCATGTCTTGAAGAGTCTGCTTCATCCAAATGACTTGTGTACAATATGCTGCTGCTGCTATATATTCTGCTTCAGCTGTAGACAGGGAGATAGATGTTCGTTTCTTGCTTAACCATGCCACCAAAATTTCTCCTAGATAGAATGCACCTCCACCTGTACTCTTTCTGTCATCCACACAGCTGGCCCAATCTGCATCTGTGTATGCTGTCAAGGTGAAGCTTTTGCCTTTATGATACCAAAGTCCATATTGTGTTGTTCCTTGTAGATATCTGAATATTCTTTTGACTGCAAAAAGGTGATTTTGTTTAGGCGCTTCTTGATATCTAGCCACTAGTCCTACTACTATCATGATGTCTGGTCTTGATGCTGTCAAATACAATAGGCTTCCTATCATGGATCTGTAGAGTTTTTGATCTACATCTGCAGACCCATCATCAGCACACAGCTTGCATCCCGTGATCATGGGGGTTGTCACAGGTTTTCAGTCCTCCATTTTGAATTTTTTCAGCATTTATTTTAAGTATTTTTCTTGAGAGATGAATGTACCTGTGTTCTTTTGCTGAATTTGCAATCCCAGGTAGAAGCTGAGCTCTCGAATCATCGACATTTCAAACTCTTTTTTCATTTCATCAGCAAACCCTTTTGCTAGTTCTTCTCTGTTGCTTCCAAACATAATGTCATCAACATATACTACAACAATCAGGAGTTCATTTTCATGGGCTTTTATATATAGATTGTTGTCTACTCCACCTCTTTAAAAACCCTGTTTTTGCAAATATTTATCCAGTCTTGAGTACCAAGCACGAGGAGCCTGTTTCAGTCCATATAGGGCCTTCTTCAGTCTGCACACATAGTCTTCTTTGTCTGTCAATGAGAAGCCTTCTGGTTGTTCCATGTAGACTTCTTCTTCTAAGTCTCCATTCAGGAATGCAGATTTTACATCCATTTGATATACTTTGAAGTTTTGGTAGCAAGCAAATGCCAGAAACATTCTGATAGCTTCCATTCTGGCTACAGGGGCAAATGTTTCATCATAATCCAGTCCTTCAATTTGTGAGTATCCCTTACAGACAAGTCTGGATTTATTCCTGATTACCTGTCCTTCTTCATTCATTTTGTTTTTGAATACCCATTTTGAGCCTATGACATTTCTCTCAGTGGGTATAGGCACTAGTTCCGAGGTATTATTTTTCTCAATTTGGTCCAATTCTTCATTCATAGCATTCACCCAAGACTTGTCTTTGCTAGCTTCTTCAAATTTATTTGGCTCTATTTGTGACAACATGGCTATGTATACCTCTTCTGTTTGTTCTGTTAGCTGCCTTCTTGTCTGGACCCCTGCTTTCTTGTCTCCTATGATCTGATCTTTAAGATGATTCTTCTGAGTGTATCTTGAGGGGGCTTTCGATCTCAGCTCTACATATTTTGTTGTCTTGCATGTTTCATCATCATTCTGGTCTTCTTCTTCATGGTTTTCTGATGGACTACTGCAGTCTTTATTTCTTGTATTGTTTGGAAGTTCTTCATCAAATCTCACATCAATACATTCAACTATTTTCCGAAGAGTCTTGTTGTAGCACCTATACCCTTTGCTTTTGGATGCATATCCTAGAAATATCCCTTCATCTGCTCTTGCATCAAATTTCCCAAGATTTTCATCATTATTCTTTATGTAACACTTGCTTCCAAAGATTCTAAAATGTTTAATTGAAGCAGGTTTCCCATGCCATAGTTCATAGGGAGTCTTGTCACTGCTTGGCCTTAAGTGGTCTTTGTTCAGAATATGCACTGCTGTGTGTACTACTTCTGCCTAGAAGGTTTGTGGAATATTATTATACTGCATCATGGCTCTGGCTATTTTTTGAACATATCGGTTTTGTCTCTCTGCTACTCCATTCTGCTGAGGTGTCCCTGCAATAGTAAACTGTTGTTTTATGCCATATTCATGGCATAGATCTACAAAGTCATAATCTATGAATTCACCTCCTCTGTCCGATCTGATGCATTTTAGCTTGCATCCTGTCTGATTTTCTGCTAATGCTTTGAATATTTTGAATTTGTCCAGAGCTTCCGATTTATTCTTGAGAAAAGCAACCCATGTCATTCTGGAGAAATCATCTATTATCAGCATGAAGTAGGATTCTCCACTTGGTGTTTTAGTTCTTGCAGTTCCACACAGATCCATGTGCACAAGCTGAAGTGGTCTTCTTGTTGATAACTCATCTTTGGCCTTAAAGGATGTGCGAGTCTGTTTACCCAATTGACAAGATTTTCATATGGTATTAGATGGCTTATTTATTTGTGGCATGTCTTTGACAACTCTCTTCTTGCTTAGTCTGATGATGTGATCGAAGCTGAGATGTCCCAATATTTTATGCCATAACCATGACTCTTCTAGTTTGCTAAGATGACATGCTTCATTTTCCTCTTTCACAATGTAAACATTACTCTCTGTTCGAACTCCTTTGAGCAGAATCTTACATGTGGTGCTTGATCTGACTTCACAATCTTGTGCCCTAAAGAGAACTTCACAGACTTTGTCACACATCTGACTAACACTTAGTAAATTTGCTTTCAGCCCATCTACAAATAATACATTTTGGGCCTTTCCTCTTCCATTGTCTATGTTGACTGATCCTTTTCCCTTGATTTTGCCTGATTTATCATTGCCAAAAGTAACATTACCAGATTTCTTTTCATCAAGAGTTATAAACTTTCTTTTGTCTCCAGTCATGTGTTTTGAGCAGCCATTGTCCAGGTACCTCTGGCTTTTCAGGTCTTGAGCAGTTAGAGCTAAGTCACACTTATTCTCCTTCTTTATCCACTGGAGGCATCCTTTTGTTTGGTATCTTTTGTGAGTTGATGAATCACATCCTTTCAGAGAACATTTGGAAGGTATATGTCCAACTTGATTGCATATATAGCATTTGATCATAGTTTTTGTAGAATTGTGAGTATGAGAAAAATTTCTCTGATTCATAAACCTCCTCGAGGTGTTGAACATCACTCTTTTTCCATAATTTCTACATTCAATAATTTTATGGCCAAATTCCTTACAATAAAAACAATAACCATAGAAATTATTTGCATACCTGATGTAAGGTTGTTTTCTCCATTTTTTTGTTTGAGACAGTCTTTTCACTGTTTGCATCTTTTGTAGGTTTGAATTACTCTTCCTTGCATAACAATATGCAGCAATGTGTCCCAACTTGTGGCAGACATAACAGGTGGCATTCTTCATAGGAGGAAATAATCTCCTTTGATGGCTTCCAAATTTGACATACTCAGGGGCATATGATTATTTTTCTGTCATCTTAGTATTTATTACATTATTTGTTACTAGAGATTTATTCTGATCTCTATCATCCTTATTACATGTTTCTTCTTTTGTAGGAATTGTCTGGGCTGCTTCATTAGTCTTCTTTTCTTTTACAAAAATTATATTTTTGTTTTCCTTTTCTTTGCCTTTACTCGATTCTCCTTCATAGCCTATTCCTGTTTTTATCATTGGGGATATTTGAGAAACCATAATTTCATTCAACTTACTAGAGCTTGTTGTTTGAGAAGAGTTTATAAGCACTATCCTTTGAGCATTTTCTAGTTTCTTCCTGAGACATACTACTTCTTCTTCCAGTTTCTCTTGTTCTCGGGTTTTATCCTTGATTTGCTGAAGTAACATGTCTTCTATCTTCTTGGCTTCTTCAAGCTCTACCTTTAGCTGCATGAGGACTTCTGAGTTTTGTTCTTCTCTTACATACTTAAGAAGAATGTCCTTTCATTTTCTGCACTTCATTTTGAGTCTGTCAATCTCTTCCAGAGCACTTCTTAGCTCCCCCTCAAGGTCGAGTTCCCCTTCTTCTTCTTCATCTTCTAGCAGGAGTCCTTCAAGTTCTTCAATGGCCATCAATAAGAATTCGGAGGTTCCTTCTTCAGTTGAGGGTTCATCTGAATCTTCAGATGTACTGCTGTCTTGTTGAGCATAGAAGGATTTTCTGCTGAACTTTTTTCCTTTCTGCCAGTTCTTTGATTTATTTTTCTCTGACTCTTCAGCCTGAATTTCTTATTTTCTTGTGAGGACACTTAGCATCATAGTGTCCCACTCTTCCACAGTTAAAGCATTTGAAGGGGAGTTTACTTTTGTATTTACCTGAGCCTCTATCCAATTTCTTGACAAACTTTCCATCTTCTTCATCCGAGCAAGAGCATATGTCTCCCTCTTCTTCTTTCTTATTTTCTGTTTTAAAGGCTGCTTCCCTCATACTTGGCTTCTTCTGTGGGAGCCTCATTTCATAGGCTGTTAGATTTCCAAGTAGTTGGTTCATGGTCAAGCTCTCCCAATCAGTTGTTTCTTCTATTGCAAACACCTTTGGATTAAACCTGGATGGAAGAGATCTTAGAATATTTTGCACAATTATACTTTCTGGAATTTTTTCTCCAAGAGCTTTCATATTGTTAATAATTTTTGCAGCCTTTAGGAAGAAACTGGCAATGTCTTCATCATCATTCATTTTTAAGTTTTCAAACTAGGCTCTATAGACTTGAAGTTTGGAATTATTTACTTTCTGGTCTCCCTCATGTATGTTTTCAAGAGTATCCCATATTTTTTTCGCAGTGTCTTTGTGCATTACTTTAATAAACTCTGCTTCACACAATCCATTCAGGATGGCATTCATGGCTTTTGCGTTAGCCACAAAATCTTGTTTTGATTCTTTTTCTGTGTCAGTTGCCTTTGGGGCATATCCCAATTCCACAGCAGCCTAGAATTCTATCCCTAGAGACATTATGTATGTCCTCATTCTCATTTTCCAGAAAGCATAATTTTCACCAATGAAGAAAGGGGCTTTATTGGTTGAGCATCCTTCTATACTAGCCATCTTGGGAACCTAGGATCTCCTTTCAGTTGTTAAACTTGTACAAAGGAACCTCGCTCTGATACGAATTGTTGAATCTTTAATTAAACTGAGAAGGGGGGTGAATCAGTTTAATACATACATAAGCTTTTTAAAATTTTCACCAAACTTATTTACAGCTTAATTTGTGAACAGTCTTAAAATGTTGCAGCCAATATTAAATTAACGTGACACCATACTTATGTTGAGAGCAGCAAACAATTAAGCATATTGAAAGAATCACATCAGCACATAAGAAACACACACAGAGACAACAGATGTAAGTGGAAACCCATAAAGGGAGAAAACCACATCTTATTATTGTTGTGATGCAAAGGCAAGCTCCAACTCCCTCTCAACACTGTTTTCTGCGGGCACCAACCTACAAGAGGCTCTATCCTCAATTCTGCAAGCTACAACTTGCAAGGAAGTACCAAATCCATTCAATTTTCTGCAGGCACCAACCTACAGGAGGCTCCAACCTCAGTCAGCTACAACTGACAGCTATCAAGTTGCAACTTGATAGGGAAGCTCCAAATTCCTCAATTTATCAAACTGAATGTTTGTTGATTTACCTCAGATATCAGCTCTATTCTGTAGCTTCTCTCTCTGCTCTTCTTTTCTTAATCTTCTCTGCCTCTCTCTTCTATATTCTGCCTTCTCTATATTTACTCTCTCTAACCTCTCTTTTCATATCAAGATGATATTATTTATAAGGATTTTCTTGTGACTGTTAGCATTCCTCAATGAATTTGGAATGGACAACCATGCCCCTTCGTTTTCTACCTTCTTATTTCTTTTTCAGCTCACTCAGAAAAATTTAATTGTAGGTGCTTATTTTAATCTTACAGTGGGATTTTTTTTTCTTCTGAAGACTTTCCAATGCATCAAAAACAATAAAAAATTCAATTACAATTTTCACATTCACATATAATCAAAACTCCAGCTCACTCATTCAGCCTCTTGGCTCGCTGTGCATTTGTCTTTTCTGTGAATGTGTTTTATCTCCTTTCGGCTCTGTTTTCTCTTCTTTCCTTTGCTATGGAGTAAATGTTTCATACGTGTAACTGTGCCTTTTATATCAGTGTATTTTATAGAAATATGTAATAGCTGGCGTTGAGTCTGGGAAAATTCCAGCCCTTTACACACAGCAAGTGTCTTGTTGATGTGGTGAGTTCCGCAAGCGGAACATACATACATCGCAATTTTTTTATATAAAGAATCACCCTCCACCTTTAGCCGAGGCCCGTGGGTCGACAGAGCACGCGACATACGAATACTCGCACACACACATATATATATATATATATATATATATATATATATATATACATGCATATATATATATATATATATATATATATATATATCAACGCCCTTTTATATATACATATAATGCAATTTCAACTCTCGGCATACATACAAACTTCCTTTTAACAATGACTTAAATCAATTCTTGGCATAATATAATAAAAACTATTTAAACATATAAGAACTCCTTTCGGGCCCACTTGCCACTCTTACCGATGCAATGAGTCTCCTCTGATTGCGATTGATCGCTCCTGCTCTGATTGCGATTGATCGCAATCGCAACTTCAAATATTCTGATGCGATTGAATCACTTTTAAGTTCTTCCGATTGCGATTAATTGCAATCGCAACTTGTGTTTTCATGATTCGATGCCCTTCTCTAAATCAGATGCGATTGAATCAATTTTAAGTTCTTCTGATTACGATTGGAACTGGACTTCAAACACTTTTTTAAATATGGTTTATAGACCCATCGGGTCTGGAGCTTAATCACAATCGCAATTTCTTGTTTATGTGTTCCGCTACCAACTTTTTCTCCAATGCGATTGACCACTGTTCACAGGAACTCAAAACATATATGAGTCATCGTTTATATGCCCATCGGGTCCGGATATTAATGGCAATCGCAACTTTCTGTTGTGATGTTCCACTGTCTTAATATTCACCGATGCAATTGGGGAGGGGTCCCACCTTATAGAACTTTGTTTTATGCACTCCACTTATATAACATAATATATATGCCTTGGACCTCTGGTTCTTTTGTTTTTGGGATTGATAATATGAAACTTATATATAAGACGCAGCATATATATAAGTTTTTCCGCTTGGGTTATGCGATTCCCGGAATAAGGTTTTATATTATATAACGCTCGGCTGGGTAGTGGTTCTCGGAATAGGGGTTTGTGTGTATGTATATATATATATATATATATATATATATATATATATATATATATATATATATATATATATATATATATATATATATGCCGCTTGGGTTAATATTCCCGAAATTTATGTGCCTCTGTTGTGCTAATGCCTCTGCCGCTCGACTGCTTCACTGCCTCTATATTTGCTGCCTCTGTCTCCACTGCTCGACCGTTTCACTGCCTCCATATTCGCTGCTTCTGCCTCCACTGCTCAACCATTTCACTCTGCCTCTATATTTGACTGTTACGCTTTAGTAGTGTTCTTCTGCCTGTCTCCTTTGCCTATTTCAACTTCAGCGCTACTCGACCTCTTCCTCTGCCTTCTGTTGTAAATATTCCCTGCTTCTGTTCTTTTCTTTCTTTTCCATCAATGACAATATTTCTAACAAGCGCAATAAGACTAATTTTTATGTACATATAAAGATAAATATTGTGTTCTTGCTCTTGAAAAGAAACAAATTAATTGCATGCATGAACCAATAACTATTAAGTTTGATATTTCTTAAAAGTAAATACTTTATTCACATTCACAAAAATAGAACATTTATGCTAGTAATTCTTGTAAAGGAATTAAGTTATTTCATTTTAAAAATGATCAATGATGTTCTCATGATACATATGCATCGAATTTTTAGAGAGAAATATTGGACTCTTAAATAGAATATGTGCTTATGTGCATATGAATAATATGTAGTATATTTGATCTAATCGAAATGAAAATGTGAGTAAATTTTTTGAGAAAGAAATCACACAAAACCTTTTCATAAATACTATTGGTTATGTTATTTTAGCAAGATTTTTTATTCATGTTATTTCTTGAGGAAATATTACAAATTTGTCTCATGTGTGAAATGATAGGAAAATATTTTGTATTGCATACATAATAGCTAGTGAGTTAGCTAACTTTTGCAAAAAGATTAATTAGTGCATTATATTCCTTGGAAAATGAATATATATATTTTTATGCAGATAAATATTTGTTGTGTTAGAATTCTTTAAAAAGAAGAGAAGAGAAAAACATGTCCCTGTATCCATTATTGAAATAGATTCTTGGAGAGGAAAATGAGTAATCACATGATTTATTGTGTTAAGATTCTTTTGGAAGATTCTTTAGAGAAACATATACACTTGCATGCATGGAAAAAAATAGTATTGGTATTACATTTCTGAAGAAAAGGAAGGTGAAATTGCATAATACTAATTGTGTTAGCCTTCGTTTGGGAAAAATAATATGCATTTGCACACCAAAAAGGATTAGCTATGGTATTGGTTTTCTCTTGGGAGAAGATTATGTACAGATATTGGGCTAGAGATTTTGGTAAGAGGAAAATGTTTCTTTGCATGCAAGAATAAATGTTATATGTTTGATCCCTTGGAAAATAAATGTGTTTATTTTTCCATGTAAGATTTAGGTGGTTTCATTTGGAAAGAAATATATGTTTCACATTTAGGAAGAGTAAGCTATCATGTTATTTTCTGTTGGAGAGGACAAGCAGTTGCATGCATATAATTATAACTATTTTGTTAACTTTGTTTGAAATAGAGCTCTAATTTTTATACATAATAATAATTGTGAATATCTCTCATGTGGAAAAAATGTTTTTGCAAAATAAAAAATAATAGTAGGCACAAATAAATTTCTTGTTGTGTTAGTTCTCCTGAAATATTGTTATACATTTACATGCCTAAAAACAATATCTAGTATGTTAGTTTTCCTTTGGAAAGAATATGAAAGTTCATGGAATATTATGTTAGTGTTAAATGATTGGAAAGATGACGCTTGATAGTAATTTTATTGTTACTAATGCATGTGAAATGATGTTAAAGAAGCTATTTAATTACATTTTGTTTGTGTTTTATGCATGCACACAAATAGACGTTGAAGTGTCACTAATTAAGGTTGATTATTGGTTTATTAATATTTTATCTAATCATAATATCAAGTGTGTTGAAGACAACAATAGCAGGAAATAATGGTGACTTGTGAAAAGGATAGTTCATGTTTAACATTGTGGAAAATAAATATTTGTGTATATTGAGGAATTATATCCACAGGATTATCCACTGATAGAAACCGTGATACCATAAAGAAATAGAGATTGAGGATTCATGGATAAATGATATTGCAGTAATTTTAATAGCTTATAGCAAGTTATGGTGCAATTCAGATGAATTTTCTATGTAACATTCTATGAAAATGGTCAAGGGATGGACTCCCTTATAACCATTGAGTGAGGGGTGAACACCCTCATGACTATTTAATAATAAAATTAAAATTTTCATGGATTTCACCCTACGGGGTTTCCAGGGTATATTGGTGTATAATGATGTGATTGTTCATTTTGTCATTTTTATGATGATAATTTATTTCGTAATGTGATGTTTATATTATCAAGGATGTGATCCGGATTTATGAAGGAACACAAAAAAATACATATATAACCATAAATACAAAAATTTAGTGGAAATAACACTTCATTTCATTAATATCAACGAACTAAAATTTTTCTTATAGACAAAATGGAAATAAACTAGCTAGGGCGTTGGTAGCTTATCTCTGAGAATATATGTGGTGGCTGCAAGCCTCCGAACTATGTGAAAATGAGCCTTGAGGGCCTTTTTATTATTTTGAAACAATGGAAAATCCTAAACATTCAAAAACCTAACCCTAGGAGATGAGGTGCTAAAACTATGGGCATGTTTGGGTAAATTGGTACATCAACTTCCCAGGGAAGTAACTTTGGCATATGATTCCTTTTTGGCGCACACCATACATCGTTAGAAATATCTATCTGAGGAATACAACTTTTTAGTGAGAAACATTAGTCCAAGACCCATGTTTCTCCCAAGTTTCCCAAAAAAATTCGTTTAGGGCCTCAAAACGGCTCCAAAAGTTCAGGACCAGAAAAACTACTAAAAATAGTAAATTGTGATATAATTAAAGAACTGAAAAGCTAAAAGAAACAATGGTGGGGCCCCAAGTGGAATAGGAGGGTGGACACCAATATCCACCTGGATCATTCCCCCCCTGAGGAATCAATGGTCCCCATTGCATTGAGTTCCTCCATGAGATGAGGAAACTTTTGTTGAACTTGGTAGTGAACAACTTGCCCTGCTGCAGGAGTTGGCCATATTTGACAACTCGATATAGTTGGATTTTATGCTGGCGAGTGTTCTTTATTTTCATGTCCATGATACAATCTATTTAAGAATGTTCCATGTAGTCTCAATTTAACTCTATTGGTGTGAGTTGTTCCGCAATGTCGGAGGTGTCTAGTTGAGGTGGGAAGTAGGGCTGTAGGTGGTCCATAATGAATACTAGGTGCGGGCCAAGGAATGGTGGAATACTGAGCTTGAAGACATTGTTCCCTGTAGCCATGGTGATGGTGTATGACCTATATCGGAGTGGGTGAAGCTTGCAGTGGGGTCCATTGAGGTGCTCCTTCTACAAATGTAGCCACAGTTTGTCTCCCACCTGGAAGTTGTGTGGCACCTAATGTTGATCATGTCATTACTTGTACTTAGCATTGGATTTGTGCAATATGTCATGAACCTGTTGGCGGATGTGTTTAATGTGGTCAATGAAGTTTTTTTCTTTGTCTACTTCATACTGAACATGAGACAAACAAGCCTGAGTAACCGCAAATGGCATGGCTATGTCAGTGGGACATAGCGACTGGAACCCCAAGCCCACCTGAAAGGGGTTGTGGTAGGTTGAGATATGGACAACCCAATTATAAATGTTTTGTACATAGGGAAGGCTCTCGTCCCATGTGTGTGGATTATTTGAATTGTACATGCATATAATTTGTACAATCATCCTGTTGAAAACCTCTGTCTGGCCATCAGTTTGGGGATGGAAAGTTGTGGACTCAGTGAGATTGGTGTCCAACATTGACTAGAGGCTGGACCAAAATGTGTTGAGGAACCCATTGTCCTGATTTGAGATGATATACTGTGGGATCCCAAAGTGCACCCACACTCATTCAAAGAAGATTTTAGCAGTGGCTTCTGCTGTGATGTTCTTCTTGCAGGTCGACATAATGGTCATCTTCGAGAATATCTATCAACGACCATGAAAACACAGTCATTTCCACACTTAGTAGAAGGAAGGACCAACATGTAATCCATGGAGATGGATTCCCAAGGTCATATAGGGGTAGCTAGTGGAGTATATAGGCCTTGCTTCGCGATGGTTGGTTTGGCAATGACGTAAGCAGTGCAGGATCTAATGTACTTCCAAAAATCATGTCGAAGGTTCGACCAATAGAAATATTTCTGCAGTACTACCACTATTTTCTCGACCTTGATATTCCCAATGACTAAATTATAGTGTGCTTCCAAAATCATCTTGGCACACTCGCTTGAAGGAACATAATCGTGTCCCAGCTGACATAGTAGTGCATCCTAGAGGTGAAAATATGGAACTTGTGTACTCTCCAAGAGTGTCTTGTATGTGTGACCAAATTCTGGATCGCTCTCATAAAGAAGCGACCAATCAGAAGTGTCGTGCCCACAAGAGTTGAGAATGGTGGTTAGCACCACGATCGATGTATGGTTGAGGTAATCTGCAACATTATTAATGCTGCCCTTCTTGTACATGATGCTCAAATGAAATTCTTGTAGATATGTGGACCACTTTTGATGGCGATCATTATGAAACTTCCCTTATGTCTATATGAACTGTAGGGGTTGGTGGTCTCTATCGATGATCATTTCCTTAACAAAAATGTAATGCTTCCATTTTTTGCAATCCCACACAATCGAATACATTTCTTTATCATAAGAGGGATACTTGCGGACTGTGTCAAATAATGTCTCACTGTGATATGCCACTGGATGCCCCTGTTGAGTAAGAACTGCCCAAATAGCATAGTCAGAGGAATCTGTCTTGATCTCAAATGGTTATTGCAAGTCTGGTAGTGTGAGAACTATTGTAGAGTAGAGGTGATGTTTCAATTCTATGAACAACTTCTGTTGAGATTCTGACCAAAACAATTTTTCTTTCGCTCCTTCCTTGGTAACTTGACGTAAGGGCCAAGTAATGTGAGATAATCCCAACATGAACCTATGGTAGAAACAAACAAGACCCAAAAGGATGTGAAGATCTATTAGAGTGGTTGGGGCTAGCCAATCCTGAATTACTTGGATATTTCTTGGATCCACATGCACCCTGTTCATCAATAATGTATCCCAGATATTGAACCTGAGTCATGCCAAAAGTGCACTTCTCCAAATTAACACACAACTTATGTTGCTGCAGCGTTGAGAGGACCTGTTGGATGTGGTGGATGTGATCTTCCCAAGTCTGGCTGAAGATCAGGATGTCATCCAAGTACACTACTACAAACGAGCTAGAAAATGGCCACAAGATGCTTTCCATCAACCTCATGAACGTTGCATGAGCATTCTTCAACCCGAAAGGAATGACCAACCATTCAAAAAGGCCCTGCTTGGATTTGAAGGCAGTCTTCCACACATCCGAGGGTTCGATTGGTACTTGGTGATACCTGGACATCAAGTCGATCTTGCTAAAATATTTTACCCCTTTAAGTTGATCTAGAAGGTCATCAATCTCTGGGATCGGGTACCTATTCCAAACAATGATCTTGTTCATCTCCTGATATTCAATACAGAGACTCCAAGTCCCATCCTTCTTCTGTACCAACACAATCAGGCTCCCACAAGGCGCTGAACTTGACCGGATGTGACCTTTTTATAGCAGCTCCTGAATCTTCCTCTTGATTTCATATTTCTCTAGAGCAGAGCATTGATAGATCGGTCCATTGGACAGTGGTGCACCTGGGGTTAGATTGATAGGGTGCTTGACCTAAAATTGTAGAGGCACCCCTGTATATGAGGTGAATATGTCCCGGTACTCTGCCATGACCTTGTCCATTTGTTATTGTCATGAAGATGGTCCAAGTGGATATTGGTGGCCAGCTTCCTATTCCACTTGGGGCCCCAACATTGTTTCTTTCAGTTTTTCAGTTTCCTTAATTATAGCATAGTTTACTATTTTTAGCATTTTTTTGGGCCTCAACTTCCAAAGCCGCTTTGAGTCCCAAAATGAATTTTTTCAGGAAAAACGAAAATAACATGGGGTACATGGATCGATTTTTGTCACCAAAAATTTGTAGTCCTAAAATATATATTTTTAACCAGGTATTGACCACATCAAATAGAGATCGTATGCCAAAGTTACGTCCCCGAGAAGTTGATGTACGAATTTACCCAAACTGGGCCCATAGTTTTGGTGCTTCATCTCCTAGGGTTAGGTTTTTGGATGTTTAGGGTTGTCCATTTTTTCTAAATAATAAATAGGCCCTTGAGTCTCATTTTAACATATTTCATAGGCCTGTAGCCACCACATCTCTTCTCAGAGATAAGCTATGATCAACTATTTTATTTCCATTCCGTTTGTAAACAAATTTCAGTTGTTTGATATTAATGAAATTAAGTGTTGTTTCCACTGCATCTCTGTATTTATCTTTATATGTGTATTCTATTTCATTCTTTCATAAATCGAGATCTGTGGTATTAGAGTGGTCTTCTCTTTTGTCGATCCTTCTTTTCATGTCCCCATAAAGGTAAGGTATAAGGAGTTAGGGCTTGATCTGGTTGAAATTTTGGAAGATCAACCTCGCAAACCCCGATGGCCACCTATGGGAGATGAAAAGAAATATTAGAGAGAAGTAGATCCTATCAAAATATTTCTCAAAGAGGCCCTCAAAAAACAAAGGAACACGATGATGGATAAATTTTCTGAGATCTTTCAAATACTACCCACCAGCAGCGCATCTGTATCTAACAACCACTCTAGAGGCAAAAATCCCTTTAAAGTACATGTAAACTTTGAAATTCCCATGTTTGAGGGCCAAATAGATGCAGATGCCATAGATATATGGTTGAATATATTAGAAGGATATTTCTCATTTCATGACTTTTCCGACCAGGAGAAGATTATCTTTTCACTCCTCAAAGCTAACCCCCATGTCAAGGACTGGTAAGAAACATATTGTGAGAAAAATGACAAGGTATAACCCTATTTTTTCTCGGTCATACCCACTAGGAATTATTTCTTAGATGCCATCAAGGAACAATACTCTCCCATGGGGATCTATGACGACAAGTACATACAATGGACTACGTTCTGGAAACAAAGGGATGAAGATGTGCATGAGCTGACGAATCTGTTCCATAATCTGTGCACAAAGTTAGGTATCAAAGGTTAAGAGAAAGATTTGGTGCTAAAGTACCACAGTTCCCAACAAAAATACATTCAGGAGTAAATGGAGTTTCTTGACATATCATCAATTGGTACAACATACTGGTATGCTACCAAGATTAAGAAGAAATTCAAACAGAAGAAACAATACTTTGGATTTACGAATCAAAAGCAAGGGAAAGGTGCCCCCAAACTGCCTAAAAAAAGGCCAAGGCCAAGGCATGGAAGCCCAAGACAACCTGTCGAAGCCACAAGCAAATAATAACACTACAAAGCCAAAGAAGGACACGAGAAAGTGGTGTGAGTTCCATAAGAGATCCACTCAAAACACAAGTGAGTGTTGGGACAAGCAGTAACTTCAGGCCAAGATGAGGGATTCTAAATCATATGCATGCTCTGAATTCTAATCAGAACTCGATAAGGGGAATGACAAAGTAAATCAAATTATTGATGGGGAGCCCAACGCCACCATTGCCACTGCAAAGCTCCAGAAGGGCGAACCGGAAGATCCAGAGGAGGAGGAGCATCTCTTCCACTCTGAGATTTGGGTAAAGGGTTCCATGCTATAATTCATTGTCGACAGTGGGAAACAAAAGAACCTCATTTCAGAAGAGGTCATGAAGTGGTTGGGCTTATCGACCACAACACACCCACAATCGTACACCATTGGGTGGCTTCACCAAGGCGAAATCTCCACGTCAACCAACAGTTCCTCTTTCCCCACATCATGAAGCCCTTCATGGATGAAGTATTATGTGACATTGATCCTTTTTATTTTTGTGATGTATTATTAGGCCAACCATATTTGTTGAAGAAAAATGATGTGTATGACCCCCAGCCTCACGTTGTTATTGTTACTATGGGAAATAAATTGTACAAGATACCAAAGGTACCACAACCTACTGCTATTTCTTTGGTTACTGCAAAAAAATGTAGTAAGCTCATTTCAAAAACCGGGAAATTTGTTTTCTTGATGATTCGCCCCCAGGGGAAGAAAAATATTGTGGCCACAAACTCCAGATAGGGCTCCTCCGCATGACAAAAACAAATGGAAAAGGTCATGGAAGAGTATGAGGACATCTTCCCCTCACCCATAGGGGTTCCTCTGCATTGTCAGGTCAAGCACCCCACTAATCTAACCCTAGGTGCGTCACTCCCTAATGGATCGATTTATCGGCTCTATGTTCTCGATAATGATGAAATCAAGAGGCAGATTCAGGAGCTTTTGACGAAAGGTCACATCTAGCCAATTTCATCGCCTTGTGGGAGCTCGATCATGTTTGTACAGAAGAAGGATGGGACTTGGAGACTTTTTATTGACCACCAAGAGTTGAACAACATCATTTTCTAGAATAGGTACTCGATCCCACAGATTGATGACCTTTTGAACTAACTCAAAGTGGTGAAATATTTCAGTAATATTGACTTGAATTCTGGGTATCACCAGGTACTAATCAAACCCTCCAATGTGTGTAATACTATCTTCAAAGCCAAGGAGGGCATTTTTGAATGGCTAGTTATGCCTTTTGGGTTGAAGAATGCTCCTGCAACCTTCACAAGGTTGATGGATGACATATTGCGGCCATTCACCAAGTCATTTGTATTAGTGTACTTGGATGACATTCTGATCTTCATCCAAACTTGAGAAGAGTTCCTCCACCACATCCAAAAGGTCCTCCAAACACTACAGCAAGACAATTTGTGTGCCAATTTGGAGAAGTACACTTTTGGCATGACCTAGGTTTAGTATCTGAGATACATTATTGATGAAAGGGGGGTGCATGTGGATCCAACCAATATCCAAGTCATTTAGGATTGGCCATCCCAAAACACTCTAACAGAGCTTCACAATTTTCTTGGTCCTGCTAAATTCTACCACAGGTTCCTGTTGGGATTCTCTAGTATCACTTGGCCCTTGAGCCAATTCATCAAGGGAGGAGCGAAAGGAAAATTATTTTCGTTGGAATCTCAACAGAAGGCATTTGTAGAATGGAAACATCACCTCTGCTCTACCCTAATGCTCACATTACCGTACTTGCAACAACCATTTGAGATCGAGACAAATGCCTCTAACTATGCTATTGGGGCAGTTCTTACTCAACAGGGGCATCCAATGGCATATCATAGTGAGACATTGTCCGACACAACACACAAGTATCCCACTTATGACAAGGAAATTTGTTCCATTGTGAAGGCTTGTCAAAAATGGAAGCATTACATTTTTTGGAAGGAAACGGTCATCCACACAGACCACTGACCCCTCTAGTTCATAGAGACAAGGGAATTTGCAGAATGATTGCCACGAGAAGTGGTCCGCATATTTGCAACAGTTTCATTTGAACATCAATTTCAAGAAGGGCAACACGAATAATGTTTCAAACTTCCGAAGTTGACCACCGATCATGGTGTTAACCACCATTCTCAACTCTAGTGGGAACGAGACTTCTAATTGGCCACTTCTCTGCAAGAGAAATCTAGAATTCGACCAAAAATACAAGACACTCTTGGAGGGTACACAATTTCAAAATTTTCACCTTCAAGATGAACTGCTATGTCACTTGGGACACCTTCGTGTTCCTTCAAGTGAGCCTTCCAAGATGATTTGGGAAGCACACTACAGTTGAGTCGCTGGGAATTTCAGGGTCGAGAAAAAAGTGGCAGTACTGCGGAAGTATTTCTATTGGCCAAACCTTTGACAGGATGTCCGGAAGTACATCAGATCCTGCATTTCTTACACCATTTCCAAACCGAACATTAAGAATCAAGGCTTATATACTCCACTACCTACCACTAGTCGACCTTGGGAATCAATATCCATTATAATAATCATGTAAATGACTATGTTTTCGTGGTCATTGACATATTCTCGAAGATGGCCATTATGATGGCCTGCAAGAAGAATATCCCAACAGGAGCCACCACTAAACTCTTCTTTGAACAAGTGTGGGTGCACTTTCGGATCCCACAGTCTATCATCTGAGATCAGGACAACAGGTTCCTTAGAAAATTTTTGTCCAGCCTCTGGTCAATGCTCAACACTAAGCTCACCAAGTCCACAACTTTCCATCCCCAAATTGATGGCCAGACATAGGTCGTCAACATGATGATCGTACACATTCTGTGCATGTACAATTCAAATCATCCACGCACATGGGATGATAGCTTCCCTATGTCCAACACAGTTATAATTAGGCTCTCCACATCATAACTAGCCACAACCCCTTTTAGGTGGGCTTGAGATTCCAGCCACTATGTCCGATTGACGTAGCCATTCCATTTGCGGCTACTCAGGCTTATTCATCTCATGTCAAATCTGAAGCTGACAAAGCGAACAACTTCATCGAGTGAATTCAGCACATCTACCAATAGGTTCATGAAATATTGGATAGAGCCAACTTTAAGTACAATAAATGACATGATCAACATGGGGTGCCACACAACTTCCAAGTGGGAAAAAAAGTTTGGCTACATTTGCAGAAGGAGGACCTCACTCGACCTCACCACAAGTTTCACCCTCTCTGATATAGGATATACACCGTCACCAAGGCTATAGGGACCAATGCCTTCAAGCTCAATATTCCACCGTTCCTTCGTCTTTACCCAATATTTAATGTGGACTGCCTTCGACCCTACTTCTAGCTCTACTCGACACCTCCAACATTGCAGAAAAACTCACACCAACAGATTTAAACCCATAATGCATGGAATAGGCCACAATAGATAGTATCATGGACATGAAAATCAAGAACACTCGCCAGCGAAAGATCCAAAACTATCGGGTTTTCAAAGCTGACCAACTCCTGCACCAAGGCAAGTGGTTCACCATGGACCAAGTTCAGTAGAAGTTTCCTCATCTCATGGAGGAAGTCAATGCCATGGGGACCATTGCTTCCTAAGGGGGGAGGAATGATCCAGGTGGATATTGGTGTCCCCCATCCTACACCATTTTGGGACCCACCATTGTTTCTTTTAGTTTTTTAGTTTCCTTAATTATAGCACAATTTACTATTTTTAGCAGTTTTTTGGGTCCTGAACTTCCGGAGCTGTTTCGAGGCCCTAAGTGACGTTTTTTTGGGAAAACCAATAGTAACATGGCTCCTTGGATAGATATTTCTAGCAAGGTATTGATCACATGAAACGAATATCGTATGCCAAAGTTACGTCCCCAAGAAGTTGTACTAGTTTAGCTAAACAAGGCCCATAGTTTTTGCGCTTCATCTCGTAGGGTTAGGTTTTTGGATGTTTATAGTTTTCCATTATTTCTCAATAATTAATATTCCCTCGAGCCTCATTGTAACATAGTTCAGATGCCTATAGCCACCACATATCTTCTTAGAGATAAGCTACCAGTGCCTTAGCTAGTTTATTTCCATTGTCTGTACACAAATTTCAGTTCTTTGATATTAATGAAATGAAGTGTTATTTCCGCTGAATATTTTTAGTTATGGTTATATGTGTTGTTAGGACTCTGTAATTTGAAATACTGGAAAATACAAACTACAAAGCCTACATATGAACCACTTTTGGATTCTAGTATCTAGCCCTCCTGAATCCAGAGAGGGATCTCTCTATAAGTGCAAAGGTTGATTTGTCTTTAAAAGGCTTTTAGTGTGATATTAGGCTAGTAATTAAGAACAAGGGTTTTTGTTTGTTTTGTTGGTTAGGTATGATATTTAATTGGATGGAATATCACAAAATGAAAGAGTTCAAAAGGTGAAGATGCAAGTATATTGAGAAATAATCAGCAAATAGGATTAACATGAAACAATTTTAAACCATTAGGCTATTGAGTCACTAAAGGGTTTAATTATACAAAAATTTCAAGAGTGGTCCAACGGGCAAGTCATTTATATCAAAATATCCTTTAGATTAAATGATGGGGTGGAACATTAAAAGTGTTGATAAGGTGGAAAAATTCAATAATTTCAACAAGGATTTATCAACTTTCCATATAATGAAATCCTTTTTAAGCAACTTTTTAAAAACCAACCAAAGGATAGGGTTAACCATAAACTTCTTTGGAAAAGCTTGTATTCAAGCTAACTTATCAAACAAACAATCCAGTAATCCACATGAATACTTTCAGAAGGGATGAAAATAGATAAGAAAGCAAAGTGCAGCTTAAGATCAAGTCAGATGCATTAAAATCTAGGCCTGCTTTCAACATACTCTTAGGGAAACCTTCAAACAACCTTTGGAGAAAGAACTAGAAGATAGGGAAAAGCATAAACTTTTCTAGTTTAACTCTACTTAGCATGTATTGAAAATATCATTCAAGAACTTCCTTTCAAGTTTTTCACATCAAGACATGGACTAACCAACATTCCTTGATAATGTTCATACTTAACTTAAGTCATTCTTAAACACACAATTTGAAGAAAACATAAAGATAAAGCTTATCAGTGAGAGTAGGATAATTTTAACAGTAAATACTAGCTCTATATTTGTTGTTCTTTATCAGATAAAGATGAAAAAAATGGCATACATGAAAGGAAAACAATAACAGTAAGAGGTACTTCACCAATGATATAGACCAGGATCCCATAAACTAGTTTGTATATTGATTTTCAATCCAATTACATACTTCAAGTCCAATGTTTCATCACAGCAACAACTTCTCTTCTCAGCCTAACTTCTTCAATAACTTAATAGAGCTTCAGGGCTTCAAAATTTATTTGCATTCAACAATGATTTGATACATCAACTATTACATCAGAAATCCAATAACCAACGCTTTACAATGTGCTCCTCAAGGAGATTTTATAAGAAAATGAGGAGGTGGCATCCAAGAAAAGATCTCTAAGTCCAATTAATACAAGTGAATGCTTCTCGGCCTTTGAGGGGCTCAATAGAGAAGTTATCTGATATTTCCATATATTAATTGGTTTTCATTAAGTTGTTAGCTTCTGGGCACATTTTGTTGACTTTAAACTCCTTTAGGTAGGCTTGCAATAAATCTGGTTGTCTTTAATAGAATATCACTGACTTAGGTAATAAATCTACCTTCTTTTGATTTATTGAGGCTGCAGGTGGCTCTTTCGTAGCTGGCGAGGGTCCAATTAGCCTCTGATGTGGTAGTGGAGGCCTTCCGGACTGATATATATATATATTTTATTTTCCTTAAAACACCTTTCATCTGCTTTACTCTATGTTTTAGGCTTAATTAGACTTGATATTTGTCTTTAACCATCCTCAGACTACTGATTGTGGATTAGGCCTTTGATTCTTGAATTTTTTCCTTAATCCCTTTAAAATCTGATAAAAAATCATTCATCTTCACTTTCGATCTCATCTTATCCTTTGATACTGACACTCTTTGTTTATTGGATGTTTTACTGCTTTTTGTTGTTTTGCAGGTGCGCAAAAGGTTTACAGGATATCACCAATGCTCATGAGACATGGGTAGAATCATAGTTTGAACCCTGTAGATTCCCTTTCTTCTTGGAGAGTGGTCTGTGGATCATCATCCCTGGTTTTAGCGTTATTTTAAAACTATGGGAAAAACCTTTATAACCTGCAAAAACAAAGTAAAGTTATGAAAATCCTATGGGAAATAGGTTTAAACTGCTTTGGGCGGTTTGGGGCCGAGGAAGAATCAGAGCTGCCGATTTAGATTAATCAACAGTCGAGATAGCTTGATCAAGTCATTTGGGGGAAGGTTGGGTGGAAATCGAATGGTGGTAAGATTAAGTCAGGGTGGTTTGATCTTTAGAGATCGATGGAAGAGAACTCACAATGGAGCGTTTGTGAAAATAGATAGAGGGCAAGTGAATGGAGGTGAAATACAATGAGAGCTATTGGATTAGAATATCCAACTGTTGGGATCAATCGGTGAAATTTTTTGGGAGCAAAGGTGAGGAGCAAATGAATGGGTTGTGTTTATAATATAAGTTGTTCGATCTTAACAATCAACGCCCAAGATTTAAAACCGAAAATGTCAATGCTGTGGAGAAAAGTGGTAAGTCGGAAAACCATTAATGGTTTTCACAAAAATTTTGGGTGGTAAGCAGTTTGGTCAAAAAAAATGTGATACAGTACGCCTGATGACACCTCTCCCTTTCAATACCGCCGGTTTCAGAAATTTTTTTGGTGTTAACATTCTGTCGCAAAAATTTTGTGAAATGCTGCATTCGCCATTGGGTCAGAGGCTCCAGATTTGACGGTGTGAATCGTACGCGACGAGGAAGTTTCACGGAAGGGGAAATAGTGGAATACATGTGGCAGCGTGTGAGTGGGTAGGTTTTTTATTAGGCGGGAGGTTGGTCTCAAAGGAGTTGGGTCTATCAGATTAAATCTAGATCGTAGGATCTTTTGAATGGAAGATCGAGATTAACAGATGGGGTGGGTTATTTTCCAAATGAAAGGTTTGAGAATATCGGGTTAAATCTCGACTGTTGGATTTTTCTGACAGATGGTCGAGATTGAAAGAGGAGATGGGTTATTCTGGAAAGGAGGAAAAGGGCAAGAGGCTGTCGGGTTTAATCCAGATCGTTGGATTTTTCTGACAGACGATCAGGATTAAAGGAGGGAGTGGATAATGTTTAAAATGAGAAAAGGAAAGGCAGATGGACGGGCGGGGGAAAAAGGGCCTGATGGTCGTTGATTCTTCTATATCAACGGTCGATATTCATTTAAAAATTGAACTGTCGGGTTTGAAAAATAAAGAGAAAAAGGGTTCAGAGGGAGGGCTTTAGGACTTTTAAGTGCCTGGTTGTGGGGCTTCGGCCACATGGAGAAAGGGGCTAATGAATTAAGCCCTCGGGGGCTTAAGAGCTATTGTATTTCAGAAGGGTGCTTTTAGGCCCAAAAATAGTGTTTTTTAAGCCAAACTGAGGGTTTCGGTAGGTAAATGGAGGCATTTTAAAACCAAATAAAAGGGAAATAAAAGGTTTAAAAGGGTTTTTGGAATGATTTAGAGGTTAGATGAAGGGTTTTCAGAGGATTTTATGGAGGAAAAAGATGAACAATGGAATTTTTTTATGAGTGAAAGGAGGAGTGAAAATGATGGAAAATGGGCTCTTTAAGCAGTCTTTCTCTTTGGTTAGCAGCAAGTTCTTTAGGATAAAAAGGGAAACAATAGTGAATATTATCTCAAAGGATAAAGATCATCATAAGACTTTAAGAACTAACGATTTGGTCATGAAATTGTTTCTTGAAGGGTTAAAAAATATTTAGCCACCATTTGATATGAAAATTTTTTATAGGTGGCTAATAGCGGCTCCAACTTTGGATGGCCCCTCCTTAGAGGTGTCAAGAACCATAGAAATTCATCTTTGGATTGTAGATCATTATCTTACATTTTTGACAAACTTTTCATGTTCTCTGATCAGTTGCTTGACAGATGAGTAGAACATTAGATATATCAGCAAAAAAATTCCTCCCCAAACATCTACCTACACAACCTACTTCCTAACATTTTTTCTTCATAAGGTGCATTTGGACTTGCAGACCTTAAAAATCAGAATTTTATTATTTTTGTAAATATAAAACTAACTAATACTACCCTTATTTCTCCATGAACTCGGATTAAGAAGTTGAGTTCATAAGTTCCTCTACCTAAATACAATCTGTCAGGATTAGAATGTCTGACAGACTTTTATTCTCTAATTTCTAAAACAGGAAATTTAAAAGTAGCCAAGCCAGGATTAAACAGTCTAACTTACTACTGGTCTATGGCATAAAAAAAAGCTGCACATAGACAAAAATTTACAAAAATTTAAAAGAAAATTGTGAAGGCATAAGATCTGAAAACTAAAGCATCCTTTATTATTTATTCAGCTCTGTTTTGAATTTGTTTGAGTTGTCTTTCTTTCTTTCCTAGTTCAAGTTTTGAGGATATTGGAACCAATTTATTTTCCACCTTTGGCCCAAGATTTGATCTAGTTAGATCCATTCTTCTTTTAAGATTCATAGGTTTATAATTTGAGCTTGTTTGAACCTTTGTTTTCCATCCTCATCTACCTTACTGGTAAGCCAAGATTGGACTGTTTGGTTGATCTAATTCACTAAACTATCAGTAGTAAATTGAAAAGCTAATTATTCATGATTAGGATGTATGACTAACTAGAAGTGTGTTTTTTTAGGAGAGGCATTTTATCTTGCACACTTTTAGACTTTCTTTCACTTTTTGGTATGGGTTTGTACCTTTCTTATTTTCATTCTGCCCTCTTTTCTTTTCTATTGTTTTTGTATTTTTATTTTTTCTTCAAAGAAGAAATAAAAAAATAACTAAATGCTCAAAGGTTGAGCTTTATTGGCATTCCTATCTAACCTATTCTAACTTGGAATATTTACATTTTAATATGATACAAGAGTGCCAATGTAACTAGTTGAGGAGTGATAAAAAGGAAAATAAATTCTGGTTGCTTGTCAGGGGTGTCGATAGTACATATTGAATATTAATCTTCAAAATCAAGGTTGTCACAAGAGGTGACAACATTTTATGTCTTTGGCTCTTGAAAAGGATCCATGCTTGAAAATTTGAGCCAATTGGGACCTCCACACACTCTTCCAAATGATCAACAAAGAAAATATGAAGACTCTCTTCTTTTTGGCCTTCCATGATTGGTAGATTATCTACTTCCAAGACATCAGCTTTGAGGAGTATATCTTTATTATGTTCCTTAGAAGCATCATCATTTTTAACCTGCAAATCAACAAGCAGTGAAATTTCTTCTTTCTCCACTGGATCAAGGCAAGGATTCTTTTGAGGAAGACAGTCTTCCTCATCTTCATTGTCATTTGAACTTGAGGACTCATCATATTTTGTAGTGTTGTCCTCTTGTAGCTCTTAGATATTCTAATTTGCTGGACTGTACTCTGTGACGAGGTTGTTATGTTCTTGAGCAGGGGTATCTTTTATTACCTCAATCCTCTGGGGAGAAGGCTCCTTATATTCATCCTGCTCAAGAAATTCCTCTTCCTTTTTAATCTCAACATTACAACTAATAGATTGTTGATTCCCAATTATGTGAAAAGTTATTTTTGATGGATTCGATTGGCTGATTGCTGCTTTCAAGCTGATGATAGTGAAACTCATAACACCAATCAACTGTTGGTTGCTCTGCATGATTAGTTTGTGCTTGAAGCTCATCATCATCATCAGACTGATCAAAATTTGGAAAATCATTAGAAAAAACAATTTTTCCAATCAATCATATTGGGTTATCAGTTGGATTTTCTTTGAGCTGATCTACAAATTTATTTTCTGGTTCAAGACAACAAGGTTTGGTAGGTAAATGAGCAAGAGTGTTTGCTTTATAAATTTTTTTAGAGGCTGGCTGTTTGTTTAATACATGATCAGTTTCTTCTTTTGTCAAAAGAGGGATTTCTTTTTTAGCCCGAATAGAAGAATAACAGTCCTCTTTCTCTTGTGTTAGCTAATTTTGAGGCCTGATGTCTTCTTGAGCCTCTTCTAGGATATCTTCAGTTGATTTTGCAGGGAAAATTTGAGGATTTTCTATTTTTTCCTAATCTTCTTCTGTTTCAAACAATTCCTCATGATTATTATGACACTTAGTTTTCATATAAGGTTCATGAGTTGTTTCTTTTACATTATCTGAGATGCCACTCTTCTCTTAAAATTTGAAATGAGTTATAGCATAGAGGGAGAGTCATTGTATGTGTTGATTTAGCTCCTATTTCAGGTTCTGTGTTTTCTAAGTGGCTACTTGTTTCCTCAAATTACTGCTCACTATAAGTTTTTGCAATTTGGTCATGAAGTTCTCTTAATAGCATCGTACAAGATATAGGTAGGCAATCAGGAATTTATTGACAACCTTCTTCATTGCTTTCTTTGTAACCTTGCTCATCATCCTCTATAAAGTTTTTATCATCATACATATCTTGCTCATTATCTAGGTCTTGAGGTGATTGAGATTGTGTTTGATCAGGGAAATGTATAGGTTGCTCTAGATCACGAATATTTAAATTAGCCTCATACCTTTCTATTCTCTTTCCAAGCATGTACATCATATTTTCTATCATGATTAGTAATTTTTCTTCATTTTTTTCCCTATAATATTGCTCATCATACATGTATTGTAGTGGTTGAGTTTGTTCTTGATCTGAAAAAAGCATGGGCTGCTCTAGATCATCAATATTTAAATTAGCCTCATACCTTTCTATTCTCTTTCCAAGCATGTACATCATTTTTTTCATCATGACCATTTTTTTGGCTTCTTGGTCTATATTTAAATCCATGTTTGTAAATCAGAAAAGAGTTCACTGTATCTTTTCAGTTAGTTCAGAGTCTTCTACCAGTGGAGTCATTTGGTCTTTTGTGAGTTGTAGAGTGTGGAGTCACCTGGTGGAAAATTTTTAGCTTTTATGGAGGTAAAATGTTTTATGGTTCCACCACCATGGTTAATATGAAGCCAATTTAAGGATGTCTGGGTCTTTTGAGATCTTAGAGATGTATAAAATGTAGTTCACTCACAATTCTCTAGTGGAGTTGCCAGAATGTTAGGACTCTGTAATTTTCAATATTGGAAAATACAAACTGTAAAGCCTACATATGAACCACTTTGGGATTCCAGGATCTAGCCATCCTGAATCCAGAGAGGGATCTCTCTATAAGTGCAAAGGTTGATTTGTATTTAAAAGGATTTTAGTGTGATATTAGGCTAGTTATTAAGAACAAGGGTTTTTTCTTGTTTGGTTGGTCAAGTATGATCTTTAATTGGATGGAATATCACAAAATGAAAGATTTCAAAAGGCAAAGATGCAAGTATATTGAGAAATAATCAACAAATAGGATTAGCATGGGACATTTTTAAACCATTGGGCTATGGAGTCACAAAAGGGTTTAATTGTACAACAATTTCAAGAGTGGTCCAAGGGGAAAGTCATTTATATCAAAATATCCTTTAGATTAAATGATGGGGTGGAACATTAAGAGTGTTGAGAAGGTGGAAAAAGTCAATAATTTCAACAAGGAATTATCAAATTTCCATACAAGAAAAGCCTTTTTAAGAAATTGTTTAAAAACCAACCAAAGGACAGTGCTAACCATAAACTTATTTGGACAAGCTTGTATTAAAACTAACTTATCAGAAAAATAATCCAGTAATCCACATGACTAATTTCAGAAGGGATGAAATCAGATAAGAAAATAAAGTCCAGCGTAAGATCAAGTCAGATGCATTAAAATCTAGACCTTCTTTCAGCATACTCTTAGGGAAACCTTCAAACAACCTTTGGAGAAAGAACTAGAAGACAGGGGAAACCATAAACTTTTCTAGTTTAACTCTACTTAGCATGTATTGAAAATATCATTCAAGAACTTCCTTTCAAGTTTTGCACATCAAGACATGGACTAACCAAACATTCCATAATAATGTTCATAATTAACTTAAGTCATTCTTAAACGCACAATTGGAAGAAAACATAAAGATAAAGCTTATCAGTGAGAGTAGGGTACTTTTAACAGTAAATCCTAGCTCTATATTTGTTGTTCTTTATCAGAGAAAGATGAACAAAATGGCATAAAGGAAAGGAAAACAATAACAGTAAGAGGTACTTCACTAATGATATAGACCAGGATCCCAGAAACCATCTTGTATATTGATTGTCAATCCAGTAACATACTTCAAGTCCAATGTTTCATCACAGCAACAACTTCTCTTCTCAACCTAACTTCTTCAATAACTTAACAGAGCTTCAGAGCTTCAGAATTTATTTACATTCAACAATGATTCGATAGAACAACTATTACATCAGAAATCCAATACCCAAGACTTTACAATGTGCTCCTCAAGGAGATTTTATAAGAAAATGAGGAGGTTGCATCAAAGAAAAGATCTCTAAGTCCAATTATTACAAGTGAATGCTTCTCAGCCTTTGAGGGGCTCAATAGAGAAGTTATCTGATATTTCCATGTATTAATTGATTTTCATTAACTTTTTAGCTTCTGGGTAGATTTTGTTGACTTTAAACTCTTTTAGGTAGGCTTGCAATAACGCTAGTTGTCTTTAACAAAATGTCACTAAATTAGGCAATAACTCTGCCTTCTTTTTATTTATTGAGGCTGCAGGTGGCTCTTTGGTAGCTGGAGAGGGTTCAATTAGTCTCTAATGTGGCAGTGGAGGCCTTTTGGACTGATATATCTCTTTGCTTTTACTTAAAACACCTTCCATCTTCTTTACTCTGTGTTTTAGGATTAATTAGCCTTGATCTTTGTCTTCAACCATCCTCAGACTGTTGACTGTGGATTAGGCCTTTGATTCTTGAATTTGTGCATTAATTCCTTTAAGCTCTGATAAAAAATCATTAATCTTCACTTTCGCTCAGATCTTATCCTTTGATACTGATACTTTTTGTTTATTTGATGTTTTATTGCTTTTTGCTATTTTGCAGGCACAGAAGGTTTACAGGATATCACGAATGCTCATGAGACATTGCTAGAATCATAGTTTGAACCCTGCAGATTACCTTTCTTCTTGGATAGTGGCCTGTGGATCGTCATCCCTGGCTTTAGCGTTATTTTAAAAATATGGGAAAAACCTTTATAACCTGCAAAAACGAAGAAAAGTTATGAAAATCTTGCGGGAAATAGATTAAAACTGCTTTGGGTGGTTTGGGGGTGAGGAAGAATCAAAGCCGTCTATTTAGATTAATCAACGGTTGAGATATCTTGATCAAGTCATTTGGGAGAAGGTTGGGTGAAAATCGAGTGGTGGTAAGATTAAGTCACGCCCGCCGTTCGATCTTCAGAGATCGACGGTGGAGAACTCACAATGGAGCGTTTCTGAAAACAAATAGAGGGTAGGTGAATGGAGGTGAAATAAAATGAGAGCCGTCGGATTATAATATCCAACAGTTGGGATCAATTGGTGAAATGTTTTGGGAGGAAAGGTGAGGGGAAAACGAATGGGTTGTGTTTATAATATAAGCCGTCTGATCTTAACAATCAACGACCAAGATTTAAAACTGAAAAAGTCAATGCTGTAGAGGAAAGTGGTGAGGAGGAAAACCATTAATGGTTTTCACAAAAAGTTTGGGTGGTAAGCAGTTTGGCCAAAAAAAATGCGATACAGTAAGCCTACTGACACCTGTCCCTTTCAATACCACCGGTTTCGGAAAATTTTTTGGTGTTAACGTTCTGTCACAAAATTTTTGCAAAATGTTGCATCCATCATCGGATCAGAGGCTCCAGATCCGATGGTGTGGATCACATGTGATGAGGAATTTTCACGAAAGGGGCGATAGTTGAATACACGTGGCAGTGCGTGAGTGGGTAGTTTTTTTATGAGGCGGGAGGTAGGTCCCAAAGGAGTTGGGTCTATCAGATTAAATCTCAACCGTATGATATTTTGAATGGACGATCGAGATTAACAGATGGGGTAGGTTATTTTCTGAATGAAAGGTTTGAGAATATCAAGTTAAATCTTGACCGTTGGATTTTTCTGACGGACGGTCGAGATTGAAAGAGGAGATGGGTTATTGTGGAAAGGAGGAAAATGGCAAGAGGCTGTCGGGTTTAATCCTGATCGTCAGATTTTTCTAATGGATGATCAAGATGAAAGGAGGGAGCAGATAATGTTTAAAAGAAGTAAAGGAAAGGCAGATGGACGGGCGGGGGAAAAAGGGCCCAATGGCCGTTGATTCTTGCAGATCAACGGTCGATATTCATTTAAAAATTGAACTGCCATGTTTGAAAAATAAAGAGAAAAAGGGTTCGTAGGGAGGGTTTTAGGCCTTTTAAGCACTCGGTTGTGGGGTTTCGGCCACATGGAGAAAGGGGCTAGGGAATTAAGCCCTCGGGGGCTTAAGAGCTATTGTATTTCAGAAGAGTGCTTTTAGGCCGAAAAATAGTGTTTTTTAAGCCAAACTGAGGGTTTCGGTAGGTAAATGGAGCCATTTTTAAACCAAATAAAAGGGAAATAAAAGGTTTAAACGGGTTTTTGGAATGATTTAGAGGTTATATGAAGGGTTTTCAGATAATTTTATGGAGGAAAAGGATGAACAATGGAATTGTTTTATGAGAGAAAGGAGGAGTGAAAATGATGGAAAATGGGCTCTTTAAGAAGTCTTTCTCTTTGGTTAGCAGCAGGTATTTTAGACTAAAAGGGAAACAACAGTGAAGATTATCTCAAAGGATAAATATCATCATACGACTTTAAGAACTAACAATTTAGTCATAAAATTGTTTCTTGAAGTCTTAAAAAATATTTAGCCACCATTTGATATGACAAATTTTTATAGGTGGCTAAAATGTGTATTCTGTTGCGTTCCTGCATAAATCAGTATCAGTGAAGGAGCTCTATTTGGAGATCATGGCCACAGTCTTCTTCTTTCCTGGGGGTGGATCATCAGGAAAAATGATTTCCTAGTTTTGGAAATGAGCTTACTGCATTGTTTTGCAGTAACCAAAGAGATAGTGGCAGACAGCGGTACCTTTGGTATCATGCACAACTTGTTTCCCAAAGTAACAATAACAACGCAAGGCTAGAACTCATACACAAAATTTCACTTCCACAAGTATGGTTGGCCTAATAATACATCGAAAACATCAATAGGAGCAATGTCATATAATACCCCATCAGTGAAGGGCTTCATGATGTGGGGAAGGCGAAACTGATGGCTGACATGGAGATCCCTTCCTTGGTGAGGCCACCCAATGGTGTACGAATATGGGTGTGTTGTGGTCGATAAGCCTAATCGCTTCACAACCTCTGCTAAATTGAGGTTTCTTTGGCTCCCACTTGTTAGCCACCTATATTTTTTCAAATTATATCAGCTGGTGGCTAAATTTTCTTTGCAGCTTTCAAGAAACAAATTCAGGCCTAAAATTGTTGGTACTTGAAGTCTGTTGGTAAGATTCTAAACTACTGGTTGGTTCTACACCCTTTTCCCCCTCTCTGCCTCTGATATTCCATGAAAATCCTAGTCAAATATTGCTGCATCCTTCTCCTCTTTCCTCTCCCCTTCTTCCATCTTTCCTTCATTTCTTCAAGTCTCCTTTCATCCATAAAAATCCCACCAAACCCTTTTATATTCCTTGCCCCTCCAATAATCTCATTTCCTAAGGTTAAAAACTCACTTTTTGACCTATCGGAAGCTTTCTCCTTTTGCAAAAATCAGTTAAAAACCATAGAAAAACATACGTTTCTATGCGTTAGGTGTTAGCCCCTCAGGCTAAGCCCCTTTTCGTTTCTTCCTCCATATGCCCCGACGCCAGAACCATGTGCTAAATCTAACAGGCGCTTAACTCTTGAAACTTATTTTTGCCCGAAAAACATTGAAAAACCTTTGTTAAACGCAAAATCAGGTTTTATTTTATTTTTCATAAAGTTCCCCGCCGAAGAAATTACATTAAAACTCGACCGTCGAACTGTCCCACGCATCAACGGTGCGGAGTGTACCCCATACCCTGGTGGACCCCCCCTTTTTCCCCCGCGCTCGTTTTCAAAACCGTGGTATGTATCCCGCACCGCTTTCCGCGTTAAATGGTTTTCTCCCGTCGGCCAGCGATTCCACCCGCTGGCCGACACGTATCCTCCACCTCACTCCAAAAATGCCATGCAAATTCCATCGCCCACGCGTTAACCCTCGTCCCGTGGCCCCGTAGCGGGATTCCCCCTCACCGTTGGATTTGGGACCTCCCATCCGACGGTTGGTAATCGCCACTTCTGCTCGATCTTTAACGAACTTACCCGTTTGTTAAATCTTCCCCGGCGCATTCAAGAGTCGATCCCCACCGTCGATCTCTGTAGATCGACGGCTCCTAGTCGTTCTCCCGATTCCGTCGCCCAGACCACCTTTTTCTCCGTTGACCGTCCAAAGCGCCCCCAACCGTTGATCGCAATACGATCAACGGCTCTGATCGCCCCATTTTACCGCACGCCCTCCGATGCAGTTTATCCATATAACGTAGGATTTCCTCATTTTTCTTGTATTTTGCAGGTTTTAAGGTTTTTTCTTCGTATTCTATGAAAATCTAAAGGATGAGGGTGACGACTCCCGTCCTTCTGATTAATTCAGAGAATCGACCGCAGGGTGAAGAATGAAGATATCAACAAGGTTTCATGAGCCTTGGTTGCTATGTGTCCCTGTAAAGCCTGAAGAATGGAGTCGACATCGACGCAGGGAAGAGAATCAGATTTTGAAGACAGGATGAACCAGAGCAGCAGTTTTATGGATAAATTGACGGGGATTACGGCTAAGACGGTTATGAAAAGCCTAATCCCAGGCTTCGAACACAGATTAAAGAAAAACCTAAAAGTGTTCATCAGACGTTGCCTCCACCGCCATACTT
This sequence comes from Pinus albicaulis, assembly GCA_034641835.2. Taxonomy (NCBI): domain Eukaryota; kingdom Viridiplantae; phylum Streptophyta; class Pinopsida; order Pinales; family Pinaceae; genus Pinus; species Pinus albicaulis. The sequence continues at coordinate 644,159,799 of CM076571.1, forward strand.
TGAGGCAAATTGATTCCTCAACCACCGCAGTGCCACCTATTGCCTCAGAATGCTCAATCAGAGGATGAATTTATTGAACAAGATCAGATATTATTCCTCGGAACAACCAAAGAAGTTATTACTGCACCAGATTTAATGACAGAATGTTTGCAGAGTAACCCTAACAGTACGCAGAGCCTCAAAGGTCAACAAAAGCTCCCTTCGAGCTTACTTCATAAGTATAAGCGCATAAATGCAGTAGAACACCTGTATAAATTCTTCATCGAGCCTCCCAGGCCAGGAAGACATTAATTCTGCATTAATTGTAGTTGAGATCTTTTTATTAGATCTCACCTCCTCATCCTTCTATAAATACTCTAGAAGAAGATGAGTGAGGGGTTGGATTAGTTGGTTGTCAATGTATTGCTGAAGTGTTGTAGCTATTTCTGAGTGGAAAAATCTTGACTGTAAATAGTGGTTTCATAGGCTCTTGGAGCTCTGCTTGTAACAGATAGGTTAGATTGTGAAAAGAGATGGATTAAAACATTGGATTTGAAGATTGTAACCGGTTTGAAGCAATCAATACAAGCCGATTTATGGGATCCTGGTCTATGCTGATGGTGATGTTATTCTCACTGTAACTTGTCATTTTATTTCTGTTTTCAATTTGTTTCATTTTCCACTATAAAGAACAGTTTAAACAGTGTTAGAGTTTGTTGTATATCAGTGACCTTCTCTGGCTGAAAAATCTTTATCCCAATGTTTTCTTCTAATTGTGTTATTTAGAAATGATTTAATTCAGTCTAAGCACAGAGATGCTAGCGTTCCCTCATCTTTTCGTCACTGCTGAATGTTATTTTTAAATGTTACTTTCATATATGTTGTGTGAGGAATGAATTGAGGAAATCAAAGGTTAGCCCTGAGTCCCTTTCTTGTTTGCTCAACTATTTGTCTGTTTCCCTTAGGATGTGTCAAAAGCTGACTAGTTTCAAAGTACTTATCAGATCTTGGGCCATTCTGTGTTATCTCGGTGATTGTCTTGGAAGTAACTAAGTAAAGAAGAACTAATATGAGGAGAAAGGTGAGCCCTGCCCGCTAGTTTCTGCTCCAAAGGTTGCCTTCAAGTTTCCCTTTGTTTTTAATCTGTATTCTATTAGAGGTGTATCAAAGGCTGGATAGTTTCAAAGTACTTACCAGATCCTAGTTTGCTTCTATGTTTTTCTTAAGTGCCTGGTCAAAGGCTAGCTAGTTTCAAAGTACTTACCAGATCCTGGGCTGCTCTTTGTTCTGCATCTGTTAATTCCCTTTCTTTTTTGTATTGCCCCATTCCATAAATCAAACTTCAAAGAGATCCTTAGGCCTAGATGACTTGCCCCATAGATTACTCTTGAACCTGGATGTTTCAATTAAATTCTCTTATGACTCCATAGCCCAATGGATTGAAAACTTGCCATCATCTTTCTTTAGAATCAAATCTTATTCTGTTTACTTGCAACTTCTCACCTTTGAACCTATTTGCATATAGATCTTTCCGTCTCAGACAGCAACTATGTTCAACCATCTGAGAAAACCAAACAAAACCCTTGGTATTCGTAACTAGCCTAATACCATCACCCTAAATTTCAAAGACAATATCCATCTTTGTACATATTGGAGAGATCCCTCTCCGGATTCAGGAGGGCTAGATCCTAGAATCCCAAAGTTGGTTGAAATGATGTTAACTCTGTGATCGGATTTTGCCAATCTTGCTTGTTACAGAGACCTAACATTTCTGGCGACTCCGCTGGGGAACAAACTCAGAGTCTTTTACATTCAAATCTATTTCAAATCTATTCATAAAAGCTTGCGTTGGGGTTCATAGAGCACTTGCTTTATTAGCCAGCTTGAGCCACCAAAACCTAACATTTCTGGCGACTCCGCTGGGGAACATGGCTTGAGCTTTTATCTTTTTCCCCTTTATTCTCATATAACACCTTGAGAGTAAAAAGTAGCCTTTTCAAGCACTACCAAAGAATGGTAATCATGATAAAACTTGTTTGGATCAGTGACAAACTAGGTCAATCCTAGGGTTCTTTTTAAGTTTTTATCTAACCTTGGAAAATCAGCTTGCTTAGCCATAAGGATAGACTGTCTTTGTTTCATAGCCGTAGCTAAGTTTTGAGGCAAAGTTAGCCCATTCTTTTAAAAACACAAAAATAAACAATTCAGAAAATACCAAAAACATTTCAGATTGGTAGTAAAACACTAGTTCTGATATCTTGTATACGTCTTTGATGTGTTTTACCCTATACTCTTAGACAGAGTCTGGAAAGGGCCAAGTAGCCTCTGGATCTCATCCTCTTTTAGGGGTGACATATCTGGTGAATGCCCTCCCAGTCAATCTCTGGTTAGAGTTTGTTGTGTTTTGAGATATCCTTGAAAAGGAATGTTTCGTAAACACTGTGGTGGACAGTGTACTCCTTTGAAAACATGCCGAACCTTCCACCTGGCGACTCCACCATCCTGAACAGACCTTAACACTCCACTGGGAAGAACCCTTATCACTACAAAATCATTCAAACTCAGTTAGAGGACTGCAGGATTCGAATTAAGAAAACAGATTAGTTAACCATCTAAACATTGTCATATCTGGTTGAACTTTTCTTGTTTAGTTGGGTCTAAACATATAAAAACTGTGGCTCCTAAAAAGATTCACACTAGAGCCCATCCTGACCCAGATCCTCCTGAAATAGTTGATAATCCAGAAGCGATCCTTAGGAGGCCTCCTAAGATACAATTTTCAACTATTTTCAGACCACCCCTGAGAGCTAATTCAGTTCCTGAAAACCTTTCAGCTCTTCGTGAATCAAAAATTGACTTATTGAACCCATTCAGAACTAGGTCATTTGGTGATTTAGATCAGTTAGATTCTGAGCCTGCACTTTCATCTCCCGAAACAAGTGAAACTCTTGGGAATAGAGAATCAACACCTCCTGATTTACGTTTCTTACATAATCTAGGTGTCTCTCATCCAAGGTCAGCTCAGAGATCTACTGCTGTTCCATCCATTTCTATTCATCCTTCATCCACTGCTCAAACCACTCCACTTCAACCCACAGCTCCTCTTGTAAATCCTCCCCTACCACATATCATGGCAGCATGGTATGCTCCCTTAGTCCTTCCTGTACCATTAGTCATTCTTCCACAAGATTATCAGTCCAAAATTCCATTATATGATGCTAATAACACCATAACAGCATCTCAACATGTGGACAAGATGAATGACTACTTTGACAGAAATGAAATTGATAATGAGTCTGTCAAAATCAGATTGTTTGCTCAAAGTTTGGGGGGAGAAGTGAGAAAATGGTTTAAAGGTTTAACCCCCCATAGTATTAATGATCTTCAAGCCTTCCATCAAACATTCTTAAAAAAATGGGAAGTTAGGAAAAACCCTCTCCAAGTCCTTGCCGACTATAAAAATCTCCATAGGAACCCTGGGGAAAGTGTATAAGCTTATTGTACCAGATTCAATAGTGTGTATAATGCACTTTCCCCTGAACTAAAACCCCCTCAGGGCTCAGCTTTGAACAAATTTCCTGAAGGGTTTGATCCTGACATGACATATTCACTCAGAGAAAGGGTCTTCGCAACCTTGGAAGATATGCAAAGAGGTGCTCTTTCTCTGGAAGTTAACCTGATGGAGAAGAGAGCAAGGATGAAAGCTGAAAAGAGAGTATCTTTTAGAGAGGAATCCACCCCTTCCACCTCAAGTTCAAAGATGGAGAGAATGATGGAAGAAATGATGAATAAAATGAGCATTCTAGAGAGAGCACAAGCAAGTCTAAATCAAAACGCTCCTCAAAACAGAAACCAAAACCAGAATCAGAATCTTAGAAGAAATCAGCCTCCAAACAGACCCAGGGAAGATGATCAACAGGTCATTCATCCCTTTCATCAGAACTTTTTAAGTGAGGTTGAACAAACAGATCAAATAACAGAGGATGATGATATAAACTTATTTGGGGTAGATTAGGATGACTTTGAGGTTCATTATGATAATAAACAAGGTCTTTATTCACCTTATGATGACAGAAGAGACGATAATGAGAATAGCTATCAAAACATGGAAAACGCTGTCATAGAGCCTTTAAGGGAATATGAACTCAGAAGTAGATCTAATCAACAAACACCCAACAATAAAACCTCTGAAAAACCTTCTCAAAACAACACTCCGAACAAGTCTAAAACAATCAAACAAAAAGACAAAACAGTGGCTGCTAATTCTGGTAATGGTAGAGAAAAAGACACTCAAAATGTTGAAAAACAGAGTGCAAACATTAGCAGTACTAGCACATCAGTTAGTACTCCTGCAAAAACAACTGTTTTAACTGTAGATAAACCAAATCAGCAAGCTGTTATTTCTGATAAAGTGGCAGTAAACAAGGCCGAAACCAATGTTTTAAAGAGTCAAAACCTTTTTAGCCTAGAACAGAAAATTTCAAAGATCAAAATCTCTGTTCCTTTGACTGAGTTAGCTGCGCAACATGTGTATAGGTCCAAAATTTTGAAGGCTTTAAACTTAGAAGATAATGAAGACACACTCAATCTTAATGATGACCAGCCAGAGCTTATTTTCGGCCCAAAGATTGAAGGAAAGTTCCAGGAAGGTCTTGTCCCTCCCTTTTATGTAAGCTTAAACATTCATGACAAAATTCTGCATAATGCTATGCATGACTCAGGCGCTTCCCATAATTTAATGCCAAAGGCTATAATGGAGAGCCTGGGTCTTGAAATTACCAGACCTTACAAGGATCTGTACTCCTTTGACTCAAGCAGAGTTAAGTGTCTAGGATTGATTAAAGATCTATGTGTTAATTTAGCCCAAATTCCAGCTAAATGTTTAGTCATGGATGTTGTTGTGGCTGATGTCCCCCCAAAGTATGGAATGCTTTTATCACGATCTTGGGGGGCTAAATTACAGGGGACCATGCAAATGGACATGACCTATGCAACTATCCCTGTTTTCAATCAGACTAGGAAGCTTTATAGGGAATCCCACATGCAGTACACAGTAACAAGTCAGGATCGGCCTCAAAACTCCCCTCTCTATGCTATAAACACGAGCCTCGATTCTTTTATCATGTTTAATAATGAAGCACTCACAGAACAAATTATTTCAACAGAATCCCTGGCCGAGATGAAAGAGGAGGAAAACAACGCTGAAGTGCCGAAACAGTCTATTGTGTCTGAAGATCCTAGCAAGCTGAACACAGGTCTCGAACTGCAAGTCATAAATCCTCTGAACTTAAAATTTGGTAGTCAGGGAGACAGTCCTCAACCCGATGAGAAACTAGAGGAATGAAATGATACAAAGTCCATACACCAAATTGAAAATCTACCTCTCTGGACTATGTATTTTGATGGGTCATGCACCAAAACAAATGCTGGTGCAGGTGTCTGGATCACTAACACTGAAAATAATCATACAGAATGTATTTCATGCAAATTAAACTTTCAGTGTTCCAACAACATAGCAGAATATGAATCCCTTCTCTTAGGCTTGCATTTTTTGAAAAGATTAGGTGCCAAGAGAATCGACGTATATGGGGATTCTGAATTAATCATTAGGCAAGTCAATGGGGAGTACAACGCAAATCACCCCAGACTTAGGGCCTACAGGAATGATGTCATTGATATTTTTAAAACATTTGAGGAGTACACCTTATCTTTTGTCCCAAGAAAAAGAAACATTGCAGCCCACAATTTAGCCTTTGCTGCTAGAACCTGCCCAATGCTGTATGATGACACCTCTCAGATAAAATTCAGACCAGATATCCCAGATAACAAGAAATATTGGCAGGTATTTGATGGAGATAAACAAATAGAAGACTTCATGCAATTCAGAAATGAGTTTGAACCCCATAGTTCAGATTCAGACTATGATACAGACTGCAGTGAAGAAAATTTTCTTCGTGAAGAAGAACCATCTCCACAGTTGGTAGATATAAACCTTCAGACTATCATATCTAGAAACCAAACAGAATCAAGTGCAAAATCTGAAACAGAAGAAATGGAAACTCTGCATTCTAATGATGATAGTCTGCCCAAGGGTTTGGCCCCTCTAGAAGAACTGTTTGATTTTGATGATGTGGCCAAAAGACCTAAACTGGAACCTGTAGAAACTGAAGTAGAGGAATGTAATATAGGCAGTGAGGAAAAACCGAGATTAATCAAACTGTCTAAAACTTTACCAGCTCACATTAAACTCAAATACATAGAGTTGTTCAAAGAGTTTTTTGATGTTTTTGCGTGGAGTTATGAAGATCTCAAATCCTATGACACTGAAATAATCCAGCACAAAATCCCTCGTAAAGAAAACCAAAAACCATTCAAACAAAAACTGCGCAGAATAAACCCTGTCCAGTTGCCATTGGTCAAGAAGGAAATCATGAAGATGCATGATGCTGGCATTATTGTCCCTATTAGATATTCAGAGTGGGTGTCTAATCTGGTGTCTGTTAGGAAGAAGACTGGAGAAATCAGGCTTTGTATAGACTTCAGGAATTTAAACAAAGCTTTATTGAAAGACAACTACCCTCTACCCAAGATGGATCATATTTTGCAAAGGGTGGTGGGGTCTAAAAGAATTTCTTTGCTAGATGGCTATTCAGGGTATAATCAAGTCCTAGTCCACCCTGATGATCAATTAAAGACGGCTTTTACTACACCATGGGGGACTTTCATGTATGTGAAAATGCCTTTTGGTCTAATGAATGCTGGAGCAACCTTTCAGAGAGCCATGGACATAGCATTCTCGGAAGAATTGGGTTTCTTCATCATTATCTATCTTGATGATGTAACTGTGTTTTCAAAAACAGATGAAGAACACTTGGAACACTTGAGGAAAGTTTTCGAGAAGTGCAGAAGGTTTGGGATATCTTTGAACCCCAAGAAGACTTTATTTGGTCTCCAAGAAGGTAAGCTTCTTGGACACATCATTTCAAAAGAGGGCATAAAGATAGATCCCATGAGGATTGAGGCTATATTGCAAATCTCCCATCCTCGAAATATCAAAGAGTTGCAGTCTTTCATTGGAAAGATAAACTTTTTGAGAAGATTCATCCCCAACTTGGCTAAGCTCCTTAGGAATATCACGAACATGTTGAAAAAGGGGCAAGGGGTAAAATGGACAATGGAAGCAAAGACATCCTTTGAACTGGTTAAACAAGCGTTAACCAAAACACCGGTTCTCATAAGTCCTGATTTTTCAAAGGATTTTTATATCTTCTCATTCGCACCAGAACATACTATAGCTGCTGTCCTTTTACAGAAAAATTCACAAGGGCAAGAGCAACCCATTGCATTCTTTATCAAGGCATTGAGGGATGCCCCTTTGAGGTATAACATTATGGAAAAACAGGCTTTTTCTTTGGTAAAAGCTTTACAAGACTTCAGGGTATACATCCTTCACTCACACATCATTGCTTTTGTCCCAAATTCGGTTGTAAAAGAAATTTTAACCCAGGATCCAGATGGTAAGAGAGGTAAGTGGATTGCTGTTATTCTTGAATATGATTTAGAGATTAAACCCACTAAGCTCATCAAAGGTCAGGGTCTAGCTAGGTTAATGGCTGAATCAAATTGTGAAGTTCTTGATATTGATATGATTAATGCTTTGGATGACCCAGAAGAATTCTCAACTCCCATTATTGAAGATTATTTTGCGAATTCTCCTTGGTATATTGATATCGTTTATGTTTTGCTTAATTTAAACACACCTCCTGGTTTATCCAAAACGAAGGCAAGATTCCTGAAGTTAAAACTGTAAACTATTGCATTATTGATAAATGTCTTTATTGGAAAAATGCTAGTGGTATATTGCTTAAATGTTTGCCTGAGTTTGATGCAGGAAATATTAAGCAGGAATTTCATGAAGGAGAGTGTGGAGGCCATTTTTACTGGAAGTCAACAACCAACAAAATTTTGAGGGTTGGTTTCTATTGGCCTACTCTTTTTCCTGATGTACACAAAATGACAACCACTTGCCATAAATGCCAATTGTTCGAGGGCAAGAGAAAATTACTACCCCTTCCTCTGCATCCAATTACTGTTGAAGCCCCTTTTCAACAGTGGGGACTTGACTTCATAGGAGAAATCCACCCACCATCCTCTGCCCAACATAGGTGGATCCTTACTGCCACAGACTACTTCACTAAGTGGATAGAAGCCATTCCATGTAGACATGCCAATGACTTAGTTATCATTAAATTCATAGAAACCAACATCCTCTCCAGATTTGGCTGTCCTACCAAGATCATTACAGATAATGCAACAGCATTTGGATCAAAGAGAATGGTAGAATTCTGTCACAAGTACCAAATAACATTGGGACACTCCATAGCCTATTACCCTCAAGGTAATGGACTTGCAGAGTCTTCCAACAAAAGCTTAGTGAACATAATAAAGAAACTATTGGAAGACAACAAGAAGTCCTAGCACATAAAGCTGAACCATGCACTCTGGGCTGACAGATTAACATTGAAGAAGTCCATTGGTATGTCACCCTTCCAGCTCGTGTATGGTACAGATGCAATTTTTCCTAACAGCCTTGGTGTACCAGTTATGAAGTTAGTTCAGGAGTTGAAAACTGAAGAAGATGACATAATCAGAAGAATAAATCAGACCATTCATCTTCAGCAAACCAGAGAGGAAGTGTACAACAAAGCATTGCAGAAGCAAGACAATATCAAGAAGATATTTGACAGAAGAACAAAGGCCAGCAATTTCAAGATTGGGGACAAAGTTTTGAAGTGGGACTCAAAGAGGGAGGATAAGGGAAAGCATGGTAAATTTGACAATCTATGGCTTGGCCCTTACTCCATTCATTCATTTGCTGGGAACAATGCATTCTTCTTACAAGAACTGAATGGACCAGAATTGTTTGGGGGTCCTGTCAATGGCAGGATGCTTAAGCATTACCTATCTTAAATTATTTCATGTTTGAAGCCTTTTTACCTTTTTTCCGCTGTAAATATTTCATCCACCATTTCATTTAAAGTTATGAAAAATCAAAAAATACAAAAAACAAAGAAAGAAAGAAAAGAGGGCAGAAATGAAAAACAAGAAAGGCAAGGCCCCATGCCAAAAAGAGAAATGAATCTGAAAGTGTGCAAGCCTAAATGCCACTCCTTGAAACACACTTCTAATCGGTCAAACTGTTTAATCTTGACTGATTAGCTTTCAATTTTCTGCTGATAGGGTAGCAAATTTGATTTGCCAAACTGTTTAATCTTGGCTTATCAGTAGATAGAGTAGGGTAGAAATTAAGGTTCAAACCAGCTCAAAATCTGAACCAAAGTTTCCAAAGAGATGACTCAAAACTACTCCAATTTCTGAGTCAAAGAGAAAGACCTGGTTCTAATTCGCTCAAAACTTGAATCAGAAGAGAAGCAAAGATAGCTCACCAAAAAGGAAAAACAGAGCTGTGAAGATAAGAGAAGGCCATAATGAGAAATTTTCAGATCTTAAGCCTTCTGTTTTGATTTAAAATTTTCTGCAAATAATAATCTATGTGCAGCTTGTCTTTATGCCATAGATCATAGCAGGTCGAACAGCTCAATCTTGACTTGACTATTTTTAAATTTCTGTTGTAGAATTTAGTAAATCAAAGTTTGTTGGACTGTTTAATCCCAACAGACAGTAGAATAGGTAGAGAAACATCTGAGCTCAACTGTTTAACCTGAGTTCAGGGAGAAATAAGGAGTAGAAGTAGATTAGATTTTCTGCTTTCAAAAGAATAAAATGGTGTAAAGAGTTTGCCAATCCAAGTTCACTCTGATGAAGAAAAAATGTTAGATCAGTAGGATTGGGGTAGGTAGAAATTGTATTGATGAAATTCATCTCTCTTTCATGACTGACATTATTTTTTCCAGAAGGAAGAAAAAACAAGTAATGGGTCAGACACCAGTCAACATCCCAGAGAAATCAAGTCTGAATTCTTGATGCCTTCAAGAAGGCACCATCCCCGAGTGGAGCCACTGTTAGCCACCTATATTTTTTCAAATTATATCAGCTGGTGGCTAAATTTTCTTTGCAGCCTTCAAGAAACAAATTCAGGCCTAAAATTATTGGTACTTGAAGTCTGTTGGTAAGATCCTAGACTACTGGTTGGTTCTACATACTTTTCCCCCTCTCTGCCTCTGATGTTCCATGAAAATCCTAATCCAATATTGCTGCATCCTCCTCCTTTTTCCTCTCCCCTTCTTCCATGTTTCCTTCATTTCTTCAAGTCTCTTTTCATCCATAAAAACCCAACCAAACCCTTTTATATTCCTTACCCCTCCAATAATCTCATTTCCTAAGGTTAAAAACTCACTTTTTGACCTATCGGAACCTTTCTCCTTTTGCAAAAATCAGTTAAAAACCATAGAAAAACATACGTTTCTATGCGTTAGGTGTTAGCCCCCCAGGCTAAGCCCCTTTCCGTTTCTTCCTCCATATGCCCCGACGCCAGAACCATGTGCTAAATCCGACAGGCGCTTAACTCTTGAAACTGATTTTTGCCCGAAAAACATTGAAAAACCTTTGTTAAACGCAAAATCGGGTTTTATTTTATTTTTCATAAAGTTCCCCGCCGAAGAAATTACATTAAAACTCGACCGTCGATCTGTCCCACGGATCAACGGTGCGGAGTGTACCCCATACCCTGGTGGACCCCCCCTTTTTTTCCCCCGCGCTCATTTTCAAAACCGTGGTATGTATCCCGCACCGCTTTCCGCGTTAAATGGTTTTCTCCCGTCGGCCAGCGATTCCACCCGCTGGCCGACACGTATCCTCCACCTCACTCCAAAACCACCGTGCAAATTCCATCGCCCGTGCGTTAACCCTCGTCCCGTGGCCCCGCAGCGGGATTCCCCCTCACCGTCGGATCTGGGCCCTCCCATCCGACGGTTGGTAATCGCCACTTCCGCTCGATCTTTAACGAACTTACCCGTTTGTTAAATCTTCCCCGGCGCATTCAAGAGTCGATTCCCACCGTCGATCTCTGTAGATCGACGGCTCCCAGTCGTTCTCCCGATTCCGTCGCCCAGACCACCTTTTTCTCCGTTGACCGTCCAAAGCGCCCCCAACCGTTGATCGCAATACGATCAATGGCTCTGATCGCCCCATTTTCCCGCACGCCCTCCGATGCAGTCTATCCATATAACGCAGGATTTCCTCATTTTTCTTGTATTTTGCAGGTTTTAAGGTTTTTTCTTCGTATTCTATGAAAATCTAAAGGATGAGGGTGACGACTCCAGTCCTTCCGATTAATCCAGGGAATCGGTCATACGGTGAAGAACAATGATATCAACAAGGTTTCATGAGCCTTGGTTGCCGCACATCCCTGTACAGCTTGAAGAATGCCGTCGATATCAGAGCAGAGAAAGAGTATCAGATTTTGAAGACGGAGTGAACCATAGCAGCAGTTTTATGAGTAAATTGACGGGGATTACGGCTAAGAACGGTTATCAAAAGCCTAATCCCCAGCTTCGAACACAGATTAAAGCAAAACCTAAAAGTGTTCATCAGACGTTGCCTCCACCGCCATACTTTGAGGCAAATTGATTCCTCAACCACCGCAGTGCCACCTATTGCCTCAGAATGATCAAACAGAGGATGAATTTATTGAACGAGATCAGATATTATGCCTCGGAACAACCAAAGAAGTTATTACTGCACCAGATTTAATGACAGAATGTTTGTAGAGTAACCCTAGCAGTACGCAGAGCCTCAAAGGTCAACAAAAGCTCCCTTCGAGCTTACTTCATAAGTATAAGCACATAAATGCAGTAGAACACCTGTATAAATTCTTCATCGAGCCTCCCAGGCCAGGAAGACATTAATTCTGCATTAATTGTATTTGAGATCTTTTTATTAGATCTCACCTCCTCATCCTTCTATAAATACTCCAGAAGAAGATGAGTGAGGGGTTGGATTAGTTGGTTGTCAATGTAATTGCTGAAGCACTGTAGCTATTTCTGAGTGGAAAACTCTTGACTGTAAATAGTGGTTTCATGGGCCCTTGGAGCTCTGCTTGTAACAGATAGGTTAGGTTGTGAAGAGAGGTGAATTAAAACATTGGATTTGAAGATTGTAACCAGTTTGAAGCAATCAATACAAGCTGATTTATGGGATCCTGGTCTATGCTGATGGTGATGTTATTCTCACCGTAACTTGTCATTTTATTTCTGTTTTCAATTTGTTTCATTTTCCACTATAAAGAACAGTTTAAACAGTGTTAGAGTTTGCTGCATATCAGTGACCTTCTCTGGCTGAAAAATCTTTATCCCAATGTTTTCTTCTAATTGTGTTATTTAGAAATGATTTAATTCAGTCTAAGCATAGAGATGCTGGCGTTCCCTCATCTTTTCGTCACTGCTGAATGTTATTTTTAAATGTTACTTTCATATATGTTGTGTAAGGAATGAATTGAGGAAATCAAAGGTTAGCCCCGAGTCCCTTTCTTGTTTGCTCAACTATTTGTCTGTTTCCCTTAGAATGTGTCAAAAGCTGACTAGTTTCAAAGTACTTATCAGATCTTGGGCCATTCTGTGTTATCTTGGTGATTGTCTTGGAAGCAACTAAGTAAAGAAGAACTAAGATGAGGAGAAAGGTGAGCCCTGCCCGCTAGTTTCTCCTCCAAAGGTTGCCTTCAAGTTTCCCTTTGTTTTAATCTGTTTTCTATTAGAAGTGTATCAAAGGCTGGATAGTTTCAAAGTACTTACCAGATCCTAGTTTGCTTCTATGTTTTTCTTAAGTGCCTGGTCAAAGGCTGGCTAGTTTCAAAGTACTTACCAGATCCTGGGCTGCTCTTTGTTCTGCATCTGTTAATTCCCTTTCCTTTTTTTATCACCCCATTCCATAAATCAAACTTCAAAGAGATCCTTAGGCCTAGATGACTTGCCCCATAGATTACTCTTGAACTTGGATGTTTCAATTAAATTCTCTTATGACTCCATAGCCCAATGGATTGAAAACTTGCCATCATCTTTCTTTAGAATCAAAGCTTATTTTGTTTACTTGCAACTTCTCACCTTTGAACCTATTTGCATATAGATCTTTCCGTCTCAGACAGCAACTATGTTCAACCATCTGAGAAAACCAAACAAAACCCTTGGTCTTCATAACTAGCCTAATACCATCACCCTAAATTTCAAATACAATATCCATCTTTGTACATATTGGAGAGATCCCTCTCCAGATTCAGGAGGGCTAGATCCTAGAATCCCAAAGTTGGTTGAAATGATGTTAACTCTGTGATCGGACTTTACCAATCTTGCTTGTTACAGAGACCTAACACCACTGTCGACAATGAACTGTAGCGAGGAACCACTTACCAACATCTTTAAGTGGAAGAGATGCTCCATCTCCTCTGGATCTTCTGGTTCCTCCTTCTGGAGATTTGCAGTGGAAACGGTCGCATTGCACTCCGCATCAATAATATTCTTCCCTTTGTCATTCCCCTTGTCGGGTTCTGATTAAGAGTGAGAGCATGCATCTAATTTAAGAGCCCTCATCTCAGCCATGAGTGACTGCTTGGCCCGACACACACTTGTATTATGAGTGGAGATCTTATGGAACTCACACCACTTTCCTGTGTCCTTCTTTGGCTTCATGGTGTTGTTATTTTCTTGTGGCTTCAGCAGGTTATCTTGGGCCACCATGCCTTAGATTTTTCCTTTGTTTTGCGGTTTGGGAGAACCTTTCCCTTGCTTTTTATTCATAGATCCAAAGTACCACTTCTTCTATTTGAATTTCTGCTCTATCTTGACAGCATACCAGTATGTCGTACCAAGTGAGTAGATGGAAGGAACTCCATTTCTTCATGAATGTATCTATGAAAAAAACTGTGGTACTTCAGCAGCAAATGTTTTTGTGAATCTTTGATACCCAAATTTGTGCATTGGGTATGGAACATATTCGTCAGCTCATGCACATCTTGATCCCTTTGTTGCCGCAGCATATTCCATTGTATGTACTTGTCCGCATAGCTCCCCATGGGATAATATTGTTCCTTGATGGAGTTTTGGAAATAACTCCAAGTGGCTACGACTAAGAATTGAGAGGGTTCCCCCTCATCCTTTTTCTCACAGTAGGTTTCCCACCAGTCCTTGACATGGGGGGGTAGCTTTGAGGACTGAAAAAATAATCTTCTCCCGGTTGGAAAAGTCATGAACCAAAAAATATCCTTCTAAAATATTCAACCATCTATCTACAATGTTTCTACCTTCTAAAATGATTTCTGCCTCTAGAGTGGCTGCTGGATGCAGATGCACCGTCAATGGGTATTCGTTGAAGGATTTGGGAAAACTTATCCATCATTGCGTTCCTTTGTTTTTCAAGGGCCTCCTCAAGAAATATTTTGATAGGATCTCCTGCTCCCTCATATTTCTTTTCATATCTAATGGGTGACCATCGAGGCTTGTAAGGATGATCTTAAAAAGGTTCAACCAGATCAAGCCCTAACTCCTTATACCCCGACCTTGTTGGGGACATGCAAGGATGAATTGAGAAAGAGCATACCGCTCTGATACCACTGATCCATATTTATGTAGGAACACAATAGAATACACATATAACCATAAATATAGAGATTCAGTGGAAATAACACTTCATTTCATTAATATAAAAGAACTAATATTTGCTTACAGACATAATGGAAATAAACTAGCTAGGGCATTGGTAGCTTATCTCTGAGAAGAGACGTGGTGGCTACAGGCCTCTGAACTAAGTTACAATGAGGCTCGAGGGCCTATTTATTATTGAGAAATAATGGAAAACCCTAAACATCAAAAAACATAACCCCAGGAGATGAAGCGCGAAAACTATGGGCCCCATTTGGGTAAATCGGTACATCAAATTCCCAGGGACGTAACTTTGGCATATGGTATCTGTTTGACGCACACCATACCTCATTAGAAATATCTATTTGAGGACTATAACTATTGAGTGAGAAAAAATTGTCTAGAATTCTTGTTTCTTCTAGTTTTCCCAAAAAGTGTCGTTTAGGGCCTGAAAAAGGCTCTGAAATTTGAAGACCCGAAAAACTACTAAACATAGTAAATTGTGCTATAATTAAGGAAATTGAAAAACTGAAAGAAATAATGGTGGGGCCTCAAGTGGAATAAGTGGTTGGGCACCAATATCCACCTGGATCGGCATGTGATTTAATAATTGAGTTAAAATAATCATGGAAACGATGCATAGTTATTAAAGGAAAATTAAGTTATATGTTAAAAAAATAATAGTTAATGGTTTTGTAACTTACTATGATTTTACAAAATATTTCTCGAGGTAATGATTGTAGGTTTTAACCCTGTACAGAAATTATCTGCAAACGAATCTTAAAAACAGAAAATAAACAATAATGAGAGTATGAAACATAAAATAGATATACACAAAGATTTTCCGCTGGATCCCAAGTCGGGATGAACAACTTGACTTTTCATTATATTCCTTTTAGTGTTACAACACATATATATACATGCCAAAGAATACATAACCCCAATCCATTAACCCTGGATTAGAACATAATCATAGTTCCCTTGACCAGATCTGCAAAATACCAGGGGCTGAAGACCATCATGCACCAAAACCATGTGCAAACCCATGCACAAAACCATGGGCCGGTCCGCCCACTGAAAAATAAGATCCAAATTTTTTTTCCCGCGTGACTAGTCATGGAAAGAATATAAAACATACGAAACATTCTTGCACTTGTTGTTTTATTTCTATAGGGGGTCACAAGAGAGCTTAGTCATTAGCCCAGATTTGCAACACCCATTGTTTCTCTACACCAAGAGAACTTATGAGTGCTCACAGAATTCATCAATGCATCTGTAACATTCTTCAAAGTGCCAACCTTTACTAGCAACACCCTTTTAGCCTAAACCATATATCTCACAAAGTGATATTGAGCATTAATGTTCTTTGTATTTGAATGATAAGTAGGGTTCTTAGGCGAGAAAATTTCACTTTCGCTATCACACTCTATCCTTATATCTTACTGCACCAACCCCATACTTGAACACAATCTCTGCAACCAAACTGCTTCCTTGCTTGCATGAGTGACTACCATGTATTCTGCCTCTGTATTTGAAAGAGCCACTACAGACTGTATTTTACTCATCCAACTGATTTCACCTCCAAATAGGCTAAACACATACCCACTTGGAGATCTTCTTTCGTCCATATCTCCATCCTAGTCTGCATCAACAAAACCATGAATGCCTAACACTCTTTCCAATCCCGGTCTTCCCTAGTATCACAAGCCATAATCATTAGTGCCACAAAAATATCTGAAAACCCACTTCACTGTTTTCCAATTCTCCTTCTCTAGGTTTGACATAAACCTGCTCAATAATCCCATTGCATGTGCAATGTCTAGTCTAGTATAGACCACTGCATGTGCAAAGTCTGGTCTAGTACAGACCATTGCATACATCAGGCTACCCACCGCACTTGTATATGGAACATGGGACATATCTTCCTCTTCTTCTTGTGTCTTGGGACATTATTCATCAGATAACTTTACACCTACAGGAATTGGAACATTCACCGGTTTACTATCCTGCATATTGAACCTCTGCAATATAGTCTCGACATACTTCCTCTAGTTTAACAAGATCTTCCTGTTTTCCCAATCTCTCTTAATTTCCATGCCCAAAATATAGTTTCCAGCACCAAGATCCTTCATGTCAAATTTGGAGAACAGTTGGGTCCTCAAGTCTTGGATAATTTCTTTGTCATTTCCTATCAACAACATATCATCCACATACAAGACCAAATAAATAACACGGTCACTAATTAATTTAAAATAAACATAGTGATCCTCCTTGCTTCTAGTGAAGCCAAGTACTCGTATATAGGTATCAAATTTCTGATACCACATTCTTGGTGAATGTTTTAACCCATACAGAGACTTCTTTAACCTGCATACTAGTTCTTTATTCCCCTTCAACATAAAGCCTTCAGGTTGTTTCATGTAGATCTCCTCTTCCAGATCCCTGTAAAGAAATGTTGTCTTCACATCCCTCTCTTCTACCTCAAAATCAAATGCAGCAGCAAAAGATAAAAGTAATCTAATAGAAGTAAATTTGGCAATAGGAGAGAAATTATCACCAAAATCAATTCCCGACACCTGGGAATAACCTTTTGCTACCAACCGATCTTTGTATTTCTCCACCTTGCCTTCTACGTTCATATTCTTCTTAAATTCCGATTTTCTCCTGATGGGCTTCCTCCCAACTGACAACTCCACCAGATCCCATGCCTCATTTTTATGCAAGGATCCCATTTCATCAACCATGGCCTTCTTCCAGAGTTTTCCATGTTCTGAATCTACTAACTCTCGGACGGTTCTAGGATGATCATCAGTTATAGTTAAAGAAAAAATTTAACATAAAACGTATGGACTATACCTTTCTATTTGTCTTCTTTCCCGAACTGATCTTCTCACAGCTGGAGTTTGTGGCTCTTCCTCTTTTGAGTCTTCTCCTGTTGTAGAATCTGATTCATCCTCCTTTATCTCAAGCTCTATCTTCTCATGTTCCTTTGGCAGGACTTCATATTTAACAACATCTTTCACCTCTCTAAACACCACATCTCGGTTGTACACAACCTTCCTTATTTCCAAGTTCCAAAGCTTCTAACCCTTTAAACCATCCTTATACCCAATAAAGATGAGCCTTTTAGATTTATTATCCAACTTGGTCTTTTTCTCCTTTGGATCATGTACATATGCATCACATCCAAATACCGTTAGATGTGAAAGTGCAGGTTTCTTACCAGCCCATACCTCATGTGGAGTCTTATCCTCCAACACTGATGAAGGTGATCTATTAACCAAGTAACATGCAGTCTCCACTGCCTCTGCCTAGAATTCTTGTCCTAACCCGGTACCATTGAGCATGTTTCTTGCCTTTTCCATCAGCGTTCTGTTCATTCTTTCTGAAACTCCATTTTTCTAAGGTGTGTATCGAGTAGTCTTCTACCGTGCTATACCACACTTCTTACATAAATATTTAAATTCCTTCTTGTAGAACTCCCCACCATAATCTGTCCTCAACACCTTTATCTTCTTCTCTGTCTAGTTTTCCACCAGAGCCTTAAACTCTTTAAATCTATCAAAGACTTCAGATTTATTCCTCAAGAAATTTATCCATGTATTCCTTGATAAGTCATCTATGAATGAAACATAGCACACAGACTTACGCAGGTATGGAACCGACACAAGTCAAAACACATCACTCTGCACAAGCTCTAATATCTTGTTTGCCCTCTTAGCACGAGAAGGAAAACTTACTCGATTCTGCTTCCCATGTACACAATGTTCGCATAAATCGAAATCCAAAGAGAAATTAGACATAGCTTATACCATACCATTTCCATGTAGTATCCGAAGGCCCTTCTCTCTAGTAAGTCCATGCCTTTGATGCAATAGCATGGTCTTTTCTCCATAGACCACTAGGCTTTCCGTTCTAATTTCAGGAACCACAGAATTGTTGCACCCATCAATAAAAGTGCCACCCTAAAGCTTTTACAGAGTTCTAATCCGAAATCCGTGCATTAATACCAGTGCTCCGCAAACCATCTTATAGGTATCTTTCTCGAACACTATTTTTGCACCTCCATCATCCATCTTGCTTACAGAAATCAAATTTCTAGCCAATGTAGGAATGTGCAGAACACCAAGAAGTTTTCTAATCCTTCCACCTTGCAGCTTCAACATAAATTTTCCACATATGACGATTCTAGCCTTCCTATCATCACCTAAGCAGACATCACCACCATCATATTTCTCATACTCGTAGAACCAATTCCTATGGGGAGTGAAGTGAAAGATGCACCCGCATCAATCAACCATGACTCATGATCTACATGTGTATTTGAAGAAGAAGCCAAATGCACATCCCCACCTTCATTCAAGGTGGTTTTTGCCTCTACAGAAGGAGCATCATCAGATCCCTTTCCTTTCTCAGGAGCTTTAGATTTGCAATCCTTTTTTTAGTGCGATTTCTTTTCACATTTCCAGCACACCTTTACAAACTTTCAAAGAGATTTAGATCTCCCACTCGAAACCTTATTCTTTTTTTATTTCTAGGACCTTCCTCGTATATATAAAGCATCTCCATTCTGACCCTCCATATTTCTCCGTCTCATTTCCTCCGACAGTAAGGCTGAGGCAATGTCATCAAAATTCAAGGTAGTTGTATTGCTACCTATTGAAATAACCAGATTATCCCACGAGTCTGGTAGAGAACACAAAAAAATGATGCACTTATCTACATATGATATTTTCATATCAATAGATGACAACTGACTTAAAACAGTATTGAAGGCGTTCAGATGCTCTGTCACTGAGTCTTCGTCCTTCATCCTCAGGTTATATAGCTTTTTTTAGAGGAACAATTTATTCACCAGAGACTTAGATTGGTACAAATTCCCAGGTTTGTCCCAAAAATTCTTCACCGCAGCTTCCCCAAATACATTTAACAATACCAAATATGAGACGCACAACCGTATTGTGCTCTTCGCCTTTCGATCCAACTTTTTCCAGTCTTCATATGACATTGTCATTGGTTTAGTACCTGGATTTACCGTGATCCACTGGTCTTTATCCACCAGCATATCCTCCATATTGAGCTTCCACAACTCAAAACTATGACCATTAAATTTATCAATCTCTATCTTTCCACTGCTCGCCATCTTCTTTCACTGCAAGAATCGATCCCATAGATCTCCCACTGAACAGGGTCTACCACAGGCCTAAGAAAAAAAATCCTCAGCAGCAAAGGTATTCCCTTGAACCCAAAACTACTTTGATACCAAATGTAGGTTTTAACCCTGTACAAAAATTTCTGCAAACGAATCTTAAAAACATAAAATAAACAATAGCGAGAGCATAAAACATAAAATAGATATACATAGATATTTTCCCCTGGATCTGAAATCAGGACAAATAGCTTGATTTTTCATTATATTCCTTTTAGTGTTACAATAGATATATATAAATGCTGAAGCATACATAAACCCCAATCCATTAACCCTGGATTAGAACATAACCGTAGTTTCCTTGACCGGATCTACAAAATACTAGGGGCAGAAAACCATCATGCCCCAAAACTATGTGCAAACCCATGCACAAAACCATGGGCAGGTCTGCCCATTGAAAAATAGGGTCAATTTTTTTTTCTCGGGGCGCTGCCCCGGACCCTAAATAGGGGGGATGCTACCCCCCTGTTGTTGTATGCAATGTATAGGGTGTGTTTTTGACTATTCGTGGAAAGAATATAACACATACCCAACATTCTCCCACTTGTTGTTTCCTTTCCGCAGGGGGCCTTAGGAGAGCTTAGTCATTAGCCCAGCTTTGCAACACCCACTGTTTCTCTACACCAAGAGAACTTCTGAGTGCTCACAAACTTCATTGTGGAAAGAATATAACACATAGTTGTGGAAATAATATAACACATACCCAACAACGATGATGGTTATTATAATGGTCATTAAGGGAATAAAGCAATAAATTTATAAATTTACACATTGGTAAATGCTCAAAAAATTTCCTAACTCCATGAATTTTCCTGTGAGGTTACCAAGGGATGTTACAATTATAAACCATAAGATAAATATTATAAAACCTAAAATAAATATTAAATCCTAATGGTTGATCACAATTTACAACTAATGACCATGATTGAACATGGTTTGTTTTCATATTTAGATAACTTTGTCATAATGCGATGTTGGACCATGGTTGATGATGGCAGGCTCACCCTGCAAAACCTACATTCTCTCCAATGCTACGCATATAAAAATGCATCTCCAAACTTTTTCCCCAAATAAAACTTCTAAGTCTGGGCAGTTTCACAAACTTTTGCGGAAGCTTATGAATAAATCTTAAAGGAAGATTTCTGCAATTTTTAATACAACCCCAATTTCAATTCTTTCATGCAATCAAACCCAAACTTCAATAAGAATTTAGAACCCAAATCATAATGTGGATTCAAAAATTTCACAATTGGAATAATGTCCAATTTATAAGCTCTAGTCAATACGCGTATGGGTATTGAATCAATGCTTGACCTTTAGCATTTTAAATCTGAAGTGTAAACTTCACTTTCACTGCATGTGTTATCAACCATACTTCAAACTTCAATTGGATAAGTATCAATTTATTAACCCATATATGGTTATGCTTCCAATTAATATGGCCCTACAATGTTGTGAACAACTTTTAGCTTTCAACAAACCATCGCTCATCAATGTCATATTCCCTTTAATTCATACTTGTGTAAACTTACCGAGCAACCTTCATGGAATAAAATTAAAACACAAATGTTTTAATTAAAATAACACTTGGCCCACACAACTTACCACTTCTACTGGTGTTGTTGTCATTGGTTCAAAATCTCTTCAACCTGCGCTCCTTTAAACCCAATTCCTTCACTGAAGGATCGATTGACCTTGATAACAAAGTTCGATCACAAATTTATAATTCTTGCTCTGCATTTAAAATTAATGCTACGTTTGAACAACCTTTTCCAGGCTCAAATTCTTTGTGCATTTTCTCAAATCTGCATTGCACCATCATTCAAATTAGATCTCGGAAATTTAAACACATCTAACACCTGCGGCATCTTCAAATTCACAATGCAATTCTCGGCATGAGCTGCTCAAGAACTTTCGGCTAGAGGAGATCACAAGTTTTCCATGAGACAATACATTGTGCACTCACATCTACTTACTTTTTGGTGTTATTAATTCCCAATTGAATTCATGGCCTCATCAAGCCCAGTGCTTCTGGGTTTAGCCTTACTCCTTCGAACCGGTCCTTCTCAGTTCATGGCTACTAACCTAGATTAGTTACCAGTTGATATAAATCAAAGGAAACCAAGTTTATTCGATCTATTTATGTAGAGAACAGTGATTAAACAACCAACGACATTTACTGATTATTCATTCTTAAGCGTAGAATTGAATTTTAATTTGATTTCTTCTAAATTCCTTCCAACACACTCATTGGCTTATGCTTACGTTCCTCTTCAATCTCTCCCAATACTTATTGTCAATTTAAACAAAAAGAGATTCAAAATATGCCAAAAATATCAGAGATGCCTGCGTCCTTCATCAGAAAGGATCAAACCCCATCAAACTTCACGATTCCCTTTCGTGGTGTCAACTAGAACTTCCATGAAATTCTATAGTTTTATACCTCATCAAATTATTATTCGATTATGTACCACTCCAAGCCTTGATTTAGGATAATATTGCATCATCTTACTAAGATTTCATTCAACTGTGCCTTTAATTCAATTTCAAACTGAATACTATTCAAGCACCCTTATATGAAGAGCATATACAAAATCTCTTCTCAAATCCCAATTACAGAATTTTAAATATACACTTGCTTAATAAATAAACCCATATAATTCTGAAAACACACTTTCATATAAAAAAATGAAATTACTTACAAAAATCTTTTCTCGTGGCCTGTTTTTCAATCATTGGCCCTGTTACACAATTGCCGAAGGCTTGACAAACAACCTCTGTTTGTCCCCCTTCTAATTCCTGTCTCCTACCTCTCTCTTATCTGATCTACATTCTGGCTTTTAGGCTTATTAATTTATACAAATTTAATTGAACCAATTTAGGTTCAAATCCTCAAATATCTCAACCAAATTCTCAAAATCTTCAAACCCCTACAATCTAGATTTTATCCCCAAAATCTTGAAACCAAATCTATCTTAGGCTTCATAATTAATTCTTAAATATATAAAATCTAATTTCCCTCATGTTCTACATTAATTTGGGAACATTAACAAATCCTCACAATAATTAATTAAAAATATCATTTAATCACTTAAAAACCCTTTAATAGTTACAATAAATCAATATTTTCTTAAAAGCATAAGACCCCCTAGGTTTAATAAAATGAAAAATATTTTCCCGAAATCTAATGCCCCTACCTCAGACTCCCAAGGTTGAAAATTGATCATGATATCCTGGTCATGCTTTTTAAGTCTTTGTGCACCCGGATTCCACACTTTGTTCTATAACTTATCATCTATTTCTGTTGTTTGCTGATTTTCTCTAGGTCTCCATATCTTATGCTGTCTTGCTCCACTGGCTACACTTTCATAATATCTTTCTGTCTTCCTTTTGCCACTGTTGCTACTTCTCTTTCTTGTTGCTGTCGTCCTCTGAGATAATTTCATCATTATCTTTCTGATTAGTTCAATTTCCTTGTCCAATAATTTTTCAGATTGCTAATTTCTTGTTTTAGCTTGCTGAGCTCTAGCTTGTCGAGGTCTTAATTCTATGCTTTCTTCTATTCTTGCTGCCACCCAATCATCCATACCCTCTTGTTTTATGTAATTGAAAACATCTTCTGTGCCTTCTCCTATCAACAATTTACTTGACTGGTACATTGTACACTTCTTTCTACTGTCTTCATTCTCTTGTATTTGCAATTCCCAATTCTGAAATTGAGAATTTTGTTCATGCAATGAATTTTGATCATTCAACATCATTCCCAGTAACTTAATTTATTCATTCCATGGATTAGATAATTCCACAAAATTTTCTTCTTCTTCTTTCATTTGACTGCTCAACTAAGTCAAATTTTCTTCAGCACCTGCAACAACACCTACATTCACAAAACAATTGTTGAAATAAAAATCATAAGGCTTCAGTGCCTTTTCTTCCTCTGCCAACAGTTCAGTATGTTGTTCTGTAATTTCTTCCTCCTCTATCAGCACATCAGTATGCTGATTCCACCTCCTCGAAGAATTCTCTGAATAATTCCGAAGACTATCAACTAGTCTTCTTCCTACATCATCTGTTTCCATGATGTTTTCCTGCTCTCGTTCACTGTAGTGAACTATGCCTTCTGCAATCTCTCTATCATACTCTGAATTTACCAGCAAGTATTCTAGCAATGAAATTTCCTTGTGGAATTTCTAAAGTATATCATCATCATGTACCATCCATTCATTCACACACAAAATTTCAGTTTGAAAATCACAAACTTCAAGAGTCTCAACTGCTGGTTTATATATCAGCTCTTCAAACTGATCCTCTTCTTCATTCACAAGAATTTCTCCTTGTGCTGTAATAGCTTCAAATATGAATTCATTACTGCTTCCTGCTTCAGAGTATTTATCTCCTGAAAGATTCTATTTGATACTTGTGACAGTTTCAAAAGATTTCTTATCCTCCTCTTCTGCAAAACCTGTATTCACATCACAATTTTCAGTTATAAAAATACAAGGTTTTACATTTTCCAGTTGATCTCGATTTGCCCAATAGTTCAGGAAATCATTAACAATTTCCTCTCCTATTTCACCAATGGAAACTTCCACTTTCAACTTAGCTTCTCTGAGTTCTGTACATCCCAACTGTACATCCAACCTCTGTTCAAGGCTTCTCAGCCTTTCTGCAAACTGCATGTTTATCTACTGTTCTCTATTCTGTTGTAGTCTCTACCACTTAACCCTCTTCTTCATGAGCCAACCAGCTCTCTGGCTTTCCTCTATCGTCATCTTCAGTTTATTAAACTATTCCCTGATCTCAGCTAACTCTTTGTCATATTCTGTATCAACTAACTGCAACTTTATGCCTTTTGCCTTGGCGTCTTTTTCCTCCTTATTTCTGTTGTGGCCTCTCTCTTAACCTCTGATCTCTACTTTATGACTTTCAGTAGTCATCTTATTCTCCATGAGTTTCTCACTCATAAGCAGCACCAAGCCTCTGCAACAGCAAGCTCTCCTGCTGCCACTTACCTCACCAATCCTTTCCTCTGGATCTAATCTTTTGGTAAGCACCGATCCTCTATTTGCTAGAACCTTTCAAGCATTTCTTCATTGCTCCTTCAGGATTCACTCATCTGCAACTTCTTAGAACACAATTGTACTATTCAGTCAACCTCTGTTGAATATCCTCAAGGTTCGTCCACATTCACTTAGAATCCTCTGTTGGACTCCTTCATCACTGCTCTTAAAAGCTGTGATCTTTTTCTTTCTGCTGAGAATTCTTTGATATGCTTGAAAACCAAAATTTTCAAGCATAACCTTCAAACCAGAGTTTAATAATAATGATCATTAACTCACCTCCAAGATCCTGTTGATCTTGACTTATCTTTCACCCGCATTGCATCTCTATGCTACAATCTTATCAGTTTCAAAAATCTGATTTAACACATGCAATTAATAAAAACGTGAACCTTCAAATAGAGCTATTCCAGCTTTGATACCACTTGATGGAAGGCTCACCCTACCAAACCCACATTCTCTCCAATGCTATGCATATAAAAATGCATCTCCAATTTTTTTCCCCAAATAAAACTTCTAAGTCTGGGAAATTTCACAAACTTTTGCGGAAGCTTATAAATAAATATTCAAGGAAGATTTCTTCAATTTTTAATACAACCCCAATTTCAATTCTTTCATGCAATCAAACCAAAACTTCAATAAGCATTTAGAACCCAAATCATAATGTGGATTCAAACATTTCACAATTGGAATAAAGTCCAATTTATAAGCTCTAGTCAATACGCTTATGGGTATTGAATCAATGCTTGTCCCTTAGCATTTTAAATTTGAAGTGTAAAATTCGCTTTCACTACATGTGTTATCAGCCATACTTCAAACTTCAATTGGATAAATATCAATGTATTAACCCATATGTGGTTATGCTTCCAATTAATATGGCCTTACAATGTCATGAACAACTTCCAACTTTCAACAAACCATCGCTCATCAATGCCAGCTTCCCTTTAATTCATACTTTTGTAAACTTACCGAGCAACCTTCATGGCATAAAATTAAAACAAAAATGTTTTAATTAAAATAACACTTGGCCCACACAACTTACCACTTCTACTGGCATTGTCCTCAATGGTTCAAAAGCTCTTCAACCTGCGCTCCTTTAAACCCAATTCCTTCACTGAAGGATCGATCAACCTTGATAACAAAGTTTGATCACAAATTTAGAATTCTTGCTCTGAATTTAAAATTGACGATGCGTTTCAACAACCTTTTCTAGGCTCAACTTCTTTGTGCGTCTGCTCAGATCTGCGTTGTGCCATCATTCAACTTCGATCTTTGCAATTTAAACACATCTAACACCTACAGCATCTTCAATTTCACAATGCAATTCTCGGCATTATCCGCTCAAGAAATTTTGGCTACAGGGGATCACAAGTGTTCCATGAGACAATATGTTGTGCGCTCACAGCTACTTACTGTTCGGTGCTATTAATTCCCAATTGACTTCACGGCCTCATAAAGCCCAGTGCTTCTGGGTTTAGCCTTACTCCTTCGAACCTGTCCTTCTCAGTTCATGGATACGGACCTGGATTAGCTACCAATTGATATAAATCAAAGGAAACAGAGTTTATTTGATCTATTTATGTAGAGAACAGTGATTAAACAACCAATGGCATTTACTGATCATTCATTCTTAAGCGTAGAGTCGAATTTTAATTCTATTTCTTCTAAATTCCTTCCAACGCACTCATTGGCTTATGCTTACGCTACTCTTCAATATGTGCCAATACTTATTGTCAATTTAAACAAACATAGATTCAAAATATGCAAAAAATATCAGAGATGTCTGCGTCCTTCATCAGAAAGGATCAAACCCCATCAAAATTCATGATTCCCTTTCGTGGTGTCAACCATAACTTCCACGGAATTTTATAGTTTTATACCTCACCGAATTCTTATTCGATTATGTACCAATCCATGCCTTGATTCAGGCTAATATTGTACCATCTTACTGAGATTTCATTCAACTGTGCCTTTAATTCAATTTCAAACTGAATACTATTCAAGCACCCTTATATGAAGAGCATATACAAAATCTCTTCTCAAATCCCAATTACAGAATTTTAAATATACACTTGCTTAATAAATCAACCCATATAATTCTGAAAACACACTTTCATATAAAAAAATGAAATTACTTACAAAAATATTTGTTCCTGGCCTGTTTTTCAATCATTGGCCCTATTACACAATTGCCTAAGGCTTGACAAACAACCTCTGTTTTTCCCCCTTCTAATTCCTGTCTCCTACCTCTCTCTTATTTGATCTACGTTCTACCTTTTAGGCTTACTAATTTATCACAATTTAATTGAACCAATTTAGGTTCAAATCCTGAAATATCTCAACCAAATCCTCAAAATATTCAAACCCCTACAATCTAGATTTTATCCCTAAAATCCAATTTCCCTCATGTTCTCTAATCATTTGGATAATTAACAAATCCTCACAATAATTAATTAAAAATATCAATTAATCACTCAAAAACCCTTTAATAATTACAATAAAACAATATTTTCTCAAAAGCATAAGACCCCCTAGGTTTAATAAAATACAAATTATTTTCCCGAATCTAACGCCCCTGCATCAGTCGACCATGGTTGAGCATTGTTGATATTCATATTGAGACAAAATTTAAAATTTTTCGCAATATGATGTTGGACCATGGTTTACCATGACTCACCATGATTGATTTTCGTAATGAGATAATATTTGTCACAAACCCAAGGGATTAATATTATAAACCCAAGGGATATAATCCTTAAGATAAATATTATAAACCCTAAAATAAATATTAAGTCCTAACAACATTATTATAGATCTCACGATTAATATTATAAAACCAAGTGATATACAAACCCAAGGGATTAATATTAAAAACCATAGGGATTATGAACATGTCTTAATGTATAAATATTTTAAATCTAATATAGTCAACCACATTTATCCCTTGGGTTTATAATATCAATAATTCATTTATAATATTAATCCATTGGGTTTATAATATTAATCCCATATGTATATCAATATTACTATATTAATATACAATATATAGTAACCCTAGATTACTATTAATAATAAAATCCCTATTATTGATATTAATTTTATTAAAACAAAATCAAGATAAAATGAGTTTTTAATATTAACCTTAAACTTTAATATTAATATTAAAATTTTATTATTAATATCAAGTTTTATTAATTTTAAACGATATTAATAATTTCAAGGTAATTTTTCCTATAAATTTCAAATTCTCGAGTCGATGAGTTTCAAACCACCAAGTATGGTTCATCATCAAGACTTAGATGAGTGTTCTTATCCAAAATTTTTTATATATACTATAAATATGCAAAAACAACTAGAAATAAAGAGAATAAAAATGATTAATGAAAAATGAATGTTGAAGGAAAAACATTAAATTATTTAAATTAAATATTAAAAAACTAAAAATAAGAAAGTGAAGTCTAATAGAATATTTTTAATAATAATAAATTATTCTTATTATTTTATTTTCTTAAAAAATAATGTTTCCCTAATTAAATAAACATCTGAATTAACTATATTATGTCAAATATTAGTAATAAAAATAATATCATTTTTTAAATTAATTATACTAGGTTAAAAGTTAATAATAAAAATATTATTTTTTTCTCCAAAAAGATCTTTTTAAAGACTGATGTTTAATAAATTAAACCCTACTATAACAATATAAACTATTATTTTTGTTAGAGATGTGTTTAATATGTTAATCATCCTTCTTTAAAAAGTTATTTTAGGAAAATAATAATATTTTTACTATCAATTTTTGACATAGTATAATTAATCTAAAATTTGATAATATTAGTATTATTATATTCAGTAAAAGAAAGTTTTATTTTAATAAAATAATAAGAATAATCTATAAGAAATAATGAGAATAATAAGTAATACGATTCTTATGATTTCATATGTTGTCCTTGATGGCAATTCTCAGGAAATATATGACTTATGCAGAAGTACAGTGGTTCAACAGAAGGTCTAGTAGAAGCAGGGTATAAGTCTAGCAAAATATGGTTACTATTCATATTGAAGGTTCTGTACATGATTTAGTGAAGAAAAAGTCGCGTATACACACGGAAAATAATGATCCAAGTTGTGTATGCCTTTTGCGCTCTAAGATTATGATATTAGGGGGAATTACCATGGTTTTAGCCCACAATATTTAGCACGGTGTCGGCTATTTTATTCCAACCAAGAATACCATCGGTACTTGCGTGGTTTTCACTCATGGTATTGATAAAGGCTAAACCTATACAAGGAGAAGAATATCATAGTGCAAAGACTGTACATGTGTAATGGTTTTAACTAAATAATTATATCTGAAGTATATCTATATGGAATGGGTTCTGTTTATTGGTAGATCTAAAATTATGATGCACCCATGGTTACAATGATAGATCAAGATCTCTAGACCTGAAATGACTATGTATTTTCTTGATCTATTGGTGAGATTTTTAGATCTCTAACCTGGCACATGATTGCTAAAATTAACGGTAAAATAGGGATAAGTCTATAGATATGAAACCTTCTACAGTCTTGAATATTTACAGATCTATATATTTCATCATCACGGTGAAAGGACGTATATAAGAGGGTTTGTTTCAATAGAGGTGCGTATGAAATTAAGGGTTTTCTGAAGCTTTCTGGAGAGGATATTTGTTTATTACTGCTATATTTCTATTATTTGTCAATGAAGTCTTCATGTAGATCTGGGTTGTTTGAATACTGTATATGCTGCTAGTAGATATGCACAAACGTGATCAATGAATGATTAGATATGATTAATGACATTGATTGAATAAGCTCTTTAAAAATATGGAAATATATATGACTGAATGCCTTAGATCTATTTTTGAGTCTGATCAAATTTTGGAAATTAAGTATTCATAGATCTATACGCAGGTTGGTGTGCAAGAAAGCATGTATACACACAGGTTACTATAAAGTGAAGAAGTGTATGATTTTAATGTGATGAATGATCAAGGTTGAATTTGATTCTGCATGTTGATTCAGAAGTCTTGGTGTATTACTGTGTTGTGGTTATAGTGATTTTACTGTTATGTTTAAAGGTTGGGTTGTAGTTCGTAGTATTAATCTATATATTGAGTTGAAGCTGTTAGATCCAATGTGAAAATTTATGAAACGTGGTCTGTAGTGAGTCTCAGGGTTGAAGCCTTCACTGTGTAAGTAAAATATTCCTTGCAGTAGAAGCTAGTGTTCTGATCAGTAGTTGTATCTCCCTTCGAGTAGTGACCGGTAAACAAGATCAGGGGGTTAGAGCTCCCTTCTAGTATTAGCTGGAGAACGAGAGAAGGTTGCAGCCTTCTGTAGGTATATGCTTGCGTACTGATATGAGTTTGCATCAATACAACATTGTAAGCAATTTTCGATATAATAAATATTAAAGATAGAGATGACAACAACGGTGGTTTTCTCTCGAATTGGGTTTCCACCTTAAATCATGGTGTTCATGTGTGATTCTCTTGTGTGATGATTTATTATGTTATTTCTGCATATATTTACTTCTTAACTATCTAATACATAACTAATGATCTGGGTGAAAGAATGTTTCTGAATATTTATCTAAACAATAAATTTTCTGAGTATACACAAGTTTATGTTAGGATGTCTATGTATATACGCTAGTTGTGCTAATAAAATTCACGTATACAAATCAGTAAGAGAAAAGAAAAAGATTGTGATTATTGTAAATACTGATTCACCCCCCCTCTTAGTATTTTTCCCAACAATTGGTATGAGAGCAGGTCCTTCTGAATAAGCTTAAAGGAAGATCATCTAAGATGAGAAATTAAGATGGGACAACATCTATCAGACCTCCAGTCTTAAATGGAAAAAATATAATCTTTTAGGAGACAAGGACAAGATCTTATCTTTAGTCTCTTGGAGCAAATGTATGGGCTATAGTTGAAGGCAGTTACCAATATCCAGCCTCAGTTCCTGCAGATCCAGTAGCAAGGAAGAACTATGAAACCAATGTAAAGGTTGTCAATGCATTACCAGGGAGTCTGAATGAATCAGAATTTGTCAAATTTATGCAATTAAATACAACAAAGGAGACATGGGACAAAATCATTCTGAGCTATGAAGGTGATGCAAAGGTAAAAAGTGCTAAACTCCATACTCTCAGAATTCAGTATGAAAAACTCAGAATGCATAATGATGAAGTCATTCCTAGTTTATTTTTATGTCTAGATGAGATCGTAAATCATATGCAAAATTTGGGTGAAGTTATAAGCGACACCACTCTTGTAGAAAATGTCTTAAGATCACTAAATCCTAAATTTGAATCAAGCGTATGCCATTGAAGAGAAACAGGATCTACAAAATCTTATTATTGTTTAACTTCATGAGATTCTGACTGCGTGTGAAATGAGGAAAGGAGGCCCGTTTTAAGTCAAAGAAATTTATTTTAGAGCTACTGAAAAAGGCAAGGAAATGGAAGAACAAGAAGGATCATTGTATGTATCAGAATAAGATGAGATAAATTCTGTAAAGAAACTTCAACTTGGCACTGGAAGGTTCAAAGGTAAGCTTCCTTTAAAATGTTTT
The DNA here is from genome assembly GCA_034641835.2 of Pinus albicaulis. Classification (NCBI taxonomy): domain Eukaryota; kingdom Viridiplantae; phylum Streptophyta; class Pinopsida; order Pinales; family Pinaceae; genus Pinus; species Pinus albicaulis. The sequence goes on from CM076571.1 coordinate 644,191,238, forward strand.
TCTTGTGGAAGAGTTAGTCATTGCACTACTAAATGTCCTCATAAATATAATCATGAAAAGGGAAAGGATTTGGTTAAAGGAAATAATAAATGTTTTATCAATATAAAAATTTATTATACTCATGAAGATAGTGATGGTCTATCAAATACTGAAGAAGGATAATCTGATCAAGATATTAGACTACTCGTGGCATTTGAAAAGGACACTGGTGAGGCTAAAGATACTTTTATGTATGCTTTAGAAGAAAATGATTTTCTTAAAGAAATAAATCAACTAAAAATATGTTTGGAAGAGAAAAAAAATAGCCATAGATACTCTAAAGAATCATATTATAGAAAAAGAGAATCACAATGAGAAATTATAATGTGAAATAGTAAGTCTAAGAAAGGAAATTGAGAAAGTGAAAACTTCACACCTTAGATTTGCTAAAGGATCTAAAACCTTAGATGAAATTATGAAGGTGAAATGATCTCCTCTTGTAAATACATGTCTTGGATGTATCGGAGAATCATCTAACTCTTCAGCAAAAAGATATCTAAATGCAGCTAAATCCAACCAACAACACTTCTTCACTTAGCAAAAGAAAAAATATAATGCCCAGGTAAAGTATGACCACTTCAATTCAAGGATGAACAATAACAGAAACATCAATCAATAGGTAAACATCAATAGAAGGTCCCATGATTGCAAAAAAAACTTCTTTAATGGAAAATGTTTCTCATGCCATAATTTTGCTCATAAAGCTACTAAATGTGTTGCATACAAAACCATCATGATCAGAGAAGCAAGAAAGCAAAGAAATGAGACAGGAATAAATAAGAACACTTATAAATACTTTTCTCCTCTTCAATATTAAATTGAATGTTCTTATTCTAATATCTCCTTCTTTCTCCATACATGAAGAATTTGAATGCAGGAGCAAAGTTCAGCAAAAAGAACATATACCCACAAGCTTCGAGGTATGGAGAAAGAAGGACATACAGTTTGAAAGTTGTGGCATAGATTTATTTGTAGAAGGAGAAGAAAATCAATAGTACATTGATAGTGGATGCTCAAAACACATGACAACTGATAAAAATAAACTTCTTTCATGCAATGCATTAGAGAAGGAAAATAATCTTACTTTTGGAAATGACTCTCATGCTATCATTAAGGGTAAAGGATCTATTTTTCTAAAACAAAAAGGTTAAAGCTAACAATGTTATGTATGTAGATGGTTTAAAAGATAAATTTTTTAGTGTGAATCAAATGTCTGATCAAGGAAATGAAGTTGTTTTTAGCTGAAAATAATCTGTAGTTCATGAAATTGACAAAGGAAAAACCGTAATAAAAGGAACAAGAATGCCCAAAAATATGTATATATTGAAAGGTTGTCAAGAGGAATTCTATCTAGGAAAATCTATAAAGAAATTGGTTATGGAACAGAAGATTGGGACATTTGAGCTTCTCTCAAATAAGAAAATCTAGCAAACTCAAATATGTTCAGATCTACCCAACATCACTCTACCTGAAAGTACCACATGAAAATCATGCCAATTTCGTAAGCAAACCAGGGTAAAATTTAATGCCAAAGAAGGATCGGCAAGTAAACTTCTTGAACTTATACTTACTACTTTATGTGGTCCTATAAGGAAAAAGTGACCTCGTGGAGAACAATACTATATTCTATTTATTGATGACTTCTCTAGAATGTGTTGGATCGGTTTTATGAAGCATAAAGATGAAGCATTTGAAAAAGTTAAGATCTTCAAAGCTTTGGTTGAAATGAATTAGATCAAAAATAAAATGTCTTAGATCTTACTGAGGAGGAGAATATATATCAGATGAATTATTTGATTTCTGTGAACAATATGGCATAAAAAAATAATTTTCTGTAGCTAGAACTCCAAAAAAAAAAGGCATGGTAGAAAGGATTAATAGAACACTTCAGTAGATGGATCGTACTATGCCCGATGAATTTGAAACTCCCGATACCTTTTGGAGAGAAGAAACGCATATTGCAGTAAATATTCTCAAAAAGGCTCATGTTCATGTGAATAGTGATAAAACTGTTTATGAGCTCTGGTATAGTAATCTTCCCACTTTGAAGCATTTTAGAGTTTTTGGAAGCAAATGTTTTATCAAGAACAATGAAGAAAAATTTGGTAAGTTTGAGCCTAGAGTAGATGAAGGAATATTCTTGGTTACTCTTGTAGAAGTAAGCCATACAAATGTTACCATAAAATGCTTCGGAATATTGTTGAATGTATTGATGTTGTTATTGATGACTCTCTCACTGCTCTCAAAAAGAAAATAACAATAACAAATGAAGATGATGATGATGTATATTTTCCCTCATCAAATAATAACAATATAGAAGGAGAACCCAATGAAGCACCAAAAGAATATATATCAGAAAATGCTCCATCTAGGTATGTTCAAAAGAATAATCCAGAATCTCAAATATTGGGAGAAAAGGGATGAGGTGTCCAAAAAAGAAGAAATATTGTACGATCCCCATATATCTAGAGTTCTTATCCACACTTGAACCATATAATGAAAATCAAGATAGTAAAGATGAATGTTGGATTCAGGCCATGAATTAAGAACTTGATCAGATTGAAAAGAATCATACTTGGGAATTGGTTCGAAGACCTCATGATAAAAATGTTATTGGAACAAAATGGGTATTTAAAAATAAGTTAAATGAAAATGAAGATGTTATTAGAAACAAACCTAGAATTTTTTTTAAAGGGTATGCTCAACAAGAAGGTATAGACTTTGAAGAAAAATTTTCACCTATAGCCAGACTTGAAGCCATAAGAATGTTTCTAGATTTTTGAAGTTTTCAACACTTCAAATTTTATCAAATGTATGTAAAATCTACTTTCCTTAATGGTGATCTAGAATAAGAAGTTTATATAGAACAACCAGAAGGACTCATTCTGGGAAATGATGAAAAATGTTTTTACAAACTCAAAAAGGCTCTATATAGTCTCAAACAAGCTCCTCGAGCATGGTACTTTCATCTTGACAAACATCTTCAACAACAAGGTTTCACAAAAGGATCTGTTGATAGTAACTTATACACAAAAATTGAGAATGATAAACTATTAATTATTGTTGTGTATGTTGATGACATCATTTTTGAGAGTGATGAAGAATCCATGAGTTAGAAATTTTCTTCTGTTATGCATCAAGAATTTGAAATTTCATTACTTGGGGAACTAACATAATTTCTTGGCTTACAAGTACAACAAGAAACTTATGGCATATTTCTATCACAAGCAAAATATCTCAAGAAAATCCTGAAGAAGTATGGGATGGAAGAATGCAAGCCTGTGAGCACTCCAATGGTAACTGGATGTAATCTCAGTTCTCATGATGATTCTCCCATGTTAAACCAACCAGAGTATAGATTTATGATTGGAATTCGACTTTATCTAACCGAGACTAGACCAAACATTATGCATGCAAGAGTCACACCTTGGAGCTGTAAAAACAATATTAAAATATCTACAACTTACAAGGGACTCAAGACTTTAGCCTATGGTATCCAAAGAATGTTGATCTTACTCTTCATGCCTACACATATGCAGAATAGGCTGGAAATGTTGACGATAGAAAAATAACTAGTGGTGGTGCATTCTATATGGGGCCCCGATTAGTATATTGGTTTAGTAAGAAACAAAGTTATATTTCATTATCTATAGCAAAAGAAGAATATGTAGCTACCACATCATGTTGAACGCAACTTGTTTGGATGATGCAGACATTACAAGATATTCAAATCAAATTTTTTCCTCCCATCTCCATCCTATGTGATAATACAAGTGCCATCAACATATCGAAAAATACTATTATTCATTCCAAGACCAAGAAAATTCCTATCAAGTATCGCTTCTTATGAGAACAAGTTCTTGAGAAAAAGGTCAAATTGGAGTATGTTCCCTCCAAAGAACAAGTTGCTCATATATTTACTAAACCTCTTCCCAGGGAAACATTTGAGTATCTCAGACAGAAGTTGGTTGTTATCTCTACCTCTCTTATTAAATTTTCTTGATTTGAAAAGATTAAATTTGGTACACAGGTATCATGAAGACGAGTCGTGTATATAATAGAGTTTCGATGTATAAAGTCACGTATGGTTATTGATGACATAAATTCTATGGGTCAACTTTAAGAACATTTTTTGGTGTTGATTGGTGAAATCTGCTGTTTTGGTATTCATATTACAATTCATTTATTTGATATTTATATCCTTGATGAAGATGTTGTGATGAATTGGTTTTTGAAGGCATTCAGGATGCACAAGTTTAGGGGGGAGAATTTGCCTTGCTGAAAATATTACATTGTTGGCACTATGTTGGTTGCGATGTTATGATCTCCTATTTGAGATTCTTTGGTCTTGGTTATAAAAATTCATATTTGTAATTTTATGTAAAGGTCATGTTGAGACCTCTAATGTAAATATTTTCATGTTCCAATTTGTAAACCCACTTCGTTGGGTATTTGAGTCAATATGTGAATCCACTTAATTGGATCCTTGATGTAATTTTGTCTCCTTGGTGATAGGAAAGGTCATAATCTGCTGAGTTAAAGAGTTATGTATTTTATTGAAAATATGAAGCCTCAACATGTGCTTAGGGGGAGCATTTGTCTGCCCTTTGATATTGATGTCAAAAGGGGAGAGTATTTGGTGTTTGAATAATGTTTATGTATCTACAGGTTGTTGGTAATCAAAATACATCATGGTTGCCATAAAGTCCGAAGGGGGAGATTTTTGGAAATATGATTCTTATGATTGCATATGTTGTCCTTGATGGCAACTCTAGCGAAATATATGACTTATGGAGAAGTGAAGTTGTTCAGAAGAAGGTCTAGAAAAACCAGGGTATAAGTCTAGTAGAAGATGGTTAATATTCATATTGAAGGTTCTATATGCGAGTTAGTGCAGGCCAAGTTATGTATACATGTAGAAAAGAATGATCCAAGTCGCGTATGCCTTGTACACTCTAAGATTATAATACCAGCGGGCATTACCAGGGTTTTAGCACACAATATTGAGTGCGGTGTCGTCTATTTGATTCCATCCAAGAATACTACTAGCACTTGCGTGGTTTTGGCTCATGGTATTAATAAAGGATAAACCTATATAAGGAGAAGAAGATCATAGTGCAAAGAGTGTGCATGTATAAGGGTTTTAACTGAATACTTCTCTCTGAAGTATATCTGCATGGAATGGTTTCTGTTTATTGGTAGATCTGAAATTATGATGCACCCATGGATACAATGATAAATCAAGATCTCTAGACCTAAAATGACTATGTAATTTCTTGATCTATTGGTGAGATATTTAGATATGTAACCTGGCACATGATGGCTGGAATAAAGGGTAAAATTTGGGTAAGTCTATAGATCTCAAACTTTCTGCAGTCTTGAATATTTACAGATCCATACTGTTGTTCATCACGGTGAAAGCATGTATACACGCGGGTTTCTCTCAATAGAATCACGTATGGAAGTGAGGGTTTTCTTAAGCTTGCTGTAGAGGTTATCTATTTATTACTGCTATGTTTCTGCTATCTGTCAATGAATTCTTCATGTAGATATGGGTTATCTGAATATTGTATATGCTGCTAGTAGAATATGCACAAATTTGATAAATGAGTGATTAAATATGATTAATGATGTTGAATAAATAAGGGTTCTCCAAATCTGGAAAGAAATATGACTAAAAGCCTCAGATTTGTTTTAGAGTCTGATCAAATTCTAGAAATTCAGTATTCATAGATCTATATGCATTGTTGGCACTATGTTGCTTGCGATGTGATTGAGAAAAAGGTCAAATTGGAGTATGTTACCTCCAAAGAACAAGTTGCTCATATATTTACTAAACCTCTTCCCAGGGAAGCATTTAAGTATCTCAGACAGAAGTTGGGAATTATCTCTGTCTCTGTTATTAAATTTTCTTGATTTTATAAGATTAAATTTGATATGCAGGTTTCATGAAGACGAGTTGCGTATATAAGCGAGTTTCGATGTATAAAGCCGCCTATGGCTATTTATGACATAAACTCTATGGGTCAGGTTTCAGAACAGTTTGTGGTGTTGATCGGTAAACTTTGTTGTTTTTGTATTCATATTACAGTTCGTTTCTTTGATATTTATGTCCTTGATGAAGATGCTGTGATGAATTGGTTGTTGAAGGTGTTCAGGATGCACAAGTTTATGGGGAGCATTTGCCTTGCTGAAAATATTGCATTGTTGGCACTATGTTGGTTGCGATGTTATGATCTCCTGTTTGAGATTCTTTGGTCTTGGTTATAAAAAGTCATATTTGTAATTTTATGTAAAGGTCATGTTGAGACCTCTAATGTAAATATTGTCATGTTCCAATCTAAAAACCCACTTGGTTGGTAGTCGAGTCAATATGTGAATCCACTCAATTGGATCCTTGATGTAATTTTGTCTCCTTGGTGATAGGAAAGGTCATAATCTGTTGAGTTAAAGAGTTGTGTATTTTATTGAAAATCTGAAGCCTCAACATGTGCTCAGGGGGAGCATTTGTCTGCCCTTTGATCTTGATGTCAAAAGGGGAGAGTATTTGGTGTTTGAATAATTTTTATGTATCTACAGGTTGTTGGTAATCAAACTCCATCATGGTTGCCATCAAGTCCAAAGGGGGAGATTATTGGAAATATGATTCTTACGATTGCATGTGTTGTCCTTGATGGTAACTCTAGTGAAATATATGACTTATGGAGAAGTGCAGTGGTTCAGAAGAAGGTCTAGAAAAAGCATGGTATAAATCTAGCAGAAGATGGTTAATATTCATATTAAAGGTTCTATACGTGAGTTAGTGTAGGCCAAGTCGTGTACACATGCAGAAAAGAACGCTCCAAGTCATGTATGCCTTGTGCACTCTAAGATTATAATACCAGCGGACATTACCATGGTTTTAGCTCACAATATTGAGCACGGTGTCGTCTATTTGATTCCATCCAAGAATACTAATAGCACTTGCGTGGTTTTGGCTCATGGTATTGATAAATGATAAACCTATATCAGGAATGGTTTTCGTTTATTGGTATATTTGAAAGTATGATGCACCCATGGATACAACGATAAATCAAGATCTCTAGACCTAAAATGACTATGTAATTTCTTGATCTATTGGTGACATGTTTAGATATGTGACCTAGCGCATGATGGCTAGCATAAAGGATAAAATCTGGGTAACTCTATAGATCTGAAACTTTTTGCAGTCTCGAATATTTACAGATCTATACGGTTGTTCATCAAGGTGAAAGCGCGTATACACGTAGGTTTGTTTCAGAATAATCATGTATGGATGTGAGGGTTTTCTTAATATTGCTGGAGAGGTTATCTATTTATTACTGATATGTTTTTGTTGTTTGTCAATGAAGTCATCATGTAGATCAGGGTCATTTGAATACTATATATGCTACTAGTAGAATATGAAAAAATCTGATAAATGAGTGATTAAATATGATTAATGATGCTGACTAAATAAGGGTTCTCCAAATCTGGAAAGAAATATGACTAAAAGCCTTATATTTGTTTTTTAGTCTGATCAAATTCTGGAAATTCAGTATTCACAAATATATACGCAAGTTGGTGTGCAGGAAAGCGCGTATACACGCAAGTTACAGTAAAGTGAAGTAGCGTATGATTTTATTGAGATGAATGATCAAGGTTGAATTTGATTCTAGATGTTGATTCAGAATTTTAGGTTTATTAATGTGTTTTGGTTACAATGATCTTACTGTTATGTTTAAAGGTTAGGTTGTGGTTGGTAGTATTTATCTATATACTGAGTTGAAGCTGTTGGATCTAGTGTGAAAAATTACGAAGCGTGGCCTGCAGTGGGTGTGAGGGTTGAAGCCTTCAATGTGGAAGTAGAAGCTTCCTGCCAGTAGAAGCTGGTGTTCTGATCAGGGGGTTGTAGCTCCCTTCCGGTAGTGGCTAGTAAACGAGATCAGGGGGTTGGAGCTCCCTTCCAGTAGCAGTTGGAGAATGAGAGAAGGTTGTGGCCTTCTGCAGGTAGATGCCTGCATACTGATATCAGTTTGCATCGGTACAACATTGTAAGCAATTTTCTATATAATAAATATTGAAGATAGAGACGACAACAACAATGGTTTTCTCCCGAATTTGGTTTCCACATTAAATCTTGGTGTTCATGTGCTATGCTCTTGTGTGATGATTTATTCTATTATTACTGCACATATTGACTACTTAACTATCTGATGCATAACTCATGATCTAGGTGAAAGAATATTTATGAATATTTATCTAAACAGTAAAGTTGTCTGAGTATACACAAGTTTCTGTTAGGATATCTACGTACATATGCTAGTTTGGCTAATCAAAGTCGCGTATAGAAATCAGTAAGAGAAGAGCAAAAGATTGTGATTCTTGTAAATACTGTTTCAACCCCCATCCCCTCTCAGTAATTTTCCTAACAATTAAACCCTACTATAACAATATAAATTATTATTGTCATTAGGATGCGTTTAATTTATTAACCATCATTCTTTAAAAATTTCTTTTAGGAAAATAATAATATTTTTACTATTAATTTTTTACATAATATAATTAATCTAAAATGTGATAATATTTTTATTATTATATTGAGTAAAAGAATTTTTTTTAAATAAACTAATAAGAATAATATATTATTATTAAAAATATTTTATTAAATCTTGCATTAGCATTTTTAGTTCTTTAACATTCAATGAAAATAAATTAATATTTTTTCTTCAACATTAATTTTTTATTCTTATTTTTAGTTATTTTGCATCTTTACAAAAAATATATATATATATATATATATATATAACGTTCATTTCAGGTAAGCCTTAATGATAAACCACAGTTACTAATTAGAAATAGGTAGACTAGAGAATTTGATTTATTATTTTATTTCATAGAATTTTCTTGAAAAATCATTTTAAATCACAAAAATTTGCATTCTCAATGTTTTATCAATATTAATAATACCTTTAGTTTATAATAATAAATTTTTGGGTTCATAATATTAAAAATATCTTGAGTTTATTAATATTAATATTAATATTAAATTTTCTTATTAATGTTTAATATTAATTCAATTTTATTACTAATATTAACTTTTATTCACTTTTATTATTTTTTATAAATATTAAATAGATATATATTAATATGGGTATATCAACTACATTTATTAATATTAATTATGTTAATAAATTTTATGACATATAAAATTGTGATGAAAATTTGAAACACTCTAAATCCAAAATAATTTTTATTTAAAAATAATTACCAATAAAGTTATAATAATTTTATATTTATTTAATTCATTTTTTCATACCATAACAATATTCAACTAGTATGAAATTATAATTATTTGCAAGTTAAAAAGAATATTTTGTGTTGTAGAATTTCATGTTGATATCACGATTTGGTCAAGACTGCCAACGCGTATTGCTAATAACCTTGAATGTTGGTAAATTGGCAGAATGTTAGTGTTTGGTCAATTTTTTATTTTATGGGTTAAAATGAATTTTTTTAGTATGAATTTAGTATTTAAAAAATGTTTCCGGACAGAGCTGTGTCTATTGTGTAGAGTTCATAATTTAAATTTGAGATTTTAGTAAATGACTATTAATTCTTGAATAATTATAATCAAAAGATGTCTTAAAACCCTAAATACACTATTGGACATACTATTTGAGCTTACTTATGATACATTTCACAATATATCTATAAAAATTCTATTCAAATAGTTTGGGGGCAGAAAATCTTATAGTCCTTCACAGAATCTAATGTCAAACTTGTAGTTGCAAGTTTAACCGTCTTTGAACATATTTCAATTGAATTTTGAATTTCTTTAATGATTGGAAAAGTATGTTCAGCTTATATTTTTTTTCAGATAGAAAAAAACCTAGTGTATATAATGTATAGTTATCGAATATATGGCTCTTATTTAATGTCATGAGTTTTAGTTTGATTGTGGATTTTAATACTTAATTGATATGAAGTATATTCATTTGTTCATTTATGTTGATGTTGATTGTAGGTTATAATGACCGTTTAATTTTTATATGCTTTTAGGATTTTAATTAGAATTTAAAATAATTTTAAATTAAATATTAAGTTTTTATTATTGAAAATGTGTTTGGAACACATAAATAAATTCAATACTTAAAATTACTAAAATATAAAATTGAAATATTTGCATTGTAAAAATGTCACACCTCAAATTTATAATTCAAACAAATCTCTTCAAAATTTTGCTTAACCCAAAAATATATAAAAAATTCTCCAAAATATACATCAAAATTACAACTATTTTAATATTCAATTAATATGAAATAAAAATCAACTCTTTACTTTGCTCCGTTAAATATAAAGAACTTGAAATATCGAATTCGCTGATAACATTTTACTGCCTATAACGATCCCCCGATCAAAGGGAATACAATTTCTCATCTACACGAGTAGAGGGGTTATGTAAAAATCATTCTCCTTTTGTACTTTATAGAAGGTTTTATTTGGACAGATTGACAATGGTGTTAAAAGTGATTTTTGAATTTGATTAGAAGCAGCTTTATCCACATATGTACAGTTTTGATGGGAAGATGAAGTTCAGATATTGAATTTTGGAGAGAACACCAATTTTATCAATTTTGACTCCAAGTTGAGAAGCAGGATAGTGATTTATTGTATAGTCATCAATATTATTATTATTATTTAATTTTAAGGTCACTCTCAAGTTATATATCAAATTGAACTTTTTTGTTTGTGGGACAAAGAACACACCTCCACCCACTGATAAATCTATTGAGTCATACATTCTCTTTTGTGATTGGGTTTGGATCAAATCTTATCTCGAATATAGATTAGGTATCAATTTTTGATGGTAAATGTTTTTCTAATTTATTTATTTATTTATTTATTTTTATTTATAGGTTATTTAAATATTATATATTTTTATTATTTTTTTTGGTTTAATATTTATTTTTATCTATTAAGTTATATATATATATATATATATAATAAGTTAATATTGTATTTTCTCACAAAATTATATTAATTTAGTACATTAGTGATTCAACTATTTTAAGCATATTTTTTAGGAGGTTTTAATATGTCTAGTGGGAAATCATATATTTTTTTACCACTTATCTATAGAACAATTTGTCCAAAATTCCAAAAGTATTAAACAACTCAAGCATAATTAAAGTATCCACTACGAAATCGAAAAAAAAAACAAAATTACTAACAAACATTTCAGAAGCTAAGAATTAGAAGAGGTAACATGTGTTGGATCCTAATTGGCACTGGACCCTAAGGCCGACATAACTGTAACATACAAAATGTTGCACTCAATTTGAGATAATAAAATGTTCATTCTCTCGAGAGAGTGGTTTCTCTAGACATGTTTGACATCCTCAAGACTTGCATGTATATTATATATTTTAACTTGCTTTTTAGTAAGGACCCTGTTCAACATGGTTTTCATTTTCCAACATAGAGATAAAGAATTGAAATACTATTTTTTCCTTCCCCTGGTATAATTAGGGTTAGAAATCCATTTCCCAATTTCAATCATTATATATGATTTGGACAAGGCCTACCTATCTCTAGTTGTCACGGTTTCCAATTACCAAATTTCATTACGAGTTTTCGGGGGGGGGGAGCGACAACCAAATGGAATGTCTTAGCAGTCTCTTGGGCCTATTGTTGTGCTTGATTTCAGTCTTGTGGGCTGCGACCTCCACCCCACATTTAATTCTCATATGTTGGACATACATATAGCCATACATGCTTATCTTCTTAGTATCAACACATAATTGGTCACGAAAAAATATTTCAGTGCAAAGGTAAGAAAAAATCAAAGAATTGAGAAGACCGAGATGATGAAACTGAAAAGTTGCAAGACCCAACTCTAGAGTGGAAAAATATCAGAAAAAATAATGAGGAAACACAGATACATGTCGGGCTTGGAAAATATAAAAGGAAAGCCACCACAATGTAGAGATAAAAACCCACTGCTAGAGCTATGCAAACGAGACAATGACCAAGTCAATACTAGAAACCAAAACTAGAAGCGAAAACCAGAAGTAAACACCTAAAGCCTAGTAGAATACTAGCATCTAAATAATAAATACAAGAAGGATTAATAATTACCATGCTATAATGGCCTCTATGCATTTAGGGAAAATGACTGGCGAGGCTCCCTACATGACAATTACATTGAGAGTGACCAAAACATGGTGGTGTAATGTCCCTTTATAACTCTTAGAATAAAAGGGATATTGAGTCTTAGCCTACTTAGATCCCATATGTTATTGAAAGGAAAATAAAGGGGTCACCATAATAAAATATATAATGATTAAATAAAATGGGTAAATGTTAGAAATACTGAGTGGAGGGTGAACCAATATTTCATTCTAAGTTCAAATTACTTAGTTTACGCATTCATTTCCAAAGTTGTCTTATTCGATTATTTCATTAAAAGAACATTATGCTATGATTTTAACTTATTCAGTAAACCACGAGCAATATTAATATAAGTTCATGTAAACCATAAGAATCCAAAGCATATCAACATATATGGATATCGAGATTTTAGGTGAAAAACAAATGTGGGAGAAAACCGCCACTACTATCATTCTCTCTTCTTCTTATTATAATGAAAATATTCTTTATTTTGTACTAATACATACTCTTAACATTATGCAGGCTCCTACACGAGGGAGGCTACAACTTCCAATTCTCTAGCTTCTACTGGTAGGGAGCTCCTACCCCCTAATCAAGTTTATGAGCTTGCATCAAAAGGAAACTCCTACTCCCTCATTAAAGACTATAACCATGAATAATTTCATGGGCCATGTTACCAAATTTTCATACTCGGTCCACATGTCTCAATTTATTATCAAAACCTCTAAGCCACCACCCACACTAAACATATACCAAAACGTTCATCAACATGACTAGGAATATTGAATGTTAATATACGAATCACTAAATGGAAGTTATGCCTTTGCAGTGTTAAATTTTATATATGTTTTATTTTTTCAACAATTAATTTAATGTCCTATTAGCCCAATAACAAATTTACTTCAGATTCCAATATAAACTTACATTAAAAATTCAGTAGCATTCACTCTAGAACATCATTGACAATAATTGTACATAAAACATCAACAATAAGTAAAATGATCTATGAGATGATTGAATTGTGTAAATTGAAATGTTTCAAGTGAAATTTATACTAAATATACCCAAGAGACATGTCTCTTTGAAAAATTGGATCACGTATTTTTGTAAATTAAATTATAGTAAGTTTGCACATGACTCTTCAACACCAATTATTAGTTAATTATTCATTATTTATGATTGTTATATATATACATATATAAGGCTTCTAGGAAGTGGAATAAGTCCCTAGTTGCACTCTTTAACACTCCCTCTCAACTATGTAGGAATTCCACCTATTAACATTCATCCATGGCATTATCGTGTATTTCCATATTTGCAAATTGTTTCATATTTGATGAATATTGATATCACAATCCAATATGAAAGGATTAAATTTACTAATTTTACCATAGTAAATTCACTTTTAACCATAGGAAATAATTTAGTAAACCATTTTTATTAAATCATTTCTAATTAAAATTCAAAAAAGACATGAGAATAAATGAATGAATTATTATTTATTTATTTTTCTAGAGAAATAATTATTGAATCATTATTTCCTAGTGTCTTTGAATTAGTAGCCTTCGAATATTAAATAAATCAATATTTATTTATTATTCCTTATTCTTATTTTTGGAATAATTATGAAACCATTATTTAATAATTATTTCAAATTCACACTTTTCTTAATTCTCACAAAGTGATTAATAAATCATTTTATTTGTTAATTATTTCAAACATTTTATAAATAAATATATTTTACCATTTTGAATATCTTTTTCCTCTCCAAAAAAAATATAATAAGTGTTCGTAATGACTAGATTTTGATTTGGTCAATAATATTTTATCATTTTATATTTCCTAATTTAACTCAATACTTTTTTATAAATAAGAGGGTTTTCTATTCATTCTTGATGATGATCATTATCATCGTCACCATTATCATCTCACAAAATTTGAGATCCCACTTGAGCTCGATCTTTCTTTTGGGTTTTATGTGTATTTGAGAGAGAAGAATAAGATCATTGAAGCACAAGGACATCAAAAGGACTCATCCCACAGAAGGGGATCTACACACCCATGTTGTAAATTTTCCTCACCAGGTGTTTTAATAAAATTATAATTCATTTAATGTCTTTTGTTGGGTTATTTCACTTTTCTTTATTGCTGCTATATGTTGTGGGATTGCGTCAAATATTTCACCAACGACTTAAGTGAAGTATTTTTGGTACACTTTTCTGAAATATTTACACTAACAAATGAAGACTCCACCAGTGTAGTAATTAAGAACCTTGGTGATTGTTGTTTCAACCCTCTTTAGTTTTTTTCAAACTACTTTTGGCCTCTAAATTTATATTTTTATATATCCTTTGTTTTCTAGAATTTTTTTGTTCCTGTCGGATTTCCACATCTTTCTGTAGGTCATGGGTACGATCCAAGAAGGAGACAACACAATCTGGGTGAGATCTTCTGAGTGAGAGTTCCAGGAACAAAATGCACGTTTTGGCCTCTTTTCTACATCCCAACGCACTTTTCAAGCATTTTTCTATGATACATGTGGATATTCGTGGTCGCCTAACTATTCCACCTAGAGCTCTAGTTAGTTTCATTATTTTCCTTGACTATAGCATCATTTACTATTTTTAACAGTTTTTCGAGTCTTGGACTTCCATACTTGTTTTGACCCTCTAATTTTTTTTTTTTTTTTTTTTTGTAGCATATATTTGCCAGAAATCCTATAGGAATCAAAGATATATTTCCAACGAGGTATTGTACATGAAAAACGAAGACCATATGACCAAGTTACGGCCTCAGGAAGTTAGCTTCCCAAAAAACCCCAACGGAGCCCAAAAACTCTTGGTGTTCCATATCCTAGGGTTAGGGTTTCGATTGTTTAGGGTCTCCCTTTACTATTCAATAATAAAAATTCTCTTGATACTCATTATGATATATTTTATAGGCATGTATTCACCACATCTCTTCTAAGAGAGAAGTTAGCATCGCCCAAGCTAGTTTATTTCCATTTTTCTTGTAAGTATTTTTTAATTCTTTTCTGTTAATGAAATGAAGATTTATTTATGTTTCATATTTGTGTCTTTTTTTTTATATTTGTATTATGTTTTGTTCTTGCACAAGTTCGAGTCAGTGGTATCATAACAGTCTTCTCTTTCTCTATTTTTCTTTGCATGTCCCTAATGAGGTTAAGGTATAAGGAGTTAGGGCTCGAACTAGTTGAACCTTTTCAAGACCATCCTCACAAACCCTGATGGCCTCCCATGGAAGAAGAAAAGAAATATGAAAAAGTAGGGGATCCTTTCAAAATATTTTTTGATGAATCCCTCGAGTGATAAAGTAACACGATAATGGATAAATTCTCCCATATCCTTCGATGATTACCAACATGCGACACAACTTCATCCAGCAACGAATCTGGAGGTGGCACTCCATTTAAGGTACAAGTCAACTTTGGCGTTCCCATATTTGAAGGCTAGATAGATGTAGAGGCCATTGATATATGGTTAAATTTGTTGGAAGGATATGTTTTGGTTCCTGAATTTTCCAATCGAGAAAATATTACTTTTTCACTCCTCAAAGTTGCGCCTAATGTCGAGGACTAGTGGGAAACCTACTGTGAATAGAAGGATGAGACTCAACCCTAAATATTTTTAGATACAACCACTTGAAATCCTTTTCGAGATTCCATCAAGGAACAATATTACCCCATTGGGAGCTATGAAGATCAATACATAAAGTGGACCATGTTGTGATAGGGAAGGGACCAAGACATGCAAGAGTTCATAAATAATTTTCATACCCTTTGTATGAAGTTGGATATCAAGGATTCTGAGCGAAATTTGGTATTGAAGTACCATGAATGTCTAGAACAATACATTCAGGATGAGATGGAGTTCCTGTAAATATCCTCGCTTGGTGCCACCTATCGATACACTTTCAAGATCGAGTTGAAACTTAAACCAAATAAGCGAGACTTTGGATTTTAAAATCCAAATAAAGGGAAAAGCGCCCCCGAACCATAGAAAAAATGACAAAGCGAAGATGTGGTGACCCAGGAAAGCCTCCCAAATATGCAATCAATGAACAACACCATGAATACAAATATAGAAATAAGGAAGTGGTGTGAGTTACATTATATCCCCACTCTCAACACAATTGAGCGTCAAGTCAACTAGCCATTGGTGGCTGAGATGAAGGACTCCAAATCATATGTGTGTTCTGACTCTGAGTTAGAACCCAAAAAGGGGAATCACAAAGGGAAGTAGATTATTTATGCAGAACCTAGTACCACTATTTCCAGTACCAAGATCCAGAACATTAAGCCCAAAGATCCAGAGGAGGGGGAGTTTCTCTTCCACTCATAAATGTGGGTGAAGGGTTCTCCGTTGGAGTTCATTGTCAACAGTGGAAGCCAAAAGAACCTCATTTGAGCAGAGGTTGTGAAGCGATTAAGCCTACTAACGACACTAGACCCACAACCATACACCATCGGGTGGCTTCACCAAGGATGAGATCTTCATGTCAGTCAGCAATGTCTCATTCCATACAACATCAAGCTCTTCATAGATGAGGTACTATGTGATGTTTCTTCTCTTGAATTTTGTGATGTATTATTAGGCCAAATATACTTGTGGGAACATCCTGTTGTGTATGAATCTACGCCTCATACTATTAATATTTATTTGGGAAATAAGTTATACAAGATATCGAAGGTAGCAGTGCCTATCATCATCTCTTTGATCTCTGCAAAGTAATGCAGTAAGATCATTTCCCAGACCGAGAAATTTGCTGACCTTATATTTCGCCCTTAGGGAAAGAATAATATTGTGGCCGCATCCACAACCTCAAGACAAGGCTCCTCTGCAAGAAAACAACATATGGACAAGGTCATGAAGGAGTACAGGGACAAATTCACCTCACCGATAAGGATACCCTTACATTTTTCAGGTCAAGCACCCCATCGAGCCGACCCCGGGTGTGCTACTACCCAATATACCAATATAACACCACTTTGTTATGGAGAACGATGAAATTAAGAGGAATATTTAATAGATTTTGCAAAAATGGAACATCATTCCAAGTTCGTCAACATCTAGGAGTTGATCATGTTTCTACAAAGAAAATAAAAAACTTGGAGACTTTGTATTGACTATCAAGTGTGAATAAGATCACTTTTCAGAATATGTATCCAATCCCATGGATTGATGACCTTCTAGACCAGCTAAATGGGACCAAATATTTCAAAAATATTGATGTGAAGTTTGGTTATCTGCAGGTTCCAATTGAACCCTTCGATGTATGAAATACTTCCTTCAAATCCAAGGATGGCATTTTTGAATGGTTGGTCATGCCTTGTGGGTTGATGAATTCCCTCACAACCTTCATGAAGCTGATGGAAGAAATATTGTAGCCCTTCACCAACTCATTCATGGTAATGTATTTGGCTGACTTCCTAATCTTCAAATAGAGTTAGGAATAACACCTACACCATATTTGACAGGTCCTCCAAACATTGTGACAAAACAAGTTTTGTTCCAATTTAGATAAATTTACATTTGGTATGACCTAGGTTCATTATTTGGGGTACATCATTCATGACCAGGGTGTGCATGTGGACCCAACCAATATATAATTTATTTGAGATTGGTCAACCCCAACCACTCTAATAGAGCTATGCAACTTTCTGGGTATTTCCATTTTCTACTACAGGTTTGTGTTGGGGTTATTTCATAGCACTTCGCATTTGAGTAAAGTCACCATGGGTAGAGCGAAAGAATTTTTTTTCTGGTTTGTATCCCAATAGAAGGAATTTTGTGATTTGAAGCATCACCTCTTCTCTGCACCGGTGATCACATTACCAAACCTGCAACAACCATCTGAGATTGAGACAAATGCCTAACTATGCTATCGGGCCAATTCTTACTCAACAGCGGCATCTGGTAGCACATTACAGTGAGACAATTTTAGATACAGTACGAAAGTATCCCACCTATGAAAAAGAGATGTATTCCATTGTGTAGGACTATACAAAATTGAATTATTACATTACAGGGAAGGAAATGGTCATCCTCATAGACCACTGAACCCTGTAGTTCATACAAACAAAATGAAAGTTTCAAAACAATCGCCATCAGAAATGGTCCACATATCTGCAATAGTTCCATTTTAACACCAAGAACAAGAAGGAAAGCATCAATATATTTTCAGGTTGTCTCAGCCAAAAACCGGTTATGTCATTGAAAACTCTACTCAAGTCCTATGGAAACGAGACTTTAGGGTGGCCTCATCTTTACAAGAGTGACCCAAATTTCGGAAACACATACAAGATATTCATAGAAAGCAAGAAAGTTCCCAATTTTCACCTCTATGGAACATTATTATTCCATTTGGGACACTCTGTGTTCCTTCAAGTGAGCATGCCAAGATTTGGAGGCACACTAAAATTGGGTTGCATGATTGGTGCATAATACTTTCCTTTGGTTGTTCGTGACCTGTTCCTTTTTATGGGCATTCAAGGTCACAACATTTCTTTCAGTGTGTAGAAGGGGTTTTAAATATGAGTAAACGTTAGTAGGAAGACCTACAACATCACATAATGCACAAGGTTGTAATGCCTAGCTAACTTGGGGGTTTCAATTTTTTTCCCTTTTTTGTTATTATTTTTTTCCATGCCAGCTCGCACCACTACATGTGTTTCTTTAACTGCTATGACCTGTTGAGGGGAAATAGGGGTTATTCCTATAGAGGTAATTCTTAGGCTTTCCAACGTGGATGGAGGGACCAAATACCACATGGGTATTGTAAAAGCCATATTTGGCAATGTTATAGTTTCCATGACTTGTTTTGATATAAAACCAGGTAGGGGATACAAAAATGGGATCTACAAAATGGCGTATGCTAGGAGTTCGATACCAGTGGTTGCGCTATCCATACTATTGGTTTCTGAGTCTGGGCTAATTTTGGTGTTTGATTATAGCATCATGCACACCGGTGCCTTCGTGCTTTCAGGGACTTCCCCTGGTATAATAGAGGGATCTCCTAGGAATGATCCTAGGATGGATGATGGTTTGAATTGGCCTAGGCCGAATTTTGTATACTTCATGAGTGGTTCTATGGTTGTGTTTAAGTATGGTAGTATGACATCTAGAGCGGTCATGGGTTTAGCTTCATAGTATGTGAGATGGTCGACAGTGATGATCCAATCATCGTGGGGAAACATCATCACCCTAAAGACAAAGGATGTGATTGTAGTCATGGCATACATATAAATCCTCCCAAGGAGTATATTGTAGTCTAGTTGTGCATCTAAGACCTCAATGTCTATAATAACTGTGTTTCCGATGAGGTTTACTCGGATATTTTGATAAAGAACGACAGGGGTTGATGGGTGCCCGTTGTATGCTCTAAGCATAATGTTAGATGGTTTTATTTCAGGGGGTCCTAAATTTTTCACAACTGATTTGGAAATGATCCATGTGGATGATTTTTCATCCACAATGCATCAGTGTATGATGATATTCTGAATTGAAACTGGTATCTGGAAAGAAACTAAAGAACGAAGTTTATGTTCTGCCTTGTCTAGATCGAAAATAATTAGACATGAATCAAAAGGTTCGATTGCACCTAACAAGGAAAGTAAGGTTTTCCGTTGCCTTGAGCATGATTATAGAACTTCCAAAGCTGACATGGAATCTATTGATTGAGCTAAATCATCCATTATACTATATCTATGAGTAGCTTTTGAGTGATGTCCTGCATGCCTGGTTGGTCCTTTGACCATTCTTGGAAGGGTCTTAATAGATAATTTGGAGACAGTTAACGACGCGGTAGGTGCCCTCATACTTGTACCTAATGGGTTGGTATCCAGAGGTGTATTGCAGCTACTATTCTTTGTTTGAAAGAATAATTCTTCGCGAGCCATGTAGATCTCATGGCTGCATCATCTGGTATCATTTTTTGGTGGTTGTTTTTGCTAGATGTTAACCACTCCTTGGTGGGGGAAAGGTTCCTACATTACTACAGGTTTTTGGGTAAGTCCCCTTTGTCCTCAGTTACCCTAAAGTTTTTTCAAATCAGGGAGTTCGAGACAGTGGTGAGTGTAACTGCCATATTCACCACATATGGCACAAGACTAATTTTTCCTTAGAATGAGTCTCTTGTTTTTCCTTTGGGAGTTACTATTTGGCTCCTGGTTTTGATTTCGGTTGAGGTTCCCCCATACTGCGCGATCATAGGGGGCATTGTTGATTACTTCCCCCATGTCTAGAGTCTCCATTTTGCTTGTTCCTTGGCTTCTTCTTTGCAATGTTTAGAGGATTATTGTTGTTATCCTGGTCATAATATTTTTCGCTGTTGAGCCTGGGATGATTGCATAAGTTTCACCGGGACATAAGGTTCCCTTGTACTTGATTAGTGTATGATTATTGGGGAAGCTCTCTTATATTAGCAATTTATCTGAGTATTGGTTCCCCTGCAAGGAGGTTTTGAGCCTCCCTCCCATTGATGGTATGGAATCACCCTATTCGTCAAATTTTTCAAAGGTGCAGACTAAATTTGATGGTAGCCTAGTTACAATACATTCTGAGTAGAATCGTACAAGTATCGTGGGTACTGGTTACTGCGACTTAGGTGATTTTTGGCTAAGGACTTGATAAAACTGTTTGTAGTATTAGAGGCGTCCCGTAGTTCTCTATACATTTGCAGGTGTGGCACATTTGGCAGGATATTGTAAATATATCCTGATTTGGTGAATATGACTTCAAGTTGTCTGGCCTTGCTAATGGTGTCCTCCTCGGAGGTGGGTTTCTGCATCACCCTGTATTTTTTGAATAAACAAGTCCAACAACACTCTATCATCAAGTTTGGCTTTAAACAAACTACGACGTCGCTGCCATTTTTGGAGATGGTTTGATAAATGGACGACTGGTGTTTGTCTAAAATGTGTTAGCGGTTCCATTCCTAAATCATGATGGATGGGGAGCTAAAAATAGGTGAGGAATTTGGTAGCGAGGGCACTAAAGGTTCCATGAGAAGTAGAAGGTTGCTCACATACCATTTTTCCGCAGGCCCTGTTAGGGTGCGTTGTGTTAGCCATCAGTAAATTTTGTCATAAGAAAATGATGGCTAAAATAGTCCTTGGGCCTTCAAGAGATCATTTTCATAGAAAATCATTCATTCTTGAAGCCTGTTGTTCCCTAATTGCTGTTGCTTAACTACTGTGCCTTAAAATCCTGTTGTTCCCTCCAAAAAATACAACAAGAAATCTGTTGTTCCCTTCAAAATTGTTTCCTAAACAATCCCTTTTCATCATTTCATTCACTCATTATGGCCCTTTTTACCCTCTGTTTTCCTCTGAAAATGCTCCTCTTCTCTTTTTCATTTTCCCTTCATTCCCCTCATAAAACCTTCAAAAAATCCCCTTTGAACCATAAAACCCTTTGTTATGGTTTAAAAATCCTTCCTTTTAGCTATTAGGACTACAAAAAGCCATGAAAACCCACGAAAAATGCATAAAAGCCCTTAAAACGTTTTTCCGATCCTTTTTAAGGCCTTAAGCCCTTGAGGGCTTAGGTTTTTTCACCCTTTCCGTCATAAGGCCCGGCTCTATAACCAAGTGCTTTTAAAAAAAACCCCTCTAACCCTATCGCATCAGCTTTTTCTATAAATACAACATTTTCATTGCAAAATTTTCCATGATGCGATAAGCCCCCTTCTCCTTAGCCCCTGGTCACTTCTTCTCCATAGAACCGCACCCCAACATTTTCACCTTAAGCTCCTCCCTTATCCCTTATACCATCGCACCCTTTTAAAGAAATTCATTTGTCCTTTTGAAATCTCCTTGCGATATACAAACTTCCCAAGCGATCTTGACCGTCAATCTTATCAATTTTATGGTCATTGCTTGCCCACTGCATCCCCCAATTTCCCGACACATTTCTTCATTTCACCTTCGACATTGAATCTTCGCTGTCGATCGATAAAAACCAACGACCCTCATTAATCCAATCCATTTACCTTATAAAGGCAATCTCCACCATTGATTTGTTAGATCCGATGGTCGTCATTTGTTCCGTCATCCAACCTCACTCTAGACCCACCTTCCGCTTCACAAATCGCTCCCCCAATCTTACGATGACACCTGGAATCCACTTAAACAACTCATCGAGTACCTCTCTCCATCGCGCACCCCCGTAGTTGTTGGATCTTCCCCCCTAGATCCAACGGTCTACGATACATATCACGCGATTTTTTCACCCGGAGTTTAACACTCCAAAGTCACGCGATACCGGCAGTATTGAAAAATCCATGCGGCATGACCTCATTGGATCGCGTTCGATTCGTCGAAAACCACTTGCGGTATTTCCAAACCTGCTCTTGCCCAATTTCGTGCCAAAATCCATTTTAAACTGGATTTCTACCTGTTTTCCTCCATAAGACTCCTATGCCTGCATAAATCACCCCTCTGCAATTCTCTTCCACCTCTGTATCTCTCTAGAAGCATTTTTTCCAAACTCGCAGGTTTTTTATAACTTATCTTGTGGTTTTTGCAGGTTTTTGGTGGTGGTTTTTAAGATAGAAGCCCTCATAAAGTTTGCAAAGAAACATGGCCAAGGATTTCCTCATCCAAAGCCTAGAAAACACAGAAAAGGAGTTCTTTAAGCATAAACCCGAGTTTTTACAAATTATTGTTATATAAATCAAAACCCCAGTATGCCAGAGCCTCATGTCAACAACGAAAGGAAAAAGAAGTGAAGATTAAGAATAATAGGCCTCACACCCAACACCACGATCTAAATCTATTTAAAAAGGGGAAAAGAACATTTCAAAACACAAAAAAAAGGTTCCCAGGCTTAAAGAAAACAAATATTAAACAAAGCGTAGAGGTTAAAGGTTGACATAGTGAGTATAATCAGCAAAGGGCACAAAGTATAAAGACAAGGGATAAAGCACCATCTGAAGGATTAAAAGAGTTAAACCCAATTGTGTTAAGGTTAAAACATAGTGAAAAGGTGAACACAGTCAACAAATTATGATTAAAGACTCCAAGATGATTATAAGGGCATAAAGCAGAATCAAAGTTATAACAGTGTTCTAAAGCCACAAAAACAGACAAATTAGAAAAAGAAGCCTGCAAATGCCACATCAGTGAGGAAATAAAAGCCAAAACTACCGCCTACAGGTTTATTTCCTCAAAATAAGGCACCATGAATGCACAGTTAGGGATATTTTTAAAAAGACAGCTCAACATTAACGACCAACCTACCAAAAAACCTCAAAGTCAACAAAAGAAACTAAAGGTGATGGAACTTAATGTAAAATTGATTCAAACAGAGATGGGAATTCAAAATATTCTCTCTTAGGCCTCCCCAAGGTCAATAAGCCATTACTCTATATTAATTGAACAAGTGAACCCTTCTTATACTCCACCTCCTCATTATTCTATAAATACTTCTGTAGAAGACAATATAGTGGTTGGTTTCTGGATATCTTTTGTATGTAAATAGCTTTTGAAGCTGTTGCAGATCTTTTAGGAATTGAAGATACATAAGCTAAAATGAGAAGTTTGAAGCTGTAAGGACCCACTGGATTTGAATATTGTAACTGGTTTGAACATCAAATAAAAATAGCTGATTTATGGGATCCTAGTCTATGTCAATGGTGATGTGTTTCTAACTCTAATTTTCATTTTTCTTTATGTTTCCATTCTCTCCACTTTTCTCTGATAAATAACAAAAAATATGGATTAGTATTTACTCCTGAAGTACCCTAAATCTCACTAATAAATCTTTATCTTTATGTTTTCTACTAATTGTGTATTTGGGAATAATTTCAATATAGTGTGATCAGCCAAGGAATGTTTGTGAGCCCATGTCTTGCTGAGTAAAACTTGAGATATTGTTTTTGAATGATATTTTCATTGCATGCCAAGTAAAGTTAAACTAGGGAAGTCTATGGTTAACCCTGTCCTCTAGTGTTTTCTCCATCAGCTGTCTTGAAAGTTTCCCTTAAGAGTATGTTGAAAGCAGGCTAGTTTAAAAGTACTTACCTAATCTTAGACTAATTTTTATGTTTATCATGAATGTTTTCCTTTGAGAATATGCTGAAAGCAAGCTATTTTAGAAGTACTTACCTGATCTTAGACTGTTCTTTGTTTCTTCATGTGTTTTACATTTTTTCACTTCATTTCTTACTGTTTCATTCCATAAAATCAACTTAAAGAGATCCTTTGACATAGATAACTTTCCCCATGGACCACTCTTGAACCTTTCTATTCAATTAAACCCTCTTATGAATCCATAGCCCAATGGATTGATGTTGTTATTTTCTTTTCTTATCAACTGAAACATTCCTTCATTTACTTACACCTTCACCCTTCATACAAACTTTCTTCATCTTCATGTTATCCTACCCAACCAAACAAAACAAACAACCTTGTTCTTCATAACTAGCCTAAAATCATACTTAATCAGAAAGAAACATCTTTGAGATACACATATAAAGAGAGATCCCTCTTTGAATCTAGGATGGCTAGATCCTCAGATTCCAAAGTATTTTTATATAGGCTCTGTAGCGTTTTTACTTTCCAATCTTGCAAACTACGGAGGTCTAACACGTTGAAAAAACCTTAGTCTAATGGTATCATCAATGATACTATTGGAAGGACACCACAGGTGGAAAGTCATGATATGATTTCCTCGGTCTTCCGCTTGATTCCCTTTGAATTTTGGTTTATCTGAAGGGAGATTCGTGGGCATGGGAGGCCACTTAGGGCCATGAGAAATGGGGTAATTAGTTAACTTTTTCAGATATGGAAGATTAAGTGACACTAAGAAGGGTAATTGTGTATTGACTACCATTGTATACTGTGGAAAAATAGGTATCTGAGTGTGATGGGTTAGGGGAGGTGCCTAGGGAATATTAACCTGTGTCGGTCCATGATGAATGTTTTTCTAATTTCTCGAAGGGGTAGTGCTCCTCCACCCTCTAGAGATTGTAGGAGGGGTTGTTGAAAAGTCAACAAGAAATATGTGCATAATTTATTTTTTCCTTAATTAAATTGGACAATAAAATGTAATGTTATCTCATAATCACTAGTAATAGTTAACTGAGTGTGATAGACTCAGTTAGCTCATGAATTTCGAGTTAAGGATGGTTGGTGCGGCATGCACAATGATTCTATTAGTTATGCAGTTCTAGTTGTAGTTAGTGCATTATTTTAATGCATGAGAAATCAGTTAACTCAATTTATTGAGTTAAAGTCATTTGAACTAGTTGTAACTGTTTCTTGCACTAGTGAGAGATCAAGTGAACTAAATCAGATTTTATTCACATGAAGTGATCTACCATAAAACTGATGATTTACTATTAATAGCTGCATGCATGTCAGTTCCAGTGGAGACCCAATTGACACAAAGGTTAAAGGGATGTTAACTATTAGTTGTATCATTAGTAGGCTGCTCGCATGCAGTAACACAAGCATTGGGTTTCCCATGATAATTACATAGTTTTGGAAAGCTAAATTTCCTATGGAATAGGCATTTCATTGCACATGAATTGCGCAAGCAAGGCAGGCTTATTAGAGGTGGGAAATTGGCTAAGTGTTGGTCGATCTTTTTCGGGTCATTGTGAGACAGTTGTGAGAGTACAAGAGACTCTTGTGAGAAGAGTGCATTGTAATTGTTTCATGATTCAATGGTGAATATACAATAGAAGATACAGAGGTTTTGAGTAGCAAGCTTTCACCAAGAAAAATATTTGTGTTGTGGTTTGATTTGCTTCTTTCTTTACTCATTGTGATTGGCGATGATGTTTATTTTCCCCAATTTATTTGTAGAAGGATTCAATATATTTCTTTAGTATATCGCATGATCGCATTGAATCCATTGATATACATATTGTTTGTGTAATTTCTATATGGTATTCGAGCGCAAGAAATCACTATAGTGGAGAAGAAATTGAGTTTGTAACTAAATAGTATTCGAATTTGCAAAAGTGTTCTTGGTGCGACAGGAAAATCAAGATCAAGATGGCTTTCAATGGATTGAGATTGGAGTATGAAATCAAGGATAGTTCCAATTATATTGCGTTGAAATACAATATGGAGGCATTTCTGGAGAACAATGGGTTTAAAAAATTCATTGATAATGACATTCCCAAACCTACTGCAGCGGATGCCACAAATCTTGATGCTTGGAAAAAGAAGGTTGCAAAGGCAAGGAGGGAGTACGAGACCACATCATCTCAAGTATCCATGAAAAAGTGACTCCATATGTAATGTGGAAGGCTTTTATAGATCTAGTTTAGAGCAACAGTGATCATAGAAAATTGGCACCGAAGGAAAATCTCAGGAAACTCAAAATGGAGAAAGGCGACACTATTCTGAAATATTTAACCAAGTTTTTCTAGTGCCAAGATGAGTTTGGGAGTGTCAAAATTATTATCGTAGATGATGACTTGGTGAGCTTAGCTCTTATAGGCCTTCCCAAGAGTTGACATAGTTATGAGGACTTTGTCAATGGGAGGAAGAAGCTATTTGATTCGGAACGACTTTGGTCAGATTTGGTGAAAGAAGAATTCAGGCAAAATACCAGGGATGGATCTTCATCTAAGACATATGATGAAGAAAATTGTGCCTTGGCTGGTAAGGCGAAGAAGGGGAAAGGAAAGAAATCCTATTCCAAATCTGAGTCTGACAAAGAAGGAAAGAAGCACGACATGTCTAGAGTGAAGTTTTTTCACTATCATGAGCATGAACATTATTCCACTAATTGTCCACAAAGGAAGAAGAACAAGAAGGCTTTAGGATTTGCAGCTGATGAGGCTTTGGCCTCACAATTTGAGTTGGAATTATCGCTCATCGCATGTACAGTTTCAAGTGCGATGGGATTAGTGTGGTACTTTGATAATGGTGCATCTTTCCACATGATGGGAGAGAATTAAATTTTCAGTAGCTTGGACGAGAAGGACCTCTAGATGCATATCGAAATGGGTGATGATGGGCGGTACAGTGCTACCGGGATTGGTAAAGTTACCTTCCAGAGACAGTGAGGTAAAAAATTCTTATTAAAATATGTAATACATGTACCAAGCTTGAAAAAGAATTTAGTTTCAGTCAAAATGTTGGAGGATAGAGGCTATGATCTAGTTTTCAGTGAAGGGAAATATTTCCTTCGACAAAAATCCATATGAAAATTCAAGAAGATTGGGATTCATGTGAAGAATATCCATGAACTTGATGTAGATGGTTGCACAACATTCATGGGTAAGGCAGACAAAGTGGTGAGCCAAGATGAGGGTGATTTTTGGCATAGAATATTGGGCCATCTACACCACGAAGCCTTGAAGATCATGCAAAAAATTTCTACGGGTCTTCCCAAGGGTAATCTTGCACAGATAGACACATGCATGGGATGTACCATGGGGAAGTATGAAAAGGCAACTTTTCACGAGAAGGAGAACCAAGCTTCAAAAATCATTGACAGATTTCACTTAGATGTGTGTGGACCATTCTCTATAGCTTCGACAACAAAGCATAGATATTATGTGATATTTTT
Source organism: Pinus albicaulis (assembly GCA_034641835.2). Taxonomy (NCBI): domain Eukaryota; kingdom Viridiplantae; phylum Streptophyta; class Pinopsida; order Pinales; family Pinaceae; genus Pinus; species Pinus albicaulis. The sequence goes on from CM076571.1 coordinate 644,218,999, forward strand.
CGATGATTTTTCTAGAAAGTGTTGGATCTACTTCATGCTGAAGAAAGGTAAGACATTCTCCAAATTTTGTGAGTTCAAAGCACTAGTGGAGAAATATACGGGGAAGCATGTGAAGGCTCTAAGGAATGAAAATGGTGGTGAGTACATGTACAATGAATTCAAAAAAAATTGTAGTAAAGAATGAATTCGGAGAGAGTTGATTGCGCCTCATAACCCACAACAAAATGGTGTCACAGAAAGAAATAACAGAAAAATTATAGGGGCAACACGAGCGATGTTGCATGATTAAGGCATACCATTGCATCTGTGGGCAGAAGCATGCAACACATCGGTATTTGTGCAAAACCGTATTCCTCATTGGATACTTGGAATGAGTACACCATAGGATTATTTTTCTAGTAAGAAACATGATGTTTCATATTTTAAAATTTTTTCCTCATCTGTCTATTTCCATGTGACCAAATATTCCAGGAAGAAGCTTAAACCAATAGCTAATATTAAGATATTTGTGGGGTACATTGATACTCCCCACAACTATCGGGTGTATTTTCCAAACAACGGGATGACTGCTATGAGATGGGATATAAATTTTATGAGGAGAAATCAATGTGATTGTCCCTTGAGAGGGAGAAGGATTTGCATGCAGATGAGGAACACTTATTTTGAAAGAATTAACCTCAAGATGTGGAGTAGCCACATGCGGAGGATCATGGAGTGGCAGAAAACGCTCATGTAGAGCCATCCACCAGAAATGGTAGAAGATGCACCATGCAAGCTGATAGATTGAGGCTTGATGCGGAGGAGCATGTAGGAGCACCTACTTAAATGCATAGATAGAGATAGTCTCCAGACATGTTTACTGGATACATGGCTCTTATGAGCAAGTGTGTTGTGACAGAACCATCCACATATGAGGAAGTACTGCAGAAACCAATTTGGGTTGATGCTATGGTTGAGGAGTATGAATCCATCGTTAAGAAAAGTGCATGGGAAGTTGTCCCAAGACTGGTCGTAAAATCAGTGGTTTGATCTAGATGGATCTATAAGGTGAAGAAAGTGGCTAATGGGAGTGTCAAGAAGTAGAAAGCTAGATTTGTAGCCCATATATTCTCACAAATTGAGGAGATTGACTATGAGGATAATTTTGCACCGGTTTCGATATACTCATATTTTAGATCTATCCTTACACTCTAAGCGCATATGGGGTGGAAGATACATCAGATGGATTTGAAGACTGCATTTCTCAATGTATTTATTGATGAAGAACTGTACATAGAGAATCCATAAGGTTTTGAGATATTTGATAGTGAGTCACATGTGTTCCGGCTCAAGAGAGCATTTTATGGGCTGAAGCAAGCACCTCGTTCTTGGTACACTAGAGATAACAGTTATTTCACCTTGTTGGGCTTCACCAAAAGTGAAGTTGATGCAAACCTGTACCAGATTATAGTTCATGGTAAGCTCTTGATTATTGTATTTTATGTTGATGACCTAATTTTGACAGGTGATGAGAAGTTGATAACTTATTGCAAAGAGGATCTTGTAAGAGAGTTAAAAATGAAGGACATGGGACTCCTTCACTATTTCCTTGGTTTGGATATATGGCAGTGAGATGGTGAGCTATTTTTTTCTCAAGGAAAGTATACCAAAGAGATTCTGAGTAAGTTTCACATGGAGAGCTGTAAACCCATGGAGACTACTTTTGCAGGAAACTGGAGGAAGGAGGATGGTACTTCAGGAAAGGTAGTGGATGCTACTGTTTATAGGCAGCTAGTGGGTTCATTGATGTACTTGGTGAAGAGTAGACTAGAAAATTTCTATGCAGTTAACTAGCTGAATCAAGCTATGGTTAAACCAACCAAGATGTTTTGGAAGGCATGGAAGCATGTCTTGAGATATTTCACGGGAACTATAGAGTATGGATTATGGTACATACGGACAGAGGGAGTGAAGCTTCAAGGCTTCACTGATGTCGATTGTGTAGGCAGTCCATCAAATAGAAAGAGCACATGAGAAGGGATCTCCAGTATAGGATCGAAAATAGTTTTTTGGTAAAACAGGAAGAAGCGATCTGTGGCACTCAGTTCAACTGAGGCAGAGTACATGGCAGAAAGTCATGCTGCATGTGAGGCCATCTTGATGAGAAAGATTCTGGTTGGTTTGTTTGGTTCTCATATGGATCCGACGGTGATACATTGTGATAAACAGAGTTGCATTAAACTCTCGGTTAATCCGGTATTCCATGATAGGTCCAAGAACATAGACATACATTACCACCATCTCAGGGATTGTGTTCAGAGGTGAATTATGTTACTTCAGTAAATTCCCACAGAAGATTAGGATGCATATATTTTGACGAAGGTGCTCGCCAGGAGAAAATTCGAATACCATAGGTGCATGATCAAGGTGGTAGAAAATCCCTTTCTTGTTGAGATGGAGTGTTGAAAAGTGAAGAAGATATGTGTGTCTAATTTAATTTTCCCTTAATTAAATTGTACAATAAAATGTAATCTTATCTCATAATCACTTGTAATAGTTAAATGAGTGTGATAGCCTTAGTTAGCTCATGAATTTCGAGTTGAGGGTGGTTGGTGAGGCATGCAAAGTGATTTTATTAGTTATGGAGTTTAATTTTCAGTTACTTCTTTAGTTCAATGCATGAGAAATCATTTAACTCCATTTATTGAGTTAAATTTAGTTGAACTAGTTGTAATTGTTTGTTGCACTAGTGAGATATCAAGTGAATTAAATCAGATTTAATTCACATGCAGCGATATTCAATGCGACTCATGATTTAATATTAATAGTTTCATGCATGTATGTTCCAGTGGATACCCATTTGAGACAAAGGTTAAAGGATGTTAACTATCAATTGTATAATTAGTAGGCTACCAACATGCAGTAAGACAACCATTGGATTTCCCATGACAATTAGACAGTTTTGGAAGGCTGAATTTCCTAAATAATAGGGATTTCATTCCACATGAATTGCGCAAGCAAGGAAGGTTGATTAGAGGTAGGAAGTTGGCTAAGTGTTGGTCGATTTTTTCTTTGTTAGTGTGAGACATTTGTGAGAGTGCAGAAGATTCTTGTTAGAAGAGTGCAGTGTAATTGTCTCATGATTCCATGGTGAATATACAATAGAAGATAGAGGGGTTTTGGGTAGCAAGATTTCCCTAGGAAAATAGACGTGTTGTGTTTTGGTTTTCTTATTTATTTACTTGTTGTGATTGGCGATTGTGTTTATTTTTCGTAATTTATTTGTAGAAGGATTTAGTATCTTGATTTAGTAGATCTCATGATCAAATTGAATCCATTGATATACATATTTCTTGTATAATTTGTACAAGCGTTGAGTGTGATGACCCTATTGGGGTTTCCACTGGTGTGGTTTTGGATGATCCTTGGGGGTTTCCAATCAAATATTCCTCAATGAAGGATGAATTGATAATGCTAGAAATGTATCGCCTGCAACACCTAAATTGTGGGAGACATGGTACTCCTCCCTCAAATGGGGAGGTCCAAGAAGCGTTTATATTAACGGGGTCTTTTTGCATCCATTATGGTATCGACTAGCTTAATCTTGCTAATATTTTTGGTTTGTTGGAGGAAGGAAGATTTCTATCAAAACAAATACAATCACATGCATAAAACAAAGAAAAAACATAATAGGTAATTTTTCCTTTAATTTAAAGCTATATGCTCAATCAAGAAAAAAATGAGGTTTTGTTTGTTTTAAGTATGATACTCAAAATCATTTATAGAAATACTCGTCCTTAGACTCTCAATATAACTGGGCCTTGAGAGGATATCTCATGATGGGTACTGGGGCTAACGTCCCAAAATAACTGGCGATGTTTTCTAGTAGTCGAAGAATCGACCAAGGTAATGGTATGAGGATCAAGTGTTGCCTGCACCATCGTCTGTATGGAAGGATGCCCTACTTTTGGTCACTAAAGTACCGTCGTACCATGTGAGCATTCGAGTATTGAGATGCTTGGTAATCAAATACCAGTACCGAGTAGTATATGGGTTAGGTAGCCCCAAAAATTATTGAACGCACTCGGCCTAAGCTTAACGCCATTTGAAATGGGTCTCTGGTAATGCTCGAGTATTCATTTCGTGGGTGGATAAAAAAATTTGAATCTCCCTAAAAATTAAACATCTATGTTTCAAAATGTACTATGACCATGGAAAGTTATTGGATTCCTACCCCCTGATGGTCCTGACCTGAACTATAATTTCTTTTGTGGCCCCTATGGGGAGAATTTAGTGAGTTTTTCTAATGATTATATTTAGAGAGTCTCAATTTTTATTATGGTGTGCTTTGGTGAAGTAACTGTAAGAAGAGGATAAAGGTCCCAACACAATGGGACCTGCCTTTTGGTCCAATGATTACCAATTATTCATGTGTTCTTTGGAGTGAAAAATCAAAATTGTTATGAGATGTGGATATGTGCTCATCCTTTACGATCCTTTTCTAAATACCCCATGTGTGACTGGTCCTTGCAAAAATTTAAAATGATGTGCGGATTATTGGCCACTTACACATTGTCTACTTAGACTATGTTTACAGTATAGGGAGATGAAAAATTGTCTTAGGAAAGCCTTTTTATGCATACCCAAGCTCATCGTGAGGTGCAAGGGTGGCAGAAATTGCTTGCTTTCTTTTTTAACAGTTTAATCCTAGTCCCAATTCCTAATGCAAAATTGAACTAACCTAATGCAAAAAATTGACAAATTTGAACTAGAAAAAGATATGAGGATATGTGGACCACCTATTATTTACTAATTAAGCTACGTGTTTTGCATCTTTTATCAACAAATAATTTTTTTGACAAACATACCTGGATTTAAGGCCACATAGTTTTCCCCTATTTAAACTATTTGTAATTTGCGAAATAAAATACTAAAATTAAAACTACCTAGTTACCTAGCTAATTCCTGGTTACACATAGCACGTGGGTGTCCTAATAGTAGTGATGTACAAATAAAAAGTGATGGAAATTCATTAGGGGTTTCCAGTCACCTTAAAAATGGGAAAAAGTAGAAAATTTTTTGCTTGCTCGTCTGTCGTATGGGTTATCTTCCCACAGGCATTGAACGTGCGTCTGTTGAAGCACAAACCATGTTGTTGGGAAGAATGAAGAAAAATCTTCCTCTGCTATGATTTTTTTTCACTAAGTGTTTTTGGAGATGTTGAGAGGGTGTAAGGGTGGTTTGGAGCAAACTGAGTATGAAGAAGGACCTGGATCAACAACCATTAACTCAAAAGAAAAGGATCCAGTGGCGTCTCCATTATTGTGATAGTGTATTTGGCGTGAGGGTGGATGAAATACACTTCTTTATAAATCTGGCTACTACCTGCACAAGGTTACATAGAAAAATGATTACCTACTATTAGTGGAATAGATTCGACACAATGTAAACTAAGTTTGAGGGAAAACGAAGCATACAACACTGAGAAAAAATCAAAACGCAATATACAAAATACAAAATGTTGATGGCGAAAGCATCCTAATAACACAAGTGGAGAGTTCTCCCTTTATTAGATGTTGGTGGTAAAAATATATAATGCTAAACACTTGAAGAGGGTCCTTTGAGCTATAGAGCTCAAATACCCAAAACAAGGAGGTCTCCTTCCCTTCAGTTCCTGCAAGCACCTCTTACCTATCTCAAAATATAGTAGATCGAGATCAAGTGGTGAAATTCTCTCTCTTGGACTGATATGTTGGTTGACCAACATATGATTCCTTCCAATCCCTCTATTATTGGACTATGCAAGTTGGTTTGCTGCGAAGCAATTTGGGCAGCATAATAGTGTGTCTCCAATTCTTCTTCCAAAGGCTAGCTTATATAGGCAGTGTTTGATTTCCTTCCTCTTCTCTTTGCCCAAGATAGACAGTGACACAAGAGTGGAGGAGGGATTACTTTGTGGGTTGAATTTACTCCTCAAGGTGGCTCAAATTTGGTTTTCCATGATAGTACTGGCCATTGAATCATCTTAACCAAGTGTGCCAAGTGGTCTCAGATGGTCACATTTCACCATCTTCAGGACCATCCGGCTATCGAAGGAATAATCACGCTACGTGAAAAATTCCTTTCTTGCTTGTGCACCATCTATAAATTTCTACCTGAACCTTAGGAAGAATGAAAATTTTGGATTCTACTAATGTATTCCTTCTCTGAAAATATTTATCTGTACCTTCTTCTTTACATTTTTAATGTCTTTTTTCTGTACGATTTTTTATTGTTAACAATACCCTTTACTTCTTATATCCTATGTCGCATTAAATTTGAAAATAATAAAATAATATTTACATTGAAAAATTAAAAAATACTAACAAAAAAAAAACAGTATTAGGCATAAATAAAATACTTCAATTTCCACTTGAATAAAACACAAGAATATTTTGTTTTTTTATGGGATCTTTAATTTATAGATGATTTTCTTGCATAAAAAAATTTCATCCTCCCTTCTTGATTAAGTTCTTTGAAACCTATGATCTTTTACTTCTGTGATGTTGTTAGAATTGCATTTTAAAATAGCATAGAAGAATGCATATGCATTCTTAACCAAGGGTAAACAAGACAACCATCAAAAACATAAAACACGAGACGTTGATAATGGAGTTCACCTAGTGTGTGCTACGTCTCCAGGCCTGGTGTCAAAATCAGGTAACCCGCTTCATATAGTGCTAGAAATGGGAAGATGTGCATGGATGATGTTCATACAAGGATGTGCCCTCAACATGAGTTGCTTTTCTCTCCATGAGAAATTCCGCTAAAGAAACTCTCACTCACAATGGACCTCCTATCAGCATGACATAAACTCACATGAAGCAAAAACAAGATCCTGGAACATGCATCAAGCAGGGATCTACAAATCATAATACATATCACAACAAAAAGAGGCACATGATAAAACTGCATATACCTCAACTCGTGGTGTTGGCTGAAGAAGTGGATTCTCAGCTACTTAACCTCGTTGTACTGTCGAATTCGTGGCGTCGAGGGGTGTACAATCAACTATCCACACTTGAGAATCAGATACCCTCACTCAAATCTGGAAATTGGCCAAAAAATAAGAAGCTTTGATGCTGAAACGTACATCACCATTGAGTTCCTATCACTGAGAGGTGTAAAATCGACATAAATTTTGTCGAAAATGGACTCCGACAAGTATTGGGCCTCAATGAATCTTTTGATTCCTTCAAGATTTCCTAAGATTTCTTTCTGTAAGGAATGTGCAAATCTGCTGCTCAGATGACCATTTTGGCTTTACCATCGTGTTCCCTGCAAAATTTTGGTTAAAATTACTGTAAAATTCATATCATTATGATAAAATGGAATTTTACCTCCACATGGAATCTTTCAGGGATCAAGGAATCTTCTCTCCAAAAATTCTCTGCCTTGAAAAGTATGCCCGCACATGGTTTTGCCTTGCTGTGGGGTCATGGTTCTGCTCCACTGGTCCATCCTCCATTTTCTTGGCTCTCTCCCCGTATGTGGGTTGAATATAAAATATGAGAGTTTTAATACTTGGTTGCATGTGAAAATTACAAAGCACATCTCATGGGCTATTGGTGGTGGAGAAGACTACTGTGGAGGTGGGTCAGGTTCAAACCCCACCCACTGCAAAATAGTACTAACCGCATATTATTTTTGCATGGAACATTTTAAATTAGCACCGTCACATTTAAAATTGGGGCGTGACTATGTTTAACCATTGTAATAGTTTGGATCCACAATGGGTGGTTGGAAGACCGCCCGATGGGGGTCGGTCGCCTGGGCTGGGAGGGTTCGAGCCCTGCCAGTCTGGGCATATGTTATGGCATCTTATATAGATATTCCATATTGCACGATTATACCATGGGGTGCCAGGGGTCATGGCCTGTCGAACTGGCTGCGGGTGGCGGGGTTTGGATACCTGCCACCCTGATTTAATACATTTTGTTATATGGTGGTTCTGGCATGGGTGGCGAGGTTGACAATCCACCCCCCAACAAACCCATTTTTATATTTTTTCGATTTTTTAAAACATAATGGACATTTTTCATTTGACTGAAAATAAGGGTTATTGGGAAAATTAAAGAGGCCACAATTTCACCCATTTTCGGGTGCTAGGTTCCCTGCCGGTTGACACTCAATTTGTGGGGCACTTAAACCTGGCCCACTACCCAACTTTGACTCGCTCTAACTTCTCCATACATGCTTGTATTGGAGATCCATTTGCACTATTGGAATCAGGGCGACTAGCACTTCACTCTGATCATGGTTCGAGATCAATTCGAACACTTTGAATTTTGACCTATCATCAACCCTCTTGGTCTTCTGAGGGTGTCTAGAGCCTCCTGGATCAACCTATTCTAGGTGAGTAGGTGTGAGTTAGATTTAGTGACCAAAAAAAATTATCATCATACTATATTATTTTGGTATTACTATGTTTTATAATGTTTTTATATATCGTCCAAATAACTATATATTTTCCCCAATTCCAATCTCCCTCTAAGTTAGCAAATTACGATGCCATATGCTTGAATTATAATTTCATATTTAATAATCATCTTAAATATACATATAATTAATAAAATCACACCATCAATTAGATAAATTGTATAAAAAAATTGCTAACAGAATTTCAACCAATAATAAGATTAAATGGATTGTGAAAAACACTTTCCCACCTTAACTCTCACATAGTGCTTTCACATAGTTATGATTCGTGGTAAAAAAAGATAGTGCTTTCACAATGTCAACATTTTCAAACATCCCCTATCATGATTATATGTATATTGTTTTCTTCTACTTGCTCACAGAATCTACAATAACTACCTCTAACAAAATTACTTTTCAATAGAATATCCCTAATGGAATCCCTATCTTATAATATCAAACACATGAATATATATTTTTTATGGGAGCTTTAATTTATAAATTATTTTCCACCATAAAAAATGTTGATCCTCCATTCCTCATTTAAGGCTTTATAACATATTCTGGCTACATAAGTCTGACTTATATTTAGTGACTAGAACATAAATCATCATAATATATTATTTTGACATTAATACATTTTATAGTGTCTAGATATCTTTTCCATGCAATTATAGATTTTCCTCAATTCCAATCTCCCTATAAGTTATTCAATGGTAATGTTATATACTTGACATCTCCTAGTTCACAATAACTCTAACCATATAATAAACTTTACTTCTTATCACTTATGTCATGTAGGGAAGTAACTTTTTAATTCATTTGCTTCCTACCCATAAATCATTTATGTCATGTAGGGAAGTAACTTTTTAATTCATTTACTTCCTACCCATAAAAGGTCAATTTGTACTTTTTATGTTATTTACCTACTTACCAAATCATCTAATTTCCAACCAAATGGCAAATTGAATTGATTAACTTTTAGATCATTAAAACATTTTAAACGTTTTTTATAAGATTATGATAAAAGAGATAAATACATACCTTTAATTACTTATACACACCTATTTCTCATATTAATCTCCAAACAAATTTTATGAGTAATTTAAGAAAATAAAAACTAGTGTTTTATTCCCAACCTCCATTTGCTTTCATTAAAACTAAGTTTTTCCCTGAAAATAGGAAAAACAGTTTATTACTTTGATTTGTTGACCAAATTAATTGTAGAATATAGTCATAGAAAATAAAATCATATATCTTAAAATAAATTCCATAGGAAAGCCATTTGCAACTAGAGCTTTGTCCTTTTGAAACTCTTATAAAATTCCTCCATTAAGCATGATTTTCTGATTAAAAGAATTAAAAACACATTTTGGCAATATCATTACCCCTTTTTGGAAAGGGACGTGAAGTAGTTAGCTTGATGTGAAGTAATTAACTTCCACAAGTGTAACATTAAAATTTGTTTCCCATGTCATCTCCCTTGTTAAATTTTTTACACCGACTTCACTCTCTTACAATTTGCATCTATAAGAAAATATTTTATGGTCAGTGTCACCTTGGTTCCATCGGGAATTACTTTTGAGGTTCCAATCTTTGTTGTTTCATGTGTAGGGTATGTCTCCTTTTATCTTCTATTAATTTCACCTCATATTTCTATTCCTCAAACATATAATCGAAAACCTCACTACTACAATGTCTTGCTATGTTTTAATCTATTTTAGCCCTCACTACTACAATGTCTTGCTATGTTGCTCTCCCATTTAGTAAGAGTTCTATCATCATTTTTCTTTTTGTCTCTTTCTCATTCTTTAGCTACAAGTTTCTCTTTTTTTTTTTTGTCGTTTTCTCATTCTTTAGCTACAAGTTTCATTTGTATTGTTTTTTTTATGAATTGTGTGGATTATATTGTGTGAGTTTCCATCATAAGGCTTTTAAACATTTTTTAATTGTTTACAAAACTCTATTTCTTCAATTATTTTGGATTTAATTTAAAATGATTGGCTAGTTACTCTCGTGTGAGGGTTAGTTCTAGGATGTAAGGATCGTGGTTAGACTCTCTCTTAGGGAAAACTAAACAATTTCAAGGCAGAACTAAATGATTTCATCACATGATGCGTTAGAAATTAAGAGATGGTTAGTCCTTTTTGCAATATTAATTTCTTTAAATCACTTATATGCTTCTATATTGGGATTAGTTTGGCACGATGAATATCTATTAAACCTTTTCCTTCCAACACTTTTTTCTAAAATCATTAGATTTTTTATAAAGCTAGTCACAAATCTTGTCCTCGTAATTTTGAATTTCACAAAACAAAATTTAAATTTCTTTTCCACCATAACTAAATTACTTTAAATATAGTCCATTTTGAAAAAAGTATCCCAATACTCCACTCTATCTATATAAATTCAAAATAATGATATATTCTCATAGTTCTAAACTGAACAAGAAAGTCGATGTAATTATTGCAAAATCGCTAAATTATAAAGGGTAAAATAAAATTTCATTCAACCAACAATGTTCCCTCTTTATCTTCCAGTAGAATATATAAAATTTAATTCTTAGCTAATAATTATTTTTGAAAGTTTCTAACTAATTTCTTTTCACATTAATTATAATTCCCGGCTACATAATGCTAGATTGGTTTATTATATTTAGTTGCATTTTTATGGCCAATTTGTTCGGAGAATTAGGTATTTATTGGCAATTTAGGCTAGTCAACATAGTTTTTAATATTGATAATATTTTGTATACTAAGCACCTAATAACGGATAGGAAGGAAATTTTTTTGTTTTTTTTTGTTTTAAGTTCAGAAACCATAAGGCTACATCATTGTAATGTCCAAAAATAACACTTAAATAAGGTGGGGAATTAAACAATTATCCATATAACCATTAAAAAATTTATTGCTTGGAGTTATTACAACAATATCCTTGATGTAAATGTAATATATTACATAAAAAATAAATTCTCTATAACAAAAACAATAAGCATTTCCCAATTATAAGCTTTTTCCAGTTACCCAAAATATCATAATTATATATAAATAATTAAAATAACATTAATATTATTTAATTTTAATATTATTAAAAAAAATTTGATTAATTTAAATAAAAATATAATTAATAAGATGTGATTGTATAAAATAGTTACAAGTCATAATAACAATATTAAATAATTATGTAAAATACTTTTACATCATAAATTGAAAATAGTGTTTCACAATGTTTTTTTATATATATATTCCACTTTTATAATAAATAACTTATAATATTAATATTATTTATTGATTATTTTAAATAAAAATATATTTAATAAAATCAATTATATATATTCCACTTTTATAATAAATAACTTATAATATTAATATTATTTATTGATTATTTTAAATAAAAATATATTTAATAAAATCAATTATATATATTCAACTTTTATAATACATGACATATAATATTAATATTATTTATTGATTATTTTAAATAAAATTATATTTATTAAAATTATATTATAATTAGTATAAAATAATTTCAACGACTATTGATAGTGAAAAATACTTTTCCAACTAAGGTTAACATGGTGCTTTCACATTGTCAAAATTCCCAATAAGCAAAGATAGTGCTTTCACAATGTCAATGTTGGCAATAAATATTTACATTAATTTAAAAAATACTTTTCCAACCAAGGCTAACATGGTGTGTTCACATTGTCAACATTTCCAATAAACAAAGATAGCGCTTTCACAATGTCAATGTTTTGAATAAATATTTATATATTTATTTTTTTTAGTGTGATTTTTTAGAAGGTTGTTTTTTAGATTTTTTCTTTAAAATGGAGCAGGAATTTATTGAAATTATGTTTAATTTTTCTAAAATGCAACAGAAATTTATTGAAATCACAAGTTTAATGAGTAATTTTTTCACAATCGAAATGTGCTAGAGTTGATTTTTTCAGAGCACTAAATCCATATATAATAAAAAAAACATAGTTTAAATAACACAATACAAAATTTAAATCTGATTGCTCGACAGTTGCACTGCTGGTTATGATCCTACTCAAAATGAAACGAGGGAATGGAGAGTACCAATATCCAAAATGAAACGAGGGAAAGGAGAGTACCAATATCCACCAGTGGCTGCCACTATGGTGAATGCCATTTTAAATTTTAATCGCATACATGATTTTATGGCTGATCACCACAGATGCTACAAGACTTACGTAGTAGCTCATCCGAACTTCAGTTCCATTTTCACTACCGAGCTTGCAAATGTGGAGCATGTTGAAATGTTAATTTCAACTGCACTGTACTCAGCCACTTTCCAAAGTTATTTTGAAGAGTTCTGACATAGAGCCAATTTCCAATTTGGTTGAACAGTATTTTTATTTGAAACCTACAGTCCTTTGCATTTGAAAATAGTCCTTCAGTTCAAAAAACAAAGTATCAAAGTTCAAATTAAAAACAGATCATTTTTGGCTTGTACACGGTAAAGTTTTTTAAAACAGCAGGCCGCGGGAGTTTGGTGGTCCCACAGACCATGCCAAGTCAGAGGACCACGTGGAAGCATGCAATTCGATCACATTATTTTTGGGCCGGTTCGGAATGTTGAAGTTTCGGACCCGAGGACTTTTATGAGCCGCTTTGTATAATTTTTCGGGTTTTTTTTTGGCCTATCCGCGGAGGCGAATTACGGACCCAAAACCTTTTTAATTGCATTTCATAAAGTATTTCGCATCACAAAAGGCCCTGACGTTAGCGGGCTCTTTTGTAATGCAAATATTTTTTGCAAGAGAGTTTTATCGGACTTTTGAAGCCCGAGTAATTGCGAAAGGGTTCGTTTATGTTTTGATTAATGTTTTCTTATCACGTGATGCCTTTGGTGTTAAAGTTTTGTTATAAAACTTATGTTATAACGTTTTATGTTTCACATCGCACACAAAGGTTTATTTAAACCTTGGTTCATATATATATTATATGTGTTATTGTAATAGGGCTCCACAGGGCTTTAGTTTTAGTTTTTTAAATGTTATTTCTTTTATAGTTTGAAAAGGCCCGAGAGGCATATATGTAAAAAATGAAATGTGTATTGTTATATACAAAGAAAATACAGAGTATTGGTTTTATTATTACACAACAGTGTATGAAAAGAACATAGGATTGTATTTTTCACAGTGATGCATTGTTATTAGAAAGACATAGTATTTTTTTGTGAGAAAAAAGACAGAGTGTGCATTTTCTGTGTGAGACAGAGTGCATTTTGTAACAGTGAGACAGAGTGAAGCTCTTTTGGCACTGTGTTTATGTAGAAGTCCAAATTTTTGTAATTCCTATGTGAGGAAGTTTTTTAATAGTTTTTTCACAGTTAATGAAAGTGTTACAGTTTGTGAAACTCTATCCCTGGGAAGCAAATTTTAATTTTAATTTCTCTGTGTTTAGAGGAGAGTATTATTCTCTCTATATTGTTCTGGAATTATCAGAAATTCCAACATGGTATCGGAGCTAGTCCAGGCTGTTTGAAGGTGTCAAAGAAGCTAAAGGAAGGATTTCTTGTTACAACAGCTTCTCCAGCAGACTCAAGACTCAGTCAAAATAATCCAAGGTATTTCTCAAGACATATTTTTGTGTTACTGTTTGAACACAATCAGTTTAGTTTATAAATTCACAGTCAAGTATTTGAAGGATAGTTTAGAGTGCAAGGATGGATGGAACTAGCACTAGCATGGGTATTGGTAATGCTCAGCTCCCACAATTTAATGGGAAAAACTATGATTATTAGGCAATCACCATGAGAGACCTATTTTCTTCTCAAGACTTATGGGAACTTGTTGAGAATGGCTTTGAAGAGCCAATAGATGAACATGATTTTAATGCCTTAACTCAAGCAGAGAAGGACTTGTTCAAGAGCAATAAGAAGAAGGACATTAAGGCCCTCTTCGATTTGTATCAAGAAGTACATGAGAGTGTGTTTCCAAGGATAGCAGCAGATAAGAGATCCAAAGAAGAATGGGAAACTCTAAAGACAACCTATCAAGGCATGGAGAAAGTGAAGAAAACAAAACTACAATTGTTGAGGAGAGATTGTTGAAGGAGTCTGATAATATAGAATCATTCTTCACACATGTGATTGGAATGGTCACACAGATAAGCTCTCATGGAGAGACACTTGAAGAGGGAAGGATTATGGAGAAAATATTGAGGAGCCTACCCTCAAAGTTTGATGTTATTGTTACCACCATAGAATAGACAAAGGATCTCTCAAACTTTTCAGTTGATGAGTTTCATGCATCACTGATGACACATGAACAGAGATTGGGTAGAAATGAAAAATTATCTTTGGAGCATGCCTTCAAGACCCATATGTATTTCGAAAGAGGAAGAGGTAAAGCTAGAGGAAAAAAGAGAGGAAGAGGCAGAAGTCAAAACAGAGGTGGAAGAAACAATCCAGCAAATGCCGAAGGGGTAGCAATCCAAATCAGAACCAAGGCTAAAGCAATAGCCAGCAAGGTGGACAACAACATGCTCATGGAAAATGGTATGATAAATCCAATGTCCAATGTCATTATTGTAAAAAATATGGGCATTATGCAAATGAATGTAGGAAGAAGCGGCATGATATGGGTGATAGACCCAGTGCAAATTTCACTAGAGAAAATATCAGCCAAGATAAATTGTTTTTAGCTTGTAATATGGCTGAGGAAAATAATGAAGATTTATGGTTTCTAGACTCAGGTTGCAGGAACCATATGACAAGAAACATAGCCATGTTTTCTATGTTAGATGAGAATGTGAAGTCACAAGTCACATTAGGGATAGATAGTAAAGTTTCTATTATGGAAAAATGAGATGTAAATGTCTTAATAAGGAAAGGAGAAAAGAAATCCATAGCATATGTTTATTTTGTTCCTGGAATGAAATGTAACCTTTTAAGTATTGGAAAGCTTGTTCAAAATCGGTACAAGGTTTTCTTTGAGAATTATGTATGCACCATCATGGATAAACCGCCCAGCAAACAATGTATTTCTGAAGTGAAGATAACACAGGTTCCCTCTCAGGATGAGGGCAGATTTGAAAAATGGAGAAGAAATAGCAGTAGTAACACAAGAGGCTTTCCAAAGCGAAGCAAAAGATGAGAATTGGTTGTGGCACTTGAGATTTGGACATCTCAACTTTGTAGGTCTTAATTTTTTGCACAGAAAAGGAATGGTAAGAGGATTTCCATTGATTGAGAAACCGGACAGCCTATGTGAAGGTTGTATCTTGGGTAAACAACACAGAGAAATTTTTCCATCTAGGAAAAGCATAAGGGCAAAAGCACCCTTAGAAATTGTCCACTCATATTTATGTGGACCAATGCAAACACCATCACTTGCAAGAAGCCACTATATGTTAACTTTTATAGATGATTTTACAAGAAAAACTTGGGTTTACTTTTTGAAAAACAAAAGTGAAGTGTTTGAAAGATTCTGCAATTTCAAAGCACTTGTGGAGAAACAAAGTGGGTTGCATATCAAAGTCCTAAGAACTGATAGAGGAGGTGAATATATCTCTAAATAATTTCTATGTTTTTGCAGAGAAAATGGGATTCATAAGCAATTTACAACAAGGTACACTCTGCAGCAAAATGGAGTTGCCGAAAGGAAAAATAGGAAAATCATGGATATGGTAAGGAGTATGCTAAAGGAAAAAAAATTTCCGAATGATTATTGGGCTAAAGCTGTACATTGTGCAGCGTACATTTTAAATAGATGCCCAACAAAAGCAATCATGAACAAAGTTTCGGAAGAAGCATGGAGTGGGACAAACCAAGGAGTCACCCACATGAAATTTTTTGGTTGTGTGGCTTATGCACACATTCCAGATCAGCTAAGGAAGTAGTTGGACAGCAAGGGATAGAAATATATTTTTATTGGATATAGTGAGGAATCCAAAGCTTATAGGTTGTATAACCCATCCACCAAGAAGTTTATTGTGAGCAGAGATGTTCAATTCATTGAAGAGGAAGCTTGGGATGGAAGTATAGAGAAAACAGTGAATGTTAAAAATTGTTTGTCTCATGATGAAGATGATGAAGAGATGGCTGAAATACATCCCTCAATAGCAGCACCAACACAAGGATAGAAAGGGACACCCTTGAGGAGAAATGAAAGTGCTTCTCCAAGCACACCACAAGGGGAAATTCGAGTGCTAATTCAAGCACGTGTACACTAAATGAAAGAGGAAAGAAGTTCAGAAATTTAAATGAGATTTATGAGCAAGAGGTAGAAAATGAAGGTATGAACTCTTTATTTGCTTTGTATTGTCATGTTGATGACCCTATTCATTTTGAAGAATCTATTAAAGAGAGAAAATGGATAGAAGCTATGGATGAAGAAATTAATGCCATAGAAAGAAACTAGACATGGGATTTGGTTGAACTCCCAAAAGGTAAAGATGTTATTGGAGTTAAATGGGTCTACAAGACCAAGAGGAATGCTGAAGGAAAAATTGAAAGACACAAGGCCAGACTTGTCGTCAAAGGGTATAAGCAACAACATGGGAGAGACTATGAGGAAATTTTTGCACCGGTTGCTAGAATGGAAACCATGAGAGCAGTTATGTCCATAGTAGCACAAAACAAGTGGAAAGTTTACCAAATGGATGTGAAGTCAGCATTCCTAAATGAAGTGTTAATGGAAGAGGTTTATATTGAACAACCTCTAGGATACGAGAAGAAAGGCCAAGAGCACAAAGTGTACGGATTGAAGAAAGATCTTTATGGGATGAAACAAGCGCTAAGAGCATGGTACAGTAGGATAGATTTCTATCTACTGGAAAATGAATTTGAAAAATGTGAGGAAGAACCCATCCTATACATCAAAGAAAAATATGGTAAGATGCTGATTGCTATGTTATATGTTGATGATGTGATATTTACAGTTAATGATGATTACCTCGTTGAAAATTTTAAGAAGGTCATGAAAGATGAATTTGAAATGACATATATGGGTTTGCTGAAATACTTCTTAGGAATAGAAGTAAAGCAGGATGAGAATAAAATTCTTATTTCTCAAGAAAAGTATGTTAATGAGGTTTTAGAGAGATTTAACATGCAGGATTGCAAGGCAGCAATAACACCCATAGTGATGGGATTAAAACTTAGCAAAGAGGACAACAGCAAGAATTTTGATCCTAGTTTGTATAAGAGCATAGTTGGCAACTTCATGTATTTGACTGCAACTAGGCCGGATATTATGCATGCTACTAGTTTAATTTCCAGATTCACGGAGAGGCCAAAGGAAGCACATTGGCAGGTAGCAAAGAGAATTCTGAGGTATGTTAAGGGAACTAAAAGGTTTAGTATTTTATATACTGCTTCAGAAAATTTAGAGTTAATTGGATACACTGACAGTGATTGGGCTAGAAGTGTAGATGACTGGAAAAGTACTTCTGGTTATTTTTTTCACATGGGTTCAGGAGCCAATTCATGGGCTTCTAAGAAACAACCTATTGTAGAATTATCTATAGCAGAGGCAGAGTACGTGGCAGCTATAGCAACAACGTGTCAAGAAGTGTGGATGAGAAAGATGTTGAGGAGTTTATGTCAAGAACAGGTAAAAGGGACAGTGATTTACTGTGACAATAGCTCCGCTATTGCATTATCAAAGAATTCAGTGTTTCACAACAGAACGAAACACATAGATAAAAAGTTTCAATACATCAGGGAATTGGTGAACAATGAAGAAATAATTTTAAAACACTGCAGAACTCAAGAGCAGTTTGTAGACATTCTAACCAAGCCATTGGGACAGAAGAGTTTTAAATTTTTAAGGAAATGTCTGGGTATGACTGATAACCCAGTAGTTGAAATTAAGGGGGAGTGTTGAAATTTTAATTTCAACTGCACTGTACTCAGCTACTTTCCAAAATTACTTTGAAGAGTTCTAGCATAGATCCGCTATCCAATTTGGTTGAACAATCTTTTTATTTGAAACCTACAGTCCTTTACATTTGAAAATAGTCCTTCAGTTCAGAAAACAGAGCATCAGAGTTTAAATTAAAAATAAATCATTTTTGGCTTGTACATGGTAAAGTTTTTTAATACAACAGGCCACGGGAGTTTGGTGGTCCCACAAACCACACCAAGTTAGAGGACCACGTGGAAGCATGCGATTCGATCGCATTACTTTTGGGCCGGTTTGCAATGTTGAAGTTCCAGACCCAAAGACTTTTATGAGCCGCTTTGTATAATTTTTCGGGGTTTTTTTGCCCTGTCCGCGGAGGTGAATTACGGACCCGAAACCTTTTTAATCGCATTTCATAAAGGATTTCGCATCACAAAAGGCCCTGACGTCAGCGGGATCTCTTGTAATGCAAAGATTTTTTGCAATAGAGTTTTATCAGACTTTTGAAGTCCAGGCGATTACAAAAGGGTTAGTTTATGTTTTGATTAATGTTTTGTTATCACGCGATGCCTTTAGTGTTAAAGTTTTGTTATAAAACTTATGTTCTAACATTTTATGTTTCACATCATGCACAAAGGTTTATTTAAAACTTGGTTCATATATATATATATATATATATATATATATATATATATATATATATATATATATATATATATATATATATATATATTATATGCGCTATTGTAGTAGGCCCCACAGGTCTTTAGTTTTAGTTTTTTAAAGGTTATTTATTTTATAGTTTGAAAAGGCCCGAGAGGCATATATGTAACAAATGAAATTTATTGTTATATACATAGAACAGACAGGGTATTGGTTTTATTATTACACAACAGTGTATGAAAATAACAGAGGATTGTATTTTGCACAGTAGTGCATTGTTATTAGAAAGACAGAGTACTATTTTGTGAGAAAAAAGACAGAGTGTGCATTTTCTGTGTGAGACAGAGTGCATTTTGTAACAGTGAGACAGAGTGAAGTTCTTTTGGCACTGTGTTTATACAGCAGTCCAAATTTTTGTAATTCCTGTGTGAGGAAGTTTTGTAATAGTTTTTTCACAATTAATGAAAGTGTTACATTTTGTGAAACTCTGTCCCTAAGAAGCAAATTTTTATTTTAATTTCTCTGTGTTTAGAGGAGAGTATTATTCTCTCTATATTGTTCTAGAATTCTCAGAAATTCCAACAAAGCACATGCTCAAATCTAATTTTCTAAACTATAGCAAGGTTTAGATCTTCTTATATATTTTTAAGATATTTAGTTTTTACTATATAAGTTTTTTGGGTTGTTTTATGAGGTCATAGATTTTTATTAAAGTTATTTGTTTTTAAGATATTTAGTTTTTACTATATAATTTTTTTGGGTTGTTTTATGAGGCCATAATTTTTTTTAAAGTTATTTTTTTTTTCAATGGAGATAATCATAATCATCATCATAGCAGTATTTGGATTGTTTTTTTGTCGAAATAGATTCAACATTATCAAAAACTCTCTGAATACTCAAAATCCTGAAATTTAATAACTATAACCTAAACTGATATAACCCAATTTTTTTAAAATTTCTTCAAAAATTTTTCAACTACACTAATTTTCGTAGTGTGGCTAGACTACTCTTTTTCCAACCTATTTGAAGGTTTAGCTCTTCCTATATTTATCTATTCAGGGATCAGATTGTGATATATCTATTTCTTATTTGTTTGACAGGGAAATTTCAACCACGAAATTCTGGACGGCGTTTTAGGGGATGGTATTTTCAGTGTGGATGGAGAGCAATGGCGAAAACAACGCAAGTCGGCTAGTTTAGATTTCTCCACCAAAACTTTGAAGGAGTTCAACAATGTTGTCTTCCTAGAGAATGCAGTGAAACTTTCCAAAATTCTAGTCGAAGCGTGTAAAGCTGAACAAATAGTATAGATGCAGGTATATTAAATCCTCCTAGAGCTGGAATTGCATTTCCTGTCTTATCTTGTTCCTCTTTCACTTAATTGGAAAAGGGAGACGTTGGAAAGTGGGAAAGTAACTCATATACATTTTGGCCATTCTCAGAAGATACAGTTATTGTGAGAAAGCATTTAGATTCCCTTTTGTTTTTTGTTTCCTAATATATGTGACTCGGCAAAAGCCACCCATACCACTCGGAATAATAATAACCAAACTGTTATGGATACTCTGTAATGGATGAATGTTAATAGGGTCCCTTACTGAGGTTAACAATGGATTCAATCTGCAAAGTGGCCTTTAGGATTGAGGTGAACAGCCTAACAAATACTAACTATGGAGCAGAGGCATCTTTTGCAAACGCGTTTGATACTGCAAATACTATGCTATTGTGGCGTTATTTTGACATCACTTGGAAATTGAAAAGATAATTCAACATTTGGTCAGAGGCTACCTTGAAGAAAAACATCAATAGGGTGGATGATTTTGTGTACAAGGTCATTCAGAGTAGAAGACATGCGAATACCCTCATGATTTTGTGTACGTGTGCAAAATAAGTATGTAAGAGAATATCCTCGCCCGCTCTAGTCCTAAATTGGAACAAAAAATGTTTGATTTTCCCTTTCCACATATTCACTGTGTCCTGGTGCTGGTACTCATGCCCTTGTTTCCCTCACTCTGGCTTCAAAAATATTTACAGGTAAGACCAGACATACTGTCTCGTTGTATTTCATCAACTGAGAAGATTCCAGAGACTGAGTCTTACAAGTTTGTACGAGATATTGTTTTGAATTTCACTCTAGCTGGGCGGGAGTCAACTGCAGTTATCCTTTGTTGGCTCTTTCACTTTCTTTGCAAGAACCGAGATGTTGAAAAAAGGATTCTTCAAGAAATTGATGACATGATCAAGGTTAATGAATGTGTGTCCATGGAAGAATCTTTAACTATGTTTTCTGAAAGTCTGACTCATACAGTATTGGATAAGATGCACTATCTTCATACGGCTTTGTCAGGTACTCTGTAATGGATGAACGTTAATAGGGTCCCTTACTGAGGTTAACAGTGGATTCAATCTGCAAAGTGGCCTTTGGGATTCAGGTGAACAGCCTAACAAATACTAACTTTGGAGCAGAGGCATCTTTTGCAAACGCTTTTGATACTACAAATACTATGCTATTATGGCGTTATTTTGACATCACTTGGAAATTGAAAAGATACTTCAACATTTGGCCAGAGGCTACCTTGAAGGAAAATCAAAAGGGTGGATGATTTTGTGTACAAGGTCATTCAGAGCAGAATACATGCTATACGTGTGCAAAATAACTATGTAAGAGAATACCCTCCCCCGCTCTAGTCCTAAATTGGAACAAAAAATGTTTGATTTTCCCTTTCCACGTATTCACCGTGTGCTAGTGCTGGTACTCATGCCCTTGTTTTCCTCACTCTGGCTTCAAAAATATTTACAGGTAAGACCAGACATACTGTCTCGCTGTATTTGATCAATTGAGAAGATTCCAGAGACTGAATCTTACAAGTTTGTACGAGATATTGTTTTGAATTTCACTCTAGCTGGGCGGGACTCAACTGCAGTTATCCTTTGTTGGTTCTTTCACTTGCTTTGCAAGAACCCAGATGTTGAAAAAAGGATTCTTCAAGAAATTGGTGACATGATGAAGGTTAATGAATGTGTGTCCATGGAAGAATCTTTAACCATGTTTTTTGAAAGTCTGACTCATACAGTATTGGATAAGATGCACTATCTTCATGCGGCTTTGTCAGAGACCTTGCGTTTATACCCTGCTGTTCCTTTAGTAATTATTTGGTTTCTTCCAGTTTTCATTCCATGTAATAGAATACATGATATAACATATAACATACGCATATTAACGTTGCTTCTCTCTGCTTTCCCAAACCATTTTCTTTTTGGATTCCTGTGCTCAAAAACTTATATATATATATATATATATATATATAATAGTTTAACTCAAAGATTAACTCAAAGATCAAATAGTATGGCTCACCAAAAATTGAAAAACATTGTACATGTTGAGATATTAATCTCATTGTCCGTTAGGTTTAGTTTATTTAATTTCTTGTCTGCTAGGTGTCATAGGCAGTTTAGTGTTACTTCAGTTTGCTTCAGTTTACTTCAGTCATTTATTGCTGATGTTTCCAATGTATTCCTATTTATCTATTCGTAATATTCTGAAGAGCATTCTCTGCTCCAGTTTTCGTTTGAGTGTTTCAATTCTTTTCATGGTATCGGAGCCAGCGTGCATAAGTCTCCCTGGAGAGCAGCAACAGAGCTACGAAAGAGCAGAAGAGCAAAACAAGTGATTGGCGCGACTGTCAGTTGATTGGCGCTGGAATACACTTCATACCCGCGCCATAATCGTGCCTCGCATCGTTTTTTATAAAGGCGCGACTGCATACACTCGGGACCGCGCCACTGCGCAAGCATACAATAACGTTTCTGCGTATTACATTTTTCAAAAGTCACGTTTCAAAAAAGGTATCGTATGAAACAACATTTATATTAAAAAAAAGTCAAATTCGATTTTTGAAAAACTATAAAGGATTTTAAAATCGATTTTTTTTAAATCGATTCAAGTTGTTATGTAAAGTCCTTTTATGTAAAGAGTTTTTTTATTAAAGTTTTTTAAAAAAAAAGGGTTTTAGAAGAGTATGAGAACTCTTTCTTTGTAAAGAGAGTTTTTTTGGAAAGGAAATTTAAAAATAAGAAGGGTTTCAAGAAAATTTTTAAAGTCTTTAAGTTTCAAGAAAATTTTTAAATCTTTAAGAGATTTAAAAATTTAGTAGAGATTTACAAAAGGCGCATTTAAAGAAACAATGGCCTCTTCAAGTTCTTTGCCACAGACACCAATGTTGATTGGAAAAAATTATGAATTCTGGAATTTAAGAATGAAGACTTTTTTACAAGCACAAGATTGTTGGGACACGCTTCTGATTGCCTATGTAGAGCCGACCCAAGAAGCATTGGCGGCCATGACAAATAATCAGAGAACTGCAGCTATTGAACTCAGAAAAAAGGAGCACAGAGCCAAATGCTGGATACAAAATTCAGTCGATGACTCTATTTTTGACAAAATAACTGGTGCGACAACAGCGAAATAATGTTGGGATATTTTGCAAGCTGCATATCAAGGGAATGATACAGTAAAGACCGTTAAACTACAAACATTGAGAACTCAATTTGAAACCCTAAATATGGCTGACACTGAGAATGTGGATCAGTTCATGACTAGAGTCATGGGAATAGTGAATCAAATCAAACTCATTGGGGAAACCATTACAGATCAGAAAGTTGTTGAAAAAGTTCTTCGGAGTCTACCGAATAAATATGACATGATTGTCACAGCCATTTTGGAATCCAAAGATTTTAAAACCTTCTCAGTAGAACAGTTGACTGGATCACTTTTGGCGCATGAAACAAGACTGAATCTGACAGAAGAATCCACGGAACAAGCCTTCAGAGCACATCTCTCATTTGACAGAGGCAGAGGCAGAGGATACAGAGGCGGCAACAGGCGAGGCAGAGGTCGAGGCAATGGCAGATTTGATCATCATCATCATGCAACAGAGCAATGGAGACCTCCTCAAAACCAAAATCAGAGAGGAAGGTCATGGAACAGATCAAGTGTTCAATGTTTCTACTGTAAAAAGTTTGGCCACTATGAACACGACTGTAGAAAGAAACAGTCAGATCAGCACAGAGGCTATATCAATTTCTCCAACAGTGAAGGAGAATCCTCAGAGACCATGTTTCTTTCATGTCATCTCTCAGAAGACAAACAAAGTGAAGACATTTGGTTGCTCGACAGTGGATGCAGCAATCACATGAGAGGCAATAAGAGACTTCTTTCTTCTCTAGATGCTTCCATAACATCAGAGATAACTCTTGGAGATCGTACAAGTATTAAAGCTGAAGGAAAATGTACTGTTCCTATTCTTACTAATCAGAATCAAAGAAAATACATCCCTGATGTTTATTATGTTCCACAGCTCAAACATAACCTCCTTAGTGTAGGACAGTTAATGGAACATGGCTATGATGTATTGTTTCAAAAGAACACCTGCTATATATATGACAAATATCCTCATAAAAGGTTGATAGCAAAAGTCGAAAAGACCAAGAGTAGGATGTTTCCATTGACCCTTAGAAGCCAAAATACCAACCAATCTTTAGTCCACAATATATCAAAAATAGATGAAACTCATCTATGGCATTCTAGGTATGGTCACATTCCAGTCAAGAGTCTCAGTCTGCTTCAAAAGAAATCTATAGTCATTGGTCTACCTACTATCAGTGAAACAGTCTGTAATTGTGAAGTTTGTGTTTTGTCCAAGCATAAAAGAGATAGTTTTCCCTCATCGACCTCAAGGGCGAAAGAGCCTTTGCAACTTGTCCATACCGACATCTGTGGTCCAATGCAGACATTGTCCATTGGTGGTAGTTTCTACTTTCTGACTTTTATTGATGACTTTAGCAGGAAAATATGGGTGTATTTTTTAAAAAACAAGTCAGACACCTTCTCTAGATTTCTGGAGTTCAAGGCAGAAGCGGAAAAACAGAGTGGAAA
This sequence comes from Pinus albicaulis, assembly GCA_034641835.2. NCBI lineage: Eukaryota > Viridiplantae > Streptophyta > Pinopsida > Pinales > Pinaceae > Pinus > Pinus albicaulis. Next base: position 644,243,910 of record CM076571.1, read on the forward strand.
ACTCTTGAAAGTACTCAGATCAGACAGAGGAGGAGAATACACTTCAAATGAATTCAAAAAATTTTGTCGACAGCAAGGTATCCTGATGCAGTACACAACCAGATACACTCCACAGCAAAATGGAGTAGCAGAAAGAAAGAATCAGTCGATCATGAACATGGCAAGATGCATGCTACGGGAGAAGAAGTTGACAAATAACTATTGGGCTGAAGCAGTGTCGACAGCAGTGTATGTTCTAAACAGATCTCCAACATCCAACCTACAAGACAAAATACCTCAAGAAGCATGGGATGGAAACAAGGTAAATGTTTCACACTTAAGAATTTTTGGATCAGTAGCTTTTTCTCATGTTCCTGAAAAACTCAGAAAAAAGCTTGATGATAGAAGTGAGAAATGCATATTTGTAGGTTATAGTGAGCAGTCGAAAGCCTACAGACTTTATAACCCCATTTCAAAAAAGTTCATTATAAGCAGAGATGTGAAATTTTTCGAAAATAAATCTTGGTTTGACCATGTAGATGAAACTTCAAATCAGCCTTTTTATCTACCACAAACTCCAAGATTGCGGGTTCAAGAACAACCAGAACATTATGAAAGTGGAACATCATCAAGCACTGATTCAGCCAGTGATCAAACATCTTCAGAAGAGGGACAGAAAACAAGAAGTATCAGAGAGATATATGAACAGGAACATGAATCTGAACAACAGAATATGTTTGCATTCATTTCAACTCAGCCAACTTATTTTGAAGAAGCAGTCAAAGAAAAGCATTGGGTCGAAGCAATGAACCAAGAAATTGCTGCCATAGAGAAGAATCAAACTTGGGAATTAGCTGATCTCCCAAGAGACAAAACAAAAATTGGTGTAAAATGGGTATATAAGACCAAGCTAAATGAAAAAGGAAAAGTTGAGAAACATAAGGCAAAGTTGGTTGCCAAAGGATTCTCACAACAGTTTGGTGTCGACTATGGTGAAACATTTGCTCCAGTAGCAAGGTTAGACACTGTCAGAACCATTTTGTCCACAGCAGCTCAACACAAATGGAAAGTCTATCAGCTTGATGTAAAATCTGCCTTCCTAAATGGTGTATTACAGGAAGAAGTTTATGTAGAGCAGCCTCCAGGTTTTGAAGTAAAAGGACAAGAGAATAAAGTATATAGATTGAAGAAAGCTTTATATGGTTTGAAACAAGCTCCAAGAGCTTGGTACAGTCGAATCGACACCTATCTCATCAAAAGTGGTTTTTCCAGAAGCAGCCATGAACCCACTTTGTATACCAAATATCATGAAGGTAAAATTCTTATTGTATGCCTTTATGTATATGATCTTCTTTATACAGGAAATATGATGTTAGAAGATTTCAAAGCAGCAATGCAAACAGAGTTTGATATGACAGATCTAGGAGTCATGAAATATTTCCTAGGAATTGAAATTCACCAATCTGATAATGGCATTTTTGTTGGTCAACAAAAATATGCCACTGATATCATTTAGAAGTTCAGAATGACCAATTGCAAACCGGCTGATACACCAATTGCTCAAGGTACCAAACTCAGCAAAGAAGATGTAGCACCATCCGTTGATCCCACATTGTATAAAAGCCTAGTTGGTAGTTTGTTGTATCTAATTGCAACTAGACCAGATATTATGTTTGCAGCAAGTTTTGTCTCCAGGTTTATGCAGTCTCCAAAGCTTACTCATTGGCAGGTCGCAAAAAGGATCTTAAGGTATATTGCAGGGACCATAGACTATGGTTTGTTTTATACACATTCTGAAAATTGTTCACTTTCAGGTTATACAGACAGTGATTATGCAGGGACTTTAGATGATCGCAAAAGTACCTCAGGGTATGTTTTTCATCTTGGGACAAATCTGATTTCATGGGCATCCAAGAAACAGTCAATCGTTTCAATATCTTCTGCAGAGGCAGAATATGTAGCAGCAAATTCAGCAGCTTGTCAAGCAGTGTGGTTGAGAAGATTATTGAAAGACATTTCAGATATTCAGAAGGAACCAACTCCAATTTACTGTGATAACAATTCAGCAATTTCTTTATCAAAAAATCATGTTTTTCACAAAAAGAGCAAGCACATTGACACACGTTTTCATTTCATTCGTGAACTTGTCAATGATGGGGACATCACACTTTCTTTTTGTGGTTCCAAAGATCAACTTGCAGATATTTTCACCAAGCCATTGGGAAAGAATGTATTTGAATTTCAAAGAGAGAAATTAGGCATTGTTAGTGCCTCCATTTGTAACAGTTGAGATTAGGAGGGGATGTTGAGATATTAATCTCATTGTCCGTTAGGTTTAGTTTATTTAATTTCTTGTCTGCTAGGTGTCATAGGCAGTTTAGTGTTACTTCAGTTTGCTTCAGTTTACTTCAGTCATTTATTGCTGATGTTTCCAATGTATTCCTATTTATCTATTCGTAATATTCTGAAGAGCATTCTCTGCTCCAGTTTTCGTTTGAGTGTTTCAGTTCTTTTCAGTACAGAATGCGAAGTATGCACTTTCTGATGATATCCTTCCAGATAGATTCAAAATCAAAGAAGGTGATATAGTGAGTTATCTTCCTTATTCTATGGGAAGGATGACATATCTTTGGGGAACTGAATCTAAGGAGTTTAAACCCGAAAGATGGCTCAAGGATGGAATGTTTAAGCCTCAATCACCATTCAAATTCACCGCATTTCAAGTAAGTGGGTATGGCTTATGGGTTATATTTAGTATATTGAGAAATATTACTTTGACCACGTTTCAAAATGGATAAGATTTACTTTTGTAATGCAGGCTGGACCTCGCATATGCCTTGGCAAATATTTTGCGTACATGCAAATGAAAATTGTTGCTGCTGTCCTGATCCGTTTCTTCAAATTTGAAGCTGTTAAAGGTATAGAAGTGCGATATCATCCTTCATTCACACTACACATGAATGAAGATGGACGAAATCTCCGAGCAAATATTAGAGATGCCTATTGATCACAGCTTTTACTTGCCAGTAAGGAGTGTACACTGAAAACTTTCATTATTTGTACATAAATCGAAGGCCTTTTTTTTATCTAGATGTATTTATTATAGCGTTAAAAATTGCTAAGATAGAATGTAAGCTATGGGATCTCATGCTTTTTTGGGAGATGAAAATTTTCATCTCTCTAGTCACAGAATTTTGTTTGTGTGAAGAATGATATAACCAGAGAAGATTTTTGAGTGATATTTGTTAATATGATAATTTTCGATTCATGTCAATCCTATGCTTTAAAATATATCTATGCTTTTAATTAACTAACTAGAACTCACTACTTAAAACTTATGCAAATAAAAATATTTAAAAATATAATTTTCTATTAATGTTGTGATACATATATTTGCCTTATAGCATTTTATATAAATATCGTGTGTAATATTTCTATTTATTATAGTGTTATCTTTTTATTTTTTTTATACAACATTTTTTATATTAACATATATATGAAATAGCTCTTTCCTATATATATTAAGGAATTAATTTTAGAATTATTTACACGAGTATTATATTTGTTTTGAAACAGAAAAATATAAAATATAATATAATGAAACCTTTTGAACTAAAATATTAAATATTATGACTTATTCTCTACTGAAAAACTTGCAAACTAACAATAAAATTAGTTAGAACAATATAGGCTACCTCATATCATAATTGTTATGAAATCTGTATAAGGCTATGAACCACTTTGTCCACAACCTTTTCTTTCGCAAAATAAGTGTTATTACTAATTTTTCCAGGGTTACCAATTGAATAACATGGATCTATGCTATGGTTGTACAATTTATTTCATTGTAAATTGATTACATTGTGTTAAAACAAGCTAATTACTCCCTAGGAAGAGTTTGTTATATTTAGAGAGTTAGTCAACTGAGTGTTGAGTCAAGTAAATTTAAGTGATAGATGAATTTAGTGTATGGTTGCATGTCAAGGTATTTTAGGCGAGTCACTAATTGAAAATGTGTAAATACCCTTCACTAGGTTCATTGTAATAAATTCATCTCAATCAAGTTTGTGATCAATAAAAAAGAGAAGCAACTCCTATATTGTTATTATGTGTGAAGTATTTGCGTTATTTTTTGTTTCTCCTCTCTACCTTTCCAATGGATTGGTATCAGAGCTAAGGTCATAAAGATTAGAGCTAAGGTCATAGCAATCAAAGGGAGGATTATGCGGAGTTGAAGAGAGAGCATATTTGCAGCAATCTGTGAGAGAGAAGAGAGATTTTTTTATCTTGTTTGAAGCTATACCACATGTTATACATGGGGCATTTTAATGCACTAGTGCTGTAGCAGTAGGCTGTACGTGTTTTTCGTGCATTAGGGAAATAACACAACACAGTAATAATGTGAACGGTGTTAGCACGCAAACAGTAGTAGTGTGAAGGGCATTAGCACACAACCCACCTTCAGTCCACGATGGGTTAGTGACCAAAAATTCATCAAGGAGTAAGTATGGTTTTTAAAGCCATATTAATTTTTTTTTTTAAATCGTAACTATTTTAAAAGGGAAGAGACAAACCTCTTTGGAAAAGGTGATATGATGAAGGTTTCTTACTAAGAACATGGATGGTGCAGATGATGGTGAAACCCATTATTCAAGCATGCATATGGATGAAGAATATGCAACAAAGATTGCAAAGAGAGAATTTGAAGCGTTTGTATGTGAGGCAGAGCATGAGCATATCAATTCTCAAGAATTCCACTATACCATGGATGGTGCAGAAGATGGTGAATCCCATTGTGATGAAACACATGTGGATGTTTACTGTAAAGTGATATGTGCATTGGTAAATCCAGCCGCAACTACTGAGTTTGGTAAAGATGAAATTGCTAATGAAATGGACAATGAGCACATACATGCTCAGATATACCACCATAGGGTTGATGAGCATTATGTTGACGATTTTTGTGGTTTATTTTTTGAAACAAGGATTGATTATGGTTATATGGTAAGTTTCATATTTGATGAAGAATTGAAGGTTGAAGCTGCCTTTTTAGCAGCAATTTTCGAAGCACTTAAAAATTTTCATGAAACAATAAATGATCTAGCAGCAGGTGATGATCAAGAAGAGGATAAAGTGATTGAAGAGTTTTTTATGAGAAAATCCACTAACAACATAATAGTGGAAGACAACCTCCATGCAATGGAAAAGAAGGAAAAGAAGGAAGAGGTAGAGCAGGAAGATCTCACTGAGAGCACAATAAACATGTTTTTAACATTATTTTTGAATATGCATGTACTCAATATAGCATGGGAGAAGAAGTTGAAATCAAATTTGTTAATAATTTTGATGCAAATTTTAAGCTCATTGAAGAATGGATTTAGAAGCCAATTGAACAAACTGATGTGAGTCTTAAAGAAACAATAGGAATAAAATTAAATGAAATGGTGAATGATGATATTGAATGTACAGATTATAGGAAAAAATAGTAATACCTCATGATGAAAGGGAAAAGAACGATATGTATTTTTCTTAAAAAAAGGAATAATACACTAAAACCATTTTTCCTCAATGTAGTCAAGAAGAGATAAGATTATTCTATCAAGAAATATGGTAGAACCAAAGCACAAGAAGCCAAGGGAAGAAGAAAGTTTGAAGTTGGAATGTCGTGGAAGAATTCCATGGTTGAACGAATATTTGAAGAGAAAGGTGTAGAAGATAAGTTCATATTGTTTTTAAGCTCAAATTCAATAAAAGTCAAAGAAAAATTACAACAACAAGAAGTAAGGAAATATGGAGCCTATAAAAGGAAAGAACAACAAAGAATGAAACAATTTGGACGATATAGAATTTGGAAGGAGAGAAAAATAAAATGAAAATATGTGAAAGTTTTGAGTCATTATAAGCCTAGCTTAGACATAAACCAATAGCTATGTTTGAGTGATAATTGAGTCAATTTTCTATTGTAAGCCTAGCATGTGTAGTTGAGTTATGTTTGAGTTATGTTGATTCATACACTTGTAATTAAGGGGGATTGTTAAAATTATCTAATTACTCTCGCATGAAGAGTTTGATATATTTAGAGAATAAGTCAGCTGAATGTTGAGAAAATTCAAGTAAAGTGTTAGATGAATTTAGTGTGTGGTTGCATGTCAATGGATTTTAGGCGAATCACTAGTTGAAAAGGTTTAATTACCCTTCACCGGGTTCATTGTAATAAAGTCATCTCAATCAAGTTTGTGATCAATAGAAAAGAGAAGCAACTCCTATATTGTTATTGTGTGAGAAGTATTTGTATTATTTTGTGTTTCTTCTCTCTACCTTTCCAATACATTGAAAAACTATTAATGAAATGATTTTGAATTAATCTCTTTCTCTAAATAATGAAATATTTTTTATTTATTTTTTTCTCTAAATTTTAATATAACCGAATTGTAATTTAAATATTTAAATGATTTGACTAATTCAAACTTATTCATAATTTTGTTTATAAATAGATATCATTTTGTTTCTAAATTTACATTAATATTAATATTAATATTAATATTAATATTATGTTTAATATTCATAATTTTGTTTATAAATAGATATCATTTTGTTTCTCAATTCACTTTAATTCTAACATTATGTTTGATGTGTGTCCTTGTAATCGAAGCAAAATATTTGACATTTCCATTATTTTTGTTTTTTTCATAAATAAAGAAATTCTGTAGGAATTTCTTTAAAGTTTTATGATTAGCTTCTAATCTTTGTATTAGTTTAATTATTTTTTTTAACTAGTTTTTTTCTTAGTTTTGCATGTGGTTTTGTAACCTACATTCTATAGAATTTTGATCGTGGTAGAATTTTGGATTTTTGATAGTTCTATAATAAACAGTTCAACATTTTCATTTTTTTATGATATCAAAATTTGAGTTCTCTAAAAACTATTATTATAGCGGATTACAATTTCGTTTAGCAATGAAACTATTTCTTGAAAACATGGAAATGTTGAAACTATTGCAGTGAGTATGAAAAATTATTTTTAATGTTGTTTTAACACTTCTCATACGTTGAATACCATATCTTTTTCACATCTCTAATACAGTCACAATGCTGATTCAACGACGTTTTTTTATCATGGCCAATTTCTTCTTTTTAGAGATTCCATCTATTTGATCGCATGATGAATCTTAGAGAAACACTATTAATTCCATGTATTTGATCACATGATTATTGTAAGAGAAACCTCAGAAATAGGTATTCATCTCAATTAGTCCACCCATCCAATAGTAGTAGTGTCATCGTGTTTCTGTTATTCATCTTATCATTATTGGGTGGCATGATATTTAATTTTTAGTATGTATTTTTCGTTTTAATAGTTTCTTTGCATCTGAGAAATTCACTCTATCATTTAACCATTTTTTTATCTCTTAGTATTTCCATGAGTTTAATTCAAAATATGACATTTTATCATGTATGCTTATGTTTCTGGTCTAGAAACTTTATTTATATATATTTTTAATAAGTGTTTTTCACAAATTAAATGTTCAAGTGCACTCACAAGATATTTATTCATAATAAATATAGATATGATTTACTAAAATTCCTTTGGAACGCCTGTTACTAAATAGTCACATTTAAAACTAAAATTTTAATAATTAGTTTATACATTATTAGAAATAAGGTTTATTGGAAAATAATGATAATATTCATAGAGTATAAAAATAAAAACAACGGAGAGTGCAACATTTCATAAAAACTACCAAAACATGTTTATAGTGGAAAAAACATCAAAACCAAAGAAACAACCTATTTTTGACTATTATGCCAATATTTATTTCAATTTATCATTACATTTATCTATAACTAATTATAGTTTATGATATGCCAAATATGCATACAAAACATAAATTTGGATATATCCTTCTTATTTCTATATATATTATATCGATGTCTATGTTATACGCTTATAGCACACACACAAATACAACCCAAAGCTCAACCAATCATCATAATTTGTTTTTGGGAATTTGACAATATTTATGTTAGTAAGTGCTAGTTCACATCTCTTTGAGTGAGGTGCACTAATATATGTTTATGTATTTACCATGGATTCCATCTACAAATGAAGTAAGGCCTTTATTTTGTTTACTTAAAATATTCCTTTTCAAAACTAAATATATACGTGCAAAAACAATTAGGTTAATTTCCATGCTCATTCACTCGTTAGGGAAGCACCCATAATATTTTGTTTTGTTTTGTTTTTTTTAATTATCTACATTTACAGGAATGAATAATTTAAAAGCAGTTACTTTACCCCTAAAAAAGTGTATAATTGTTTTTATTCTTATTAAAATTGTTCGATATGTTCTACAGATAGATTTTGGATCAAATCTTCCATGCTTAGTTTCAGATTTTAGTGGTTTCTACTAAATAGACAATAAATTTCTAGTATAATAAAATATTATCATTTACATTGGAAAAATATGTTTGCATCTCATGTATTTGACAGTTTGGAATCTATGGAAAAATTTGTTCATTATTGTTCCTTATAAATATATGAAAAGTGATTAACAAGAAAAATCAAAGTACTAAATTGGGATATGATAGTGAGTCCTTAAAAATCTAAGTATGTACTTTGGGAACCCAAATTTTGACTTTTCGAATCCAACTTTGTACTTTATAAATGTTATTTTACATTTTGGCAACATCATTTTTTTCCTCATTAATTACGGACTAGATAAGAAAAAATTCAAATTTTACTTGGTCAACCCTAAAATTTTCATCTATACAATACTTTAGCTATATTAAAAGGATTTGACAAATGATTTCCATAAATTCCTTATAGTACTTACCTATTTTAATAGATGGAGTATCTAGTCCCTTACAAAAACACTATCACCAACTTAAAAGTAACATGGTTGTTCTTCCAACACATATTGGTACATTTTGTAGTGCCAAAGTCCATCATATTAAACATTTATGACCCATCTATAGAGGGAATTATGGGGAACAATGTATGTTAAGTTATATAGGATATTTTATTTTCACCCACATAAATATGAAAAAATATAAATAGTGAACAAACCATGATTCATTTGTTGATGGTAAGGGTAGGAAGCATCTTAAAATTTGGGATCTATTACCGACCGAAGTGGGTAAGCCGTAGGATAAAAAAATTCTCCTCTTTTGTCAACTAATCAATCAGTATTCATATGATGATCCATATATACATTTAGTTATATCTCTCTAGTTATGCTTTAGTCAATCCTCTCTCCCATCTAGCACACTTCTTGAAAGAAGGAGGGTCTTTAGTCAAAAGGTAAAATAACCATTTTTGTAATCATGTACTTTCATTTACAGTTAAGGGAAATCTAATATGGATCACTATTTGAGTTGAATGGTTGACTACTTTTGGTTGTATCCTCATTTCCATGTTTCACTTAGGAAGTTATATTTTTCCACTAGTCATGTGTGACGTTTCCTAAGTCATATTACTTCCATTGTTTAGGAGGCACACTAATAAGATAAAATAATTAATGTATTGTACCAAAGGTAATCCATACTTGTCACTTCTTATATATCCTTTTATCCACTTCCATTATTTTGCTTCATTTTCATTTTTCACTAGTGTTAGCACCCTTTATCCACATATGAACGTTAGGTCCCAGAAACATTTCTCTAAGAGGTTTATGCATCTAAACAAATATAAAATATGTGAAACTAGAATTGAAAGAAAATGAACAATGAAAAGTATGGTTTGCACTCATATTAATACCATGGGAAAAGACCTAGCTTGAGCTATATTTCCCTCATTAGCCATTGTTGCAAGACTCACAAAATCTAGATAGAGATTGCTAGATGTGAGTATAATTTATCATTCATATGATAAACATTACTATAGTGGATTATTGCTCTTCATTTCATATCCAAAGAGGTCTCTTGGACTCTTGATGTCTCTTCAAATTCACTTTAGGCTTTTCACCTTCCACACAATTATTTTAAATTTACATAGCCCATAAGGATTATATTTCCACCATTACCCACATTGAATTGAATCGGTGTATGTGAGTCCAAGAAGAGAAGTAAATATAAAGGTAATTAATAACAAATGGTTTTTTTTGGCCTCTTAATATAGTTATAAAAAATTACTTTCTAGATAAATGAGAAGTCGTACATTTAATTTTCAACCTGATGATCATATGGAACATTTGAATTTTCATGCACCATGTATGCTAATATGATTTGTAAATGCCATGAAGGTATTATTACTATTAAAGATGACATAGTTGAATTTTAATATTCTCACAAGTCACTAAGACACATTGTAGGAATTGAAATATCACATTCACACTTTCATAAATTAGAATATCATAGCTACACTCATAGAAATTCAAATAACACACTTGCAAGAATTGAAATATTAATTACAACACTCTTGTAGAAATTTAAATCACTCTTTACTCTAAATTAATCACAAAAGAATGAGATAAATCACTCTACTGGAAAGTAAGCACTTAGATAGAAAATAAATCACTCTGCTAGAAATCAAACACTAGGGAAGGAAATAAATGGGTCAGTTGATCATCCTAATTGATCATTCATAAACACTACAAATGATATACTCTTGAACTGGGGAAATACTATAATGCGGGAGATTTACTTGACAAGTTGAATCAATAACTTGGAAAATCGAAGAAAACTCTTCTTGAATCAATTGATACACACGCAAAATTAGGAGAGAAAATAATTAATATAATGGATTAGCAACAAAAAATATTTAAGAGAGTGAATCCTAGTGAATAGTAGGAAATATATAAAATATTTAAATGAGTTGCAACAATGTAAATAATTTAGAAAACATGGTAAATAACTAATTAATTAATCTATAAATGAAATTGTAACCTATCCTAGATAAAATATAGGTATTACCTCACTAAGGAGGGGACCATACTTCCTTAGGAAAGGGACTGATTAAACTCGTAGTGACACAGTCCTATCATCAACAGATGTCATGTAGAGGAAATTAAAAAGGAATAAGAACAATTTACTTTTTCATTAATAGAAATCAAAGTATAATATCCTTAATCTCCTCTTCTTCCTCTATGCTCTTGGATCAAGTAGAGTAGGGGGTATTTTTCACAACACCTTCGTTTCCTTGTTTAATGATGGAATCAGTGGAAATCCATGCAAATATTGGATTCTCATGCTTTTTCACAAAGGAAAAATTTGTAATTTTATTAATAAAAAAAAATTACATGCTAAATTAGCTGGTAGTGTCAAGAGACAAACAATTATGCCGCAGATAAAAATACAACGAAGAGGAAATTAGGCTTTCCTCCCTTTTTTCTTTTCAACCTTCCGCCAACCACCTTGTGTTGGCGTGGTCGATATAAGGACGAGCTGGTTCTCTACCGCATGTGCTCCAACATCCTTATCAGAGTCTGATGTATATGAGGTGTGTAGTCTTTTGTTCCCCCCATTATCTGGTGCCCCGTGCTCCGTATCCGGCTGTGTCATGGTAGTAGCATCAACGGGTTCTTGCATTTCCTGTTCTTGTACACCCAAAGCAGTATCAGTCGGTTTACTATCTTGTGGGATAGGTTCTTCCTCTTCCTCTTGCTGTTCAGGCTCCTCTGATGGGTATTGCCATCCTTTGGCAACTTTTCCTGATTTCTTCTTTCTCCTGTTATCTCTTGTGGCTACCGAGAAAGTGTTTTGTAGATGACCCGTGTTCCTGCAGATCCGACAGTGAAAAGCGGTGTTCTCATAATCTAAGTGTTGTGTCCATCTCTGTTTTTTTGTGATTCAACATAATGCACTCTGGTAGACCTTTACTCAAATCCACTTCCACACAGATTCGTGCGAACGTGTAGATGCGCTCCTCCATTCATTGTATATCAATTTTAATATATATGCCAAGGATGTTACTAATGCCACCAAGAACACTTTCCTACCAGAAATGAAGTGGAAGGTTGTGAAGCCTGACCCAAACCAGCATTCTGGTCACCTCCATGGTATTGACATCAAATTCCGAGAACCATGGTGTGATGAAGAGTCCAGTAGATCCCCAGAACCATGGCCCCTCCTATATAATCATATCTCTGTCTTCAGCTGATGAAAACTTGACAATGAAAAATCCTTTTGAGCATAGGTGGATTTGACAATCCATGGTCCAGTTGGAAAAAATCCATTGGAATAGCTCCACAGGTTTGGGTCAGAAATAGTTGAAACTGCATATTATAGCTTGAGATTCGAAAACAGTTCTATGCACATCTATGTTAGGAATGTCAATGTTTATTTTAGGCACACAGTTCTACTGTTCCACAATGTATGGGGTAGGGGAGTTTTCTGCCTGGGCCATAGTCGTTGTAGTTACTTTATTATTTTCCCCTTGTAGTACGTTTCTGTATGTGGGTCCTTTGGAATGGGGAGTGTTAGATGCACTAACACCCAGGGTGTTGCCAAAAGCCCTGTTCTATCCCAAATTTCCTCCACTCAGTCGTAAGTTAAGGAAAATAGAGGATCCAGAAACTATGGCATATTCATTTAGAGAGCTGGAATCTGCTAATGATTTCCCCCCAAATATCAAGGATTGAAGGTGAGCTGGGTAACCAGCAGCAAATTGTATATTGTTTTTCAAAAATATTATGGAGTCTATGTCTTGAACCCATATGATAAAACTATTGCCTGCGGGAGGTTTGATGAAGATTTGAAAAGGCACAGAGCTTACCCGAGTCTCCTTAACAGTGGGGGAATCACAACTCCGATAATCATTTGGAGAGGTAATGCAGCAGTTCGTTTGTGTCTTTGTTTCAGGAGGCAGGTATGTACCAACCGAAGCTAGCATTTAGAATTGCCAGCGCATAAAACAAAAGGAGTCGAAGCCAGATGGGTTATTAGCCCACAAGTTGCCCGCTGGTTTAGGTGATAACCGCCTCCCATAATATACTTCCATTGCCACTGCAAAACCGTGGTGATTTTAGAAACCATAGCTGCCACGAATTAGATCAATATCGGTGCTTTGCTTGCCACAACATCGCTTCAGTTTGCACGGCGTCACCTTCCCATCCGATGCGCAAGGGCGGATGATACGATTTTGGTTCCAAAACCACATAGATAAGCCACCTAGGAGATCAACATGAGAATCATAGTGCCAATGGCCATGGTAGCACCTACAAGTCGATAACCAGTGAGCGACGGCAGCATTTTTGGATGCCAGAAGACCTAGGTCAAAAGAGAAATCGCCAGAGCTCTCCATCTGTGGCACTGTTAGATATTGGATTCTCATACTATTTGGTCTTCATTATAAATGAAATACCAAAAGTTGGAACTGCTAACTCACTGACCCAATGCAATAATGAATAAATTAGGTTAGGAATATATATGGTTAATAAATCCCTATTGGATGGACAAAATTCCTTTGTCCAATCCTTCATTGGGAAATAAGTGGTGGATTCTCTTGCTAGGTAGCCCTTAAGTGAGTGGTGCAATTTAAGGTTTATGTGTGTGGAGCTATGCAAAATACCCATTGTTAATTTTCCAAATCAGTGAAAAATTAAAATCATGGGAAAAGATTCCTCTTTTCTAGATGACCAATTTTGACTATTTAGGTGCTCAATTTGGATAAGGGAATGTGTGTTTTTGAATTATAATCCCACATGTGCATATTTGATCAGGTCGGCCCTAAATAAAATTATATACCTTTGGAAGGCTATAAACACAAGTGACCTCAACCTCATTTGAAAAATAATCATAGAAAATTCTTATATTATCTTTTTTTTTTTGCCATGTATAGGTGTGAGGAAAGTTCAAGGAGATTGATTGGTATAGGTCTGAGATTTCACGGTCTCAAGCTCACACCACTACAAGGAAAAGACTCTCTAGCGGAGGTTATAAAGGAGGTTTTTAATGTTATAAAATTGGCCAAAATTATTAAAAAACATATGATACCACATCTGTTTATGGTTATAGAGGTTTTGGTGGAAATTTTAATGGAAATTCAACACCACTAAAATAAAATGGGCGGTTGGAGGTTATTACGGATGTTTTTTTCCTCGGTTCGCTAATTAGGCTTTAACGCACCGGTGTGTACCTGTAGACGGTGCCCCGGGGTAGTCGAAGAAGAATGCATCATGCCATTAAGGTATAAAACAACACCTGGCGTAGTGTTGGTGATACAACACACGAGGCCGTTATAATTGGTCTTGGGATTTGAGCGGTGCCCATAGGTTGTATCAATGCGACGATGCGTATACTTATAGAAATGCACCGGTGCGTCCTTCCACACAAATGCACCGAAATTTATAATTGGTATCGGTATTCGTGCGGTGCAAAATATTTCAGACAGATACACTGGTGCATATAGACACTTAAATGCCCTGGTGCGCGGTATCACACAAATTCACCGAGATTTATAATTGGTATCGATATTTATGTGGTGCCATAGGTCGTCTAAATGTATTGGTGCGTATATAGACAAAAACGCCCCGGTGCATTGTATCACACAAACAAACTGAGATTTATAATTGGTATACATATTCGTGTAGTGTTAATAGGTCGTAAAATAGCACCGGTGCATATATAGACATAAACGCACCGAAGCGCCGTACCACACAAACACCTTGATATTTTTAACCGGTTTAGGTATTTGTGCGGTGCCCATAGGTCATAAAAACGCACCGGTGTGCTTAAGAATACAAGCACACCGGTATAAGAATACACACACCGGTTTTCATTTTGTATTTTTTAGAAACATAGACCTGTGACAGTGCAATTATTGTGATTGTTTTAAATTCATTATTCATCAAAAGTCAACACATCTTATAACAATATTCATACTAGTTAATTTTTTTTTAATGCATTTGAATGTGATGTTTGGATTAATTTGTTATATCATATCATAATTATTGTCGTCTTTTAAAATTCATTATTCATCAAAAGTCGACACATATATATCTTATAACAATATTCATATGAATTAAATTTTATTAGTGCATTTGAGAACGACAATGGAGAACGCAATAACGACAATAGAGAATGCAATAGAATAAATTAAAACATTTTTTATTTTATATATATATATATATATATATAAGACATTCTTTGTCATACAAAATGGGACAGTTATTGGTATCCCTTTATCTTTCAATTGCGACACTATTTCCATTACATTAAAGAAAATTTCTGATTTCACAGACATTTTTCAAAAAATGCAACGCCTTGCTTTGATATGCTAACATAGTGATCATCATTCTTCGCTTAACTGTTGTCACTACTAGAGCTACTTCGATGAATTGGGTTATTTTCAAGAATGTTTTGTTCACGGTGTTGATTGTTTTCTTCTTCTTCAACTTCCATATACAAACATAAAAATAAACTGTAATGAGTGTATGTACATTGGTGAGAATAGTAAAAATTTCAATATTAAATAATATACATCAATGTAAATTGAAAAGAAATGACGTACCAATGGAACAATTGACTCATAAACTATACACATTATTTCAAAACCATGAAACATGCCATCTTTCAAGATTTGATCTGTTGGCGCAGTGCCATACCTTGTTTCCTGCAAGTTTTATACCCCATAAAAAATAATATATTTAATATAAAAGATTATTTTTTTCTGTTAATTATAGATGGAGCTAAGTAAAACAAGATCGGTATATGCTTACAAATTTCACAATTAAGTTATGATATGCCAACATATACTCACAGCCCATATTTAACCCAATTTTAATCAATTCCTTTGATGGTCCTTCTTTGTATGTTAGCACCTGTTTGAAGACATTCAATGATAATTTTTGTAAAACAAATAAAAAAATAAAAAAATGAAATCTAGTTAAGTTGTTATAAGGAATTAACAATTACTCATAAACTTAGATATCAATCCTTTTCTTCCTTCTCATCTTGTTTTATGTGCTGAATGGGTTCCATTTTCTTTTATTTTCTGCAAGAAAATACTTGAAAACTAATATTTAATGCTAAATTGTTTATTTATTGTACCTAAAGATCGAAAACTTAATTGAATACATATTACATTTGAAGCATGTTGTTGCTGAGATGGCTCCTCCCACGATGCAGTTTTCTCCATTTCTTTGACCATCTCCTTGTACACCTTTTTGAACATTCCTACTAGAATATTTCTGATATTAGCTCATTCATATCTCAAGATTTTCATAATCTTCTTGAAAATGTAACATGACATAAACTATTTAATTTTGATATTGATATATGAAAAGTAAGTATAAGAAAAGTGATATCTATAAATAATTCTAGACAAACATATAACGGAATATTACTTTTTCATTCCTTTTTTTTTGTTGTTGTACGTTTTTGCCACTAAAAGTCTGACACGTCTCATTAAAAAATTCTCTGGAAACTCTTCCTGTAGTTTAGATAAAATTTGGTTCTTGGAATCATTGGATTGGTTTTTGTATTGTAAGTGTAAAGAACGTCTATATATTCGTTCCACTAGATCCCTCAAACTTTTGTAAAAGTTTTTCCCCCTTTCGTTAACCTCCAGCACCACTCCAGATGAGCTAAGGAGCAATTCATTTTCATTTGCATGTTCTATTTTTTTTCTTTTCTTAGAACAACATTCCTTTTTTGAGTTGTTGGTCAATGTAGAAGATAAAACAGATGTGAATTAATAGGTTGTTTCACACATGTTATCTAATAGTTTTAATTGTATTATTAATGAAAACTAAAAAAATAAACTCATATTGGATCGATAGTATTTTCTCATTCCCCTGATTCATCCTTTTGCAATTTTTCCATCAAGATTTTATGTTCTTTTGGTCCTAGATCATAAATAATCTTATCGAGTTTCATCATTTTGTGGCTCTGCAAGATACATAATAAAAAATACATATTAGTTAAACTTACATTTAGTTCAAAAATAGTATTTTTTGTAAAAAATTTACAAAGAACTTGCCATTTGTGCTTTTCTTGATGTGTTATCAGTATTTTTCTTACTTGATCTCTTATCAGTAATTTCTTTATCAATCTCAAACCTGTACCATATAATTCATTAATATATTTATAAATAAATTGTCAACTCTTCAAATAAAAAAAAAATATTGAGACACCGGTGTGCCATTCATGGTGTATGCACCAACGCAGGTGCGTGGACGTCTTCCAAATGCACAGCACAAACAGTATAATAGACCGTATGGTGCTCTATGTCAACAAGGAGCACTGATGCATTACGTGTCAATCACCACACTGATTAACCATGATAAAATAATAAAAATCGTCAAGTGTAAATTTTTGTAGCATAAACCGGTGCCATATTTTACATATGGCACATCGATAAAAAAAATTTGTTTATTAATTTTTTATCACATTACTTACGTAGTGCACTTGGACAATACAGAGCACTGGTGCACTATTTTATGCAAGGTGCACCGATAAATTTTTTTTTTTTTTAAATTCATGCAAGGGCCCATATGGATTGGGATTCGACTATACTAATCATCTCGTCAGTTAGATGACTTAGGTCTATATTTAGCAATAAAAACCCTATAAATCTAAATTTTAAAGGCCTAATTCTGAAATCACAAAAAGAGGGAGAAGAAAGGGCAGAAATAAAAAGAATGTAAGGTTTGTAATTTTCTGAAAGTTTTTTTCTTTTTTTTTCGAAACAGAGCATTCTCGATACGCCATAATGAAATAGCGCACTGGCTGCATATTTTAAAAATGGCGCACTGACATAATTTTTTGATAAGTGCTTGCAATGTGCGCTAGGATAATAGAGTGCATTGGTGTGCTCAGGTACGTAGGGCGCACTGACAATTTTATTTTTTTAATTTATGCAAGGGCCGACATGGATTGGGATACGGCTATGCAGGTCTCCCTATGGGTTGGATGTATTAAGCTTATATTTATCAATACAAACCCTATAAATATAAATTGAAAAGCCCTAATTCTGAAATCACAGAAAGAGGGAGAAGAAAGAGAAAAAACAAAAAAAAATTAGGGTTTGTTTCTAAAATGGTTTTTTGGTAAAACAACACATTTGCGGTGCACCATAATGAAATAAGGCACCGGTGTCATATGTTACATATGGCACACTGATAAAAACATATATATGTATAATATAAAAACATATATATATATATATATATATCACTGTAGTTTCGTAGTACGCTGGTATAATATAGCACACCGGTGCACTATGTTACACAGGGCGCACCGACGAAAAAAATCTAGTTTTTTTTAGATCGACGCAAGGCCCAACATTTACTGGGATCCGATTATGCAAATCTTCCTGTGGATTGGATGCCTTATGACTATACAAACCCTATAAATCTAAATTTAAAATCCCTAATTCAGAAACAAAAGTAATCTAGGGTTTTGTTTCTAAAAATGGATTTCCTTTTTTATTTTCTTTCTGAAAAATGCAGAAAAGGTTAAAAAAACTGCAGGAAAATGTAAAAAAAAACAATAAAATTTGATTTTGTTATTTTACTTCATAAAAAAACTACAGAAAAAGTTTAAAAAAAAATTAATAGACTTTGATTTTTTTTTTACTACATAAAAAACACCAGAAGAAAGTACAAAAAAACAATAAACTTTACTCACATCATTTGAAATTCTGTGGTACAAGGTTTGAATCACCAGAGGTTTGGAATTTTGACTGTCTGAATACTTATGTTCGAACGTATTTCCCTACTCCACAGTGCTCTCATGCTCTGTTTGCTCCAGGTATGTATCCTGCAAATCTCTAGCTGAAGTCTTTTGCAAAAATAGTGAAATAATGGAAAGTTTTTAGTATTTAAAGAAATGTTTTATGAAATTATATTTTCAAAAATATTTTGCCACCCATTTTTCAATTTACTGCTTTTTTTTTTAATTTAAAGAGAACAGGGTTGCGCTTTTTTTATTTGTGGTTATTCGTTTACTGGTGCGTCTGTTACTCGAAACGCACTGGGGCGTTGGGTTATAAGATGGCACCGGTGCACAATACCAAAAATGCACTAGTGCGGCTATATGTACATTACACACCAAAATTACATATAAGTTTGTGCACCAAAATTTATTGTTGTTTTTCTCAAATGCAGGGAGAAAATATCATATATTATATGGAATGGATAATTATTCAAAATAAAGCTCGTTCCATAACATTTCTCAGAGTCCACCGCGTGGTTCTCCCTATCCATCTGGAGACGTAATATTTACTTCGATTTTTTTATATTTTTTCACTATCTAATTGAATTTATGTTTTTATCCATGCAGTCAATCATGCACAAATTAATTAAATTTATAATTTATACAAATTTGCAGGTTCATGCGAATTCAACATCGAGTTCAAATGCACAAAATATTCAAACTGCTCCAAAACGTCGGAAGTTCTTATCAAGAGCTGCATACCGCAAGGCACATTTGGTAGATGAAAATGGACAGCTGCTTCACCCTGCCAATTGTAACAATATTGCATCTTCTAGCCACAATCCCAAGAAAATGATGGTAATTATAATTATAAATGTTTGGTATATATATTGATTAATATGTAATTATTTCAACATCAAACCAATTTATAATCACGGAATATTTTCAATGTGTTTACTAATTGATACCATATATTTTGTACTAATCATGTTCAATTTTTTTTTTTAAATTATTAGGATTCTAGTGATAATGAACGACCTACCCACCATCTTCTGTTGTACCCCACGACAATGTCAAATCGAGGGAAGACTGAATTAAGAGAAAAAATTAGAGAGGAATGATACCAAGAATGGATGAATCAACCACCAATTCAATTCCCCTACGTCTAGATTCACCAATTAGGAATGACTACAACAATAGTAGTTCTTCACAAGATGGCAATGGAGGCAATCAAATAGAGGTTGGTATGGATGACTACTTAAGGGATACGATTGCCATGGAGACAATTTTGTTAGATGCATTCCAAAATGAAGATCAACTAGGGGATGATGCTCATATCACTGACACCTTTCTCAAAAGCCTTAAATTTGCTTCCACCACTCTTCTTCTACCCAGTTGGGGACAAAAATGTTATTGTACAACTTGAAAGCAAAGTTTGGCTTTTCGAATGCATGTTTCTCGGAAATTTTGAGGTAAGTTGCCACAAAGTACTCCCCTTATATAAATTTGAAATATAATCAGTACATTGCAATGAACATTACAAATGGTAAATTTTATGAACATTAATAATTATATCGAAATTAATGTACGTTTATTAACATATTTTTCCATGATCACCAACTTCAAGTTACTCAAAGATAAGGTCTTCTGAGTGATAATGTCTTGCCCGGTAGCTGCGAAGAGGCAAAGAAATTGTTGAAAATATTGGGTGTTGAGTACATATCATATCATGCATGTCCAAATGATTGTATTCTATATAGAGGAGAATATGCAGAAAAAGATATGTGTCTGAAATGTGGGCATGGCAAGTATGATAAATAAACAAAAGAAGGGTAAATAACGTACTGGCCCTCCTTTTAGGATATTGACGCACATGCCTGTGATCCCAAGGATTCAAAGTCTCTTAAGCTACAAAGACTTAGCTATGTTGTAGAGATGGCATACCTCTCATAGAAGTGCATTGGGAGTTATGTGAATCCCAACTGATTCATTAGCCATGAAGCATATAGAGGATACATGGCCCGAAAAATTCAAGGATGAAGTACGAAGTCTACGACTCAGCATAGCCATGGACGGCGTCAACCCATATTCCCTGTAGAACACCAAATATTATGTTTGGCCTGTAGTAGTGATCAATAACAATATCCCCCATGAACACTGGTGAAGGAATGAACATCTTATGTTGGCTCTCATAGTCCCTGGTAGAAGACAAGTGAAGAGAATATGGAATGTCTACTTACAACCGTTGGTAGATGGTTGAAGGAACTATGCGTGGGATAAATTTATCTCAGTGTGTACGTGTTATCGCGTGAGAGAGAGGTTTTACGTTGTATGGAATATGTGCTTACACGACACATGATTATCCAGGATTAGGAGTTTGCTCTGGTAAATTACATGTTTAATTTATTAATTTGTCTATATATGTAACAATATTATTTCACATATTAGTTATTTAATTCGTTGTAATATTTGTTTTGATCTTCATGATATTCTTTAATGTGCCATGCATATTAATTAATGTATACAAATATAATCTCGCAAGTCTTCTAACAAAAGGGTATTTTCGATGTAAATGTTTTGGACCTTCTCTGAAAGCTATATGGTCCAAGGACCTACGAAAGCCATTGTATGATTTACCCACGGTATTCCTACCAGAAGAACACTCTTACAGAAGAGCAACATCCACTTTCAATGTTAAATGAGAGAGAACCCAAAGGCCTCCAATAATGACACCAGCCTAATGGCTTCGAGTATATGAGAGAGAGAAGGAGAAGGATTTCATAGAAATTTTTGATTCAAATTGGGAGCCTATGCTCGATGATCGGGATTTATTCGACACATATGTTGAGAAATTTCCCATTGGGATGAAAAGGAAATATAACTTTTATGAACTCCCATAGTGGGAGCATCTTAATATTTCCCACTTATTAGATCCCATGCATATATTTAAAAATGTTTCGTCTTCTTTATGGAGGCACATATCATCGAAAAAAATTGACACATTGGCTGTTAGGAAATATCTTATTACTTCAAAAACTAAAAGAAACATTAGCCAAGATGATTAGAAAGTACGGGATCAGAGGTAGGCACTGGTCCCTCTAATTCATGGTTTTTCAAATAAGGTGATCTCACATGGATTTAAAAAAAAGGTGATATATGTTTGGCAAAGGAAGTATAATGGATGTGAGGGTTCCAACTTCATATGGGTCTTCACTATTGCATTGCTTCATTGTGGATGACCATTTTTCGGGGTTGAAATCACATAACCATTCAAATCTTCAAAGAGTATGTATAATGTCAAAAGCATGATTTTATTATTTGTTATATTCATAAAACATAACTAATTTTTTATGTTATTGCACGTGTTTATAACTTTGTAGTGTCATTATCCTTTGTTCGTGCATGGGTGTGTGAAACATGAATTCCCTCAAGACCTAGGACATTCCATATCTAAATTATCTGCACTTGTACGTTGGATCATGTCAAAGGAGATTCATGTGGATATCATTCCATAGTGGTGTCAAGAGATAGTTGAGATTGTTTGTATGTTTGAGAAGGAACTACCGAAAAGTTTCATGGAATTACAGGTCCATCTTCTAATCCACCTGGTATATGAGGTTGAGTTAGTTGGGGTTGTTTCTTGTCGTTGGATGTTCTTCTTAGAGAGGTACATGAAGAAATTGAAAGGTTTTGTTCGACAAAGGGAAAAACTTGAGTGGTCTATGGCAGAGGGGTACGTATCGTATGATTCTTTCTATTATTCCAGTGAGTACATCAAGAATATTGACAACACACCAGGTGCGGTTATTTGGGACGATGAAATGGATGAAGACAAAAGAGAAGGAGATTTTCTCCAAACGAGTGGAAAAAAGCGCTTGATAAAGAGTAAGCGACTTATAATTTTTCAAATTTACAAAAAGTAGTTAATATTCATGTTGAACTTTGATATAATGTATATTTTGATCTCTAAGTACTATATAAAGTTGGTTTGATTTCATCAGCGAATGCAGAAATTGAAGAAATCAATAAATTCGTTCTTTACAATTCTAAAGTGACACAACCATGGGTCGCATTGTACGAACAAAATAGGATGAAATGGGATAGTGACAGGAAAGAATTCAGACGGTTGAGTGGTAGAAGTGTGCCTTATCCCGATCATTCAAAATAAAATATGCCAGAAATATGCCCCAACAGTTGGGTTGCTGACCAAGTCAGAGCGAAATACAGTGCTACCGGTGTTTACCCGCATGTTGAAGAGGATGCGCTAAACGTAGGGATTGGATGCAACAACTCGGTAATAATATTTTTAATTTATATGTAAATTTGAAATTTATATTAAGACATCTACATTTCATATTTTAACTGTTGAATTATTATTTATAAGACACATGACACTTTGATATTTTTAACTTTTTTATAATAGGTGCATTTGTTCCCATCTATGTGGGCATATGGACACCATTTTCACACAGAAAATGCCAATGTTGGAAACATCACAGAAGAATATGGAGTGGAAGTCGAGTTCGATCAATCTAGTCGATCTAGCCACCATGATCAAAACCTAGTACGACGAACATTAGGTTACATCGGAAAGATACAAGAGATCATTGAAGTGGATTTTTCTTCTTTCCAATGTGTTATTTTTAGGTGCAAGTGGTGGGACACTGTTGTTTGGAATAATGTAAAGGAAGATCGCAATACTAGGCTGATATGTATCAACTCTAGAAAGATGTGGGATGAAGCTAAGGAGCCCTATGTTTTCCCTAAGCACTGCAACCAGGTGTTTTTTTACCCAAATGTGATGGATAGGGATTGGTAGTTCGTATTGACACATGACCCTAGATCAAAACATATTTTTGAGAACAATATTGTTTCATGCCATGCGAGCTAGAAGATAATGAGGGTGATCATGAGAACCGAGAGTGATATGGTACATGTGTTATTTAATCAATATTTATAATTTTTAAGAGAGGTTTTTTGAAATATTAGTATAACATGTGTTTTGAATTAATTGGAAATTTGCATTGTGCTAATGTTAAAATCAATAATTCACTTGATAATTTGCATTAATTATGTTGATCTAAAAAACAATGGCATACTATATAAATTAATTCTTTTTTTTTAATCTAAGATCATAATAAAATAATGATAATTCTAAAGTACATGAATTTATTTGAATTATTTTCTAAACTTTATTATGTTACAATAAATCATATTATTCTAGATTTATTATTTTACAATTATTTAAAATTTAAAAATTTACAAATTTAAAAATTTTAATAAATTCATTTCACATTAATACAATTAAAATTTTAAAAATATTTTACATAGAATTACATTATAATTATAATTACAATTACAATTACAATTATAATTTTAGAATTTTACATATATACAATTACAATTTTACAAATTAAAAAATTACAAAAAACCATCGTACAAACATCAAATTTGACTAAAAAACACATTCTGCAAAATTGCTAACTTCATCATCATGATCATGATCATCTAACAAAACACAATTAACATTATATATTAACATCATCACAACACAAACATCAAATATACATCTCATGTAAAATAACTCATGCTATCACATACACATCTATCTACAAGATGCACACTAAATGAACATATCTAACATGACCTAACAACATACACATCATGATGATCACCAACATGTAAATTAAGTACAATTGCAACATGAACATAAAATACATGGACCATATATATATATATATATATATAATACACACACACACACACACATAGATATATATATATATATATATATATATATATAATTGAATAATGTTAAAAATATACAACTGTAATATAAATGTCATGGATCAACTGGTGGTAGTACAACGTCAATATCAGTACTAGTGGTCGATGGTCCAGCCTCATCTCCATGATGACTCCTGCTATATGAAAGTACTCTGCACCTCGCAGACTGTCTATCACGTGCTACGGCTCGATCGTAACATGCAACAGTCCTCGTCAGTTGCGTAAAAGCTTTCGTAACTCCTACAACATACCACATCAGGCTGTACATGTCACGCGATATGCCTCTCCACATCCATAATAGCCTATCATCAACCTCTATGTCTCTGTAATGAGCAGGACTGATGCTTGCCTCAACAACGAATGCAATGAGTTGGTCGGCCAACTCCATCCTGTATCTAGCATCACCAAGTCAACCTCGCACTAGTGCACCAGCAGGAGCATGTCTCTGATTTACACCAGCCTCCAGATGATCCTCAGCATTTGGCACGCCCTCATCGTGATCATTAGGATCCACACCTGAATCAAGTGGTGGTGGCGACATCTCCTCCCCATCAAAAGAGATAATTTCTGTAAAATATATACAAGTACACAAAAATAATTAGACAATTTCAGTACACAATCTAATAAAAACATGTTAAAGAACATGTTAGAATGAATTTACATAAAACACTAACATTAACTCTATCATCTGGCGGCTCATCAGTTGTGAAGAGGATGTTGGCACACCCTCACCAATCCAACCCCACATAAGGACAGGGGACCATAATGAAGGGATTCTCATCAACGGCGGATAGCAACTCCAGTGCATCATTTGATATCCTTGCTGGAAAAAGAATCTCCTCCCTCTTGAGCATCATCTGCCCCCACATGGGCATACGTGCCTTAGTAACCAGCCTACGAGGTTGCCGAAGAAAACTAGTTCTCATCTCGGGAAACCTCTTAAAAAATAAAAAAAATCTCTAAAGCAAAAGGGAAGTTGACCCTCACTTGTGCATAAGCACGACATCTATCTAATGCTGTACATTTAACTACTGCAAAAAAATGGCAGACCACTTGAAAAGTCATGGCTGTTGTAGCATAGAATAAAAATAATATAAAAGCAAGCAACTAATCTGTTTAATGTGTTTCCCGTCATGGGTGTTTTTTGAAATGGTCGCAATGATAAGTGAGAGACACTAGACCTCCTCATGACCAAACACACCAATACGTAACTGCCCTCCAGTGAATTGAAAATCTGCAGGAGATACTAAATGTGCTCCAATGTATCTCTGGGAGTAAACTAACTGACTCCCTACCACATAGCCAACTGAAACCTCGGGGAATGAGGGAAAATCCACCCCTCCTCGATAGCCCTGTAATTAAATATACATCCTCCTTAGTGGGTGTGTACCACTTGTTGATACCAACCCGGAAAGCCTGTTGCTAGGAATTCCACCTTCGGATAAGCTGTCTCAAAAAAAAACTATGGGACTTTAGGGAAGTAGCCTCCTCATAGAACTTGAGGAGGCCTACCTCCCTTAGGAGCCCCTGCATCGCTACTGTAATAGGGTGAGGGTACGCATCTCTCACCCTCTCTCTTGCCTCCCACAAGTGAACCATGTTATATTGTTCTGCCTATTGTTGTTGTGGTTGCCCCTCTTCTCTCCTTTCACGTCTCCAAGTGATTGACATATTAAACACAATTTTTTTATTAAATGACACATGTATTTAGAAATATAAGTATATAAATATTTTTTGAAAAATAAATAAAACAATAGTCGGTGCGACAAAAACATAGTAACGCACCGGTTCCGGTGTGTCTTTCAACAGAGCGCACCAGATACAGTGCCCCTAATGATATTCAACGCACCGGGGGCAGTGCTCTAGAAAATGTTTTTAGCGCACCGTTCATTATGTGCGGTGTCAAGGGAGTGGTGCACTGACTACACTATACGCGCCAGGGCATATATAAAAGTTAGCGCACCGCCATCTTGCCACCGTACATAGTCGTCGGTGTGGTATTGTAAAAGGTAGCACCACTGACGCAGGCCAAATATGGTAAGCCATGCACTGACATAAATAGCTGTCATGGGGAGATTATATCGATTAATGCACTGCATCACCACTATTCAACTACGTTAATGGTGTGGCCAAGTAACCAATCGCACCGCTCTTTATAAGGAAATTTAACATAACACGGTGCGCCTTTGGTAACACGGAGGAACTGGTGCGAATACCCTTATCACCGGTTTACCAGGACAAACCATTGACAATGTTGAATTACGGTATGTGATGCCCTGACCACATTATGCGCCCTGGGGCAGATATGTCCGTCAACGCACAATGTTGTCGCAATACCACATTGTCAACAGTCTGGCGTGGCAAACGACCGCATTGCAGTTTTTTAAATATTTTAAAATAACATGGTGCACCTATGGTACCGCCCCAGAACCATTTTGGATACCGTTAGCACTAGTTGTGGTGCGACCTGTAAATTTATAGGCAGCACCGCAAACTGGTGCGAGCCGAACAACACAAGCGCACCGTGCAACAAATATTTTTTTTTAATAGTTAATTTTAAGGTTTTTTGAAATTCTAATCCGCTAAAAGGTTTAATTATGGAAAGACAATAAAAATACCTATACATTTACCCATTGAGGAGGCATATCGGCTGTAGAATTTGGAAAAGAAATTTTTTTGACTCTTTTATAAAATTCAAGATGGAGATTGGTGGCAATGCATAGTAACAGTACGTGAAATAAGTGCAATGGGAGCATGGCTGTCAGGGCAGCTCAAAAAAGGATAACTTGCACTGGTGCTTCAGAGCTCTACAACACTGAAAAAGTGAAAAATTCAGTTGTTTGGCAGTAATTTTTTTTTATTTAACCCTGTTTCGGTGCGCGAGGTTTTTACTGGCGTACCGATGCATTTACTGTATGCATCCTCGGGTCATTTTTGTTTTCGCATGATTTTATGAAGCACCAAGGAGGTGTATCTGTAATGCACTGGTGTTGTACAGTAATATGATGCACCGAGAACTGTGTCCAGCGAGCCAATAATTTCTGCAATTATTTGGCTACAATTTTTTTTATTTAACCCTTTCTGGTGCGCGACGTTTATGGGAATCCTGATGTGTTTCCATCATTCTACCCCAGGCAATTTTTGTTCTGCGTGATTTTTATGAGGCACCAGAGCTGACGAGTTGACATGCACCGATTTTGTTCTATAATTAAACACATCGGCGTTGTGTGTATGGAGTATATAGTTTCCAGTGTGCTAATGTTTTGTGCGGTTTTTTGGCCGTAATTTTTTTATTTAACCATCTGCTGGTGCACCAGGTTTATGGTCACCTCGGTGTGGTTGATTTATTCCACACCAGGTGATATCCGTTTTCATGCATGTTTTCAGAAGCACCAGTGCGGTAGAGATGTAAGGAACCAGTGTTGTACAGGAATATGATGCATCGGGCATGTGTGTTAGGAGCGCACGGTTCCTAGTGTGACCATGTTTTGTGCGGATTTTTTACCATAATTTTTTATTTATTTAACCTTGTGCCAGTGCACAGGGGTTTCAAGGCGGCCCGGTTCATTTGTGACTTGGTGTGTTTAAGGGCGACCTGGGCGGTTTCAATTTTCGCACATTTTTTATGAGGTGTTGGTGCGCAAGTTATGTGAAGTACCAGTGCTCTATGGAAATAAAATGCATCGGGCGGGTGTGTTCGGAGCTCACAGTGTCCGATGTGCCAATTTTTTAGTTGCACCAGTGTTTTCTCATGTTTAACGCATCAGTGCATTTTATGGTGATAAGAGCACCGGACGAAATACATCTGCAAAAACCTCTGCCCACCAAGCTCCTCCAGGATCTTCCACTAGAAATAGATGTCTAGGGTATTTTTATAAGGGGTTCCTGAAAAACATACACTAGAGGGTATTTTCCTTGTAATGCACGTATTTTTATGGTTTTGGGTCAGAGTCATTGGCTTACCAAAGTAAATTTTTAACTATAGTCGTTGGCTTGTAGGCTCAAGGGAGAGACCAAAAGTTCACATTCACTCACACACCTCTTCCTCCCTACGACTAGAACCTAAAATTACATTTTTCAATTGACTGAAGTTTTCGCTCATTGACTGGAACGTTCAACAATTAACCACAAAGAGTGATAGTTCATCACAGTTTTCTAAATCAGGATTTTGAGTATGAGCATTGTTTGGTTTGTTTCTCAATGTTTTTTATTTTATTTTGTTGGATAGGTTTATGGTTAACAATCTGGAGAACTGTAATCTCTTTTGTTGAATCATTCAATTACAATCTAATAATAAGAGCAATTTGAAATGGTTTTCCCCAGAGTGAGTTTTCCTCTCGTCTCTGACCAATCTTGGTGTCTCTATGTCTGAGTGATTTTCTTCTATTTTTCCTTTATGTTTCACTGCATAGATGATGATATTCTTGTTTTTTTATAGTTGCATATGTTGTTGAATAATGGTATAAATATGAATAATGTGATGATGTTATAGGGTGAGTTTAATATGTAAATAATGAAATGTAATTATCAAAGAAATGAAAAATATAGCCCTACGAAAAATTAACATGGTATCAAATTTGAGATGAATGAAATTCATGGAGATCACCCTTATGATGACACCATTGATGGAAGCAAGATAAGATGGATAAGACCTAAAAAAATACTATGGTGTGAAGGAAACCCTAATAAATTTTGTTATTAGGATTTGATGGATATTATGAGGTTAGGGTTTGGAAGGAACAATGTTTTATCGATAATATTTGAGATATGAAAAACTATAGCATGACTATTGTGAAGATATTCAAGCACTTGTGTCATATTTGATGAATCCCTAGATGGGATAGTCTCTATTAGGCCTAGTTGCTGATAAGGTTAGTTTAAATATTGAAGAGAACATTTTCATATGGACAATGGATAGTGATGGCTCTTGAAGGTTGGTTCAAGTGTGAGATGATCACCTCTCATTGAAGATAATTAATTTTCAATCTATGGTCTTCCTTAAGTCTTTAATTTTATTTATACTTATTGATCTAATTATTGTTTTGGTTATTACTTGTAATTTTTTCACGTATATTTGAGTATTTGGATGCATGTAACCTCCTAATGAGTTGT
This sequence comes from Pinus albicaulis, assembly GCA_034641835.2. Lineage (NCBI taxonomy): Eukaryota > Viridiplantae > Streptophyta > Pinopsida > Pinales > Pinaceae > Pinus > Pinus albicaulis. Next base: position 644,273,382 of record CM076571.1, read on the forward strand.
AATAATTGGATCCTTCTTGAGGATCATGGATATTGCAGGAAGAGAAGAACTAGAATTGAAAAAGGGAAAGAGGCATTTGATGAAAAGTTGACAAAAAGCTATAACTTATTTTGTAAAATAAGAAGGTGCAGAAGTATTTGAACACTCAAGGTATGTATGATGCTTTATTAAATTGTTATAGCTGCAATATAGGATGACAACGTAAGCCCTAAGGTATGATGGGAATGTCACCTTCACAAATGGCTCATGCGTATGAAAGTCTGAGTCATGGTACTTGGGATGAAATGGTGCACTTGGTATTCAATAAGTATCTTAATTCTTAGATATGTTGAATTTATTGATTCTATGAAGCTGGCTATAAATATTTATTTTGTATACATTGGTATACTTGATGTTTGGCCAACATCAACTATTTTTCAATACCTTGATCCCATAAAGAAGGCTTGCACATTTATTCTTGTATATTGTAACTTGATACTATTGATAATTCTTTTGATAAGCATGATAACCATGACAATAGAAGTATTGATATTCAATAATTTTTTTTTTACAATGGTTAAGCTTTGACGAGCTTAGTAATTACAACATATGGTAAAATTGAATGCCCTAACTTGATGGATTTATTTATAAAGAAGTGATGTGGTGATCATGATTCTTGAAGTATACTCCTATTTGACACTAACCTTTGATGAAATATTGATGTCATGATATGATAATGAAGTATTTGATGATAAAATGCTATGACCATGATGAATATATGATTTAGAACATGATATAGCTTGAATTTATGATCTATCAGTTCTTCTGATGCATTATAGTATTATAGATAGGTTGATGACTTATGGTTGAAGGGGCTTCACATTAACAGGGTGAAACTATCCATAAATTCCCTACACCTATTATCGTTTGCATTATATGTATATAATATTATTTATTATTGATGTATGATTTATGGACACGAATAGACAAATATCTGATATTGTTGGTCTTCAACAAAGTTCTGGTCTGAGAAGAGATAGTTTTCCTTAATCTAAGCCTCAACCACATGGAAGAAAGCTTGATGATGTGATTATAGCCTCTCAATAGCATGAAAGAATTCATATGGATGTGGTTATGCCACTAGGTCACAGAACAAAAGCTCTGTGCAGAAAATCAGGAATGCAAAAAAAATTTGAAAATTCTTCAAATATGGAACAAACATTAGAAAGTTACATGAGAAGGGAAGTTTGAATGTTAGACTCAATATAGATATTGTGAATGTGTTGATTAAATTTTTTCCTGTAGGGGACTAGAATATACATATCAGTATGCCATTTTGATTTGATCATTGAAGCTAGTGTATGACATTTGATTACAAGGGTTTGAAAATATCTGGTTGATTAACATACATGAGAAATGACATGATGTTTGACAATTCATAAATATTCTTGTGAACATTGACATTATGCTTAATATGTTTTTGAGCTATGGAGTGATTGAACTCACTATGATAACAAATTATGTTTTTGACTTGACATCTGATGAGTAGCCTTGATGATAGTGCTATATGAGCATAGTAAATTTCGGTGACTAATATTGATATTCAATAATAGTTATGTATTGGCCTCATTATACTTGGCACAATAATTGAAGTATAAAGAGTTGTGATTTGACATGAAGTAATCTCACAATAAATGGATGAAACCTACATGACTTGTCTAGCTTGATGTATGCATTTGCGTTTAGTGACATAAATGATATGTATTGTGATCATGAGGATGACTTGATGAATTTCGGTTTGATATTTCTTGGTAAATGAAAATATGTTGGAATTAAATAAATGAAGTCATGACTTGATGTGAGATGTACTTATCACCTAGCCTAAATAATTTGTTACAGTGATATTGATGAATTTGATATTAGTTTTGATTTGGAATATAAGGCTTGATAAGTTGACTTAGTTGATTTGATTACACAATATTGATCTATGTAAGGTTGAGCACATTGGTTTGGTAACGTGTTATGTTTTCAGAAGGAATTGTATGAAGCAAGCTCCTGGAGCCTGATGCTTTTGCATTAACAGTCATCTAGTGAAGCGAAGAATATTTTCACACCAAACCTATACTTCAAAGGTGGTCCAAGGTATGTATTTGATCTTGGTTTTATATACTAATGATATATTATTGACAGGAAATGATCCTCTCATGATAAAAGTAGGAGGAATATGGCTCCTCATGTTCAAAATGAAGAATCATGGCATGATGAATTGTGTCATAAAGTTGGGAAAATTCAATCATTGAACACTCTGATTGAATTTCAATAAGTTATGAAGAGATATCGTTGAACCTGTTTTGGTAGTTGATCGTTGATTGAAGCATTTAAGTTCCATATAAACACTCACCCTTATATATGTTTTGCATTGGATCTAATTCAAGTCGAGATTGAGCCGCTTCACATGCATTGAGTTATCACTAAGAACCCTTTGAGATATTTTCACAGGATGATCAATTTTTGATATATGAGATACTCATTCTATAATATGTGACTTCATGGATGTACCGATGTTGATCATGATAATCATTGATGATATAAGAACATCTATGTGTTGCCTTAGTATCATATCTTTCATGATATTTTGGTTGAGAAGTCTGTAGCTTTAAGAACGACTCAGATTGAGTATGAAGTTGCTAGCATGGATAGTGAGGAAGGATGAGCAAGCTCTTTGGAGAGTTGTTTGAGTTGTCTTTGAATATGACAAGAATACATTATGATAACACTGGGTCATATTCGAATGGCATAGAATTTTGTACATTTTTGGGACTACGATAACTTCATATATTGAGATAGCATTGTGACACAAGACAAGCTTAGGCTTGTGCTTGTTGCCTTTATGAGAGAAAGGTTGAAAAAGCTTTGAATTGTTTGAAAAAATATGATTCTTCAACTATTTTGGATTTAATTTAAAATTATTGTCTATTTACTCTCTTGCGAGGGTGCAAGGGTTACTTCTAGGATGTAAGGATCATGGTTAGACTCCCCTTGGGAGAAACAAATGATTTCATCAAGTGTTGCTTTAGAATTTAAGATATGGCTAGTCCTTTTGGCAATATTAACTTCTTTAAATCACTTATATTTTTCCATGTTGGAATTAGTTTGGCACAATTAGTATCCATTAATCATTTTGTTGGAAATATTGTCTTTGATGGCAAAGGAGGCAGCAAAGACAGAGACAGGCAAAGAGAGTAGCATAGCAACAAGATGTAGAGAGGGTCGAGCAGCAGAGACAGGGTCATTTAAAGAAGAGGCAGCAAAAGGAGAATGAAGGAAGCAAGGAGCAGCATTAGACAAGAAGAAGAGAAAGAAATAGAGAGACAACAGAAGCAGCAAAGAAACCAACAATAGAGCGAGGCAGCAGAGAGGTAGCAGAGGTAGAAAAAAAACTAAGGAAGGAGCAGAGGAAGAAAATGTAGAACAAGATTGAATATGTTGTGCGTTAATTGTAATATCGATCAATCAGGGGTAAGCAGAATCATATAAGGTAACAGTGGAAGTTTTTTCTATTAATTAAACTATGTTGAGGAATTTCACAGTGAAGGCAATGGAGGCAGCAAAGATAGAGACAGGTTGAGCAGTAGAAGCAGGTAAGGCAAAGGCACAGGGAAGAACCGTTATTGAAAGATAGGAACAGTCGAATACAGAGACATAGCTGTTATTACAAAGACACAGCCGTTATTCCGAGAATCACTACCCAGCCGGACGTTACATATAACATAAACACAAATTCTGGGAATCGCTACCCACGCTGGAGTATATGTGCATTGCATCATATAATCAAAGGTCCAAAGCATATTTATGAAGTTATACGGAGCATATAATACAAATTTTTATAAGGCGGGACCCGCAATATCGCAACTTCGCAACATTGCGCCATCACACCATCGCAATATCGCAACTTCGCAACATTGCGCCATCACACCATCGCAATATCGCAACTTCACAACATTGCGCCATCATACCATTGCAATATCGCAACTTCGCAACATTGCGCCATCGCACCATCGCAATATCGCAACTTCGCAACTTTGCGCCATCGCACTATCGCAATATCGCAACCATCGCATTATCGCAACCATCGCAATATCGCAATATCACAATATCGCAACCATCGCAATATCGTAATATCGCAACCATCGCAATATCGCAGTTGGTTGAAACTGCACAACAACTATCGCAAATTATAAATTTGCGATTGCGATCAATCGGATTTGAAAACGTGTCAGGTGGGCCCGAAAGGAGTTCTATATGTTTTAAAACAGGCTTTATTGTAATCGCCGAGAGTATGTTAAGGTGTATTAAAAGGGCAGATTATATGATTAAATCATCTTATAATTAAGCCAAGAGACAAAGTTGGGTTATATATATATATATATATATATATATATTATATATATAATGTTGTTGCGATAAGCCGTATGGTCTGTAGACCCACGGGCCTCAGCTTAAGGGGAGGGCGATTATTAATGTAATACAATTGTGATATATGTATGTTCCCGCCTGCAGAATGTTCCACATCAACAAGACACTTGCTACAAGTCAGCAGTCACGTATTTTTCTAAAAGGAACTGATATAAAAGCACTGTTACATATATACAGCAATTACACCACAGTAGAGGACAAAATAGAATACAGAGCAGAAAAGAGTTAAAACACAATCTGAGGAAAAAGACTACAAAACACAGTCAAAAAAGAAAGACATGCGGATAACCGAAGGTAGATAGATGGAAACGATTTCACTTTTGTAATTAGAATATCATAAATATTTTGTTCATTTTATTGTTTTGTGATGCAAAATTATGAAATCTCAGGAAAGGCTCATTCCCCTTCCAGCAATGTTAAATTGATACCTACGATTATATTTTAAAATAATGAATAAAAAGAGTGAGCGAGAAGGCAAAGGGACATAATTTCCATTTGAATTCCAAGTAGAATACAAACAGTGATGAGAGGAAATCTATAAATAATATCATCTTGATATGCAAAAGAGGCGAAGGGGAGGAGAGAGAGAGAGTTAATCAAGAGAAGGCAGAATATAGAAGTGTGAGGCAGAGAAGATTAAGAAAAGCAGAACAAAAGGAGAAGCTACAGAACAGGGCTGATATCTGAGGTAAATCAGCAAACTTTTAGTTTGATAAATTGAGGAAGTTGGAGCATCCCTATCAAGTTGCATCTTGATAGCTGTCAGTTGTAGCTCACTGAGGTTGGAGCCTCCTGTAGGTTGGTGCCTGCAGAAAATTGAAGGGAGTTGGTGCTTCCTTGCAAGTTTTAGCTTGCAGAATTGAGGATAGAGCCTCATGTAGGTTGGTGCCTGCAGAAAACAGTGGTGAGAGGAAGTTGGAGCTTGCCTTTGCATCACAAAAATAATAAGATGTGGTTTTCTCCCTTTATGGGTTTCCACTTACATCTGTTGTCTCTATGTGTGCTTCTTATGTGTTGAGGTGATTATTTCAATTTGCTTAATTACTTGCTGCTTTCAACTTAAGTATGGTATCACAATAAATTAATATTGGCTGCAAATAAGATTGCTCACATATTAAGCTGTAAATAACTTTGGTAAAAATTGGAAAAGGCGAATGTATGTATTAAACTAATTCACCCTCCCCTCTCAGTTTAATTAAAGATTCAACAATTGGTATCAGAGCAGGTTTCCTTTGTACAAGTCTAACAACTGAAAGGAGATCCTAGGTTCCCAATATGGCTAGTAAAGAAGGATTCTCAACCAATAAAGCCCCTTTCTTCACTGGTGAAAATTATGCTTTCTGGAAAATCAGAATGAGGACATACATAATGTCTCTAGGAATAGAAGTCTGGGCTGTTGTGGAATTAGGATATGCCCCGAAGGCAATTGACACAGAAAAGGATTCAAAACAAGATTTAGTGGCTAATGCAAAAGCCATGAATGCCATCCTGAATGGATTATGTGAAGCAGAGTTTATTAAAGTAATGCACAAAGACACTGCCAAAAAAATATGGGATACTCTTGAAAAGATACATGAGGGAGACCAGAAAGTAAAGACTGCCAAACTTCAAGTCTATAGAGCCCAGTTTAAAAACTTAAAAATGAATGATGATGAAGACATTGCCAGTTTCTTCCTAAAAGCTGCAGAAATTATTAACAATATGAAAGCTCTTGGAGAAAAAATGCGAGAGAGTATAATTGTGCAAAAGATTCTAAGATCTCTTCCATCCAGATTTAATCCCAAGGTGTCTGCAATAGAAGAAACAGCTGATTGGGAGACCTTGACCATGAACCAGTTGCTTGGAAATCTAACAGCCTATGAAATGAGGCTCCCACAGAAAAAGCCAAGTACAAGGGAAGCAGCCTTTAAAACAGAAAAGAAGAAAGAAGAAGAGGGAGACATATGCTCTTGCTCACATGAAGAAGAGGCAAAGTTTGTCAAGAAATTGGATAGAGGCTCAGGTAAATACAAAGGTAAACTCCCCTTCAAATGCTTTAACTGTGGAAGAGTGGGGCACTATGCTGCTAAGTGTCCTCACAAGAAAGTAAGAAATCAAGCTCAAGAATCAGAGAGAGACACATCAAAGAACTGGCAGAAAGGAAAGAAATTCAACAGAAAATCCTTCTATGCTCAGCAAGACAGCAGTGCATCTGAAGACTCAGATGAATCCTCAGGAGAAGAGGGAACCTCTGAATTTTTACTGATGGCCATAGAAGATCTTGAAGGACTCTTGCTAGAAGAAGAAGAAGAAGGGGAAGTCGACCTTGAGGGGGAGCTAAGAAGTGCACTGGAGGAGATTGACAGACTCAAACTAAAATATAGAAAACAAAAAGAGATCCTGCTCAAATATGTGAAAGAAGAACAAAATTCAGAAGTCCTCATGCAGCTAAAGGTAGAGCTTGAAGAAGCCATGAAGATAGAAGACATGTTACTTCAACAAATCAAGGATAAAACCCGAGAACAAGAGAAACTAGAAGAAGAAGTAGTATGTCTCAGGAAGAAACTAGAAAATGCTCAAAGGACAATGGTTATAAACTCTTCTCAAACAACAAGCTCTAGTAAGTTGAATGAAATCCTGGTTGCTCAAAGATCCCCAATGATAAAAACAGGAATAGGCTATGAAGGAGAATAGAGTAAAGGCAAAGAAAAAGAAAACAAAATTATATTTTTTGTAAAAGCAAAGAATACTGATGAAGAAGCCCAGAAAATTTCTACAAAAGAAGAAACATGTAATAAGGATGATAGAGATCAGAAGAAATCCCTAGTAACAAAGAATATAATAAATACTAAGATGACAGAAAAAGAATCATATGCCCCTGAGTATGTCAAATTTGGAAGCCATCAGAGGAGATTCTTCCCTCCTAAGAAGAATGCCACCTGTTATGTCTGCCAGAAGCCGAGACAAATTGTTGTATATTGTTATGCAAGGAAGAGTAATTTAGACCTGCAAAAGATGCAAATAGTGAAGAGACTGTCTCAAACAAACAAATGGAGAAAACAACCTTACATCAGGTATGCAAATAATTTCTATGGTTATTGTTTTTATTGTAAGGAATTTGGCCATAAAATTATTTAATGTAGAAAGTATGGCCAAAGATTGATGTTCAACACCTCAAGGAGGTTGATGAATGAAAGAAATTGTGTTCATACTCACAATTCTGCAAAAACTATGATCAAGTGTTGTATATGCAATCAAATTGGACATACACCTTCCAAATGTCCTCTGAAAGGATGTGATTCATAAACTCACAAAAGATACCAAACAAAAGGATGCCTCCAGTGGATAAAGAAGGAGAATAAGTGTGACTTAGCTTTAACTACTCAAGATTTGAAGAGTCAATGGTATTTGGATAGTGGCTGCTCTAAACACATGACAGGAGACAAAAGCAAGCTTATAACTCTTGATGGAAAGAAATCTGGAAATGTTACCTTTGGCAATGATAAATCGGGAAAAAGAAAAGGAAAAGGCTCAGTCAGCATAGACAATGGCAGAAGAAAGGCCCAATATGTACTATTTGTAGATGGGTTGAAAGCAAATTTACTAAGTGTCAGTTAGATGTGTGACAAAGGTTGTGAAGTTCTTTTTAGAGAACAAGATTGTGAAGTCAGATCCAGCACCACAGGTAAGACTCTGCTCAAGGGTGTTCGAACAGAGAGTAATTTTTACATTGTGAAAGAGGGAGATGAAGCATGTCATCTTAGCAAGCTAGAAGAGTCATGGTTATGGCATAAAAGGTTGGGACATCTAAGCCTCGATCACATCATCAGAATAAGTAAGAAGAAAGCTGTCAGAGACATGCCAGAAATTAAGAGGCCTTCTAATACCCTATGCAAATCTTGTCAATTGGGTAAATAGACCCACACATCCTTTAAGGCCAAAGAAGAGTTATCAACAAGAAGACCACTCCATCTTGTGCACATGGATTTGTGTGGACCTGCAAGAACTAAGACACCAAGTGGAGAATCCTACTTCATGCTGATAATAGATGTTTTCTCTAGAATGACATGGGTCACTTTTCTCAAGAACAAATCAGAAGCACTGGAAAAGTTTAAGATATTCAAAGCATTAGCAGAAAATCAAACTGGATGCAAGATAAAATGTATCGGATCAGATAGAGGAGGAGAATTTACAGATTATGACTTTGCTGACCTATGCAATGAACATGGCATAAAACAACAATTCACTATTGCAGGAACACCTCAGCAGAATGGAGTAGCAGAAAGACAAAACAGATCTGTTCAACAAATTGCCAGAGCCATGATGCAAGAGAATAATATTGCTCAAACCTTCTGGGCAGAAGTAGTGCACACAGCAGTACATATCCTTAACAAAGCTCACTTAAGGCCAAGCAGTGACAAGACACCCTACGAACTGTGGCATGGAAAGCCAGCCTCAATCAAACACTTCAGGATCTTTGGTAGCAAGTGTTACATAAAGAATAATGATGAAAATATTGGAAAGTTTGATGCAAGAGCAGATGAAGGGATATTTCTAGGATATGCATCCAAAAGTAAAGGATACAGATGCTACAACAAGTCTCTTCAGAAAATTTTAGAAAGTATTGATGTAATATTTGATGAAGAGATTCCAAACAAGACAAGAGATATAGATTGCAGCAGCCATCCTGAAAACCATGAAGAATAGGACCAAGATGATGAAGAAACAAGAAAAAAATCAGAAAATGCTGAACTGAACTCAAAAACCCCCTCAAGATACACTCATAAGAATCATCCCGAAGATCAGATCATAGGAGACAAGAAAGCAGGGGTCCAAACAAGAAGGCAACTAACAGAACAAACTGAAGAGGTATATATAGTGATGTTGTCACAAATAGAGCCAAAGAAATTTGAAGAAGCCAGCAAGGACAAGTCTTGGGTGAATGCAATGAATGAAGAATTGGATCAAATTGAGAAAAACAATACCTGGGAACTAGTTCCTAGACCCACTGAGAAAAATTTCATAGGATCAAAATGGGTATTCAAAAATAAAATAAATAATGAAGGACATGTAATCAAGAATAAAGCCAGACTGGTCTACAAAGGATATTCACAAATCGAAGGACTTGATTACAATGAAACATTTGCCCCTATAGCCAGAATGGAAGCTATTAGAATGTTCCTGGCATTTGCATGCTACCAAAACTTCAAAGTATATCAAATGGATGTAAAATCTGCATTTTTGAATGGAGACTTAGACGAAGAAGTCTACATGGAACAACTAGAAGGCTTCTCCTTGTCAGACAAAGAAGACTATGTGTGCAGACTGAAGAAGGCTCTATATGGACTGAAACAGGCTCCTCATGCTTGGTACTCAAGACTGGATAAATATTTGCAAAAAAAGGGTTTTAATAGAGGTGGAGTAGACAAAAATCTATATATAAAAGCCCATGAAAATGAACTCCTGATTGTTGTAGTGTATGTTGATGATATTATGTTTGGAAGCAACATATATGAACTAGAAAAAGGGTTTGCTGATGAGATGAAAACAGAGTTTGAAATGTCTATGATTGGAGAACTCAGTTTCTACTTGGGACTACAAATTCATCAAAAGAACACGGGGACATTCATCTCTCAAGAAAAGTACTTAAAAGAAATGCTGAAAAGATTCAAAATGGAGAACTGCAAACCTGTGACTACCCCCATGATCACGGGATGCAAGCTGTGTGCTGATGATGGGTCTGCATATGTAGACCAAAAACTCTACAGATCCATGATAGGAAGCCTGCTGTATTTGACAGCATCTAGACCAGACATCATGCTAGCAGCAGGACTAGTGGCAAGATATCAAGTAGCACCTAAATAAAACCATCTTCTGGCAGTAAAAAGAATACTCAGATATCTACAACGAACAACACAGTATGGACTTTGGTATCTAAAAGCAAAAGCTTCACTTTAACAGCTTACACAGATGCAGATTGGGCCAGTTGTGTTGATGACAGGAAAAGTACAAGTGGAGGTGCTTTCTATCTAGGAGAAAGTCTGGTGGCATGGTTAAGCAAGAAACAAACATCCATCTCTCTGTCTACAGCTGAAGCAGAATATATAGCAGCAGCAGCATGTTGTACACAAGTCATGTGGATGAAGCAAACTCTTCAAGACATGAGGGTAGGCATTGATGAACCTATTTCAATCAAATGTGATAATATAAGTGCTATAAGTATATCTAAAAATCCTGTGCTTCATTCAAAAACCAAACATATTCCAATCAAGTATCATTTCCTCCGAGAACAAGTGGCTCAGAAAATAGTAAAACTGGAATATGTACCAACAAAAGAACAAACATCTGATATATTTACTAAACCTCTTGCTAGAGAACCATTTCAATATTTGAGAGATAGACTAGGGGTAGTATCTGCAGATGCTACTCTCTAATATAAAGAGAAAGCACAATTTCAGGGGGAGAACAAAAACGAAAATATCATTCCAGGGGGAGAACAGCCAGCAAGGAAAGCATAAAACAGGTCCACAGGATCAGTATTATCAGTAGTATCAGCATTATCAATATTATCAGCATAATCTCAGTATTATCAGCATTCAGCATGGAAAAACAACAAGGACCCTTCAATTGAAAAATGCATCATCTCCGTCTGCAATCTAACACAGATTATAGGCACTACAAATGAAACATAGATATAAAACATATTCCTCAAAGTGTTCTCTCAACAAGTTTTATACATCACTCTGGAGCAGCATGGTACAAATTCAGCAGAAGAGGACCTAAACGTAACTCAGAGAAAGGAAATGAAAAAAGCAACCCTTTGCCATTGATGTCAAAGGGGGAGGAAGAACAAACAAGAAAAGCAAGAGAAGGAAAATAGAGAAAAGTGGATTGCCATCAATGCCAAAGGGGGAGACTGTTGGAAATATTGTCATTGATGGCAAAGGAGGCAGCAAAGACAGAGACAGGCAAAGAGAGCAGCATAGCAGCAAGATGTAGAGAGGGTCGAGCAGCAGAGACAGGGTCATTTAAAGAAGAGGCAGCAAAAGGAGAATGAAGGAAGCAAGGAGCAACATTAGACAAGAAGAAGAGAAAGAAACAGAGAGACAACAAAAACAACAAAGAAACCAGCAATAGAGCGAGGCAGCAGAGAGGTAGCAGAGGCAGCAAAAAAAAAACTAAGTAAGGAGCAGAGGAAGCAAATGTCGAACAAGATTGAATATGCTGTGCGTTAATTGTAATATCGATCAGTCAGGGGTAAGCGGAATCATATAAGGTAATAGTGGAAGTGGTGTCTATTAATTAAACTATGTTGAGGAATTGCACAGCGAAGGCAATGGAGGCAGCAAAGACAGAGACAGGTCGAGCAGCAGAAGCAGGTAAGACAAAGGCATAGGGAAGAACCGTTATCGAAAGACAGGAACACTCGAATACAGAGACACAGTTGTTATTGCAAAGACACAGCCATTATTCCGAGAATCACTACCCAACCGGGTGTTACATATAACATAAACACAAATTCTGGGAATCGCTACCCATGCTGGAGTATATGTGCAGCGCATCATATAATCAAAGGTCCAAAGCATATTTATGAAGTTATACGGAGCGCATAATACAAAGTTTTATAAGGCGGGACCCACAATATCGCAACTTCGCAACATTGCGCCATCACACCATCGCAATATCGCAACTTCGCAACATTGCCCCATCGCACCATCGCAATATCGCAACTTCGCAACATTGCGCCATCGCACCATCGCAATATCTTAACTTCGTAACATTGCGCCATCGCACCATCGCAATATCGCAACTTCGCAACTTTGCGCCATCGCACCATCGCAATATCGCAACTTCGCAACTTTGCGCCATCGCACTATCGCAATATCGCAACCATCGCATTATCACAACCATCGCAATATCGCAACCATCGCAATATCGCAATATCGCAACCATCACAATATCGCAGTTGGTTGAAACTACACAGCAACTATCGCAAATTAGAAATTTGCGATTGCGATCAATCGCATTTGAAAACGTGTTAGGTGGGCCCGAAAGGAGTTCTATATGTTTTAAAATAGGCTTTATTGTATGCGCTGAGAGTATGTTAAGGCGTATTAAAAGGGCAGATTATATGATTAAATCATCTTATAATTAAGCCAAGAGACAAAGTTGGGTTATATATATATATATTAAAAGGCGCTATCATATATATATATATATATATATAATGCTGTTGTGATAAGATGTATGGTTCGTACACCCACGGGCCTCAGCTTAAGGGGAGGGCGATTATTAATGTAATACAATTGTGATATATGTATGTTCCGGCCTGCGGAATGTTCCACATCAACAAGACACTTGCTACCAGTCAGCAGACAAGTATTTTTCTAAAAGGCACTGATATAAAAGCACTGTTACATATATACAGCAATTACACCACAATAGAGGACAAAATAGAATACAGAGCAGAAAAGAGTTAAAACAAAATCACAGAAAAAGACAAAACACAGTCAAAGAAAAGACAAATGCGTAGCTAGCGAAGAGGGTGAATGAGTGAGCTGGAATTCACTTTGTAATTCGAATGTAAATATTTTAATTGTTTTTTGTTGTTTGTGATGCATTGGCAAGTCTCCGAGAGAGAACAAATTCCCACTGTAATGTTAAATTGATACCTACAGTTATGTTTTCTGAGTAAGCAGATAAAATGAGTGAGAAGGCAGAAGGCAAAGAGACATGACTTTCCATTTCGAATTCCAAGTAGAATACAAACAGTCATGTGAGGAAATCTATAAATAATATCATCTTGATATGCAAAAAAAAAAGGGGGAGAGAGAGAGAGTTAATCACGAGAAGGAAGAATATAGAAGTGTGAGGCAGAGAAGATTAAGAAAAGCAGAATAGAAGGAGAAGCTACAGAACAGGGCTGATATTTGAGGTAAATCAGCAAACTTTCAGTTTGATAAATTGAGGAAGTTGGAGCTTCCCTATCAAGTTGCAGCTTGATAGCTGTCAGTTGTAGCTGACTGAGGTTGGAGCCTCCTGTAGGTTGGTGCCTGCAGAAAATTGAAGGGAGTTGGTGCTTCCTTGCAAGTTGTAGCTTGCATAATTGAGGATAGAGCCTCCTGTAGGTTGGTGCCTACAGAAAACAGTGGTGAGAGGGAGTTGGAGCTTGCCTTTGCATCACAACAATAATAAGATGTGGTTTTCTCCCTTTATGGGTTTCCACTTACATCTGCTATCTCTATGTGTGCTTCTTATGTGTTGAGGTGATTATTTCAATCTACTTAATTTCTTGCTACTTTCAACTTAAGTATGGTATCACAATAAATTAATATTGGCTGCAAATAAGATTGCTCACATATTAAGCTTTAAATAACTTTGGTGAAAATTGGAAAAGGCGAATGTATGTATTAAACTGATTCACCCCCCCCCCCCTCTCAGTTTGATTAAAGATTCAACACATTTCTCCTCTAACATGTTTTATAAAATCATTAACTTTATTAGAAAGATAGTCATAATTATGGTCCTCATAATTTTTAATTTCAAAAAGAAAAATTTAAAGCTCTTTCCCACCATGACTAAAATACTTCAAATATAGTCCAATTTGAAGAAGGTATCCCAATACACCAACCTATCCATATAAATTACATATCAATTCAAAATAATGACATATTATCCTAGTTCTAAACTTAACAAGGTATTCCATGTACTTGTTGCAAAATCCCTAAATTAGAAAGAGTAAAATAAGATTTCATTCAACCAACAATGTTCCCTCTTTACATTGCAATAGAATATATAAAATTTAGTTTATAGCTAACCAACATTTTTGAAATTTTCTAACTAATTTTCTTCAAATTAATTATAATCCCTTGCTAGATAATGCTAGATTGGTTTATTATAAATATGACCATCTTTATCTCCAATTTTTTGAGGAATTAGCTATTTATTGGCAATTTAGTCTCATCAAGATCATTTTGAATATTGATAATATTTTGGAGAGTGACTTTTCTATTGATTTCCCATGATTTAGCCAATGCTTTCCATCTTTATTTCGAGCCCATTTGAGCCATGAGTGGTTTTAGCTATGATTTGAAACAATGTTATAGAGCTTATTGTTGTCCATGTCATTTATCTTATTTTTGTACATTAAGCACCTAGTAACAAAGGTAAAAGTTTTTTTTTTTTAAGTTCCGCAATCTTGAGGCTACATCATGGTAATGTCCAAGAATAACACTTGAATAAGGAGGGGAATTGAACAACTATCCATGACCCTATGGACTAGCTGGCAAAAATGTATTGCTTGAATCTGTAATGTTCCCAATTTTAGCCTCAAGTTAAAATGGAACATTATAGTTGCACATTTTATTTTTGTTTAATAAAATGGGGAAGGAGACACCTTAGCCCTTTTTAGATGAAGAAATAACACTCCTCATGTGAATAGGAGGAGAATAAATCAACTGAAATAAACACCAAGGGTGTGAATGGAACCTATCTCACTTTATTAGTCACCTTTGAATAAAGTCAACAATGCTGCCCAAGGAGGAAGAGGCTTCCTAGAGAAGTTGCACAGTTTTGGAGGGAAGGCACTCAAGTGAGGGTGGAAACGCTAATTGGTGGGACCATGGTGGAGAAGAGTTCCCTTTCTTTATAAGGAGGTGATGGCAGCCCATTTGCATATATGTTATGGTTTAGATTTTCAGACTTAGGTCTGCAAGCTTACATCCCTAGGCTGTTTAGCAGGGTGATGGTGCCTCGGGCACTAGGGTGTTCCTAGTCAGGAATACATACCTCTTACTCGAGGAAGGATGAGGAATGAACTGATTTTCCTCAATCCGGCATTGGCCAAAACTACTACCATCAAATACAGTGTTATTTCTACAACAGATAAGACGTTGTGTTGCTAGGGGAAGCAAAGGAGGAACTCATGGACTCATCTTAGCTTGTCTTCTTCAATGGTGGAGGGATATATTCATTGGAGGAGCTGCAAGGAGGATTCCCAGGCTTCATTTTCATATCTTTGGCACTTTTCCAAGTATTCACCATCTCCCACTTTGCAGTCCATGGTAGAACTGCATTATTTTATGATGGTAGTGAGAGGAGGGTTCATAGAGCTCATCAGGAGGTTTTTTTGAGACAAAGGGATCAACCCTTTGTGCTTGGAGACATTATCAGAGGAGGGAAATCAAATTTTAGATCAGCCATAGCCTCATTCTCATTTTTTACTAGTTGCAGTGACAACTCAGTTGTCACATTTTGGGTTTCTCCAACATTTCTAGCAATCTTCATAGATTGGCTAGAAATCTTGTATTTCAGCCCATTTCTTGTTATTGAGCTATTAATTTGTATTCCTTCAGCCATATGTACTTTATATGCATATTCATCCGCTACTAATCTCATAGAGACTGCGTAGGCATGGTCCTCCGGCATTTTGTGTAGTTGCAGCAACTTGTGTATCTCAGGGTTTAATCATTAGAGATTGATTCCCATAGCAAAGGGGATTCAATCCTCATGATATTTTCTATATATTATTTCTGATATCATAATATGATGATGGCTGTAGTATTTCCCCTCTTATGATTTATTTCAGATTTTATGAGTTTCTAGTTATGTTCATATATTGATGTAAGCTCTCTCATTGAGCATTGTTTTAGAGACCTAGATTGGGGAGATATGAATAAACCATCTAGTGTCATTTCTTTGAGCTCATATTCTGCATAGGAGTTGTATGATGTGTGTACCAAGGCATCCCAGCATTGGATTGTCTTATTTTTGTAGCAGCTTATACAATGTCCTCAAGGACCTTGTAGCAGAAATTCCCGAGGTGGAATATTGCATATCCATAGAAAGAGTCTGTGAAGGGCCAGCTAGCCTCAAGATCTCTCCCTTCCTGAAAGGAAATATATCCTGTAAATTCCCTAGAATTCAATCTCTGAAATTGAATTGTGATGTCTCACTGAAGAAGGAATTGGAATATCTTAAGATATTCCCGATCGAGTAGAAAATTCCAGATTCGGAACATTATAGTGGTATCAGAGCATGATCTTGGCTCAGCTTGTGCCCAAGATCTAATGCCATCAGCAAGAGGAGCTTCTCTCCAAGGAGAGGAGATTGACAGAGGAAAAAAGGAAAGCATAATGATGGAAGAGGAGGTTTCTCTTCTTCTTTTCTAGACCATTGAAGGAATCATTGAAGATCTTGATGAAAGGGAAAAGTGGAGAAGATTTTCTGAGAGGGTTTGTTGATGGGACAAATCCTAGCTATTCTCATGAAGGGTGTGGCCATACAACCACACATACAGATCCACAATGCAGTCCCTTTTTCACTTGCATTGAAAGGAGTAGAGGAAGAAATGGGACCATGGGAGGATCAACACTACAACGCAAGGTATGGCTCATGATTGTTGGTTTGAAGGTTTCATCTTTCATTCTCATGCAAATGAAAAAACATGTGATGCATTCATTAAGGTTTTGATGGAATAACTTGGTGAAACTCATTGTGGCATAAATACAAATACTTTTCATACATTGGAATGAACCAACATCACTGTCACATTTGGAGGAGATCCATCACCACATGAAGGTAAAAAGGGAGCCAATGCTTCCACTAGAGGAGCCCTTTTGTATTTTCAAGGACTTCCAAATATTTTTGCATGTGGGTACCAAGACACAATTCCAGAGCCATATGTAGCATTTGTTGGGGGATTTTGAGATGGAGAAAGAAGAGAAAAAGGACCAGCATGAAGGGATGAAGAGCATTCTCCCTTATCTATTTTAGAAATTTTTTTCAAAAAGGAAAGAGACTGCACTGCACAGAGGAGAGAGGGACAAATCATTCCACTCATACATGCAACCTATTTCAGATCTTGATGTCTCAATTTTTGGTGGCCTTCCATCTAGGAGGCCACTTAGTCTTGAGATGATGAGAGGAATCATGCTATTTGGTTCACCACTCTTGGATTTTGTAGGGGTGGATACACTAGAGGAGTCCATTATAGCGTAGAGAGTTTAGGGATAAGCACAAGGAGGAGAGATACACTCTCTCATTTTCAGTACCACCCATTCTCATCAGTTTACTGCACAGTTTATGTATGGAAGGAGGATAGCATCTTTTGATGCAAGATGGCTGCTCCATAGATTTAGTGAGAGAGATGATACTTCCTTCTTAGGAAGGACTCTTTCATGCATTGGAGTAGATGGAGGCCACTCATGCTTACATTACCCAAGATCAGGATATTCTTTGGAGGAGATAGTCTCTCATGGGAGGCTCATTTTCAGAGAGCATATTTTCTATTTGAGCATGAGAAGCTGCATGATGGGCACGGCATCAACCTGGAGGATGAATTTCGCATGAGGGGATGTCAAGGTAGAAGGCAGCAGCATGATGGAGCACCATATTGCAGAACACCAGCGCTGTCTATGTGCAGGATTGATCGAGGATGGAGGACTCAGCTTTGGTTGAGTATTCCCCAGGATCTTGATGCATGCATGATTCTTGGATGGCCTTGATGGATATGGCAGATATTTAGTGGATGATATGATCATATACCACCATGTCAGACTCTTCTTGGCTAGGGTTTCTAGTCTCAAGGAGGAATTATTTGCATGCAGCATGTGAGGACTTCCTAGCTATGCATTTGGATGCATACTTTCCCTTGCTAGAGGAGTTCACTTGGAGGGCATTGAACATGATCTACATCAGCATATGGATAGATGCATAGCCTGGTTGATTTTGGAGAGGTTGGCACAACCATTCCCTTACTCATTGGAGGAGAGGGAGATTAGTCAGTTGAGCCATTTCAGCTCAAGAGCTATAGTGCATGATGGAGGAGGTATAATTTCATATTTTGTATTGTACTTCTTTTCATTGATTGAGGAGCATGAGGTATCAAGGAGGCTTGTTCCTTCTTGAATTTTTCATGAGGATGCACTTGCAGCTACTTGTAGCCATGATTTTGGCTAATTTTGTGATGGTTGTGGGGGTAGCCACATGCTTCTTGGTGTGCACCATTGGAACCAAATTGTGATTTCATGCTTCATATTATGAGGAGATGTTGTGGCAGAAAACAAATGGCTAGCACAACACTTGTTACTTTTGATTTTGAGGCAGGCCAAAGAGGCATTGCGCAGATTCCATGAGTGTAACTATGAATCACTCTTCGGTTGTCCTATGACAACTTGTTTTTATTTCATATTGCTCCATTGTATTTCCGATGTTGGTCCACCCATGAGGAGAATTATTTGGAGAGTATTTTATGTACATCTCATTGGGAGCATGATTCTCCCCATTGTATATGTTTTATCTTGCAGGAAATACCATGGGAAAACCATGATTTCCACATTGCTACTTGTACCTTCTTATGGGAGGGACCACCTGGAGAACTTGCAGAGGCATTTCATGGCTGAGTTTTCTTGATTGGGTAGCTTGGGACATTCTTGGAGGCCATTCTTTTTCAGCCCAAAGACAAAGGTAGCCCCATATGAGCATCATATGGAGAGAGGGCCATCATGGGAAACCAAAACAACTCTCAATTCAGCCCCAACTCATTGAAAAAATCAGGGGTGAGATTTTCATTTGGATGATTGCATGGATGAGAGGATCATCATTGGGAGCAGAATTTTCTCATGCATATCATCACTCCTACCTTAAGGAGGCCTTAGCAAAGTAGGAAGGATTCCATTACACCTTCTATCTTTCCATGAGGAGCATTGTTATGAGCTTGCATACTTGGGAGAGAGCATTGGAGCATAGATTCATTGCAGCATATTTGAGAAGTGGTGGGACCATTGATGAGGAGGGCACAGGAGAAGAATGGGAAGAAGATTTTGTTCTCTTCATGAAGTTTCTTGAGGGAAAGAAACATGTGGGAGGGGAGGATTGTAATGTTCCAAATTTTAGCCTCAAGCTAAAATGGAACATTATAGTTTCACATTTTGTTTTTGTTTAATAAAATGGGGAAGGAGACACCTTAGCCATTTTTATATGAAGAAATAACACTCCTCATCTGAAAAGGAGGATAATAAAGAAGCTTTAATAAACACCAAGGGTGTGAATGGAACCCAGCTCACTTGATTAGTCACCTTTCACTAAAGTCAACAGCACTGCCCAAGGAGGAAGAGGCTTCCTAGAGAAGCTGATAAAAGTATAGAAGTGTGATATCATCCTTCATTCACACTACACATGAATGAATATGGACTAAATATTCAACTAAACACTAGATTTTCCTGTTGATCACAGCTTTTACTTGCCAGTAAGGAGTGTACATTGAAAACATTCATTAGTTGTAGATAAATCGAAGGTTTTGTTTTTATCTAGATGCATTTATTATAGCATAGAAAAGAGAATTTCCTTCACTAAGGAGTTGTGGATGTCTCCTTTTACAAGTGTACAAGGTTTAATAGTAAGGGGTTTACCATAAAAGCTACTGCTACCGACAGAAGGGAGATTTTGACTTGCATTGTCTTATATCGCCGGAGAGAGAAAGAAGCAACATAGGGTTGTAGGTAAAGTTTTATGTCTTTGAGGAAACTTGTAGTTGTGGATAAAGTTATATGTCTTTGAGAGAACTCATCTTGATATTATTACGTTACATATTTATTAGGGTATATTTAAAGCATCAGATTGTTTATTTTTTTTTTTTTTTTTAAGATAGATTTATTTTAATCACTAGTATATAATATGAAAAATAAAATTGGAATTTAAAGAAATTATATATATATATATAATTTTTAATTATTTGAATTTTTCCTATATTTATGATAAAATTATGAAAATATACATAAAATAGGTTAAAATATAAAACAATGAGGGCACTTCAAATGTTTTAACTATAAGAATATAGTTATTTTAATATTTTTATATATTAGGTACATGTATAGAAGTAATGGATGATGTGTACCACTATTAGTGAGTGAGAAGGCCATTGTTGTCCTACATCCGACTTACAACAGTTGACACAAAACTTATAACGAAAATGAAATTGGCATTGCTCATTTTCTAGGGATATCTAGAGAAACCATTGTGGAATTTTGTTTCACTACCAATGCCAACCAGTTTAAATAGAAAGAACCTTAAAAGAGAATAAAAAAAAGATACGGAGTTGTAACTCATAGCATTACCTTCTGAAGCAATCTAGACATTGTAATAAGCTAAATCATATCCTTCTCAAACAAACTAGATGCTCTAAATCATTCCATTTAATGTCAATCTCATCTTTTCAAGCCAAAGAAGTAAGTAGTTCTTCCATTGGAGCCTACAACTCTTTCCCCATCTCTTTAGAACTGTATGAGTGTAGATGCCTTATTATTGCAATGCATATAAGTGAATATTCCATTATATCTATTATCTCCACTTCTTAATTCTAAATAATGAAATGTTATTTGAATGAAAAAGTATTCAACAATCACACGTGGGCATAAATGGACAATAGCTCAAATACAATCAACAAGACTTTGTACAAACTAATGACACAAAGGATAAAAAAAAATATTTCCTGCAAGGAATAATATTGTGTGGTCCATTTTACCTCACCAACAACCTCCACAATCACCCAAAATAACACAAAATCCTCACCCACATATTTCACAAAAGAAATATGAATTACAATAATAAATATATCATTGGCGAGTCACAAACACGGTTTTTCAAAACAAGGTGAAAGTTAGCATGTACAATTTGTGCAAATCTTGATTATTATTTAGAAAAATTATATTTCAAATTAAGAAGGTGTAAGAGTTTCTTATGTTACAAATTATGCGTGCATGTAAAGTGTTAGTAAAAAAGTCTGTGGGGTCTTGGTTAAATGGTGATGAGGTGGGTTTTTATGGCACTAATCATAGGTTCAATTCCCTTCCCCGATAGGGTGATGTATCTAGACATGTTGATGAAGATGTGCCAAAATTACAAAAAAAAAAAAAATTAGTAAAAAAGGATATTTGTTGAATATAATTAATTAATTTATTTGTAATATATATATATATTATTTGAGTTATTAATTTTTTTTCTTTTTCTTCTGAAATTATGTAGTCTATTTAGAATTTTAAAGTTTAATTATGAGTTTATTTTTGGCTATATTCTTGGGTAGATTTCCCAAATTTTCTATTCTTTATATTTATTATTATTATTATTTTAAAATGTAAATTATCTCTATATCTTTAAGAAGGAATGGTCATTGAACTTGTCATCGACTAGCTCGTTGGAGTTTACAACATAAAAGTCGATTTGGTTGGGTAGGGCCTCAAGTTAATTTTCTATAGTTGGTTGAATTATCGTTGGTGGGATCAATTTGGGTTATTTTGCGCGTCATAAATGCCTACAATTTAATGATAGTTGAATACTACTTGAATATTAGGGTACGAGGAAGCATGGTCCATGTTTTTCGACTGGGTGTGGAGGTTGGTGGGTCATAGTTTTGAAGTTGTGTAAGAAATTTTATTATTATTTTATTTTAACTAAAATGGTTAGGTGTGAATGAGGAAGAGAACTAAGGAATGAGAATTGAATTATTAATGAGGTGAAAGTGTTTTCTTATGTTTTTTTTTTGGCCTGTGCATGTTGTGCATGATTGGTTACACCCAAGGTGTCCTTTTTGAACAAGTTCACTACATACAATCATCTGCACAATTTTTTCTATAAGTTTTGATAGATCCTCCATAGTAATATTTGTGAAGAGATCATCTAGTGCATTTCTTGCAATATTGTTACATAATTTCATAAATTCATTATTTTCATTATAATCATTGGAAAAACTATGATTGTCCTAAGGTAAGATGCATAATTCTACTTAAATGATCATGGGAGTGAGGAATTAAATCTCATGTGCACTGGACAAGCACATAAGCAATTTCAACAATCCAATTGTGTCATAGATAATCAAACTCTGCAACACCAAAATGGCACCAAAATCTTGACTCCACGTCCCTCAAAACCTTCCAATATGGTAATAGCTTTCATCATTTTGAGGAAATTTGTTCGAGGCATAAATTTTACCCAATGAATGCATCCACTGCCCTTCAAATCCCTAAGGAAAATCAGGTAGTCTAAAGGAAGGATGAAAAACCTGAATCACAAGGCCTAAGTATTGAAGAAGGAGAAGATACTTTGCACCATTTTAACAACATTGATGAAATCCCACCAAAATAATAATGGAACTTGATAGATGTTGTAAGGGAAATATGGAAACCTGCACATCATCCTTAACTCCCCTAAAGTCATCCTGGATTCACTACTTGACCTTGTACCTTGTCTTTATCCTACTCCTTGGAAGAGGAATTTTCATGGTGGTCGCGTGAGACATTACCATTTGCATTCATTGGATTCTCCTAAAAATTTAGTTATTTGGGTCCTAGCAAGTGATGAAATGTGGGAATGAAAAGACTACCATGTTGAGAAACTCTTGTGTTTGGAAATTATCCAGGTGGATATTGGTGGCCACCCACCTATTCCACTTAGGGCCCCACCATTGTTTCTTTCAGTTTTTCAGTTTCCTCAATTATAGCACAATTTATAATTTTTAGAAGTTTTTTAGGCCCTGAACTTTTGAAGCCGTTTTGAGGCCCTAAATGACGTTTTTTGGGCATCAAACCTCTGGCTAATATGAGTCCGTTTTAGACTCAATATTCAAGATCGATAGTTGTAGTCCTTGGAAAGATATTTCTAACAATGAATCATGTGTTTCAAATGAAGATAGTATGCCAAAGTTACGACCTTGGAAATTGAGGTATCAATTTACCCTGATGGGGCCCATATTCTGGAATTTCGTCTCCTAGGGTAAGGTTATTAGATGTTTACGATTTTCCATTGTTTCTAAATAATATATAGGAATTCGAGCATCATCGTAACACAGAGTTCAGAGGCCTATATCCACCACATCTCTTCTTAGAGATAAGTTACCAGTGCCCTAGCTAGTTTGTTTCCATTCCATCTGTAAACAAATTTCAGTTCCTTGATATTAATGAAATGAAATGTTATTTCCACTGCACTTTTATATTTATGGTTATATGTATATTATGTTGTGTTCCTTCATAAATCCGGAACAGTGGTATCAGAGCAGTATTCTCTTTCTCGATCCTTCTTTGCATGTCCCTAACGAGGTTGGGGTAGAAGGAGTTAGTGCTCGATGTGGTTGAACCTTTGCAAGATCAGCCTCGCAAAACCCGACATTCGCCCATGGGGGATGAAAAGAAAGATGAGGGAGCAGGAGATCCTATCAAAATATTGCTTGAGGAGGCCCTAAAAAAACAAAGGAACGCGATGATGGATAACTTTTCCCAGATCCTTCAACGACTGGCCACTCGTGGTGCATCTGCATCCAGAAGCCACTCTAAAGGCACAACTCATTTTAAGGTACAAGTAAACTTTGAAATTCCCATATTTAAGGGCCAAATAGATGCAGATGGTGTAGATATATGGTTGAAACTATTAGAAAGATATTTCTTAGTTCATGACTTTTCTAACTGGGAGAAGATTATTTTTTCACTCCTCAAAGCTAACCCCCATTTCAAGGACTTTTGGGAAACCTACTGTGAGAAAAAGGACAACGGGGAACCCTCTCTATTCGCGGTTGTACCCACTTGGAACTATTTCCAAGATGCCACCAAGGAATAATAGTATCATGTAGGGAGCTATGAGGACAAGTACATACAATGGACTACGCTACGGCAACAAAGGGATCAAATTGTGCATGAGCTGATGAATTTGTTCCATACCTTGCACACAAAGTTGGGTATCAAAGATTCGAAGAAAAATTTGGTGTTAAAGTACCATGGTTATCTACATAGATACATTTAGGAGGAAATGAAGTTTCTTGACATCTCCTCGCTTGGTACGACATACCAGTATGCTGCCAATATTGAGGAGAAATTCAAACAGAAGAAGCAGGACTTTGGATTGGTGAATCAAAAGAAAGGGAAAGGTGCCCCAAACCACAGAATAAAGGACAAAGCCAAGAAATGGTGGCCCAAGATAACCTGCAGAAGATGCAAGAAAAAAACAAGCCCACGAAGTTGAAGAAGGAATCGAGAAAGTGGTATGAGTTCCATAAGAGCTCCACTCACAACATAAGTGAGTGTCGAGCCAAGAAGTTACAGGTGGTTGAGATGAGGGATTATGAATTGGATGTGTGCTCTGACTCTAAATCAAAACCCAACAAGGGGAATGACAAAGGGAGGCATATTATTGATGCAAAGCCCCATGCCACTGTTGCCACTGCAACAATCCAGAAGGAGGAACTAGAAGATCTAGAGGAGGAGGAGCATCTCTTCCAGTCTAAGATGTGGGTAAAGGGTTCCCTGCTAGCATTCGTTGTCGACAGTGGGAGCAAAAATAACCTCATTTAAGCAGAGGTTGTGAAGCATTTGGGCTTTCCAACCACATCACACACACAGCCGTACAACATCAAGTGGCTTCACCAAGGAAAATATTTGTGCGACAGCTAGCAATGCCACCTTCCCTACAACATCAAGCTATTCACATATGAGGTATTAAGTGAGATTGATCCTCTTGATGTTTGTCATGTATTATTAGGCCAACCTTAATTTTGGAAGCGACGTGTTGTGTATGAGTCCTGACTTCACTTTGTTATTGTTACTTTGGGTAATAAGTTGTACAGGATACCAGAGGTACCACCGCCTCTGGATATCTCTCTGGTTACTGAAAAGAACTGCAGTAAGCTCGTTTCCAAAACAGGGAAATTTGTTCATGATGATCCACCCCCAGGGCTAGAATAAGACTGTGGCCACAACCTCCAAACAAGGCTCCTCCACATGACAAGAAGAAATGGACAAGGTCATGGAGTACGGGCACATCTTCACCTCACCCATAGGGGTGCCTCTACATTGTCATGTCAAGCACCACATCAATCTGACCCAAGGTGTGCCGCTAACCAATGGACTGATCTATCGGCGCTCTATTCTAGAGAATGATGAAATCAAGAGGTAGATTTAGTAGCTGCTACAGAAAGGTTACATCCGGCTGATTTCATCACCCTGTGGGAGCCCGATCATGTTGGTCCAGAAAAACGATGGGACTTGGAGACTCTATATTGACTATTGGGCACTGAACATGATCACTGTCCGGAATAGGTACTCGATCCCATGGATTGATGACCTTTTGGATCAACTCAAAGTGGAAAAATATTTCAATAAGATCAACTTGAAGTCTAGGTATCACCAGGTACCAATCAAACCCTCCGATGTGTGGAAGACTGCCTTCAAAGCTAAGGAGGGCCTTTTCGAATGGTTGGTTATGCCTTTCTGGTTGATGAATGCTCCTACAACCTTCATGAGGCTGATGGATGGCATATTTTGTCCATTCAAAAACTCATTTGTGGTAGTGAACTTGGATGACATCCTAATATTCAATGAGACTTGTGAAGAGCACCTCCACCACATCGAACAGGTCCTCCAAACACTGCCGCAACACAAGTTGTGTGTCAATTTGGAGAAGTGAAATTTTGGCATGACTATGGTTCAGTATCTGGGATACATTATTGATGAACGACGGGTGCATGTGGATCCAACCAAAATCGAAGTAATTCGAGATTGTCTGGTCCCAACAACTCTTACAGAGCTTCACAACTTTTCGGGTCCTGCTAACTTCTACCGTAGGTTCGTGTTGTGATTCTCTCACATCTATTGGCCCTTGAATCAACTCACCAATGGAGGAGCGAAAGAAAAATTGTTTTGGTAAGAATCTCAACAGAAGGCATCCGTAGAATTGAAATATCACCTCTGATCTGCCCCAATTCTCACATTACTAGACTTGCAACAACAATTTGAGATCAAGACAGATGCGTCTGACTATGCTATAGGGGCAGTTCCTACTCAACAAGGGAATCCAATGGCATATCATAGTGAGAAACTGTCTCACATAGTCCGCAAGTATACCACTTATGAAAAACAAATGCATTCCATTGTGTAGGTGTGCCGCCAATGGAAGCATTACATTTTGGGGAAGGAAACAGTCATCCACATAGACCACCGACCCCTGTAGTTCATACAGACACAAGGGAAGTTGCATAATGATTTCTATTAGAATAGGTCCACATATCTGTAACAATTTCATTTGAACATCAAGTATAAGAAGGGCAGCAGCAATAATGTTGCATACTACCTTAGCTAACCATCGATCATGGCGGTAACCACCATTCTCAAATATTATGGGAACGAGACTTCTGATAGGCCGCTTATGTGTAAGAGAAATTGATGTAGGGGAATTAGACTTGGGAAAATACCTTGTATTTTTATTAAACCTAGGGGTCTCATGTTTGTGAGAAAATATTTATTTTATGTAAATATTAAATGAGATTTTTTGAGTGATTAAATTATATTTTTAATTAATTATTGTGAGGATTTGTTAATGTTCCAAAATGATTTGGGGAACATGATTTGAGATATCTAAGAATTAATAATAAAGCCTAAGATAGATTTAGTTTCAAAATTTTAGGGATAAAATCTAGATTGTAGGGGTGTTCAGATATTTGAGGACTTTGTTGAGTGATTAAAGGGATTTGAACCTAAATTGGTTCAATTCAATTTGTATAAATGAATGAGCCTCAAAGGCCAAATAGATCAGAGCAGAATAGAGTGATTTAGAGGTGAAGTTTGGACAAAAAAGTTTGTAAGCCTACGGGCTTTTGTAAAAGGGCCATTGATTTGAAAATCTGGCCATGAACCAAGAGGATTTTTGTATTTAATTTCATGTTTGTTTATGAAGGACTTTATTCTGAATTGTGTACATGGTGAATTTGTGAGACTTTACGTGTGTAGGGAAAATTGAATTTACTGTCAATTTTTGTTTTGAATCGAATGAAATAAAGGTTTACATATGTGGAAAAGCATACAATTCTGAATTGTGAACATTTACATAGTTGAGGGAGAATGGGCGCACTATTTGAAAATAGATAGCGCATTTAAGATCAAGACTTAAAAGTCGTGTTTTGGTTCATATTGTGGAATTTAATGCAGGTGTTATACGTACTTGACATGAATCAAAATTTCAGGTTCGAGCCTTGATTTGAAATCGACCTGTTGAGGTGAGGTACCAGGATTAAAAAATGGTAATGCTGAGTCGACTTAGCGATGGGTATGAGGCACGTTTTAAATAAAATCTGAATGAACTATTTGCATGGCGTGTAGGCTAAATTGTAGATTGTAATATATGGGTTATATACATTGTTGAAGAGTTGTGGTTTCAATGTGAGATGGAGCATTTTTGGATTGAGAGTGATTTCAACTGTTATGCAAACATTTGATTGATATTTCATATTGATATATATTGTTGAACGTTGCTTTGGTATGAAGCAAATGCGCAGAGATTGTTGAACAACGTTGGATAGTCGATGAAGAGGAAAGAATTCAATTAGAATATGGGTTTTGGAGACTAAATTGAATTGAGGATGCAGAGGTTTCTTCAAACTCTCTACAATTGAAGAATTAAACTGCAGTGTTGGCTAGCGATTGAGAAGGTCGATGTATGGAAGCGTTGGTCAAACTTGAATAAGGTGAAGGCGCAATTGAATTTGCGTAGGCGTTCACGGAAGTAAGCCACATTTTATTTACGAGATATGTATTAAAAACCATGGCCATATCTATGATTGCGTTGACTGGAATGGGTATGTTACAAGAATCGAAGGATGAGTAATTTTGTGTGGAGAAAATGTTATTTTTAAATGATGGCGTTTGCGTGAAGGTTTCACATAAACTTCATTGATATTGAAATGCATAAAATAGATATGAAGTGGTATTAATTTTCCAGTTTGAACTTTTAAAACATGGTTTTATATTGGCATTTGGTTTTTATCAAGATTTGAATTCATATATGGGTGTTGGTCAAATATTTTATGGCATTTGATTAAGGTGTGAAGGTTGTTAGGATTTAATAAATTGAATCTGAACTTTTGAGTCGAGATGGATTAAGCCTTGGGCTTGATTAAAAGTTGAAACATGGAAGATTTGCATACATTGTGTATGGTGGATATATGGGTTATTTGAAGTGAAATCATAATATTGAAATATTCTCATGCCATGACAAGCATTGGGGGTTTAATCATAAAAAGCTGGAAATTAAGCAATGAAAGCTAGTGGGTGGATAGTTAAAGTCTTTTATAAGACTTTTATAAGATTTTCTAATACTATTTGAAGTTGGGTTCAATCATATGAAAAGTAGATTGTTGAGTTTCTGGTTTTGAACCATATGGTTGAGGAGCTTCCGTGAATGATAGTGTGTGAATTTTCCAGACATTGAAGTTTTATTTGGGAAATTATTTGGATGCATTTTTATATGCATACTATGAGGAGAGATTATGGGTTTTGTAGGGTTCTCCTGCATCAAGTGGTATCAGAGCTGGAATAGCTTTGTGTGAAGATTCAAGTTTTTTTCGAATTAATTGCATGTGATGAATAAATATTAGGTTTTGTAACTGATGAAGATTGCAGAAGAGAGATGCAGTGCAGTTGAACAAGTGAAGCAAGATCAACAAGATCTTGAAGGTGAATTGAAAATTGATATTTAACTCTAGTTTGAAGGTTGTTTGCAGAATTTAGGGTGCAAGCAGGTTGAAGAAAATATAAGCAGAAAGAAGCAGATCACAGCTTGAGAGAAGTGATGGAATCCAACAGAGGATTCTAGGTGAATGTGGCAGAACCTAAAGATTCAACAGAGGTTGAATGAAAAGGACTAGTGTGTTCTTGAAATTTTCAGATGAGTGAAGAAATGCTCAAAAGGTTCTAGAAGAGAACTAGTATTTACCAAAAGACCAGATCCGGAGGAAAGGATTGGTGAGGTAAGTGGCAGCAGGAGAGTTTGTTGTTGCAGAGGCTTGATGCAACTCATGGGTGATAAACTCATGGCGAAGGAGATGACTACTGAAAGTCATAAAGGAGAGAGTAGAGGTTTAGATAGAGGCCACAGTAGAAAGAAGGAGGAAGAAAATGCCAAGGCAAATGGCACATGGAAGCAGTTGACTAATGAAAAGTATGAGAGAGAGAAAGCTGAGATAGCAGTTCATCTTGAGTTATTGATGAAATTGTTACAGGAAAATATGAAAGACCAGATACATGGTTGGACCATGAGGAAGAAAGTGAAATGGCAGAGACTACAAGTAAGGATGGATCAACAGATAAACATGCAGTTAACAGAAGAGCTGAGGAAGCTCGAGCAGATGATGAGTATATAGCTGAGACGTGAAGAACTCAGAGTAGCTGAGTTGAAAGTGGAGGTTTCCATTGGTGAAATAGAAGAGGAGATCATTGATGATTTCTTGAACTATTGGGTAAATCCAGATCATCTGGATAATGTAAAACCTTGTGTTTTTGTGCCTGAAAATTGTGATGTGATTACAGGTTTTACTAAGGAGGATGCGCAATCTTGTGAAGCTGTCACAAGTATGGAAAAAAATATTTCAGGAGATAAATACTCTGAAGAAGAAAGCAGTGATGCCTTTGTACTTGAATCTGTTACAGCACAGGAAGAAATTCTTGTGGATGCAGAAGAAGTGGATCAGTCTGAAGCACTGATAAGTGAAGCAACAGTTGAGACTATTGAACTTTGTGATTTTCAAACTGAAAGTTTGTGTATGAATGCAGGGACTGTAAGTGATGGGGAAATTCTTCAGAAATGCCACAGAGAAATTGCGTTGTTGGAATACTTGTTGGTAAATTCAGAGTATGACAGAGAGATTGCAGGAGAAAGAGTTCAGTATAGTGAACGAGAGCAGGATAACATCATGGAGATAGATGATGTGAAAGGAAGATTAGTTGATAGCCTTGAGAGTTCCTCAGAGAATTCTTTGGGAAAAGACTATCAACATACTGATGTGCTGATAGAGGAGGAAATTGCAGGATAGCATACTGAAGTGCTGGTAGAGGAAAGTAAGGCACTGATGCCTTATGATTTTTGTTTTAACAAGTGTTTTGTGAATGCAGGTATTGTTGCAGGTGCTGAGGAACATTTGACTCAGTTGAGCAGTCAAATGAAGGAAGAAGAAAATTCTGTGGAAATTTCAAATCCATGGGATGAGGACGTTATGTTACTGGAAAGGATGCTGAATAATCAAAATTCAGTACAGGAGGAATCTCAATTTCAGAATTGGAGATTGCAGATGCAGAGAGATGAGGACAACCAAAAGGAGTACACAATGTACCAGTCCAGTGAGTTGTTGATAGGAGAAGGTAGAGAAGAAGTTTAACGTTGTAGAAGACAAGAGGGTATGGATGATTGGCTGGCAGTAAGAACTGAGCGAGTAAAAATAGAAGCAAGAATAGAAGCAAGGGCTCAGCAAGCCAGAGCTCAGCAGGCAGCAAGAAATCAGCAATCTGAAAAATTATTGGACAAGCAAATTGAACTAATCGAAAGAATCATGATGAAAGTATCTCAGAGGAAGACATCAGCGAGAAAGAAAAGCAGCAGCAGAAAAATGAAGACAGAGATAGATTGTGAAGGTGCAACCAGTGGAGCAAGACAACATAAAATATGGAGACCTGGAGAAAAGCAACAAGCAACAGATATAGATGATGAGTTACAGAACAAAGTGTGGGACCCAGGCGGACAAAGATTTAAAACGCAAGATCAAGAGATCATGATCATTTTCAACCTTGGGAGTCTGATGCAGGAGCATTAGACTCGGGAAAATACCTTGTATTTTTATTAAACCTAGGGGTCTCATGTTTGTGAGAAAATATTTATTCTATGCAAATATTAAATGAGATTTTTTGAGCGATTAAATTATATTTTTAATTAATTATTGTGAGTATTTGTTAATGTTCCCAAATGATTTTGAGAACATGATTTGAGATATCTAAGAATTAATAATAAAGCCTAAGATAGATTTATTTTCAATATTTTAGGGATAAAATCTAGATTGTATGGGGTGTTGAGATTGTTGGGAAAAATACTGAGAGAGGGGGAGGGGAGGGGGGGTGAATCAGTATTTAGGGAATACTCAAATCTTTTTACCTTTTCTTACTTCAAAACCCATATGCTACTTTGCTTAACCAGACTTGTGTATACACGCGGATATCATTCATAAAATCACATATACACAAAGATCTTATTATCCCATTAATTCTTTACATAGTTCTATACAACATTCATTCTTCTGATAATTAGATAATAGTAAGCATGTGCAGTAATAATAGAAAAAACCATCACACATAAGCATCACACACGAACACCAGGATTTTAGGTGGAAACCCAAGTCGGGAGAAAACCACTGCTGTCATTGTCTCAGCCTTCAATATTTTGTTATAAAGAAAACATCTTACAACTATGTACTGGTGTAGACTCATACCAGTACGCAGGCACCCACCTACGCTCGTTTACCAGCCTCTCTTGGAAGGGAGATACGACCCCCTGCTCTCGTTTACCAGCCTCACCTGGAAGGGAGCTACCACCCCCTGACTGAAGGCTACAACCGTCAGCACCTCTATGGACTAAGTTTCATCAATTTTCACACTGGATCCAAAAGCTTCCTTTAGAAAACAACTTGTAGGCCTCGTTTCATCATATTTTCAGACTGGACCCATTCCACACATTTAAGCTCAATCATACATTAAAACTGATACTTATCAATTTAGACAACCCAGAACTGTAGAATACAGATAGTAGTAACACAGCAGAACAGATCAGATATTTCACCCTTCATACTTCAGCAAAACCCTAGTTTTCATACACGCTTTCCTTTCACTGATCCCGCGTATATATGCGCTTCCATGCATATAAACTCCCGTATACTTCTGCACATACTTCAAAACTTATTTCACAACCCATACGCGCTTTCGCTTTATCCAACCCGCGTATATACGCGCTTCCACTGTTCCAAACTAGCGTATATATATTCAGACATTATAGAGCAACATACTTCTTTAGATCAGATATTCAGTTAAGATTTAACCCTTTACTTCAGACAGATGTTCGCCTCATCTCAGATCTAAGCATTCCATAAACAAGTCTAGAAGATACAAATACATTTCAGATCTAGATTCCCTTCTTCATCATTTTCTTCATAGGTGCATCACAGATTTAGATCTATCATCAAACTGTTACCCTTTCCATACAGACGTACTTCAGAGTGAAGTATCCATTCAAACCCAGACTCATGCACCCCCTTGCACAATGATTTTCTTCTCCTTATATAGGTTTACCCTTCTTCAATACCATGAGCCAAAAACCACATTACTTCCAATGGTATTCCTGGACGGGATCACATAGACATAGCAGCGCTCAATACAATGGGTCAATACCATGGTAGTAACCCCTGGTTTTACATATTTAGAGCGCATTTGACCATACGCGACTTGGCACGTTATTTCCCACGTGCATACGCTACTTATATCAAGCAAACCTGCGTATGCATTATGACATACACTTTTCATCATTACTTTTGCACATACTGATATTTCTTACTTCTGCAACTTCTGTACTTATTGTATATTTACATCATTAATTAGTATATCAAGTTAGTTTCCAACAGCTTCATCAAGTAGGTTGCCATCATCTTCTTCAAGTGCTTCCATCATCGTCATCAAGTGGGTTGCCATCAAGGACAACACATTGCATCATATTGCCAACAATCTCCCCCTTTGGACTTGATGGCAACCACGATGGTTTTTGATCACAACAGATAGATACATTAAGCATAATGATTTTCTCCCCCTATTCAAACACCATGTCACTCTCCCCCTCTGACAACAAGGGAAAAGGGCGGATCAAAACCAACACAAGGTTTTTTCCCTCATGTAGATAGAAGAGCACTGTAGATCTGATGTACATTGAAGTTACCATGCTCCCCCTGAGTTCATGCTGAATTTTCAATCATATTTTTCAATGAAGTACATGACTTTATGACCTTCCTATCACCAAGGACTCATACTTACATCAAATGATCCAACTAAGTGGATTTACATAAGTGACTCAAGTACCCAACCAAGAGGGTTTACACATTTTGACTTAAGTACCCAATCAAGTGGGTTTACAAATTTTGACTCAAGTACCCAACCAAGTGGGTTTACAAATTTGAACAAGTCCTTACATGACTGAATATTACAATTTTACATCATAGGTCTCAACATGACCTTTTCATCAAATTAAAAATATGAACTTTTATGACCAATACCAGAAAGACCTCAAGAGAGAGATCATATTACAGAACCATCATAATGCCAACAATGCATTAAACTCAGCAAGGCTAATGCTCCCCCTGAAAATGTGCATCCAAGCATCTTTTCCATATGACCAAGGCTCCTCCTTAGTTTGTGCAACCTGAATACTTTCAACAACAAGTTATCAGCAACAATCTCTGCATGATTTGTCCTTATCTCTGAATCATAAGACTTCCATCTCATCCATGTGTGAAAGCAAAGAATACTCTTCAGCAAAAAAGTAAACAGGGCTCATCCATAATCACAAGAAACCATGTAACATGTCATCATCATTTAGAACTGAGAAATAAACAGATACAATGCCAATAATACAATCATTAACAGTCAGACTGATGCTCCCCCTGAACCTATGCTCCTGATCTTCAGATGTCATACAAATTTCCTTGTCATAAGTGCATATGCGACTGTCTCCACTGTAACTCACATGTATACGCGGCTTTAGTTCACAGAACCCGCGTATGGAAAGTGAAACATAGAAAATTTCACATTTCTTCATCTCCCCCTGATTTTGTACCACCTGTACCTATCTTCTGCATATCAGATGCTCTGTCAGAAATAATCATAACCAGAATAACCAAAACAATCATGAGAATCACCATACATCGCTCCCCCTGTGACAATACATTACTAATCTCTATAATATATCTCACATCATTCCTGCAGTCATTATGAGAAGTAAGCTTTAGAAGTGGATGACTGCAGTAGGGTCAATATTCCCTAGGTTTCTGTCCGGTCCTCCTTCTTTTTCTAGCTTTGCTTAAACTTTCTTATCATGTGCTGGAAATTGTCCAATTTCTCAGATCTGTTCATCCTGCATTCTTTTTCCACATGTCCATACCTGTTACAAGCATAAAAACTTATGTGTCCAGAAAAGTAAGCATAAGGATCATACTGTGTTCTTCTATTCTTTCTTCTATTGCAATCAGCTGCTTTATGACCATACTTGTTACATGAAAAAAAATATCCCTTGAAGAAACTAGAGTACCTTTCTGTGTAGAATCTGTTTGTATGTGACTGAAACATTCTGCTTCTGCAATTGGCTGCAACATGCCCATAATTATGACATTTAAAGCATTCAACATTATTTAATGATTTCCTTTGAGTGTTCACGATTGTTAGTTGACTTCTTGTTTCTTTCAACTCTTCAGGTTTTGCATTGACATCCTTTGAATCTTTAGCACTTCCTTGTGAACTAGATTCTCCTTTAACCGTTTCTTGAAAACCCAGACCAAGTTAATAGACGGAGAACTTTGACTACTAAGAATATTGTCCAGAATATTAGTACTATTTTGAAACCTCAAAAGTTTATCTTTTTCTTCTAATTTACCTTTGAGAATGTTTACCTCAACCTCCAAGCTCTGGCATTGCTTTTTCATACTTTCTTCAACCCTTTTTCCTTCTTCTACTTGATCATTCAGTTTCAAGATTTCTTCTTTTAGCCCTTTTTCTTGTTCTTCAAATGCTTGTAGAAGTTCTTCATTCTCCTTATACAATTCGTCTTTGATAGAGATGATTTTTGCTTCAAGTTCTTCATTTTTCTTATTTGATTTTTTCAGATTTATTTTGAGAGTGAGGATTTCTTCTTCAAGCCTTCCATTATGATGGGTTTCTTTAACCTGCAGATTTTCATGCATTTCTATCTATTCCTTCATTCTAGAGATCATCTCTTTGTAGATAGAATCTTTCTTATCAATTGCTCTTTGTTGTTCTTCAACTTTGATCTTGATAGCTTCCTCTAGATCCAAAGCATTACTTTCACTATCTTCACAATTGCATGCACAAGAAAGTGAATCACAATAACAATTATCAATACCTATTTTATCTTCTTCATTTTCTGCTGCACATGTTTTCTGAGATATCTCCTTTTCATTGGCTTTCTTCTTTTGCTTCTTTTCCATGAGCACTTGTAGATCTTGGTCAGAATCTTCTTCATCCACATCATTCTCTTCATTTGTATAATAACTCTTTCTCTTTTCAAATTGTTTCCCTTTACCATGATTTTCTTCATAAGGACATTTAGTAGCATAATGACCAACTCTTCCACAACTAAAAAATTTGAAGGGGAGCTTACCTTTGAATCTTCCAATTCCTAGTTGGAGTTTTCTCACAAAATTTTCTTCTTCTTCTTCTGATATATAATATGATTCCTTGACATCTTCCTTGTCTTTTCTTTTTGCACATGCCTTAAAAGCAGCTTCTTTGGTTTGAGAGGGACCTCCTTGTCTCATTTCATAAGCAGTCAGAATACCATGTAGTTGAACAATAGTAAGATTTTTCAGATCTTGCCTTTCTTCAATAGCTGATACTTTTGACTCAAATTTTGAAGTCAAATATCTTAAGACTTTTTCCACCAGAGTAGTATCGGTTATGGTTTCACCCAAAATTCTCATACGATTTACAATATCATCTAGACATAAAAAGAAACTGGCAATGCTCTCATCACTATGCATCTTCAAATTTTCATATTCAATTCTGAGGGTTTGGAGTTTTGCACTTTTTACCTTTGTATCTCCTTCATAGCTCAGAATGATTTTGTCCCATATTTCTTTTACTGAATTTAGCTGCATCACTTTAGCAAATTCTGGTTCAGACATGCTTCCTAATAAGACATTCACTGCTTTGGCATTGATTTCATACTTCTTCCTTTCAGCCGCATCAGTAGGAATACTTGCCGGATATTGATATCCTTCTTCCACGATTGCCCATACATCTGCACCAAGACTTTGCAGATATGCTTTTGTTCGTACCTTCCAAAATATCAGATTGCTTCCATTGAATAGAGGTGGCTTTATAGACATCACTCCTTCTTGACTTCCCATTGCGACAGATCTCCTTCAAGCGATTAAGCTTCTACAGAAGGACCTGCTCTGATACCAATTGTTGGAAAAAATACTGAGAGAGGGGGGGTGAATTAGTATGTAGGGCATACTCAAATATTTTTACCTTTTCTTAATTCAAAACCCATATGCTACTTTGCTTAACCAGACTCACGTATACACGCGGATATCCTTCATAAAACTCGCGTATACACAGAGATCTTATTATGCCATTAATTATTTACATAGTTCTATGCAACATTCATTATTATGATAATTAGATAACAGTAAGCATGTGCAGTAATAACAG
The DNA here is from genome assembly GCA_034641835.2 of Pinus albicaulis. Classification (NCBI taxonomy): domain Eukaryota; kingdom Viridiplantae; phylum Streptophyta; class Pinopsida; order Pinales; family Pinaceae; genus Pinus; species Pinus albicaulis. The sequence continues at coordinate 644,310,095 of CM076571.1, forward strand.
AACAAACCATCACACATAAGCATCACACACGAACACCATGATTTTAGGTGGAAACCCAAGTCGGGAGAAAACCACCGCTGCCGTTGTCTTAGCCTTCAATATTTTATTATAAAGAAAACATATTACAACTATGTACTGGTGCAGACTCATAACAGTACATAGGCACCCACCTGCACTCCTTTACCAGCCTCTCCTAGAAGGGAGCTACGACCCCCTGCTCTCATTTACCAGCCTCACCTGGAAGGGAGCTACCACCCCCTGACTGAAGGCTACAACCCTCAGCACCTCTATGGACCATGTTTCATCAATTTTCACACTGGATCCAAAAGCTTCCTTTAGAACACAACTTGTAGGCCTCGTTTCATCATATTTTCAGACTGGACCCACTCCACACATTTAATCTCAATCATACATTAAAACTGATACTTATCAATTCAGACAACCCAGAACTGTAGAATACATATAGTAGTAACACAGCAGAACAGATCAGATATTTCACCCTTCATACTTCAGCAAAACCCTAGTTTTCATACGCGCTTTCCTTTCACTGATCCCACGTATATATGTGCTTCCATGCATATAAACTCACGTATACTTTTGCACATACTTCAAAACTGATTTCACAACCCATACGCGCTTTTGCTTTATCCAACCTGCGTATATACGCGCTTCCACTGTTCCAAACTAGCGTATATATCTTCAGACATTATAGAGCAGCATACTTCTTCAGATCAGATATTCAGTTCAGATTTAACCCTTTACTTCAGACAGATGTTCGCCTCATCTCAGATCTAAGCATTCCATAAACAGATCTAGAAGATACAAATACATTTTAGATCTAGATTCCTTTCTTCATCATTTTCTTCATAGGTGCATCACAGATTCAGATCTATCATCAAACTGTTACCCTTTCCATATAGACGTACTTCAGAGTGAAGTATCCATTCAAACCCAGACTCATGCACCCCCTTGCACAATGATTTTCTTCTCCTTATATAGGTTTACCCTTTTTCAATACCATAAGCCAAAACCACATTACTTCCAATGGTATTCCTGGATGGGATCACATAGACATACCAGCACTCAATACAATGGGTCAATACCATGGTAGTAACCCTTGGTTTTACATATTTAAAGCGCATTTGACCATACGCGACTTGGCACGTTATTTCCCGCGTGCATATGCTACTTATATCAAGAAAACCCGCGTATGCATTGTGACATGCACTTTTCATCATTACTTTTGCACATACTGATATTTCTTACTTCTACAACTTCTGCACTTCTTGTAGATTTACATCATTAATTAGTATATCAAGTCAGTTTCCAACAGCTTCATCAAGTAGTTTTCCATCATCTTCTTCAAGTGTTGCCATCATCGTCATCAAGTGGGTTGCCATCAAGGACAACACATTGCATCATATTACCAACAGAGATATTTGAGGACTTTGTTGAGTGATTAAAGGGATTTGAACCTAAATTGGTTCAATTCAATTTTTATAAATTAATGAGCCTCAAAGGCCAAATAGATTAATGAAGAATAGAGTGATTTAGAGGTCAGGTTTGGACAACAAATTTTGTAAGAATACGGGCTTTTGTAAAAGGGCCATTGATTTGAAAATCTAGCCATGAACCAAGAGGATTTTTGTATTTAATTTCATGTTTGTTTATGAAGGACTATATTTTGAATTGTGTACATGGTGAATCTGTGAGACTTTACGTGTGTAGGGAAAATTGAATTTACTATCGATTTGTGTTTTGAATTGAATGAAATAAAGGTTTACGTATGTGGAAAATCATACAATTCTGAATTGTGAACATTTACACAGTTGAGGGAGAATGGGCACATTGTCTGAAAATAGATAGCGCATTTAAGATCAAGACTTAAAAGTTGTGTTTTGGTTCCTATTGTGGAATTTAATGCAGGTGTTATACGTACTTGACATGAATCAAAATTGCAGGTTCGAGCCTTGAATTGAAATTGACCTGTTGAGGTGAGGTGCCAGGATTAAAAAACGATAATGGTGAGTCGACTTAGCGATGGGTATGAGGTGCGTTTTAAATAAAATCTGAATCAACTGTTTGCATGGTGTGTAGGATAAATTGTAGATTGTAATATATGGGTTATATACAGTGTTGAAGAGTTGTGGTTTCAATGTGAGATGGAGCGTTGTTGGATTGAGAGTGATTTCGACTGTTATGCAAACATTTGATTGATATTTCATATTGATATATATTGTTTAACATTGCTTTGGTATGAACCAAATGCGCAAAGATTGTTGAACAGAGTTGGATAGTCGATGCAGAGGAAAGCGTTCAATTAGAAGACGGGTTTTGGAGACTGAATCAAATCGAGGACGCAGAGGTTTCTTCAAAATCTCTGCAATTGAAGAATTAAACTGCAGTGTTGGACAGCGATGGAGAAGGTCGATGTATGGAAGCGTTGGTCAAACTTGAATAAGGTGAAGGTGCAATTGAATTTGCGTAGGCATTCATGGAGGTAAGCCACATTTTATTTACCAGATATGTATTAAAAAGTGTGGCCATATCTATTATTGTGTTGACTGGAATGGTTATGTTACAAGAATCGAAGGACGAGTAATTTTGTGTGGACCAAATGTTATTTTTAAATTATGGCGTTTGCGTGAAGGTTTCACATAAACTTCATTGATATTGGAATGCTTAAAATCGATATGCAGTGGTATTAATTTGCCGGTTTGAACTTTTAAAACATGGTTTTATATTGGCATTTGGTTTTTATCAAGATTTGAATTCATATATGGGTGTTGGTCAAATATGCTATAGCATTTGATTAAGGTGTGAAGGTTGTTAGGATTTAATAAATTGAATCCTAACTTTTGAGTCAATATGGATTAAGCCTTGGGCGTAGTTAAAATTTGAAACATGGTGGATCTGCATACATTGTGTATGGTGGATATATGGGTTATTTGAACTTAAATCACAATATTGAAATATTCTCATGCCATAACAAGCATTGGGGGTTTAATCATAAAAACCTGGAAATTAAGCAATGAAAGCTAGTGGATGGATAGTTAAAGTCTTTTATAAGACTTTTATAAGTGTTTCTAATACTATTTGAAGTTGGGTTCAATCACATGAAAAGTAGATTGTTGAGTTTATGGTTTTGAACCATATGTTTGAGGAGCTTCCGCGAATGATAGTGTGTGAATTTGCCATAAATTGAAGTTTTATTTGGGGAATTATTTGGATGCATTTTTATATGTATACTATGAGGAGAGATTCTGGGTTTTGCAGGGCTCTCCTACATCATAAATCCATAATTTGGCCATACAAAAAGACACTCTTGGAGGGTACGCAAGTTCTAAATTTTCACCTCCATGATGCACTACTATGTCACCTAGGACACCTTTGTGTTCCTTCAAGTGGGCGTGCCAATATTATTTTGGAAGCACACTACAGTTGATTTGTTTGGCATTTCTGGGTAGAGAAAAAAGTGGTAGTACTACAGAAGTATTTCTATTGGTCGAACCTTCGATAGGGTGTTGGGAAGTACATCAGATCCTGCACTTCTTGCCCCATTGCCAAGTAAAGCATCAATAAGCAAGGCCACTATACTCCGCAATCTACCCCTAGTCAACCTTGGGAATACATCTCCATGGATTAAATTTCAGGCCTTCCTTCTACTAAGCATGGAAATGACTTTTTTTTCATTGTCGTCAACAAATTCTCAAAGAAAGCCATTATGTCAGTGTGCAAGAAGAATATCACAACATAACCCATTGCTAAACTCTTCTTTGAAGAATTTTGGGTGCACTTTCGGATCCCAGAGTCTATCATGTTAGATTAGGACATCAGGTTCCTCAGCACATTTTGGTCCAGCCTCTGGTCAATGCTGGACACCAAGCTCACCAAGTCCACAACTTTCCATCCCCAAACTGATAACTAGACAAAGGTCATCAATAGGATGATTGTACACATTCTGCGCATGTACAATTCAAAGCATCCATGCACATGGGACAAGAGCCTTCAATATGTACAACACAGTTATAAGTGGGCTCTCCATAGTGCAATCGAGCACAACCCCTTCCAGGTGGGCCTGAGGTTCTAGCCACTATGTCCCATTGACGTAGCCATGCCATTTGTGGCTACTCAGGCTGATTCAGCTCATGTCCACTCTGAAGCTAACAAAGCGAACAACTTTATTAAGCACATTCAAAACATATGTCAATAGGTTCATGACATATTGGATAGAGCCAATGCTAAGTGAAAGCAATGACATGACCAATGTTGGGTGGCAAACCACTTCTAGGTGGATGAAAAAGTGTGGCTACATTTGCACAAGGAGTGCCTCACTGGACCCCACACCAAGCTTCGCCCGTAGTGATATGGGTCATACACCATCACCAAGGCTGTAGGGAACAACGTCTTTAAGATAAATATTCCACCATTCCTTGGTCTTCACCTAATATTCAATGTAGACAACCTTCAGCCCTATTTCCCACCTCTACTGGACACTTCTGACATTGCAAAACAAATCACACCAACATATTTAAATCCAAACTACATGTAACATACCACCATAGATTGTATCATGGACATGCAAATCAATACCACTCACGAACAAAAAATCCAATTGTATCAGGTTGTCAAACCTGGCCAACTCCTGCACCAAGGCAAGTGGTTCACTAGGGACCAAGTTCAGCAAAAGTTTCCTCATCTCATGGAGGAACTCAACGTAATGGGGACCATTGATTCCTAAGGGGGGAAGAATTATCTAGGTAGATATTGGTGGCCACCCACCTAATATACTTGGGGCCCCAAAATTGTTTCTTTCATTTTTTCATTTTCGTTAATTATAGTGCAGTTTACTAGTTTTAGTAGTTTTTAGGGTCATAAACATCTGGAGCAATTTTGAGGCCCTAAACAACATATTTTGGGCATCAAACCTCTGGAAAATATGAGTCTCTTCCAGCCTTGATATTTTCAATTAGTAGTTGTATTCCAAGGATAGATATTTCTAACAATGTATCATGTACATCAAATGAATATAGTATGCCAAAGTTACGTCCCCGAGAAAATGATGTACCAATTTACCCCGATGGGGCCCATATTCTGGCATTTCATATCCTAGGGTTAGGTTTTTGGATGTTTAGGGTTTTCCATTGTTTCTAAATAATTTATAGGCCTTCGAGCCCCATTGTAACATAAATTTCAGAGGCTTTTAGCCACCAAATCTCTTCTCAGAGATAAGCTACTAGCACCCTAGCTATTTTATTTCCATTTTGTCTATAAAAAAAATTCAGTTCTTTGATATTAATGAAATGAAGTGTTATTTTCCATTGCATATTTATATTTATCGTTATATTTGCATTTTGTTGAATTCGTGCATAAATCTGGATCAATGGTATCAGAGTGGTCTACTCTTTCTCGATCCTTCTTTGCATGTCCCCAACGAGGTCAAGGTATAAGGAGTTAGATCTTGATCTAGTTGAACCTTTGGAAGATCAGCATCACAAAATCTAACGACCACCCATGGGGGAAGAAAATAAATATGTGGGAGCAGTACATCCTATGAAAATATTTCTTGACGAGGTCCTAGAAAAACAAAGGAACATGATGATGGATAACTTTTCCCAGATCCTTCAACGACTATCCACTAGCAATGCATCTGAATCCAACAGCCACCCTATATATGGAATAACTCCTTCATATATATATTATCAGCTATATATATATATATATATATATATATATATATATAGGGTATTTATTTTACAATTATTTATATAAGTATTATATTTGTTTTGAAACAAAAGAATATGATATAATGAAATATTTTAAACTAAAATATTAAATATTATGACTTATTCTCTAGAAATAACTTGAAAATTAACAATAAAATCAGTTAGAACAATAAAGGTTACCTCATATCATAATTGGTATCAAATCTGTCTAAGGCCATAAACCACTTTGTCTACAACCTTTTCTTTCTCAAAATAAATGTTATTACAAATTTTTAGTTCCTAATTTTTCGAGGGTTACCCATTGAATAACATGGATCTATGGTATGGTCATACAATTTATTCCATTGTAAATAGATTACATTGTGTTAAAATAAGTTAATTATTCTAGCATGAAGAGTTTGTTATATTTAGAGAGTTAGTCAACTAAGTGTTGAGACAGGTCAAGTTAAATGATAGATGAATTTAGTGTGTGGTTGCATGTCATGGTATTTTAGGTGACTCACTAGTTGGAAAGGTTTAAATACCCTTCACTTGGTTCATTGTAATAAATTCATCTCAATAAAATTTGTGATCAATATAAAAGAGAATCAACTCCTATATTGTTATTGTGTGTGAAGTATTTGTGTTATTTTTTGTTTCTCCTCTCTACCTTTCCAACAGATTGGTATCATAGCTAAGGTCATAGAGATCAAAGGGATGATTTTGTGGAGTTGAAAGAGAGATCATATTAGTAAAAAACTTTGAGAGAGAAGAGAGAAACGTATAACACACTAGTAGGTTATATACAGGGCTTTATAACACAATAGTACTGTAGAAACGGGCTCCATGTGTTTTTCGTATGTTAGGGAAATAACATGACACAATAATAATGTGAATGATAGCACGCAGATAGTAGTAGCATGAATTGCATTAGCACACAACCCACCTTCACTCCACGATGTGTTAGTGACCAAAAATTCAACAATGAGTACCTATGGTTATTAAAGCCATATTAAAAGTTATTTTTAAAATCGTAACCATTTTGAAAGGCGAGAGTCAAACCTCTTTTGAAAAGGGGATATGATGAAGGCTTCTTATTAAAAATGTGGATGGTTCAGATGATGGTGAAACCCATTATGAAAGCATGCATATAGATGAAGAAGATGCAACATAGATTGCAAAGACAGAAGTTGAACCCTTTGTATGTGAAGCAGAGAATGAGCATATCAATTCTCAAGCACTCCATTTTCACATGGATGGTGCATAAGATGGTGAATTACACTGTGTTGAAGCTCATGTGGATGATGATTGCAAAGTGATATGTGCATTGATAAATCCAGTCGCAAGTGTTGAATTTGGTATAGCTAAAATTGTTAATGAAATTGACAATGAGCACATGCATGCTCAGATATCCCACCATAGGGTGGATGAATGTTTTTTTGATGATATATGTGGTTTATTTTTTGAAACAATGATTGATTATGGTAATATGGTAAGCATCATTTCTCTTGAAGCATTGAATGTTGAACTTGTCTTTGTAGAAACAAGATTTTAAGCAGTTGGAACTGCTTATGAAACAATACATGATATATTGTAATATTCCTAAATTACCCTATAGCTAATTGGAATATTAAATGTTTGTTTTGTCACTTAGATAGGTGAATAAGTGGGTAGGGAGACCCATAAGTCTCTTTATTGTGAATAAAACCACTTCTCATATGAAAGTGGATCATCTTTCCAGCTCAATAAAGTACTCTAACGTGTGAAAAGGGGCTAAAACATGTGGATTGGGTCAACTTTGACCAAATCAACAACATTTTCATGGAGGAGTGGACATTAATGGAGGGACAACATAGTTTTATATAGAGACACATTGCATGGAAGTAGTGTGATTAATGGATAGGGCTTAGGGTTTGCAAGCTCATATATTATAAAAGGAATAGGATGGCAGCCATATTATTCATTTTGGTATAAGTTATATTTTGATATATGAAATGTTTATACATATAGCTTTCTTGAGCTATTTAGCTAATATTCCATGTGTTGTTTAGCACAGGGTGTTCCAGTTCAAGAATCCCACCTCTTCCATTGAGGAGCTCTTGGAGGATTTTTCACTATCCTTCCACAATCAGGCATTTGTGCCAAGCTTTAGTCTCATGTACAACGCAGTTTTGTTTAGATTTGGGTTGTGTTGTAGCGGTGTAGCAATGGAGGAGAGAAATCTCCAAATTTTTAGCTTATTTTCCAATGAGGGGACCAACCCTTCACCTATTGAGTTGATTGAGTGTTTTTGAAACTGATAGATCATTCCTTCAGCCCCATATTAGTAGTCATTCCCAAGGAGTGTGTAATTCAGGTAGTAGAAATGCAGTGGGCAACTCAAAAAAGGCCAAAAATCCAAACTTAAAATCTGGCCAAACCATTTATGGGTTTTTCCTAGTTTTTTTGAGTAAAATTCGTGGTTCAAAGTACAGATAATTATGAGAAATCTAATAGCCTTCTACACATGGTTCTTCTTCATAATAATAGTAGTTTCTAGCAACAACAACAGTAGCAACACACATTTCCATTTCTTGGTTTCTTTGGTGTATTTCAGCCATCTTGTGGCTTGAGTGTATTCCTTTTGAAGCACTATGTACTTTCATTTGAAGTCGATATATAATGATATGGCTCAGCTATTTTCTGCCCATATTTATGATGTTTTTATGTATTTTGGTATTTTTCCAATTCTACATGTTTAATTCTTATTTTACCGTAGTTGGGATTGTGCATATGTTCTATATTCCTGTCTTTTCCATTTTGGAATATTACAGTGGTATCAAAACATAATAATTGGCTCAGCCTTTGGATCTCAGCCATTATGCTATCAAAAATATTAAGAAGAAGGAGAAAGAGATCAGAATGATGGAGAGAATGAGTTTGATCTCATCTCATTTTAGATCTAAGAGGGACCTCACCAAGGAGTTCAAGCAAAGAAAAATGGAGAAAAGCCATGAAACCACACTAGGGTTTCAAGATGAGGAAGGTCCATGTATTTCCTATCAGTAAAAAGAAGATCATGTATTGCATAAACCTCCAAAGAAACATGCTATGTTCTTTCCTTTTGAAGAAGAATACAAAAGGCATGGAGATGGAGGACACTTAGATCATGAGATTATAAGTGAGTATCTTCTATAATATACGTCTCAACCTAGAGCTTTCAAGGAGAATCTAACTCTCCCACAGTTCATTCATCTCACAAAAGAAAGAAGACCTTACAGTAATAAAATAATAAAGGGATATAGATTTCTACTGTCTACCTTTGATGGGTCATCCTCATGCACAGTAAGGGCTTGGGGAATAAGGTTAGATGCATTTTTCCTACTACATCCAATAGTAGAGTAAGAAGCTATTGAGATTTCCGCGCTGCACCTTGAGGGTGAAGCAAACATTTGGTGGTTCAGCCATTTGAGTCATGAAAGAGTGACTGCATATGTATATTTTACTCAAGGTTGATCAAGAAGTTTGACAAGAAGAAATTAGAGCAGAAGATGCCTTCACCACCACTTTTTTCAGGAGCACTTGCATCAGGATAAATAACCCTTGCATATTTGTAATATGGTCTTCATCTCTTGACATTTAGAGTCCATGCACTATTCTAGAGATGCATGAGGAGGAGGAGACTTGTACCAATGCTGATGCATCCATAGACGAGCAACCATCATCATCAGTAGTTAGGGAAGTCATCACACTAGAGAAAGGAACCCTTGTAGCAATACAAGATGTTCCCAAGCTTTACCAAGGTATGCACATGTTTCCACTTTATGATGTTTCAGCACATCATATGGAGGATTGTGGGAATATACCTTTGCATGACCTAGGGTCAAAGAACATTGCTGATTTAGAGTAGCATGCTATCATTGTGTTGAGCACCCTTAATGTATTCAAGAAGGAGGTATACAATCATCCTAGTATATCATTGTTAAGCTGCACACAACTCTTGGGGTTGGAGCGTAGAATTTTGGAGTATGGGATGAACATTTTCTTGAGAAAAGCAATGCAGAACTATGTGTTCAACATTGAGCATGATCTTGAGACAACAGTTGCACCATTGTGGAGATCAAAAGCACTGTTATTGAGCAGCAGTGATGAGTTGAGGGCCCAACCATTATTGGAGCATTCCAATGACCTTTCTACATGCATAGCAGAGGATAGGTAGATGATTGATGAAGGGTATCTTATGAGGGATGATATCTTCCATTATTATGATGGATACTTCTTGATGATCATTTCACATCTTGATGATAAATTTTTGCCTACATCTTATTTGGATCCTTATGGATTCAACTTGGTCATTGAAGAGTGGTCATCATTGGGAGATCTCTAGGAGATTACATTTTAATATCCCATGAAATGCAAGGATAGAAATCTGATTTGGGAGGATGGTATTCTCCATTGGAGGAGTACCACAATGGAGCATGGTAGGAGACACCCACAATTGGATGAATGGTTGTGGATGGTGAAAAAGGGGTTGGTGAGCCACTTGCAGATCTATGACACAAGGCAATATGAAGTAAGGCTACGTTAGTTACTCTTGAAATAATTTTGTCATCATATGAAACATTCTATTTCAAAGAATTTGTTGGTGGATGAACCTTTGCATGGCACTTATATCATATGGAAGTAAGGAGTTTGGGTGTATTGGGGTGATGTGATATCTTTCATGTCGACTATCATGTTGCTTCTCCATAGTTTATATGGTGATGGTGTGGGGAGGCAACAAGATTTGTTGTTGCTTTGGATTTTCTTGGGGGAGTATGGACAAATTTCCTTCCATATTTTGCATAATATTTCAGGAGTGGGTGATGGCACTATCATGGTGCAAAGGGTCTACTCCTTAGCCTTGGAGGATTAGGACGTAATTCTAGTTTGGAAGGAATTTCCCATATATAGTAGCATTATTATTGATGACTTTGACATGTGGTATGTCAAAGGATGGAGCTATGAGATGAGAGGAGCCTTGTCACAAAGGCCAACATCGTTGTCCCTTGGGAGCTTGGGTTTGTTGATCAAGTGTTCCTAGGATAACTTCACATACGATGCACTTGATGAACAAGTAGAAGATGAGAGTGATGGAGTAGTGGACGGGGACATATATTACCATGATATGATCTTCTTGACTTGGATCCCCAATTATCAGGATAATGCCTTGCATATAGCACATGGTTCATTCCTTTGCATGGAGATATGTCATACCACTATGGAGGGCTCTTTCTTGGACCTTGTTATTAGTTTACTCTCAATACATGGTAAGAAATATTTTTTTGCATAAATTGATCATCTAACACAGTATTTGCATTCTCTTACCATATCTATACAATGCATTTCTCCACAAGAGGACAAGCCTCTATTTGGGCTTCATGGTCATTTCTGGACCAACATCTATGATGAAGATAGCCATTTATTGTATGGATTTGGGCAAGTGTTGTACTATTTCATGTATGCTCAGTTGATATACAATTCCATGTACTATTTACTAGTAGATGAGATGACATGCACAACTAGAGAATTGTTTGAAGATAACTTCCCACATCATATTCTGAAACTGCAAATGGTAAAACTGTGTTGTGACCACTTGGGAAACTATTGGTAACTTCCAGAACTACATAAAACCTTCGGTTCTTTCCTCATTTGGATCCCGTATGATGATAATTTCATATTAATTTTACATGGGATGATCTAGGAAAGAACCAAAGAGTGGATCTTTGAGGATCCAACTGCCTTTTTGCCTCTTGAAGAAAACATTATTACAACCCAATTTCAACAGCAGCTCTACACTTATCATAAGTGGAGAGAGAGACAATGTGGGATGGAAAATTTAATCCATTATGTTCAACATACATCCCACCTTATTTTCATGAGCCTAAGGTGGAGGAGATGTTTCATGAGTTGCCATGTTGGAGGGTAACTCACTTTTTATGGATGATAACTTGGGGATGGAGGCTTCACATGGGAATAATAGTTTGCAATATATTTCATATTCCATACCTCAAGAAGTCCTATAGACTACACATATTTGCTTCCATGGATATTCCACTTGTTCATGATGAGAGCCATTTGGATTTTCACCAAAGGCATACTTATACACTTGAGAGGAGCAACTTGGAGACTTATTGATGAGACAACATCTTGTTCATTGGAGGAGCTTATCACATGAAGATGCTACAGGAGGAAGAGGAGAGGCTCTTTAGTTCAATCCTTACAGTTTCTTGAGGATAAGAAACATTTGGGAGGGGAGGACTGTAATATTCCTAAATTAGCCTATAGCTAATTGGAATATTAAATTTTTGTTTTGCCACTTAGATAGGTGAATAAGTGGGTAGGGAGACCCATAAGTCTCTTTATTGTGAATGAAACCACTTCTCATGTGAAAGTGGATCATCTTTCTAGCTCAATAAATCACCCTAAGGTGTGAACAGGGGCTAAAACATGTGGACTGGGTCAACTTTGACCAAATCAACAACGTTGTCATGGAGGAGTGGACATTAATGGAGATGCATTGCATAGAAGTAGTGTCATTAATGGATGGTGCTTAGGGTTTGGAAGCTCATATCTTATAAAAGGAAGAGGATGGAAACCATATTATTCATTTTCGTATATTTTTTATTTTTATATATGGCATGTTTAGACATATAGCTTTCTTCAGTTGTTTAGCTAAGATTGCATGTGTTGTTTAGCACAGGGTGTTCCTGATAGGGAATCCCACCTCTTCCATTGAGAAGCTCTTGAAGGATTTTGCACTATACTTCTACAATTAGGAATTTGGGCCAAGCTTCAGTCTCATGTACAATGCAGTTCTGTTTAGAGTTGGATTGTATTGCAGGGGTGTAGCAATGGAGGAGAGAAATCTCCAAATTTTGAGCTTATTTTCGAGTGATGGGACCAACCCTTCACCTATTGAGTTGATTGGGTGTTTTTTCAGCTGATATATCATTCCTTCAACCCCATATCAGCAGTCATTCCCAGGGAGTGTGTAAGTCAGATAACAAAAATGTAGTGGGCAACTAAAAAAACGTTGAAAATCCAAACTTAAAATATGGCCAAACCAATTGTGGGTTTTTCTGGGTTTTGGGAGTAGAATCCATGGTTAAAAGTGTGGATAATTCTAAGCACTATAACAGCCTTTCGCACATGGTTCTTCTTCATAATAATAGTAGTTTCCAACAGCGACAACAGTAGCAACACACATTTCCAGTGCTTGGTTCCTTTGGTGTATTTCAACCATCTTGTGGCTTGAGTGCATTCCTTTTCGAGCAATATGTACTTTCATTTAATGTTGATATATAATGATATGGCTCAACTACTTTCTTCCCATATTTATGATGTTTTTATGTATTCCTGCATTTTTCCAGTTCTACATGTTTAATTCTTATTTTACCATAGTAGGAATTGTGCATATGTTTTATATTCCTGTCTTTTCCATTTTGGAATATTACATCTAGAAACAAGTAATGATCAAGAATATGATAAAGTGATTGAATATTTTTTGATGAGAAAATCCACTAACAGCATAATAATGGAAGACAACCTCCATGCAATGGAAAAGAAGGGAAACAAGGAAGCGGTATTGCAGGAAGCTCTCACTAAAGAGCATAATAAAGAAGTTCTTAACATTTTTTTTTGAATATGCATGTACTCAAAATAGCATGTGAGAATAAGTTGAAATCAAAGTTGTTAATCAGTTTAATGAAAATTTGAAGCTCGTTGAAGAATGGATTCAAAAGAAAATTGAACAAATTGATGGGAGTCTTAAGGCAACAGTTGGAATAAAATAATTTAATGAAATTGTGAATGATCATCTTGAGTGTGCATAATATAGGAAATAAAATAGTAGTATTTTATGATGAAAGTGAAAAGAATGATATGGATGTTTTTAAAAACAAGGAAGAATACACTAAAACCATCTTTACCCAATGGAGTCAACAAGAGATAAGATTATGATATCAAGAAATATGGCAGAACAAAAGACAAGAATATGAAGCACAAGTAACGAAGGGATGGAGAAAATTTGAATATGGAATGTTGTGGTAGAAGTCCATGGTTGAATGAATATTTGAAGAGAAACGTGTAGAAGACAAGATCAAATTGTTTTCAAGTACAAACTCAAGAAAAGTCAAAGAAAAGTTACAGCAGCAGCAAGGAAATATGGAGCCTACAAAAGGAAAGCGCGACAGAGAATGAAGAAATTTCGAGGATATAGAATTTGGAAGTAGAGAGGAATAAAATGAAAATATGTAAAAGTTTTGAGTAATTGTAAGCCTAGTTCAGACTAGGACAATAGGTATGTTTGAGTGATAATTCAGTCAATTTTCTATTGTAAGCCTAACAGGCATATTTGAGTTATGTTGATTCATTCGGTTATAATTAAGGGGAAGTGTTAAAATTATCTAACTACTCCTGCATGAATATTTTTATATATTTAGAGAGTAAGTAAACTCAGTGTTGAGTCAATTCAGGTTAAGTGATAAATGAATTTAGTGTGTGGTTGCATGTCAAGGTATTTTAGGCGAATCACTTTGTGTTTTTCTTTTCTACCTTTCCAACACATTAGAAAAATATTAATGAAATATTTTTGAATTGACTTCTTTCTCTAAATAATCAAATATTTTTTAATTGATTTCTTTCTCTAAAAATCAAAATATAATTTAAATTTTTAACCTTTTTTAGGTAAAACCTATTCATCATTTTGTTTCGAAATTTACATTAATATTAATATTAACATTATGTTTGATGTGTGTCCCTCGAAACACAATATTTGACATTTCCACGATTTTGTGAAACAAAAATTTTATGTATGAATTTCGTTGAAGATGTTTTGATTAGTTTCTAATTTTTTTTTTTAACAAGTCTTTTTCTTATTTTGCATGTGGTTTTATAGCGGATTACAATTTCATTTAGCAATGAAACTATTTCTTGAAAACATGGCAATGTTGAAACCATTGCACTAAGTGTGAAAATTTATTTTTAATGTTGTTTTAACACCTCTCATATGCTGAATACCATATATTTTTCACATCTCTAATAGAATCATAAGGTTGATTCTACGATGTTTTTTTATCATGGCCAATTTCTTAATTTTAGCGATTCCATCTATTTAATCACATGATGATAGTGAGAGAAACCCTACTAATTCCATTTATTTGATCACATAATTATTGTAAGAGAAACATGAGGAATAGTTATTCATCTCAATTAGTCCACCCGTCCAATAGTGGTAGTGTCATCGTGTTTTTGTTTTTCATCTTATCTTTATTGGGGGGCATGATATCCAATTATTCCATTTACTTGATAACATGATTATTGTAATAGAAACATGAGAAAAAGGTATTCATCTCAACTAGTCCACCCATACAGTGGTGTTAGTGTCATCGTGTTTGTGTTTTTCATCTTGTCATTAATGCAATTATTTTAGTATGTATTTTTATTTTATTTCCTGAGGTTTTCCTTTTTAATAGTTTCTTTGTATTTGAGAAATTCACTCTATCATTTAACCATTTTTAATCTTTATATTTCCTTGAGTTTAAATCAAAATATCACATTTATGATGTATGTTTATGGTATATAAACTTTATTTGTATATATTTTTAATAATTATTTTTCAGAAATTAAATGTTGAAGTGTACTCACAAGATATTTATTCATAATCGATATAGATATAATTCATTATAATCCCCTTCGAATGTCTGTTAATAAACAGTCACAATATTTAAACACTATAATTTTAATCATTAGTTTACGCATTATTAGAAATAAGGTTCATTGCAAAGTAATGATAATATTCATGGAATATAAAAATAAAAATAACGAAGAGTGAAATCATTTCATAACAATTAACACAACATTTTATAGTAAGAAAAACATCAAAACATCAAAACAAGAGAAACAATCTATTCTCAATTATTATGCCAATGTTTATTTTAATTTATCATTACATTTATCTAATAACTACTTACAATTTATTATATGTCAAATATCCATACAAAACATAAATTTGGATATATTATTCTTCTTTCTATATATATATATATATATATATTATATCCCTGTCTATGTTATACACTTATAAAACACACACAGAGCCCAAAGCTCAACAAAACATCATAATATTTTTTTGGCATTTGAAAAACTATGTTAGCAAGTGCTAGTTCACATCCCTTTGAGTGAGGTTCACTATTCTATGTTGATGTCTTTACCATGGATTCCATCTACAAATGTAGTAAGGCCTTTATTTTGTCTACTTGAAATATTTTCCTTGGAAAAGAAATATATATGTGCACAAACAATTAGGTTAATTACCATGCTCATTCAATCGTTAGGGAAGAATCCATCATGTTTTTTATCTTCAGTTACAAGAATGAATAATACAAAAGTAGTTCTTTTACCCCTAAAAAATGTGTATAATATTTTCTATTCTTATTAAAATTGTTCGATATGTTCTACAGTTATGTGCTGGATGAAATCTTCGATGCTTAATTTCAGATTTTAATGGTTTCTACTAAATAGAAAATGAATTTCTAGAATAATAAATTATTATCATTTACATTGGATAAGTACGTTGAAATTTTATAACTATGCATCTCATGAATTTGCTACTTTGCAATGTATAGAAAAAATTGTTCATTATTGTTCCTTATAAATCTATGAAAAGTGATTAACAAGCAAAATCGAAGTACTAAATTGGGATATGATAGTGAGTCCTTCAAAATATAATGGGTCGGAGTCCAAAGAAGACAAAATATAAGAAAAGTGATTGATACTGACAACATTTTATTCATACATCCAGTCGATGGAGGGTGAAAGAAAACCAAATGGATCTAGAAGTTATTACGCAACTCACTGTTCTGACTCTGATAGTTGTATCTGGCCCTTTAGTAATAGACATAGCTTTGGATGGATCAGAATTATGTACTTTTGGAACCCAAATTTTGACTTTTCAAATCCAACTTTGTACTTTATAAATGTTATTTTGCATTTTGGAAACATCATTTGTTCCCTCATTGATAAGGGACCAGAAAGAAAAAATTCAAATTTTACTTAGTGAAGGTTAAAAGTTTCATCTATACAATACTTAATATATACTAAAAGGATTTGACAAATGATTTCCATAAACTCCTTATAGGATTTTCAAAACGGGTGTGGACCTAAATACTCTTTGGCAATACTTACCAGTTATAATAGATGGAGTATCTAGTCCCTTACAAAAACACTATCACCAACCTAAAATTAAAATAGTTGTTCTTGCAATTCATATTGGTACATTTTGTAGTGCTAAAGTCCATCATATTAAACATTTGTGACCCATCTCTAGAGGGAATTATGGGGAATTATGTATGTTAAGTTATATAGGAGATTTTATTTTCACCCACGGAAAGATTAGAAAATATAAATACTGAACAAACCATGATTATTTATTGATGGTTTGAGTAGGAAGCATCTTAAAATATGGGATCTATTACCGACCGAAGTGGGTAAGCCCTAGGATAAAAATTCTCTCGCATTTTGTCAGTCAATCAATCAGTATTCATATGATGATCCATAGATACCTTTTCCTTACATCTCTCTAGTTATGCTGAAGTCAATGCTCTCTCCCATCTAGCACACTTCTTGAAAGAAGGCGGGTCTTTTATCAAAAGGTAAAATAACCTTTTTTGTAGTCATGTGATTTCATTTACTATTAAGGGAACTCTAATATGGATCACTAGTTGAGTTTAATTATTGACTACTTTTGGTTGTATCCTCATTTCCATGTTTCACTTAGGAAGTTGTCTTTTTCCCCTAGTCTTGGGTGAGCTTTCGAAATCATTTTATTTCCATTATTTAGGAGGTGCACTAACATGAGACATTTATTAATGTATTGTACCAAATGTAATCCATACTTTTCACTTCTTGTATATCCTTTTATCTACTTCCATTGTTTTGCTTCATTTTCATTTGTCACTAATATTAGCACCCTTTATCCAAATCTAAATGTTAGGTCCTAGAAACATTTCTCGAAGAGGTTTATGAACCGAAGAAAAGATAAAATATGTGAATCCATAATTTAAAGAAAATTAAAATGAAAACTATGCCTTACATTCATATTAAGAACATGGGAAATGGCCTAGTTTGAGCTACATTTCCCTCATTATCCATTGTTGGAAGACACACAAAATCTAGATAGAGATTGCTAGGTGTGAGTATAATTGATCATTCCTATGATATACATTACTATAGTGGATTATTATTCTTCGTTTCATATCCAAGGAGGTCCCTTGGACTCTTGATGGCTCTTCAAATTCTCTTTAGGCAATTCAACTTCCACACAAGTATTTTTAATTTACATGGCCCATAAGGATTATATTTCCAACCTTTTGCACTTTGACTTGAATTGGTGTATGTGGGTCTAAGTAAAGAACTAAAATATGAAGTTAATTAATAACAAAATGGGTGTTTTTGGTCTCTTAATATAGTTATAGAAAAATAATTTCTAGATAAATGAGAAGGTGTAAATTTAATTTCCAACCTAATGATCATATGGAAAATTTGAATTGTGATGCACCATGTATGCTAATACTATTTGTAAGTGCCACGAAAGTATTATTACTATTAAAGATGATATATTTGAATTTTAATATTCTTTCAAGTCACCAAGACACATTGTAGGAATTCAAACATCACATTGACACTTTCATAAATTAAAACATCACATTTACACTCATAGATATTCAGATATCACACTTGCGAGAATTGAAAGACTAATTACAACACTCTTGTAGAAAGTTAAATCACTCTTTACTCTAAATTAATCACAAAAACATGAAATAAATCACTCTACCGAAAATTAAGTACTAAGATAGGAAATAAATCACTCTGCTAGAAAGAAAACACCGAGGAAGGAAATAAATGGGTCACTTGATCATGCTAGTTGATCATTCATAAAAAATACAAATGATATATTCTTGAACTGAGTAAATACTATAATGTAGAAGATTTACTTGACATGTTGAGTCAATAACTTGGAAAATAGAAGAAAACTCTTCTTGAATCAATTGACACACACACAAAATTAGGAGGGAAAATAATTAATATAATGGAGTTGAAACAAAACTATTTAAGATAGTGAAGCTTAGTGAAAAGCAGCAAATATATGAAATATTGAAATGAGTTGAAACAATGTAAATAATTTAGAAAACATGGTAAATAAGTAGGTAATTAATCTATAAATGAAATTGTAACCTATCCTAGATAAAATATAGGTAGTACCTAACTAAGGAGGGGACCATAATTCCTTAGGAAAGGCACTGATTAAAGTTGTAGCGAAAAATTTCTGTCATCAACACATATCATGCACATGAATGAAAAGGAATAAGAACAATTTACTTTTTCCTTAATGGAAATCAAAGTATAACCTCAATAATATCCTCTTCTTCCTCTATGCTTCTCGAATCAAGTATAGTAGGGGGTATTCTTCACAACACCTTGGTTTCCTAGTTTAATCATGGAATCAATGGAAATCCATGCAAATTTTGTATTCTCATGCTATCTGGTCTTAATTACAAATTAAATACCAAAATTTTGAACTGCTTATTGAACCCTTGGTTAAATTGAGAGGGGTGGGGGGGTGAATCAGTTTAATATAGTCATGGTCTTGTAAAACTTTCTTTTACACTTATTTACATATTCGTTTCATGATAAACTTAATAAACAATGGAACAACAATCTTAATAAATGAGCAGTAGGTATGAAGAAGATTAAATACAGAATATCAACACATAATCATCATGCACATATACAACTGATATAAGTGGAAACCCATAAGGGAGAAAACCACATCTTATTATTGTCGTGATGCAAAGGCAAGCTCCAACTCCCTCTCACCACCGATTTTCTATAGGCTCCAACCTACAGGAGGCTACTACCTCAATTCTGCAAGCTACAACTTGCAAGGAAGCTCCAACTCCCATCTATTTTCTGCAGGTTACAACCTACAGGAGGCTCCTACCTCAACCAGCTACAACTAGACATCTATGAAGCTACAACTTGATATGGAAGCACCAACTTCCTCACTTTACAATAAAATCATATGCTGATTTACCTGGATATCAACTCTGTTTTTCTCCATTTTTACTATTGTCCTTCCAGCCTTAAAATTTGCTTTATATCATTTCTGGATCTTCACAACTCCTCTCTCTGCTCCTTCTTCTTCTTACACTCTTTGACCTCTTTATCCATTCTCTCTTTTTTTTCTGCATATGCTGGTAACATTATTTATAGAGATCACCTCATAACTCTGTACGTTGCACAGGGAATTCGAAATGAACAGGTATGACTCTTTGCCTCCCCCCTTCTTGTTTTCTTGTCCATCCCATTTAGAATTATATAATAATATGTACACATTTTAGTATCACAGAGGAGTTTTTCTTTGCCTACGGAGACTTGCCTTTGCATCACATACAATAAAAATAGTTAATTCATTTACATTTACAGTTACAACAAATATATTTCACTCAGCCCTTTCATCTCTTTGCTCATTGTGCATTTGTCTTTTCTGCTACTGTCAGAGTCATTTTGGTTCCTGATATTATATTCAACATAGTTCTACATAACTTTCATTTTGGCCTAACTTGACCCAGTTGTTGTTTTTCCAAAGGTGCCACCATATTCTCCTATTTCGCGACTCTACCTCTTTTTCTCGTGCCCACAGCATTCAATCTTCACCTCTCCTTTAAACACTCAATCCTGCCCTTTTCTCTATGTCGGTTCCTTACCCGATCCTTTCTACCCGCGTTCATACTTTCTTCCGTTATCGAGGCAGAGCTGCTTTACTCTCTATATGAAGTGTCGGGTCTTATTCTACTCGAGTCCTTCTGCTATGTTCAACCTTTTCTTCATGAACTGTCGTTGCCTGTGTCTTTTGTGCTGCGTTCACTCACACTTAGCCTGTAAATGTTCGTTATGCATATCCACATGCACATCATCCTTTCATCGATCAAATGGTCATCACACACCGCCTCTTTTAGCTTCCTTATCCGACGGAATTCGCACACCAAGTTGCATGTTATTTAATTGTTCCCAACCTACGCGAAATAGGTGGTTTTAGAGTGCCACACGTCGCCCTCTTAATGCTATCGCGTTTGTTTCACCTTTTACCACTTATCCTCTAAAAGTGGTGAGAAACAAAAACTTACCAGTTTTCTAATAATGCCTTCACTGTTCTGCGGATTTCAAAATACATTCCACTATCTTTTAAGACTGTATTTAAATATATTCGCTCTATAGCCATATACGCCTTTAATACATAATACCCTTGTAATTTTTTTGTTTTCGCCAATGTTGCACATTTATCGATGCCCAAATTAGCACTTCTAATCTGCATCGTAGATCTCTACTCCATGATCCAATGGTTATCGCTTCATCACTCTTCGGTGTTCCAATGTGATTCTTGAGTGCTTATCCTCTTGGGCTTGTGAATTGCAATATCCAATTGATCTCTCCTGAGCTTGTTTTGCTGCCTTTACTCCTTTTCTTCCTTAACTGCTTCTATGTTGCCTCTGCTTCTTTCTGCCTCACTTCTTAGCTGCATTCATTTCTTTCCTGCCTCTGCTGATAGTCTAGTGCTACCCCTTTCCTTTCTACTTCTCTTCTGCCTCGCCACTGCATTATTTCTTGATCTGCTCCTTTGTGCTCCTTTTCCATCAATGACAATATTTCCAACAGTCTCCCCCTTTGCAATTGATGGCAACACATCCGCCAGTACTCCGATACTTCCTTCAGGACTTCCTCCCCCTTTCATTTTGAAAGGTATCTTGTCTTTCTTCCCCTTCCTGTTTTTGAGAAGAGTCTTTCTTATTTTTCTTTCTTTTCCTCCCCCTTTGACATCAATGGAAAATGGTTTCATTTTTCCTAGTGTGGTTTCTATATTTTCATAATATTCTGATGTTGAGGACCTGTTCCATGCACTACTCCATTGCTCTAGCTCTTTTGTGACAATTTTTATTGACTTCTCTCCCCCTAGAATGATGCTTTCTTGTCTGACATTGACTATCACTTTGTATTTTGCATTGGTCCTGTTCCTTGTATGCATCCTTTTAAAAATTTATTATTATTTTGTATTTTTTATTTATTTATTTATTTATTATTGATTTCTGATCATGTTAGAGAGTAACATCTGCGGACACTACCCCTAGCTTGTCTCTTAGATATTCGAATGGTTCTTTAGCAAGAGGTTTTGTGAATATGTCTGTTGTTTGTTCCTTAGTTGGTACATATTCCAACTTCACTAATTTATGTGCTACTTGTTCTTTGAGGAAGTGGTAATTTATTGGGATGTGCTTTGTTTTTTGATGAAGTACATGAATTTTTGATATAATTATTGCACTTGTATTGTCACATTTGACAGAAATGGGTTCATCAATGCTTACCTTCATGTCTTGGAGAGTTTGTTTCATCCACATTACTTGTGTGCAACATGCTGTTGCTGCTATGTATTCTTCTTCTGTTGTAGATGGAGAGATAGAAGTTTGCTTCTTGCTTAGCCATGCCACCAGACTTTTTCCCAAGTAAAATGGACCTCCACTTGTGATTTTCCTGTCATCCACATAGCTAGCCCAATCTGCATATGTGTATGCTGTCAATGTAAAGCTTTTTCCTTTTGGATACCATAGGCCATAATGCGAAGTTCCTTGTAGATATCTAAATATTCTCTTGATTGCAAGCAAATGATTTTGTTTTGGTGCTGCTTTATATCTTGCCACAAGTCCTACTACCAACATAATGTTTGCTCTTGAAGCAGTTAGGTATAACAGACTTCCTATTATGGATCTGTAATGTTTTTGATCTACATCTGTTCATCCATCATTAGAACATAGTTTGCATTCAGTGATCATGGGAGTTGACAAAAGTTTGCAGTCTTCCATTTTAAACCTTTAAAACATTTCTCTTAAGTATTTTTCTTGCGAAATGAATATTCTTGTCTTTTCTTTTGAATTTGAATTCCTAAATAGAAGGTGAGCTCTCCAATCATTAACATCCCAAACTCTAATTTCATTTCTTCAGCAAATCCTTTTGCTAACTCATCTTTTTTTCTACCAAACATGAAATCATCTACATACACTACTACAATTAGAGTTCATTTTCATTAGCCTTTATGTACAAATTGTTGTCTACTCCTCCTTTCTTGAACCCTTGTTTTTGCAAGTATTTTTCCAGCCTTGAATACCATGCATAAGGATCTTGTTTCAGACCATATAAGGCTTTCTTTAATATGCACACATAGTCATGTTTATCTATTAATGAGAATCCTTCAAGTTTTTCCATGTAGATTTCTTCCTCTAGATCTCCATTCACGAAGGCGGACTTTACATCCATTTGATATACCTTGAAATCATGATAGCATGCAAAGGCCAAAAACATTCTGATTTCTTCCATTATGGCTACAGGGGAATAGGTTTCATCATAATCAAGTCCTTCAATTTGAGAATATCCCTTGCATACAAGTCGGGCTTTATTTATGATTACCCACCCTTGTTCATTCATCTTATTCATGAATATCCATTTTGTGCCAATGACATTTTTCTCTGTGGGTCTTAGAATTAATTCCTAGGTATTGTTCTTCTCAATTTGGTCTAGTTCTTCATTCATAGCATTTACCCAGTTTTTGTCTTTGCTGGCTTCTTCAAACTTCTTTGGCTCTATTTGGGATATCATGGCTAGGTATACTTCTTCTTTCTGTTCAGCAAGTTGTCTTCTTGTCTGGACTCCCACACTCTTGTCCCCAATGATTTGATCTGCTAGATGGTTCTTTTGAGTGTCTCTTGAGGGACCTTTTGAGTTTAATTCAGTATCTTCTATTGTCTTGCTATGTTCATCATTATCTTGGTTCTCAGCCTCATGATCACCTGGAGGATTGGCACAGCATGTGTTTCTTGTTCTGTTTGGTAGATCTTTGTCAACTCTTACATCAATGCTTTCCACAATTTTCTTCATTCTTTTGTTGTAACACCTGTAACCCTTACTATTGGATGCATATCCTAAAAATGTTCCTTCATCAGCTCTTGCGTCATACTTCCCCAGTTTTTCATCATTATTTTTATGAAACACTTTCTTCCAAAGACTCTAAAGTGCTTGATTGATGCTAGTTTACCATGCCATAATTCGTAAGAAGTCTTATCACAATTTCGTCTTAGATGAGCTTTATTGAGAATATGAACAACTATGTGTACTGATTCTACCTAATAGGTTTGGGGAATGTTACTTTCTTGCATCATGGCTCTGGAAATCTATTGTACTGACCTGTTTTGCCTCTCTGCCACTCCATTCTGTTGAGGTGTACCTGCAATTGTAAATTGTTGTTTTATCCCATGTTCATTGCATAGGTCTACAAAATCTTGGTTTGTGAATTCACCTCCTCTGTCTGATCTGATGCATTTTATCTTTCGTCCTATTTGATTTTCTGCCAATGCCTTGAATATATTGAATTTCTCAATTGCTTCAGACTTATATTTGATAAATGGCACCCATGTCAACCTGGTAAAATCATCTATCATTAGCATGAAATAAGATTCTCCACCTGGTGCATTAGTTCTTGAAGGTCCACACAGGTCCATGTGTATAAGCTGAAGTGGCCTACTTGTAGATAGTTCATCTTTGGTCTTGAAATATGTGCAAGTTTGTTTGCCTAATTGGCAATATTTACATATAGTATTTGGAGGCTTCTCTATTGTAGGCATATTTCTGATTGCTTTCTTCTTGCTCAGACTGATGATGTGGTCAAAGTTTAAGTGTCCCAATATTCTATGACATAACCATGATTCATAAAGTTTTCTTATGTGGCATGCTTCATTATCTTCTTCCAATATATAGACATTACTTTCTGTTCTAACACCTTTGATCAAGGTTTTTCCTGTGGTGCTCGATCTTACTTCACAATCTTGGGCTCTGAAAAGGACTTCACAGCCTTTATCACACATTTGATTGACGCTTAGCACATTGGCTTTCAACCCATCCACAAATAGTACATCTTGAGCCTCTCCTCTTCCATTATTTAGACTGACTGAGCATTTTCCTTTGATTTTCCCTGCTTTATCATTTCCAAATGTTACATTTCTAGATTTCTTTTCATCAAAGGCCACAAACTTGATTTGATCTTCAGTCATATGCTTTGAGAATCCACTGTCCATATACTATTGGTTTTTCTGATCTAGAGCTATTAGAGCTAGGTCACACTTATTCAACTTCTCTTTCCACTGCAAGAAGCTATTGGTTTGGCACCTTTTATGAGAAGATGGACCACATTCTTTGAGAGGACATTTGGAAGACATGTGTCCGATTTTATGGTATACAAAGCATTTGATTATATTTTTAAATGGATTATGTGTACGAGTGAACTCTCCATTGTTCATAAATCTCCTTGGAGTTTTAAACATTAGTCTTTGTCCATACGTTCTACACTCCATGGCTTTATGGTCGAACACCTTACAAAAAAATAAATACCCATGGAAACGATTAGTGTATCTGGTGAAGGGTTGTATTCTCCATTTGGTTGCCTGAGATAGTCTTTTCATTTTCTGCATCGTTTGCTAGTTGAAATTGATTATTTTCGTCTGACAGTATGTAGAAATATTTCCCAGTTTGTGACAGGAAAAACAAGTGACATTTCTCATAGGAGGAAAGAATATCCTTTGAGATCTTCCAAACTTGTTCAATTGATCTTCACGAACAATTGAAATTTTTACAACGGCTTGCTTCTTCCTCTCATTCTTTGTCTCTTGATGTTGCTGCTTGCTTCTGTTTGTTTCATCACACATCAAGTTCTTCTTGGCTTCTACTTCTGTGGTTCCCTTTTGAGCTGCTTCATCATTCCTTTCAATGTCATCCTTCACCGAGGTCTCCATGGAGGCAATCACATCTCCGAGCTGCTTACACCCCCTGCTCCTTTATTCTATCAGTCTTCTAGCTGCAATAATCTCAGATTGCTGAGAGTTAATTTTTTCTTTTACAACTTTCACAAAAATGATATTCTGGTTATCCTCTACCTTGGATTTGTTGGTTTCTCCTTTGTAACCTATCCCAATATTTATGAGAGGATATCTTTGAGCCTTTAGTATTTTATTCAATTTTTCATTGCTTATCATTTGAGGAGTGTTAATTATCAATTCCCTTTGGGTGTGCTCTAATTTATTTCTCAGGGATACTACTTCTTCTTCCAATTTTTCTTACTTCTGAATTTTATCCTTAATTTTCTTTCGTAACGTGTCTTCCACCTTCTTAGATTCTTCAAGTTCTACTTTTAATTGAATGAGATCTTCTGAATTTGGTACGTCTTTTACATATTTGAGAAGAATGTCTTTCTATTTTCTACACTTGAGTTTAAGTCTGTCTATTTCCTCTAGGACACTTCTTAGCTCCCCCTCAAGATCTACCTCACCTTCTTCCTCGTCTTCTAGAAGGAATCTTTCAGACTCTTCCTTGGCCATCAACACAAATTCAGAGGTTCTGTCTTCATTTGAGGATTCATCTGAGATTTCAGATGCACTGCTATCTTGCTGAGCATAAAGTGATTTTCTATTGAATATCTTCCCTTTCTGCCAGTTATTTTTTTTGTTTTTATTTGTCTTTTGAGTCTGATTCTTTGTTTTATTGTAAGGAAAATTCGATGCATAGTGCCCAACTCTTCCATATTCAAAGCATTTAAATGGAATCTTACCTTTATACTTACCTGAGCCTCTATCCAATCTTCTAAAAAATTTGGCCTCTTCTTCATCGGAGAAGGAGCATGTATCTTCCTTTTCCCCTTTTCTCTTCTCAGCCTTAAAGGTTGACTACCTCACATTTGACTTCCTCTGTGGAAGTCTCATCTCATAGGCTATTAAGTTTCCAAGTAATTGGTTCATGGTCAAAGTTTCCCAATCAACTGTTTCTTCTATGGCAGAAACTCTGGGATTAAAACTAGATGGTAAATATCTCAATATCTTTTGAACAATTACACATTATCTAATGGCTTCTCCTATAGCTTTCATATTATTCACATTTTTTGAAACCTTTAAGAAGAAGCTGACAACATCTTCATCTTCATTCATTTTTTTATTTTCAAATTGTGCTCGATAGACTTTTAGTTTGGCCATCTTCACCTTTTTATCTCCCTCATGGATACTTTCTAATGTATCCCATATTTCTTTGGCAGTCTTGTTGTGCATTACTTTGATAAATTCTGCCTCACATAGACCACTTAAGATAGCATTCATGGCTTTAGCATTAGCTATAAAATCTTGTTTGGCTTCTTTCTCTGTGTCATAATCCTTTGGGGCATATCCCAAATCCAAAACAGCCCAAACTTCTATTCCTAGAGACATTATGTACGTCCTCATTCTTATTTTCTAGAAGGCATAATTTGTACCAGTAAACAAAGGGGATTTATTTTTTGAGCATCCTTCTAGACTAGCCATATTTGGGACCTAGGATCTCCTTTCAGTTTTTAAACTGATGCAGAAGGAACCTGCTCTGATACCAATTGTTGAACCCTTGGTTAAACTAAGAGAGGGGGGGTGAATCAGTGTAATATAGTCATGGTCTTGTAAAACTTTCTTTTACACTTATTTACATCTTCATTTCATGATCATCTTAATAAACAATGGAACAACAATCTTAATAAGTTAGCAGCAGGTATTAAGCAGATTAAATACAAAATATCAACACATAATCATCATGCACATAGACAATAGATATAAGTGGAAACCCATAAGGGAGAAAACCACATCTTATTATTGTTGTGATGCAAATGCAAGCTCCAACTCCCTCTCACCACTGATTTTATGTAGGCTCCAACCTACAGGAGGCTACTACCTCAATTATGCAAGCTACAACTTGCGAGGAAGCTCCAACTCCCATCTATTTTATGTAGGCTACAACCTATAGGAGGTTGCTACCTTAGCTAGCTACAATTGGACATCTATAAAGCTCCAACTTGATATCGAAGCTCCAACTTCCTCACTGTACAATAAAATCATATGTTGACTCACCTGGATATCAGCTCTGTTTTCCCCCCTTTTTACTGTTGTCCTTCCAACCTTCAAATTTTCTTTATATAATCTCTAGATCTTCACAACTCCTCTCTCTACTCCTTCGTCTTCTTACACTCTCTGACCTCTTTCTCCATTCTCTCTTTTTTTAATGCATATGCTAGTAACATTATTTATAGAGATCACTTCATAACTTTGTGCATTCCATATGGAATTCAAAATGAATAGGTATGACTCTTTTCCTTCCCCCTTCTCATTTTCTTGTCCAGCCCATTCGGAATAATATAATAGTATGAATATATTTTAGTATTACAGAGGAGTTTTTCTTTGCCTACGGAGACTTGCCTTTGCATCACATACAATAAAAATAATTAATTCATTTACATTTACAGTTACAACAAATATATTTCACTCAGCCCTTTCATCTCTTTGCTCGTTGTCCATTTGTCTTTTCTACTGTTGTCAGAGTCGTTTCGGTTCATGCTATTATATTCAACACAGTTCTGCATAACTGTCATTTTCCCCTAACTTGACCAATCTGTTGTGTTTCCAATAGTGCGACCATATTCTCCTATTTCCTGACTCTACCTCTTTTTCTCGTGCCCACAACATTCAATCTTCACCACTCTTCTAAACACTAGATCCTGCCCTTTTCTCTGTGTTAGGTCCTTACCCAAGCCTTTCTATCCGCGTTCATACTTTCTTCCATTATCAAGGCAGAGCTGCTTTACTCTCTATACAAAGTGTTGGGTCTTATTCTACCCGCATCCTTCTGCCATGTTCAACCTTTTCTTCATAAAATATTGTTGCCTCTGTATTTTGTGCTGTGTTCACTCACACTTATCTTGTAAATGTTCATTATTGATATCCACATGCACATCATCCTTTCATCGATCGAACGGTCATCGCACTTTGCCTCCTTCAGCTTCCTAATCCGACGTAATTTGCACACCAAGTTGCATGTTATTTAATTGTTCCCAAGCTATGCGAAATAGGTGGTTATAGAACGCCACACATCGCCCTCTTAAAGCTATCGCGTTCATTTCACCTTTTACCACTTATCATCCAAAAGCGGTGCGAAACAACAACTTACCAGTTTTCTAATCCTGCATTCACTATTCTGCGGATTTCAAAATACATTCCACTACCTTTTAAGACTGTATTTAAATATATTTTCTCTATAACCATATATGCCTTTAATACATAATACCCTTGTAAATTTTTCATTTCCACCAATCTTGCACATTTATCGATGCCCAAATTAGCACTTCTAATCTGCATTGTAGATCTCTACTCCGTGATCCAACGGTTATTGCCTCATCGCTCTTTGGCGTTCCAACATGATTCTTGAGTGCTTATCCTTTTTGGATTTCAAATTGCGATATATGATTGGGTCCCACAGCCAGACTTCAATTCCTTTAGATTTTAGCTTTGAACTATATCGCATCTGCTTTCTATCGCATTTTGGTATTTCAATCGTTCTTTGTTATATGGCTCCTTTTCTCTCCGATGTGATTTACAAAGGGAAAATCCATACTCCCGGACTTTAAATATTTTAAATAATAGCTCTGAGCTGCATCGCATCTGGCCCCTTTATCGCACTTTGACGTTTATGAGTGTTATCTGTTCTGAGATTTGCAATCTGCGATATGCAATGAAATTCACATTGTTGATTCGCATCGCCACTTTGCGGTATGCAATGAGCTTTGCATCGCCGATGTGCGATATTTCATTGTGCTACCACTTGTCCCTTCGCATCACATCCATCACATCGCATCGCATCTTCTCATCGCATTGCATCACCATTTCGTGGTATGCGATGAGCTTTGCCTCACCGATGTACGATATTATGTTGTGCCACCACGTGTCCCATCGCATCGCATCCATCGCATCACATTGCATATTCTCATCACATCGCATCTCATCGCAGTGCATCGCCATTTCACGGTATGTGATCTAATTTCTGCTGATGAGATCATCACCTTTGATCTATCCAGATCTACTGTCCTCGTTGCTATTTGGAATTCATTTTTATTTCTGCTCCGCTTATCTTACGATGAACCATATCTGTCCATTTCTTGCCATTATTGTTGATTTCTAATTGTGACTGTCCAATATCCTCACTTGGAATTATTCGAAGACTTCTCTTCCTTAGTAGATTTTTTTTTGTTTATCCTATTGCCGCTCTGCAACATCGGCTCCTCCGCGCTACACCTCCCTGAGCTTTATTCAGTTTCTAACTACGTTGATCTATCCTAAGCTTGTTTTTCTACCTTTGCTCCTTTTCTTCCTTAACTGCTTCTCTGCTACCTCTGCTTCTTTCCGCCTTGCTTCTTAGCTGCATTCACTTCTTTGTTGCCTCTGTTGATAGTCTAATGTTTCTCTTCTGCCTCACCACTGCATTATTGCCTGATCTGCTCCTTTGTGCTTCTTTGCCATCAATGAAAATATTTCCAACACTGCTAACTCACTTATCCAATGCAATAATGAATTAATTAAATTAGGAATAATATGGTTAATAAATCCATATTGGATGGAGAAAAATACTTTGTCTAATCCTTCATTGGGAAATAGGTGTTTGACTCTCTTGCTAGGTATCCCTTGAGTGATAGTGGTGCAATTCGAGGTTGATACGTGTGGAGCTATAAAAAATACTCATTATTAATTTGGAAGATCAGTGAAAAATTAAAACCATGGGACAAGATTCCTCTTTTCTAGAGGACCAATTTTGAATATTTAAGCACTCAATTTGGACAAGGGAAAGTGTATTTTTGAATTATAATCCCACATGTGCATTTTTTATGAGGTCATCCCTAAAGAAAATTAGACACCCTTTGAAACCTATAAATACAAGTGACCTCAACCTCTTTTGAAAATTATTCATAGACCATTCTTATATTCTCTTTTTTGGTTTGTCCCACATATGTCTGAGGAAAATTTAAGGATATTGATTGGTATAGGTCAGAGATTATAGGGTCTCAAGGTCACACATGTTTTTATGGTTTTAGGTCAGAGTTGTTTGCTTCCCAAAGTAAAATTTCGACTGTATTCACTGGCTTGTAGGATGAAGGGAGCAACTAGAAGTTCTCATTCTCTCACACACCTCTTCCTCCCTATGAGTAGAGCCTAAAATTTCATTTTTTAGTTGACCGAAGTTTTCTCTCATTGACTGCAATATTTGAAAATTAACTGTAGAAAGTGATCGTTCGTCACAAGCTTCTGAATCGGGATTTTGAGTATGAGCATTGTTGGGTTCATTTATAGATGTTTTTTAGCTTATTTTTCTTGGTAGGTTTATGGTTAATTATATGGATAATTTAATCTCATTTGCTGAATCATTCAATGGCAATCTAATGATAAGAATAATTTGAAATGGTTTTCCCCATAGTTGGTTTTTCCCTGGTCTCCGACCAATCTTGGTGTCTCTATGTCTGAGTGATTTTCTTCTATTTTTCCTTTATGTTTCACTGCATAGATGATGATATTGTTCTTTTTAAAGAGTTTCATATGTTGCTGAATAATGGTGTAAATCTGAATAATGTAATGATGTTATGGGGTGAATTTAATAGGTAAATAACTAAATGTACTTACCAAAGAAAATAAAAATATATCCCTAGGAAAAACTAAAATAGTATCAGAGTTTGGATGAAGAAAATTCATGGAGATCACCCTTATGATGACATCGTTGATGGAAGAAAAAGAAGATGGGTAAGACATTAAATAATACTATGGTTTGAAGGAAACCTTTATTAATTGTATTACTAGGGTTTGATGGATATTATAAGGCTAGGCTTTGGAAGAAGCACTCGTTTATGAAATTTTTTTGAGATATTCAAAACCGTAGCATGACTAATGTGAAGATGTTTAAGCACTTGGGTCAGATTTGATGAATACCTAAATGGGATAGTCTCTATTAGAACTAGTTACTGATCAAGTTGGTTTAAATATTGAAGAGAACATTTTCATATGGACAATGTATAGTTATGGCTCTTGAAGTTTGGTTCAAGGGCGAGATGATCGCCTCTCATTGAAGATAAGTACTTTTCAATTTATGGTCTTCCTTATGTCTGTACTTTTGTTTATACTTATTGATATAATTATTGTTTTGGTTATTACTTGTATTTTATGCATGTATATTAGAGTATTTGGATCATTGTAACCTTCTGATGAGTTGTGATAAGTGGATCATTATTGAGGATCATGGCTAGTGCAGGAAGAGAAAAAATAGTGGTGGAAAACGGAAGGAGGCACTTGATGAAAAGTTGACAAAATTCTATAGTTGGCTATTTAAAATAAGAAGGTGCATAAGTATTTTAATGCTCAAGGTAAGTATGATGCTTTATTCAATTTTTATAGATATGATATAGGACGATAAGGTAATCCCTAAGGTATGATGGGAATGTCCCCTTCAAAAATGGATCATGCATATGAAAGTTTGATTTGTGGTACTTGGGATGAAATGGTGCACTTGGTATTGAACAAGTATCTTACTTCTTAGTTATGTTGAATTTATTAATTCTATGAAGCTATCTAAAATATTGATTTTTAATACATTGGTATACTTGATGTTTCGCTAACATCTACTATTTTTGGATATCTTGATCCCATAAAGAAGGCTTGCACATTTATTCTTATATATGGTAGCTTGATACTATTGATAATGCTTGTGATGACCATGATGATAGAAGTATTGATATTCAATAATTTGTGTTGACAATGTTAAGTTTTGATGAGCTTAGTAATTATAAAATATGGTATAATTGAATGCCAGGGCTTGATGGATTTATTTATAAAGAAGTGATGTTTTGATCATGATTCTTGAAGTATACTCTCATTTGATAATAACCTTTGATGAAATATTGATGTCATGATGTGATCATGAAGTAGTTGATGCTAACATGTTATAACCATGATGGATATATGTTTTAGAACATGATATAGCTTGACTTTATGATCTACCAATTCTTCTCATGCATGAAAGTACTATAGAAAAGTTGATTACTTATGGTTGAAGGGGCTTCTCATTAAGAGGGAGAAACTATCCATAAAATCCATACCCCTATTATCATTTTCATTATATGTTTAGAATATTATTTACTATTGAATTATGATTTATGGACACAAATAGAAAAATATCTAATTTTTGTTCTTCAATAAAGTTCTAGTCTAAGAAGAGATAGTTTTGTTTACTCTAAGCCTCAACTGCACAGAAGCAAGCTTGAGGATTTGATTATAGCCTCTCATCTGCATGAAATAATTCATATGGGTGTCGTTATGCCTCTAGGTCACAAAAAGAAAGCCTTGTGCATAAAATCAGGAACACAGCAACAATATGACAATTATTTAGATATGGAACACACATAAGAAAGTTCCATGAGCAGGGAAATTTGAATGTTTGAATTAGTATAGATATTGTGAATGTGTTGATTAAATTTGTGTTTGTAGGGGACTAGAATATACATATGAGTATGCCATTTTGATTTGATAATTGAAGCTAGTATATGAAATTTGATTGCAAGGGCTTGAATAGATCTAGTTGATTGACATAGATGAGAAATGACATGATTTTTGATAGTTCATAAATATTCTTACGAGCATTGACATGATGCTTCATATGTTTTTGAGTTATGAACTGATTGAACTCACTATGATAACAAATTAGGTTTTTAACTTGATATCTGATGAGTAGCCTTGATGATAGTACTATATGAGCATAGTAAATTTCAGTGACTAATATTGATAGTCAATAAGGGTTTTGTATTGGCCTCATTATCCTTGGCACAATAATTGAACTATAAAGAGTTGTGATTCGATATGAAATAATCTCACAATAGATCGATGGAACCTACATGACATGTCCTTGATGTATGCATTTGTGTTTCATGACATAATTATTTATATTTTGATCATGAGGATGACTTGATGAAGTTTGGTTTGATATTTCTTGGTAAATGAAAATTTTTTGGCATCAAAGTAAATGAATTCATAACTTGATGTGACATCTACATATCACCTAACCTAAAGAATTTTTTACAGACACATTGATGACTTTGATATTAGTTTTGATTTGGAATCTAAGGCTTGATAAGTTGACTTAGTTGATTTGATTGCACACTATTGACCTATGTAAGGATAAGTACATTTGTTTGGTAAAGCGTTATGTTTGTAGAAAGAATTGTATGAATCAAGCTCTCAGAGCCTGATATGTTCACATTCACAGTCATCTAGTGAAGGCAAGAAGATGTACCCACCAAACATATACTTCAAAGGTGGTCCAAGATATGTATTTGATTTTTGTTCTATATATTGGTGATATTTTCTTGACAGGAAATGAGCCTCTCATGATAAAAGTAAGAGGAAGGTGGCTTCTAAAGTTCAAAATGAAAAAATCAAAGAATGATGAATTGTGTCCTAAAGTTGGGAAAATAAAATCTATATAGTGAATTTTTTAAATAAAGTGGAAATGCAAATACTTGGACACTCTGATTGAATTTCAATAAGCTATGAAGAGATATCATTCAACCTAATTTGGCAGTCGACCGTTGATTGAAGCATTGATGTTCCATGTTAACACTCATTTGTATATATATGTTTTGCATAGGATCTAAGTCAATTTAGGATTGAGCTGCTTCATACGCATTGAATTGCCACTAAGCACCCTTCGAGATATTTGCATAGGATGATCAATTTTTGATTTGAGATATTCATGCTACGATATGTGACTACATGGATGTACTAATGTTGATCATGATCGTGATTGATGATATAAGAAAAAAATTTGTTGCCTTAGTATCAGATATGTCATGATATTTTGGTTGACAAGTCTGTAGCTTTAAGCATGACTGAGATTGAGTATGAAGTTGTTAGCATGGTTATTTGTGAGGCAGGATGAAGAAGCTCTTTGGAGATTTGTCTGAGTTGGTTCTGTATATGACAAGAATAAATTATGATAATACTGAGTTATATTCGAATGGCATAGAATATTGTACATTTTTGGGAGTGAGATACCTTCATATATTGAGATAGTGTTTTGACGCAAGACAAGCTTAGGCTTTTGCTTGGTGCCTCCATGAGAGGGAGATTGAAAAAGCTATCGTTTTTTTGATATATATATATACAATATTTGATTTTAACAAGAGATTGTTTCTATTGACACATGATGATTACCATATATGACCATGATGAAATGTTTCTAATCTATAGAGAAAGTCACTGATCAAGGACATTGAGCCAACTCTTCCCCCACTATTTGAGCTCCCAGGGTGTGGAATTGAGATGGAGGGCTCCGGGGGTTGAGGGATCTCTAGAAAATAGTGTATCACCCCTATCCATCACTCATAGGATGTGTGTTATCCTTGTTAGTTTTTACAAGTCGGGTTTCTCCCCTATCTTGGTAGAGTATACCTGAGTTGGCATCATACCAGCAAGTTGGCCTTGTTTGGATTGTCCCTCCTTGCCTGACCAAAGGGTAGAGGAGGCATGGGGCATGTGATCCTTATCCTTTGGTAATTTTTGTCTCTCCCAAACTCAGATTATGATGAAAGTGTTCTACCAAATGACTCTTCAGGGCCATATCTAGTAAGATCAACAAGAAATAGGATGGGTTGAGATGTGATCCCATATATTACCTATTGCTTGATATGGGGTTGAATATATTTTTTTCTCCCCATAAGCTTACAGAATGAGAAAAATCTCCCCATTAGGTTCTAGGATTGAGGTAGGCTCTCCAATGTTGTTGCAAGATATACAATTGGTTTCCTGTCGTTGTTTCCTGACTAGTAGCATTGGGATCCCCACTGCGAGTGATTTCGGGTGGAAGGAGTGGTGCACTAATAGATAGAGGGTGGTCAATTGATCTCCCCTCCAATATCAAATTATTCTTCCTTTAGATTCGATAATGTTGAGGATATAAGTAGGGACAATCAAGAGGTTAGCTAGAATAAGAAAGAGATGATCAGATATGAGGACTAATGAAATTTGATGATGATACCTGAGATTTGATATGATTTGATGTCAAGATATTTATGATGATTACGTGATATGGTTGGAATTTCTCCCTAGCGTAGAGGGAGTGTTAATTTCTAAGCTTAGTTACAAATTCCAATGATTAGATGAGATTCCTCTTTTTGAGACGACAAATTTTGACTATTGAGCTCTCAATTTGGACAAGGTAAAGTGTATTTTTGAACTATAAGAATGTTTTCATTGCAACAACGACCCTCCAAAATTTTTTCCTACTTCAATTTTGGAGTCTATGCTAATTTTCATTTCAAGCCCCTATGCGTCATCATGTGGTTTGATTTTTTATTCGTGTGTTTTCTCCTATTTTCACATCCTCCATAGTCCATGTTTAGGAAGTGTCGTCACTTAACCATTATAAGTGTTTGAGTTAGTAATTTGTGGTTAGGTGAATGCACTGTATTTCTTGACTTAGAAACTTTCCTTACATCCATGCACACAATAAGAAAATCACACAAAAGTGGAAAAACAAAGAAAAAATCAATAAACTATCTCACAAAAGAAAAAGCACACCTTGAGTTGACGAAGGCTTGCACTTGAGGTGAGAGAAATCCTTTGAGCTAAAGAAGTGCACTCTACCTAGGTGCATTCATTCAGTATGAGCAAGGTTTCCCTACCTAGGCACCCTCATTCATATCAAAGACATGTTCCCTATCTAGTTGCATGCATGACCAAACTTGTTGCATGAGGGCACACTCCTAGAAAATAGGAATTGCCTTAACTACTTCTTAACTAATCCTTTCCTGTGACAACAAGTGGCACTTATGCATGAGTATGTTTTTCATGCCAATTTATTTAACCAAAATCAGCTAATAATTATTTCACCATCATTTCATCTGAGTTGAGCGCACAACTGTAGAATCAAGGAACCCTTCATCAACAAGTTCAATAAAAAGTTTTCATGCTTAATCTTCAACTGCTTTTCATTATTTCACTGTCAAATCTTGATTTTTTTGTTGTCAATCTCTTTCTTTTTAGTGTTTTTGCTGGATTTTTATTTGAATCTTCATCATGCAAATTTTAAATCATTAACACATGCAAGAAAAATTCCACATTTTGGAGACCTTCCATCCTCCATTATGCATGCGACAACAACTATAAATCCTTGCAGATCATTCTTCTCATTATATTAACATTTAATCCTATCAATCAATTTTTTTTTTGAGATTTCTCTAGCAATACCACACTTCCTAAGCTCGAAGCTCATTTGACCTTGAAAATTGTGCCATATTTGACCCATTCTTCTTCCTGAGTGAATGGGTGCATAAAAATGGCATAGATATTTTTGCGTTGACCTTCTGGAGTGGTAAAACACACCCTATTTTCCTTAGGGGGAATGGGTGCATCACGAAGGCACACATCCTCCTCATTCAACCCTTCAACATGCGACAATGCACCATCCTCTTTCTTTAGCACACAAGAACACTTTGAAGGCTTAAATCTCCCTATTCCTCATCCTTCGACATTTTTTAGTCTGACATTTTTCCCTTGCAATATTCCAAATAGGAAAAGAAATTAATAAAAAACAAAATAAACTAGAAAATACTACAATATGGAAATAAACTGAAAATACCATGAAAATAGATAGAACAACTGAGCCATTTTATTAATATTAAGGTGAAAACAATATAACAGTTCTTCAAAATAGATATAACTCAATCCGGAAAAAGCAGCTGGAAGGGCCTCAAGCTCTCCCACTAAAAACACTACTCTCTTCTATGCTGCTGGAGCACTCCCTCTGTGCTTCCCTATTCAGAATGTTGTTGCTCGGTGAATAGAATTGCATAAATGAGGATGCTCTGATGCTCATAAAAATATGGGATTTAGAATCTAGACTCTATGGAAAAAACCTAGAATAACCAATTTTTTTTTGGATTGGTTGACCTCAGAAAATCACCCTCCTAGGGTTTACAATTAATAGTTGCTGGGTATGCAGAACTGTGGGTTGAACTGAAAGATAAAATAGTTTCAAGTACTCCCAAGCCCATCTATTGAAGGGATGATCCATTCAATGGATTCCAAACATAAATGCTATGGAATTTCACCCTCTTCTAATGAAATCTCCTACTGGACTACGTAATTCACTAAGTAAGTGTGTAGCACCAGAGGTTCTACAACTGGCTTGAATGTCAGATGATGAGATCAGCTCACATGGATAGCAAGAATCATCTTCTAAGTAGGCACTCAAAGTCCCTCAAGGATGAGATTGGGATCTCCACTCGGAGACACCCTCATGCTAAACAACACTACAGACTCGGCTAAATATCTCAATCGTGCTCAAGTTGTGAATGACAAGAAAATAATAATAATCCAGAATGATCTATATGGTTTCCATCCCCTTCCTTATATCCTTGTGAGCCCTCACCCTCTTGGCTGCACACAATAATGATGCTACACACAACGCCACTAACCTCCATTATGACTGTGTTGTCCTCCATTGTCTCCACTACCTCCAGACTACGTTTTTGATTTGGTCAAATTGAGCCCATCCAAGGAGTGA
Organism: Pinus albicaulis; assembly: GCA_034641835.2. NCBI lineage: Eukaryota > Viridiplantae > Streptophyta > Pinopsida > Pinales > Pinaceae > Pinus > Pinus albicaulis. The sequence goes on from CM076571.1 coordinate 644,348,353, forward strand.
TTTATTCATCTTCATCCCATCTAGATGCATTGAACCACATTCACATTAAGAAGTGGATTAATTACTGCTAAAGTGTTATGGGTCCTTCTACCCTATTATTCATTTATTAGTGAAAGAAGACAAAATTTAATATTCTAATTAATTAAAATCTAAATTAGAAATATTACAGTCCTCCCCGCCAAAAACGTTTCTTGTCCTCAAGAAATTGCAAGGATGTGGGCCAACCTACTGACCCAATGTAACTGAGACCAATTCTTAGATCCCATACAAACCCCTTAGTGCGGCTTTGCCCCTGTGTCAGGCTACTTGGAACAGACCCCTCAATTCTAGGATCCCAACTGGATCTCTTGCCATACCTATCATTAATAAATCTTCTCGGATCCCAATGCCACTATGGCCAATCATCACCTAATTCCCACAGCTCGGACTATGCACTACATCTGGCTATGGCTATTTCCCCATGATGTCAAGACTTCCAACATGCATCAATGCTCCATGGCCCTTTCTATGCCATAGATCTGACTGTATAAGCTACCCCACCAACTGCGTACCAACTCATCACCTCTCCACCTTGACTCAATCCAGTGTTGATCCTACTCTCCTTAATTCGAGATGAAATGATAAAGAGTTGTCGACATGTGACCCATTGCGAACTATAAACCATAGTAATTTTCATATCGATAGGTCCCTGGGCTGTTATGCACCTGACTAAGAATATTGTACAATCAATAAGATACCAACTCATCATCTCCCATAATTCCATCCTAGTCAAAGAATCCAATGTGGTGATATATTCATAACTCAAACTCAACTCATGTTGCTCTATGTTGCCCATCAACAAGAACTGCCTCAAGTATGCAAGATGTACTGAAAGCCCCATCAATGTGCTCCTAAAGAGTTTTTATCCCTGAAAGTACTTAAGTCATGATAATTGTATATTCATATATCGACACCTCATTAATGGGTCGCCCCCAGATGCACCACCATCTCCAAAAACTCATCCTTAATGGTTGAACCCAAGGTTAGCTGAATATCTAGCAATGGCTCATTGTGAGCTTCCATCTCGCTCTCCCCAAAAGGGCTATCATGCATGATGTGCATAGCCTCCCTCTCAGCTGCCCCATGCTCCACCATATGCTGCTGAAGCTGAATCATCACAAGTGACTCATCATCCTGAATATCTCTCATTGAGTCCTCTGACCGCTCACCCTATATGTTGGAAGAAAAATCCCACCTACTGTCGTCAACTCCACATGATGGCTCATGCTCCTGAGAAGCATCCTAATATGACCCCATGGACTCATCTAAAGAAGATTCATCATCTTAGCATACAGAAGGAATTTCCTCCTGCTCTACCTGTGCCACATCATCGAAATCACTCTAGCATGAGTGATCAGGGCTCCCTCTTCCTCGGATCTACCAACAACACCCTCATCGCTCTGTCTCTACTAAACATGGTGTCTCTAGATGCCTAAAAATGTCCTCATCAATCCTAGTTGAGCTCCATTTGAGGGTACACCTAATTCCCCTATCTATATGTCCCCTTGTAGGCAACACTCCAAGTGCCTACTCCACTATGTCATGGGTCACTTGATACCACCAAGTGTCTCCACACTCCTCATCATACCACTATATGGTGTAACCTGACCCAGTACACCACTAGATTCCACCAGTTATGGCTATACCATCGTGTACCGTATAATATCTTGCATGGGTCAAAATATCCACTAGTCTACTAGTAAACACCCCATAAGGTGGGCTATATCTCCCCATTTTCTCTAAAGGATCTGAGCGGCCCGACTCCTCACATGCCAATGATAATGAAATCACTGCTCCTATCCTCTACAGCTAAATTGTACCATATTCCCATGAGAGATAATTGTCTCTATGTACTGCATTGTCTGGTGGCTTGTCGATGCCACCTCCTCTCACTAGCTCCTGCCAAAATAGGCTAATCACCTTGTGACTCCACTCATGGTCGGTATGTTGAGATAAATCCTAAAAAGGGTGTACCCTCATGTCGAACCATACTGTCACTAGGGATATCTGGGGCTCTGATAAAGATCCGACAATGAGTGTGCACCCAAACCTCAAACCCATTATGAAATGACAACCATCACCTCCCGACTCTATCATGTGATGGAAAATCCCACCTCGATCCCAACAGTAGTCTGGCCCTTGTGTCCCTCTAGAAATCCATGGAATCTAATGAAATGTGGCCATGGATGCATCCAACTACCTAGCCTACTTCATGGGGTACCAACTTAGTACCTCTCGCCATCCAACCTCAAGAAAATAATCAAATGCAAGAATGCCCGTACATAGAATAATCACTCCATCCTGTGAGTGACTTACCCTCTCCATGTGTGCCTGGAGGGGGGTTATCTAACACTCCAATGTGCCCTCTAACTGCACCATTATGGAATCCAACCATTCCCTCATGTTGGAAAATTTTTTCACTTACTTGGCACAAAATAATCTCATGCCCTCCAACTGCTCATTCTGTCATAGGATAGCTCCTCGTACTGATGTGGCCTTCACCTTCAAAGCTAGAAGGTATACCCAAAAATAATGGCATTGTTGTGTGCAACTATCATCTAATACCTCTATATCTCCTAGCGCCTCCTCAAGGCCTAGCCCAAAGGATGATTGCCCACCCTCCTCCATAGATACTCCAATACGCAAGGCATACTCACTAGTCAACCACATGTGATTATCATCTGACAATTCTTCCATAAACCTTGAGGCCTTTGTACCTATCGATTCCTCAACAATGGTGGATTTGTCTCCCGACACCTCATCAACCTGTGATGCACTGGTGTCATCATAGATCTTGTTCACAACCTCAGATACCCCATCAATGGATACCTCAACAATGGGTGTTGTCTCATCAACAAGTGTATGCTCAATTGTCTCCTCTCAATTCTTTGTCGTACTCTTTGATGTCCCATCAAAAGTAGGTAGAAAAATTCTACCCACGGTACACTATAGGTCACTTCCCTGCATCTACCCTATTCCTTAGTTGTAGATGCAAGGTGTTCGATTTTCCTTAATATGGAAAAATTCCTAGAAATTAAGATGTTCTTTGAATGTTTGAGACTGAGATTCATATTCTACAAAATAATCATGGAGAGCCTCCTGCTCTTGTGGTGCTCCAGCCCCATTTCTTACTACTAGGAAGGTAGGCATAGTGGAGTGTTATGAAGCTTGCTACACTCCCGGTGCCTCATACCAATGATGTGAAGTACCATAAATTTCTCCCTTTTGCAACCCTCGTGGGGTTTCCCTTTTTCTCTCTAGTCTCATCTCCTTGATCTCTTTGGCGAGATCCTGCACAGTTCTTAGGAGGAGATTTCCAAACTCCTTCCCATAGCCTTCTTCTTCCATTGGAGACTCCCTTTATCCTACTCCACTGGAACAAAATTTTATTTGTTGGATTTGAACTCTAAGACAACTTGAATCTTGTATTGCAATTGGAAGAATTTGAAAAACGACCACCACAGCAAATCTGAAAAAATTGTCTTCAGAGAACCTTCTGTCTCTCAATCCAGACAAAATTTGTAGAAACTACACATAAAGAAATAACATTGGTCCTTTCTTCACAAAGCCCATGTCTCATATTTTCGAAATTCGTCTTCATTTTCCTGAGACATCCAAATAAAAACTGTCACTTTTTATCCCAACAAATTTCTATGTTTTTTGTTTTTGTATCTCTCATACAACATATTTTTTCTCTCAATCTAGACTGAATGTGGAAAATCTTCTTTGAAGGAAACAAACTTGCTTCATTCTGCAGAAAACCCATGTCTCGGATTTTTGAGATTCATATTAATTTTGGCGAAACATGTAATGCAAAATGATCACTTTTTATTCCAGCGAATTTCTGTGTTCTCTATTTTCGTATCTCCTTATCTAGTCTGTAATGTATTCTCTATCTTTCGGTGTCATAGACTAGTTTTTTCACACCCTAAGCCAGGTCTATGAACTCTAATACCACTATAATATTCCAAATAGGAAAAGACAGTAATACAAAACACAATAAATTGGAAACTACAACAATATGGAAATAAACTGAAAACACCATAAAAATAGATACAATAACTGCGCCATTTTATTAATATGAAGGTGTAAACAATACAAAAGTGCTTCAAAATAGATAACACTCAAGATGGAAAAAGTGGTTGGAATGGTCTCAAGCTCTCCCACTGAAAAAACTTCTCTCTGTTGCACTGTTGGAGCTCTCCCTCTCCGCTACCCTGCTAGAAATATTTTTGGTGGGTGAATAGGACTGCATATATGAGGATGCTCTTATGCTAAAAAAAAATCTAGGATTTAGAATCCGAACTCTATGGAAAAAACCCACAATAACCCACAAAGGATTTGAGGATTGGCTGACCTTGTGAAATCACCCTCCTAGGGTTTACTGTGAACAACTGTTGGGTATGCAGAACTATTGGTTGAACTAAAATATAGAATAGCTTCAAGTACTCTCAAGCCAAACTATTGAAGGGTTGATCCCTTCAATGGATTCCAAGAACAAATGCTATGGAATTTCACCCTCTTTTGATAAAATCTACTACTGGACTACGTAAGTCACTGGGTGACTACGTAGGACTAAAGGGTATGCAATTTTCCTTAATGCCGTATGATGGGATTAGATCAAATGGAAAACAAGAATCCTCTCCTGAGTAGGCACTCAAAGTCCCCTGAGGATGAGGTTGGAATCTCCACTCTGAGGCACCCTCGTGCTAAACAACAATACAAACTCGACTAAATAGCTCAAGCATGCTCAAGTCGTGAATGAAAAGAGAATAATAACAATCCATAATACTCTCTATGGCTTCCATCCCCTTCCTTATATGCTTGTAAGCCCTCACCCTCTTGGCCCCACGCAATAATGATGCTACGCACATGGCCACTAACCTCCGTTATGACTATGTTGTCCTCCATTGTCTCCACTACCTCCATGACTGTGTTGTAGATTTGGTCAAATGGACCACTTCCATATGCATTGACCCACATTCACACCAAGTAGTGGTTTATTCATCTTGACCCCATATAGATGCATTGATCCACATTCACAATAAGAAGTGGTTTTATTCCTTCTAAAGGGATTTATGGGTCCCTCTACCCTCTTATTCGTATATTAATTAAGGATGAAAAAATTTAATATTCTAATTAGCTAAAAGCTAAATTAGGAATATTACAACTCTCCTTGTCTCTTAGGTCACATGGGTGCATAGGGAGGACCTGAAGGCATCTATTTCCATTCCTTCAACCCTACAAGGTGATACAATGCACCCTCGATAATTTTTCCCTATTTCTTAAGCGCATTAGGACACTATGAATGTAGAAATTATACAATCTTCATATATATCTTGGATTCACCTGATCAAACAATGTAATAAAGTTAAATAATGAATCGCTTCTAGAAATTGTTTACGGAATTAAAAACACAATCGCTAATCACATGAATATGAAGAAAGATCAATCACACACAACATAGATAATTTCCCGGGGAAAGCTTATATGTAAAAACCCCACTATCTTCTATTGTATATTAAGCATATATCATGAAAAAATTACATAAAAAGCTCTTCTCACAAGCTATATTTAGTACTCAGCTAATTATCTCACATTGTCATATGCAAAATTGACCAACACATAACCAATTTTCAGCCTCCAGATAGCTTTCCTTTCTTGCACAATCCCTGATGGTAAAGATCCATAAAAGATAGGAATTTTTGCCTACCTTGATAGCGCAAGTATTATGGGCACTCCAATGAGTCAACTTACCTTTCACCTAGAACTCAACTAGCTCTCCAGTAGATCTAACATGAATGCAACTAATAATAGTAAATCCTCAGTTGCATGCAAGATCACTGATTGTGAATTAATTAATATTTGATTCACTAGATCTATCATTAGTGTATATTTAGTTACAACTAGCAAAACTAAGTTTAACTCACTTAACCAAGTTAAACTATTTACAACTTGCACCAACTCATGCACCATTGCACTTTGAACTCTGTTACAGCTAGAATTACTCTACATGTCCCACCAACCAACCTCCAACTCGAAACCCACTAGCTAATTGAATTTATCACTTTCAGTTAACTCATTAAATCCCACATTGAGAATAGATTAGAGTTTAATTTACATCTTAATTAAGGGATAATAAAAATAGACCTGCACCCAAAAATAACATTGTGGGACCCACCCTAGTCTGGGTGCTTAATGCAACCAAGTGCTCAATTCAAACATGTGCTTAATGCACTAGGCATAGGTACTGAATCTTCTTCTTGAATCTCAACACTCCCTCTCAACAAGAAAGGGATTACCCTTCAACCCGATCCTATCTCTATGGTATTCGAATTTTCTCCTGGTGAGTGCCTTCGTTAGAATATCCGCATCTTGATCTTTCATGGGAATGTACTGAAGCAACATGATCCTCCTCTACACACAATATCTGACACGATGGCAGAAAATATCTATATGCTTGGACCTATCATGAAACACAATATTAATCGAGAGTTTAATGCAACTCTAATTATCACAATGAATCACTATCCTATCCATCTCAAAACCAAACAAACCAGCCAAGGTATTTCTCATCTATATAGTCTCAAATGTGGCTTGACTTGCTACCATGTATTCCACTTCCACTAAACCTAGTTCCACGGATTGTTGTTTCCTATTGTACCAGGAAACTACTGTCGATCTAATGCTAAAGATCCCCCCTAATGTTCTCTTTCTTTTCAATGGAATTCCAGCACAATCTGCATTCGTGAAGCCATGAAACGTCACTCCATTCATCTATATGTACCATAGATCATACTTTGATGTTCCCCTCAGGTATCTCAGGACATGCTTTCTCACCTTCCAAAATATCATGGTAGGAATAACCATAGCTTGACTCAGTTGGTTAACTGCGTAGAAAATGTCTGGTCTCGTGTTCACTAGATACATTAGCAAACCCACTAGTTTTCGATAGACAGTAGCATCCATTACCTCTCCAGAAGTATCATCCTATTTCCTCCAGTTTCCTGGAAGAGGAGTATCTATGGGTTTGTAGTTCTCCATGTTAAACTTACCCAATATCTCCTTTGCATACTTAACTGGAGACATAAAAAATTCACCATCCCACTGCCATATTTCCAATCCAAGAAAAAAATGGAGTCCCATGTCCTTCATTTCGAACTCCATTGCATGAGTGTATCAGCTACTCATCACCATCAAAATTAGATCATAAACATAAAGAAGAATAATCAATACCTTACCCTCAACCCAATATTGTACAGGCTTTCATCTTCTTCCCTTTCGGTGAAGGCCAGTCCGATGAAATAGCTATCTATCCGAGTGTACCAAGCATGGGGTGCTTTCTTTAGCCCATACAATGCCCTTTTGAGCCTGCAAACATGTGACTCACTATTGAATATTTCGAAACATTCATACTACTCTATGTACACCTCTTCCTCAATGATCCCATTGAGAAACACAATTTTCACATCCATCTGATGAATGCGCCAACCGATCTACACTAAGAGTGCAAGGATGGATCTTATGGAAGAGTACCTTGCGACAGATGAAAAATTCTCATCATAATCTATCCCCTTGATCTGTGATAATCCTAGGGCCACAAATCTAGCCTTGTATTTCTCCACACTCCCATAAATAGCTTTATTTTCCTTATAGATCTATCTCGATCCAACCATTGATTTATCAACCAGTCTTGGGACTACCTCCCATGCACTGGTCTTAACAATGGATTCATACTCCACTACCATTGAATCAACCCAAGCAGGATACTTCACTACTTCTTGAAAGGAATATGGTTCAGTCATAAATACATTTTCTCATAAGAGCCATGGATCTAGTAAATCAGTCAAGAGATTGTGTCTTTCTCCGCTTTGAAGTAGGGGCTCCTACATTCTGTGCAACATCAAGTCTCAGCCTATCAGCTTCCATCATGCACCTTCTGCCATTTCTGATGGATGGCTCTGCATGAGTGATTTCCTCCACTCCATGAACCTCCTCATGTATCGGATCCACATCTTGAGACTCGTCCTTGGGAACCAAAATTTCCTCCTTTGCATGCAAGTCCAGCTCCCTCTCAAGGGAAAACTACATGGCTTTCTCCTCATCAAATTTGATATCCCATCGCACAACAGTAATTCTACCATTTGGAAAATACACATGATAATTATGGGGTGTTTCAGTGTACCCCAAAGAAATCCCAACCTCAGCAGTCGGTTCCATATTCTTCCTGTCATCCTTGGTCACATGTGCATAAACAGATAAGCCAAAAATCATAAAGTGTGAAACATTGGGTTTCTTACTAGTGAAAGCCTCTTCAGGTGTAATCATGCCAAGTACTCTACGAGGACAACAATTTTGCAAATGTACCGATTTATTGCATGCTTCTGCCCACAGATGCATCGGTAGGCCTTGGTCATGCAACATCGCTCGTGCTGCACCCACAATAGTTATTTTCTTCCTCTCCATGACCCCATTCTGCTGTGGGTTATGAGGCGCTATGAGTTCTCTTTGAACTCCTTCTTTGTTGCGGAATTTTTTGAATTCGTTAGAGAATCATTCTCCACCATTATCGCTCCTAAGAGTCTTCACTTGCTTCCTCGACTCTTTCTCCATCGGTGCCTTAAACTCACAGAAATTAGAGAATGTTTGATCTCTCTTCTGCATGAAGAAGATCCAGCACTTACACGAAAACTCACCAACAAATATTACAGAATACTTATGTTTTTCTCTTGAAGGAACCAAGAAAGGACCGCACACGTCTGTGTGAACTCTCTAAAGGATCCCCAAAGCTCATTTTTCCTTCTCATGAAAGGTGGCCTTTACATATTCTCCCATAATACATCCCTTTCATGTGTCTAACTGTGCAAGTGTACCCCTCAGAAGACTAGTATAAATCTATTGCATGACTTTCAAGGCTCCACGGTGAAGATGGCCCAATCACCTATGCCATAATTCAACTTCATCCCAGCTCACCACTTGATCTGACTTTCCCATCATTGCTATACAACCACCTACCTCCATCTTGTAGAGATTCTTAACTCAAATCCATATCATCTTGGCTTGACCTGTTGTTTTATGTCGTAGGTGTTATCACCAAATTGAGTCCTATTGGGCCGCTTCAATGGTCAACTTGGAGTAACTATTTCAAACCACTTCTAACTAAAGCTTAGACTCTTGAGTCTGAGAGAGCTCTCTCGCAGGAAATTTATGATATTTATTAGTTATAAAGATATATGGATAACTCTATAGAATTTTTCTTGGCTTTGAATTATTGCAGGTTGAAAAATGGAGGCTTGCTACCATTGGGCTATGGAGTTAGTGACAGGGATCTCAATAACAAAGGCTCTGGTTGTGGAAGCTGAGGCATGTATATACTTAAATGAAAGTAGAATACACACATACAGATTTTACTCAATATATAAATGTTCAAAGGAAGTCATAGCATGAGAAACATGAATTCTGAGTAATGAACATTAAGATACTGAAAGCAGGACATTGAGAAAGATATCCAATAGATTAGTGATTGAAAGGAAGTTAGAGCATGCAGAGCATGAATTATGAGTAGTAAAACATTAACATATTGATATAAAGTAATAAGATACATAGGACAGTGTTCATGAAAGTATCAAATGAATCTCAGGTGAAAGATGAAACCAATAGCAACTCTCTATTATTGATCATAAATTGTTTACAATAGTCGAAGTTAGCAGTAACATATTCCAATCCTTTATACATCAAATTAATATTTACTTATAGGCATATAGCATTTACATCCACTCTACCAAATGGCTAGATTATTAAGTTCCTTTGTTGTCACCTAATCTAACCACAAACTAGATACTTATAACTAAAAACGAACACCTACTAAATTAGGAGTTAGAGTCCTAACATAACTCAAACACCTATTTATTAGAATTTTATCTAAACATGATCCAAATCTATCTAAATTAATCATGTCCTTCAACCATAATGACAATAATCAAAACATTAGTACCCTTACTGTCATCATGAAACTGTTTTGCCTAATGTTAAGGAGTTGTTACGTTGATCATATGGCAGCATGATGAGCTGGCAACTTCAAACCATCTTCATGAATTTTTTTTCCATTTATAAATCATTTTTTCTAATACTCTTTAGCACTACTTTGATACTCTTTAACACTTCCCATGGAGAACAACTTTGAAAAAGTTACTTCCAAACCACTTCTAGATCGATGGAGCATAACCCTACTTTTTAGGAAAGCATGACCCTTGACTTCAACGTTGTTCTGATTGATGACTTGGCTACATGACACTCTCTTTGAGTCATAAGTATTTTATATTATGGTCCCTTGACATGCAGGAGGATTCTAGCTGTCCAAAACTATCATTAAGCTGCTCCAAAACCTTAAAAAACAGCTCGCTATGAAAACATGACAGTTTCACAGCATGGTTTAGTAGCATTTAGAAAATAGCTTTTGCACCCATAAATTTTGCTCTTTTGTTGTGCCATGGTGTCAAACAGGGCATGAAACATCACCACCATTAAAATCCCTCCTTAAAAACTTCAAAAAGTGATTTTGGAAGAAAAAATCTACTAACGAAATTTTCGTAGCGTTTTCCTTGCTTTAAGCCTAGGAAACGCTACGAAACCGTGAAAAAGTGTAGAGATTCCAGATTTCAATATTTTCTTCAAAAAGTGACCTCCAGCTGTTAAAAATTTACCTTTAGCATACCATGAACCTCTTTTCATGTTATGGACCTCATCAAACTAATGAGGAAAACAATCACCATCACCTTACATATTTAAAACATCTTTGCATATTTTTCCTATTTTTTTTGAAAAATAGGTCTTCGAACAGAGCTTATATCTCTAAATCCATGATGTATTTTGAAAAATTGGAGGATGTTTTCATATATAAGAGTTCAAAAAAAAAAAATCTCTTGGTTTCTTAAATACCACATCTCCAACTGTCCAGAATATGTATTTGAAAAACATGTGTAAAACAGGAAAATTGTGTTTTCTGAAAATAGGGCTCAAAGAAATCCTTGTATCTCCCAACTGATAGCACCTGTGAGAAAAGTGAGAGAGGTTATTTTTCCTTGCTCATTTCTTGACAATAATCTCTCTTAGTATTTCCAAATTCATCTTTGTTCATCCATAATCCTCTCTTTAAACTTACTACTCAAACAATCCCAAAACACAACAATTTCCTTTTTAGCTCCAGCAGAAATTCAAACAACTTGAACTGATGCATGCTTCCGCAAAGATAGGGTCCTCCACAAATATATTAAGGTCCATGTAATTCTATCTTATCCACAGAGCCACCTTTATATGTTTTCTTGTGCATGACTATCTCCTTTTATAACCGAGCTGCCCTCTTAAAAAGGTGACACTTGTAAAGAAAAATTGGACAACAAGCTACTTGGCGTGGCAAGGCAGCTCTAAAACAATGACAGTGAGATGATTCACATGAAAGAATGAAATTTGAATGACAAATAGAAGCTTAGGATAAGTTTTTATGTTTTAAATTATAGCGCATGCTTTAATTATGACACATAGATGCCAAAAATGGTAGTGATGACCTCAAACATGGCTATGTACGTTTGAATTAACCATAAGAGACTTGAATGATCTCCACCTTAACTCCTCCAATGATGAATTGACACTTCCTCTCAAGTTTGACAATAAATATAGGAAAACATATTTTCTGTAGCGTAGCTAGTTCATTTTTTGAGAGTTTCTCTATGAAACTAGTAGGCAGTTTCGTAGCAAAAACTGCTTTTTCACAGTGTAAAACGCTACGAAAAGAGGTGAAACTAGATTAAGTGTCCTTTTTGAAATTAAATGCTTGGGAAATGAAATCTGACACCTAATGATGACTGATGGGATATGACATGACCTCAATGAAGGTGGGTTCGAATCTTAGGATAGGTTAAAGATGAAAAAATTTAAAATTTTCCTATACCAACTTGAATGATTCAAGGAGACCTTTTCCTCTTGATGAGTGAACTATATGACCATGTAAAGTATCATTTCAAAATTTTATGAGTGATAAGAGTGGCTCCACTTGGGATGGTGTGCCCCTATGGTACATCAAAGAACTTGTAGTTCCAGTGCTTCTCTCTCTTGAAAAATTGAAAAATTTCTGAAATTGATTGAAGACTTCGTGAGCTCTTATGGCCTTCACCTCAGGCTCAAGCTTGATGATTACTGCTGAAATAAAAAATATGTACGTACTGGAAGGAAGCTTATTCAACTTTGAGCTTATTCGCACACTCCTACCTACCCTAGCAACTGAAATCTTCATGTTTGATTTAAGCAACATGAAACTTCCAAAAAATCCATTCAATGATTTGATCTGATAATTGAACCTCTTGAACGCACTTGAACCAAAAGTAAACAGGATACGAAAATGACCAAGGAAAATTTTGGATGGATAAGTCATTCTTGCGGACAAGACAGACCTCCCAAGTGTCCTATGGACAACTAGCAACAAACGGACAAACAAAACTACCTTTCTCTAGATATATTGCGATTCATAATTAAATGCTATAAAGGTTTAACGATCTTACCTTTGATCCAACGCTTGTTTGTAGTAGTAGTAGTAGTGCTTCAGTCACCCAAAAGAGTTATCTGCAATCAAAAACAAAAAAACATCAAATATCACCTGCATAGCATATATTCATAAATCATATACATTATGGTGATCAAGGAATCCATAAAATAAACCAATTAATTGACAGCTTATTGAGAAAAATGGATTTATTTGTATTAACTTAAATAAGGAAGAGCCTTACAACCATGTCCTCCTTAATGTTGTGCAGGTCTTCCTGGGGTCCAGAACAGGCATTTTCTTTACTCAGATCATCCTTGCACTCTTCCAACCGAGATACATATAGATATGTAGTCCTTCCCACATGAGATCTCAGCTAAAAGGGTCTAAATTTCAACAACACTTGGCCTCCAACAATACTAAAACTTGAACTCATCAATTTTAACCCCTTGAGGCTGCCCTATGCCTCTTTTTATAGTGGAAAAGAGGAGGTTACAGCTCCATACAAGAAAGGATAGAATCCTCCTTCAAAGGGATTAGTTCCTTACATCAAGCGGTTAGCTCCTTATTGAATGGGATGCATGAACATGAAAGGAGTGTACTTTCCACCGCAGGAACGTTTCTAGAAGCTTCCAAAAATGAATTTAACTGAGCTTATAGATTTTACTTGCCTCTTTTCTAATATTTTACAGTGGTCAATACTTTTAATAAACAGTAAGTGTGCTTGGATACGCATGATTTATAGCCAAAAAGTGTGGGACCGCAGGAAAAACTAGGAGAAAGTGCAGTTCCAGAGTTTTAAGGATTTTATGAGCTTTTCTCTTAGTTTCAAGGCTTGACTTTGGGAACTTTGATATTGTATACTTTCAAGGGAGTACTAAAAATGTCATGGTGACAAATTTCATGGTAACAAATGGTCCCCTAAAGTTCAAAATCTGAGAATATTCGAAGAGTGATGTGCTATATCATTTCAAGGATTAGCATGTGGACACCCCAGTCAAAACCTTGTAAAAAAATTCAACATAACACACACACACACACACACACACACACAAATATATATATATATATATATATATATATATATATATATATATATATATATATATATATATATATATATATATATATATATATCATCGATGAGGTAGGCATTCGCATACTCAGATCAAAACTAACCAAACTTGTTTTGATACAGAAATGATTTTAATATTACATCAATAGTGTAGACATAGCATGGACGTGGCCATCTGTAAAGAATCTTCTACTGCATAATGAATAATAAAACTCCTTGCAGCCTGGATGGTGGAAACTAGATCTAGGGTCTTGATTTATGCTTCCCGAACTAGTACGATTCTATCCATGTGATTAAATGTGTTGAAGTCGAACATGGTAGAAACCACTTGATTACCAGTCAATGATGTGAATTGTTAACAAGTGTGAAAGAAACCACCATTAATGAAAATTTCTCTCAAAGTACTCAGTACAATCCATGAAATGCGAATAAGTGATCTGAAGTCGAAAATTTCACGGAATCGTTCGATTGAAGGTCAACGATGTAACCTGTCGTCGAAGGCGAGAAACCTACCATTAAGGCATGTAGATTCCAAGGTATTGACAGATTGTAGATCAAATTCATAGATGATGAGTTTTCATTGATAAAAAGTTATCCGTCGTAAGCAAGATTACAATGCGAAACCATATATCAAGTTTTGAAGAATTTTTTTTGCAAGGGCTGACTCATGGATGGTCAATGTGAATGGAGACAAGCGTTTACAAATTAATGGTTTGTTTGACTGTCCTCTTGAACACATAACGACAATGTAGATGGTTTGGTGACAGTTTCCCTAAGCTAATACCCAGAAACTGGTTGAAGACTTTCAATGTGGTTTGGTTAACTGATAGGCAAAGGATTTCCCAACCCGGGTAGAAGTGTGACAAAAAGTGTCGTGTTCAAGAGTGGTGTAATGCTTTTACAAATAAAAGTATAACAAGAGAATCTATTTTTCTCTCTTTTCCCCCACCATTTCTTGCATGTACCTCTTTATTTTTGACAAGCTTGAGGAGGATAAAATTTTCTTGTTTATAAGCTCATCCTTCGGATGAGTCCAACTTAGTTTAAAATCGAACCCTAAGAAGGTGTGGTCCATTCCTGTTTGTAATCGACAGGTCCTTTACTGTTAAATTTTAATGAGTCCAGTATAGGATAAACTCAGTGTTTTTCATTTTAGTGAGTCAGAAGAAAAAACTTAAGAAAAATCCATGGGAGATCTTTTTCATAAATTTTAGTCCCTCAGGCCCAAAAAAGGATAAAATAATGCAAGAGAGAAATCTATTGACCAGGATTAGTCAATGTATACATTTTTCGTCAATATTCCATTTCAGTCTGGAAAAGGGGTAAACTTATACAGAAGGGACAACCGTTCATTTACTTTAACAAGTTCGAATACTCAAGTACTCGGCGATTTTTTCATTTATAGAGAGTCTGAAAAGGGCTTAAAAGAGGACTCCATGGCTTCGTTTTTTCGTAAAATTTAAAGATCCCGAAAAAGTGATAAAAGTTTACTCTTCATCAAAAATGACCATTTTGCCTGAAAAAATCCATTATTCTACACAAAAACTCAAAAAATTAAACATACCTGCTTCAATAATACAAATATTTTGAAAAACTAATTTTTTGAAGTGAAAAATAAACAAATTTAAAATTCATCTATTCAAAAAAACTTATAAAAAGGAGTTTTTCAAGTTCATTTTTACCATTTGAGTTTGGAGTGAAGTTTTAAGAGCTCTGGGAAAAGAACGCTTCAAAGAGGATTCTGCGTAAACCGACGGCCGAAAACGAAAACCGTCTATTTTAGGTAATCCACAACCTCCTTATGTTGCATTTCATCTGTTCAATTTTTTAATTTAGGGTCAGAATCTCAATTTTGGGAGGAAAATATGCCGAAAAAATTTCCCTTGGGGGTCCGCACCTAATGCATTAGGTACTTGCGGACCCCAACATTTTTCTACAAAGAAAAATGTCAGGGTCCCGCACTTTTAACACAAGGCCCATGCATATCTACGCACTGTCCCTGATCGTAAAGTGCAGAGGCACCGTGACAAATTCAAAAACATATTTTCTTCCTAAATTGCCCAAATGTTTTTCTTGAAAATGATTCTAATCCTTCATTTTACTTGTTGTAGGATATCTACAATGCTTATTTGGTGAGAATGCGAGCACGAAGAGGTAGATGAAGCAGCGATAAATCATCAACCTACTTTGCAAGCTTTAAGAGCATGCGGGCTTTAAAAAATTTGGGCTATCAATGGCATGAGAGATCAAGTGGATCTTCTTACCTGGCTGGTAAGTAAATGGGATGTCCAGGACAAGTGTTTTGTAATCGGAGGTCACCGGCTCGAGATTGAGCTGGAAGACATCTATTTTTTGACTGGTTTGACCAGGAGAGGAAAACCGTTATCTCTATTTTGGGCTAGGCTAGGTGGCCAGTCTGTCACCAGCCTACAATTAGAGTTCTGTAATGATGAGGCCAATGCTCGGGACAAACGGATTGACATAAAAACCATCATCTGTCCAGAGCTGAAAGTGAACACTTTTACCATTGTGAAGCTGTGCAGAAGTGCAACTTTGCATGTAGCCACTGGTTCTCAGATGCGCATAGCAGTAGATTTCTTTCAAGGCACCATATTCAACTGGTGCGAGGCAGTGTTGGCAAATGTGAAAGGCAAACTTACCAGAGCAAAGAATGGGAAGCTAAAAAACTTTGGATATGGGTCCATTGTAGTCACCTTTGCTCTAGAGAGGTTCACCATGCTAGCCCCGCAGCATATTCCTGTCGATGTTGGTCGGCCTCGAGAGCTTAGGATGGTTCGTTGGGTTGATTTGATGGCCCACCATAGTGAGGGTGGGGAGATTGTGTGATTTCCCTCTACATATTTTCATTGGATGGAATGCCAACTTTTTGTTATAGAGGATTTTCCTTATGCTGGCATGGACTTTCATGGCAACCGGGAGGTACCCCTTCCTCTAGGAGCTCAGTGGGATGAGTCAAGTAAAAAATATCTTTTGACATTTTCTAATTTCTAAATTTTATTTTTTCTTTAAATCATCCAAAACTGATAACAAAAATTTTCAAATGTAGATGTGGGTCCAACTCGACCATCCATTCTCTACTCCTTTGACCAGAGGCAAAGGGATGCACCAACACCACCAGCACCCCCACAAGATCAGACTGCAGAGATCCTCACTGACTTAGAGCACCATCTGGAGCAGCTCACTATAGATATTCCTGAGACTACTATAGACGATATCCTGCTCCATCTACAGAGATACGTCATAGGTTTTCTTGTTCCATTCAGGAGGTTTTTAACTATGGTGGCATGAGGAGTGGTGTATTATCTTGATCATCACCAAGGATAGTGGATGATTGACTTGTAGAATCATTTTTGTATCACTTTTTTCTGATCATAAGGCGTTTTTGAGCCTATGATTGAAGACAATGTACTATTTTTTGAGCACTACATCTATACTGTGATATACTATTATTTCAGTTTACCTGTTCAATCATGTTATGGAATGTTGATTTGTTACTTTGTTATCGCAAATGTCTATTTATAACATTAGAAGCAATTGCATCTGCTAATGTATTTAAATTTCTTGAAATGTGTTGATATTCAATATAATCGAATTCTCGTTCCAAGAGATGAACCCTTAAAAATAATGTTAATAATACTGGATTTATAATGGCATATATTCGATTTAACTGTAATACAATGAGTTTAGAATCTAACTTAATGATCAAACTCCAAATTCCAAATGAAATGGTTTTTGATAATAATTCAATAACTGCACTATATTCGGGAATATTGTTTGTCGTTTGACCGAGACTTACCCCATGCATCGATACTAACTTGTCAATGGGTGAGTAAATAATCCAAGCTGCAGAAGAGATGTTCCATGTACTACAACAAGCGCCATCAGCAAAACCAATATACGTTTGAAAGGATGTCAACATATGCGATATCAAAAGTATCTAGATAAGAGGGAATAATAGTAGGAGCACACTTATGCTAGGCACACATTTCTAATCTAAGGCGCACATTTCTAATCTATAGCACACCAGCTAAAAAGTAACTAATATACACAGAATATCTCCACACGAAGTCAAGTGTAATATCTCTTCAGATAAAGTCTATTTCTTGGTTTACCCAAAGAGACCTCATCAAAATCAATCAATTCATAGGCCCCTTTTTCAGCTGTCGCTTGACAATATAAGGACCATGCCAGATGGGTTCAAATTTCGCAGCCCCTAGTTTATCATTGGCTTGATCATAAATCAAAACTAGGTTTCCTTCTGAAAAATTACGAGGGGTAACACTTTTATCATACTGATCTTTCATTCTTTTCGCATGAGCCTCGGTAGCTAATGCAGTGGTGCGCCGATTCTCATGTAATTGAGCCAAGTATGAAAAAAATTTCTCCTCCTCATAAGTGTCTGGTAGTAACTCTATGGCTAGATGGAGTGACGGTATCTTGCATTCAATGGGTAATACTGCTTCGAAACCATAGACCAGTTGAAAAGGGGTAAAACTTGTCGATGTTTTTGCTGAGGTTCGATATGCCCAAAGTGTTGAAAAGAGCATGGTATTCCAATTCGACTTGTGAATTCCAATGATTCGTTTGATCATGGTGACTAAAAATTTATTAATTACTTCAACTAAACCATTGGCCTGTGGATAATATGGTGTAGAACTGTAATGGCACAGGCCAAGTTGGTCTGTTAACTTGGTCACCATGATATTTTGAAAATGGCTCCCATGATCAGTAATTATTGCTTGGGGTACACCAAAACGAGCAATGACATTATTGAATACGAAAGTAGCTACAGTTTTTCCATCTTCCGCAAATGTAGGCATCGCCTCGACCCATTTGGTAAAATAGTCTACTGCTAGAATAATGTACCCATGCCCCCCGGCCAAGTGAGGGTTACATGTAATGAAATTGATGCCCTATTTTTCAAAAGGAATAACATAAATTATGGGGTGAAGAGGAGCAGGTGGTGTGCGCATTTTTCAATCGAAGATTTGACAATTATGACATTTTCAGACCATGTAAATACAATATTTAAACATGGACAGCTAGAAATAACCTGCGCGCTATATCTTTTGGGTTGTGGCATACCCATACATATGACTGCCACATGCTCCAGAGTGACAGTCATTTAAAAACTTTTCAACTTCGTCATGAGTTAGACAATGTCCAAAAACTGAGTCTGCACCACGATGGTAAATTGTGTCGCCAACAATGTGATATTGTTGAGACTAGAAACAATTTTTTTGTCGTTGTGACCATGAAAGCTCAAGCCGAAAATATTGGGCTTTGAAGATATACAATAATATCTCCATATAATGGATCAATGGTACTAATAAGAAACAAGGATTCATCCACGATAGGTTGTTTTGCCACAGTTTTTGTATCAGTACATGGGAAATCACACATAAGTTTAGCAAATATCAATGATTTCATGGATTTGGACTTTTCAAATTCCAAATCAAACTCCTGCAGGATAACAATCCATTTAAAGTATTTCCCCCCTAGCAATTGTTTATTCAAGATGTACATCATAGGGTTATAATCAGAGATCACTGTCATTTTGCATAAAAGTATGTAGTGATGAAAACGTTGGACAGATTGAATAGCTGCCAAAGCCAATTTCTCCACATGTGAGCATTTGATCTCAGTCAAATGAAAATTTCAACTAAGATAGTAAATGAAATGTTCACTATGGAATTCATCTTCCTGAACTAAAACAATCCCTATCATGGAATCGGAAGTGGCGAGGTAAAAAAAGTAATATTGGTTGTAGTTGGGAGGATGCAGTAATGGTGCATGGGTCAACACGTTTTTCAAAGCATAAAAAGATATATCAGCGACCTTCTCCCAAAAGAAAGGAATGTTCTGTTTCAACAACCTAGTGAAACCTTTCATTAACTCAGCGTAGTTAGAAATGAATCGACGTAAAAAGTTTTCTTTCCCTTGCAAACTTTGGAGTTGGCAAAGGGTAGAAGGAGGAGGTAAATTGATGATTGCCTCAACCTTCGATGGGTCGACACGAATTCCGGCCTTTGAGACAATAAATCCCAATAATCATCTGGATTCTATGTAGAAAACACACTTGTGAGGATTCAAACGAATCTTATAGTGCCTACATCGTATAAAAATGGCTCGTAAATGAGTAATATGATCTTCTCTACATGAAGAATGAGTAGGAAAATCATCGAGGTAGGGCTACACAATACGCTTAATGTTGTCAAATGCATAAGACATGGCCCTTTGAAAAGTGGCGCCAGCATTCTTAAGGCCAAAAGTTAATTTGCGATAAGAAAAAGTTCCCCATGGACCAATGAAAGTTGTTTTAGGTTGATCTGCAGGGAGTATGTTTATTTGATTATAACCAGAAAATCCATACATGAATGAGAACATCTCACTTCTAGCACAATCTTTGATAATTTGATCGATGTAAGGGGTTGTATAATTATCTTTAGGACAAGCTCGATTTATATCCCTATAGTCGATACATACTCTTATTATTCCTTATTTTTTATTGACTGGAACAATATTATATACCCATTCCATTAACGGGATCAGATAAATAAAACATGCACGAACTAATTTTTCAACTTCTTCTTTGATAGTGGTAGCTTTTCTCAGATGAATCTGATGTAATTTCTGTCTAACTGGTTTGGCATCCGGGTATGTCTTAATTTCATGTAAAACAATTGGCAGATCGATTTCTATCATTTATTCATATGACCAGGCAAAGATGTCGCGGAATTCCTGAAACAGGACTTTATATGCTTGAACTTCTTCAGGCATACAAGAAGCACCTATGTGAATGTTTTCAAAAATTCCAGGTTTTACTGAAATGTCAAGAGGAACCGTCATAGAAATATTTTCTACATTTAATTCAGAATCAGCATGTGAGAGAGGATTCTAAGGTTCTTTAACGTAATCAGTGGTAAAAATGGAGGAAAAATCATTCTCAAAATGATCGAGATCAGGTAAAAATGAAGACCTATGGTTTAGATCTTCCCATGGTAATTCATCTACCAACAAGAATTCACAAATATGTTCATCAGTATGGAAAAATTGTTGAGCAGGATCTAGAATTGGTGTCAGAGCTAAACTTGATACTGAAAATGAATCCTAATTGATCACATTCACTAGATCAGATTCTGTTGAAGGATTATTAGACAATGACTGTACTTGCTGATATGCTAGCTCAAAAGGACTCAAAGGCATCGAGCCTTTGAAAGAATCCAATTCTAATTCTAAAGCTACTATCCAAGGATCATCAAAGGAAATAGTACTTGATGTAATCATATTGATATTAGAAATAGGATTTTGTATGTTGGGAGGAGGCAGGGAAAAATTTCCCAGTAAAGCTGAATCTTTAATCAAACCTACTCCAACATCCTTATAAGGGATAGTCGATTTTCCGATATTTTGGATACTATCAGTAGAGGTTGGGTCAGATGAATAATATGAGAGCTGATCTATCTTAACGATCTTTCCTTTATGAGGAAACATGATGACACGAAAGATCGATGATACAACAACAGTCATAGCGTAAGACCAACTGCAACCAAGGATAAGGTTATAATCCAGAGGAGCTTCAACCACCTCCACATCTAGATTAACCACTTTTCCTTTGACCTCTATTGGTAGATCTTGTAAAATACCATATGGATGAAAACCTCTTCCATAAAATGCTTTGAGAATAGTTGGTTATTGGTTGATTGTTGGAGAACCAAGTGATTTCCAAAATTTTATCGACATTATACACGTAGAAGCCCCTTCATCAACAACAGTACGAAAGATACGCTTGTTTTTTACTATTACCGAAATCTGAAAAGCCATTTGATGAGGTAGGCGCAGTGTAAAATTTTCTAAATCGAAGATCATAAGGTTCGAATCCTGGAGATCTACGACAACAGTAATTTTCTTTGGGATGGGCATGATTGCAATACATCCAAAGCCGACATTGTTGAAGGGGAAATTGCCAAATCTTCAACAATATTGTAATTCTGAGCAGCTCTTGCATGTGGATTGAAAGCTGATTTACGAAGTACACCTTTTGTAGGTGGTTTAATCACTAAGTTAGGATTTTGTTTCTCGATCTGTAATGGATCAGAAACTGAGAGAGATGTAGTCGATGCAGAATTGGATGTTTCTGCATCTTTACCCGTATTTTTACTATCGTAATCTTACGATCATGTCGCAACCATAAAAATATCATGAACTGGATTGGAGGAAGATCCAACCATGTTACTATCTTGAGTAGGAAAGGGATCCTTCAAGACAATAGGTATAGGCGAACCCTTAACGAATTTTGATACCTCAGCTCTATGCGGGCACTCCTTTGTAAAACGATCCTAGTCACAAATGAGACAAGGATATTGAGGTTTACGTTTTTCGTAATTTGGTTCAGTTGTATCAGTTTTCTCTTTTGAAGATTTCTTCTTTTTATTCTTACCTTTCTTTTTACTACTGGTTTTAGATTTGGTCGTAGATGTCTCTACAACATGGATATCGGTGGAAGTTTCAAGGGAAGAATATCCTTTGGGTGAATCGGGTAAAGTGATAATAGGAGAACTAGTCTTGGAAGACTTCTTCTTACTCTTACTAGTACTAACAGAACCAATTATACCATCGGTGGCATAAGAGCCAGAAGGAGTTGCAGTTAACTGACCAGGTCTTGGTAAATCAGGGATTTTATCATACAGAGTACCTGACTGAGTATAGACAAGTTCAAGGTACTAAGCCTAAGCAATAACTTGCTCTTCCATAACAATGCCTCCTTTGGCCACATCTTCAGTAATTTTGGGCAATAATGATTTAATAAACCATTCAGTAAAAATTTGATCAGGAATAAAGACTTTCACTAAATGCCTTCTATGTCTCCATTCATGAATGTCATCAGATATGTACGTAGATGTAGATTTCTTTAATGAAGTTAGTAATTTTATGCCATTGTCGTATCTGACAAGCAACTGAAAATGGGGTAAGAAAGTAGTCGCTAACACATTAAAATTATTAAAAGAGCCGCGTGGTAACTCAATGTACCATTTGGCAGTTAGACCAATGAGAGTTCTCTGAAATAGATGTAATCGAATAGAATCATTGACTAGCGAATTTGATGCACACTAGAGGTGATAAGTCATAACGTGATTAGATGGGTCCTTTCCTAACATACCTTCAAATTTAGGAATATCATTGGGCAACTTGTTAAGCATCGATGACCAATATGTAAGATAAAAAAATGGGATCATTCATAAGGCGCAACAGATCTGGTAAATCTAAAGTTTCTATGAATGGTAACCAATGGCTAGGGTCTTGATAAACTTGAGTGATCAAACCAGTGCCAGGAGGAGGATAGCCAGGATATCCTCGAATCGGATGTGCATTTGGAATCGTGAAACCTCTTAGGTAACCAGGATTAACCAAACCATAGCGGGGTTGTTGAGGTACTTGATAAGTATACCTAGGGTACGACTGATACTGATACGCTGGATTTTGTGTGGCTTGACCAATTTGATACTGTCCCTAGTATGGTTGATAAGTAAACTACAGTTGACTAGAGACAATCGTACTTGTACTAGCTTGTCTCGTAGGCATCTGGGCCGTAGTCTGACTTGTAGGTCCCGACTGTGGTACAGAGGCTTCAGGAATTTGCACTGATACAGGGATAGAAGAAACCAGTGCTACAGATACTCCAAAAATAGGTGTTGTAGGTTTAACAGAGGTTACAGTAGTTGCAGCGGTTTGAGGCGGATTCTGAGGTGTACTGGCCCTAAGCTGCTGAACAAAACTAGGTGCAGGGACTTGAACAATAGGATAAATAGGTTGTTGGGTTGGACCAGAAACTAAAGGCCATCTAGGTTGATTAGTTAACTGCACATTAGGTTGCATAGTCTGTTGAACTTGTGATGGATTCCACACCATGTTCATTCCGGGGTATTGACCCGTAGAAGGTTGTACATATGAAGGACCATAGCTTGATTGAATGTAGGGTTGATAATTAAGTGGTAAATTTTCAGCTCCTTGTAAAAATGATTGACCGAAAGGTAGTTGGAAACCTTGAGTTGGGTACTGGCCTTAAGGTTGATAACCTTGAGGCACGTACTGAATCTGGGTTGATAAGTACCCTGAGGAATATACTGAGTCTGGGGTTGACCTTGGGGTATGTACTATCCTTGAGGTATGGATTGTCCTTGAGGTTGTCCTCCAGGTAAATAATATTGTCCTACAGTTTTTCCTAGTAGAAAATTACCTTGAGGCTACTTCCCAGGCAGTAACTGACTACCCTGAGGTTGCCCCCCAGGCAGTAACTGACTACCCTGAAGTTGCCCCACAGGCGGTAACTTCCTACCTTGAGGTTGAGGATTTGGAATATTACCATACATCATAAAAATTTTCTTTGTGTTCGATGTTTCAGTTTTAGCTCCATTCATACCAGTTGATAACACTTGTTTAGTTGGTTGAGGAGTTGCTCCTAAGAATGTACCAGAAAGTGACTGGTACCCTGAAGGAATAGAAGGACCACCATATAAAAATGTTTTCAGTGATTGGGAAAACATAGATGACTCACTTGACATGATTGATGAAGGATACTAACCCTTTGGTGTAGGATGAAAAGGAATTCAGGGTGGTGAAAAACTAAGACCCAGGTTCTCTAAAAAATCTTTCAATGAAAAATACCAAGCGTCACTTCTAAAATGACTCTAGAATATGTATTCATGCTCCCTAGGATTCAAAGTCTCTTGGGTTTCGGGAAGAGTTACTTTTTCGTCTAGACCGACAATTTCTTCAATGGAAATGATGTTAGAAGGAATATTTTTAGGAATAATATGTCTTACACTAGGTGAACCAAGATCACTAGAAGTTGGAGTAACAAATCCTGAAGATGGTTCTAAAATAGTAGGTTCAGTGTCAGGTTCATAAATTTTAGGCTCTTCAGCGAATTCACTGGAAGGATAAATAATACTAGTAAGCTCGGAAACTGAAATCAGTTCTTGAATATGCTTTGTTGTTTGTAGTTGATAATCAAGATGAACAACTATAGATGACTCTCCTACTTCTGTTGATCTAATTCTACTGTCAGTAGGCAATACTAGAGATCTCGGCCCTTCAAGTTGGCTTGGTGTATATTCAGGGGGCTTCCCATGAAGTCTGCGCGATTGTCTCGGTAATTTAGCCACGATTAAAAATTATTAATCAAACGCAGTCAAATGAAAATTTCAATGAAAAATCCTAGAGTCACTAGGGAAACAAACAAATGAATTACATGCTTAAAAATCTAGGAGATCAAACCACACACAAAAAGTAACTTCCCAGACTAAAAACACTAGTTGGTGATGAAATCCAACGTCGTAGTATTTAATATAGAAAGGGCGGTTGGAACAGTTACTTGGACAAACTGCTTGATGAAACAGACCGGTGCAAGTTTCTCCACTTAAACCATCTCGAGTGAATATAACCCTCCGGAGAGTCCAAGTGAGTCTATTCGACATCTGCTCCAGGTATTGTGGGATCTTTCCACCGCCGTCACCTTAGGAAAAAACCGTAAGATTATGGTCAGTATGGTTACCAACAGGAACTAATATACCTAAGGGAATAGTCTACGGTCAAACATACGCGCAAGGGTAGAGTATCAAGGCTCAATTCCCTTGAAGTATCCTTGACATAATCCAAGGTATACCGACAAGTGACCCCATGCTCCTCGACAATGGTCTATCTGAGGTTTCCCGTTGTTATTACGCGCAAATTTTCTATCATTCCCAATGAGATAGAATCGATTATCCCACTAGTTCAGATATGAACTTGTGCTTGACTCCTTTAAGAGGAGCTTCCCAAAGCATACAAGTGACTATTGGATTTTTTCCTACCGCAAGATTAACTACTTGTTTGTTTTAACTGTCTTGGAGAGTTAATTACTCCCTACTCCAAGACACTACCCTAAGCTATATTGGTGAAAAAATCCCTAGAAATATAAAAGTTACTAGATTAATTTTAATTTAAGCGTTGATTTTATAAGGTTGTTTCTTAAGAAAATAGGTGAAAAAGTGAAACTGATGATATGAAGTGACCCAACTCAAATCATATTAAAAATGCATCTATAATGAGAAACAATCCATTTTCTTTCAATGAATTCTAGCTAAAGGAAGAGTTGAGAAATGCGATCTTTTAAAACAAATATTTCCTTCAAACAAGAATAAATGAAAAGAAATCTAATTTCAATGAGAACTCAAAATGATCTATGCTCAATAAAAATCCCTTTTTGTTCAAGATCGAAACTGCAAACTAAGTTTTTTCTTCAAAAGACACTACAATTTCTATAAAAGAACTCAAATCTAAAAAACATTAAAATTGAGATCTAAAAATTCTAAGACTAAATCTGAATTAAAACTTCAAATATTTTAAGGATGTCTTACTTAGCTTGTGATATAACTAAGAAATTCTTTACTTGAATAAGAAAGGACTCGGAAAAACATCCAATTTTCGTTTTTAAGTAAAATTCCAAAGTTATTAACAAAGGCTTTAATGATTTGCAAATGAGAAAAATAGGATCTAAAACTCATAATTTTTTTTTTACTATGATCTCAGACTCAACAAGAAAACAAGAGAATACCAGTGATCTAAAGGCATACCAAGGTTTCTAATCTTTGAGCAGGAAAGAAGACAAAGAAAAAATCATTATAACATGCAAATCTTTCAGAAAATCAATCAAAAATAAAAATTCTAATTTAAACTCTTAACCAAGGCTTTCTGACAGAAAATACATGTCTAGGTAATCACTGAGAACCTAAAAAACTAATCCAGAGAAGAGGATTTTAAGATTTTTCAAAAATTTGACAGGGTCCGTGGTATTCAATGCAATCCATTGCGGTCCCGCACTGTGGGTACAAGAAAAGTGCATAACTACCCGCACTGTCTCTAAAGGAAAAGAGCAGACACAGGAAAACAAGAGAAAAAAAAAAAATTTCTCAAAGATTTCTCAGGGATTCTACGGGATTAACTACCCAATCCAATATAAATCAATCAAAATTAGGAAACATAAGTTCATAAATCAAAGCTCAAATATTTCCCCAGTGGAGTCTCCATTTTGTTGGACGGATAATTCGTTCTTATGGACAAGACAAACCTCCCAAGTGTCCTACGGACAACTAGCAACAAACGGAAAAACAAAACTATCTTTCTCTAGATATATTGGGATTCACAATTAAATGCTATAAAGGTTTAACGATCTTACCTTTGATCCAATGCTTGTTTGTTGTAGTAGTAGTCCTTCAATCACCCGAAAGAGTTATCTGCAATCACAAACAAACAAACATCATATAGAACCTGCATAGCATATATTCATAAATCATATCCATTATGGTGATCAAGGAATCCATAAAATAAACCAATCAATTGATAGCTTATTGAGAAAAATGGATTTATTTGTATTAACTTAAATAAGGAAGAGCCTTACAACTGTGTCCGCCTTGATGTTGTACAGGTCTTCTTGGGGTACAAAATAGGGGTTTCCTTTACTCAAATCAGCCTTGCACTCTTCCAACCAAGATACATACAATTATGTAATCCTTCCCAAAAGAAATCTCAGCTAAAAGGGTCAAAGTTTCAACATCACTTTGTCTCCAACAATACTAAAACTTCAACTCATCAATTGTAACCCCTTGAGGCTGCGCTATGCCTCTTTTTATAGTGGAAAAGAGGAGGTTACAACTCCATAAAATAAGGGATCGAATCCTCCTTCAAAGGGATTAGTTCCTTACATCAAGGGGTTAGCTCCTTATTGAATGGGATGCATGAACATGAAAGGAGCGTACTTTCCATCGTAGGAATGTTTCTAGACGCTTCGAAAAATGACTTTAACTGAGCTTCTAGATTTTACTTGTGCCTTTTATAATATTTTACAGGGGTCCGCACCTTTAATAAAAAGAAAGTGTGCTTGTCTATGCATGATTTATAGCCAAAAAGTGTGGGACCACATGAAAAACTAGGATAAAGTGCGGTACCAAAGTTTTAAGGCTTTTATGAGCTTTTCTCTTGGTTTCAAGGCTTGACTTTGGGAACTTTGATATTTTAGACTTTCAAGGGAGTACTAAAAATGTCATGGTGATAAATTTTAGTGTAAAAACAACATAAAATGGATTTGATCTCATAATTAAAATATAACTAGAAATCTCAACTGTAGAACTCTTCCATGTAGTTAGCTATAGGATCATAGAAGACATAGTCTGTTTGATTATTCTCAAGACATTATACAGTTTCAGACAGCTCATACATGCTTTATTTAGCAACATAATATTTTAGTTGTATGCTATCAAATTCATTTTCAAACTGATTATCAAAAGCAAGGTATTCTTCCTCAATCTCAAAAGATAAAGGTAGCCACACCCTCTCTTTGTGTTCTGGCTTGAAAATCTTTTGAAAATACTGATCTTGATCATGAAGACTATAGGATTGAATTTGGTCTTCTAAAACTTCAATGTATTTCTCAATGTTCTTAGCAATTTCATCCAAAAATTGAATCTTATCTTCTAATTTGCACTCAAATGATTTTAAATAAGAAGACAAGGAAAAATAAAAATTTTCATCCACTTCCCCATTAGCATGATCATCATTCCATTTCTTAAAACCTTGAATGGAAGGAGAGTTTGCCACCAACTTCATTCTTTCCATCCATGTTTCCAAAAAAATAAGCCAAAACTTTGCAAATGACTTAATAGATCTAACAGGAAAGCTTTCAATCCACTGTTTACATTTCCCTTAAAATGAATCATAGAACAATATGATGAAAATATCTTCACGTTCGAATCTAAGAAGCTCAGTAAAGTCATGGAAATCTGATATATAGTTCAAGGTCAAACTAAAATCTTCTCCATTAAATTTTGGATTTTTCCTTAAAAAATATGTATACTTGGGAAAAGGATTTGGGAAACCATAAATTCTTGAAAAATCTACACATGCATACCTTGAACTAAGAATGGAAACATATGAGTTCTTCATAAGTCCAGTGGAATCACCATAAATGCATGCAATTTTGTGTCGTTCACCAATGGATTTGCCAAGGTAGTTGTAGCCTTGAACAAATTCTGAGCTCCTGCTACCTTCAAGAGTTCAACTTCAAAATTTTTGGGAGATATATATCTTCAGACTCCCAGTAGATGCACCAAAACGTTATCACCAAATTGAGTCCTATTAGGCGGCTTCAATGGTCAACTTGGAGTAACTATTTCAAACCACTTCTAACTGAAGCTTAGCCTCTTTAGTCTGAGAGGGCTCTCTCACAAGAAAATTATGATAATTGTTAATGATAAAGATATATGTCTGACTCTATATAATTTTTCTTGGCTTTGAATTATTGCAGGTTGAAAAATGAAGGCTTTCTACCAATGGGCTATGGAGTTAGTGACAAAGATCTCAATGAAAAAGGCTCTCTTTGTGGAATCTAAGGCATGTAGATACTTAAATGAAAGTAGAATACACACATAGAGAGTTTACTCAATACATAAATGTTCAAAGGAAGTCAAAGCATGAGAAACATGAATTATGAGTAATGAACGTTAAGATACTGAAAGAAGTACATTGAGAAAGATATCCAATAGTTTAGTGCTTGAAAGGAAGTCAGAGCATGCAAAGAAAAAATTTTGAGTAATAAAAAATTAACATATTGACAGAAAGTAATAAGATACATAGGACATTATTCATGAAAGTATCAAACGAATCTCAGGTGAAGTATTAAACCAATAGCCACTCTCTATTACTGATCATAACCTGTTTACAATAGGCAATGTCAACAGTAACATATTCCAACCCTTTATACATCAAAGTAATGTTTACTTATAGGCGTCTAGAATTTACATCCACTCTTCCAAATGGCTATATTATCAAGTTCATTTACTGCCACCTAATCTAACCAAAAACTAGATATTTATAACTAGAAACTAACACCTACTAAATTAGGAGTTAGAGTCCTAACATAATTCAAACACCTATTTATTACAATTTTCTCTAAATATGATCCAACTTTCTCAAAATGAATCATGTCCTTCAACCATACTGACCACAATCAAAACATTAATACCCTTACTGTCATCGTGAAAATGTTCTACCTACTGTTAAGGAGTTGTTACGTTGATGATATGGCAACATGATGAGCTGGAAGCTTCAAACCATCTTCATGAAAAATGTTTCCATTTAGAAATACTCTATTTTGATACTCTTTATCACTGCTATGATACTCTTTAACACCTCCCATGGAGAAAAAATTTGAAAATTTTACTTTCAAACCACTTCTAGATTGATGGAGCATAACCGTACTTTTTAGGAAAGCATGACCGTTGACTTCAATGTTGTTTTGATTGATGACCTAGCTACATGACACCCTCTTTGAGTCATAAGTATTTGATATTAAAATCCCTTGACATTTTGGAGGATTCCAACTTCCAAAACTGTTAATAAGCTTCTCCAAAACCTTCAAAAATATCTCTCTATGAGAACATGACAGTTCCATAACGAGCTTTTGTAGCATTGAGAAAATAGCTTTTTCACCCATAAACTTTACTCTTTTTTTGTTCCATGATGTCAACCAATACATGACACATAACTACAATTAAAATCCCTCCTTCAAAACTTCAAAAAGTGATTTTGGAAGCAAATAGGATGCTACAGAAATTTTCGTAGCGTTTTCCTAGCTTTAAGCCTGGGGAATGCTACGAAACTGTGAAAAAGTGCAGAAATTCTAGATTTCAAGGTTTTTTTCAAAAAGTGACCTCCATCTATTGAAAATTCACCATCAGCATACCATGAAACCCTCTGCATGTTATGGACCTCATGAAACTAATGAGGAACAAAATCACCATCACCTTACATATTTAAAACATATTTGAAGATTTTTTCTTTTTTTTCTAAAAAATAGGTCTTAGAATAGAGCTTATATCTCTAAATCCATGATTTATTTTACAAATATGGAGGAGGTTTTTGTAGCGCAGAATGTATTTAAGAAAAAATTCTCTTGGTTTGTTAAATTCCATCTCCATTCATCCATAATATGCATATGAAAAAAATGTGTAAAACAGGAAAACTATGTTTTCTGAAAATAGGGCGCAAAGAAATCCCTGTATCTCCCAACTGATAGCACCTGTGAGAAAAGTGAGAGAGGTTATTTTTCATTATTCTATGCTTGACAATAATTTCTCTCAGTATTTCCAAATTCGTCTCCATTAATCCATAATCTTCTCTTTAATATTACTGCTGAAACAATCCAAAAACACAAAAATTTCCTTGTTAGCTACAACAGAAATTCAAACAACTTGAAATGATGCATGCTTGAGAAATGATAGGTTCTGCCACAAATAGCTTAAGGTCCATGGACTTCTATATTATCCACAGAGCCACCTTTGTATGTTTTCTTGTGCATGACCATCTCCTTTTATAACCAAGTTGCCATCTTAAAAAGGTTGCACTTGTAAAGACAAATTGGATAGCAAGCTACTTGGTGTGGTGATCAAGCTCTCAAACAATGACAGTGAGATGATTCACATGCAAGAATGAAATTTTAATGACAAATAGTAGCTTAGGATAAGATTTTTTTGTTTTAAATGAAAGCTTATGCTTTAATCATGACACATACATGCCAAAAAGAGTAATGATAACCTCAAACATGGATATGTACATTTGAATTAACCATAAGACACTTGAATGAACTCCACCCTAACTCCTTCAATGATGAACTAAAACTTAGCCTCAGGTTTGACAATACAGACAAGAAAACATCTTTTCATAGCGTAGCTAGTTCATTTTTTGACAGTGTCGCTACGAAACTATTAGGCAATTTCCTAACGAAAACTTTTTTTTCATAGTGTAAAACGCTACGAAAAGAGGTGAAACTAGCTCAAGTGTCCTTTCTGACATTAAACGCTTGGGAAATGAAATATGACACCTAAATATGACTGATGGGACAAGACATGACCTAAATGAAGGTGGGTTTTGATCCTTAGGATAGGTTAAACATGAAAAATTTTAAAATTTTCCTATACCAACTTGAATGATCCAAGGAGACCTTTTCCTCTTGATGAGTGAATTGTATGATCATGTCAAGTAATGTTTCAAAATTTTATGAGTGATAACAACAGGAAATATTTTCCATCACTAAAAACAACGTCATAGCCTCTATCTTCCAATGTTGCTACTGGGACCAAATATTTCTTCAGACCTAGTACATGCATCACATACTTTAATTAAAATTGTTTACTTGACTCCCTTTGAAAGGTAATGGTACCCATCCCAGTAGCACTATACCATCCGTCAATGTGCATCTGGAGATATTTCTCCTCCAAGTCATGGAAAAGTTGTTTCTCTCCCATCATGTGAAAGGAAATTCCACAATCCAAATACCACATAGATCCAAATTCACTGGACACCATGCATGCGATCAATGAGAATTCAAGCTCAAATTTCAAGGCAAGGACCTCACCAGCTGTAGATATAGAAACCTTCTTGTTATTCTTCTTTTGTGGAAAGTTAGTAACAAATGCCCATGATCGTGATCGTGAAAACACTTCACCTTGGACATGTCCTGCTTCTTACCATTATTAGACTTGTATTTTGAGTGGAATTTCTTCCCATTCCCCTTCCTCGCCTTGACAGCCAAAGAAAAATCCTCTTCATCCTCATTCTTAGATGAATATCCATCTCTGGTGTTCCTTCCTTAGACTCTCATTGTAACTAGGCATTGCGAGGATATCTCCTGAAGGCTATAGGGGCTAACCTCCGAAAATAACTGGAAACGCCTTACAGTAGCTGAAGAATCGACCAAGGTAATGGCATGAGGATCAAGTGTTTCCTGCATCTTCACCTATAAGGAAGGATGCCCTAGTTTTGTCACTAAAGTACCATTGTCCCATGTGAGCATTCAATAATTGAGCTTCTTGGTAACCATCAACCATTACCGAGCACTAGATGGATCAGGTAGCCCCAAAAAGTACCACACACACTCCGCCTAAGCTTAACCCCCTCTGAAATGGGTCTTTGGTAATGCTCGGGTATTCGTTCATTAGGTAGATAGATAGTTTTTAAGCTCCATAAAAAGAAAACATATATGTTTCAAAATGTGCTATGACGATGGGGACTTATTAGATCCCTACCCGTGGTGGTACTAACCTGAACTATAATTTATTTTATGGCCCCTATGGGGACAATTTAATGAGTTCAGTTAATGATTATTTTTAGAGAGTCTCAATTTTTTTGAGGGTGTGCTTTGGTGAAGTAATTGTAAGTGGAGGATAAAGGTCCCAACACACTGGGTGCCTTTTGGTCTAATTATTAGCGATTCTTCATGTGTGCTTTCGAGTGAAAAATTACAAGTGTTATGAGATGTGGATATGCAATGATCCCTTACAATCCTTTTCTAATTAACCTATGTGTGGTTGGTCCTTTCAAAAATTTAAAATGATGTGGGGATTATGGGCCACTTACAACTTTCCTAGTTAGACTATGTTTTCACTATAGGGAGATGGCACATTGTCTTAGGAAAGCGTTGATATGCATACCCAAGCTCACTGTGAGGTGCAAGGGTGGCAGAGATTACTTGCTTTCGTTTTTAATAGTTTGATCCTAGTCCCAATTCCTAATGCAAAATTGAACAAACCTAATGCAAAAATTTGACAAAATTCAACTAGAAAAAGATATGTGGATATATCGGCCAATTATTCTTTACTAATTAAGCTACATGTTTTGCATCTTTTATCAGAAAATCATTTTTCCAGAAAACTTATGTGGATTTAAGGCCAATTACTTTTACCCTATTTAAACTATGTGTAATTTTAAAAATAAAATACTAAAATTAAAATTACCTAGTTTCTAATCTAATTCCAGGTTACACATAGCACATGGGTGTCCTAATTGTAGTGAAATACAAAGAAAAATGATGTCAATTCATTAGGGATTTCCAGTCACCTTAAAAATGGGAAAAAGTAGAAAATGTTTTTCTTGCTGGTGTATCGCATGGGTTATCTTCCTATAAGTGAGGAGCGTGTCTCTATCAAATCACAAAGCACGCTGTCGAGTAGAATGAAGAAAATATGCTTCCTCTGCTATTAAAAAATTTTCAATAGGTGTGATTGGAGATGTTGAGAGGGTGAAAGGGTGGTTTGCAGAAAACTAATTAGGAAGAAGGACCTGCATCAACAAACATTAACTCAAGAAGAAATAATCCAGTAGACTCACCATTCCTGTGATAGTTGGTGTGAGGGTGGATGAAATACACTTCTTTATCAAGTTGGATGCTACCTGTACAACGTCACATAGAAAAATTATTGCCTACTATTAGTGGAACTGATTCGACACAATGTAAACTAAGTTTGAGGGAAAATGAAGCATACAACACTGAGAACAAATCAAAACACAAGATACAAAATACAAAATCTCGATGGCACAAATATCCTAATAACACAAGTGGAGAGTTATCGCTTTATTAGGTGTTTTGGTAAAAAATATATAATGATAAACACTTGAAGAGGGTCCTTTAAGCTAAGGAGCTGAAATACCCAAAACAGGGAGGTCTCCTTCCCTCGAGCTCCTGCAAGCATCTCTTCCCTATCTCAAAGGATGGTAGATCGAGATAAACTAGTGACCCTCTCTCCCTTAGAATGAGATGTTGGTTGGCCAACATATGAGTCCTTCCAATCCCTCTGCTACTAGACTATGTGAGTTGGTTTGCTATGAAGCAATTTGGCCAGCATAACAATGTTTCTCCAATTCTTCTTCCAAAGGCTAGCTTATATAGACATTCTTTCAATCCCTTCCTCTTCTCTTGGCCCAAGATAGATAGTGACAGAAGAGTGGGAGAGGGATTCCTTTGTGGGTTGCATTTACTCTTCAAGGTGGCTCAAATCTGGTTATCCATGAAAATACTAGTCATTGAATCATCTTAACGAATTGTGCCAAGTGGTCCCGGATGGTGACATTTCACCATCTTTGAGACCATGCGACTATCGAAGGAATAATTGTACTGCGTCCAAAATTCCTTTTTTGCTTGCTCATTGTCCATAAATTTATGCCTAAACCTTAAGAAGAATGAAATTTTTGGCTTCTCCTAATGTATTCCTTCTTTGAAAATATTTATTTGTACCTTCTGCTTGGCATTTTTAATGTTTTTTCCTGTATGATTTTCCAGTGTTAACAATACCCTTTACTTCTTATATCTTATTCCACATTAAATTTGAAAATAATCAAATAATATTTACATTAACAAACTAAAAAATACTAATAAAAAAAAATGAGTGACAGCCATAAAAAATACTTCAATTTACACTTGGATCAAACACAGGAATATTTTGTTTTTGATGGGATCTTTAATTTTTAGATGATTCAATTGCATAAAAAATGTTCATCCTCCCTTCTTGATTAAGTTCTTTGAAACATATTCTAGGTGAGTAGGCCTAAGTTAAATTTACTTACCAACAAAAATTATCATCATACTATATTAATTTGGCATTACTATGTTTTACAATGTGTATATATATTTTCCAAGTAACTACAAATTTTCCCCAATTCCAATTTCCCTCTAAGTTAGCCAATATGCTTGACTTATAATTTCATATTTAATAATTATCTTTTATATATATATATATATATATATATATATATATATATATATATATATATATATATATATATATATATATATATAATCACACCATGAATTGTATAAATGGTATAAAATAATTGGTATCATAATTTTAGCCAATAATAAGATTAAATGGATTGTGAAAAGTGCTTTCCCACCTCACTCTCACATAGCTTTCACATAGTCAATATTTGTGGTAAACAAAGATATTGCTTTCACAATGTCAACATTTTCAAACCTCCCCTATCATGAATATATGTATATTGTTTTCTTCTACTTGCTCACATAATCTACAATGACTACCTCTAACAAAATTACTTTTCTATAAAATATCCCATGTGGAATCCCTATTTTATAATATCAAACACATGAATATATACTTTTTATGAGAGCTTTAATTTCTAAATGATTTTCCACCATAAAAATGTTGACCCTCCCTTCCTCATTTAGTGCTTTATAACATATTCTTGCTACATAAGTGTGACTTATATTTAGTGACCCAAAAATAAATCATCATAATATATTATTTTTACATTAATAGATTTTATAGTGTCTAGATATATTTTCCATACAATTGTAGATTTTCCCCAATTCCAGTCTCCCTATAAGTTGGCCAATGGTGATGTCATATACTTTGACCTCTCCTAGTTCACAACTAATCTAACTATATAATGAACTTTACTTCTTATCACTTATGTCATGTAGGGAAGAAACTTTTTAATTCATTTTCTTCCTACACATAAACCATTAAAACATTACTTTTTAGATCATTAAAACATTTTAATCGTTTTTTATAAGATTACTTACACATTCTTGGTCATAGAAAAGATAAATACATAGCTTTAATCACTTATACACACTTATTTCTCATATCAATCTCCAAACAATTTTGTATAAGTAATTTAAGAAAATAAAAACTAGTGTTTTATTCCCAACCTCCATTTTCTTTCACTAAAACTAAATTTTTCCATAAAAATAAGAAAAACCCTTTATTACTTTGATTTGTTGACCAGATTAATTCTATAATATAATCATAGAAAATAAAATTATATACCGTAAAAGAAATTCCATAGGAATGGAAACTACAACTAGAGTTTTGTCCTTCTGAAACTCCATAAAGTTATATATATATATATATATATAATTCCTCCATTAAGGCATGATTTTCTTGATGATTAAAGGAATTAAAAAAGAATTTTGACAGTATCACTACCCTCACTATTATGGTCGCAGAAACTTTTGGAAAAGGGAATTGTTTCTCGATGTTCCAATCTTTGCCGTTTCGTGAGTAGGGGATGTCTCTTTTTCTCTTCCAGTAACTTCACCTCATATTTCTATTCCTGAAACATATAATCGAAACCCTCACTACTCCAATGGCATATGCTATGTTGCCCTTCACTAAGTAAGAGTTCTATCATCTTTCTTCTTTTCCCTCTTTCTCATTCTTACTTTTGAGGTTTTGTCTCTTCCTAATTCTTACTTTTGAGGTTCCAATCTTTGTTGTTTCGTAAGTAGGCTATGTCTCCTTAACGTCACCTCATATTTCTATTCTCCAAACATATAATCGAAACCCTTGCTATTACAATATCTTGCTATATTGCTAAGAGTTCTATCGTATTATTTCTTTCCTTCTTTTTCTTTCTTTTTCTTTTTTTTTCTTTCTTTCTTCTTTTCTCTTTTTTGTTTTTTTTGGTCTCTTCTTACTCCTGCTGCTATGTTGCTAAGAGTTCTATCATATTTCTTCTTTTGTCTCTTTCTCATTCTTTAGCTACAAGTTTCACTTCTATTGTTTTTTATAAAATTATGTGGGATTATATTTGATAAAGTCTCCATCATAAAGTTTTTAAACATTTTTGAAGTGTGTAATTTTTTTTTTCAATTATTTTAAATTTAATTTAAAATGATTTCGAGTTATTTTTATGTTACTTTTAGGATGTGAGGATCATAGTTAGATTCTTTGGGGAGAACTAAATGATTTCATGAAGTAGTGATTTATCAATTTAGAGGTAGCTAGTCTTATCTGCAATACTAACTTCTTTAAATTACTTATATTCTTCTATGTTGGAGTGAGTTTGGCACAATCAATATTTATTAAACTTTTTTCTTGCAACATTTTTATAAAATCATTATCCTTATTAAAAAGCTAATTACAAATTTGGTCCTCATAATTTTGAATTTTACAAAGTAAAATTTAAATATATTCCTCTATGTTGGAGTTAGTTTGGCACAATCAATATCTATTAAACCTTTTTATTGCAACATTTTTATAAAATCATTAGCTTCATTAAAAAACTAATCACAAATTTGGTCCTCATAATTTTGAATTTCACAAAGTAGCCATGACTAAACTAATTTAAATATAGTCCATTTTGAAGAAGGTATCCCAATACTCCTTCCTATCCACATAAATTATATATAAATTCAAAATAATGATATCTTCTCCTAGTTCTAAAGTGAACAAGGAAGTCCGCGTACTTGTTGCAAAATCCCTAAATGACAAAAGATAAAATAAGATTTCATTCAAACAACAATGTTCCCTCTTTGCCTCCCAATAGAATATATAAAATTTAATTCATAACTAACAATCATTTTTTAAAATTTCTAACTAATTTCCTTCACATTAATTATAATTTCTTGCTACATAATGCTAGATTGGTTTATTATATCTTGTAGCATATTTATGGCCAATTCTTTGAGGAATTAGCTATTTATTGGCAATTTAGGCTCATCAAAATCATTTTTAATATTGATAATAATTTGGAAAGTGACATTTCTATTGATTCCCCTATGATTTAGTCAACGCTTGCCATCTTTATTTCCAGTCCATTTGAGCCATAAGTGATTTTAGCTCGGATTTGAAGCAATATTATAGAGCTTAATGTTGTCCATGTCATTTATTTTATTTTTTTACATCAACCACCTAGTAACATACATGAAGAATATTTTTTATTTTGTAAGTTCGACAACCATGAGGCTACATCATGGTAATGTCCAAAAATAACACTTGAATAGAGTGGATAATTGAACTCTATGGACTAGATGAAAGAAATTTATTACTTGAAGCCATTAGAAAATTTATTGCTTGAAGTCATTACAACAATATTCTTGATATAAATGCAACATATTACTTGGAAAATAAATTCTCGAACAATAAACTTTTCCCAATTATTCAAAATATCATAATTATATAAATAATTAAAATAATATTAATATTATTTATTTTTAATATTGTTATTCAAAATTATTTATTGATTATTTTAAATAAAAATATAATTAATAAGATGTAATTGTATAAAATAGTTAGACTTTATAATAACAATATATATTAAATAAATATAAAATATTTTTACATAACACAGTGTTTGACAATGTTATATATATATATATAGATATAAATATATCCAGATTTTGTAATATATTATATATAAAAAAATTATAATATTAATATTATCTATAAATTAATTTAAATAAAAATATATTGAATAAAATTAAATTACAAACAGTATATACAACTATTTTTAAGTCAAAAATACTTTTGCAACTAAGGCTAATATGGTGCTTTCACACTGTCAACATTCCCAATAAAGAAAGATAGCGCTTTCACAATGTCAATATTTTGAATAAACATATACATCAATTTGTCTTACTGTAATTTTTAAAAAAATCATTTTTGTGGATTTATTAGCTTTAATTTCTCTTAAATATTGGGCGAAAACGCGAAGTTGGGAAAAAACTTTTGGCATGAGATAGAATTCGGAGGTTTTTTTAATTTCTGCCGAGAGAAAGTCAACTAATTTCGCCGAAAGTTTTCAAAACTCTCGTCCGAGAGATTTTAAATATTTCGAATTTTTTTCTACGAGAGCTTGAAAATGGGACTCTCGGCCGCAAACTCTCGGCCGAGAGTTTTAAAAACTCTCGGCCGAGAGTTTGCGGCCAAGAGTTTGCGCAATAAAACTCTCGGCCGAGAGTTTTTCTAACTCTCGGCCGAGAGTTTTATTGCGCAAACTCTCGGCCGAGAGTTTTAAAAACTTTTGCTCGGGAGTTTTCCCGCGCATAAATTGGTTTAAAACTCTCGGCCGAGAGTTTTTTTCGGCCGAGAGTTTCTGGTCAACAAAAAACTCAGAAAACTCTGCAGTTTTGAGAAACCTGCAACTTTGGAGGGACAGAACACCTACAAAAACAAAATGTTATATGTCGGACCAAGTACCATTAGATTCGTCTCTAAATCTAGTTTTTGATGATGTGAGATTTATGGAGTTTCATTAAAAAAATCAATTTTTTATTAATTTTTTACTAAACTATGTCACTATGGAATTTCATTGTTCGAAAAATTGCACTGAATGAAAATTCAATAACTTTCAAACGAGGACACCAAAAAATTTTAAAAAATCATAGTGCACTTCCTCTCCCTGTCTACTTCAAAAGGGTACTCTCATTTTTCTTATTGACGATCACATTGAAAAGAAAATCAAAGGATAATAAAATGTACTGAAACATCACTGTTTTTTTGTCTTCGTCCATTTCAAAAAATAATAAAAAATAGTGAATTGATCCGAAAATTACCAAAAAATAGTCTGTGCACTAGTGCAATATATGCAGATTATGATGCTATGGTTTTTTTCCAAAAAATGAATAACCTTCCCTAAAAAAAGTAAAGGATAATAAAGTGACTATTTATGTTTTCCTGAAAATTTCAAGTATATGCAGTTAGTAAACAACAAATTTACCCTCTATATGTCAATATTTTTTTTTTTTTTAAATATCGGTATGGAGGTAAGACAATTCTCTACAATTCTTGTTTTTATGTCAAAGCATAATTTGCGATAAAAATATGAGTTTAGTGGAGTTGAAGTTGAAAAACATAGAAAATTACAATTTTCAACGTCAAAAAAGGGCAAAAAGTGTTTCCCAACTTCACATTTTCACCCTATTGCAAAAAGAAATTTATTGAAATCCAAATTAATTTTTCTAAAATGTAATAAAAGTTTATTGAAATCATTAAATTGATAAATAAACAGTGCACAATTGAAATGTAAATGTTTTAAAAAATTTTGAGAGTGTTAAATTCATATATATAATCAAAATACATAATTTAAAAAATACTAAAAATTTTCACTTTAATTTTTCCACAAAATTCCAATATCAAAAAATCCAAAAAATCACACTAAACAACACTCCTACATGCCAACGGATTTGCGAGAGGCCCACAACCAAAGAAGATCATGCTGATGATGGTGGTGATGTTGGCACCACTTTCACGAAAATCACCCCTGATCGTCCCCATTCTATAAGAAGATTACAAAAAAAAAAAAATCATGCTGATGATGGTGGTGATGTAGGCATCACTTTCACGAAAATCACCCCTGATCGTCCCCATTCTATAAAAAGATTACAAATAAAAAATCATGCTGATAAAAAATCATGCTGATGATGGTGGTGATGTAGGCACCACCTTCACGAAAATGACCCCTGATCGTCTCCTTCTATAAGAAGATCACAAAAGTCGTTAACACATTTGTGTTCAATTTCGCCCCATAAGAATAGCGGCGGATTAGTTGCTCCCTGCCAATTAAGCATGGAGTATGGAACAGCAGCTATAGCTATGCTGATCGCTCTGGCAACTGCACTGCTGGTCATGATCCTACTCAAAATGAAGCGATGGAATGGACAGTACAAATATCCACCAGTGGCTGCCACTATGGTGAATGACATTTTAAATTTTAATCGCACACATGATTTTATGGCTGATCACCACAGACGCTACAAGACTTACGCATGGAGCACATACTCAAATCTAATTTTCCAAACTATGGCAAGGTTTAGATCTTCCTATATATTTTTAGGATATTTAGTTTTTACTTTTTTTTGGTTATTTTATGAGAGTTATTTTTTTTTCTGAATTCAGCGATGATCATAATAGTGTTTCGATTGTTTTTTATGTTAGTAATGGATTCAGTACTATTAAAAATTCTGAATGCTTAAAATTCTAAAGTTTAACAGAAATAATCTGGATTTCCCAAAAATTTTATTAAATTTAGAAAAAATCATAAAAAAATTTCCACTATTTTTTGAGTCCGCTATTTTTTGAGATAATTTGTAGCCTAGATAGACTACTCTTTTCCCAGCTATTTCAAGGTTTAGCTCTTCCTATATTAATCTATTGCTTCCTCAGAGATCAGATTGTAATACATTTATTGCTTATTTGTTTGATAGGGAAAGTTCAACCACGAAATTGTGAAAGACGTTTTAGGGGATGGTATTTTCAATGTGGATGGAGAGCAATGGCGAAAACAACGCAAGTTGGCTTGTTTAGATTTCTCCACCAGAACTTTGAAGGAGTTCAACAGTGTTGTTTTCCGAGAGAATGCAGTGAAACTTTCCAAAATTCTACTCGAAGCGTGTAAAGCAGAACAAACAGTAGAGATGCAGGTATGTTAAATCTTCCTAGAGCTGGAATTGCATTTCCTGTTTTTTCTTGTTCCTCTTGCACTTAATTGGAAAAGATTCTAGATTCCCTTTTCTTTTTTTGTTTCCTAATTTATCTGACTGGAGAAAAGCCACCCATACCACTTGGAATAATAATAACCAAACTGTTATGGATACTCTGTAATGGATGAATGTTAATAGGGTCTCTTACTGAGGTTAACAATGGATTCAATCTGCAAAGTGGCCTTTGGGATTGAGGTGAACAGCCTAACAAATACTAACTCTGGAGAAGAGGCATCTTTTGCAAACGCTTTTGATACTGCAAATACTATGCTATTGTGGCGTTATTATGACATCACTTGGAAAATAAAAAGATACTTCAACATTTGGTCAGAGGCTACCTTGAAGGAAAGCATCAAAAGGGTGGATGATTTTGTGTACAAGGTCATTCAGAGCAGAAGACATGCGATAAGTGAGCAAAGTAACTATGTAAGAGAATACCCTCCCCAGCTCTAGTCTTAAATTGGACCAACAAATGTTTTATTTTCCCTTTCCACATATTCACTGTGTGCTAGTGCTGGTACTCATGACCTCGTTTCCCTGCCCCTGGCTTCAAAAAAATTTATAGGTAAGACCAGACATACTGTCTCGCTTTATTTCATCAACTGAGAAGATTCCAGAGACTGACTCTGACAAGTTTCTACGAGATATTGTTTTGAATTTCACTATAGCTGGGCGGGACACAACTGCAGTTACCCTTTCTTGGTTCTTTCACATGCTTTGCAAGAACCCAGATGTTGAAAATAGAATTCTTCAAGAAATTGATGACATGATCGAGGTTAATGAATGTGGGTCCATGCAAGAATCTTTAACTATGTTTTCTGAAAGTCTAACTCATACAGTATTGGATAAGATGCACTATCTTCATGCGGCTTTGTCAGAGACCTTGCGTTTATACCCTGCTGTTCCTATGGTAAGAAACTTGTACGTTTTGGCTGCCGTTGAGGTAAACTCAACATTATGTCGAATGCTTATTTCCATGAGCAATTGTTTGGTTCTCTCTGCTTTCCCAAACTATTTTCTTTTTGGATTCCTATGATTAGAATATATATATATATATATATATATATATATATAT
Organism: Pinus albicaulis; assembly: GCA_034641835.2. Classification (NCBI taxonomy): domain Eukaryota; kingdom Viridiplantae; phylum Streptophyta; class Pinopsida; order Pinales; family Pinaceae; genus Pinus; species Pinus albicaulis. The sequence continues at coordinate 644,391,188 of CM076571.1, forward strand.
ATATATATATTATTAGTTTAATTCAAAGATCAAATAGTATGGCTCATCAAAAATTGAAAAACATTGTACAGAATGCGAAGTATGCACTTTCTGATGATATCCTTCCAGATGGATTCAAAATCAAAGAAGGTGATATAGTGGGTTATCTTCCTTATTCTATGGGAAGAATGACATATCTTTGGGGAACTGAAGCCGAGGAGTTTAAACCCGAAAGATGGCTCAAGGATGGAATCTTTCAGCCTCAATCACCATTCAAATTCACCGCATTTCAAGTAAGTGGGTATGGCTTATGAGTTATAGTTAATATATTGAGAAATATTACTTTGACCACGTTTCGAAATGGATAAGCTTTACTTTTGTAATGCAGGCTGGACCTCGCATATGCCTTGGCAAAGATTTTGCGTACATGCAAATGAAAATTGTTGCTGCTGTCCTGGTCCGTTTCTTCAAATTTGAAGCTGTTAAAGGTATAGAAGTGCGATATCGTCCTTCATTCACACTACACATGAATGAAGATGGACTAAATCTCCGAGTAAATACTAGAGATGCCTGTTGATCACAGCTTTTACTTGCCAGTAAGGAGTGTACACTGAAAACTTTCATTATTTGTACGTAAATCGAAGGCCTTTTTTTAATCTAGATGTACTTATTATAGCGTTAAAAATTGCTAAGACAGAATGTAAGCTATGGGATCTCATGCTTTTTTGGGAGTTGAAAATTTTAATCTTTCTAATCACAGAATTTTATTTGTGTGAAGAATGATATAACCAGAGAAGATTTTTGAGTGATATTTGTTAATATGATAATTTTCGATTCATGTCAATCCTATGCTTTCATGTCAATCCTATGCTTTAAAATATATCTATGCTTTTAATTAACTAAATAGAACTCACTACTTAAAACTTATGAAAATATAATTTTCTACTAATGTTGTGATACATATATTTGCCTTATATCATTTTATATAAATATCATGTAATATTTCCATTTATTATAGTGTTATGTTTTTATTTTTTTTATACAGCAATTTTTATATTAAACATATATATGAAATAGCTTTTTCATATATATATATTAAGGTATTAATTTTAGAATTATTTATACGAGTATTATATTTGTTTTGAAACAGAAAAATATAAAATATAATATAATGAAACCTTTTCAACTAAAATATTAAATATTCTGACTTATTCTCTACGAAAACTAACAATAAAATTAGTTAGAAGAATATAGGCTACCTCATATCATAATTGTTATGAAATCTGTAAAAGGCTATGAACCACTTTGTCCACAACCTTTTCTTTTGCTAAATAAGTGTTATTACTAATTATTCCAGGGTTACCAATTGAATAACATGGATCTATGCTATGGTTGTATAATTTATTTCATTGCAAATTGATTACATTGTGTTAAAATAAACTTACTCTTTAGGAAGAGTTTGCTATATTTAGAGAGTTAGTCAACTGAGTTTTGAGTCAAGTCAAGTTAAGTAATACATGAATTTAGTGTATGGTTGAATGTCAAGGTAGTTTAGGACGAGTCACTTGTTGAAAATGTTTAAATACCTTTTACTAGGTTTATTGTAATAAATTCATCTCAATCAAGTTTGTGATCAATAAAAAAGAGAAGCAACTCCTATATTGTTATTATGTGTGAAGTATTTGTGTTATTTTTTGTTTCTACTCTCTACCTTTCTAATGGATTGGTATCAGAGCTAAGGTCATAAAGATTAGAGCTAACGTCATAGCAATCAAAGGGAGGATTTTTAGGAGTCGAAAGAGAGAGCATATTAGCATCTATCTGTGAGAGAGAAGAGAGATTTTTTTTATCTTGTTTGAAGCTATACCGCGTGTTATATATGGGGCTTTACAATGCACTAGTGTTGTAGCAGTAGGCCCCGCATGTTTTTCGTGCGTTATGGAAATAACACGACACAGTAATAACGTGAATGGTGTTAGCACACAAACAGTAGTAGCGTGAAGGGCATTAGCACACAACCCACCTTCACTCCATGACAGGTTAGTGACCGAAAAGTCAACAAGGAGTAAGTATGGTTATTAAAGCCATATTAATTTTTTTTTTAAATCGTAACTATTTTGAAAGGGAAGAGACAAACCTCTTTCGAAAAGGTGTTATGATGAAGGTTTCTTAATAAAAATGTGGATGGTGCAGATGATGGTGAAACCCATTATGCAAGCATGCATATGGATGAAGAAGATCAAACAAAGATTGCAAAGCGAGAAATTGAAGCCTTTGTATGTGAGGCAGAGCATGAGCATATCAATTCTCAAGAATTCCACTATACCATGGATGGTGCGGAAGATGGTGAATCCCACTGTGATGAAACACATGTGGATGTTTACTGTAAAGTGAGATGTGCATTGGTAAATCCAACAACAACTACTGGTTTATTTTTTGAAAAAATGATTGATTATGGTTATATGGTAAGTGCCATGTCTGATGAAGAATTGAAGGTTGAAGCTGCCTTTGTAGCAACAATTTTTGAAGCACTTAAAACTTCTCATGAAACAATAAATGATCTAGTAGCAGTTGATGATCAAGAAGAGGATAAAGTGATTGAAGAGATTTTTATGAGAAAATCCACTAACAACATAATAGTGGAAGACAACCTCCAAGCAATGGAAAATAAGGAAAAGAAGGAAAGGAAGGAAGAGGTAGAGCAGGAAGCTCTCACTGAGAGCACAATAAACATGTTTTTAACATTATTTTTGAATATGCGTGTACTAAATATAGCATGAGAGAAAAAGTTGAAATCAAGGTTGTTAATAATTTTGATGCAAATTTGAAGCTCATTGAAGAATGGATTTAGAAGCCAATTGAACAAACTGATGCAAGTCTTAAAGAAATAGTAGGAATAAAATAAAATGAAATGGTGAATCATGATATTGAGTGTGCAGATTATACGAAAAAACAGTAATACCTCATGATGAAAGTGAAAAGAATGATATGTATTTTTCTTAAAAAAAAGGAATAATACACTAAAACCATTTTTTCTCAATGGAGTCAAGAAGAGATAATATTATTCTATCAAGAAATTTGGCAAAACCAGAAGCACAAGTAGCCAAGGGAAGGAGACAGTTTGAAGTTGGAATGTTGTGGAATAATTCCATGGTTGAACGAATATTTGAAGAGAAAGGTGTAGAAGATAAGCTCATATTGTTTTTAAGCTCAAATTCAATAAAATTCAAAGAAAAATTACAACAACAAGAAGCAAGGAAATATGGAGCCTATAAAAGGAAAGAACAAGAGAGAATGAAACAATTTGCACGATATAGAATTTGGAAGGAGAGAAAAATAAAATGAAAATATGTAAAAGTTTTGAGTCATTATAGGCCTAGGTGAGACATAAACCAATAGCCATGTTTGAGTGATAATTGAGTCAATTTTCTATTCTAAGCCTAGTAGGTGTAGTTGAGTTATGTTTGGCTTATGTTGATTCATACACTTGTAATTAAGGGGGGGTGTTAAAATTATCTAATTACTCTCGCATGAAGAGTTTGCTATATTTAAAGAGTAAGTAATATAAGAAAAATCTTCTTGAATCAATTGATACACACACAAAATTAGGAGAGAAAATAATTAATATAATGGATTTGCAACAAAACTATTTCAGTGAATCCTAGTGAACAACAGGAAATATATAAAATATTTAAATAAGTTGCAACAATGTAAATAATTTAGAAAGCATTGAAAATAACTAATTATTAATCTATAAATGAAATTGTAACCTATCCTAGATAAAATATAGGTCTTACCTAACTAAGGAGGGGAACATACTTCCTTAGGAAAGAGACTGACTAAACTTGTAGTGACATAGTCCTATCATCAACATATATCATGTAGAGGAAATGAAAAGGATTAAGAATAATTTACTTTTTCATTATTAGAAATCAAAGTATAATATCCTTAATCTCCTCTTCTTCCTCTATGCTTCTTGGATCAAGTAGAGAAGGGGGTATTTTTCACAACGCCTTCGTTTCCTTGTTTAATCATGGAATCAAGGGAAATCCATGCAAATATTGGATTCTCATGATATTTGGTCTTCATTATAAATAAAATACCAAAAATTGGAACTGATAACTCACTGATCCAATGCGATAATGAATAAATTAGATTAGGAATATATATGGTTAATCAGTCCCTATTGGATGGACAAAATTCCTTTGTCCAATCCTTGATTGGGAAATAAGTGGTTGATTCTCTTGCTAGGTAGCTCTTAAGTGATAGTGGTGCAATTTAAGGTTGATGTGTGTGGAGCGATAAAAAATACCCATTGTTAATTTGCCAACGTAGTGAAAAATTAAAATAATGGGAAAAGATTCATCCTTTCTAGATGAACAATTTTGACTATTTAGGTGCTCAATTTGGATAAGGGAATGTGAATTTTTGAATTATAATCCCACATGTGCATATTTGATCGGGTCAGCCCTAAAGAAAATTAGACACCTTTGGAAGGCTATAAATACAAGTGACCTCAACCTCATTTGAAAATTTATCATAGAACATTCTTATATTCTGTTTTTTGGTTTGTACTGTATAGGTGTGAGGAAAGTTCAAGGAGATTGATTCGTATATGTATGAGATTACACGGTCTCAAGCTCACACAACTACAAGGAAAAGACCCTCTAGCGGAGGTTATAAAGGAGATTTTTAGTGTTATAAAATTGGCCAAAATTGTCAAAAAAACATATGCTACTACATCTGTTTATGGTTACGGAGGTTTTGGCGGAGCTTTTAATGGAAATTCAACACAAATAAACAAAAATGGGTAGCCGGAGGTTATTACGGATGTTTTTTTCCTCGATGCGCTAATCAGGCTTTAACGCACCGGTGTGTACCTGTAGACGGTGCCCCGGGGCAGTCGAAGAAGAATGCAGCATGCGTTAACGTATAAAACAGCACTAGGCACAGTGTTCGTGATACAACGCATGGGGCTATTATAATTGGTCTTGGGATTTGAGCGGTGCCCATAGGTTGTATCAACACGCCGGTGCGTAGACTTATAGGAACGCACCGGTGCGCCCTTTCACACAAATTTACTGAGCTTTATAATTGGTATCAATATTCGGGTAGTGCAAATATGTCATACAAATACACCAGTGCGTATAGACACTTAAACGCCCCGGTGCGCAATATCACACAAATGCACCGAGATTTATAATTGGTATCGATATTCATGTAGTTCCCATAGGTCCCCTAAATGCACTGGTGTGTATATACACAAAAATGCCTCGGTGCATAGTATCACATAAATGCACCGAGATTTATAATTGGTATTCATATTCGTGCTGTGTTAATAGGTCGTAAAATGGCACCAGTGCATATATAGAGATAAACGCACGGGAGCGCCGTACCACACAAATGTCTCGATATTTCTAACTGGTTTAGGTATTTGTGAGGTGCCCATAGGTCGTAAAAATGCACCAGTTCACTTAAGAATACAAGCGCACCAGTATAAGAATACACACACCCATTTTGTATCTTTTAGAAACATTGACTTGTGACAGTGCAATTATTGTGATTTTTTTATATTCATTATTCATCAAAAGTCGACACATCTTATAACAATATTCATATTAATTAAATTTTCATTAATGCATTTGAATGTGATGTTTGGATTAATTTGTTATATCATATCATAATTATTGTGGTTTTTTAAAACTCATTATTCATCAAATGTCGACACATATATCTTATAACAATATTCATATGAATTAAATTTTTATTAGTGCAATTGAGAACAACAATGGAGAACACAACATCAACAATAGAGAACGCAATAGAATAAATTTAAACATTTTTCATTATATATATATGTGTGTGTGTGTGTGTGTGTGTGTAAAATACATTATTTTTCATACAAAATGGGACGGTTATTGGTATCCATTTATCTTTCAATTGGGACACTATGTCCATTATATTAAAGAAAATGTCCGATTTCACAGACATTTTTCAAAAAATACAACGCCTTGCTTTGATATCCAAACATAGTGATCATCATTCTTCGCTTCAACTATTGTCATTACTAGAGCTACTTCCATGAATTTGGGTTATTTTCAGGAATTTTTTGTTCATGGTGTTGATTTTTTTCTTCTTCTTCACTTTCCATCTACAAACATAAAAATAAATTGTAATGAGTGTATATACATTGGTGAGAATAATGAAAATGTCAATATTAAATAATATACATCAATGTAAATCGAAAAGAAATGAAGTACCAATGCAACAATTGACTCATAAACTATACACATTCTTTCAAAACCATGAAATATGCCATATTTCAAGATTTGATCTGTTGGTGCAGTGCCATACTTTGTTTCCTGCAACTTTTATATCCCATAAAAAATCATATATTTAATATAAATTTTTTATTATTATTAATTATAGACGAAGCTAAGTAAAACAAGATTGATAGATGCTTACAAATTCCACAATTAAGTTCTGATATGCCAACATATACTCGCAACCCATATTTAACCCAATTTCAATCAATTCCTATGATGGTTCGTCTTTGTATGTTAGCACCTGTTTGAAGACATTCAATGATGATTTCTGTAAAACAACTTCAAAAATACAAAAATGAAATCTACTCAACTCGTTATAAGGAAGTTACAATTACTCACAAACTTAGATATCAATCATTTTCTTCCTTCTCGTCCTATTTTGTGTGCTGAATGAGTTCCATTTTCTTTTCTTTTCTACAAGAAAATACTTGAAAATTAATATTTAATGCTAAATTTTTTATTTATTGTACCTAATGATAAAAAAATTAATTGAATACATATTACATTTGAAGCACGTTGTTGTTGAGATGGCTCCTCCCACGATGTAATTTTCTCCATTTCTTTGACCATCTCTTTGTACACCTTTTTGGACATTCCTACTGCCATATTTCTGATATCAGCTCGTTCATATTTCAATATTTTCATAATCTTCCTGAAAAATGTAACATGACAATAAACTATTTAATTTTGATATTGATATATGAAAAGTAAGTATAACAAAAGTGATATTTATAAATAATTCTAGACAAACATCTAAAAGAATATTACTTTTTCATTCCTTCTTTTTTGTTGTTTTACGTTTTTTATATTAAAATTTTGATATGTCTCTTTGACAAATTCTTTGGAAACTCTTCCTGTAGTTTAGATAAAATTTGGTTCTTGGAATCATTAGATTTGATTTTGTATTGTAAGTGGAAAGAACTTCTATACATTCATTCCACTAGATCCCTCAAACTTTTGTAAAAAAATTTCCCCCTTTTGTTAACCTCCAACACCACTCCAGATGAGCTAAGCAACAATTCATTTTCATTTGCATGTTTTATTTTTTATTTTTCTTAGAACAACATTTCTTTTCTGATTTTTTGGTCCCTATATAACATTAAATAGATGTGAATTAATAGACTGTTTCACACATGTTATCTAATAATTTTAATTATATTATTAATGAAAACTAAAAAAAGAAACTCATATTGGATCGATAGTATTTTCTCATTTGCCTGATTCATCCTTTTGCAGTTTTTCCATGAAGCTTTTACACTCTTCTGGTCCTAGATTAGAAATAATCTTATCGAGCTTCGTCATTTTGTGGCTCTACATGATACACAGTAAACAATACATATTAGTTAAACTTACATATAGTTCAGAAATAATATTTTTTGTAAAAAATTTACAAAAAACTTGCCATTTTTTCTTTTCTTGATGTGTTATCAGTATTTTTCTTACTTGATCTCTTGTCAGTAATTTCTTTATCAATATCAAACCTATACCATATCATTCATTAATATATTTATAAATAATTTTTTTACTTTCCAAATAAATAAAAAAATCTCAAGACATCGGTGCGCCATTCATGTTGTACGCACTAACGCCGATGCGTGGATGTCTTCCAAACGCACCGCACAAATAGTATAATAGACCATATGGTGCTCTACGTCAACAAGAAGCACCTGTGCGTTACGTGTCAATCAGCGCATTGATTAACCATGATAAAATAATAAAAATTGTCGTGTGTAAATTTTTGTAGCATAAACCAGTGTCATATTTTACATATGGCGCACTGATAAAAAAAAATTTGTTCATTAATTTTTTATCACATTACGTATGCGTTGCGCTTGGACAATACATAGCACCCGTGTGCTATTTTATGCAAAGCACACCGATAAAAAAGATCTATTTTTTTTAAATTCATGCAAGGGCCCACATGGATTAGGATCTGACTATGCTAATTGTCCCATTGATTGGATGTCTTAGGTCTATATTTAGCAATAGAAACCCTATAAATCTAAATTGAGAAGCCCTAATTCTGAAATCATAGAAAGAGGGAGCAAAAAGGGTACAAACAAAAATAATGTAAGGTTTGTATTTTTCTAAAAAAAAAAAATCTTTTTTTCGAAATAGAACGTTCATCATATGCCATAATGAAATATCCCACCGGCTGCATATTTTGCAAATGGTGCACTGACATAATTTTTTTTATTACTACTTGCACTGTGCGCTGGGATAATAGAGTGCACTGGTGCGCTCAGGTACACAGAGCGCACCGACAATTTTATTTATTTTTAATTTACGCAAGGGCTGACATGGATTGGGATCCGACTATGCAGGTCCTGCCATGGATTGGATTTCTTAGGCTTATATTGATCTGAAATTTTTTGAACAAAGTATTTCATATACAGAGATTAACAGTAGGAGCTTTTACTGGTTATTTCACCTTTACTAGAAATGATGAAACCAAAAGCTTCTGGCCCACATACTGGCTCTGCCTAAAGAAATATAATTTAAACACTAAATAGATCTGATCAATAGAAGTATTTGTTTATGTGCAAAGTATTCATTAATCAAAATTTTATGTGTGAATAAGCAAGTTCAAGTATTTTGTAAAGGAAGTAATGTGGTTTGAAGTGAAATTAATGAGTTGTGTTCACTGTATAAGTCTGATTGGGAAAAGTGTAGTTATGAAAAGTTACTGTTTAATGAAGCAAAATTTGAAATATAACAACAAAAATTCACAACATAATAGTAAGCAATTTTTTAAGCAGCTCACCCCTCTCTTGGGCTACCTCTGCTGGGTCCAACAGCCTCTAATTAGGCTTTTCCCTCTTTCATTAATGCTAAAATTAAGAATTACACTGTGTAGAAAGCCTCAAAAGGAAAAATTAGCTGAAAATTCAGAAACAGAGGACTGAAATCAGTATAAATTGACTATTCATTCACCTCCAATGGATGAGTATAGTCCAACACAGCTGATCTTTCACCAAGCCCTAACGGCTCCACAACCAAAATCGTTAATAAAAGCACTAATAGAGCACCCTGATGGCTCTGCATCCTATACCAAAAGCTCCACAATGCATCAATACCCCAAGATCAAAAAAAAAATCGTCCCAAATGGACTTCCCTAGCCAAAGTTATGGCTAACTGAAATTTTGCCCAGTGTCACCTAGAAAAACTCCACTAAATGTGGAGAACTGGAGTTAACTCCAGTTAAAAATGGTGACAAATGCCAAATTTGGTGGTGCGCTCCATCTTTATCGGGCGGTTAAGTTTAATGTTGTGGACATGGTCACATGCACCACCGTCCAACCCGCCTATTAAAACGTTGTAACAAACAGTTTGAAAACCGCAATTAGTGCCAAACGTTCACATGTGAAATGGTGTAATAAATGTTATCATAACCGTTTGGTTTTGCACGCCAAGTCTAAGCCATGGTTCCGAGCAAGAGGTTCTATGGAGAAGGGCGCTAGCCCCCTTTCGGGCCCAGCCCAAATCCAACTCAACATTCAAATAAAACTTCGCGTCATTAAATAACAAGAACCACTGTTGGCCCAGTGGTCAGGCCGCCCGGTTGGCTCCGCCCTGACCTGCGTTCGAATCCTGCCGCGCCATAAATTTTTTTATAAAACTAATTCCATTTGACCTTGGGGCCACGTGGCAGCCTCCGAGCTGGCCACGTGGCGCCTTGTGATTGGCCACCTGTAGAATATTCCGCAGAATATTCTGTGGAATATTTTTTTTTAAATAAAAATACTTTTTTATAAAGTCAAATTTGGCCATCTTTTTTACTGAAATTGGCAAACTTCAAAGCTGAATATCTTCCTCATATGGCGTCGGTTTTCAGTTCCGTTCACATCTACAGGATCATTTTTCGAGCTCCTTCCAGTTGATCTAGTTTGAACCAATTCTGAGCAACTTCATTTTTTAGCATTTTTCTTCAAGAGACTTGATCTCCTAATCACACCTCCCAAATGGGAAGCTTTTGGACCCCAAAAGCTCTCTGATTAGTGGAACTAATAATGTGGAGACTGATTCTCCACTCTTCCACCCTTGAATAATTGAAATCTACTTGATTTCATCAAATGAAGCTTTTGAGAAAATGATAATCTGTCTCTGGAATCAATTGATCGACCATTGCTAAGATTGATGGAGTCATGATGCAAAGTATTAAAATTTGCAGAACAACAATTGTAATCTGCAGAAAACAAAGTTTTTCTACACTAATCAAACTTCCCAGAAGACTTGAAATAAGTTTCACCTTGCAAACTATTCCCATGGCGAATTGTACCATTCTGAAACCAACTTTGTCCCATGCTGAATTGTGTGTCCTTCTTGCTTGCATTGCTTTGCTTTGACACTTCACTCACTGCATTGGCTGCCCCAAAAGGTAATTTGCACAACATAAAATCATCTTCTTTCAAAGAAAAACTGTTATCAAACTGAGACAAATCATTAGCAACATCATAAAAAGGTGAATGCTCAAAATCTGGTCATTTCAACATCAACAAAGTTAGACTTTGACTTGCATTAACCAGTCTTTTCAATTGACTTGCATGGAGTAAAGAAGATTCCAGCTTCTTCTTGTGTGCTCTCACAATGTACTATTTACCATATTTGAACAAGTGATACTTGTTTTCATGGTGATGAAAGATGGCCCTCCTGTCAAATAAATAAGGACTTCCCAAAACAATACTTGAGATATCAAGCGGCACCGCATCAAGTTCCACTGTGTCAATAAAGTGTGCAGTTATTGCAAAGCGCAATATGCACTTCCTTGAAACTTGAAAATTGGCATCCTTGCATATCCATCCAAGTGGATAAGGCTTCGGATGTGGAATGGTCTCAAGTTTAAGCTGCTTGACCAAGTATTCAGATATAAGATTCGCTTGTGATCCACTATCAAACAATGTGTCAATTTTGGTACGTTTTGAAATTACCCTCACATGGAAAAGCTCTATCCTCCTCTTTTCTTCATGAGTATCTTTGTGACAATTCAAAGAGCTAGAACTGGGAGTTGTGTATTGCACCACTTCTTTCCCCTTAATGTTCTTTAAAACCATGGCTATGATTTTTGTCCCATCTCCTGAGTCTGACCCTAAGTCTTGCTCAACCGTTGCTACATTTTTCTCCTTTTCTTTGGTCTTGTTTTTATTCTTGTATTTTTCTGGTTTCAGTTCAGGATGAAGCTTCCAACAATGATCTTCATCATGACTTGTCTTCGAACAGTTCTTGCAAAATAACTTTCCTTTTTCTTTTCTTGAATTTGCAACTCTCTTCTTTCCTTTGTTTTTGAAATTACTATCCTCATCAAAAGTATTATTTCCTCTAGCTTCTAAATGTGTAGCCTGCACACAGACTTCATCTAAGCTAGTAGGATTGAACATTAGAATAGTATGTTGTAGGTAATTGTGCAAACCTCCTATGTATTTCAACAAGGTGTCTTGACTTTGTAAGTCTACTCCAAGTAGAAGTGCTCTCCTTATAAACTCTTGGGTATAATCTTGCACATTTTGACCCTAAAGTTGACTAAAATTTTTCCAATTCATGATTGCTTTCTGAATATGAGCAAGAGGATAAAACTTTTTCTTAATAGTTGTAATAAACTCATTCCAAGTTAGAGTTATCTTACCATGCTTTTTTATTTCCTCCTTGGTCTTGGCTTCCCACCAAACCAAAGCTGCTCCATCCATTCTCAAAGAGGCTAATTGGATTTTTGTGTCATCATCATGCAAATTCTGAATTCTTAGATAGACTTCCAGTTGTCTAATCCAGTTATCCCATTTTTCTGCATTCACATCACCATTAAACATTGACAACTCAAACTTCACATCAAGATTTAACAAAGGATTTTTAAGAGATGTTTTTGTTTTTTGTGATTGATTAACAGAAGTTGAAGAGGATGATGTGGAGGAAGAGGATGACGATGGAGATGGTGGATCACCATTTCCTCCATTCCCTTTCTTAGACTCATCTTTGTCTTTATTCCCTCCTGAAGAATCTCCTTCTTCTTTTTGGTTTCTAGACCCTTCTCCAACAATCCTATCATTTCTCTCCTGGTATAGGATCCTAACCATCTCAGTCAAGTCCAAGAAAGCTTTTCTAAAGACTCTTTCTTCTTCCTTGGGATCCATTTCCTCATGTACTTCTCCTTCTTTGGAAGACATGTTTGTGGCTGATTCTAAGGCTATTGAGGATGAAATGGAAGGTGAATGTAATGGCACTCTAGCCCTCCTTGGTTGAGGATTAACTTGTTCTCTAACCAATTTACCTTCCCCTCTTTTCAATTTCAGCCTAGTAAGCATCAAATTTTGCAGAATAACACAATCTTCTTGCACAAATTTCACAAACTCTTAAGCAAAACCTAAAGCTCTGATACCAATCTGATCTGAAATTGTGAGAACAAAGTATTTCTTATACAGAGATTGACAGTAGGGGGCTTTTACTAGTTATTTCACCTTTACTAGAAAGGATGAAACCAGAAGCTTCTGGCCCACAAACTGGCTCTGCCTAAAGAAATATAATGTAAACACTAAAACAGATATGATCAATGAAAGTATTTTTTTTTGTGCAAAGTATTCATTAATCAAAATTTTATGTGTGAATAAGCAAGTTCAAGTATTCTGCAAAGGAAGTAATGTGGTTTGAAGTGAAACTAAGGAGTTGTGTTCACTGTATAAGTCTGATTGGGAAAAGTGTACTTATGAAAAGTTACTGTTTAATGAAGCAAAATCTGAAATATAACAGCAAAAATGCACAGCATAACAGTAAGCAATTGTTTAAGCAGTTCACCCCTCTCTTGGGCTACCTCTGCTGGGTCCAAAAGCCTCTAATTAGGCTTTCCCTCTTTCATTAATACTCAAATTAAGAATTACACTATGTAGAAAGCCTCAAAAGGAAAAATTAGCATCAAATTCAGAAATAGAGGACTGAAATCAGTATAAATCGACTATTCATTCACCTCCAATGGATGAGTATAGTCCAACACAGCTGATCTTTCACCAAGCCCTGGTGGCTCCACAACCAAAATCACTGATAAAATCACTGATAGAGCACCCTAATGGCTCTGCAGCCTGTCCCAACAGCTCTAGAATGCTTCAATACCCCAAAATCAAAAAACAAATCGTCCCAAATGGGCTTCCCTAGCCAAAGTTATGGCTAACTGAAGTTTTGCCCAGTGTCACCTAGAAAAACTCCACTAAATGTGGAGAACTGGAGCTAACTCTAGTTAAAAATGGTGACAAATACCAAATTTGGCAGTACGCTCCATCTTATCGTGCGGTTAAGTTTAATGCTGTGGACATGGTCACATGCACCACCGTCCAACCTGCCTATTAAAACGTTGTAACCAACAGTTTGAAAACCGCAATTAGTGCCAACCTTTCACATGTGAAATGGTGTAATAAATGTTATCATAACCTTTTGCTTTTGCGCGCTGAGTCTAAGCCACGGTTCTGAGCGAGCGGTTCTATGGAGAAGGGGTTTGGCCCCCTTTCGGGCCCCACCCAAATCCAACTCAACATTCAAATAAAACTTCGCACCATTGAATAACAAGAGCCACCGTTGGCCTAGTGGTCAGGCTGCCCGGTTGGCTCCGCCCCAACCCGCGTTCGAATCCTACCGTGCCATAACAAATTTTATAAAACCAATTCCATTTGACCTTGGGGCCACGTGGCGGCCTCCGGGCTGGCCATGTGGTGCCCTGTGATTGGCCACCTACAGAATATTTTGTAGAATATTCCGCAGAATATTTTGTGGAATATTCTTTTTTTTAATAAAAATATTTTTTTATAAAGTCAAATTTGGCCATCTTTTTTACTAAAATTGGCAAACTTCAAAGCTAAATATCTTCCTCATACGGCGTCAGTTTTCAGTGTCGTTCACATCTACAGGATCGTTTTTCCGAGCTCCTTCCAGTCAATCTGGTTTGGACCAATTCTGAGAAACTTCATTTTTGAGCATTTTTCTTCAAGAGACTTGATCTCCTGATCATATATTTATCAATACAAACCCTATAAATATAAATTTAAAAGCCCTAATTCTGAAATCACAAAAAGAGGGAGAAGAAAGGGCAGAAACGAAAAAAATAAGGGTTTGTTTCTAAAATGGTTTTTTGGTAAAACAACACGTTTGCGGTGCACCATAATGAAATAGGGCACCGGTGCCATATGTTACATATGGCACACTGATAAAAACATATTTTTATTTTTATTTTTTATCACTGTACTTTCGTACTGTGTTGGTATAGCATAGCACACCGATGCGCTATGTTACGTAGGGCGCACCGACGAAAAAGAAATATGTTTTTTTTTAGATTGACGCAAGGACCAACATGGATTGGGATATGACTATGCAAGTCGTCTTGTCAGTTGGATGTCTTGTGACGATACAAACCCTATACATCTAAATTGAAAAGCCCTAATTCAGAAACAAAAATAATCTAGGGTTTTTTTTCTAAAAATGGATTTCTTTTCATATTTTGTTTCTGAAACTGCAGAAAAGGTTAAAAAACTGCAAGAAAAAGTAAAAAATACAACAAAATTTGATCTTGTTATTTTACTTCAGAAAAAAACTACAAAAAAAATAATAAAAAATAATAGACTTTGATTTTTTCTTTTACTGCATAAAAAAACTGTAGAAAAAAGTACAAAAAAATAATAAACTTTACTCGCATCGTTTAAATTTCTATGGTACAAGGTTTGAATCACCAGAGATTTGGAATTCTGATTGTTTGAATACTTCTGTTTGAACATATTTCCGTACTCCACAGTGCTCTCATGCTCTGTTTGCTCCAGGTATGTATCCTACAAATCTCTGGCTGAATTTTTTTGCAAAAATAATTAAATAATGAAAAGTGTTTAGTATTTAAAGAAATGTTTTATGAAACTAGATTTTCAAAAACATGTTGTCGTGCATTTTTCAATTTACCGTTTTTTTTTTCACTTAAAGAAAATAGGGTTGCACTTTTTTTATTTGCGATTATTCGTTTATTGGTGCGTCTGTTAATCGAAACGCAATGGGGCGTCGGGTTATAAGACGACATCGGTGCGCAATACCAAAAATGCACCGGTGCGGTTATCTGTACATTACGCACCGAAATTACATATAGGTTTGTGCACCAACATTTATTGTTGTTTTTCTCAAATGCAGGGAGAAAATATCATATATTATATGGAATGAATAATTCTTCAAAATCCAGCTCGTTCCATAATATTTCTCAGAGTCCATTGCAGAGTTCTCCCTATCCATCTGGAGACAAAATATCTACTTCGAATTTGTTTTATTTTTTCACTATCTAATTGAATTTGTGTTTTTTTTCCATGCAGTCAATCATGCACAACTTAATTAAATTTATAATGTATAAAAAATTGTAGGTTCATGCAGATTCAACATCGAGTTCAGATGCACAAAATATTTAAAATGCTCCAAAACGTCGAAAGCTCTTATCGGGAGCTGCCTACAAAAAGGTGCATTTTGTAGATGAAAATGGACAACCGCTTCACCCTGCCAATTGTAACAATATTGCATCTTCTAGCCACAATCTTGGGACAATGATGGTAATTATAATTATAATTTCTTGGTATAGATATTGATTAATATGTAATTATTTCAACGTCAGACCAATTTATAATCATGCAATATTGTCAACGTGTTTACTAATGGATATCATATATTTTGTACTAATCATGTTCAATTTTTTTATTTTTTTAATTATTAGGATTCTAGTGATGACGAACAACCTACCTACCATATTTTGTTGCACCCCATGAAAATTTCAAATCGAGAGAATACTGAATTGAGAGAAAAAATCAGAGAGGAAAGATACCAAGAATGGATGAATCAACCACTGATTCAATTCCCGCTACATCCAGATTGACCAATTAGGAATGACTACAGAAATAGTTGTTCTTCACAAGATGGCAATGGAGGCAATAAAATAGAGGTTGGTATGGATGATTACTTAAGGGATATGACTACCATGGAGACAATGTTGTTAGATGCATTCCAAAATTATGATCAGCTAGGGGATGATGCTCATATCGCTGACACCTTTTTCGAAAGCCTTAAATTTGCTTCCACCACTCCTCTCTTTGGACCTAGAGGTCAGTCAAATTCTACCCAGTTGGTGACAATGATGTTACTATACAACTTGAAAGAAAATTTTGACTTGTCGAATGCATGTTTCTCGGAATTTTTGAGCTAAGTTACCATAAATACTCCCCGTATATAAATTTGAAATATAATCAGTACACTGCAATGAATATTAAAAATATAAATTTAATGAATGTTAATAATTATATCGAAATTAATGTAAATTTATTAATATATTTTTCCATCATCACAAACTACAGGTTATTCAAAGATAAGGTTCTTCGAGTGATAATGTCTTGCCCAGTAGCTATGAAGAGGCAAAGAAATTGTTAAAAATGTTTGGTGTTGAGTACATATCATATCATGCATGTCCAAATTATTGTATTCTATATAGAGGAGAATATGCAGACAAAGAGATGTGTCCGAATTGTGGGCATGACAGGTATGATAAATAAAAAATGAAGGGTAAATCACGTACTGGTCCTCGTTTTAAGATATTGAGGCACATGCCTATAATCCCAAGGATTCAAAGGCTCTTTCACTACAAAGATTAGCTATGTTGCAGTGATGGCATGCCTCACACAGAAGTGATTTGAGAGTTATGTGAATCCCAACTGATTCAATAGCCATGAAGAATATAGAGGATACATGGCCCGAAAAATTCAAGGATGAAGTACGAAGTCTACGACTCAGCATATCGATGGATGGTGTCAACCCATATTCCCTCTAGAACACCAACTATTCTATTTGTCCTGTAGTAGTGATCAATAACAATATCCCCCCATGTTTTTCCGTGAAGAATGAACATCTTATGTTGGCTCTCATAGTCCCTCGTAGAAGACAAGTGAAGAATATGGATGTCTACTTAAAACCAGTGGTAGATGAATTGAAGGAATTATGGGATGGGATAAATGTATACGATGTATCAAGACCCATCGTAGCAGAGAGGAGTTTTACGTTGTATGGCATATGTGCTTACACGACACATGATTATCCAAGCTTAGGATTTTTCTCTGGTAAATTACATGTTTAATTTATTGATTTGTTTATATATGTAACAATATTCTTTCACATATTAGTTATTTAATTCATTGTAATATTTTTTTTTATCTTTATGATATTATTTAACATGCCATGCATATTAATTAATGTATACAAATATAATCTCACAGGTATTCTAACAAAAGGGTATTTTGGATGTAAATGTTGTGGTCCTTCTCTGAAAGCTAGATGGTCCAAGGACCTACGAAATCAAGTGTATGATTTCTACAGGATATTCCTACCAGAAGAACACCCTTACAAAGAGCAGCATCCACTTTCAATGTTAAATGAGAGAGAACCCAAAGGCCTCCAATAATGACACCAGATAAATGTCTTAGAGTATATGAGAGAGAAAAGGAGAAGGAGTTCATAGAAATGTTCGATTCAAATGCACAGCCTATGCTCGATGATCCAGATTTATTTGACACCTATGTTGAGAAATTTCCCATTGGGATGAAAAGGAAATCTATATTTTATGACCTCCCATATTTGGAGCATCTTAAGATTTCCCACTTATTAGATCCCATGCATATATTTAAAAATGTTTCATCTTCTTTATGGAGGCACATATCATCGAAACAAAGTGACACATTAGCTGTTAGGAAATATCTTATTACTTCAAAAACTAAAAAGAAACATTGGCCAAGACGATTAGAAAGTATGGGATCAGAGGCAGGAACTAGTCCCTCTAATTCATGGTTTTTCAAATAAGGTGATGTCGCATGGATTTTAAAAAAACATCATATATCTTTGGCAAAGGAAGTTATAATGGATGTGAGGGTGCCAACTTCATACATGTCTTCATTACAACGCTGCTTCACCGTGGATGACCATTTTTCACGGTTGAAATCGCATTACCATTTGAATGTTCTAAGAGTACGTATAATGTCAAAAGCATGATTTTATTATTTTTTATATTCATAAAATTTTGTATTTTATTGCACGTGTTTATAACCTTGTAGTGTCATTATCCTTTGTTCGTGCATGGGTGTGTGAAACATGAATTCCCTCAAGACCTAGGATGTACCATATCTAAATTATTTGCATTTGTATGTTGGATCACGTCAAAGGAGATTCATGTGGCTAGTATTCCATATTGGCATCAAGAGATAGTTGAGATTGTTTGTATGTTTGAGAAGGAACCGCCGACGAGTTTCATGGACTTACAAGTTGATCTTCTAATCCACCTGGTATATGACGTTGAATTAGTTGGGGTTGTTTCTTGTCATTGGATGTTCTTCTTATAGAGGTATATGAAGAAATTGAAAGGTTTTGTTCGACAAAGGGAAAAACCCGAGGGGTCTATGGCAGTGGGGTACATATCATATCAGTCTTTCTATTATGCTAGTGAGTACATCAAGCAGATCGACAACAAACCAGGTGCGGTGATTTGGGACGATGAAATGGATGAAGACAAAAGAGAAGGAGAGTTTCTCCAAACGAGTGGAAAAAAGCGCTTGATAAAGAGTAAGCGACTTATAATTTTTCAAATTTACAAAAAGTAATTAATATTCATGTTGAACTTCGATATAATGTATATTTTGATCTCTAGAAGTACTATGTAATGTTGGTTTGATTTCATCAGCGAATGTAGAAATTGAAGCAATCAATAAATTAATTCTTTATAATTCTGAAGCGACACAACCGTGGGTCGCATTGTACGAACAAAACAGGATGAAATGGGATAGTGACAGGAAATAATTAAGATGGTTGAATGGTAGAAGTGTGCCTTATCTCGATCATTTAAAATAAAATATGCCAAAAATATGCCCCAGCAGTTGGGTTGTTGACCAAGTCAGAGAGAAATGTGGTGCTACCGGTCATTACCTGCATGCTGAAGAGGATGCGCTAAATGTAGGGATTGAGTGAAACAACTTGGTAATAATCTTTTTAATTTATATGTAAATTTGAAATTTATATTAAGAAATCTACATTTCATATTTTAACTGTTGAATTATTATTTAAATAAGACACATGACACTATGATTTTTTTAACTTTTTATAATAGGTGCATTTTTTCCCATTTATGTGGGCATATGGACACCATTTTCGCATAGAAAATGTCGATGCTAGAAACATCACACAAGACTGTGGAGTGGAAGTAGAGTTCGATCAATCTAGTCGATCTATCCACTGTGATCAAAACCTAGTATGAGGGACGTTAGGTTACGTTGAAAAGATACAAGAGATCATTGAAGTAGATTTTTCTTCTTTCCAATGTGTTATTTTTAGGTGCAAGTGGTGGGACACCTTTCATCGGAATAATGTAAAGGAAGATCATGATAATAGGTTGATATGTATCAACTCTATAAAGATGTGGGATGAAGCTAAGGAGCCCTATGTTTTGCCTAAATAATGCAACTAGGTGTTTTTTTACCCAGATGTGTTGAATAGGGATTGGTGGTTTGTATTGACATATGACCCTAGATCAAAACATATTTTTGAGAACAATAGTGTTTCATGCCATGCGAGCTAGAAGATAATGGGGGTGATCATTAGAACCGAGAGTGATATGGTACATGTGTTATTTCATCAATATTTATACTTTTTAAGATATGTTTTTCAAAATATTAATATAATATGTATTTTGAATTAATTGGTAATTTGCATTGTGTTAATGTTAAAATTATTAGTTCACTTGAAAATTTGCATTAATTATGTTGATCTAAAAAACAATGGCGTAATGTATAAATTAATTCATTTTTTTGTATCTAAGATCATAATAAAATAATGATAATTCTAAAGTACATGAATTTATTTGCATTATTTTCTAAAATTTATTATCTTACAATAAATCATATTATTCTAGATTTATTATTTTACAATTATTTAAAATTTACAAATTTACAAATTTTAATAAATTCATTTCACATTAATACAATAAAAAATTTACAAATATATTACATAGAATTACAATTATAATTACAATTACAATTACAATTTTACAATTTCACGTACAATTACAATTACAATTACAATTTTATAATTTTACATATATACAATTACAATTTTACAAATTAAAAAATTACAAAAAACCATCGTACAAACATCAAATTTGACTAAAAAACAGATTCTGCAAAATTGCTAACTGCATCATCGTGATCATGATCATCTAACAAAACACAATTAACATTATATATTAACATCATCACAACACAAACATCAAATATACATCTAATTTCAAATAATTCATGCTATCACATACACATCTATCTACAAGCTACACATTAAATGAACATATCTAATATGACCTAACAACATACACATCATGATGATCACTAACATGTAAACATGTAAAATAAGTACAACTGCGACATGAACATAAAATACATGGACCATATATATATATATATATATATATATATATATAATTGAATAATGTTAAAAATATACAACTGTAATATAAATTTCATGGATCACCTGGTGGTAGTACAACATCAATATCAGTACTAGTGGTCGATGGTCCAGCCTCATCTCCATGATGACTCGTGCTAGATGATGGTACGGTACACCTCGTAGACTATCAATCACCTGTTGTGGCTCGATTGTAACGTGCAACAGTCCTCGTCAGTCACGTAAAAGCTTTTTTAACTCCTACAACTTGCTGCATCAGGTTGTACATGTCATGCGACATGCCTCTCCACATCCATAATAGCCTATCATCGGCCTCTATGTCTCTGTAATGAGCGGGCCTGATGCCCGCCTTGACAATCAATGCAATGAGTTGGTCGGGCAACTCCATCTTTTATCTAGCATCACCAATTTTACCACGCACCGATGCACCAGCAGGAGAAGGTCTCTGATCTGCACTAGCCTCCAAATGATCCTCGGCATTTGGCATGCCCTCATCATGACCATCGGGATCCACACCTGGATCAGGCGGTGGTGGTGACATCTCCTCGCCATCAAAAGAGCTAATGTCTGCAAAATATATACAAGTACACAACAATAATTAAACAATTTCATTAGACAATTTAATAAAAAAAAGTTAAAGAACATGTTAGAATAAATTTAAATAAAACACTAATATTACCTCTATTATCTGGCGGCTCATCATATATGAAGAGGATGTTGGTACACCCTCACCAATCCAACCCCGCATAAGGACAAGGGACCATAATGAAGGGATTCTCATCAACACTGGCTAGCAACTCCAGTGCATCATTTGATATCCTTGCTGGAAAACGACTCTCCTCCCTCTTGGGCATCATCTGCCCCCACATGTGCATACGTGCCTCAGTAACTGGCCTACGATGTTGTCGAAGAAAACTAGGTCTTGTCTCTGGAAACCTATCAAAAAATAAAAATAAAAACTCTGAAGAAAAAGGGAAGTTGACCCTCCCTTGTGCATGAGCACGACATCTATCTAAAGTTGTATAGAACTACCGCAAAAAAATGGCAGACCACCTAGCAAGTCATTGTTGTTGTAGTAAAGAATCAACATAATATAAAAGTGAGCAACTAATTCATTTCCTGTCACTGGTGTTGTGCGAAATGGTTGAAATGATAAGTGAGAGACACTGGACCTCTTCACGACCAAAAACACCAATACGTAACTACCCTCCAGCGACCTGAAAATCTGTAGGAGATACTAAATGTGCTCCAATGTATCTCTAGGAGTAAACTAACAGAATCCCTACCACACAACCAACTGGAACCTTGGGGAATGAGGGAAAATCCACCCCTCTCCTCAATAGCCCTGTAATAAAATATACATCCTCCCTAGTGGGCGTGTACCACTAGTTGATACCAACTTGGAAAGCCTGTCATAGGGAATTCCACCTTCAGATAAGATGTCTCAAAAACAAACTATGGGACTTTAGGGAAGTAGCCTCCTCATAGAACTTGAGGAGGCCTACCTCCCTTAGGAGCCGCTACGTCGCTGTTGTAATAGGGTGAGGGTACGCATCTCTTTCCCTCTCTCTTGCCTCCCACAGGCGAACCATGTTATACTATTCCACATGTTGTTGTTGTGGTTGCTCCTCTTCTCTTCTTTCATGTTTCTCAGTGATTGACATATTAAAGACATTTTTTCTATTAAATGACACATGTATTTAGAAATATATGTATATAAATATTTTTTGAAAAATAAATAAAACAACAGTCAGTGCGCCAAAAACATAGTCACGCACCAGTCCCAGTGCGTCTTTCAACAGAGTGCACCAGATACGGTGCCCCTAATGATATTCAGTGCATCGGGGTCGGTGCTCCAGGAAAAAAATTTAGCGCAACTTTCACTACGTGCGGTGTCAGGAGAGTGGTGCGCTGACTAGACTATACACCCGAGGGCATATATCTAAGTTAGTGCACCACCGTCCTGCCACCGTACATAGTCTTCGGTGCAATATTGTAATGGCTGCACCGCTGAAGTAGGCCAAATACGATAAGCCATGCGCTGACAAAATTAGCTATCCCGGGGCGATTATATCGATCAATGCACCGCATCACCACTATTCAACTAGGTCAATGGTGTGTCCAGGTAACCGACCGCACCGCTCTTTATAAGAAAATTTAACATAACATGGTGCGCCTTTGGTACCGCCCCAGAATTGGTGTGAATACCCTTAGCACCAGTTTACAAGGCCAAACCATTCACAATGTCGAATTGCAGTATGTGATGCACTGACCACATTACGCACCCCGAGGTGGATATTTCCATCAATGCGTCGTGTTGCCGTGATACCACATTGTCAATGGTGTGGCGTGGTAAATGACTGCATCACAGTTTTTAAAATTTTTTAAAACAACATGGTGCACCTAGCGGTACCGCCTTGGAACTGGTGTAGATACTGTTAGCAGCAGTTGCAGTGCGGCATGTAAACTTACAGGCAGCACTGCAAACTGGTGCGAGCTGAACGGCACGAGTGCACCGCACGACAATTTTTTTTTTAATAGTTAATTTTAAGGTTTTTTGAAATTCTAATCTGCTAAAAGGTTTAATTATAGAAAGATAATTAAAATATCTACACATTTACCCATCGAGGAGGCATATCAGTTGTAGAATTTTCAAAAGAAAATTTGTCGACTATTTTATAAAATTCAAGTCGACAGCAATAACGAAAGACGTGCAATAAGTGCAGTAATGCATAGATGTCAGTATGCCTTCAAACAATGACAATTGTGACCTTCGTTGAGAGCTCGATAATTCCGCATGAAAATGCGGCTTTTTTCCGTATTTTTTTATTTAATTGTTCCGCATTTAAGTTTTTATTGGCGCATTTCGCTACATTTAATTGAGAAGCCTTGGGCCATTTATTTTTTTGCGCACTTTTATGAAGCACCGGGGAGGAATATCTATAATGCATCATTGCTCTATAGTAATATGACGCACTAGGAATGGTTTCCGGTGTGCTAATATTTTGTGCAGATTTTTGGCCGTAATTTGTTTTAATTTAACCATCTGTCGGTGCACCGGGCTTATTGACACCCCAGTGCGGTTGATTTTTTCCACATTGGGTGGTATCTATTTTTGCGCACGTTTTCAGAAACACCGGTGTGGTAGAGATGTAAGGAACTAGTGTTTTATAGGAATATGATGCATCGGGCATGTGTGTTAGGAGCGCACAGTTCTTGGTGTGCCTATGTTTTGTGTGGTTTTTTTGCCATAATTTTTTATTTATTTAACCCTGTGCCGATGCGCAAGGATTTCAGGGTGGCCTGGTGCATTGGCAACTCGGTGTTTTTAAGGGAGACCCGAGAGGTTTCATTTTTTGCACATTTTTTATGAGGCGTCGGTGCGCAAGTTATATGAAGTACTAGTGCTCTATGGAAATACAACGCACTGGGCGAGGTGTGTATGGAGCTCACCGTATCGGGTGTGCCAATTTTTTAACTACACTGGTGCTTTCTCGTGTTTAACACACCAGTGAATTTTACGGTGATAACAGCACCGGACGAAATACATCAACCTCTGCCCACCAACCTCCTCCACTAACTTCCACTAGAAACGAATTTCTAGGGTATTTTTATAAGGGGTTCCTCAAAGACATCCGCTAGAGGGTATTTTCCTTGTAGTGCACATGTTTTTAGGGTTTTGGGTCAGAGTCATTGGCTTACCAAAGTAAATTTTTGACTATAGTCATTGGCCTGTAGGCTCAAGGGAGCGACCAAAAGTTCACATTCACTCACACACCTCTTTCTCCCTATGACTAGAACCTAAAATTGCATTTTTCAATTGGCTGAATTTTTTTCTCATTGAATGCAATGTTCAACAATTAAGTATAGAGAGTGATAGTTCATCACAGGCTTCTAAATCAAGATTTTGAGTATGAGCATTGTTCAGTTTGTTTCCCAATTTTGTTTAGTTTATTTTGCTGGATAGGTTTATGGTTACCGATTTGGAGAATTTTAATCTCTTCTGTTGACTCATTCAATTAAAATCTAATAATAAGAGCAATTTGAAATGGCTTTCCCCATCGTGGGTTTTCCATTCGTCTCTGACTAATCTTTTTGTCTCTACGTCTGAGTGATTTTCTTCTATTTTTCCTTTATGTTTCACTGCATAGATGATGAGATTGTTCTTTTTACATAGTTGCATATGTTGTTGAATAATTTTATAAATATGAATAATGTAATGATGTTATGGGGTGAATTTAATATGTAAATAATGAAATGTAATTATCAAAGCAAAGAAAAATATAGCCCTAAGAAAAATTAACATGGTATCAGATTTGGGATGAAGGAAATTCATGGAGATCACCCTTATGATGACACTGTTGATGGAAGCAAGATAAGATGGATAAGACCTAAAAAAATACTATGGTTTTAAGGAAACCTAGGAAATTTGGTTATTAGGATTTGATGGACATTCTGAGGTTAGGGTTTGGAAGGAACACCGGTTTGTGGAAAATATTTGAGATATGAAAAACCATAGCATGACTAATGTGAAGATATTCGAGCACTTGTGTCAGATTTGATGAATACCTAGATGGGATAGTCTCGATTAGGCCTAGTTGCTGATAAAGTTAGTTTAAATATTGAAGAGAAAATTTTCATATGGACAATGGATAGTGATGGCTGTTGAAGGTTGGTTCAAGTGTGTGATGTTCACCTCTCATTGAAGATAAGTAATTTTCGATTTATTGTCTTCCTTAAGTCTTTACTTTTATTTATACTTACTGATCTAATTATTGTTTTGGTTATTACTTGTAATTTATGCACATATATTTCAGTATTTGGATGCTTGTAACCTCCTGATGAGTTGTAATAATTGGATCCTTCTTGAGGATCATTGATAGTGTAGGAAGATAAGAACTAGAATTGGAAAAGGGAAAGAGGCATTTGATGAAAAGCTGACAAAAAGCGATAGTTTCTTTTGTAAAATAAGAAGGTGCAGAAGTATTTGAACACTCAAGGTATGTATGATGCTTTATTCAATTGTTATAGTTGCAATATAGGATGAAAACGTAAGCCCTAAGGTATGATGGGAATGTCATCTTCACAAATGGCTCATGCTTATGAAAGTCTGATTCATGGTACTTGGGATGAAATGGTGCACTTGGTATTGAATAAGTATCTTAATTCTTAGATATGTTGAATTTATTGATTCTATGAAGCTGCCTAAAAATATTTATTTTTTATACATTGGTATACTTGATGTTTGCCTAACATCAACTATTTTTGGATACCTTGATCCCATAAAGAAGGCTTGCACATTTATTATTATATATTGTAGCTTGATACTATTGATAATTCTTGTGATAAGCATGATAACCATGATGACAAAAGTATTGATATTCAAGAATTTTGTTTACCATGGTTAAGTTTTGATGAGCTTAGTAATTACAACATATGTTAAAACTAAATGCCCTGACTTGATGGATTTAGTTATAAAGAAGTGATGTTTTGATCATGATTCTTGAAGTATACTCCTATTTGACGCTAACCTTTGATGAAAGAATTATGTCATGATGTGATCATGAAGTAGTTGATGATAAAATGCTATGACCATGATGAATATATGATTTAGAACATGATATAGCTTGAATTTATGATCTTTCAATTCTTTTGATGCATAATAGTATTATAGACAGGTTGATGACTTATGGTTGAAGGGTATTCTCATTAACAAGGTGAAACTATCCATAAAATCCCTACACCTATTATCATTTGCATTATATGTATAGAATATTATTTATTATTGATGTATGATTTATGGACACAAATAGAAAAACATCTGATATTGTTGGTCTTCAACAAAGTTCTGGTCTGAGAAGAGATAGTTTTCCTTACTCTAAGCCTCAACCGCACAAAATCAAGCTTGATGATGTGATTATAGCCTCTCAATAGCATGAAAGAATTCATATGGGTGTGGTTATGCCACTAGGTCACAAAACTAAAGCTCTGTGCATAATATCAGGAATGCACAAAAAAATATGAAAATTCTTCAGATATGGAACAAACATTAGAAAGCTCCATGAAAAGGGAAGTTTGAATGTTAGACTCAGTATAGATATTGTGAATTTTTTGATTAAATTTGTTCTTGTAGGGGACTAGAATATACATATCAGTATACCAGTTTGATTTGATCATTGAAGCTAGTATATGACATTTGATTGCAAGGGTTTGAAAAGATCTGGTTGATTAACATAGATGAGAAATGACATGATGTTTGACAGTTCATAAATATGCTTGTGAACATTGACATGATGCTTAATATGTTTTTGAGTTATGGAGTTATTGAAATCACTATGATAACAAATTATGTTTTTGACTTGATATCTGATGAGTAGCCTTGATGATAGTGCTATATGAGCATAGTAAATTTCAGTGACTAATATTGATATTCAATAATTGTTATGTATTGGCCTCAGTACCCTTGGCACAATAATTGAAGTATAAAGAGTTGTGATTCGACATGAAGTAATCTCACAATAAATGGATGGAACCTACATGACTTTTCTAGCCGGATGTATGCATTTGCGCTTAGTGACATAAATGATTTGTATTGTGATCATGAAGATGACTTTATGAAGTTTGGTTTTATATTTCTTGGTAAATGAATTTTTTTTGGCATTAAATAAATGAATTCATAACTTGATGTGAGATGTACTTATCACCTAGCCTAAAGAATTTGTTACAGTGATATTGATGACTTTGATATTAGTTTTGATTTGGAATCTAAGGCTTGATAAGCTGAATTAGTTGATTTGATTTCACAATACTGATCTATGTAAGGCTAAGCACTTTGGTTTGGTAACGTGTTATGTTTTTAGAAGGAATTGTATCAAGAAATCTCCCGAAGCCCGATATGTTTGCATTAACAGGCATCTAAGGTATGTATTTGATCTTGGTTTTATATACTGATGATATATTATTGATAGAAAATGAGCCTATCATGATAAAAGTAAGAGGAAGATGACTCCTCAAGTTTGAAATGAAGAATCATGGCATGATGAATTGTGTCCTAAAGTTTGGAAAATTCAATCATTGGACACTTCGATTGAATTTCAATAAGTTATGAAGAGATATCGTTGAACTTGTTTTGGTAGTCGATCGTTGATTGAAGTATTTAAATTTCATATAAACACTCACCCTTATATATGTTTTGAATAGGATCTAATTCAAGTCAAGATTGAGCCACTTCACATCCCTTGAGTTATCACTAAGAACTCTCTAATATATTTTCATGGGACAATCAATTTTTGATATATGAGATACTCATTCTATAATATGTGACTTCATGGATGTACCGATGTTGATCATGATCATCATTGATGATATAAGAACATATGTGTGTTGCCTTAGTATCAGATCTTTCATGATATTTTGGTTGAGAAGTCTGTAGCTTTAAGTACGACTCAAATTGAGTATGAAGTTGCTAACATGTATAGTGAGGTAGGATGAGCAAGCTATTTGGAGAGTTGTTTGAGTTGTTTTTGGATATGACAAGAATACCTTATGATAACAATGGGTCAAATTCGAATGGCATAGAATCTTGTATATTTTTGGGACTGTGATACCTTCATATATTGAGATAGCATTGTGACACGAGACAAACTTAGGCTTGTGCTTGTTGCCTTCATGAGAGGGAGGTTGAAAAAGCTTTCAATTGTTTACAAAACTCCATTTCTTCAACTATTTTGGATTTAATTTAAAATGATTGTCTATTTACTCTCTTGTGAGGGTTCAAGGGTTACTTCTAGGATGTAAGGATCATGATTAGACTCCCCTTGGGAGAACCAAATGATTTCATCAAGTGTTGCTTCAGAAATTAAGAGATGGATAGTCCTTTTGGCAATATTAACTTCTTTAAATCACTTATATTCTTCCATGTTGGAATTAGTTTGGCACGATGAATATCCATTAATCCTTTCTCTTCTAAATTTTTTTATAAAATCATTAGCTTTATTAGAAAGCTAGTCATAAATATGGTCCTCATAATTTTGAATTTCACAAAGAAAAATTTAAATCTCTTTCTTGCCATGACTAAAATACTTTAAATATAGTCCAATTTGAAGAAGGTATCCCAATACACCACCCTATCCATATAAATTATATATAAATTCAAAATAATGACATATTCTCCTAGTTCTAAAGTGAACAAGGTAGTCCATGTACTTGTTGCAAAATCCCTAAAATAGAAAGAGTAAAATAAGATTTCATTCAACCAACAATATTCCCTCTTTACATTCCAATAGAATATATAAAATTTACTTTATAGCTAACCATCATTTTTGAAAGTTTCTAACTAATTTTCTTCACATTAATTATAATCCCTTGCTACATAATGCTAGATAGGTTTATTATAAATAGTACCATCTTTATCTCCAATTTTTTGAGGAATTAGCTATTTATTGGCAATTTAGGCTCACCAAGATCATTTTTAATATTGATAATATTTTGGAGAGTGAATTTTCTATTGATTCCCCTATGATTTAGCCAATGCTTTCCATCTTTATTTCGAGTGCATTTGAGCCATGAGTGGTTTTAGCTATGATTTGAAACAATGTTATAGAGCTTATTGTTGTCCATGTCATTTATCTTATTTTTGTAGATTAAGCACCTAGTAACAGAGATGAAGGATTTTATTTTTTTTGTAAGTTCGGAAACCTTGAGGCTACATCATGGTAATGTCCAAGAATAACACTTGAATAAGGTGGGGAATTGAACAACTATCCATGATCCTATGGACTAGATGGAAGAAATTTATTACTTAAATCCATTAGGAAATTTATTACTTGAGGTCATTACAACAATATCTTTGATATAAATACAACATATTCTCGGACAATAAGCATTTCCCAGTTATCCAAAATATCATAGTTATATATAATTAAAATAACATTAATATTATTTATTTTAATATTATTCTTAAAAATTATTTATTGATTAACTTAAACAAAAATATAATTAATAACATGTAATTATAAAATATTTAGACGTCATAATAGCAATATTAAATTATTAAATAATTATGTAAAATATTTTTACATCATAAACTGAACAGAGTGTTTCACAATGTTTTATATATACTCAACTTTTATAATATATATTATATATAAATAACTTATAATTTTAATATTATTTACTGATTATTTTAAATAAAAATATATTTAATAAAATTAAATTATAATTAATATAAAATAATTTCAACGACTGTTGATAGTGAAAAATACTTTTCCAACTTAGGGTAACATGGTGCTTTCATATTGTCAACATTCCCAATAAACAAAGATAGCGCTTTCACATTGTCAATGTTTTCAATAAATATATACATCAATTCATGAACATAGTGTTTCACAATGTTTTTTTTTATATATGTTCAACTTTTATAATATATATTATATATAAATAACTAATAATATTAATATTATTTAATTATTATTTTAAATAAAAATATATTTAATAACATTAAATTATAATTAGTATAAAATAATTTCAACGACTATCGATAGTGAAAAATACTTTTCCAACAAAGGTTAACATGGTGGTTTCGTATTGTCAGGATTCCCAATAAACAAAGATAGCGGTTTCACAATGTTAATGTTTTCAATAAACATATACATCAATTTGCTTTAGGGTTATTTTTTGGAATTTTGTTCAAATGGATTTTTTTAGTTTGATTTGCCTAAAATGATGTAGGAATTTATTGGTTTAATTTCTTTAAAATGTAATAAGAATTTATTGAAATCAAAAACTTGATGGGTAAGTTATACATAATCGAAATGCCCTAAATTTTTTCAAATTGTTGAATTCATACATTATAAAAAAACACAATACAAAATATCACCTCAATTTGTCAGCAAATTTCGGACATCAAAAAATCCAAAAAATCATGTTGAACACAACTCCTACATCAATCCAATATGCCAACGCAATATGCTCATTGACCGTTGTGAGAGGCTCACAACCAAAGAATATCATGTTGATAATTGTGGTGATGTAGACACCACCTTCACGAAAATCACCCCTGATCCCCATCCTGATCGTCCCCTTCTATAAGAAGATTACAAAATTTAGAACCCGACAGTCAAAAGCAAGAAAGAAATCTATGAAATTGAATACCAAACTGAAAGATAAACACACACAGATAGCTAAATGCACAGATATACATGGTAAAACCTTGACAGGGTGTCAAAGAAACCTCCACAGGGCAAGAGATTGGAAACTCTATTAATCAACAATGATTCTCATCTTTTATAAGCCTCTCAGGCCATCCAATTTAACCTAGTTTATTATGTTATTCTAACTTCATTTCGTTATACAACCAACTAATAGTAAATAAGTAAATTTGCCCAAAATTACATTATTTACATTTGTTTTCATATTTCAACAAACTCCACCTTGACAAAAAAATTCCCAATCCCTTGCCCATGCCCATTCATCATCTTTTCTGCAAGCCAAGAGAAGCGAGACACCATCTCATCTTCTCTACTGTAACTGGCTTCGTGAATATATCTGCATGATTTTCCTGTGTACGAACCTTCTTGAGACCTAATTTTCCACCTTTGATTACATGTCTTACAAAGTGATATCTTACATCGATGTGCTTGGTCTTTCTATGATATGCTATATTTTTTTCCAAATGAATAGTGCTATGACTATCACAAAACACATTCACTTTCTCCTGCGTCCTTCCAATCTCATCAAGCAGACCTTTTAACTAGATTGCCTCTTTACAAGCATCTGAAGCAGCTATATACTCCGCTTTAGTAGTGGACAAAGAAACTGTCTCTTAAAGCTTTGAAATCTAGCTGATTGCTCCATCTATACTAGACCTCATTTTGTCCAAATCACCTGCATAATCAGCATCCACATATCCACAGACTGAAACTTCATGGCCATCAAAGCTGATGCAAAGGTCGCTTGTGCCTCTCAAATACCGAAGCACCCATTTCACTGCTCGCCAATGTTCTTCTCCTATATTTTCCATGAACCTACTGAAAACTCCAACTACATGTGAATATGTCAAGTCTTGTAGATACCATCACATACATTGAGTTTCCTACTGCATTTGCATATGGTACATGAGACATATACTTATTTTCTTCATTAGTTCTAGGACTTAAATCTGAACAAAGCTTAAATTGGGAAGCTAATGGAACATTAACAAGTTTCACATTGTTCATACCAAACTTTTCAAGTACTTTCTCCACATACTTCTGTTGTGATAACCAAATCTTACCATTCTTCCTGTCTCTGTGTATCTCCATGCCCAAGATATGTTTTTCCACTCCAATATCCTTCATATCAAACGTCCTAGAGAGCTAAGACTTTAACCTGTTGATTAATTCAATGCCTTTGCTTGCTATAAGCATATCATCAACATACAACACCAAGATAATGAATATGCCATTGAAAATTTTGAAGTATACACAATTATCATACTCACTTCTAATAAAATTCTGGCTCACCATGAAGGAATCAAACTTCTTGTACCATTGCCTGGGCGACTACCTCAGGCCATACAATGATTTGCCGAGCTTGAAAACTAATCTTCTGCTACGACCTTGTACAAAACCTTCTGGCTGATCCATATATATATCTTTATCCAAATCAGCATGAAGAAAGGTTGTTTTAACATCTAACTGTTCTATCTCAAGGTCAAGTAATGTAGTTAGTGCTAACACAGTATGAATAGAAACAAGTTTAAGGACTGGTGAAAAAATCTCATGAAAATAAATACCTTCAACATGAGAATATCCTTTTGCAACCAGCCTCACCTTATACCTCTCAATACTTCCATGAACTTTTCTCTGCAACTTGAAAATCCATTTGCACCCAACAACACTTATCCTTTTAGGAAGTTCGACAAGATCCCAGGTATTATTCTTGGCTAAGGAATCCATTTCTTCATCCATAGCCTTTTTTCATATCTCGCTATTTGCATCATCTACTGCTTCCTGATAACAAGAAAGTTCCCCATCTTCAGTAATCAATGCAAAAGATGAAGCATAATATTCATACCTTTTGGGGGTTTTTCTTTCCCTTGTGGACCTTCTTAGAGTGACTGGTTGTTGAATTGGTTCTGGAATTTCTCCAATTTCCTTTGCTTCTTCACCTTTTTCCTCAGAAGTCTCTCCTTCCTTTCGAATTTCTCAAAAAGGTTTAGTCTCCAATTGAATATTCGAATTTTTCAATACTTGTTCCTGTTCAAATTTTCCAACATCTAATTTTAGAAGAGAAGATTCATCAAATGTTACATCTCTACGAATGACTATCTTTCATGAAGAAGGATCCCACAACCTATATCCGTTCACTACATAATCATACCCAGCAAAGACACAACATTTTGATTTTGGATCTAACTTTGAACGTTGATTTTTAGGAATAAGAGCATAGGCATCACAACAAAAAATATTCAAATGTGAATAATCACAAGACTGACTCGACCAAACTTCTTCAAGAATTTTACAATGTATTGCAACCAAAGGTGATCTGTTAACTAAATAACAAGTAGTAGATACTGCTTCTGCCCACAACTCCTTTTGGAAGTTATCATTGCTAATCATGATTCTGGCTCTTTCCATAAAAGTCTGATTCATCCGTTCAACAACGCCATTTTTCTGAGGAGTATAAAGAGAAATTTTATATCTAACAATCCCTTGATCCTTACAAAATTGTTCAAATTTTAAAGAAGTAAATTCACCGCCATTGTAATTCTTAAACATTTAATTTATTTTGCTATTTTCTTTTCCACCATTGCTTTAAATTGTTTAAAAAAATTAAGAACATCAACTTTCTTTTTCAACATATAGACCCAAAATTTTCGGGAGAAATCATCAATAAATGTTAAGAAATATAATACACCTCCATAAGACACATTAGGAGATGGTCCCCACAGATCAGAATGAATGTAGTCTAAAATATGTTTACTATTATGATTTCCATTCTTGAAACTCTGTTTACAAAAAACCAACTTCAAGGATTTGAAATCAGGAAGCAACTTGTGGTTCATTACTAGCTAAAGATCTTTCTCGCTCATGTGACCCAACCATTGATGCCATAGACGAGAACCTTCTTCTTCTTTTTCTGATACTATCGCTACTTCACTAACTTGAGTGCTTCCTTTGAGTCTGTACAGATTTCCGACCTTTTCGGCCTTCATAACAACCAAGGCTCCTTTTAAGACTTTCAACACTCCATTCTAACCTGTATATTTATACTCATTCGAATCCAAAACTCCCAAGGAAATCAAGTTTTTCTTTAGTTCAAGTACATTCCTAACATCAGATAATGTTTTAATTGTATCATCATACATTTTAATTTTTACATTACCAATCCCAACAATCTGACAAGATGCATTATTTCCCATCAATACAGAACTACCATTAACAACTTCATATGAGGTAAACCAACTTCGGTGCAGACTCATGTGATGAGAAGCACCAGAGTCTAATAGACAATTTTTAGCATCTTGAGAGACATTACAAATAGGGAGAGCTTCAACTAGTAAAAACTTCATCAATCTTACCTGAATCAATCTGATTTTCCTCCTTGTTATGGTTTTCTGACTCCTTCTGTTTCCAACAATATTTTTTGAGGTGTTCAAGTTTGTTGCAGTACCAGCACTTGGCTTTAAACTTCTTGCCGCCCTTTGACTTTGATCTGGAAGAACCCCTTGCTTTTTCCACTATTTACTTTGACCAACCTCTGGCTACCATGGCTTCTAGTGTAGATGTCTCAATACTATATTTTCTTTGTACTTCTTCAGATAAGAGAGCACCCACAACTCATTCAAATTTCAAAGGATCAGCAGTGCTAAAACTAATTGAAGTTATGAAATGGTCCCATGACTCGGGAAGAGAACACAACAAAGTTATAGCCTTGTCTTCTTCCTGCATTTTAACTTCCATATCTGACAACTAGAAAATAAGTGTATTAAAAACATTAAAATTTTATGTAGCTTTTCTACCCTCCTTCATCCAAAGACTGTACAATTGTCTTTTTAAATAGATTCTATTTGTCAATGATTTAGTCATATACAAGGTTTCCAGTTTTTCCCACAACCCTTCAGTTGTACTCTCTCCAACAATATTAAAGAGAACTTCATGTGCCAAACATAACATAATGGTACTAAGGGCTCAGGCATCCAAGTCCTCTGAGTCTGAATCTGTCATTCTTGCAGGTTTTTTCTTTACCCCGTCTAATGCTTTGTGCAACCCTTGTTTCACTAGAAAATCCCTAACTTTCAGTTTCCACAATGTGAAATTGTTCTTCCCGGTGAGTTTCTCCACCTCGAACTTTGCATTTGTCATTTTTCCATTTCTTTCTATGATGGTTGCTTATTGATCTTTCCCTTCTTTCCAACTAGTTTTTTTTTTTTTTTTAACTTTCCTCCTTTCAGCTAGGGTTTATTTCTGGTTTTTAAATTTCAAAATTCCTTTCTACAATTATGAGCTCTTAAAAAAAAAATGAATATTTCTAAATCTTTTCCCTTCAAAAATGAAAAAATAAATAAATTCTGAATCTGTTCCCTTCAAATTCTGAATCTATTGAAATAATATTTCATTCAAATACCAGAAACATTTTCCTTTTTTCTTAAAAATAAAGAAAAATAAATTGTTCTTTAAACTCCTAGTACTTTCCAGAATTTAATTTCTGCAAAAAAAATTTAAACCCATACTGCTTTCCAAAATTTAATTTCTGCCAAAAAAAAACTTCTTCAGGAACTCTCTTTAAACCTCTTAAGAGAAGAAAATCTATTTTCTTAAGTATTCGAATATTTTTCTGCTGTTTAAAAAACAAATAAGTATACCCGATTTTAATACAGAGGTAGATTACCCAATTTCTATTATGTGACAATCTTATCCTTCAACGGCCAACAACCTTTTTCCTTGACGGCGGGTAGTTACAAAATTTTATCAATGGCAAAAAATATTCATGTGATTCTTCTCTGGCAGCATGCGATTCATCCTCATGCGATTCTTCTCTGGCAGCATGTGATTCTTCCTTCTCTCCGGCTGGCTTAGAAATTTGCTTTGCTGGCTCTATCTATCTACTATCCAACACCATTCACTTTCTTCTCAGCAGACTTCTCAACAGCGTGTGGGCCTCACAAAATCATCTAGAAACATTCTCTTTTGGCAGCTACAATGATTTCTCTTTTGGATATCGATTTTCTCTAATAGCAGAATGGCCTTCAAGAATCTTCTTGATGGCAGGGTTATTAAAAAAAAAAAAAACGGGGAGTAGCAAAATAGGCTCCGATACCACTTATTGAACCCAACAGTTAAAAACAAGAAAGAATCTATGAAACTGAATACCAAAATAAAAGATAAACACACACTGATAGGTAAATGCATAGATATACGTGGTAAAACCTTGACAAGGTGTCAAGGAAACCTCCATGGGGAAAGGGATTGAAAATTCTATTAATCAACAATAATTCTCATCTTTTACAAGCCTCTCGGGCCATCCAATTTAACCTGGGCTATTTCTTTATTCTAACTTCATTTTGTTATACAACCAACTAACAATTAATAAGAAAATTTGCCCAAAATTACATTATTTACATTTTTTGTCATATTTTAACACAAAAGTAGATAACACATTTGGGATGATCCTACGAGGAAATGGAAAGTACCTATATCCACCATTGGCTGCTACTATGGTGAATGCAATTTTAAATTTTAATCGCATACATGATTTTATGGCTGATCACCACAAATGCTACATGACTTATGCAGTAGCTTATCCGACCTTTAGCTATATTTTCACAACCAAGCCTGTAAATGTGGAGCACATACTCAAATATAATTTTCCAAACTATGGCAAGGTTTAGATCTTCCTATATATATTTTTACTATATTTTTTGGGTTGTTTTATGCGGTCATACATTTTTTGAAAAGGTTTTTTTTTTTTTTTAATCTAGTTATGATCATAATAGTGTTTGGATTTTTTTATGGTGGAATTCCATTCAGCACTAACTTAGACACTACAGTAAACCAGATTTCTCAAAATTTCTACTAAATTAAATAATAATAATAATAAAGTTTCCACTATTTTATTTGAAAATTTGTAACCTAGAAGAATTTGTAACTTGAATTTACTACTCTTTTCCAAACTATTTCAAGGTTTAGCTCTTCCTATATTTATCTATTACTTCCTTAGAGTTCAGATTGTGATATATCTATTGCTTATTTGTTTGACAAGGAAAGTTCAACTACGAAATTGTGGAAGATGTTTTAGGGGATGGTATTTTCAGTGTGGATGGAGAGCTATGGCGAAAACAACACAAGTTGGCTAGTTTAGATTTCTCCACCAGAACTTTGAAGGAGTTCAACAATGTTGTTTTCCAAGAGAATGCAGTGAAACTTTCAAAAATTCTACTCGAAGCGTGTAAAGCAGAACAGACTGTTAGGCAACTAATCCTTGGGTTAGTTTGTGTTAGGTAATTGATTATTAGAGTCCAAGAAATCTAGGGAACTGATTCAACAGTTTCTTGATGTATTTATATGTGTACACTTTGTACATCATTCCTTGAGACATTCATTGATATATTGTTGAAGATTGTTTCCAGTTTGTGTCTTGAGTAGCTAATAGTGGTATCAGAGCGGGTGAAATGCTTTGTGAATGTGTGAATGAGAGCACAGATTATTTTGCACCCTGTGAATGTGTAAAATGAGAGAAGAGGTTAATTTTCTCCATTAAATAAGTGAGACACTTGTGTTTTGTGGTAGTTCTGGGCACAGTCCATCCATCGAACTTCCATTCTCCGGTTTTTTTGGAGAGCCAGTGACCTGGATTCTAACCAGTAGAAAGTCGATGTAGAGCTATTGAGGGCAGAGAATGTTTATTCGTAATCATGACCATTGACTTGAGAACAGAATATTGCCATTGCTCGACCGAGACTGGGGGTTTGAGCCATAGAGGAACCATGAGGAGACTGTGTGCCATAGAAGAGGTTATGTGCAGTCCAATATTTTGAAACTGCCAAAGGACCAAGTGCCGAACCGGACCAAGTCATCCACCCGAATTGTATGAAGAGATAGGAAAAGGTGGACACATATCTGAAGTCGTACAATGTCCATTGAATTGTGCCACTAATTTTGTGGCTGCCTCCTTCCTCAGAAAATAAATGTTCAGGAGATTAGCATTAATGTTCAGGAAATGAGCGTGAATACTGTGAAGAATTTTGTGGCTCAAGTTATGCCCGGATTCTGTGCATAAACTAGTCGTGTACAAGTGTGGATTATAGTATTCAACTTCTGCACTAGTTGCATATATAAAAAAAAAAGGTATGGGGTGTGACCGTTTGTCCATTTGTCTTTTATATTTGAGCATTCTGGTGATCTGAGACTTTGCATAGTTGGATATTGAGAGATGTGAGATATAATCTATCTCTCATATGTTTTTAAAATCTAGAAACTAGGCATATGTAATTTTTTCTGAAAGATTTGCAGTTAGTAAAAGGGTAATGAACATAATTTATTTGCCTCATCTGTTTGAAAGTCACTTATGCCGGTTTGTTGTATTAAATTTAGTTTCTTCAGGTCTACTGTATTAAAGTTTGAAGTAATGGACTTGATCCATTTTCTTCTGGCGAAGATGGTTGTTCGCTCCTAGAAGTCGTGACAAAATCTCTGATACAAAAGTTCAATACTTGTTCTTATTGTTTGTGTATTGAAGACGGTTGAAGAGTTAAAAATACTTGGAGCATTACTTGCTGTGGTATGAATTGAATTCATTCAATACAATTTGTTGCTATCAAAGGGCCCAGTGAATTCAAGCGCACCGTGGAGAAATATTTCAAGAGATAAAGGTAATTTTATAATAAGATATAAGCCTGCGATGATGGGATGAGCAGATTAAAACCTCAGTTTCTAATCACGTGGGAAGGAATTTCTTGGAGCCCCATGAAGTTTAAACTACTGCATCTTGTTAACATTGTCCGATAGAAATTATTTTTTAATCGCTAATCCAGATTATATATTTGTCAAGCATTTGTTATGTGTAAAGCAGTAAAAGGAAATATAACTCCAAAACTAAGAAGTGACAATTTTTTTTAAATTTTTGAGATTTGATTTTATTTTGGTGAAAGTTTAAATTATACAAATCATGAATATAAAATGAAGAAAGGGAAAGGCAGTGTGATTAGCGAAATTCAAATAGTTGTTTGGCATATTTGAGGTCACAAGTTTAAATCTTTGTTTTTGATGGGTGCATGATCCGTTGAACCCAACGCCTAGTTAATTTATTGAAAAGTGGGTATGGGTGCATTTTTGGTGGTAGCTGACACCCCATTTTCTGAGTCTATTGCAATTGTACTTTGAAACTACACTCGAGAAAATGACTAAAATAAATGATTTAGTACAGATAGTAATCAATTTAATGCTATCTACTGTCCATTTTGATGTCCAAGCCAGCAAGGACATGCTATGTGACATCCAATCATGTTTTCAAAATGCTAAAAGAACAATCAAATTTTTGGAGTTAGAATCACAATTACAGCGAGACGAAATTCGAAAGAAAAGATGTGATTCTGAACTAGTGTTTGTTCATAACAACAATTTGTTTGAGCCTGATCATCAGTCAAAGAATGATCAGAAAAATGAAGTGCTTTCAGGTGAAAATTTGGACGTAGTTAGAAGTGCTGATGTTAAATCTATTATAAGACCATGGGAAGAGATGACACACAATAAGCACAGAACTGGTCTTGGTTATAACGGTGATGTATTTTTTCACATTCTAGACTTTTCTAAACCTATTAAATTTCGAAGTGTAGGTTTTCTGGATGGTGTTGTTCCAGAAAAGGTTGATAGATGCCAGCAATGTAACCGAGTTGGACATATGAAAGATCGGTGTTTTTATTTTCACCCGTGCAAGCATTGTGGAAAGCAAAATCACGAGTCAAACATATGTTCCAAGAATAGCACTGCAAGAGAGAAGCAAAGTTTTGGATGGATTGCTTCTTGGGAATGGACGAAAGTAGCCAAGAGGATCTACAGATCATATCGAAGAATTTGTTCGAGAGTGACAAGTCTTGCAGTGACGAATATTTCTCACCTTGTATCCGACAAGGGGGGATTTGTTTGTGGGTGGTCTGCTACAGGTTCAAGTTCGAGATGTCAAGCGAGCCTGAGTCAGTGATCCACATCCAGTGATCCACATCCTGAGCCATAACCTTAGTTTATTGAGTTGTTTCTGAGAGAGCACTTCCAGATTTGGAATTTTTAGAGGAACTGCTGTGATGTTCCGGAGTTGGTGGTCAACTTAAAAACACATTTTTTTGTTTTGTGAACTGGTCTGTAGGTTCCGGAATTAGTGTTGGTGAGACATTGAGTTCTCCCATTTTCAATTTATGGTCATCCTTGAAAACCATTTCCGAGAGACATTCATCTCTTGGCTAAGATGCATTTTTGCATTCGGAGCTCTCTTTCTTGGACTTTGGTATATCCCTTCGGATTAAGGGGGGAATGTTAGGCAACTAATCCTTGGGTTAGTTTTTGTTAGGTAAGCGATTATTTAGAGTCCAAGAAATGTAGGGAACTGATTCAACGATTTCTTGATGTATTTATATGTGTACACTTTGTACATCATTCCTTAAGACATTCATAAATATATTGTTGAATATTGTTTCCAGTTTGTGTCTTGAGTATATAACACAAACAGTAGAGATGAAGGTATGTTAAATCGTCCTAGAGCTAGAATTGCATTTCCTGTTTTCTGTTGTTCCTCTTGCACTTAATTGAAAAGAGAGACATTGGAAGGTGGGAAAGTAACTCATATACATTTTGTTCATTTTCAGAAGAAACAGTTATTGTGAGAAAGCATTTAGATTCCCTTCTTTTCTTTTCTTTTTAATTTATGTGACTGGACAAAAGGCACCCATACCAGTTGGAATAATAATAACCAAATGTTATGGATACTCTGTAATGGATAAATGTTAATAGGGTCTCTTACTGAGGATAAAAATGGATTCAATCTGAAAAGTGGCCTTTGTGATTAAGGTGAACAGCCTAACAAATACTAACTCTAGAGAAGAGGCATCTTTTGCAAAATCTTTTGATACTGGAAATACTATGCTTTTGTGGCGTTATTTTGACATCACTTGGAAATTGAAAATATACTTCAACATTTGGTCAGAGGCTACTTTGAAACAAAGAATCAAAAGGGTGGATGATTTTGTGTACAAGGTCATTCAGAGCAGAAGACATGCGATAAGTGAGAAAAATAACTATGTAAGAGAATACCCACCGCAACTCTTGTCCTAAATTGGACCAACTAATGTTTGATTTTCCCTTTCCACATATTCACTGTGCTAGTGCTGGTACTCATGCCCTTGTTTCCCTACCTCTGGCTTCAAAAAAAATTACAGGTAATACCAGACATACTGTCTCGCTGTATTTCATCAACTGAGAAGCTTCTAGAGACTGACTCTGACAAGTTTCTACGAGATATTGTTCTGAATTTCACTATAGCTAGGCGGGACACAACTGCAGTTACCCTTTTTTGGTTCTTTCACATGCTTTGCAAGAACCCAGATGTTGAAAAAAGAATTCTTCAAGAAATTGATGACATGATCGAGGTTAATGAATGTGTGTCCATGGAAGAATTTTTAACTGTGTTTTCTGAAAGTATAACTCATACAGTATTAGATAAGATGCACTATCTTGATGCGGCTTTGTCAGAGACCTTACATTTATACCCTGTTGTTCCTATGGTAAGACACTTGTATGTTTTGGTTGTCGTTGAGGTAAACTCAACATTATGTCGAATGCTTATTTCCACGAGCAATTATTTGGCTCTCTCTGCTTTCCCAAACCATTGTCTTTTTGGATTCCTATATATGTGTGTGTGTAAAAGTTTAATTCAAATATCAAATAATATGGCTCATCAAAAATTGAAAAACATTTTACAGAATGCAAAGCATGCACTTTCTGATGATATCTTTCCAGATGGATTCAAAATCAAAGAAGGTGATATAGTGGGTTATCTTCCTTATTCTATGGGAAGAATGACATATCTTTGGGGAACTGAAGCTGAGGAGTTCAAACCCGAAAGATGGCTAAATGATGGGATATTTCAGCCTCAATCACCATTCAAATTCACCCCATTTCAGGTAAGTGGGTATGGATTATGGGTTATAGTTAATATATTGAGCAATATTACTTTGACCAGGTTTCAAAATGGATAAGCTTTACTTGTGTATTGCAGGCTGCACCTCGCATATGCATTGGCAAAGATTTTGCGTACATGCAAATGAAAATTGTTGTTGCTGTCCTGGTCCGTTTCTTCAAATTTGAAGTTGTTAAAGGTATAGAAGTGTGATATCGTCCTCCATTCACACTACACATAAATGAATAAATCTCCGAGTAAATACTAGAGATGCCTGTTGATCACAAATTTTACTTGCCAGTAAGGAGTGTACACTGAAAACTTTCATTATTTGTACATAAATCGAAGGTTTTGTTTTTATCTAGATGCATTTATTATAGCGTAAAAAGGAAAATTTCTTCACTAAGGAGTTGTGGATGTCTCCGTTACAATTGTACAAGGTTTAATAGTGAGAGGTTGACCATAAAAGGTACTGCTACCGACATAAGGGAGATTTTGACTTGCATTGTCTTATATCGCTGGAGAGAGACAGAAGCAACGCAGGGTTGTAGGTAAAGTTTTATGTCTTCGAGGGAACTCGTAGTTGTGGGTAAAGGTTTATGTCTTTGAGATAACTCGTCTCGATATTATTACGTTACATATTTATTAGGGTATATTTAAAGCATGAGATTGTTTATTTTTTAAATTTTATCTTAGCATAGATTTATTTTAATCACTCGTATATATATATATATAAATTATATATATATATATATATATATATATATATATATATATATATATATATAGATACTAATATATATAAAGAATAATAGTATATATATATATATATATATATATATATATATATATATATATATATATATATATATATATATATATATATAATTTTTAATTATTTGAATTTTTTCTATATTTAATAGGATACATTATTGAGGTTTCTAA
The DNA here is from genome assembly GCA_034641835.2 of Pinus albicaulis. Taxonomy (NCBI): domain Eukaryota; kingdom Viridiplantae; phylum Streptophyta; class Pinopsida; order Pinales; family Pinaceae; genus Pinus; species Pinus albicaulis. Next base: position 644,434,060 of record CM076571.1, read on the forward strand.
TTTTATTAAATTTTTGCTATATTTATGATAAAATTATGAAAATATACATAAAATAGGTTAAAATATAAAACAATTAGTGCACTCCAAATGTTTTAACTATAAGAATATAGTTATTTTAATCTTTTTATATATTAGGTACACGTATAGAAGTAATGGATGATGTGTACCACTATTAGTGAGTGAGAAAGACCATTGTTGTCCTACATCCCACTTACAACAATTGACACAAAACTTATAACAACAATGCCATTGGCATTGCTTATTATTTAGGGATATCTAGAGAAACCATTGTGGAATTTTGTTTCACTACCAATGCCACCCAGTTTACATAACAAGAACCTTAAAAGAGAATAAAAATTAGATACAGAGTTGTAAATCAGAGCATTAACTTCTCAAGCTATCTAGACATTTTAATAAGCTAAATCGTATCCTTCTCAAACAAACTAGACACTCTAAATCGTTCCATTTAATGCCAATCTCATCTTGTCAAGCCAAATAAGTAATTAGTTCTTCCATTAGAGCCTACAACTCTTTCCCCATCTCTTTAGACGTGTATGAGTGAAGATGCCTTATTATTGCAATGCATATAAGTGAATACGCCATTATACCTATTATCTCCACTTCTTAATTCTAAATAATCAAATGTGATTTGAATGCAAAAGTATTCAACAATCACAGGTGGGCATAAATGGACAATAGCTCAAATACAACCAATGATACTTTGGAAAAACTAATGACACAAACGACAAAAACAAATATTTCCAGCAAGGAATAATATTGTGTGGTCCATTTTACCTCACCAACAACCTCTACAATCACCCAAAATAACACAAAATCCTCACCCGCATATTTCACAAAGGAAATATGAATTACAATAATAAATATATCATTGGCCAGTCACAAACACGGTTTCTCAAAAAAGGGTGAAACGTTAGCATGTAAGATTTGTGCAAATCTTGATTATTATTTAGAAAACTTATATCTAAAATTAAGAGGGTGTAAGAGTTTCTAATGTTACAAATTATGCGTGCATGTAAAGCGTTAGTAAAAAAGTCTGTCGGGTCTTGGTTAAGCGGTGATGAGGCGGGTTGTTATGGCACTAATCAAATGTTAAATTCTCTTCCCTGATCGGGGTGTTGTATCTGGACATGTTCAATTCCCTTCCCCGGTCGGGGTTATGTATCTCGACATGTTGATGAAGATGTACCAGACTTACAAATATATATATATATATATATATATATATATATATATTAAAAAGGATATTTGTTGAATGTAATTAATTTATTTATTTGTACTTTATAAATAATTTTTTTATTATTATTTGAGTTATTAAAAGTTTTTTTTTTCCTGAAATTATGTAGTTGATTTAGAATTTTAAAGTTTAATTATGAGTTTATTTTTGGCTATATTCTTGGGTAGATTCCCCAAATTTTCTATTCTTTCTATTTATTATTATTATTATTTTTAAATGTAAATTATCTCTATATCTTTAAGAAGGAATGGTCAGTCAACTTGTCATCGACTAGCTCGTTGGAGTTTACGACATAAAATTTGATTTGGTTGGGTAGGGCCTCAAGTTAATTGTCTATAATTGGTTGAATTATCATTGGTGGGATCGATTTGGGTTATGCGACACGTCATAAATGCCTACACTTTAACGGTAGTTAAATACTACTTCAATATTAGGGTACAAGGGAGCATGGTCCATGTTGTTCAACTGGGTGTGGAGGTTGGTGGGTCATAGTTTTGAAGTCATGTCAGAAATTTTATTATTATTCTATTTTATTTTTTTAAATATATTTTTTTGTTTTAACTAAAATGGTTAGGTGTGAATGAGGAAGACAACTAAGGAATGAGAATTGAATTATTAATGAAGTGAAAGTGTTTTCATATGTTTTTTGTTTGGCTTGTGCATGATTGGTTACACCCAAGGTGTCCTTTTTGAATGAGTTCACTACATACAATCGTCTGCACAATTTTTTCTATAAGTTTTGATAGATCCTCCACGGTAATATTTGTGAAGAGATCATCTAGTGCATTGCTTGTAATACTATTACATAATTTCATAAAATCATTACTTTCATTATAATCATTGGAAAAATTATGATTTTCCCAACGTAAGATGCATAACTCTACTTAAACGATCATGGGAGTGAGGAATTAAATCTCATGTGCACTAGACAAACACATAAGAAATTTCAAAAATCCAATTGTGTCATCGATAATCGAACTCTGCATCATCGAAATGGTGCCAAAATCTTGACTCCACATCCCTCAAAACATTCCAAGATGGTAATAGCTTTCATCATGTTAGTCATCCATAATTTTGATTTTATCCAAAGATGATTAAGTTGGAAATCTCAAATTTCTAGAAACAATATTTGCAAAACATTGTGAGTTCTAGAAATCTCACTACCTTCATTACCCCAAGTCTATCAATTCACTGAAAATCTTCACTCAAAACCTCCAAATTATCCTACCATCTCAAAATGAAAACTGCTTTCAGACTACTTCCACCATTTCATCTCCATTTCATTCCCTCATCTTATCATTCTTAGTCCTACTCCTAATGATCCTTTCCCCCTCTGAAAATCCCATTTCCCCCAATATTATTCCTCATATTTTCCTAAAAAAGGGCTTTAAACCAAGGAAAACCCCTCTACTTGGTTTGAAGTAACTCTTTTACCCTATCGGATCCCTTTAAAAAGCACTAACGACACTGTTTTTAGTGCTAAATACGATTATTTTTTCACCTCCTCATTTGCAGCATAAATATAGCATCTAAACTCATTTTATCGTTGGCATTTGATGACTCTTTGAAGCTATACATAGTCTCTTGGAAGTTGAAGGAAATTGATGTTTTGGAACTTGTAGATGTCTCGACTTGTTTGTTGATGAGGAAGGCTCTGTCATTGGATCCCTGAGCTTGGCTATTGGTGAAGTACTCTAAATCTGTTATTGTTATTTCCTATTCCATTATGTTTCACCATTCTTTGTTAAATTAGAGTAAAATTTTTAGGCTAAGAAATGTCTTTTGAAAGCACCTTAGTTCTGTTTACTCTTCACTGTCTTAATGTTTTCTTCTACTAAGATATTCTAGAGAATCCTTAATTGCTCTCGAGGACCCTTATGCTTGTTTATTTCTTAAATAGTTCAATACACTTGGCTTCAAGAATGATTTATGGTTTTCCCTGCTTACTTGCTGCCACTTAAAAATTGTTTCTAAAGTCTCCCTTCAAAGTACCATTCCTTAAATTTTTCCAAATAGGTTTTGTTCCAATCATACCCTTTGTACTTGCTTAAATAATTGCTTTGAAGGTCTTTATAGCTGTAATCAAAGATGTTTAGGCATTCCCTCTTCTATGAATACAGTTATTTATGAATCTTGCATGTTTTCTAATCCTTGAAGGTTAAATCAATAGAAGTTAAATGAGTTTCTTGCCTTGTATATTTCATTGGAGAAGTTTGTCTTGAAATTATTATTTTCTGAAGTGTGGTTTGTAGAATTTATGGTTAGCCCTGTCTATTGAATGCCTCTTCATGTTCAGATAATGTTTTAAGTCCCTTTATTGAAAAGTACATATAATTAAGGATTCTTAATTTCCCTTAGTTCTACTTTTCATTCTAAATCCTTGATTTCCATTTCATTCCACCTAAAATACCTTGAAGATCCACTGGCCAAGTTAGATTTTCCCTTTGATACCTCAGATCTATTGATTGACTTGTCATTGAATTTTATTTGACTCCATTGCCCAATGAATTAGAGATTTCCCTTTTTTCTATATGTGCTCCCTAGATCATTATGTCCAGCTAAACAATCAAAAAAATACAAGCTTCATAACTAGCCTAAAATCAACCCTTTACAAAGCAAACAAGTCATATCTTTATAAACAATTGAGAGATCCCTCTCTAAGACTAGGAAGGTTATCTCCTAGAGCTCTAAAGATTGGTTTTGATGTTGCCTTGTCACTTGGTATGCCAATCTACCAAATCATAAGGACACCAACATAGTGGTGATCACGGTGGAACACTGAGTGAGTAATAACTTATATATCCCTTCAAAAAACTCAGAAATATCCAAAAATATCTCTTGATTGGCTTTTATTACTTATTGGTGGTGGACCATAACATATTTTACATTCAAAAGAGCTAAAAATTTCCACCCGGTGACTCCACTTTCCTTTGGTAGGCCTATTATTTCACTAAGTCCTTATAAACTCCCCTGGGATGCATTGAGAAATCAAAATCATGCTGACGGTGGATAGAAAAGTTTAAAATCTTCCACCTGGAAACTCCACAACTCCCAAAAGACTTAATGACTCCACTGGTAGAAGACTCTGAACTGGTTGAAAAGATACAACGACCTCTTTTTTATTATAAACATGGATTCAAGTATAGAAAGAGAAGCAAAGTTAGACACATTATTGGACATAATTGGAAAAATGATGTATATACTTGATAAAAGGCAGGAAAGGTACGAGGCTGATATAGATGTTGGTTATCCAAAGTAACCTATGCCTCCTCCTGATAAAAAAAAAACTCAACCACTACATGATAAAAGAAACAAACAAGATATGCATGATGAGCAAGATTTTAAAGAAGAGAATGAAGAATATTTTCAAAAGGGTACTATTTACCTACCTATGCATTGTGTTCCACAGATGAGAGAAAATTACAAACAAGGTGAAAATACAAAAAGTGAGCAGTGCTTTGAGGAAACAATTAGCCATCCTAAGATCACAAAACTTGAAATAGGAGAAGAGGTAACACATCTGGAGTCTCTGCCTTTATGTTATAACTCATTTCAGTTGATAAGAGGAGAATGGCATCCTGATGATCTATTAGAAAAAACTCATGAATCTCATGAACAAATTGACCATCACAAAAATCATGAAAAGTTGTTTGAGAGTGAAATTAATCAAGACATAGAAGAAAATACTCAAGATGTCCTTGAAAGCACAAGTAATAATCCACTGTCTCTTCTAGGGGAGGTTTAAGAACACGTCTAGCCTAAAAATTAGCCTACACAAGAGAAAGAGAACTATTGTACTTCTGTTCCAAGAAAGAGAGAAATTCTTCCTCTTTTAACAAAAAAAGAAATCAATCAAATATTAAACAAGCAGCCAGCCTCTAAAACTTCAGAAGAGACAAAACCTTCTATTCATTCCCTTGCTAATCCTTGTTGCCATAAATCAGAAAGTGAACTCATAGATCAATTTAAAGAAAAACAAACTGATAATCCAATATGTTTGATTGGTGATATTTTTTATACTAATGATTCTCTAAATACTGATAAATATGATGATGATGATGAGCTCCAAATAGAAACTAATCATGCAGGACAACTAGCAGCGGATTAGTGTCATGAATTTCATTATCATCATCTTGAAAGTAGTAATCAAATAATGCAGCCCATCAGAAATAGATTTCACATAATTGGGAATTAGAAATCTATCAGTTGTAATGTTGAGGTTGAAAAGAATGAGGAACTTCTTGAGCAATTTGAAGATAAAGAGCCTTTTCCTAAAAAGGTTGAGGTAATCAAACATACCCTTGATCAAGAACATAGTGACATCTTCAAAGAGTTCATTCCACTCAATTATAACATACTAGGACTGCGAGAGGACAACACTGCAATATATGATGAGTCCTCTAGTTCAGATGATAATGAAGATGATGAAGAATTTCTTTCTTAAAAGAATCTTAAGCTTGATCCAGTGGAGGAAAGAGTAATCCTGGTTGAAACCTATCTTTCAAAAACTCATAACCAAGTATTGTTTCAAGATCCCTTTGCTATTTTCTTGAAGACATGTGAAGAGGGAATAAAGGTGTTTAGGAGCAGTTTATTGCCAAGTGCAAGATAAAATTTTAGCACTGCTGCTAAAAAACAAGTGAGATGGGAGTGGCCCTTTTTTTTATCCAGTATGCTCAAGGAGATGAGAAAATACCAATCATGGAATCATCTGATTGATCAGATGTATTGGAAAAGAGAATTTACCAGCTAAATATGTAATTTCCAAGTTAGATTAGGTTAGATAGGAATGCAAATAAGCTCACCCTTTGACCATTTAGTTAGTTTTTTAATTGTTTCGAAAAAATGAAAATACAAAAACAATAAAAGAAAAGAAAAAAGGAAAAGAGGGCAGATTCAAAAGAGGTACAACCCCATACCCATAAAAGATAATTTTCTGAAACTGTGCAAGTCTAAATGCCACTATTTATTCAAAATGATATCTTGTTCAGTCATCTAGCCTAATCATGGCTGAACATGCTTTAAATTTATGTTGATAAGTTAGTAGAAACATTGATTGATAAGATTATTTCAGACTTAACTTATCAAGAAGGATATATTAGAATAATATGAAGATGTTGGTTCCACATGCTCAAAACAGAATGGGAGAGATAGATAAGGATGCCTCACAAAGGACAAATCATGGCCTTATCTTTGAGATTTACTTTTTGTGAAAAATAATGTTTGTGTGCAAATTGTTCAAAATGCCACAACCATGGTTGATCAGACTATGTAATCCTGATTTTGAGCCATGCTTTAAATTTTCATGTCAATAGCTAGAGAATCAAGATTTCCAAATAGTTCAATCTTAGGAGTCAAGTAGTATAGGTAGAGAATAAAAAGGGTTCAACAGTTTAATCTAGACACTTGGAGGAAATAAGGATAGGATAGTTAGTTTATTTTTAGTTTTCAAAAATAAAATTTAAAACAGTTTTCTAGTTCAAATGAACTCAAGAGGAAGAAGAAAAAATGCTAGGACAAGTAGGATGGGTAGGTAGAAAGACTGTGTAAAAAGGATTATATATTACAGATTGTCAAAAAGTTTCCTTTTTCAGAGATAGATCACTAAGTAAAAAGAAGAAATATTCCCAATGGATAAGGCATTGATTTGTTGAAACTCAGAGATTTCATAAATTGAGGTTCTGGACACCTTGAAAGGAAAGCTACCCTCCCCAAGTGGAGCCACTGGTTAGTCATCCATAATTTTGATTTTATCCAAAGATGACTAAGTTGAAAATCTCAGATTTCTAGAAACAATATTTGAAAAAACATTGTGAATTCTAGAAATCTCAATGCCTTCATTATCCCAATTCTGTCAATTCATTGAAAATCTTCACTCAAAACCTCCAAGTTATCCTACCATCTCAAAATTAAAACTGCTTTCAGGCTACTTCCACCATTTCATCTCCATTTCATTCCCTCATCTTATCATTCTTACTCCTACTCCTAACAATCCTTTTCCCCTCTCAAAAGCCCATTCCCCCCCATTTATTCCTCATATTTTCCTAAAAAGGGCCTTTAAACCATGAAAAACCCCTCTACCTGGTTTCAAGTAACTCTTTTACCCTATCAGGCCCCTTTAAAAAGCACTAAAAACCCTATTTTTTGTGCTAAATACGATTATTTTTAAATCTAGCCTTTAAGCCCTTCTTGGCTTAAAGCCCCGGCCCCCAGTTCTAATATTCCCCTTATGAGACCACTATCCCGTGCCCTTCACTTAAGCCTCAAGCCCCTTTCGTACCATCGACCATCGTACTTTGGAGATTCCTATTTTCTTATTCCCAAACCCTTTTCTCCGTCGATATTCATGCCCCCGATCGCATCTCCACCTTTGATCCCATCATGATCCAACGGCCAGCGAGGCAACTCCCTATTCTCCCACTACATCAACCATGGTCCCACTACCATTCCTCCTACGCATCTCTTCGACCATCGCACTAACTCACGACCATCGATCCGCAACCCGCAGATCTGACGGTCCTCATTAAGTTTCGCGCTTGATCTTCGAAACCCCTCCCAACCTGTTCTTTGCACGTGAAATAAGCAGTTTTGGAGACGATACGTGTCACCCTCTGGCCTGTATCACATCCGCCCAGCCCCAAACCACTTACCACTTTTCTTCCATGCGAATACCGCTGGTGGTTTCTCCCGAAACCGCCTTTTGCTGACTTCACACCAAACCATTTTTAACACTGGTTTTTCCCATTTCTACCATAAGATCATCCATAATGCATTCTCCCTCTTCCGTAATGCTCTTTCACCTCTGCCAAATCCATCTAAATCAGTTATATCCACTAAATGCAGGTTTTATATAAAAAATTTGGTGTTTGGTTGCAGGTTTTCATGGCGGATAAACATTAAAGCGGTCCCATAGAAAAAATGGTTGCAGAGGGAAAAGGTGACAATCTTCGGGCTATTATTAATTATAGAAAGGGACAAAATGGGTTTATCTCCAAAGTCAGGTCCATGTGTGATCATCATCGATCATTTATTCAAACCCTCCAGCACAGCAAAAAACCTGCACACACAACAAACAAGAAAGATCTAAACAACAGAGAATAAAGACAAAGGTTAAGCATAAAGGTTCGAAGATTAAAAGGCTTAATCTGCAATTTAAAAAGATAAAAACACAGTTAAATCAGACAAAGAAGTTTTAAAGAAATGCAAAAGGTATTAAAGGCAGCATAATGAATTATCAAGGAAAAAGAAGAATCAGGCCTTAATAATAGTTTAAATAATAAATTTAAGAAAACTTGTGGTAAAAAGGCCTCGAATGAATCAAAGTAGCATTTATTCACTCAAAAAATCTAAAAATCCACCTGTAGCCTACTATTCTACCTGCAAAGACAAATTGGGAGTTATTACATAGATAGAAGATATTTTAAGTTGTCAGGAAATTATTGTAAAACATAGAGATAGGCTGTAAAGTTAAACTTTTCACCTATCTTTCCTTAGAAGTTAAGACAAAGTTATTTAAGAAGAGAAGTAGTTGAACATCTTCCTACCTTATGCCTTGCATGGTTTTCAAGGCTAGGAATTCATTTACTCTATAATTAATAACACTTGAGCCCTATAACAGTTCCACCTCCTCATTTTCAGCATAAATACTGCATCTGAACTCATTGTATTATTGGCATTTGATGACTCTTTGAAGTTATACATAGTCTCTTGGAAGTTGAAGGAAATTGATGTTTTGGAACTTGTAGATGTCTCAACTTTTTTGTTGATGAGGAAGGCTCTGTCATTGGATCCCTAAGCTTGGCTGTTGGTGATTTAATCTAAATATGTTATTGTTATTTTCTGTTCCATTATGTTTCACCATTCTCTGTTACAGTAGAGTAAAAACTTTAGGCTAATAAATTTCTTCTGAAGAACCTTAGTTATGTTTACTCTTCACTGTCTTAATGGTTTCTTCTGCTAAGATATTCTAGAGAATTGTAATTTCTCTCTAGGACCCTTATGCTTGTATATTTCTTAAATATTTCAATATAGTTGGTTTCAAGAATGATTTATGGTTTTCCCTGCTTACTTGCTACCACTTAAAATTGTTTCTGAAGTCTCCCTTCAAAGTACAATTGCTTAAAGTCTGCCAAAGAGGTTTTGTTCCGATCATATCCTTTGTACTTGCTTAAATAATTGTTTTGAAGGTATTTATAGTTGTAATCAAATATTTTTAGGCGTTCCCTCTTCTATGAATACAATTATTTATGAATCTTGCATGTTCTCTAATCCTTGAAGGTGAATTCACTAGAAGTTAAATGAGTTTCTCACCTTCTATATTTCATTGGAGAAGTTTGTCTTGAAATTATTATTTGTTGAAGTGTGGTTTGTAGAATTTATGGTTAGCCCCGTCTATTGAATTCCTCTTCATGTTCAAATAATGTTTTAACTCCCTTTGTTGAAAATTACATATAATTAAGGATTCTTAATTGCCCTTAGTTCTTATTTTCATTCTAAATACTTGATGTCCATTTCATTCCACCTGCAAGACCTTGAAGATCCATTGGCCAAGTTATATTTGAACTTTGATACCTCAGATCTATTGATTGACTTGTCATTGACTTTTATTTGACTCCATTGCCCAATGACTTAGAGATTTCGGTTTTTTCTATCTATGCTCCCTAGATAATTATGTCCAACCAAACAATCAAACAAATCCATGCTTCATAACTAGCCTAAAATTAACCCTTTAGAAAGAAAACAAGTCATATCTTTATAAACAATATAGAGATCCCTCTCTGAGCTAGATCTTAGAGCTCTAAAGATTGGTTTTGATGTTGCCTTGTCACTTGGTATGCCAATCTGCAAAATCACAGGACACCAACACTTCATTTTGAGGAAATTTGTTCGAGGCATAAATTTTACCCAATGAATGCATCCACCGCCCTTCAAATCCCTAAGGAAAATAAGGTAGTCTAAAGGAAGGATGGAAAACCTGAATCGCAAGCCCTAAGTAGTGAAGAAGGAGAAGATACTTTGCACCAGTTTAACAACATTGATGAAATCCAACCAAAATAATAATGGAACTTGATAGATGTTCTAAGGGAAGTATGGCTACCTGCACATCATCCTTAACTCCCCTAAAGTCATCCTATATTCACCGCTTAACCTTGTATCTTGTCTTTTTCCTCCTCCTTGGAAGAGGAAGTTTCATGGTGGTCATGTGAGACATTACCATTTACATTCGTTAGATTCTCCTAAAAATTTAGTTGTATGAGTCCTAACAAGTGATGAAATGTGGGAACGACAACACTACCATGTTCAGAAACTCTTGTGTTTGGAAATTATCTAGGTGGATATTGGTGACCACCCACCTATTCCACTTGGGGCCCCACCATTGTTTCTTTCAGTTTTTCAGTTTCCTTAATTATAGCACAATTTACAATTTTTAGAAGATTTTTGGGCCCTGAACTTCCGGAGCTGTTTTGAGGCCCTAAATGATGTTTTTTGGGCATCAAACCTCTGGCTAATATAAGTCTATTTCAGACTCAATATTCGCGATCAATTTTTGTAGTCCTTGGAAAAATATTTCTAACGATGAATCATGTGTGTCAAATGAAGATAGTATGCCAAAGTTACGACTTGGGAAATTGACGTATCATTTTACCCTGATGGGGCCCATATTCTGGCATTTCGTATCCTAGGGTAAGGTTATTGGATGTTTAGGATTTTTAATTGTTTCTAAATAATATATAGGAATTCAAGCCTCATTGTAACACAAATTTCAGAGGCCTATGGCCACCACATCTCTTGTTAGAGATAAGTTACCAGTGCCCTAGCTAGTTTATTTCCATTCCATCTGTAAAAAAAAATTAGTTCCTTGATATTAATGAAATGAAGTGTTATTTCTGCTGCATTTTTATATTTATGGTTATATGTGTATTATGTTGTGTTCCAGCATAAATCCAGATCAGTGGTATTAGAGCGGTCTGCTCTTTCTTTATCCTTATTTGCATGTCCCTAATGAGGTTGGGGTAGAAGGAGTTAGTGCTCGATCTGGTTGATCCTTTACAAGATCAGCCTCGCAAAACCCGACATTCGCCCATGGGGTATGAAACAAAAAAAAAATGAGGGAGTAGGAGATCCTATCAAAATATTGCTTGAGGAGGCCCTCAAAAAAACAAGGAATGCGATGATGGATAAATTTTCCCAAATCCTTCAACCACTGGCCATTCACGGTGCATTTGCATCTAGAAACCACTCTAGAGGAACAACTCCTTTTAAGGTACAAGTAAACTTTGACATTCCCATATTTAAGGGCCAAATATATATACAAGTCGTAGATATATGGTTGAAACTATTAGAAGGATATTTCTCAGTTCATGACTTTTCTAACTGGGAGAAGATTATTTTTTCATTCCTCAAAGCTACCCCCCATGCCAAGAACTTGTGGGAAACCTACTGTGAGGAAAAGGATGAGGGGGAACCCTCTCTGTTCGTAGTCATATCCACTTGGAAATATTTCAGAGATGCCACCAAGGAACAATAGTATCCCATGGGGAGCTAAGAGGAAAAGTATATACAATGGACTACAGCAAAGGGATCAAGATGTGCATGAGCTGATGAATTTGTTCCATACCTTGTGCACAAAGTTGGGTATCAATGATTCGAAGAAAAATTTGGTGTTGAAGTACTTTATTTATCTACACAGATACATTCAGGAGGAAATGGAGTTTCTTGACATCTCCTCACTTGGTACGACATACCAGTATGCTGCCAAGATTGAGGAGAAATTCAAACAAAAGAAGCAAGACTTTGGATCTGTGAATCAAAAGAAAGGGAAAGGAGCCCCAAAACCGTAGAATAAAGGACAAATCCAAGGCATGGTGGTCCAAGATAACCTACAGAAGATGCAAGAAAATAAAAAGCCTACAAAGCTGAAGAAGGACATGAGAAAGTGGTATGAGTTCCATAAGAGCTCCACTCACAACATAAGTGAGTGTCGAGCCAAGAAATTACTAGTGGCTGAGATGAGGGATTATGAATTGGATGTGTGCTCTGACTCTGAATCAGAACCCGACAAGGGGAATGAAAAAGGGAAGCATATTATTGATGCAAATCCCCATGCCATCATTGCCACTGCAACGATCCAGAAAGAGAAACCGAAAGATCTAGAGGAGGAGGAGCATCTCTTCCACTCTAAGATGTGGGTAAAGGGTTCCCAGCTAGAGTTCATTGTCGACAATGGGAGCGAAAATAACCTAATTTAAGTAGAGGTCATGAAGTGTTTGGGCTTCCTAACCACATCACACACACAGCTGTACACCATCGGGTGGCTTCACCAAGGATAGGATCTATGCATCAGCCAGCAGTGCCGCCTTCCCTACAACATCAAGCCCTTCACATATGAGATATTAAGTGACATTGCTCCTATTAATGTTTGTGATGTATTATTAGGACAACCTTACTTTTGGAAGCAACATGTTGTGTATGAGTCCCGACCTCACTTTTTTATTGTTACTTTGGATAACAAGTTGTACAGAATACCAGAGCTACCACCGCCTATGGTTATCTCTTTTGTTACTTCAAAAAAATGCAGTAAGCTCATTTCCAAAACCAGGAAATTTTTTCGTGACGATCCGCCCACAGGGCTGGAAGAAGATTGTGGCCACAACCTCCAAACAAGGCTCCTCCACATCACAGGAACAAATGGACAAGATCGTGGAGGAGTACAGGGACATCTTCACCTCACTCATAGGGGTGCCTCTACACTGTCATGTAAAGCACCCCATAAATCTGGCGCAAGGTGTGCTACTTCCCAATGGACCGATATCTCAACGCTCTATTCTAGAGAATGATGAAATCAAGAGGTAGATTTAGTAGTTGCTACAGAAAGGTTACATCTGGCTGATTTCATCACCCTGTGGGAGCCTGATCATGTTGGTTCAGAAGAAGGATGGGACTTGGAGACTCTGTATTAAATATTGGGCATTGAACATGATCATTGTCTAGAATAGGTACCCAATCCCATGGATTGATGACCTTCCAGATCAACTCAAAGTGGAAAAATATTTCAGTAAGATCGACTTGAAGTTTGTGTATCACCAGGTACCAATCGAACACTCCGATGTGTGGAAGGCAGCCTTCAAAGCTAAGGAGGGCCTTCTTGAATGGATGGTTATGCATTTTGGGTTGAAAAAATCTCCTACAACCTTCATGAGGCTAATGGATGACATATTGCAGCCATTCACCAACTCATTTGTAGTAGTGAACTTGGATGACATCCTAATGTTCAACGAGAATCAGGAAGAGCACTTGCACCACATCTAACAGGTCCTCCAAACACTACGACAACACAAGTTGTGTGCCAATTTGGAGAAGTGAACTTTTGGCGTGACTAAGGTTCAGTATCTGGGATGCATTATTGATGAACGATGGGTGCATGTGGATCCAACCAAGATCCAATTAATTCGGGATTGTCTGTTCCCAACCACTCTAAAAGAGCTTCGCAACTTTCTGAGTCCTGCTAACTTTTTCTGTAGGTTCGTGTTGTGATTCTCTCATATCACTTATCCCTTTAGTCAACTCACCAAGGGAGGAGTGAAAGAAAATTTGTTTTGGTCATAATCTCAACAGAAGGCATCCGTAGAATTAAAATATCACCTCTTCTCTGCCCCAGTTCTCACATTACTAGACTTGCAACAACCATTTGAGACCGAGACAGATGCGTCTGACTAAGCTATAGGGGAAGTTCTTACTCAACAAGGGCATCCAATGGCATATCATAGTGAGAAACTATCTGACACAGTTCGCAAGTATACCACTTATGAAAAAGAAATGAATTACATTGTGTAGGTGTGTCGCCAATGGAAGCATTACATTTAGGCAAAAGAAACAATCATCCACATAGACCACTGACCCCTGTAATTCATACAGACACAAGGGAAGTTGTAGAATTATTTCCGTTAGAAGTGGTCCACATTTCTGCAACAATTTCATTTGAACATCAAGCATAAGAATGACAACACCAATAATGCTTCATACAACCTCAGCTAACCATCGTTCATGGTGATAACCACCATTCTCAACTCTTATGGGAACGAGACTTCTGATTGGCCACTTATCTACAAGAGCAATCCATAATTCGGCCACACAAAAAAGACACTCTTGGATGGTACGCAAGTTCCAAATTTTCACCTCCATGGTGCACTACTATGTCACCTAGGACACCTTTGTGTTCCTTCAAGCGAGCGTGCCAATATTGTTTTGGAAGCACACTACTGTCAATTTTTTTTGGCATTTCTGGGTTGAGAAAATAGTGGTAGTACTACAAAATTATTTCTCTTGGTCGAACCTTCGACAGGGTGTTTGGAAGTACATCAGATCCTGCACTACTTGCCCCATTTCCAAATCGACCATCAAGGAGCAAGGCCTCTATACTTCGCAATCTACCCCTAGTCAACCTTGGGAATCCATCTCCATGGATTACATGTCAGCCCTTCCTTCTACTAAGCATGGAAATGAATTTTTTTCTTTGTTGTTAAAAGATTCTCAAAGATGGCCATTATGTTGGCGTGCAAGAAGAATATCACAACATAACCCACTGCTAAACTCTTCTTTGAATGAGTTTGGGTGCACTTTCAGATCCCACAGTCTATCAAGTCAGATCAGGAAATTAGGATCCTTAGTATAGTTTGGTCTAGCCTCTGGTCAATTCTAGACACCAAGCTCACCCATTCCACAATTTTCCATCCCCAAACGGATGGCTAGACAAAGGTCGTCAATAGGATGATTGTACACATTCTGCACATGTACAATTCAAATCATCCATGCACATGGGATGAGAGCCTTCCCTATGTATAACACAGTTATAAGCGGGCTCTCCATAGTGCAATATAGCACAACCCCTTCCATGTGGGCCTGGGGTTCTAGCCACTATGTCCCATCGATGTAGCCATGCCATTTGTGGCTACTCAGGCTGATTCGGCTCATGTCCAGTATGAAGCTAACAATGCGAACAACTTCACTGAGAAAATTAAACACATATTTCAATAGGTTCATGACATATTGGAAAGAGCCAATGCTAAGTGAAAGAAACGACATGATCAACATCGGGTACCACACCACTTCCAGGTGGACGAAAAAGTGTGGCTACATTTGCAGAAGAAGCGCCTCACTGGACCCCACCCCAAGCTTCACCTGTAGTGATATGGGTTGTACACAATCACCAAGGCTATAGGGAAAAATGCCTTTGAGATCAATATTCCACCATTCCTTGGTCTGCACCTAGTATTTAATGTGGATAGCCTTCGGCCCTATCTCCCACCTCTACTAGACACCTCTGACATTGCAGAACAAATCACACTAAAAGAGTTAAACCCAAACTACATGGAACATACCACCATAGATTATATCATGGACATGAAAATAAATATGACTCATCGACATAAAATCCTACTGTATCGGGTTGTCAAAGCAGGCCAAATCCTACACCAAGGCAAGTGGTTCACCAAGGACCAAGTTCAACAGAAGTTTCCTCATCTCATGGAGGAACTCAATGCAATGGGGACCATTGATTCCTAAGGGGGGGGGGGGAATTATCCAAGTAGATATTGGTGGCCACCCACCTAATCCACTTGGGGCCCCACCATTGTTTCTTTTAGTATTTTAGTTTCCTTAATTATAGCGCAGTTTACTTGTTTTAGCATTTTTTCAGGTCATAAACTTCTGGAGCCATATTGAGGCCCTAAACAATGTTTTTTGGGCATCAAACCTCTAGAAAATATGAGTCTGTTCTAGCCTTGATATTCATGATTGGTAGTTGTATTCCAAGGATAGATATTTCTAATGATGTATCATGTGCATCAAATGAAGATAGTATGCCAACGTTACATCCTTGAGAAATTGATGTACCAATTTACCCCGATGGGGCCCATATTCTGGTGTTTCATCTCCTAGGGTTAGTTTTTTGGTTGTTTAGGGTTTTCCATTGTTTCTCAATAATTTAAAGGCCTTCGAGCCTCATTTTAACATAAAATTTAGAGGCTTTTAGCAACCACATCTCTTCTCAGAGATAAGATACCAGCTCCCTAACTAGTTTATTTCCATTCTGTCTATAAACAAATTTCAGTTCTTTGATATTAATGAAATGAAGTGTTATTTTCCACTGAATTTTTATATTTATGGTTAAATTTGTATTTTTTTCAATTCCTGCATAAATCTGGATCAGTCGTATCAGAGTGGTCTGCTCTTTCTCGATCCTTCTCTGCATGTTCCCAATGAGCTCGAGGTATAAGGAGTTAGGTCTCGATCTGGTTGAACCGTTGCAAGATTAGCTTCAAAAACCCCTACGGCCGCCCATGGGGAATGAAAATAAATATGTGGGAGCAATATATCCTATCAAAATATTTTTTGAGGAGGCCCTAGAAAAACAAAGGAATACGATGATGGATAACTTTGCCCAGATCCTTCAACGACTGTCCACTGGCGATGCATCTGCATCCATCAGCCACCCTATATATGGAATAACTCTTTCATATATATATATATATATATATATATATATATAGTTAGCGTATTAATTTTACAATTATTTATATAAGTATTATATTTGTTTTGAAACAGAAAAATATAATATAATGAAATCTTTTAAACTAAAATATTAAATTTTATGACTTATTCTCTAGAAAAAACTTAAAAATTAACAATAAAATTAGTTAGAACAATATAGGTTACCTCATATCATAATTGGTATCAAATCTGTCCAAGGCCATAAACCACTTTTTCAACAACCTTTTCTTTCTTCAAATAAGTGTTATTACAAATTTTTAGTTTCTAATCTTTCGATGGTTACCCATTGAATAACATGTATCTATGGTATGGTCATACAATTTATTCCATTCTAAATAGATTACATTGTGTTAAAATAAGCAAATTATTCTAGCACGAAGAGTTTGCTATATTTAGAGAATTAGTCAACTAAGTGTTGAGATAGGTCATGTTAAGTGATAGATGAATTTAGTGTGTGGTTGCATGTCAAGGTATTTCAGGTGACTCACTAGTTGAAAAGATTTAAATACCCTTCACCAGGATCATTGTAATAAATTCATCTCAATCAAATTTGTGATAAATGGAAAATAGAACCAACTCCTATAGTGTTATTGTCTGTGAAGTATTTGTGTTATTTTTTGTTTCTCCTCTATACCTTTCTAATAGATTGGTATCATAGCTAAGGTCATAAATATCAGAGCCAAGGTCATAGAGATCAGAGGGAGGATTTTGTGGAGTTGAAAGAGAGAGCATATTAGCAACAAACTATGAGAGAGAAGAAAAAAATTTTTCTCTTGTTTTAAGCTATACCGTAGGTTATATATAGGGCTTTATAACACATAGGTACTGCAAAAACGAGATCCATGTGTTTTTGGTATGTTAGGGAAATAACATGACAAAATAATAACATGAATGACAGCACGCAGACAGTAGTAGCATGAAGTGTCTTAGCACACAACCCACCTTCACTCCACGATGCGTTAGTGACCAAAAATTCAACAACGAGTACCTATGGTTATTAAAGCCATATTAAAAGTTCTTTTTAAAATCGTAACCATTTTTAAAGGGAAGATTCAAACCTCTTTTGAAAAGGTGATATGATGAAGGCTTCTTATTAAAAATGTGGATGGTGGAGATGATGGTGAAACCCATTATGAAATCATGCATATGGATGAGGAAGATGCAACATAGATTGCAAAGAGAGAAGTTGAACCCTTTGTATGTGAAGCAGAGCATGAGCATATCAATTCTCAAGCACTCCACTGTCACGTGGATGGTGTGTAAGATGGTGAATTACACTATGTTGAAGCTCATGTGGATGATGACTGCAAAGTGAAATGTGCATTGATAAATCCAGCCGCAAGTGCTAAATTTGGTAAAGCTAAAATTTTGAATGAAATTGACAATGAGCACATGCATGCTCGGATATCCCACCATAGGGTGGATGAATGTTTTGTTGATGATATGTGTGGTTTATTTTTTTGAAACAATGATTTATTATGGTAATATGGTAAGCTTCATGTCTCATGAAGCATTGAATGTTAAAGTTGTCTTTGTAGAAACAAGATTTTAAGCAGTTGGAAATTATAATGAAACAATACATGATCTATTGTAATATTCCTAAACTAGCCTACAGCTAATTGGAATATGAAATTTTTGTTTTGTCACTTAGATAGGTGAATAAGTGGTTAGGGATACCCATAAGTCTCTTTATTGCGAATAAAACCACTTCTCATGTGAAATTGGATCATCTTTCTAGCTCAATAAAGCACCCTAAGGTGTGAACAGGGGCTAAAACATGTGGATTGGGTCAACTTTGACCAAATAAACAGTGTTGTCATGGAGGAGTGGACATTAATGGAGGGAAAATGCAATTTTAGGTGGAGACACATTGCATGGAAGTAGTGTCATTAATGGATGGGTCTTAGGGTTTGCAAGCTCATATCTTATGAAAGGAAGAGGATGGCAGCCATATTATTCATTTTGGTATATTTTATATTTTGATATAAGGCATGTTTATACATATATATTTCTTGAGCTATTTGGCTAATATTTCATGTGTTTTTTAGCATAGGGTGTTCCTGATCGGGAATCCCACCTCTTCCATTGAGGAGCTCTTGGAGGATTTTTCACTATACTTCCACAATCAGGCATTTGGGCCAAGCTTTAGTCTCATGTACAACGTAGTTCTATTTAGAGTTGGGTTGTTTTGTAGGGGAGTAGCAGTGGAGGAGAGAAAACTTCAATTTTCTAGCTTATTTTCCAGTGAGGGGACCAACCCTTCACCTATTGAGATTATAGGGTGTTCTTACAACTGATAGATCATTGCTTCAGCCCCATATTAGCAGTCACTCCCAAGGACTGCGTAATTCAGGCAGCAAAAATGTAGTGGGAAACTCAAAAAAATCTGAAAATCCAAACTTACAGTCTGGCCAAACGATTTTTGGGTTTTTCCTAGGTTTTTTTAGTAGAATCCATGGTTAAAAGCATGGATAATTCTGAGCACTCTAACAGCCTTCCGCACTTCTAGAAGCTACAACAGTAGCAACACGCATTTCCAGTGCTTGGTTTCTTTAGTGTATTTCAACCATCTTGTGGCTTCAGTGCATTCCTTTTGGAGCACTATGTACTTTCATTTGATGTTGATATATAATGATATGGCTCAGCTATTTTCTGCCCATATTTATGATGTTTTGATGTATTCTAGAATTTTTCCATTTCTACGTGTTTAATTCTTATTTTACCGTAGTCGTGATTGTGCATATGTTCTATATTCCCATCTTTTCCATTTTGGAATATTACAGTGGTATCATAACATAATCTTGGCTCAACCTTTGGATCTCAGCAATTATGCTATCAGAAGATTAAGAAGAAGGAGAAAGAGATCAGAATGATGGAGAGAATGAGTTTTATCTCATATCTTCTTAGAACTAAGAGGGACCTCACCAAGGAGTTGAAGCAAACAAAAATGGGGAAAAGCCATGAAACCACACTAAGGTTTCAATATGGGGAAGGTCCATGTACTTCCTATCAGCAAAAAACAGATCCGATATTGCATAAAGCTCCAAAGAAACATGCTACGCTCTTTCCTTTTGAAGAAGAATACAAAAGGCATGGATATGGAGGACACTTAGATCATGAGATTCTAAGTGAGTATCTTCCAAAATATAAGTCTCAACCTAGAGCTTTCAAGGAGAATCTAACTCTCCCACAGTTCATTTAGCTCAAAGAATAAAGAAGACCTTGCAGCAACAAAAGAATAAAGGGCAATAGATTTCTAATGTCTACCTTTGATGGGTCATCCTCGTGCACAACAAGGGCTTGGGGAATGAGGTTGGATGAATTTTTCCTACTATGTCCAGTAGTAGAGGAAGAAGTTGTTGATATTGCAGCGTTGCACCTTGAAGGTGAAGAAAACATTTGGTGGTTCAGTCATTTGAGTCATGAAAGAGTGATTGCATATGCAGATTTTACTCAAAGATTGATCAAGAAGTTTGAAAAGAAGAAATCAGAGCAGAAGAGGCCTTCACTACCACTTGTTGTAGGAGAACTTGCATCAGGAGAAGGAACCCTTGCATCTTTGCAAGATGGTCTTGCTCTCTTGACATTTAGAGTCCCATGCACTATTCTGGAGATGAATGAGGAGGAGGAGACTTGTACCAATGTTGATGCATCCATAGAGGAGCAATCATCATCATCAGTAGTTGGGGAAGTCCTCACACTGGAGAAAGGAACCCTTGTAGCAGTACAAGATGTTCTCGAGCTTTACCAAGGTATGCACATGTTTCAACTTTATGATATTTCAGCACATCAGATGGAGGATTGTGGGAATATACCTTTACATGACCTAGGGTCAAAGTACACTGTTGATTTAGAGTAGCAGGCTATCACTGTGTTGAGCACTCTTAATGTATTCAAGGAGGAGGTATATAGTCATCCTATTATATAATTGTTGAGCTTCACACAACTCTTGGGGTTGGAGTGTAGAATTTTGGAGTATGGGATGAACATTGTCCTCAGAAAAGAATTGCAGAACTATGTGTTCAGCATTGAGCATGATCTTGAGACAATAGTTGTACCATTATGGAGATCAAAAACAATGTTATTGAGTAGCAATGATGAGTTGGGGGCCCAACCATTATTGGAGCATTCCATTGACCTTTCTACATGCATAGCAGAGGACAGGAAGATGATTGATGGAACGTATTTTATGATGGATGATATCTTCCATTATTATGATCGGTACTTCTTGATGAGCATTTCACATCTTGATGAGAATTTTATGCCTACATATTATTTGGATCCTTATGGATTCAACTTGGTCATTGAAGAGTGGTCTTCATTTGGAGATCTCTAGGATATTGCATTTCAACATACCATGAAATGCAAAGATAGAAATCTCATTTGGGAGGATGGTATTCTCCATTGCAGGAGTACCACAATGGAGCATGGTAGGACACACCCACAATTGGATGAATGGATGTGGATGATGAGCAAGGGGTTGGTGAGCCACTTGCAGATCTATGACACATGGCAATAGGAACCAAGGCTACATTGGTTACTCGTGAAAAAATTTGGTCATCATATGACGCATTCTATTTCAAATAATTGGTTGGTGGATGAACCTTGGCATGGAACTTATATCATATGGCGGCAAGGATTTTGGGTGTATTGGGGTGATGTGATATCTTTCATGTCGACTATCATGTTGTTGCTCCATAGTTTATATGGTGATGGTGTGGGGAGGCAACAAGAGTTTTTGTTGCTTTGGATGTTCTTGGGGGATTATGGACATATTTCCTTCCATACTTTGCATAATATTGTAGGAGTGGGTGATGGCACTATCATGGTGCAAAGGGGCTACTCCTTAGCCTTGGAGGATTAGGAGGTAATTCCACTTTGGAAGGAATCTCTCATATATAGCAACATTATGATTGATGACTTTGACATGTGGTATGTCAAAGAATGGAGCTATGAGATGACATGAGCCTTGTCACAAAGGCTAATAGTGTTGTCACTTGGGAGCTTGGGTTTGTTGATGGAGTGTTCCTAGAATCACTTCACATATGATGCACTTGATGAACAAGTAGAATATGAGAGTGATGGAGTAGTGGATTGGGACATCTATTACCATGATATGATCTTCTTGACTTGGATCCCAAAGTATAAGGAGAATGCCTTGCATACAGCACATGGTTCATTTCTTTCCATGGAGATATGTCATACCACTATGGAGGGCTCTTTCTTGGACCTTGTTATCAGTTTAATCTCAGTACATGGTAAGAAATATGTTTTTGCATTTATTGATCATCTAACACAGTATTTGTATTCTCTTACCATATCTATACAGTGCATTGCTCCACAAGAGGGCAAGCCTCTATTTGGGCTTCATGGTCATTTTTGGACCAACATCTATGATGAGGATAGCCATTTATTTTATGGATTTGGGCAAGTGTTGTACTATTTCATGTATGCTCAGTTGATATACAATGCCATGTACTATTTACTAGTAGATGAGATGACATGCACAACTAGAAAATTGTTTGAAAACAACTTGCCACATCATATTTAGAAACTACAATTGGTAAAACTGCGTTGTGACCACTTGGGAAACTATTGGTACCTTCCAGAACTACATAAAACCTTCAATACTTTCCTCATTTGGATCCCATATGATGATAATGTCATATTCATTTTACATGTGATGATCTGGGCAAGAATCAGAGAGTGGATCGTTGAGGATCCAATTGCCTTTTTGCCTCTTGAAGGCAACATTATTACAAACCAAATTCAACAACAAATCTACACTTATCATAAGTGGAGAGAGAGACAACATGGGATGGACAATTTGATCCATCATGTTCAGCTATACATCCCACCTTCGTTTCATGAGCCTAAGGTGGAGGAGATGTTTCATGAGTTGCCATGTTGGAGGGTAACTCACTTTTATGGATGATAGCTTGGGGATGGAGGCTTCACATGGGAATACTAGTTCCCAATATATTTCATATTACATAACTCAAGAAGGCCTCTAGACCACACGTAGTTGCTTCCATGGATATTCCACTTGTTCATGATGACAGCCATTTGGATTTTTCACGAAAGGCATACTTATACACTCCAGAGGAGCAACTTGGAGACTTATTGATGAGACAACATCTTGTTCATTGGAGGAGCTTATCACATGAAGATACTACAGGAGGAATAGGAGAGTCTCTTCATTTCGATCCTTACAGTTTCTTGAGGATAATCAACATTTGGGAGGGGAGGAATATAAAATTCCTAAATTTTCCTATAGCTAATTGGAATATTAATTTTTTGTTTTTTCACTTAGATAGGTGAATAAGTGGGTAGGGAGACCCATAAGTCTCTTTATTGTGAAAAAAAACAATTCTCATGTAAAACTGGATCATCTCTCTAGTTCAATAAGGAACCCTAAGGTGTGAACAGGAGTTAAAACATGTGGACTGGGTCAACTTTGACCAAATCAACAATTTTGTCATGGAGGAGTGGACATTAATGGAGGGAAAACAAAGTTTTAGATGGAGACCCATTGCATAGAAGTAGTGTCAGTAATGGATGGGTCTTAGGGTTTGGAAGCTCATATCTTATAAAATGAAGAGGATGACATCCATATTATTCATTTTCATATATTTTATATTTTGATATATGGCATGTTTAGACATATAGCTTTCTTCAGCTGTTTAGCTAAGATTGCATGTGTTGTTTAGCATAGGGTGTTCTTGATAGGGAATCCCACCTCTTCCATTGAGGAGCTCTTGAAGGAGTTTTCACTATAATTCCACAATTAGGCATTTGGGCCAAGCTTCAGTCTCATGTACAATAGAGTTCTGTTTAGATTTGGGTTGTGTTGCAAGGGTGTAGCAGTGGAGGAGAGAAATCTCCAATTTTTTAGCTTATTTTCCAATGAGGGGACCAAAAATTCACCTATTGAGTTGATTGGGTGTTTTTTCAGCTGATAGATCATTCCTTCAGCCCCATATCAGAATTCATTCCCAGGGAGTGCGTAAGTCAGACAGCAAAAATGCAGTGGGCAACTAAAAAGAGGCCGAAAATCTAAACTTAAAATATGGCCAAACCATTTCTGGGTTTTTCTGGGTTTGTTGAGTAGAATCCGTGGTTAAAAGTGTGGATAATTATGAGCAATCTAAAATCCTTCTGCACAAGGTTCTTATTCATAATAATAATGGTTTCCAACAGCAACAACAGTAGCAACACACATTTCTAGTGCTTGGATTCTTTGGTGTATTTTAGCCATCTTGTGGCTTGAGTGCATTCCTTTTCGAGAACTATGTACTTTAATTTTATGTTGATATATAATGATATGGCTAAGCTATTTTATGCCCATATTTATGATTTTTTGATGTATTCTGGCGTTTTTCCAGTTCTACATGTTTAATTATTATTTTACCATAGTTGTAATTGTGTACATGTTTTATATTCTTGTCTTTTCCATTTTGGAATATCACATCTAGCAACAAGTGATGATCAATAAGATGATAAAGTGATTGAATATTTTTTTATGAGAAAATCCACTAAAAACATAAGAGTGGAAGACAACCTCCATGCAAAGGAAAAGAAGGAAAAGAAGGAAGCGGTATTGTAGGAAGCTCTCACTAAAGAGCATAATAAAGACGTTCTTAACAAATTTTTTTTGAATATGCATGTACTCAAAATAGCATGTGAGCGTAAGTTTAAATGAATGTTGTTAATAAGTTTGATGAAACTTTGAAGCTCGTTGAAGAATGGATTCAGAAGCAAATTGAAAAAATTGATGACTGTCTTAAAGCAACAGTTGGAATAAAATAATTTAATGAAATGGAGAAAGATGATCTTGAGTGTGCATAATATAGGGAAAAAATCGATAGTATTTTATGATGAAAGTGAAAAGAATGATATGGATGTTTCTAAAAACAAGGAAGAATAAACTAAAACCATCTTTACCCAATGGAGTCAACAAGAGATAAGATTATGATATCAAGAAATATGGCATAACAGAAGACAATAATATGAAGCACAAGTAGCCAAGGGAAGGAGACAATTTGAAGATGGAATGTTGTGGTAGAAGTCCATGGTTGAATGAATATTTGAAGAGAAATGTGTAGAAGACAAGATCAAATTGTTTTTAAGTACAAATTCAAGAAAATCCAAAGAAAAATTATAAAAACAGCAAGGAAATATGGAGCCTAAAAAAGGAAATCACAACAGAGAATGAAGCAATTTCGAGGATATAGAATTTGGAAGTAGAGAGAAATAAAATGAAAATATGTAAAAGTTTTGAGTAATTGTAAGCCTAGTTCAGACATAGACCAATAGGCATGTTTGAGTGATAATTTAGTCATTTTTCTATTGTAAGCCTAACAGGCATATTTGAGTTCTGTTGATTCATTTGGTTGTAATTAAGGGGGAGTGTTAAAATTATCTAACTACTCCCGCATGAAGAGTTTTCTATATTTAGAGAGTAAGTAAACTTAGTGTTGAGTCAATTCAGGTTAAGTGATAGATGAGGGAGTTATGGGGAATGATGTATGTTAAGTTATATAGGAGATTTTATTTTCACCCACAGAAAGATGAGAAAATATAAATAGTGAAAAAACCATCATTATTTATTGACGGTTTGAGTAGGAAGCATCTTAAAATATGGGATATATTACCGATGAAAGTGGGTAAGCCCTAGGAGAAAAATTCTCTCCCATTTTTTCAGTCAATCAGTCAGTATTATTATGATGATCCATAGATACCTTTTTCTTATATCTCTCTAGTTATGCTGAAGTCAATTCTCTCTCCCATCTAGCACACTCATTGAAAGAAGGCGGGTCTTTTATCAAAAGGTAAAATAACCATTTTTGTAGTCATGTGATTTCATTTACTATTAAGGGAACTCTAATATGGATCACTAGCTGAGTTTGATTATTGAATACTTTTGGTTGTATTCTCATTTCCATGTTTCACTTAGGAAGTTGTCTTTTTCCCCTAGTCCTGGGTGACCTTTCCAAATCATTTTATTTCCATTATTTAGGATGTGCAATAACATGAGACATTTATTTATGTATTTTACCAAATGTAATCCATAATTTTCACTTCTCATATATCCTTTTATCTACTTCCATTGTTTTGCTTCATTTTCATTTGTCACTAGTATTAGCACCCTTTATCCACATCTAAATTTTAGGTCCTAGAAACATTTCTCTAAGAGGTTTATGCACCTAAAAAAAGATAAAATAAGTGAATCCATAATTGAAAGAAAAATAAAATGAAACCTATGGCTTACACTCGTATTAAGAACATGGGAAATGGCCTAGCTTGAGCTACATTTCCCTCATTATCCATTGTTGGAAGACACACAAGATCCAGATAGGGATTGCTAGGTGTGCATATAATTTCTCATTCCTATGATACACATTACTATAGTGGATTATTACTCTTCGTTTCATATCCAAGGAGGTCCCTTGGACTCTTGATGGTTCTTCAAATTCACTTTAGGCTATTCACCTTCTGCACAAGTATTTTTAATTTACATAGCCCATAAGGATTATATTTCCAACCTTACACACTTTGACTTGAATTGGTGTATGTGAGTCTAAGTAGAGAACTAAAATATGAAGTTAATTAATAACAAATGGGTGTTTTTGGTCTCTTAATATAGTTATAGAAAATTAATTTCTAGATAAATGAGAAGGTGTACATTTAATTTCCAACCTAATGATAATATGGAAAATTTGAATTATGATGCACCATGTATGCTAATACTATTTGTAAGTGCCATGAAGGTATTATTACTATTAAAAATGACATATTTGAATTTTAGTATTCTTACAAGTCACCAAGACACATTGTAGGAATTGAAACATCGCATTCACACTTTAATAAATTAAAATATCACATTTACACTCATAGAAATTTAGATATCGCACTTGCGGGAATTGAAATACTAACTACAACACTCTTATAGAGAGATAAATCACTCTTTACTCTAAATTAATCACAAAAACATAAAATAAATCACTCTACTAGAAATTAAGCACTAAGATAGAAATAAATCACTATGCTAGAAAGAAAACACCGGGAAAGGAAATAAATGGGTCACTTGATCATGCTAATTGATCATTCATAAACAATACAAATGATATGCTCTTGAACTGAGGAAAAACTATAATGCAGAAGATTTACTTGACATGTTGAGTCAATAAGTTGTAAAATAGAAGAAAACTCTTCTTGAATAAATTGACACACACAAAATTAGGAGGGAAAATAATTAATATAATGGATTTGAAACACAACTATTTAAGATAGTGAAGCCTAATGAATAGCAGCAAATACATAAAATATTGAAATGAGTTGAAACAATGTAAATAATTTAGAAAACATGGTAAATAACTAGTTAATTAATCTATAAATGAAATTGTAACCTATCCTAGATAAAATATAGGTAGTACCTAACTAAGGAGGGGACCATACTTCCTTAGGAAAGTCATTGATTAAACTTGTAGCGAAAAATTTCTATCATCAACACATATCATGCACATGAAATGAAAAGGAATAAGAAAAAATTACTTTCTTGTTAATGGAAATCAAAATATAAGCTCAATAATATCCTCTTCTTCCTCTATGCTTCTTGGATCAAGTATAGTAGGGGGTATTATTCACAACGCCTTGGTTTCCTCGTTTAATCATGGAATCAAGGGAAATCCATGCAAATATTGGATTCTCATGCTATTTGGTCTTAATTATAAATTAAATACCAAAATTTGGAACTGCTAACTCACTTATCCAATGCAATAATGAGTAAATTAAATTAGGAATAATATGGTTAATCAATCCATATTTGATGGAAAAAAATCCTTTGTCCAATCCTTCATTGGGAAATAGGTGGTTGATTCTCTTTCTAGGTAGCCCTTGAGTGATAGTGGTGCAATTCGAGGTTGATGTGTGTGGAGCTATCAAAAATACTCATTTTCAATTTGGAAGCTCAGTGGAAAATTAAAACCATGGGACAAGATTCCTCTTTTCTAGAGGACCAATTTTGAATATTTAAGCACTCAATTTGGACAAGGGAGAGTGTATTTTTGAAATATAATCCCACATGTGCATTTTTTATGAGGTCATCCCTAAAGAAAATTAGACACCCTTGGAAGCCTATAAATAGAAGTGACCTCAACCTCTTTTGAAAATTATTCATAGAACATTCTTATATTCCCTTCTTTGGTTTGTCTCGCATATGTCTGAGGAAACTTTAAGGATATTGATTGGTATAGGTTAGAGATTATAGGGTCTCAAGGTCACACATGTTTTTATGGTTTTGGGTTAGAGTTTTCTTCTTTCCAAAGTAAAATTTTGACTGTAGTCACTGGCTTGTAGGATCAAGGGAGCAACTGGAAGTTCTCATTCTCTCACACACCTTTTCCTCTATATGACTAGAACCTAAAATTTCATTTTTCAGTTGACCAAATTTTTCCCTCGTTCACTGCAATATTCAACAATTAACCGTAGACAGTGATAGTTCATCACAAGCTTCTGAATCAGGATTTCGATTATGAGCATTGTTGGGTTCATTTCTCGATGTTGTTTAGTTTATTTTTCTCGATAGGTTTATGGTTAAAGATATGGATAATTTTAATCTCATTTGCTAAATCATTCAATGACAATCTAATAATAAGAACAATTTGAAATGGTTTCCCCCATAGTTGGTTTTTCCCTAGTCTCCGACCAATCTTGGTGTCTCTATCTCTAAGTGATTTTCTTGTATTGTTCCTTTATCTTTCGCGGCATAGATGATGATATTGTTCTTTTTAAATAGTTACATATATTGCTAAATAATGTCATAAATCTGAATAATGTAATGATGTTATGGGGTGAATTTAATATGTAAATAATTAAATGTACTCACAAAAGAAAATAAAAATATATCCCTAAGAAAAACTAACATGGTATCAGAGTTGGGATGAAGAAAATTCATGGAGATCACCCTTATGATGACATCGTTGGAGGAAGGAAAAGAAGATGGATAAGACCTAAAATAATACTATGGTTTGAAGGAAACCTTAGGAAATTTTATTATTAGTGTTTTATGGATATTATAAGCTTAGGTTTTGGAAGAAGCACTCGTTTATGCAAAAAATTTGAGATATTCAAAACCGTAGCATGACTAATGTGAAAATGTTTAAGAACTTGTGTTAGATTTGATGAATCCCTAAATGGGATAGTCTCTATTAGACCTAGTTACTGATCAATTTGGTTTAAATATTGAAGAGAACATTTTCATCTAGACAATGTATAGTGATGGCTCTTGAAGGTTGATTCAAGGGTGAGATGATCGCCTCTCATTGAAGATAAGTAATTTTCAATTTATGGTCTTCCTTATGTCTATACTTGATGTAGGGGCATTAGGGTCAAAAGTTACTTGTACATAAACTAGACATAGGGGGTCCCATGTTCTTAAATTTTCTTGTAAATATTAATATTTTGAATGTTTTGGTAGGAAATTGTAATTATCCTCAAGTCATTTGGGGAACATGAGAAGTTGGTGGAGATAGGAATACGAAGAGTCAGTTTAGGATTAATTCAGTTATTGTGTCTAGATTCAGGAATTGGAATACTAAGAGTTGCTAAACTGTTTGTATAAATGTAACCCTGAAGAGGTTAGATGGGGGCCTGAGAGAGAGAGGGAGAGAGAGAGTTGGAGAGAGGTAGAGAACCTCTTCAGCAACAAAATAGGAGAATAATGGCCACTAAATTGAATGTCTGGCCTGTCATGAAATTGTAAGAATTTGTTTTGAGATTTATCACTTGTATATATATGTATATGTATATACCTGTTTATGAAGAATTGTTTATAAATCCCATGTTTGATTTTATGTCTTCTTGGTCGAATTATATGAGGAAACTATCTTAGCGTCACTGTGCATTTGTTGTTTAACTCTGTGTGGGAATACCTTGCGTGTTTGTGCAGTTGTTGATTTTTCTCTGTAATTATGTATAGTGTGAATCTCTGTGCATGAAGTTAAAAGTGAAAACCTGTTGAGGAATCACGGTGGTGGGATTCGAATTCCAGGTTGAGACCTTCTTGTAATGAAGAATCAGCTTAAATTGATATTTGCAGTTGTGGAACTATTTGGTTGAATATCTGAGGGGTATCTCGAGTACCGTGAAGAGAACTGATATATAAGCGAAGCATCGATTCAAAAGGAATCGACACTTTTAGGAACAGAGCATCTAGTTCAAGCGTCAGGGTTATGTATGGCGGAACTCTGCGTCAGAGTATAAAAGAACCCTTTTATGTATAATGAGTGGAACCTGGGTATAAAGGAGAAGAGTGGAATTGAGCGCGTTAAAGGAGATGGAACCTTGCGGGAGTGCACAGTAAAAGTGGTTTCCGGGTTTCATCGCACCGCTTTAGGTGAGTAAGAGGTAATTCCTAGTTGGGCAGTGATTCCATAGGATTGGTGACGCGTGTCCCTGAGCGGCAAAGTAAAACCACCGCTTAAATCACGCCATCACACGTTATAGTTCGTACCAAGACGCCGAGCGATATTGTGATGAGCTGTTGATTTGGGGAGGGGCCATCAAATGGTGATCGCATGCTGGACTTGCCCGAAGTTTAATAAAAGATCCCGGATCATATAGACAAGATCAACGGTGTGGATTCATTGATACATAGGTGGGACGAACGGTGTATATTCATTGCGGGAGGGACGAGCCAAAGTTTGCCACCATACTCCAAGAGCCTTCGCAATGACGTCATTGGTCTATTGACCGTAGAGGTGGGGTCCAGAGCCAAAGGTTTGTTATAATCCATTTACTTAAAAAGCGTGGAGTATTAATAAAAAGTGTGAAGGGTTATAACTTTAGTCCTAAAGTTCGGAGATAATATATATAAGCCGGGAGATAGAATTAATGCTCCAAAGTTGCGAAAATATTTATTTTTCAATTTCTTTGAAATTGATAAATAAATCAAAAAGAAGATTAAGAGCCACGTGAGCTAGACCTGGACTGTGGAAGTAAACCGGGGCCAAGGGTGGGCCTCACTGTCAGTACTTTTGTTTATACTTATTGATCTAATTATTTTTTTGGTTATTACTTGTATTTTCTACATGTATATTATAGGATTTGGATCATTGTAACCTTCTGATGAGTTGTGATAAGTGGATCATTATTGAGGATCATGGCTAGTGCAGGAAGAGAAAAAATAGCGTTGGAAAAGGGAAAGAGGCACTTGATGAAAATTTGACAAAATTCTATAGTTTCCTATTTAAAAGAAGAAGGTGCATAAGTATTTTAACACTCAAGGTAAGTATGATTCTTTATTCAATTGTTATAGCTGCAATATAGGACGATAAGGTAATCCCTAAGGTATTATGGGAATTTCACCTTCAAAAATGGCTCATGCATACGAAATTTTGATTTGCGGTACTTGGGATGAAATCGTGCACTTGGTATTGAACAAGTATCTTACTTCTTATTTAAGTTGAATTTATTGATTCTATGAAGCTGCCTAAAATATTAATTTTTAATACATTGGTATACTTGATTTTTGGCTAACATCTACTATTTTTTGATATCTTGATCCCATAAAGAAGGCTTGCACATCGATTCTTATATATGGTAGCCTTATAATATTGATAATGCTTGTGATGACCATGATGATAGAAGTTTTGATATTCAATAATTTTTGCTGACCACGGTTAAGTTTTGATGAGCTTAGTAATTATAAAATATGGTATAATTGAATGCCCGCGCTTGATGGATTTATTTATAAAGAAGTGATGTTTTGATCGTGATTATTGAAGTATACTCTCATTTGACAATAACCTTTGATGAAAGATTGATGTCATGATGTGATCATGAAGTAGTTGATGCTAACATGTTATAACCATGATGGATATATGTTTTAGAACATGATATAGCTTGACTTTATGATCTATCAATTCTTCTCATGCATGACAGTACTATAGAAAAGTTGATGACTTATGGTTTAAGGGGATTCTCATTAAGAGGGAGAAACTATCCATAAAATCCATACACCTATTATAATTTTCATTATATGTATAGAATATTATTTACTATTGAAGTATGATTTATGGAAACAAATAGAAAAATATCTAATTTTTTGTTCTTCAACAAAGTTCTGGTCTAACAAGAGATAGTTTTCCTTACTCTAAGCCTCAACCACACGGAAGAAATCTTGAGGATGTGATTATAGCCTCTCATCTGCATGAAATAATTCATATGGGTGTGGTTATTCCTACAGGTGACAAAAATAAAGCCTTGTGCATAAAATTAGGAACACGACAACAATATGACAATTATTCAGATATGGAACAAACATCAGAAAGTTCCTTGAGCAGGGAAGTTTGAATGTTTGAATTAGTATAGATATTTTGAATATGTTGATTAATTTTTTGTTTGTAGGGGACAAGAATATACATATGAGTATGCCATTTTAATTTTATAATTTAAGTTAGTATATGACATTTGATTGCAAGGGTTTGAATAGATCCGGTTGATTAACATAGATGAGAAATGACATTATTTTTGATAGTTTATAAATATTCTTACGAGCATTGACATGATGCTTCATATGTTTTTGAGTTATGGACTGACTGAACTCACTATGATAACAAATTAGGTTTTTAACTTGATATCTGGTGAGTATCCTTGATGAAAGTGCTATATGAGCATAGTAAATTTCAGTGACTAATATTGATATTCAATAAGGGTTTTGTATTGGCCTTATTATCCTTGGCACAATAATTGAATTATAAAGAGTTGTGATTCGATATGAAGTAATCTCACAATAGATCGATGGAACCAAAGTGACGTGTCCTTGATGTATGCATTTTCATTTCATGACATAATTATTTATATTTTGATCATGAGGATAACTTGATGAAGTTTGGTTTGATATTTCTTGGTAAATGACAATTTTTTGGCATAAAAATAAACGAATTGATAACTTAATGTGACCTCTACATATCACCTAGCCTAAATAATTTGTTACAAAAATATTGATGACTTTGATATTAGTTTTGATTTGGAATCTAAGGCTTGATAAGTTGACTTAGTTTATTTGATTGCACACTATTGACCTATGTAAGGCTAAGCATATTTTCTTGGTAAAGTGTTATGTTTGCAGAAAGAAAGCTCTCATAGCCTGATATGTTCACATTGACAGTCATCTAGTGAAGGAAAGAAGATGTGCCCACCAAACATATACTTCAAAGGTGGTCCAAGATATGTATTTGATTTTTGTTTTATATATTGGTGATATTTTCTTGACAAGAAGTGAGCCTCTCATGATAAAAGTAAGAGGAAGATGGCTTCTAAAGTTCGAAATGAAAAATCATGGAATCATGAATTGTGTCCTAAAGTTGGGAAAATAAAATCTATATAGTGAATTTTTTAAATAAAGTGGAAATGCAAATCCTTAGACACTCCGACTGAATTTCAATAAGTTATGAAGAGATATCGTTCAACCTGATTTGGCAGTGGATCGTTGGTTGAAGCATTGGTGTTCCATGTTAACACTCATTTGTATATATATGTTTTTCATAGGATCTAAGTCAATTTAGGATTGAACTGCTTCATACGCATTTAGTTGCCACTAAGAACCCTTCGAGATATTTGAATGGGATGATTAATTTTTGATCTAAGATATTCATACTACGATATGTGACTACATGGATGTACTAATGTTGATCATGATTGCGATTGATGATATAAGAAAAAAAATTTGCTGCCTTAGTATCAGATATGTTGTGATATTTTGGTTGACAAGTCTGTAGATTTAAGCATGACTGAGATTGAGTATGAAGTTGCTAGCATGGCTATTTGTGAGGCAGGATGAAGAAGCTCTTTGGAGAGTTGTTTGAGTTGGTTATGTATATGAAAATAATAAATTATGATAACACTGAGTTAGATTTGAATGACATAGAATATTGTCATTTTTGGGAGTGAGATACCTTCATATATTGAGATAGTGTTCTGACGCAAGACAAGCTTAGGCTTTTGCTTGGTGCCTCCATGAGAGGGAGATTGAACAATCTATCACTTTTTTGATATATATATATATATATATATATATATATATATTATTTGATTTTAACAAGAGATTTTTTCTACTGACACATGATGATTACCATATATGACCATGATTATATGTTTCCAATCTATATAGAAAGTCACTGATCAAGGACATTGAGCCAACTCTTCCCCCCACTATTTGAGCTCCCAGGGTGTGGAATTGAGATGGAGGGCTCCTGGGGTTAAGGGATCTCTAGCAAATAGTGTATCAACCCTATTCATCACTCATAGTATGTGTGTGATCCTTGTTAGTTTTGACGAGTCGGGTTTCTCCCCTATCTTAGTATTTGCAGAGTATACCCGAGTTGGCATTATACCAACAAGTTGGCCTTGTCTGGATTGTCCCTCCTTGCCTGACCAAAGGGTAGAGGAGGCATGGGCATGTGACTCTTATCCTTTGGTAATTTGGGTATCTCCCAAACTCAGATTATAATGAAAGTATTCTACCAAATGACTCTTGAGGGCCATTTCTAGGAAGATCAAAAATAAATAGGATGTGTTGAGATGTGATACCATATATTACCTATTGCTCGATATGGGGTTGAATATGTTTTTTTCACCCCATGAGGTTCCAAGATTGATCTAGGCTCTCCAATGTTGATGCAAGATATACAATTGGTTTCCTGTTGTTGTTTCTTGAATAGTAGCATTGGGACCCCCACTGCCAGTGATTCCGGGTGATAGGAGTGGTGCACCAATAGATAGAGTGTAGTCGATTGATATCCCCTCAAATATCAAATTCTTCTTCCTTTAGATTCGATAATGTTGAGGATATAAGTAGGGACAATCAAGAGGTTAGCTGGAATAAGAAAGAGATGAGTAGAGGTGAGGACTAATGAAATTTGATGATGATACTTGAGATTTGATATGATTTGATGAAAATATATTTTTGATGATTACGTGATATAGTTGGAATTTCTCCCTAGAGGATAGGGAGTGTTAATTTCGAAGCTCAGTTACAAATACCAACGATTGGACGAGATTCCTCTTTTTGAGACACCAAATTTTGACTATCGAGCTCTCAATTTGGACAAGGTAAAGTGTATTTTTGAACTATAAGAATGTTTTCATTGCAACAACGACCCTCCAAAAAATTTTCCTACGTTAATTTTGGAGCCTATGCTAATTTTCATTTCAAGCCCCCATGTGTCATCATGTGGTTTGATTTTTTATTCGTGTGTTTTATCCTATTGTCACATCCTCCATAGTCCATATTTAGGAAGTGTCGTCACTTAACCATTATAAGTGTTTGAGTTAGTAAGTTGTGATTAGGTGAATGCACTATATTTCTTGACTTAGAAACTTTCTTTCTATCTATGCACACAATAAGAAAATTACACAAAAGTGGAAAAGAAAGAAAAAACCAATAAAATATCTCACAAAAGAAAAAGCACACTTTGAATTGACGAAGGATTGCACTTGAGGTGAGAGAACTCCTTCGAGCTAAAGAAGTGCACTCTATCTGGGTGCATTCATTCAGGATGAGCAATTTTTCCCTACCTAGGCGCCCTCATTCATATCAAATATATGTGCCCTATCTAGTTGCATGCATGACCAAACTTGTTGCATGAGGGCACACTCCTAGAAAATAAGAATTGCCTTAACTGCTTCTTAACAAATCCTTTCATGTGACAACAACTGGCACTTATGCATGAGTATGTTTTTCATGCAAATTTATTTAACTAAAATTAGCTAAAAATTATTTTACCATCATTTCATCTGAGTTGAGCGCACAACTGTATAATCAAGAAACCCTTCATCAACAAGTTCAATAAGAAAGTTTGCATGCTCAATATTCTACTGTTTTTCATTATTTCACTGTCAAATCTTGATTTGTTTGTTGTCAATCTCTTTCTTTTGAGTTTTTTTGCTGGATTTTTAGTTGAAACTTCATCATGCAAGTTTTAAATCATTAACGCACGCAAGAAAAATTCCACATTTTACAGACCTTCCATCTTCCACCATGCATGCGACAACAACTATAAATCCTTGTAGATCATTCTTCTCATTATATTAACATTGAATCCTATCAATTAAAATTGTTTCTGAGCTTTTCGTAGAAATACCACACTTCCTAAGCTCGAAGCTCATTTGACCTTGAAAATTGTGCCATGTTTGACCCATTTTTCTTCCTGAGTGAATGGGTGCATCAAAATGACACAAAGCTTTTCTCTTTGACCCTCTAGAATGGTAAAACACACCCTATTTTCCTTAGGGGGAATGGGTGCATCATGAAGGCACAAATGCTTCTCATTCAACCCTTCAACATGTGACAATGCACCATCCTTTTTCTTTAGCACACAGGAACACTTTGAATGCTTGAAGCTCCCTATCCCTCATCCTTCGACATTTTTTAGTGTGAAATTGTGCCCTTGTAATATTCCAAATAGGAAAAGACATTAATACAAAACAAAATAAACTGGAAAATACTACAGTATGGAAATAAACTGAAAACACCATGAAAATAGATAGAACAATTGAGCCATTTTATTAGTATGCAGGTGAAAACAATACAGCAGTGCTTCAAAATAGATATAACTCATTCTGAAAAAAACAGCTAGAATGGCCTCAAGATCTCCCACTAAAAGCACTACTCTCTAATATGATGTTGGAGCTCTCCCTTTGTGCTTCCCTATTGGAAATGTTGTTGGTCGATGAATATAACTACGTAGACAAGGATGCTCTGATGCTCATAAAAATCTGGTATTTAGAATCCAGACTCTATGGAAAAAACCCAGAATAACCAAAAAAAATTTGGATTGGCTGACCTCAGAAAAGCACCCTCCTAGGGTTTATAATGAATAGCTTCTGGGTATTTATAACTGTGGGTTGAACTGAAAGATAGAATAGTTGAAATTAATCCCAAGCCCAGTTATTGAAGGGATGATCCCTTCAATGGATTCCAAGTAGAAATTCTATGGAATTTCACCCTCTTCTGATGAACTCTGCTATTGGACTACGTAATTCATTGAGTGACTGTGTAGCACCAGAGGGTCTGCAACTTGTCTGAATTTCAGATGATGAGATCATCTCACATGGACAGCAAGAATCATCTTCTGAGTAGGCACTCGAAGTGCCTCAAGGATGAGATTGGGATCTCCGCTCAGAGACACCCTCGTGCTAAACAAAACTATAGACTTCGGCTAAATATCTCAATCATGCTTAAGTCATGAATGATAATAAAATAATAATAATCCAGAATTCTCTATGTGGTTTCCATCCCCTTCCTTATATTCTTGTGAGCCCTCACCCTCTTGGCTGCACACAATAATGATGCTACACACATCGCAAATAACCGCCATTATGACTGTGTTGTCCTCCATTGTCTCCACTACCTCCATGACTAAATTTTTGATTTGGTCAAATTGAACCCATCCACATGCAATTATCCACATTCACACCAAGGAGTGGTTTATTCATCTTGATCCCATCTAGATGCATTTTTCCACATTCACATTAACAAGTGGATTAATTCCTACTAAAGGATTATGGGTCCCTATACCCTCTTATTCATTTATTATTTAAGGAAGAAAAAATTTAATATTCTAATTAAATAAAATCTAAATTAGGAATATTACAGTCCTCCCCGCCAAAACGTTGCTTGACCTTAAGAAATTGCAAGGATGTGGGCCAACCTGTTGACCCAATGTAACTGCGACCAATTCTCAGATCCCATACAAGCCCCTCAGTGTGGCTTTGCCCCTGTGTCAGGCTACCTCGAATAGACCTCTCAATGTCAGGATCCCAATTGGATCTCTCACCATATCTATCATTAATAAATATTCTCAGATCCCAATGCCACTATGGCCAATAATCACCCAATTCCCGCAACTCAAACTGTGCACTACATCTGGCTATAGTTATTGCCTCATGATGTGAAGACTGCCAACATGCATCAATGCTCCATGGCCCTTTCTATGTCATAGATCTGACTGTATACGCTGCCCCACCAACTGTGTACCAACTCATCACCTCTCTCCCCTAACTCAATCCAATGTTGATCCTACTCTCCTGAATTCGAGATGAAATGATAAAGAGTTGCTGCCATGTGACCAATTGCAAACTGTAAACCATAGTACTTGTCATGTCTACAGGTCCCTGCGCTGTTATGCACCTGACTAAAAATATTGTACCATCAATAAGATACCAACTCATCATCTCTAGTCAATCTATCCCAGTCGAAGAATCCAATGTGGTGATATCTTCATAACTCACACTCAACTCATGCTGCTCTGTCCCGACCGTCAACAAGAACTGCCTCAAAGGGAAGGCCCATTTCTCTATAATAGGCTCAAGTGTGCAAGATGTACTACAATCCCCATCAATATACTCCTAGAGAGTGTTGCTCCATGAAATTACTGTAGTAATGATAATTGTATATTCATCTACCGACATGTTGATGGGAAAATTTGTTTGGCCAACAGTAGGGGATCTCCCCGGTAAAGAGTCCTAATTAGACTATGAACTGTTTGTGATAGGGATCCCGTCCAGGGTGTGGGTCCAGCTACCGCTGAATACTCCTTCTTCTGGACACAAATAAGCCCTACAAAGTTATAGTCATACAGTTATCAAATGATACAAGGCAAAATATCGATGATTGTCAATGAGCATAAATTCTATGAATAGCAAGATAAAAAGAAAACACGTAGCTGAAGGAGATGTTGTTAGTAGCATATCATTAAGGTCGTACTTCTAAAAGTTGTTCAAACAATAGAAGAAATGGTTATGCTTGGAAAAAACAACTTATGCGTACTCGAGCGTTTTCGTGAATAAGATAGATGTCAATAATAAAGTTACAAACATCTCTTAAGTAAACAACACACCATCCTTAACACATTCAGTGAGCTGGAATGCATTAAGAGTATAAGCAGAAAACACAAATTAATCAATCATAACATATCAGACGTATACGAAGAAATACTCATAGTATTGACACATTGATTCTCATCAGATCCAATAGTGGATTTAAAAAAATGCTTTTATTCACTTATAAGGGGATGTTCAATGCTTTACAACTCTATTTCTCTCCTTTAGAGTCCCAAAAAAAAATTTCATTTGCAAGTCCCCGAAGGGAGTATATATAAGACAAAATTGACCCTTGGGTGCCCTAACTCTTTGCCTTCCCGCCTGTTGGTCTGTTTTGCGACCTGAATGGAAAATGCGACCTGCGACCTAAATGGACAACGCGACCTGCAACCTAATTGCTGAAAATGCAACCTGAAACTCCTCCTATAAATTGTGCCTTGCAGTCTGATCATGGGAGTGTGTTTTTGATTGCGAGGTTGGGAACATAAACTTGCTGCTCTTTGAGTAAATTTTTCCATGCATAATAATCTGCAGCTATTGGGGAGATCAGAGGAGTATCTTCCCTTAACCTGTGCAGGCATTCTAAGGCGTTCAGAATCAAAGTTTCTCTTTTTATTGTGACCTAGTTAGATAAGGAAGCCAGTTTGGTATAGATCGAAACTAGCGTGACGACGAACTTAACCAAGTTCTCCTGCAATGCCGGAAGATCATGTGTAGTGGTAGCTTGTATGATAGGCTGTAGAAATGCCTGAATTTCTTGATCTACCGGTTCGCATGTCTTTTCTTCACCTAGTGCACATAGAGAAGGAATATGGTGCAGTTCATTCATCGAGTCGATTGCCACTGATCAAATTCTCATACACGGTCATCACCTTCTTTAGATCTTTGGATAATTTATCCTTGGATTGCACCTTGATACGAAGTTGGACCTTGTCATTCTAACAGTGAATCCAATCTTTCCTAGGTACAGTTTCTGGAGCCTGCAGATATCCTTTTGTCCACTCTATCATTCTATCCAAGGTAGTGGAGGCTTCTTTCAGTTGCTCGTTCCTCTTCTTAACTTCTACTTGGGCTCTCATTAGGGGCACAACTATTTGCTTTATGGTGAACATTTCCTCGTATACATGCCTCATGGTGGCTTCCAGCATCCCCAAATCCCTTTGGACAGTGAGTGGTACCTCATTGATAAGGGTGTTCTTATCTTGGAGCTATTGGACTTCTTCCTTTAGTGCTATCTTTTCCTGTTCTGACCTAGCTTCCTTTTGTTCAGAGTCTTGTAATCTATTTTTTAGGGAGAGGATTTCCCTACTCATCCTGCTCACGTTCTCTTTGGTGGCTGTGGCGAAAGCAGTGCTGGCTGATGCAATCATTACTGGATTGGTCCTCATGTTTAAGACTATATCCTTTTCATTTGTGGCTTTGAATGGCATGGCAGGGTTCCGTGCTAGACATCTCCTCTTTTCCTGCCTAATTTTGAACGAGAACTGGTCGTATGTGAGCCTTGTCAGATTAAACACTTCCTCTTCCTATCCTTCAGAGGTACCTGGTTCTGAGAGAGAAAAATGTGGGTTGATTGTAGGGAACTTGATGGCCAGTAGCTCTGTGTATAACTCAGTCACTGGAGGAGGCATTTCGGTGTCTTTGGAAGAATTGTCTTTCGATCTGCGATCCTCTTCCTCTCTTCTCTTTTGTTTTGCTTCTTCTTTCAAAAGCCGCTCCGCCTCTGCCTTATCCTATTATTCCTTTTGTCTTCACTCAACTTCTGCTTTGGTGTCCTCTTCTTTCTTCTTTTTGTGTTAAACTTCTTCTTTTGTTTCCTCTTCCTCCTTCCTCTTTCGTTCAGCCTCCACTTGATCTAATTCTTTCTTGAGTTGTCGCTCAGCTTCTAATTTCACCTCCTGTTCTTCCTTCCTTTTGCAGGCCTCCTGCACGTGCTTCTTTCTCTATTATGCCTTTAGGTGTTTGTTATGTTTATCTTCATCCTCTTTTGCTTTCTTTTCATCTTCTCGCTGAGATTTTGCTTCCTTTTCTTTCTATTGGGCGAAGGAGCTATGGCTTGTGTTAGTTCGAGGCTTCTTCGCCTAGGAAGACGAGGCCCCTCCCAACTCGTGGACTCTATCCTCTAGATTCTGATCATCTTGATCCTCTTGATCGGTAAATTCTTCTGGGGCGAGTTCCCTATCCTTGTTATACCAGTATCTTTTCACATCCTCAGCTGGGCGTTCAGCATGTTGGTAGCTCCATTTGAACTTGGCCCATTTGCAGTGGTCAGGTACTATCCTCTTAGGATCGTATGTCTAATGATTTAAAGGCCCTAGGTAGAATCCTCTCATTTGCTCAGCCTCCACCTCCACCTCTCTAAAATCCTTGACTCTATAAGCCCAAATGGTGAGTGGCAACGTGGGCCATGGCTTATTCTTACCTTTAGTAAGGACCTTTGAGAAGCTGGAAGTCATCTGATAACATACTTCCTGAAGTAGCATCTTGTCAGTGACAAATCGAGGTAGAGCATGGGGAGTCTTGAACGAATCGAAGACTCAAATGAAGGTGCAATCTGGAAACGGAAGCCAATTTTCTACCTTGACTATCGTTTCCATGGCTCACCAGGACATGCATGGGGTATCCTGACCGAATGATTTTCCATAGAGTGTAGGGATGAAACTATGTGCAATTGGCTCTATATACTGCTAGTATTTGGAGTCCCAGAATAACTGCAACTCCTTGTGAATTGGACGTGCTCGCTCCTGATCCCAGTTGTGAGCCCATCCCTCAAAGTAGCACCTGGAACAAATGCATCTAATAGATAGGAGGCCACATAGAATTCAGACGAGTATCCCTCCCCTGGTGCTAGTGCAGAAGATATGTTTTTTTTGTGGGCCACTATTAGTAAGTTGGCCCAATTGAAGCAGGTGCCATATAAAATAATAAAGTGCATCAGGGATACACAAGAACCACTGAAATTGGTGGCATCCGGACGACCATAAATTCTATAAAGCATAGCTTCCACTAGCTTATAGACCTTTTTGAGACCTGCCACTTGATATTCCTAATCCTTCTTGATTTTTAACTTCTCTGGTTCCTCCCACCATCCTCTCAGGGTGTCCGCTATGGGAACTGCATGGGTAGTGGCCCATTCCTCTATGAACTTTTGTTCCCGTTCTACAAGTGGATAATAATACTCCACATCCTGGCCTTTTATATTTGCAAAAGCTTTTCCCTCGTAATTTCGAATTGCCCACATCCTGGGGTCGATCTTCTGTATGATCCATTCAATAATTTCCAAAAATGGGAAAATAGTTGGGTGGGCCCCTACATAGTGATGCTTCAACCTCTTAAATTTCACATATACTTTCCAGTTGGAGAGGTCCTCTAGAAATTCTGGTTGCGCGAACTCTTGGAATACTCAATACCAACTCATGCTTTATCCTTTGCTAAATGTACATGGGGTGTCCTCGTAGATCGGGGGAGGAGACATTGGTATTTCAGTTTCTGTGATCTCTATCTCTAGGCTCTTGTTTTTCTTGCAAACTACTGGAGGCCTAATGTCACTTGAGGCTGAAGAGATGGAGACACACTCTAACTCTGCTTCGAGGTTCCCTGGCATGTTCATAAAACAATCCCAGAATGAGACAAATGCCATATTAATAAATTCCTAGTAATACTTTTAACTTTGCCCAACTGAGACCTAGGAAAGGGTGAATCTGTGACTTAGCGACCTATCTCTTGGGTCACTAGGTCGCAGAGGTTTAAACTTCAGAAGAGAGCGACCCTGCAACTTGGCGACTCTGTGACAACGTCACAAGGTCGTTGGGTCACATTGGTTTAACAATTCAAGAGGATGTGACCTTGCGACCTAGTGACTCGCGATCGGGTCGCTAGGTCGCTGAGTTGCAAGGTTGAAAACGTCCAGTTTTGAGTGAGATGCGACTTAGTGACCTAGAGATTGGGGTTGTCGGGTCGTGGGGGTCGCAAGGTCGCAGGGTCGGAAGTAGCACTAGGGCTGCGCGGATGGTTTTGACGACGTCGTAGCCTTTTGTTTCATTTTTAACTTAAAACAATAAAGGGAGTGAGTGAGGGAAACCATCAACGAGGATGAAGTGGTCATTAGAGGAAGAGACAGGCACAGGGGAGGCTAGCTGGCTTCATTTACAAGTTTGTATAAGAATGGCAGGGTTTGGATGATTGGAAAAGACTCAGGTTCAAAAAGGATCTGAAATGGAGGATATCAGGTGGCCTTAAAAGGGCTAAGATAAGTGGAAAGGGGAAACAAATAGAA
Source organism: Pinus albicaulis (assembly GCA_034641835.2). NCBI lineage: Eukaryota > Viridiplantae > Streptophyta > Pinopsida > Pinales > Pinaceae > Pinus > Pinus albicaulis. The sequence continues at coordinate 644,477,025 of CM076571.1, forward strand.
AAAACAGAAACATCAGGAGGATTAGGCAACTTACCCAAGAAAATCCTACTCTAGTTGGCTTGTCAGAAGAATTTTTTTCTCTCCATCGTGTGGGTGAAATGCGACCTATCAACCCTTCTATTTATAAAGGGGTCATGCGTGTGGGAAATAAACGAGGTTGTTGGGTCGCAAATCATCCACATTTATGATATGTGTGACCTCGCGACCTTGCGACCTTGTGACCTAGGGGTCACAGGCTCGCGGGGTCACTAGGTCGTAAATGTTTAATCTTTGGTGCGATGTGCGATTTAGCGACTTCACGACCTGATAGGTTGCAAACTGGAAAAAATACCTACTCTATGACTCAGCGACTTAAGGCTTCCTTTTTGAAAAAATACTTGAATTTGAGTTTTTGGCTTCGCTTCTTGATGCTCAGGGGGTTCAAAAAATTTTAGATGGTGAACTTTTGGAGGGTGTTGTAGTGGCTACAACAAATGTCGATTCACTAGTAGGGCCCAGAATCTCTGCCAGTGTTTCATGTTGGGGGGGGGGGGGAGGTGGTACGGCGTAAAGCACTAGTTCCTTTCACCCCGTGGGTCCCACTTCTTCCATCTTCGAGCCTTGTGCATTTTCTCTCCCTATTTGCCTGCCCTTAGGTGTTGGTTTACCATGTTTCCATTCATGGAGACCTGATGGAAGAGTTTGGAGTAACCCCAGGTATTTACGGATCTAGTATAGTTTATTTGGTCCTCATTGTGTTGCTCTGTTGTCAGCGAAACAGATGGTCCCAGTGGAGTCACTGCCTAGGAATCACGAGCGTTTGTCCACTGCTAGCGAGCCTAGTCAGTGCCCCAACGGAGTCATCATATTGCCTCTCTGTGTAGGAAGCCTTTCTCAATCCTTTACCATTTATTAATGTGATTAATGCACTTATTTAAATGTGCTTGGCGCACTTATTTTTGTGCTTAGGGCACTTAGTCTAATTTGGAAATTATTGGCTAGGCAGATGAGGGATCCTGACTTATTTTACTTGCAAGAGAGGTTGCTCCTGGTCTACATGAGGACTTAGGGTTTTCTTGGATTTCCATTCTTCACCTGATGCTAACCCCTCCCTTTTCCCTCCAGTAACCTATTTGACCAAACATTTCCTTTTGCATAGCATTCCCTTGGGCCAGCATGCTAGGTAAGCTGCCGCATCTTGGTCCGAAGGCCTTAGTCATGTTCTCGCCATTGAGTGCCCACTATAGGTATTCTTGCCCCCTTTTACAGTCTAGGAGGAGATAATACACCAACATATATCCCGAATCAGTATGCCGCTTGAGTAGCTTCTATATTCCATTTTAAAAAATGGATCCCAAGGGAAAGAAAATGTTAAAGGGAGCCTGTGTGGAACAAGCGATTTATTGAAAACAAGAAAGGTAAAGAAGGAAAAAAAACAAGACAAACTATGGTACAAGATGCAGTGACAGCCCCGTGGGGCTGTCAGGTGAAATAGTATTTAAGTTCATGTCCATTCATAGGGAGGATGTTAATCCTCCCTTGAAAAGTTTGTAACTTGTAAGTTTGGGGACCGAACTTCTCTCTGACCTGGAAAGGGCCTATCCATAATGCTTGGAACTTGGAGTGTTTCCCCTTATCTTCATGAGCTTTATCCCATTTGAGTACAAGGTCACCTACTTCTAAAATCTTGTTCCCAACTGACTTCTTGTCAGACCATCGTTCTATCCGTCCTTGGTGGATGGTGAATTTTTCCCGATTTTTTTGCCTTAAATCCTCCTCAAGTTTCAGTAGTGTGTCTATTCAGGCTTGTAAAGTAGGGCAAGGAGTGCCATGAGTCTCCTAAGATAATTGGAGTGCCGGGAGAGACCAGTTGGGAGGAAGGATAGCTTCTTTTCCATATACAAGGAAAAAAGGGGAGGTGCCTAGGGAAGGTTTGGGTGTGACTCAATCTACCCAGAGGGCATTGTAGAGTGCCCTATGCCAATTTTGTTGTTGGGACAATAGAGTCTTTTTTATGATGCAGATTAGGTTCTTGTTGGTCAACTCGGCTAACTCGTTTCCTTGAGGGTAATAGTTGGCAGAATGTTTAACTATGATACCATTTTCTAAAGAAAAATCATATAATTTCAATGATGAGAAATATGTTGCATTGTCAAAAACAAGGGAGGTTGGAACACCAAACTTGATCATGATGCATTGGGTGATGAAGGCTATTACCTCTTGATCATTGAATTGACATAACGGTACCACTTCAACCAACCTTGTGAAATATTCTGTGGTGGTAAGGATGTACCTATGTTGCTTGGAAGAGTGTGGCAGGATCTCCCCAATCAAGTCCAGCCCCCATTATTGAAACGGCTCTTCCACGGTGACAGACTGTAATGGGGCCGAAGGCCGAGTATCTCTATTTGCGAAATTTTGGCATTGTTGGCATTTCCGAACATATGCATGTGCATCTTTAAACAAAGTAAGCCAATAGAAACCGACACACATGATCTTGTGAGAAGTGGTGTCTCCTGCATAGTGGCCCCCGGTGGGGCCATCGTGAAGTTCTGCCAATATTTTCTGTGCCTCATCCCATTCCAAGCAGTGTAACAAGACACCATTGTGATGTTTGTGGAACAACTTACCCAGCACTAGCTAGTAGGATACAGCTTTCAGTCTCAATGCATTCTTCTTCTTGGTAGTTAAAGTGGGGCCCATGGTGCCATGTTTCATATATTTCAGGAGATCTACGTACCAAGAGGATGTATCCTCTGGGGCTGTGCTATCATTTTGATACATATCGATCTCATGTTCCCAATTTTCCTCCTCGTTTCCCTGTGAGTCTAGTGCCCCTACAGCCATGCAGCACAATCCTTGGCCCTTCACAGTGTGTGATGGCTTCAATTCCAGGTCATACTCCTAAATCCATGTCATCCAGTTGCCTCATCACTCACCCAGCTCCTGCTATAGGAATATTGATCGAACAGCTGGGTGAGGCATGAAGATTGTGACATGATTCTTAAAAATATACGGCATGAAATGTTTGACCACCTTGTATACTGCATATGCTTGTTTGTCAATATCTGGGTAATTCAGCTCAATGCCTTGCAATCTAGTACTCATAAATGATATAGGCCCCTCATTGTGGTAGTCATATTTCTGAGTGAGGATGGTGGCCAAAGATGAATTTGAGGAAATTTGTACAAGATAAAGCCTTTGTTGAAGTTCGGACTATGGAGAGCGGGTGCTTCCATGATGGCTCATTTAATTTTGTCGAACGCTTCTTTATCAGGGGGATTCCATTTAAAATTAGCATTCTTCTTAATCATGCCTTGTAATGGTTTCACAATCTGGGCGAAATATGATATAAACTTTTAGAAAAAGTTGATTTTTCCAAGGAAGGACTGCATGGCTTTCTTCCCACTTAGGGGCGGTATTTGAGTGATGACTTTCGCACGTTCTGGATCCACCACTATGTTGTCTCGAGTTATTATGTTTCCCAACAGGTTTCCTTCGGCGAAAACGAACACAGTTTTCTTTGGGTTCAGTGAGATCCCGTATTTCCGACACCTTTCAAAAATTTGCTTGAGGTGGTGTATGTGGTCAGATTTGTGCTTTGAAAATATGGTGACGTCGTTAAGGTATACTACCACACTTTTCCAAATAATTCCTCTGAAGGTGATGTCCATAGCTCTTTGGAAGGTGGCGCCAACATTAATTAGCCTAAAGGGCATGTGTTTGAAAGAAAATATTCCCCACTTAGTTCTAAATGTGCTTTGGAGCCGATTAGACTCGGCCACTAGTACTTGATTATACCCGGAAAACCCATCCAATGGAGAGAACATTTCTGACCCTGATAGAGCTTGAAGGATTTGCTCCATAGGAGGAACTGGATAGTTGTCTTTGTCGGAAGCTCTATTCAAATTTCTGAAGTCTACGCACAAACAGATTTGCCCAGATTTCTTGCGAACAGGGACCAAGTTAGATACCCAGGTCAAATGTCTAACTTTGAAAATTATCTATGCATCCAAAAGCTTCTTTAGTTCCTTTTGGATCATCGGTTCTAGAGATGGGTGTACTTTTCTCAGTTTTTTTTGGAATGGATTCACTCCTTCCTTGATGGGTATGACGTGTTGGATGATCTGCATATCATAAGTTCGAAGATCATCATACGTCCAGGAAAACATATCTCGGTATTTCCTAAATAATCCGGTGAATGCTCATTGATTGTTTCTCGTGAGGGATGCACTCATTTCCAAAATTTACAAGATTGGGATCCTTGTCTGTCCCGAGGTTAATTTGCTAGTGTACTAACGTGGAACTTTGCACCTTCATATTTGGGGGCCCTCAGAAATAGTTCTATAAGTCGAACAACTTTTCGAGTGACATGACCCCTTTGAGTATGGGATTTTTTTTTCTGATTTTTTAGTTCCTTTTGCAAAGCCTGATCATGATCCTTTTCTTCCATAATGGCGTCTTTGAATATATCTTTGTTGAGCATGAAATCCAGTACCTATTGGTCATCATTGAAAATGTGTAAATTAGTAACATTGTCTGGTATGGATGGCTTTTATATAACTTCAATAGAAAATCCATCTCTAAGTGGGGTGAACCTAGTGGCAGCGTTGGCAAGTGTATCAGCTGCTGCATTATGCATTCTAAGTACAGATTTAATACCAAAACCATCGAAAGCTGAAATTAAGCGCCATACCTGTTGCTGGTAACCTTTCATATGGGGAGACAAGCAATGGATGGTGTTGCGTACCTGACGAGTGATAATCTCGGAATCGCCAATTACCTTCAAACACTAGACTTTTAGATCTATGGCCTTTTGGAGTCCTAGTATTAGCGCCTCATACTCGGTTGTATTATTGGTGCAATGAAACTCTAACCGACAGGAAATTAAAATTATTTTCTTCTGCGGGTCTAGCAAGATGCAACCTGCGCCAGCCCCATCTTGGGTTTTGGAGCCATCATATTATAGGGTCCAAGTTTCATCTTTTGATTGGACAAGGCTATCCACACCTATTGAGGATGTGCTAGCGGCACCATTTTCTGAAGAGTCTCGGTTGGATGGGTTGGAGTTTTCAGCAACCAGAAGCAGTTCAGACTGAATGTATTTGGTGATTGGGTATTAGCAAGTCTGATAACAACTAAAGATGGACTCTAAGAAACAAATACAAAGCTTTTCTTGTGTGAAACTTACTAGTTCGTTAGTTGCATCCAGATCAATCATAGTATGTTTCATGTAGGGTTCACTCTTCATCCATATTTGGTTATTATTTCCTTTGTACAGGAGCCAAAGGTGGGACCAATCAGTGGCGAAGCACCCCTGGAGCTTGTTGGACCAAGCTCTGCTCAACAGAAGCTCATAGGCCTCGGGGATATTCACGATTACTATGTCGATGCACTGATGCACTCTGGAGTCGGAGGATAAGCGGATAATGATGTTGTTTAGTTCACCAACTGTGAGGACTTGAGATGTATTGAGTTGGATTATTCTGGCATCGGTCTTCTCCAGGTAGATGTTTAACTTCTTGCACATGGCTAAGGGGCATAACATTCATGGATGCACCAGAATTGACGAGACAGTTGTGGACATTGAAGTTAAAAATCTCGAAGGAAAGGAGGAAAGTTGACGTGGTTCCCCTGGAGTTGGCATTTACGGCATTTACAATGGATTGAGGACTAGTAGTAATTTGGGCAGACGTGATGCTTATGGGTTTGGCCACCGGTAGATTGGAAAAGGCCTTAAGAATGAGATCTCGTTGGTTAGCAATATGGGCAAGCTCATAGAGAGATATGTTGGCTCTTTTCTTCTTCATGTCCTCAATAATTTTATACCCAGAATCTGTGGGTGAGGTGGGCTCAGTGGTGTTCTTAGGGGAAACTACTGAAACTTTAGTCTTGTGGCCTTCTCGAGGAGTGGTTTTACTAAATTTTTCAGGAGTTTTGTGTTTATTTTCGGAGTTCGGGGCTAGGATTTTTCTTAAGAAGGATTTTCTTTTTTCTTTGAAATACTGCTCTGACACCGGGCCTTTGCTCCTCAAGCCATAGTTTTAAGGGGGCTTTGATTTAGGGTCATCTACTAGGTTTATCTCGGAGGTGGGAAGGGGAGACTCTCCACGTATGACTTCGAAAGTGAGGACAACGGAGCCCATATCTTCATCTGGGGGGGAATTCTCTTCATCGTCTAAAATAGCCTCCTCCTCCATATCTCTGGGATTTTTATCTTCTAGAAGTTGGTTCACCACTACTGTCATGCTACTAATCTATTAGGGGAAAGTCTTTTCTGAGTGAGAGGCTTGATGAAAAGAACAAAAATTGTCTTTACTGATTTCTTCAACATTAATACTTGCACTTGAGTTGGACGGGGGCCGATTCATGATAGGGTTATTCTTTCTAAAGAAAGGTTTTTGTATTTTAGCAGTTGGGGTAGAATCATTATTTTTCCTTTTCAGGTTGGAGACTTCGTTGGTTAGCAACTTGAGGGATTTTGCAATACTTTCAAAATCAAAGGGGTCCTTATCCTTGTCTCCAGTTTTGTGGCCGGCGGATTGGGTTCCTTTTGTGGTTGTTTTTTAATCATCCCACCCTTCATGTTCAATGGCACCTATGGACAACATGTCCTTTTCAATAGCAAGGGTGGTAGTATTGTTGGCTGCCAATGTATCTCTAGCCTCGCACTTCACGAACACAACAATATCCTCTGGGAGGGTTTTGGTGTAGTAGTCAATAGTAATGGAATCATCTAAGGCCATTTTTGGAGGGAACTTATTCAATATACTGGCAAAACATTGATTGAAATCCTTGACCTTCTCCTTCTTCTAACATTTTAGCATGCTAAGCTCTGTGAGGAGCATCGAAGGGGTTCTATCTTCTAAGAATTTTTGCAAGAAGGTATGACGGAAGTGTTCCCACAAAGGGATAGAAGCAATGGGGAGAGACCTATACCATGTTGTAGCCTTATTTTCAAGAGTATGAGGAAAAAGGCGGCATGCTACATCATCATACTACACTCTCATCATCTCTAAAGACAGGTAAAAGTTGTTGATGTGGTTTTTTGCCAAAGTACCTTTCTCGGGGTCGAACTTAGGGAGATGTTTTTTAGGATGGTGGGGTATGTCATGGAGGGGACCTTGGATACCTAAGGGGGACTGAGCCATCCAAGCTAATAGATATACACGTCTGGCCCACTCGTGGCACAGTCTGTATACACATCCCCTCTCACTTTCGGATTCACTGCCCGTGCTAGACCCAGAGGCCTCGCCCTCATGGCGAGAAAGCATGTCTTAGTTTTCTCCATGGTTTGTTGTATTAAAGATGTTTCTCCAATTGTAAAGAAAAGGAAACTCGTTCTAGTTTTAGTGGGGGGGGGGGGGGGTCATCATTTCGGCCTTGCCCATGGCCTCAGCCTCCCCTGCCTCTGTTACCTCAGCCTCTTCTGGCTCCTTCCCCATGTGGGTCATTGGCTTGCATGTTATCATGAAAATTATGGTCACGTTGGGGGACAGTGTTGGGTTGAGGTTTAGTGATTTTGGAGCCATCTTCTTCCCCCTCCCCAGGGCTATCTGGGGGGCCTTCAAAATTTTTCTCAATTGCGTCTACATAATCTTTGATCATAAGACCCACCAGCTGAGGAAGGGAATTGACGAGGATTCCCTAGCACGTATGATTAGCTGTAGGAGTTATGGGATTAGCCAAGGAATTAGTGACCTGGGCTTGCTGTAAAGCCCAAACAAGCTCATGGGCGATAGGGCGTAGGGCCCTTAGGTGGATAAAGTAATCTCATAGAAAGGGGTGGTTCCTCCTTCTGAAAGTTCTCCAATGGGGGAGGGTCAGTATTGTCACGTATGGCCTCCCCTTGGGGAGTTTGTAACGAGATGTTACTTGTGTGATAGGAGGCTGCCATTAGGCCATCCTTCTAGTACCAAATCTGTTGACGGGAAAATTTGTCTGGCCAGCAGTAAGGGATCTCCCCTGTAAAAATTCCCAATTAGACTCTGAACCATTTGTGATATGGATCCTGTCCGGGGTGTGGGTCTGGCTACCATTGAGTACTCATTCTTCTGGACAGAAATGAGCCCTGCAGAGTTATAGGCATATAGTTATCGAATGATACAAGGAAAAATATCGATGATTGTCAAAGAGCATAAATACTACAAATAGCAAGATAAAAAGAAAAAACATAGCTAAAGGATATGATGTTAGTAGCATATCATTATGATCGTGCTTGTAAAATTTTTCCAAACAATAGAAGAAACAGTTCTTCCTGGAAAAAACAACTTATGCGTACTCAAGCGTTTTCATGAATAAGATAGATGTCAATAATAAGGTTACAAACATCTCCTAAGTAAACAAAATATCATCCTTAACACATTCAGTGAGCTGGAATGCATAAAGAGTATAAGAAGAAAACACAGATTAATCAATCATAAGATATCAAACATATAAGAAGAAATACTCATAGTATTGACACATTGATTCTCATCAAATCCAATAGTGGATTTAAAACAAATGCTTGTATTCACTTATAAGCGGCTATTCAATGCTTTACAACTCTATTTATCTCCTTTGGAGTCCAAAAAAAAATTCCATTTACAAGTCCCCAAAGGGAGTATATATAAGACAAAATTGACCCTTGGGTGCCCTGACTCTTCGCCTTCCCTCCTATTGGTCTGCCTTGCGACCTGAATGGAAAATGTGACCTCTGACCTAAATGGACAGTGTGACCTGCAACCTGATTGCGAAAAATGTGAGCTACAACCCCTCTTGTAAATTGTGCCTTGCATTCTGATCATGGGAGTGTGTGTGCGATTGCGAGGTCAGGAACATCAACTTTCTTCTCTTTGAGGAAATTCTACCATGCACAATAATCTGTAGCTGTTGGGGAGATCAGAGGAGTATCTTCCCTTAACCTATGTAGGAATTCTAAGGCATTTGGAATCAGATTTTCTCTTTTGATTGTGACCTGGTTAGATAAGGAAGCCAGTTTGTTGTAGATCCATACTAGCATCATGACGAACTTAACCAAGTTCTCCTGTGATGCCAAAAGATCAGGTGTAGCGGCAGCTTGTCTGATATGCTGTAGAAATGCCTGAATTTCTTGATCTACCTATTCCCATGTATTTTCTTCACCCATTGCACCTAGAGAAGGAATATGGTGCAGTTCATGCATCGAGGCAATGCCACTGATCAAATGCTCATATGCGGTCATCACCTTCTCTAGATCTTTGGATAATTTCTCCTTGGATTGCACCTTGATACGAAGTTGGACCTTTTCATTCTGATTGTGAATCCAATATTTCCTGGGTATAGTTTCTGGATCCTATGGATATCCTTTTGTCCACTCTACCATTCTATCCAAGGTAGTGGAGGCTTCTTTCAGTTGCTTGTTCCTCTTCTTAGCTTCTGCTTGGGCTCTGAGTAGAGGTGCAACTGTTCACTTTATGGTGAAAATTTCCTCGTATACATGTGTCATGGTGCCTTCCAGCATCCCCAAATCCCTTTGGACAGTGAGTGGTACCTTGTTGATAAGTGTGTTCTTATCTTGGAGCTGTTGGACTTCTTCCTTTAGTGCTCTCTTTTCTTGTTCCGGCCTAGCTTCACTTTGTTCGGAGTCTTGTAATCTATTTTGTAGGGAGAGGATTTCCCTACTCATCCTATTCACGTTCTCTTCAGTGGCTGCGGTGAAGGTAGTTATGGGTGATGCAATCATTACTGGATTGGTCCTCGTGTCTAAGACCATATCCTTTTCAGTTATGGATGTGAATGGCATGGCAGGGTTCCGTGCTAGACATATCCTCTTTTCCTTCCTGATTTTGAATGCTAATTGGTCGTAAGTGAGCCTCATCAGATTGAACACTTACTCTTCCTATCATTTGGAGTACCTGGTTCTGAGAGTGAAAAACGTGGGTTTATTGTAGGGACCTTGATAGCCGGTGGCTCTGTCTGTAACTCAGTCACTGGAGGAGGCATTTCGATGTCTTTGGAAGAATTTTCTTTCATTCTGCGATCCTCTTCCTCTTTTTTCTTTTGTTCTGATTATTCTTTCAATAGCTGCTCTACCTGTGCCTTATCCTTTTCTTCCTTTTGTCTTTGCTCAACTTTTGCTTTGGTGTCCTCTTCTTCCTTCCTTTTTCATTCAACTTCTGCTTTTGTTTCCTCTTCCTCCTTCCTCTTTTGTATAGCCTCCACCTGATCTAATTCCTTTATCAACTTAGCTTCTGCTTTCGCCTCCTATTCTTCCTTCCTTTTGTGGGCCTTCTCTGCCTGCTTCTTCCTCTGTTCTGCCTTCAATTGTTTCTTGCATTTATCTTCATCTTCTTTTGATTTCTTTTCAGATTCTCGTAAAGCCTTTTCTTCCTTTTCTTTCTGTTGGGTGGACGAGCTATGGCTTGTGTTAGTTTGGGGCTTCTTGGCTTGGGAAGACGAGGCTCCTCTCAACTCGCGGACTCTATCCTCCAGAGTCTGATAATCTTGATCCTCCTGACCAGTCAATGCTTCCATGGCGAGTTCTCTATCCTTATTATACGAATTTATTTTCACATCCTCAACTGGGCGTTCAGTATTTTGGTAGCTCCATTTTAACTTCTCCCATTTGCAATGGTTAGGGACTATCCTCTCAGGATCATACGTCTGGTAATCCAAAGGTCCTAGGTAGAATTCTCTGATTTTCTTAGCCTCTTCCTCAACCTCTCTGAAATCCTTGACTGTATAAGCCCCAATGGTGAGCGGTAGCATGGGCCATGTCTTCTTCTTACCTTTAGTAAGGACCTTTGAGATGCCGGAAGTCATCTGATAACATAATTCCTATAGTAGCATCATGTTAGTGACAAATCGAGGTAGAGCATGGGGATTATTTAATGAACCGAAGAATTGGATGAAGGTGCCTTCTACAAATGGAAACCAATGTGCTACCTTGACTATCATTTCCATGGCTCACTAGGACATGCATGGGGTATCCTGACCGAACAATTTCCCATGGAGTGCAGGGATAAAACTTTGTGTGATTGGCTCTATATCCTACTTGTATTTGGAGTCCTAGAATACCTGAAACTCATTGTGAATTGGACGTGCTCACTCCTGATCGCAGTTGTGAGCCCATCCCTCAAAGTAGCACCTGGAACAAATTTGATCTAATACATAGGAGGCCATGTAGAATTCAAACGAGTATCCCTCCTCTGGTGGTAGTGCTACATATATGTTTGTTTTGAGGGCCACTATTAGTAATTTGGCCCAATTGAAGCGGGTGCCATATATAGTAATAAAGTGCATCAGGGATACCCAAGAACCACTGAAAGTGGTGGCATCAGGATGACCATACATTCTAAAAAGCATAGCTGCCACCAACTTATAGACCTTTCTGAGGCCTGCCACCTGATACTCCTGATCCTTCTTGATTTTGAGCTTCTCGGGTTCTTCCCACCATCCTCTTAGGGTGTTTGCTACGGGAACCACGTGGGTAGTGGCCCATTCCTCTATGAACGTCTGTTCCCATTCTAGAAGTGCGTAATAATACTTCGCATCCTAGCCTTTTATATTTGCAAAATCCTTTCCCACGCAATCCCGAATTACCCACATCCTGGGGTCGATATTCTGTATGATCCATTCAATAATTTCCACACATGAGAAAAATAGCTAGGTGGGCCCTTGCGTAGATAAACTTCAACCTCTTTACTTGGACATATACTTGCCAGTTGGGGAGGTCGTTTGGAAATTCTGGTTGTGGGTGTTATCACTCAGGTTTTCCTAGAAGTTGTGTAAGAGGAAAGTATACCCGAGGTAACCACAAACCAACCTTTTTAGATGCAAGTATTCCTAGCCAATCTCGCATCCGCATAGGGCTCTCTCTTTTATGATTTATCTTTGTTCTTTGGAAAGTTTTAGGCTAGTTTATAGATTCAAAGTTTGTTTTGGTAAAATGGTGGAATCCACAAACTAAGGGCAAGGTCGAGAGCTTTCCAACTTCCATCTACTTGGCTATGGTGTCAAAGGATGGCTTTACCGGATTTCTATTCTAAGCACAAGATGGTATTACAGGCAAGATAGCTAGACAGAGAACAATCCTTAAAATTTAAAGTGGATGGGATGATCTTGAAGGGATGAAAGGCAGCTAAGAATCTTTCACCATGTTCAAAAAGAAAGAAGTGAAATGACTACAAACAAAGAGCAATGAAGAATTCTTTATTATAGTAATCAACAGTGTTTAAATTAGCAAAGCAGAAGCATTTAAGAATTCATGCTTATAACTAATTTAGAAGAAAACATTAAGAATAACCACATTTGAAAACAGAGTACAATTAAGCAAATTCTGTTTCAATCCTTTATGTAATTATTCAGAAATGGATAAGATGGTATTATAAACTAATATAAAATTTCAGACAAAGGGTAGAAACACTTATTGAACTGTAGTCCAACACATGAATCCTGCAACAAATCCAGTGCTTTAAATCGTCATCCAGTAAGCCACAAGTAAATTTCTCCAAAAGCTTTTATTCCGAAAATCTCAATGTTACAGCCGAGTCATAGAATCCACCCTCAACACTCTCTTTGAGGGTTTATTTATACATAAAATAATCTTAAACAATCTTACACTATCTTAGCCAATAATCTAGGCTGACTTAAAGCATAATTTACAAACAAACAAGAGACAAGGGGTCTCGTGGATAGAATAATGGGCAACTGCCGATGTGCTGTTCCTTTCTTCGTGGATGTGCTGGAGGTAAGTGCTAGAATAGGGCTCTGTGCTATCCCTTACAGTATTTCTTTGGCTTGTTGGACACTCTTTATTCCCACGGATACTCTTTAACCTTTTCATCTCATACTCTTTAACCTTTTCATCTGATACTCTTTCATCTGTTTTCCTGTTTTTACCATTTACTTGACAGTAAAGATAAATTCTCATCCTGAAGACAACTTTTATAGAATTTCTAACATTTCCTTCCACCATTGATCATCTGGTATCATGGTTCTTCTGAGCTTTCTTAAAGTTTCATCTGCTTCAGTAAGTTTATAAAAGGTAGGCTCATTCGGAAATAGATACTTTATTTCATGTTCCAGATGAAATAAATTCCTCACTTTATCATAGATACTTTTCCCGGTTGGTAATGTCGATTCTGACGAGCTAGTAGAACAAGAAGCTGTATTTTTAGCATGAGCCTTTATTCTCTTCTCATAGGTTTCCAAGTCTATTATTTGATCTTCTGTGAGCATGGGACTTGGTAACCCACTATCCAGCAAAGCTTGAAATTTCTCTCTGAAAACGTTGATATCAACCAAAATGTCTGTGCACTTCCTTTCTAAATTTTGCATGAAAGTCCTCTTGGTGAAAACTCTCTTTGCTTCCAAAACTGCGCCTGTCCTGTCATCAATTCCTAACGATGCAAGATGTTGCTTTGTTCTGGAATTAAAAAATTGAATGAGCTGACTGGCCTGCTCAGGCCTGCCTCTTAATTCATTTCTGGTCCTGTATATTTCTTCTTGGGCTATTTTAACCAACTCATTTTGCTCAAAAATAGCTTGGATAGAGGGCCAAATACCCTTTATTAATTCAATGATGTTACCCCAAAGAATGTCATTTATTTCATTTAGAGGTTTCTCCAATGAAAGATCCTTTTCCAAAGCCTGAACAAATTTTTCCAATCTTTTTATCTCCCTGGTGTTATCCGCAGCTGTCTTTTTGGATGTGTCATATTTTTCCTCCAATTTTACTAATTGCAATTTTGTTTCTTGGAGTTCTGTGACCCTGAGTTGTAGACTTTCCATCTGCTTTATTAATTCATCAGAATTCAAACCAGCAGTATTTACCTGGGATTGCTGCCCTGTTGTTGTAGTACCTGTTGTTGAAGTCTGTCTGATGGTTTCCTGTTCCTGCAATGCTTTTTCCAATTCGTTTTCTGTTTCATTTAGTCGCTCAATCATATTTAGGAGCAACTCCATCATTTCTTCCTGTGAATTCCCTTTTATAACTTCTTGGGTCTGAGGATGCCTCAAGGCTGGTAGTTTTAGCTGCTTTCTGAGTGCAGCTATATCATCCTCTTTCTTCTTTATCAATGCCTCAATACCTTTAATGTATTTGGGATTGTGACCCAAACCAATGATTATCTCTTCTAAAGATTTTATTCTATTATCTTTGGCCTGTGAGGAGGCCTTCTCAATTTTCAATTGTACAGTAGTGTTATTCAAAGAATCCTGCAGTGTTATAGCTGCCATGGCCTTGTTGGTGAGAGTAGAATAGACCATTTCCCCAGTTTGTCTGTGTAACTCTATCTGGTCTAGGGGATGGATATCCTTTGCCAAAACTTCAAAATTTGTTCTAATGTAATCTGCTGCTGAAGTGGGTTTTGGCACCTTTGTTTTGAAGTGGCTCATCAGCATTTTGCCTTGTGACAAGTCAAACGCTGACATTAGCCTTTCTTGATTTTGGGGAGCCATCTTCATATACTGATCATATACCTTCATTTTCAATGGATCATTCTTTGTTTTAATATTAATGAAGGTTCTTTTAATATCTCCAGTGTCTGTCTTTGGCGGTCTGAAAGAAGATACTTCAGTGCTTAATTGCTTTTGGGAAGCTTTCCCTTTTTGGCTTATGTTTGTTTCACTTGCTGTGCCAGTTTGCTGACTATCTTCCCTTCCATCATCAAATACTTCATCTATAATTTCTACATCTGGAGGTGGATCAGATTTGTGTTTTTTAGTCTGATGTACCTGTGAGGCCCCTTTTGGAGGTGTGGTATCTGGAGCCTGTCTCTTCTTCCCTATTTCCACATTTAATGGAGTTTGCAACTCTGGAACTTGTGGATGATGTGCCTGAGTGGGAGAAACCTGTGATTGTTCAGGTGTTTTGGAAGTTTGTGGTTTTTCAGCCATGACCAAAGTTTCAATGACCTGAACTGCAGGTTCTTTTCCTTTACCCTTGGGTTCTGCTGCTACTGATGGACTGCTTTCCTGTAATGCTTGCTGTAGAGTTGTTGCTGAAGATGTGCCAATGTAGGGTACCTGCATTTGACCACACGTTTCTAGGTCAAAGTTCTTCTCAACATCTTTCATAATCTTATTCAATTTGTCTGCTTCACTTTCTTCTTCAACAAGTTTTCCTTCAACCCATTCATCTTGATTTGCATACTGTTCTAGATCAGGAATTTTGTGGTGTATATAAGGAGATGATTTATTCTTTAATCTCTTTTCACAAATAAAACCAAAGGGATCATAAGGAACCCAACGGAAAGATGTTTGGAACTTTCTCTGTAATAGATTTTCTGCTTCTCTCTCAGCCTCCCTAGAATTGCAGATGAAAGGACCTAATTGGCTTTTGATACTTAACTGAGCTTTCTTCTTTAAATTACAAAAATGGATCACATCTGAATTGTTCATTTGTCTGAAATATTCTAAGGCAAAAATCCTCATTGGTACATATCTGGGTAACTTGAATGGATGTAATTCACATCCATAAATCCTGATGACTGTGTGGTTTTGATACAAATACCAATCCCCAACCTTATAACTCTTTGACAGTTGCAAGGTCTTTCTAATTTCACTACTGAGTCTTGGGGGAGGAATTCATGTTAACAAAGTTGTTGCAGGATAAACAAACTGATCAATGAATTCAGAGTAGGAGTAGGGAGAATCGGAGGAAGAATGAATGATGGGGGACCAAAATATGACGGACCTGGGATTTCCCTTGGCATCAAGTTTTCGAACAGGGAAAGGGAATATTTCTGACTGATAATAGATCATGAGATGATAGATAACTGAGGAGTACTTAAAAACCTTTTCAGTGTCCAGCCTTATGAATTGATCATGGATCTTGTTGGCTATGAAGGAAGCAAAATCATATTTAATCTCAGGAGGTTGCCCAGGAGTAAAAATGGATAGCAAAGCCAAGGTTATTTCATCCACATATTCACTGGTGTTGAATCCTAAGACAAAAGTTATAATATTTACAATGAGCCTTCCCAATGTATTGAAAAAGTAAAAACCGTAGGGAGGAGACCCTTTTGGCTGATGCTCAGGTAACATGAAATACTGACACATGGATTTTAGCTTTTCTGGGGTTAATTGCCTGGTTTTCTCAATCAATCCTTCTATGGACAATGGAGCTAATTCTTGGTCTGTTTCAAAGTGTAACATGGCATTGATAGCCTGGGGAGTGATGGGAAATAGAACACTTTGATCAGGAGCTATTACAGCCCTTCGTGCAGGATCATAGTTTGACTGACAATAATGGATGATTTCTGGGAAAGAAATAACTGAAGGGATGAGATACCTTGGGAGATTGGATTCCCACAACCCTATAAGATCTTGCCCCTTTGAGTATTCATCTCTGCAGCGACAGAAACTCAATAGGGGACTTTCATCAAAGTGCAGGTCTTTAATTTGGAAATCTTCATCTATCAAGGGTAAATACTCCAATTCACGGTGAGGAGCATTCAATGGAGTGATATTTAGAGCTGCCGGGGCCTCCATTTTGGTTCTTGTGGATTCAAAATGGAGGTTTTTGGTTTTCCTCACAGGTCGGGCGGGGTTTCTGAAATGAAGGAAATTAGCGCAATTCGCCGGTTCAGGGAACAATTATACAGTTTTAAAACCTCTGGAAAGGGCTCAGTGACGATTTTTAATCACTATTTCAGCGAAAAACAAAGAACACTGAGTTTTATTTGCAGTCGGGGCAGAAAAGGATAAATACCTGCTTTTAGACGGAAGCTGGTTCTTTAACAGGTAACAGGTAATGGCGGGACTGTTCTTCAACACGGGCGCAGCGGAATCTTGGAGTGAATTGGTCAATTGCAGTGGAAATTTGAAAATCGCAGCGGGAGCTCTGTCGTTTTCATAATAACGAAAATAACAGGAAAATATGAAAAAATGGCTTTATTTACAAGTTAAAAGAGTTTTTTATTTTTTCGAGGGATGACGTCATTGACGTACGGGGTGACGTATGCAAAGTCGGGTGGTAAGCGGTAAGCGGGAAGTCCCCGCACCGCTTTTGGTCGAGGGTGGTATTGATCGCGGGGGGAGCGATTCCACAGAACGTTTGCCACGTGGATGTCTGACTTTTCAAATACCGCTCGTTCCCCGCTGATTAACTTTCTCACAAAGGATGGGTAGCGGGGTTCACGTGGACCATTGATCTGTGGAGGATTGATCTGATGGCTGAAGCGATGGGGGAACATGTGGAGATTCCAGATGTGGGCCCGTCGGGCTTTAAACACTTTTTACCGTTTTTTAATCACTCCGGGGGAAATCTAATAGGCGGATAAAGTTATTAATTAGTCCAGATGACTTAATTAATCCCGTATGCAAAAGAAAGGGTTTGCGGCGGAGTTGGCTAGGTGGAATGCCAGGTGGAAAATCCACGGTGGCGCGAAACTTTTCCGAAAGAATAAAACTTCGGGCTTTGTATTTTTGGTTTTAAACATACATATTGTATGTCTAAAGTTTGATTTTTCATATATATTTTTATTATATGGTAAATTAATTAATACAACTAATTCACCATAGGGGCGGGATTAATGTATAACGTTATATTTTAACCAAAGGGCTTGTAGAAGCGGGTTTTAATGAATTTTAGGGAGATAAATACTTTGGTTAAAACATTATAATAAAGGGGTTTTTGGGGTATATATAAACAAAGGAATTATATACTTAGGAAAGGGTATTTCACTAGGGATTTAGTAAATATAGTTAAATGTTAATATGGCAAAGGATAAGGAAACTCAAAATATTTGTGTACATCTAAGAAAGTGATAACTTGTGAAGTAAATTGCAACATTTTATCTTCAACACTTAAACTTAGAATAACAATTTATCTTGAGGGATTTTTATGAAATTATGCATCAGTTTCCTAAGTAAAATGTGATTTTACTTAGGAGAAAGTTAAAAAATGGAAGATAACAATGATGAATTATCTTAAGAACTTAGGTCTTTTTTGATCATTAGGCCGAGGGTCCGGTCCCTCCAGAAGTCAAGGAAATGCCTTGAGCCCTTTTGATCTCCAAACACCTTAGTACTTTTGGGGGAAATTAGTAAAACCTTTAAGGGGGAAAATAATGAGGGAGGTTAATGATTTTTTGACTTTGCTTGCTGTGATTTTCCATTGTATTTCCTGCTTTAGTACTTGTGATGAAAGTAAAGAATCAACAATATGTAGCAGCAACATTCATCAGATAACACTTTGCAGCACCATCTACCTACGCTATCTACTTAACACTACCATTTTCTCTTCTTTATTAGGGTGCATTTAGACTTGCAAACCCTTTTCAAACTTTTTCTTTTTACAAGGAAAACCTATCTAATTCTACCCTTATTACATCCAAGGGCTCAGATTAAGCTGTTGAGCACCTTTTATTAACTCTACCTATCTACTTATCTGCCAAGATTAAACTGTTTGGCTAGATATTTATTCTCTAATCTACAACTTGAAATTGAAATATGAGTAAGCCAAGTTTAAACAGTTTGACTTATTCATGAATTGTGGCAAAGGTTTGACAAGCTGCACACAATTTCTTTATTACAGAAGATGAAATAGTAGTGGCATTTGGATTTGCACACTTTCCTTGGTCTATTTTTTCTTGGGGTTCATTTCTTTCTCTTTTTTGACCATTTTATTCTTTTTACCCTTTGATCTTTTTTTTAGGGTATACCCTCTTTACATTTTTTAAATTTTTTGATTTTTGGTCTTTTTAAGAATATGGAACACCTTTGCTCAAGAAAGAATGTTTGAACATATTCCATAGTTCAATCAAGACAATCATGAAAGATGAAACCTATTGGTATAGGAGGCTAACACTGGCTCCACTTGGGGATGGCTTTTCCTTGTGAAAAGTCAAGAACAGCAGGTCAGATGCCTCAAAATGTCTCCAAACTGAAAGTATGAAACCTTCCTCCTTTCTGGTAGCTTTATTTTACATATTATAGTGAAACTCTTGAAGCTTAGGGCCTTCACTTTGGGCTTCAACTTCCAGAAGTCACCATCCAATCCAAACTGCATTAACAAAAAAAAATATATATATATATATATATATATATTATGTACAAGTTAGAAACATTGACACACTCTAGTAAATGGGATCAAAATAATGCTTGAGCATTCGACCATTGACTGGTCCTTCTTCAACTTCTGAATTGTCCAACTCTTTCAAAAAGTAAGTGTTGTTTCCCTGCAAGGCATGAATGATATAAGGCCCTTTCCACAAGAAATCAAACTTTCCATGTTTCCCTTTTTCTTCTCTTCTAGAATCCCATCTTAGGACCTTGTCTCCTAATTGGAAATCCTCTGCTTTAGTCCTTTTATCAAAAATTTTCTTTAGCTTTTCCTGCAAGACTTGTGATCTTTGGTATACCTCTTCCCTGGTTTGTTGCAGGTGGATTGTTTGATTAATTCTTCTTTGAATGTCATTTGGCTCCACTTGAGCCTCTTGAAGTAATTTCATAACAGGAATTCCTAAAGATGATGGGAATCTTGCTTCAATGCCATAAACTAACTCATATGGACTAGTCCCAATAGATTTCTTAGTTGTAAGTCTGTCTGCCCATAATGCATTGGTCAGTTTCTTGTGCCAGTTCTTTTTATTTTCCTCCAACAATTTCTTAATGATATTGATCAAGCTTTTATTGGAGGATTCTGCTAGTCCATTACCCTGAGGGTAATAGGCTGTCGAATGGCTTAAAGTAATATGATATTTATGGCAGAAACTGATCATTTTCTTTGATTTAAATGCAGCAGCATTATCTATTATAATCTTTTCCGGACAGCCAAATCTTGAGAGTATGTTTGTTTCTAAAAACCCTATGATCACAGAATCATTAGACTGTCTACATGGGATGGCTTCAATCCATTTAGTGAAATAGTCTGTAGCAGTTAAAATCCATCTATGTTGCCCTGAAGAAGGGGGATGAATTTCTCCAATAAAATCTAACCCCCATTGTTGAAAAGGTCTTTCTGTGGAAATTGGTTTTAAAGGCAGAAGTAACAACTTTCTTTTACCCTCAAATATTTGACATTTATGACAAGTTGTTACAAATTTCTTAACATCGGAGAATAAAGTTGGCCAGTAAAAACCAGCTCTTAAAATTTTGTCTGCAGTAGATTTCCAGTAGAGATGCCCTCCACAATCACCTGCATGAAATTCATTAAGAATTTTATCAGCTTCATCCTTTAAGAGACAATTCAACAATATTCCTTCATGATTTTTCCAAAATAAAGTGCTATCTAGAATACAATATTTCAAAGATGTCATTTTTAAAAATCTTCTTTTGGTTCTGGACAACCCTGGAGGAGCCTGCAGGTTTAATAAAACATGAATAATATCAGTGTACCAGGGTGAATCTAAGAAAGCTTGACTGATCTGAGGAGTCGCCATCTCCTGCTCGTTATCCAGCTCATTGAGGTCTAAGGCTTGGCAATTAGTTTCTGTCATAAGTTGTGCTAAACCTTGGCCCTTTATAAGTTTTGTTGGCTTGATCTCAATATCATATTCCAAAATGGTAGCTATCCACTTACCTCGTTTACCTTCTATGCCATCTTGAGTCAAAATATCTTTAACTATTGCATTAGGCACATATGCTATCACATGAGAATATAATATGTAAACTCTGAAATCTTTGATTGCTTTTACCAATGCAAAAGCCTGTTTTTCCATAATATTGTATTTTAGAGATGCATCCCTCAGTGCTTTACTAAAAAATGCTATTGGCTTTTCACACCCTTGGTCATCTTTTTGAAGTAAAACGGCTGCAACAGTATGTTCAGAAGCAAATGAAAAAATAATAAAGTCTCTATCAAATTTAGGACTGGTCAGAACTGGTGTCCTTGTTAAAGCCATTTTAATTTCCTCGAATGATTGTTTGGCTTCTACAGTCCAGTCAATGCTTGAATCTTTCCTCAACATGTTAGTTAGTAATCTAAGTAACTATGCTAGACTAGAAATGAATCTTCTCAAGAAATTTATTTTTCCTATGAATGCTTGCAACTCTTTTATGTTTCTGGGGTGGGGTATTTGCAAAATTGCTTGAATTCTTTCTGGATCAATCCTAATGCCATCTTTAGAAATGATGTGCCCTAAGAGCTTTCCTTCTTCCAAACCAAACAATGACTTCTTAGGGTTCAAAGAAATTCCATATTTTTTGCACTTTATAAATACTTGCCTTAGGTGATCTAAATGTTCTTGATCTGTTTTAGAAAAAACAGTCAAATCATCTAGGTAAATAACCAGAAAATCATGTATCTCTTTAGCAAAAGCAATATCCATTGCTCTTTGAAATGTAGCTCCTGCATTCTTTAGCCCAAATGGCATTTTGACATATTTAAACGTACCCCATGGTGTAGTGAATGCTGTCTTATCCTGATCATCAGGATGAACCAAAATCTGCTTGTACCCTGAAAATCCATCCAGTAGTGATATTCTCGAAGATCCTACCACCCTTTGCAGAATGTGGTCCATTTTCGGCAGAGGATAGTTGTCTTTTAAAGAAACTTTATTCAAATTTCTTAAGTCGACACACAATCTAATTTCTCCTGTCTTCTTTCTTGTTGGTACTAGGTTAGAAACCCATTCTGAGAATCTGATAGGAGCTATAATCCCTGCTTCAAACATCCTTTTGATTTCCTTTTCAATTGAGGGTAATAAAACATGATTTATTCTCCTAAGCTTTTGTTTAAAAGGTTTCTGATCCGGTTTCAAAGGTATAGTGTGTTGAATGATAGATGTATCATAAGATTTGAGGTCTTCATAACTCCAGGCAAAAACATCCTGGAATTCTTTTAATAGTTCAACATATTTAACCTTCTGATCTTTTGGAAGAGACTTGGACAACTTGACAATTTTGGGGTTTTGTGGGGTTCCTAAGTTGCATTCTTCCATATCAGCCTTTACAGGTTCCATTTTAGGTCTAAATGGAATATCATTTGAGTCAAAAAGATCTTCCAAAGGAGTTAATCCTTTGGGCAAATGATTATCTTTTAAGTTGATGATTTCTGTCTCATCTTCTATGATTTCATCAGATTCCATTTGTTTCAAATTTTGCATGTCCTTTTTAGTGAATGTGGTCGGATGTAGCATATGAATTGCATTTTCTCTTGAAATTTCTATTTTTTGTTCTTTTCCTTGATCAGATTCATCAATAGCTATATCCTCATCTATATTACAGTTAGAAAACTCATTTTGAAGTGTCAAAAAATTATTGATTTGATTGTTATTCACAAATACTTTCCAATTCAAAAGATTGTCTGGTATAGCAGGCCTATGCCTAATTTCAGCTGAAAACTGATGATTCGGGTCGAAAGGTAACTTGCATGTACTAGCAAACATTGCTAAACTGTGAGCATGCAAATTTTGTTTCCTAGGAATCTTGGCAAGTTGGGCTTGTAAAAATGTATTGAGAATCTCTACAACTGTTTCTCTGTATTGTTTCAGTCTCATGTATTTTGTTGCACATTCTCCTTTAATCTGTTGGATGATTAATTCGGAGTCTCCTACGATTGATACCCTAATACCTCCTAACTTCTTGACATGTTTAAGCCCTAATAAGAGAGCTTCATACTCTGCCATGTTGTTAGTGCATTTGAAATTCAACCTATAAGCATGACCCTCTGCATTATTATTCTCAACATTATGTAACCAAATCCCAGCTCCTGCCCCTAGTCTGTTTACTGAACCATCAAACTCTAAATACCATAGAATTTCATGTTCATAATCCTCATCAATTGTTTTAAAGTGTTTCTTGACAGGAGCTAGTTGTTTAGTTTCTTCAGGTATTTCTTGATCATCTGTTGTTTCTTTGTTTTCAGAGATTTCTTCAATTTTAACAGTGGTTTTGTTTATGGTTTCCAATTCTGGAGCTTCTATTTCAGTAGGAAGATCTAACTCAACATTGTATAAAATAAAAGAATCCATATCAGAATGTACAGAATAAACAGGGAAGTTTTCAGGCTTCTCATGGCTACTCACTAAGTACTTCATCAAAGTTTCTCTATATAATCTTTTAGGCTGACCAAATACTGAAATAGTTGCATAAGACATGTCCAGTTGAATAGATCCTCCAAGTTTAGCACCCCAAGACCTAGACAATAACATACCATATTTAGGTGGAATATCAGCAACTCCTATGTCCATTAAAACAGACTTAGCAGGGTATTGGACCAAAGTGACACACAGATCTTTAATTAAACCTAAACATTTTACCTGACTGGAATCAAATGAAAACAAATCTTTGTACGGTCTGGTAATATCTAGATTCAATCTTTCCATTACTGCTTTTGGCATCAAATTGTGAGATGCTCCCGAATCAAGCATTGCATTATGAAGTATCTTGTCGTGAACATTTAGGCTTACATAAAATGGAGGAGTTCCTCCACTTTCTGGTTTGCCATTAACCTCAGGGCCAAAAAGAAGTTTGGGTTGATCATCAAGAATGTTTACTGAATCATCTAATCCAGTAATGTTAATGTTTAGGGACTTGGTAATCTGACTCCTATAGACATCATGTTTAGCCAATTCTGATAAAGGAACAACTATCTTGAGTTTGCCTATTTCAGCCTCTAGATTAAAAGGTTTTTCCGTTTGAGTTTTAGTGTTTTGCACAGTTGGGTTTTCTCTGTTTTTTGGGTCTTCAATGTTTCTCTCTTTTTCATGAATGAAGTTTTGTTTTGAAGATTTTTCAGGACTAACTTCTACTATTTCTTCTATATTTCCTACAGGAGGAGATGTATTAGACTGTTGTTTGTTGTTTTGTTGGTTGTCAGAGACATCTTCAATTATTGGATTTGAAGAATTGGGGGTTATCCTAGACAAAATTTGTACAGGGGGGATGTTTTGTACAGGGGGAATGTTTTGTTTACCTTTGACATTTTGTTTTGTAGTTTTCTGTTTGGTATTCTCTGGCACCTCAATCCGCCTACTTCTCAAGTTATACTGTTTATGAACCTCATAGATTGCTGTGTCATAGCCTTCCTTAAAATCAAAAGTCTCACCTGAATGAGTTTGGAATGTTTCAAGGATGTGATTTTCTTGATCATCCTGGGATAGGAAGACTTCTGGTTCCTCTTTGTCATCTGTTACATTGTTTATTTCTACATCTTCTGTAGGTTCTTCAGAAGTTGAGCCTTCAACAAAGTTTTCTTGAAAGGGTGGCCTAATGTTCTGATCAGGAACATTCTTTCCACTATTTTGATTCAGATTCCTCCTAAAGTTCGGGTTTCTTGCAACATTCTGATTATCAGTAGAAGACTTTCTTTCAATTGTTTCCACTCCGTCTCCTAATCTTTCCATACCTTTAATGATTACATCCAGCTTCTTTTCAAAAGCTGAAGGTTCTTCATTCATAGGCATTCTTCTCTCTGCCCTAGCTCTGGCCCGTTTTTCTATCAGATTTGCTTCTACACTCACCACTATGCTTTGCATTTCCTCTAGTGTTTTAGGAGCTCTTTCCCTAAGGGAATAAGCTATATCGGAATCAAAACCATCTGGAAATTTAACCAACACGTTGTTAGGTGGGGGTCTTAGGTTTTGAGGAACTGCATTATATGATTCATTGAATCTTATGATGTAATCTTGTACAGTTTCGTTTGGTCTTCTTCTTAATTTTTCAAATTCTGAAAGGATCTGAAGAGGATCCTTCTTTTTCTCCCATCTGTTCAAGAATGCCCTATACAAAGCTTCTAAATCAGCAATACTGTTCAGGGTAAGAGCTCTAAACCAAGTTCTAACTTCTCCAGTAAGGCTCTGAACGAAAATTCTCATTCGGATATTATCAGTATCAATCTAATAAAAATCAAAGTAATCGGTCATTCTTTTGGTGTGTTGTTGAGCTGTGTAAGTTCCTGATCCATCAAAAGGTGTGATCTTACTCTGGTAGTCCTGAGGTAAAGCTGGAGGGTTGGCTGGTAACTATAGAGGGGCGTATCGATTAGCCATTGGAAGATAAAGTGGGGTAATAGGGGTTGATGGTCTGGCAGGGGGAGATGGAGGAGTAGAAGGGATAACAGGTGTTTGAAAAGTTTGAGAAAAAGTGACTGAACTTGGAGATGCTTCAGTAATCACAGAAATGTTTGAACTTTCTTCAAAGGTTTGCTCAGACTGAACAAAGTTATGCAATTCTTTGTCAAGATGATGTGAAACAAATCGGTATTGTAAATCTTCAAAGAACAATGGATCTGGAACTAATCTAGATAATTCAGTTTCATAAAAATTCACAAACAAAGATGTTTCAAATCGTGCATCGAAAGGAATGTCATCAATATATATAATTTTCACAGGACAAGATGCAGATCTAGAAAGTGGTCTAGAACTTCATGTACTCTCCTGACTTCCTCTTTCAGAACTTTATTGACTTCCTTGTCTTCTAAGAATCCTGGGAATCAGATTTGGATTTTCAAATATTGGTGGTGGATTGGGGTCGGGGTTTGACCTAGTATGTCGAATCCTTTCTGAAGCCATCTTTCCTAGACTATGTGTTTTTGAATTTTGGATTTTAATTGAAAAATAAATACAACTTCTACAAATTCTTCAAGAAATAATGATATGTGATTAAGATTTCCTCAAAGATCTGTTTAAACTAGAGAGTCTGATTGAAAAATTTGAAACTAAGATTCAATATATAAGCTAAATCAGAGATAGACTGAAGCAGCATTTATTTACTTTTGCAATTGCAGAGCAAAAGCAATTTCAAAGGCTACCTGGCTGATCTTCAGACTCTGTCTATAGCTCATAAATCAAACAATAATATCAATAAAATGATTCAGTTCCCCAGTATGGTCGCCACTATGTTATCACTCAGGTTTTTCTAGAAGTTGTGTAAGAGGAAAGTATACCCGAGGTAACCACAAACCAACCTTTAGATGCAGAATCTAGCCAATCTGCATCCAGAGAGGGCTCTCTCTTTATGATTTATCTTTGTTCTTGGAAAGTTTAGGCTGTTTATGAATTCAAGATTTGTTTGGTAAAATGGTGGAATCCACAAACTAAGGGCAAGGTTGAGAGCTTTCAGTCCATTGGGCTATGGAGTCAAAGGATGGCTTTACTGGAGTTCTATTCTAAGCACAAGATGGTATTACAGGGCAAGATAGCTAGACAGAGAACAATCCTTAAAATTTAAAGTGGATGGGATGATCTTGAAGGGATGAAAGGCAGCTAAGAATATTTCACCATGTTCAAAAGAAAGAAATGAGATGACTACAAACAAAGAGCAATGAAAAATTATTTATTATAGTAATCAACAATGTTTAAATTAGCAAAGCAAGAGCATTTAAGAATTCATGCTTATAACTAATTTAGAAGAAAACATTAAGAACAACCACATTTGAAAACAGAGTACAATTAAGCAAATTCTGTTTCAATCCTTTATGCAAATTATTCAGAAATGGATAAGATGGTATTATAAACTAATAAAAAATTTCAGACAAAGGTAGAAACACTTATTGAACTGTAGTCCAACACATGAATCCTGCAACAAGTCCAGTGCTTTAAATCGTCATCCAGTAAGCCACAAGTAAATTTCTCCAAAAGCTTTTATTCCGAATATCTCAATGTTACAGCAGAGTAATAGAATCCACCCTCAACACTCTCTTTGAGGGTTTATTTATACATAAAATAATCTTAAACAATCTTACACTATCTTAGCCAATAATCTAGGCTGACTTAAATCATAATTTAAAAACAAACAAGAGACAAGGGGTCTCGTGGATAGAATAATGGGCAACTGCCGATGTGCTGTTCCTTTCTTCGTGGATGTGCTGGAGGTAAGTGCTGGAATAGGGCTCTGTGTTGTCCCTTACAGTATTTCTTTGGCTTGTTGGACACTCTTTATTCCCACGGATACTCTTTAACCTTTTCATCTGATACTCTTTCATCTGTTTTCCTGTTTTTACCATTTACTTGACAGTAAAGATAAATTCTCATCCTGAAGACAACTTTTATAGAATTTCTAACATTTCCTTCCACCATTGATCCTCTGGTATCATGGTTCTTCTGAGATTTCTTAAAGTTTCATCTGCTTCAGTAAGTTTATAAAAGGTAGGCTCATTCGGAAATAGATACTTTATTTCATGTTCCAGATGAAATAAATTCCTCACTTTATCATAGATACTTCTCCCGGTTGGTAATGTTGATTCTGACGAGCTAGTAGAACAAGCAGCTGTATTTTTAGCATGAGCATTTATTCTCTTCACATAAGTTTCCAAGTCTATTATTTGATCCTCTGTGAGCATAGGACTTGGTAACCCACTATCCAACAAGGCTTGAAATTTCTCCCTGAAAATGTTGATATCAACCAAAATGTCTGTGCACTTCCTTTCTAAATTTTGCATGAAAGTCCTCTTGGTGAAAACTCTCTTTGCTTCCAAAACTGCGCTTGTCCTGTCATCAATTCCTAACGATGCAAGCTGTTGCTTTGTTCTGGAATTCAAAAATTGAATGAGTTGACTGGCCTGCTCAGGCCTGCCTCTTAATTCATTTCTGGTCCTGTATATTTCTTCTTGGGCTGTTTTAACCAACTCATTTTGTTCAAAAATAGCTTGGATAGAGGGCCAAAAACCCTTTATTAATTCAATGATGTTACCCCAAAGAATGCCATTTATTTCATTTAGAGGCTTCTCCAATGAAAGATCCTTTTCCAAAGCCTGAACCAATTTTTCCAATCTTTTTATCTCCCTGGTGTTATCAGCAGCTGTCTTTTTGGATGTGTCATATTTTTCCTCCAATTTTACTAATTGCAATTTTGTTTCTTGGAGTTCTGTGACCCTGAGTTGTAGACTTTCCATCTTCTTTATTAATTCATCGGAATTCAAACCAGCAGTATTTACCTGGGATTGCTGCCCTGTTGTTGTAGTACCTGTTGTTGAAGTCTGTCTGATGGTTTCCTGTTCCTGCAATGCTTTTTCCAATTCTTTTTCTGTTTCATTTAGTCACTCAGTCATATTTAGGAGCAACTCCATCATTTCTTCCTGTGAATTCCCTTTTATAACTTCTTGGGTCTGAGGATGCCTCAAGGCTGGTAGTTTTAGCTGCTTTCTGAGTGCAGCTATATCATCCTCTTTCTTCTTTATCAATGCCTCAATACCTTTAATGTCTTTGGGATTGTGACCCAAACCAATGATTATCTCTTATAAAGATTTTATTCTATTATCTTTGGCCTGTGAGGAGGCCTTCTCAATTTTCAATTGTGCAATAGTGTTATTCAAAGAATCCTGCAGTGTTATAGCTGCCATGGCCTTGTTGGTGAGAGTAGAATAGACCATTTCCCCAGTTTGTCTGTGTAACTCTATCTGGTC
Organism: Pinus albicaulis; assembly: GCA_034641835.2. Taxonomy (NCBI): domain Eukaryota; kingdom Viridiplantae; phylum Streptophyta; class Pinopsida; order Pinales; family Pinaceae; genus Pinus; species Pinus albicaulis. The sequence goes on from CM076571.1 coordinate 644,505,256, forward strand.
TAGGGGATGGATATCCTTTGCCAAAACTTCAAAATTTGTTGTGATGTAATCTGCTGCTGAAGTGGGTTTTGGCACCTTTGTTTTGAAGTGGCTCATCAGCATTTTGCCTTGTGACAAGTCAAACGCTGACATTAGCCTTTCTTGATTTTGGGGAGCCATCTTCATATACTGATCATATACCTTCATTTTCAATGGATCATTCTTTGTTTTAATATTAATGAAGGTTCTTTTAATATCTCCAGTGTCTGTTTTTGGTGGTCTGAAAGAGGAGACCTCAGTGCTTAATTGCTTTTGTAAAGCCTTCCCTTTCTGGCTTATGTTTGTTTCACTTGCTGTGCCAGTTTGCTGACTATCTTCCCTTCCGTCATCAAATACTTCATCTATAATTTCTACATCTGGAGGTGGATCTGATTTGTGTTTTTTAGTTTGATGAACCTGTGAGGCCCCTTTTGGAGGTGTGGTATCCGGAGCCGGTCTCTTCTTCCCTATTTCCACATTTAATGGAGTTTGCAACTCTGGAACTTGTGGATGTTGTGCCTGAGTAGGAGAAACTTGTGATTGTTCAGGTGTTTTGGAAGTTTGTGGTTTCTCAGCCATGACCAAAGTTTCAATGACCTGAACTACAGGTTCTTTTCCTTTACCCTTGGGTTCTGCTGCTACTGATGGACTGCTTTCCTGCAATGCTTGCTGTAGAGTTGTTGCTGAAGATGTGCCAATGTAGGGTACCTGCATTTGACCACACGTTTCTAGGTCAAAGTTCTTCTCAACATCTTTCATAATTTTATTCATTTTGTCTGCTTCACTTTCTTCTTCAACAAGTGTTCCTTCAACCCATTCATCTTGATTTGCATACTGTTCTAGATCAGGAATTTTGTGGTGTATATAAGGAGATGATTTATTCTTTAATCTCTTTTCACAAATAAAACCAAAGGGATCATAAGGAACCCAACGGAAAGATGTTTGGAACTTTCTCTGTAATAGATTTTATGCTTCTCTCTCAGCCTCCCTAGAATTGCAGATGAAAGGACCTAATTGGCTTTTGATCCTTAACTGAGCTTTCTTCTTTACATTACAAAAATGGATCACATCTGAATTGTTCATTTGTCTGAAATATTCTAAGGCAAAAATCCTCATTGGTACATATCTGGGTAACTTGAATGGATGTAATTCACATCCATAAATCCTGATGACTGTATGGTTATGATACAAATACCAATCCCCAACCTTATAACTCTTTGACAGTTGCAAGGTCTTTCTAATTTCATTAGTGAGTCTTGGGGGAGGAATTCCTGTTAACAAAGTTGTTGCAGGATAAACAAACTGATCAATGAATTCAGAGTAGGAGTAGGGAGAATCGGAGGAAGAATGAATGATGGGGGACCAAAATATGACTGACCTGGGATTTCCCTTGGCATCAAGTTTTTGAACAGGGAAAGGGAACCTTTCTGACTGATAGTAGATCATGAGATGATAGATAAGTGAGTAGTACTTAAAAACTTTTTCAGTATCTAGCCTTATGAATTGATCATGGATCTTGTTGGCTATGAAGGAAGCAAAATCATATTTAATCTCAGGAGGTTGCCCAGGAGTAAAAATGGATAGCAAAGCCAAGGTTATCTCATCCACATATTCACTGGTGTTGAATCCTAAGACAAAAGATATAATATTTACAATGAGCCTTCCCAATGTGTTGAAATAGTAAAAACCATAGGGAGGAGACCCTTTTGGCTGATGCTCAGGTAACATGAAATTCTGACACATGGATTTTAGCTTTTCTGGGGTTAATTGCCTGGTTTTCTCAATCAATCCTTCCATGGACAATGGTGCTAATTCTTGGTCTGGTTCAAAGTGTAACATGGCATTGATAGCCTGGGGAGTGATGGGAAATAGAACACTTTGATCAGGAGCTATTACAGCCCTCCGTGCAGGATCATAGTTTGACTGACAATAATGAATGATTTCTGGGAAAGAAATAACTGAAGGGATGAGATACCTTGGGAGATTGGATTCCCACAACCCTATAAGATCTTGCCCCTTTGAGTATTCATCTCTGCAGCGACAGAAACTCAATAGGGGACTTTCATCAAAGTGCAGGTCTTTAATTTGGAAATATTCATCTATCAAGGGTAAATACTCCAATTCACGGTGAGGAGCATTCAATGGAGTGATATTTAGAGCTGCCGGGGCCTCCATTTTGGTTCTTGTGGATTCAAAATGGATGTTTTTGGTTTTCCTCACAGGTCGGGCGGGGTTTCTGAAATGAAGGAAATTAGCGCAATTCGCTGGTACAAGGAACAATTATACAGTTTTAAAACCTCTGGAAAGGGTTCAGTGACGATTTTTAATCACTATTTCAGCGAAAAACAAAGAACACTGAGTTTTATTTGCAGTCGGGGCGGAAAAGGATAAATACCTGCTTTTAGACGGAATCTGGTTCTTTAACAGGTAACAGGTAATGGCGTGACTGTTCTTCAACACGGGCGCAGCGGAATCTTGGAGTGAATTGGTCAATTGCAGTGGAAATTTGAAAATCGCAGCGGGAGCTTTGTCGTTTTCAGAATAACGAAAATAACAGGAAAATATGAAAAAATGGCTTTATTTACAAGTTAAAAGAGTTTTTTATTTTTTCGAGGGATGACGTCATTGACGTACGGGGTGACGTATGCAAAGTCACGTGGTAAGCGGTAAGCGGGAAGTCCCCGCCCCGCTTTCGGTCGAGGGTGGTATTGATCGCGGGGGGAGCGATTCCACAGAACGTTTGCCACGTGGATGTCTGACTTTTCAAATACCGCTCGTTCCCCGCTGATTAACGTTCTCGCAAAGGAGGGGTAGCGGGGTTCACGTGGACCGTTGATCTGCGGAGGATTGATCCGACGGCTGCAGCGATGGGGGAATAGGTGGAGGTTTCGGATGTGGGCCCGTCGGGCTTTAAACACTTTTTAACGTTGTTTAATCGCTCCGGGAAATATTTAATAAGCGGATAAAAGGTTATTTAATTAGTCCTGATGACTAATTAATCCCGAATGTGTAAGAAATGGGTTGCGGCGGGGTTGGCTAAGTGGAATGCCAGATGGACAATCCACGGTGGCGCGAGACTTTTCCGAAAGAATAAAACTTCGGGCCTTGTATTTTTGGTTTTAAACATACATATTGTATGTCTAAAGTTTGATTTTTTTTCATATATATTTTTATTATATGGTAAATTAATTAATACAACTAATTCACCATAGGGGCGGGATTAATGTATAACGCTATATTTTAACCAAAGGGCTTGTAGAAGCGGGTTTTAATGAATTTTAGGGAGATAAATACTTTGGTTAAAACATTATAATAAAGGGGTTTTTGGGGTATATATAAACAAAGGAATTATATACTTAGGAAAGGGTATTTCACTAGGGATTTAGTAAATAGAGTTAAATGTTAATATGGCAAAGGCTAAGGAAACTCAAAATATTTTTGTACATCTAAGAAAGTGATAACTTGTGAAGTAAATTGCAACATTTTATCTTCAACACTTAAACTTAGAATAACAATTTATCTTGAGGGATTTTTATGAAATTATGCATCAGTTTCCTAAGTAAAATGTGATTTTACTTAGGAGAAAGTTAAAAAATGGAAGATAACAATGATGAATTATCTTAAGTACTTAGGTCTTTTTTGATCATTAGGCCGAGGGTCCGGTCCCTCCAGAAGTCAAGGAAATGCCTTGAGCCCTTTTGATTTCCAAACACCTTAGTACTTTTGGGGGAAATTAGTAAAACCTTTAAGGGGGAAAATAATGAGGGAGGTTAATGATTTTTTGACTTTGCTTGCTGTGATTTTCCATTGTATTTGCTGCTTTAGTACTTGTGATGAAAGTAAAGAATCAACAATATGTAGCAGCAACATTCATCAGATAACACTTTGCAGCACCATCTACCTACCCTATCTACTTAACACTACCATTTTCTCTTCTTTATTAGGGTGCATTTAGACTTGCAAACCCTTTTCAACCTTTTTCTTTTTACAAGGCAAACCTATCTAATTCTACCCTTATTACATCCAAGGGCTCAAATTAAGTTGTTGAGCACCTTTTATTAACTCTACCTATCTACTTATCTGCCAAGATTAAACTGTTTGGCTAGATATTTATTCTCTAATCTACAACATGAAATTGAAATATGACTAAGCCAAGTTTAAACAGTTTGACTTATTCATGAATTGTGGCAAAGCTGCACACAATTGCTTTATTACAGAAATTAAATAGTAGTGGCATTTAGTTTTGCACACTTTCCTTGGTCTATTTTTTCTTGGGGTTCATTTCTTTCTCTTTTTTGACCATTTTATTCTTTTTACCCTTTGATCTTTCTTTTAGGGTATACCCTCTTTACATTTTTTAAATTTTTTGATTTTTGGTCTTTTTAAGAATATGGAACACCTTTGCTCAAGAAAGAAGGTTTGAACATATTCCATAGTTCAATCAAGACAATCATGAAAGATGAAACCTATTGGTATAGGAGGCTAACAGTGGGAACTCTTGGTATACTTGATACCAACTCATGCTTTCTCCTTTTCTAAATGTACATGCAGTTTCCCTGTAGATCGGAGGAGGAGACATTGGTACTTCACATTCTGTGATCTCTATCTTTGGGCTCTTGTTTTTCTTGTGAACTTCCAGATGCCTCATGTCACTTGAGGCTGAAGAAATGGAGATGCACTCCAACTCTGCTTCAAGGTTCCCTGGCATGTTCATAAAACAGTCCCAGGATAAGACATATGCCATATTAATAAATGCCTAGTACTTCTTTTAACTCTGCCCAACTGAAACCCAGGAAAGAGTGAATCTGCAACTTAGCAACCTATATGTTGGGTCGATGGGTCGCAAAGGTTCAAACTTTAGAAGACAGAGACCCTGCGACTTGGTGACTCTGCGACAAGGTTGTGAGCTCGCTGAGTCGCATTGGTTTAACAATTCAAGAGGATACGACCTTGCGACCTAGCAACTCACGATCGGGTCGTTGGGTCACTGTGTCGCATGGTCGCAAATGTCCAGTTTTGAGCGAGATGTGACTTAGCGACCAGGGTCGTCGGGTCGTGGGGTTCGCAAGGTCGTAGTGTCAAAAGTCGTGCTAGGGCTGGGTGAACGGTTTGGATGGAGGTATGGCCTTTTGTTTCATTTTTAACTTAAAAAATAAAGGGATTGAGTGATGGAAACCTTCAATGAGGAAGAAGTGGTCATTAGAGGAAGAGACAAACATAGGGGAGGCTAGTTGGCTTCATTTACAAATCTGTATAAGAATGGCAGAGTTTGGATGATTGAAAAAGACTCAGGTTCAAAAAATATCTGCAATGGGGGATAGTAGGTGGCCCTAAAAGGGCTAAGATGAGTGGAAAGGGGAAACAAATAGAAAAAATGGAAACATCAGGAGGATTAGGCAACTTACCCGAGAAAATTGCAGTTCAATTGGCCTGTGAGAAGCCTTTTTTGTTCTCCGTCGTGTGGGTGAAATCTGACTTAGTGACCCTTCTATTTATAAAGGGGTCTTGCATGCGGGCAATAAATGAGGTCCCTGGGTCACAAATCGTCCATGTTTATGATATCTGCGACCTCACGACCCTGCAACCTCATGACCTAGGGGTCCCGGGGTCGTGAGGTCACTAGCTCGCAAATGTTTAATCTTGGGTGCGATGTGCGACTTAGTGACTTGGAGACCTGGTAGGTCGCAAGGTCGCTAGTTCGCAAATTGGAAAAAATACCTACACTATGACTCTACGATTTAAGGATTTTTTTTGAAAAAATACTTTAACTTGAGGTTTTGGCTTCGCTTCTTGATGCTCAGGGGGTTAAAAAAAACTTATATGGTGAATTTTTGGAGGGTATTGTAGTGGGTACAACATGACACCTCATCAATAGGTCGCCCCAAATATGGATGCACCGCCATCTCCAAAAAATCCTCCTCAATGGCCAACAACAAGGTTAGCTACATATCTAGCACTGGCTCAATGTGATATTCCATCTCACTCTACCCAAAAGGACTATCATGCATGATGTGCATAGCCTCCCTCTCAGCTGCCCCATGCTCCACCATATGCTGCTCAAGCTGAATCATCACAAGTGACTCATCATCCTGAATATCTCTCATCAAGTCCTCTAACTGCTCACCCTATACGGTGGAAGAAAAATCCCACCTATTGTCGTCAACTCTACATGATGGCTCATGCTCTTAAGAAGCATCCTCATATGACCCCATGGACTCATCTAAAGAAGATTCATCATCCTTGCATACAAAAAGAATTTCCTCCTGCTCTACCTCTGCTACATCATCTAAATCACTCTAGCATGACTGATCAGGGCTCCCTTTGCCTCAGATCTACCAATAACACCCTTGTAGCCCTGTATCTGCTAAACATGGTATCTCTAGATGCCCAAAAATGTCCTCATCAATCCTAGGTGAGCTCCATCTGAGGGTACACCTAATGCCCCTATCTATATGTCCCCTTCGAGGAAACACTCTAGGTGCCTGCTCCACCCTATCATTGGTCACTACATACCACCAAGTGTCTACGCACTCCTCATCATACCACTGTATGCTGCAACTTACCCCAGTACACCACCAAATTCCGCTATTTATGGCTATACAATCCTGTACTATATAGTATCTTGCATGGGTCAAAATATCCACCACTCTACTAGTAAACCCCCCATAAGGTGGGCTATATCTCCCCATTTTCTCTAAAGGATCCGAGCGGCCTGACTCCTCATGTGCCAATGATAATGAAATAATGACTCCTATCCTCTATAGCTCAAGTGTACCATATTCCCGTGAGAGAGAATTGTCTCTATGTACTACATTGTCTGGTGGCTTGTTGATGCCACCTCCTCTCACTAGCTTCTGCCAAAACAGGCTAATCACCATGTGACTCCACTCACAGTCGGTATGTTGAGATAAATCCTAAAAAGGGTGTCCCCTCATGTCGAACCATACTATCACTAGGGATCTTTGGGGCTCTGATAAAGACCTCACAATGTGTGTGCACCCAAACCTCAAACCCATTATGCAATGACAACCATCACCTCCCGACTCTATCATGTGATGGAAAATCCCACCTCGATCCAAACAATAGTTTGGCCCTTGTGTCCCTCTGGAAATCCATGGACTCTGCTGAAATGTGGCCATGGATGCATCCAACTGCCTAGCATGCTCCATGGGGTACCAGCTTAGTACCTCTCGCCATCCAACCTCAAGAAAATAATCAAATGCAAGAATCCTCATACATAGAATAATCACTCCATCTTGCGAGTGCTGCACCCTCTCCATGTGTGCCTGAAGGGGGGGTTCTCTAACACTCCAATGTGCCCTCTAACTACACCATTATGGAATCCAATCGTTCCCCCATGTGGGCCAAATTTTTCACTTACTTGGCACAAAATAATCTCATTCCCTCCAACTCCTCATTTTTTCATAGGATAGCCCCTTGTACTGATGTGACTTTCACCTTCAAGGCTAGAAGGTCTACCCAAAACTGATGGCATTATTGTGTGCGACTATCATCTAATAGATCTATATCTCCTAGCACCTCCTAAAGGCCTAGAAGAAAGGATGGTTGCCCACCCTCTTCCACATATACTCCAATACGCAAGGCATACTCACTAGTCAGCTGCATGTGATTATCATCTGACAATTGTGCCATAAACCTTGAGGTATTTGTACCTATCGACTCCTCAACAATGGTTGAGTTGTCTCCCGACACCTCATCAACCTGTGATGCACTGGTATCATCGAAGAGCTCGGTCACAACCTTAGATACCCCATCAATGGATACCTCAACAATGGGTGGTGTCTCATCAACAAGTGTATGCTTAATTGTCTTCTCTCAAGTCTTCGTCGTACTCTTTGATGACCCATCAAAAGTAGGTAGAAAAATTCTACCCACGGTACACTATAGGTCATTGCCCTATGTCTACCCTATTCCTTAGTTGTAGCTGCAAGGTATTTGGTTTTCCTTAATATGGAAAAATTCCTGGAAATTCAGATGTTCTTTGAATCTTTGAGACTAAGATTCATATTCTAGAAAATAATCACTGAGAGCCTCCTGCTCTTGTGGTGCTCCAGCTCCATTTATTACTACTAGGAAGGTAGGCATAGTGGAGTGTTCTGAAGCTTTTTGCACTCCCAGTTTCTCATACTAATGATGTGAAGTACCATAAATTTCTCCTTTTTTCAACCCTCTTCGGGTCTCCCTTTGTCTCTCCACTCTCATCTCCTTGATCTCTCTGGCGAGATCCTTCACAGTTCTTAGGAGGAGATTTCCAAACTCATTCACATAACCTTCTTCTTCCATTGGAGACTCCCTTTATCCTACTCCACTGGAACAAAATTTTATTTGTTGTATTTGAACTCTAAGACAAGTTGAATCTTGTATTGTAATTGGAAGAATTTGAAAAACGACCACCATAGCAAATCTGAAAAAATCATATTCAAAGAACCTTTTGTCTCTCAGTCCAGACCAAATTTGTAGAAACTACACATAAAGAAATAACATTGGTCCTTTCTTCACAAAACCCATACCTCATATTTTCGAAATTCATCTTCATTTGCCCGAAACATCCAAATAAAAACTCTCACTTTTTATCCCAACAAATTTCTGTGTTTTCGGTTTTTGTATCTCTTATAGAACATTTTTTTTCTCTCAATATAGATTGAATGTGAAAAAGTTGCTTAAAAGGAAACAAAATTGGTTCATTTTTCACAAAACCCATGACTCGGATTTTCAATATTCATATCCATTTTCCCAAAACATCTAACGCAAAATGGTCACTTTTTATTCCAGCGAATTTCTGCGTTCTCTATTTTTGTATCTCCTTGTCTGGTCAGTAATGTATTCTCTATCTTTGGGTGTCATAAACTATTTTTTGAACACGCTAAGCCAGGTCTATGAAATCTAATACCACTGTAATATTCTAAATAGGAAAAGGTAGTAATACAAAACACAATAAATTGGAAACTACAACAATATGGAAATAAACTGAAAACACCATAAAAATAGATACAACAACTGAGCCAGTTTATTAATATGAAGGTGTAAACAATACAAAAATGCTTAAAAATAGATATCACTCAAGCCAGCAAAAGCGGTTCAAATGGTCTCTAGCTCTCCCACTAAAAAAACTTCTCTTTGTTGCACTGCTGGAGCTCTCCCTATGCGCTGCCCTGCTGGAAATATTGTTGGTGGGTGAATAGGACTGCCAATAAGAGGATTCTCTTATGCCAAAAAAAATCTAGGATTTAGAATCCGAACTCTATGGAAAAAACCAAAAATAACCCACAAAGGATTTCAGGATTGGCTGACCTCGTAAAATCACCCTCCTAGGATTTACTATGAATAATTGTTGGTATGAAGAACTATTGGATGAACTGAAAGATAGAATAGTTGCAAGTACTCCCAAGTCCAACTATTGAAGGGTTGATCCCTTCAATGGATTCGAAGAAGAAATGCTATGGAATTTCACCCTCTTCTGATAAACTCTGCTACTAGACTATGTAAGTCACTGAGTGACTGCGTAGGAATAAAGGGTATGCAATTGGCCTGAATGACGTATAATGGGATCAACTCACATGGAAAAAAAGAATCCTCTCCTGAGTAGGCACTCGAAGTCCTCTGAGGATGAGGTTGGGATCTCCACTCTGAGACACCCTCGTGCTAAACAACACTACAGACTCGACTAAATAGCTCAAGCATGCTCAAGTCGTGAATGACAAGAAAATAATAATAATCCATAATTCTCTCTATGGCTTCCATCCCCTTCCTTATATGCTTGTGATCCCTCACCCTCTTCGCCTCATGCAATAATGATGCTACACACATGGCCACTAACCTCCATTATGACTGCGTTGTCCTCCATTGTCTCCAGTACCTCCATGACCGCGTTGTTGATTTGGTCAAATGGACCACATCCATATGTATTGACCCACATTCACAACAAGTAGTGGTTTATTCATCTTGACCCCATCTAGATGCATTGATCCACATTCACATTAAGAAGTGGTTTTATTCCTACTAAAGGGAATTCTGGGTCACTCTACCCTCTTATTCATATATTAATTAAGGATGACAAAATTTAATATTATAATTAGCTAAAAGCTCAATTAGGAATATTACAACCCTCCTTGTCGCTTAGGTCACATGGGTGCATAGGTAAGACCTGAAGGCATCTATTTCCATTCCTTCAACCCTACAAGGTGGTACAATGCACCCTCGCTAAATTTTCCCTCTTTCTTGAGTGCATGAGGACACTATGAATGTAGAAATTATACAATATGCATGTATATCTTGGATTCACCTGATCTAACAATGTACTAAAGTTAAATCATGGATCGCTTCTAGAAATCGTTTACAAAATTAAAAACACAATCGCTAATTACATGAACATGAAGAAAGATCAATCACACACAACATAGATAATTTCTCGAGGAAAGCTTACAGTTAAAAAAACCCCACCATCTTCTATTGTATATTAAGCATGGATCATGAAAAAATTTCATACGAACCTCTTCTCACAATATTCCTTTACTACTCAGCTAATTATCTCACATTGTCATATACAAAACTGACCAACACATAACCAATTTTCAGCCTCCAGATAGCCTGCCTTGCTTGTGCAATCCTTGATCATAAAGATCCCTAAAATAGAGGAATTATTTCCTACCTTGATAGCGCAAGTATCATGGTCACTCCAATGAGTGTTTTCCTCCATGTGTCCAAGCAGATAATCCTACAACTGATATTCAACTTCCCTTTCACCTAGAACTCAACTAGCTCTCCACTAGATCTGACATGCATGCAACTAATAATCCTAAATCCTCAGTTGCATGTGAGATCATTGATTGTGAATTAATTAATATTTAATTCACTATATCTCTCACTAGTGTATCTTTAGTTACAACTAGCACAACTAAGTTTAACTCACTTAACCGAGTTAAACTGTTTACAACTTGCACCAACTCATGCACCACTACACTTCGAACTCTGTTACAACTAGAATTACTCTGCATGTCCCACCAAACAACCTCTAACTCGAAACCCACTAGCTAATTTAATTTATCACTTTCAGTTAACTCATTAAAGTCCACATTGAGAATATATTAGAGTTTAATGTCCATCTTAATTAAGGGATAATAAAAATAGACATGCACCCAAAAATAGCATTGTGGGACCCACCCTAGTCTGGGTGCTTAATACAACCAAGTGTTAAATGCAAACATGTGCTTAATGCACTAGGCGTAGGTACTGAATCTTCTTGTTGAATCTCAAAACTCCCTCTCAACAAGAAAGGGATTATCCTTCAACCCGATCTTGTCACTATGGTATTCGAATTTTCTCCTGGTGAGCGCCTTCGTCAGAATATCTACATCCTAATATTCCATGGGAATTTACTGAAGCAACATGATCGTCCTCTGCACATAATATCTGAGATTATGGAACTGAATATATATATGCTTGGACCTATCATGAAACACAAGATTAATCGAGAGTTTAATGCATCTCTAATTATCATAATGAATCACTATCGGTCCATATCAGAACCAAACAAACCAACCAAGGTATTTCTCATTTAGATAGCCTCAAATGCGGCTTGACTTGCTACCATGTATTCTGCTTTCGTTAAATCGAGTGCCATGGATCGTTGTTTCCTGCTGTACTAAGAAACTATTGTCGATCCAATGCTAAAGATCCCCCCTGATGTTCCCTTTCTGTCCGATCGAATTCCAGCCCAATATGCATCCTTGAAGCCATGAAAATTCACTCCATTCGTCCATATGTACCATAGACCATACTCTGATGTGCCCCTCAGGTATCTCAAGACATGCTTCCTCACCTTCCAAAAGATCTTGGTAGGCATAACCATAGTTTGACTGAACTGGTTAACTGCGTCGCAAATGCCTGGTCTTGTGTTCACTAGATATATTAGCAAGCCCACTAATTTTTGATAGACAGTAGCATCCATTACCTCTCTAGAAGTATCATCCTATTTCCTTTAGTTTCATGCAAGAGTATCCATGGGTTTATAGCTCTCCATGTTAAACTTACCCAATATCTCCTTTGCATACTTGCCTGTGGACACAAAAATTTCACCATCCCACTGCCATATTTCCAATCCAAGAAAATAATGAAGGAGTCCCATGTCCTTCATTTCGAACTCCCTTACATGAGTGTATCAACTACTCACCATCAGTCAAAATTAGATCATCAACATAAAGAATAATGAACAATACCTTACCCTCAACCACAATCTGGTATAGGTTTTCATCTACTTCCCTTTTGGTGAAGGCCAGTCTGATGAAATAGCTGTCTATCCAGGTGTACCAAACACAGGGTGCTTTATTCAGCCCATACAATGCTATTTTGAGCCTGCACACATGCGAATCACTATTGAATATTTCAAAACCTTTAGACTTCTCTATGTACACCTCTTCCTCAATGATCCCATTTAGAAACACAGTTTTCACATCCATCTGATGAATGCACCATCCCATCTCCGCTGAGAGTGCAAGGATGGATCTTATGGAAGAGTACCTTGCGACAGACACAAACGTCTCATCATAATCTATCCCCTTGATCTATGAGAATACTAAGGCCACAAATCTGGCCTTGTATTTCTCCACACTCCCATCAGCAGCTTGCTTTACCTTGTAGATCTATCTTGATCCAACCATTGATTTATCGACATGTCTTGGGACTACCTCCCATGCACTGGTCTTCACAATGGAGTCATACTCCACCACCATTGCATCAACCCAAGTAGGATACTGCACTGCTTCCTGAAAGGAAGATGGTTCAGTCACAATGCATTTTCTCATAAGAGCCACGAATTCAGTAAATTAGTCAAGAGACTATCTCTATCTCCTCTTTGAAGTAGGGGCTCCTACATTCTGTGTAACATCAAGTCTCAGCCTATCAGCTTTCATCATGCACCTTCTACCATTTCTGATGGATGGCCCTGCATGAGTGATTTCATCCACTCCATGAACCTCCTCATGTGGCGGATCCACATCTTGAGACTCATCCTTGGGAACCAATAGTTCCTCCTTTTCATGCAAGTCCAGCTCCCTCTCAAGGGACAACTACATGGGTTTCTCCTCATCAAATTTGATATCTCGTCGTACAACAATATTTCTACTATTTGGAAAATACAAAAGATAATTATGGGGTGTTTCAGTGTACTCCAAAAAATCCCCAACCTCAGAAGTCGGTTCCATGTTCTTCCTGGTGTCCTTGGTCACATGTACATAAACAGATGAGCCAAAAATCTTAAAGTGTGAAACATCGGGTTTCTTACTAGTGAAATCCTCTTCAGGTGTAATCATGCCATGTACTCTATGAGGACAGTAGTTTTGCAAATGTACTAATCTATTGCATGCTTTTGCCCACAAATGCATCGGTAGGCCTTGGTCATGCAACATCGCTCGTGATGCACCCACAATAGTTATTTTCTTCCTCTTCACAACTCCATTTTGCTGTGGGTTATGATGCGCTATGATTTCTCTTTCAATTCCTTCTTTGTTGCAAAAGTTTTTGAATTCATTAGAGATGTATTCTCCACCATTATCACTCCTAAGAGCCTTCAATTTCTTCCCCGACTCTTTCTCCATCGGTGCCTTAAACTCATATAACTTACAGAATTTTTTATCTTTCTTCTGCATGAAGAAGATCCAACACTTACGAGAAAATTCATTAACAAATATTACATAATACTTATGTTTTTTTCATTAAGGAACCGAGAAAGGACCACACACGTCTATGTGAACTCTCTAAAGGATCCCCAAAGCTCATTTTTCCTTCTTGTGAAAGGAGGCCTTTACATATTTTCCCATAATACATCCCTTTCATGTGTCTAACTGTGCAAGTGTACCCCTGGGAAGACCAGTAGAAATATGTTGCGTGACTTTCAAGGCTCCATGGTGAAGATGGCCCAATCGCCTATGCCATAACTCAACCTCATCCCAGCTCACCACTTGATCTGACTTCCCCATCATTTCTGCGTAGCCATCTACCTCCAGCTTGTATATATTTTTAACTCAAATCCATATCATCTTGGCTTGACTCGTTGTTTTATGTCGCAGGTGTTATCACCAAATTGAGTCCTATTGGGCCACTTCAATGGTAAACTTGGAGTAACTCTTTCAAACCACTTCTAAGTGAAGCTTAGCCTCTTCAGTCTGAGAGGGCTCTCTCACATGAAATTTATGATATTGATGAATGATAAATATATATGGCTAACTCTATATAATTTGTCTTGGATTTGAATTATTGCAGGTTGAAAAATGGAAGCTTGCTACCATTGGGCTATGGAGTCAGTGACAGGGATCTCAATGAAAAAGGCTCTCCTTGTGGAAGCTGAGGCATGTATATACTAAAATGAAAGTAGAATACACACATACAGAGTTTACTCAATATATAAATTTTCAAAGGAAGTCAAAGAATGAGAAACATGAATTCTGAGTAATGAACATTAAGATACCGAAAGCAGGACATTGAGAAAGATATCCAATATATTAGTGATTGAAAGGAATTCAGAGCATGCAAAGCACGAATTCTGATTAATCAAGAATTAACATATTGATCGAAATTAATAAGATACATAGGAAAATTTTCATGAAAGTATCAAATGAATCTCAGGTGAAGGATGAAACCAATAGCCACTCTCTATTACTGATCATAATTTTTTTACAATAGTCAAAGTTAGCAATAACATATTCCAACCCTTTATATCTAATTACTATTTACTTATAAACATATATCCTTTACATCCACTCTTCCAAATGGCTAGATTATTAAGTTCCTTTACTGCCACCTAATCTAACAACAAACTAGATACATATAACCAGAAACAGACACCTGCTAAATTAGGAGTTAGAGTCCTAACATAACTCAAACACCTATTTATTACAATTATATCTAAATATGATCCAAATCTATCGAAAGGAATCATGTACTTCAACCATACTGACCATATTCAAAACATTAATATGCTAACTATCATCATGAAATTGTTTTGCCTAATGTTAACGATCTGTTACATTGATGATATGGCAGCAAGATGAGCTGGCAGCTTCAAACCATTTTCATGAAAAATGTTTCCATTTAGAAATCCTTTGTTCTGATACTCTTTATCACTTATTTGATACTCTTTAACACTTCCCATGGAGAAAAACTTTGAAAAAGTTACTTTCAAACCACTTTTAGATCGATGGAGCATAACCCTACTTTTTAGGAAAGCATGACCCTTGACTTCAACGTTGTTCTGATTGATGACCTGGCCGCATGAAACTCTATTTGAGTCATAATTATTTGATATTAAGGTCCCTTAACATGTTGGAGGAATCTATTTGTCCAAAGCTATCATTAATATGGCCCAAAACCTTCAAAAACAGCTCGCTACGAAAACATGACAGTTTCATAGTGAGCTTTAGTAGCATTCAGAAAATAGCTTTTGCACCCATAAATTTTTCTCTTTTGTTGTTCCATGGTGTCAACCAAGACATGAAACATCACCACCATTAAAATACCTCATTAAAAACTTCAAAAAGTGATTTTGGAAGCAAATAGGTTACTACATAATTTTTTGTGGCACTTTCCTCGCTTTAAGCCTAGGAAATGCTACGAAACTGTGAAAAAGTATAGCGATTCCAGATTTCAAGATTTTCTTCAAAAAGTGACCCCCATCTGTTAAAAATTGACCTTTAGCATACCATGAACCTCTTTGCATGTTATGGACCTCATCAAACTAATGAGGAACAAAATCACCATCACCTTACATAATTAAAACATCTTTGCAGATTTTTCCTGTTTTTTCTGAAAAATAGGTCTTAAAACAGAGCTTATATATTTGAGTCCATGATGTATTTTGCAAAAATAGAGGAGGTTTCCATATATAATATTTTAAAAAAAAAACCTCTCTTGGTGTTTTAAATACCATCTCCAGCTGTCCAGAATATGCATTTGAAAAACATGTGTAAAAGAGGAAAACTGTTTTTTTTGAAAATAGGGCTCAAAGAAATCCTTGTATCTCCCAACTGATAGCACATATGAGAAAAGTGAGAGAGGTTATTTTTCCTTGCTTATTAGTTGAAAATAATCTCTCTTAATATTTCCAAATGCATATTTTTTCATCCATAATCCTCTCTTTAAACTTATTGCTCAAACAGTCCAAAAACACAACAATTTCATTGTTAGCTCCATCAGAAATTCAAACAACTTGAACTGATGCATGCTTTAGAAAATATAGGGTCCTCCACGAATATCTTAAGGTCCATGGAATTCTATCTTATCCACAGATCCACCTTTGTATGCTTTCTTGTGCATGACTATCTCCTTTTATAACCAAGCTGCCCTTTTAAAAAGGTGACACTTGTAAAGAAAAATTGGACAAAAAGCTGCTTGGTGTGGCGACGCAGCTCTCAAAAAATGACAGTGAGATGCTTCACATGCAAGAATGAAATTTGAATGACAAATAGCAACTTAGGATAAGGTTTTATGTTTTAAATGATAGCTCATGCTTTAATCATGACACATAGATGCCAAAAATGGTAATGATGACCTCAAACATGGCTATGTACTTTTGAATTAACCATAAGAGACTTGAATGACCTCCACCCTAACTCCTACAATGATGAACTAACAATTCCTCTCAAGTTTGACAAGACGGATAGGAAAACATCTTTTTGTAGCATAGCTAGTTCATTTTTTGACAGTTTCTCTATGAAACTATTAGGCAATTTCGTAGTGAAAACTACTTTTTCACAGTGTAAAACGCTATGAAAAGAGGTGAAACTAGCTTAGGTGTCCTTTTTTAAATTAAACACTCGGGAAATGAAATCTGAAACCGAATGATGACTGATGGGACATGACACGACCTAAATGAAGGTGGGTTTGAACCTTAGGATAGGTTAAACATGAAAAAATATAAAATTTTCCTATACCAACTTGAATGATTCAAGGAGACCTTTTCCTCTTGATGAGTGAACTATATGACCATGTCAAGTAATGTTTCAAAATTTTATGAGTGATAAAAGTGGCTCCACTTGGGATGGTGTGCCCCTGTGGTACATCAAAGAACTTGTAGTTCTAGTGCCCCTCTCTCTTGAAAAATTGAAAATTTTCTGAAATTGATTGAAGACTTCACGAAGCTCTTATGGCCTTCACCTTGGGCTCAAGCTTGATGATTATTGCTGAAAGACCAAATATGTACATACTGAAAGGATGCTCAGTCAATTTTGAGCTTATTCACATACTCCTACCTACCTTAACAACTACAATCTTCATGTTTGATTCAAGCAACATGAAACTTCCAATAAAGCCATTCAACGATTTGATTTGAAAATTGAACCTCTTGACTGCACTTGAACCAAAAGTAAACAGGATACTAAAATGACCAAGGCAACATAAAATGGATTTGATCTTCATAATGAAAATATAACTGGAAATATGGATTGTAGAACTCTTCCATGTAGTTAGCTATAGGATCGTAGAAGACATAGTATGTTTGATTATTCTCGAGACATTCTACAGTTTCAGACAACTCATATATGCTTTTTTTAGCAACATAAGATTTTAGTTGTATCCTATCCAACTCATTTTCAAACAGATTATCAAGAGCAAGGTATTCTTCCTCAATCTCAAAAGATAAAGTTAGGCACACCCTCTCTTTGTGTTCTGGGATGAAAATATTTCCAAAATGTTGAGCTTGATCATGAAGACTATAGGATTGAATTTGGTCTTCTAAAACTTCAATGTATTTCTCAATGTTCTTAGCAATTTCATCCAAAAATTGAATCTTATCTTCTGACTTGCACTCAAATGACTTTAAATAAGAATACAAGGATAAAGAACTTCCCCATTAGTGTGATCATCATTCCATTGCTTAAAACCTTGAATGGAAGGAGAGTCTGCCACCAACTTCATTTTTTCCATCCATGTTTCTGAAAAAATAAGCCAAAACTCTGCAAATGACTTAATAGATCTGATAGGAAAGATTTCAATCCACTATTTATATTTCCCTTGAAGTGAATCATAGAACAATAAGATGAAAATACCTTCATGTCTGACTATAGGAAGCTCAATAAAGTCATGGAAATTAGATATATAGTTCAAGGTCAAACTCAAATCTTCTCCATTAAATTTTGGATTGTTCCTTAAAAAATATGTATCCTTGGGAAAAGGATTTGGGAAACCATAAATTCTTGAAAAATCTACACATGCATACCTTGAAAAAGATGTCGACATCTGAGTTTTTCATAAGTCCAGTGGAATCACCATAAATCTATGAAATTTTGTATCATTCACCAATGGAGTCGCCAAGGTAGTTGTAGCCTTGAACAGATTCTGAGCTCGTGCTACCTTCAAGAGTTCAGCTTCAAATTTTTTGGGAGATGTATATCTTCAGACTCCCGGTAGAAACACCAAAATGTTATCACCAAATTGAGTCCTATTGGGCTGCTTCAATGGTCAACTTGGAGTAACTCTTTCAAACAACTTCTAACTGAAGCTTAGCCTCTTCAGTCCGAGAGGGCTCTCTCATAAGAAATTTATGATAATGGTTAATGATAAATATAGATGGCTAACTCTATAGAATTTGTCTTGGCTTTGAATTATTGCAGGTTGAAAAGTGAAGGCTTGCTACCATTGGGCTATAGAGTCAGTGACAGGGATCTCAATGAAAAAGGCTCTCCTTGTGGAAGCTGAGGCATGTAGATACTTAAATGAAAGTAGAATACACGCATATAGAGTTTACTCAATATTTAAATGTTCAAAGGAATTCGGACCATGAAAAGAACAAATTTTTAGTAACCAAACATGAACATATTGACAAAAAGTAATAAGATACATAGGACAATGTTCATGAAAGTATCAAATGAATCTCGGGTGAAGGATGAAACCAATAGCCACTCTCTATTACTAATCATAACCTGTTTACAATATTCAAAGTCAACAATAACATATTTCAACCTTTTATAGATCAAACTAATTTTTACTTATAGGCATCTAGCCTTTACATCCACTCTGCCAAATCGATAGATTATTAAGTTCCTTTACTGCCACCTAATCTAACCACAAACTAGATATTTATAACTAGAAACTGACTCCTACTAATTAGGAGTTAGAGTCTTAACATAACTCAAACACCTATTTATTACAATTTTCTCTAAATGTGATCCAACTTTCTCGAAAGGAATTTTGTACTTCAACCATAATGACCACAATCAAAACATTAATACCCTTACTGTCATCATGAAACTATTTTGCTTACTGTTAAGGAGTTGTTACGTTGATGATATGGTAGCATGATGAGCCGACAGCTTCAAACCATCTTCATGACAAATGTTTCCATTTAGCAATCCTCTGTTCTGATACTCTTTATCACTGCTCTGATACTCTTTAACACCTCCCATGGAGAAAAACTTTGAAAAAGTTACTTTCAAACCACTTCTTGATCGATGGAGCATAATCGTACGTTTTAGGGAAGCATGACCCTTGAATTCAATGTTGTTTTGATTGATGACCTGGTTGCATGCCACTCTCTTTGAGTCATAATTACTTGACATTAAGGTCCCTTGACATGTTAGAGGATTCCAACTATCCAAAATTGTCATTAAGATTCTCCAAAATCTTCAAAAATAGCTCGCTATGAAAACACAACAGTTTCATAATGAGCTTTAGTGGCATTCAGAAAATAGCTTTTGCACCCATGAATTTTACTCTTTTGTTGTTCCATGTTGTCAACGAAGACATGACACCTCACCATAATTAAAATCCCTCCTTGAAAACTTCAAAAAGCGATTTTGGAAGCAAATAGGCTGCTACATAAATTTTCGTAGAATTTTCCCAGCTTTAAGCCCAGGGAACGCTACGAAACTGTGAAAAAGTGCAGAAATTCTAGATTTCAAGATTTTCTTCAAAAATTGACCTCCATCTATTGAAAATTCACCTTCATCATACCATTAACCACTCTACATGTTATGGACGTCATCAAACTAATGAGGAACAAAATCACCATCACCTTACATATTAAAACATCTTTCAATATTTTTCCTCTTTTTTTCTAAAAAATAGGTCATAGAACAGAGCTTATATCTCCAAATCCATGATTTATTTTGCAAATATGGAGAAGATTTTTGTAGGACAGAATGTTTTTAAGAAAAACCTCTCTCGTTTTTTTAAATACCATCTCCAACCATCCATAATATGCATATGAAAAACATGTGTAAAACAGGGAAACTATGTTTTCTGAAAATAGGGCTCAAAGAAATCCCTGTATCTCCCAACTGATATCACCTGTTAGAAAAGTGAGAGAGGTTATTTTTCCTTATTTTGTGCTTGAAAATAATGTCTCGTAGTATTTCCAAATTCATCTCCATTAATCCATAATCTTCTCTTTAATATTACTACTCAAACAGTCCAAAAACACAACAATTTCTTTGTTAGCTACAACAGAAATTCAAACAACTTGAAATGATGCATGCTTGAGCAAAGCTAGGTTCCTCCAAAAATATATTAAGCTCCATGGAATTCTATCTTATCCATAAAGCCACCTTTGTATGATTTCTTGTTCATGACCATCTCCTTTTATAGCCAAGTTGCCCTCTTAAAAAGGTGACACTTTTAAAGAAAAATTGGACAACAAGTTGCTTGGTGTGGTGAGCTAGCTCTCAAACAATGACAGTGAGATGCTTCACATGCAAGAATGAAATTTGAATGACAAATAGCAGCTTAGGATAAGGTTTTGTGTTTTAAATGACAGCTTATTCTTTAATCATGGCACATACATGCCAAAAAGGGTAATGATAACCTCAAACATGGCTATGTATATTTGAATTAACCATAAGAGAATTCAGTGAAATCCACCCTAACTCCTCCAATGATGAACTAACACTTACCCTCAGGTTTGACAAGAAAGACAAGAAAACATCTTTTCGTAGCATAGCTAGTTCATTTTTTTATAGTTTCACTATGAAACTATTAGGCAGTTTCGTAGTGAAAACTGCTTTTTCACAGTGTAAAACGCTACGAAAAGAGATGAAACTAGCTTAAGTGTCCTTTTCGAAATTAAACGCTTAGGAAATGAAATATGACACCTAATGATGACTTATGGGACATGACATGACCTAAATGAAGGTGGGTTTGAACCTTAGGATAGGTTAAACATGAAAAAATTTAAAATTTTCCTATACCAACTTGAATGATTCAAGGAGACCTTTTCCTCTTGATGAGTGGACTGTATGACCATGTCAGGTAATGTATCAAAATTTTATGAGTGATAACAACAAGAAATATTTTCCATCATGAAAAACAACATCATAGCCTCTATCCTCCAACGTTGTGACTGGGACCAAATATTTCTTCAGACCTGGTACATACATCACATACTTGAATTGAAATTTTTTACGTGAATCCCTCTGAAAGTTATTGGTACCCATATCGATAGCAATATACCATGCATTTTCGCCCATTTCAATATGCATCTGGAGATATTTCTCCTCCTAGTCACAAAAAAGTTGCTTCTCTCCCATCGTGTGAAAGGAAGTGCCACAATCCAAATACCACACAGATCCAAATTCACTGGACACCATGCATGCGATCAATGAGAATTCAAGCTCAAATTTCAAGGCAAGGGCCTCACCTCCTGTAGATCCAGCAACCTTATTTTTATTCTTCTTTTGTGGACAGTTAGTAGCCAAATGCCCATGCTCGTGATAGTGAAAACACTTCACCTTGGACATGTCCTACTTCTTAACATTCTTGGACTTTGATTTTGAGTGGAATTTCTTCCCCTTCCCCTTCCTCGCCTTGGCAGCCAAAGAACAGTCCTCTTCATCCTCATTCTTATATGAAGATCCATCTTTGATGTTTCTTCCTTAGACTCTCAATGTAACTAGCCATTGTGAGGATATCTCCTGATGGGTACAGGGGCTGATGTCCCAGAAGAACTGGAAACACCTTACAGTAGCCGAAGAATCAACCAAGGTAATGGTATCAGGATCAAGTGTTTCCTGCATCGTCACCTATAGGGAAGGATGCCCTAGTTTTGGTCACTAAAGTACCATTTTCCCATGTGAGCATCTAATAATTAAGCTTCCTGGTAACCATCTACCATTACCGAGCACTAGATGGGTCAGGTAGCCCCAAAAGGTACATCATACACTCAGCCTAAGCTTAACCCCATCGGAAACGGGTCTTTGGTAATGCTCGGGTATTCATTCATTTGGTAGATAGATAGTTTTTAAGCTCCATAAAAAGAAAAAATCTACGTTTCAAAATGTGTTATGACAATGGGGACTTATTGGATGCCTACCCTTGATGGTACTAACCTGAACTATAATTTATTTTGTGGCCCCTGTGGGGAGAATTTATTCAGTTCGGTTAATGATTATTTTTAGAGAGTCTCAATTTTTTTGAGGGTTTGCTTTGGTGAAGTAATTGTAAGAGGAGGATAAAGGTCCCAACACACTGGGTGCCTTTTGGTAAAATTCTTACTGATTCTTCCTGTGTGATTTGGAGTGAAAAATCACAAGTGTTATGAGATGTGGATATGCATTGATCCCTTACAATCCTTTTCTAATTAACCTATGTGTGGTTGGTCCTTTCAAAAATTTAAAATGATGTGCGGATTATAGGCTGCTTACAACTTTCCTAGTTAGACTATGTTTTCACTATAGGGAGATGGCACATTGTCTTAGGAAAGTGTTGATATACATACCCAAGCTCACTGTGAGGTGCAAGGGTGGCAGAGATTACTTGCTTTCATTTTTAATAGTTTGATCCTAGTCCTAATTCCTAATGCAAAATTGAACTAACCTGATGCAAAAATTTGACAAAATTGAACTAGAAAAAGATATATGGATATATCGGCCAATTATTCTTTACTAATTAAGCTACATGTTTTGTATATTTTATCATAAAATAATTTTTCCAGAAAACCTATGTGGATTTAAGGCCACTTACTTTTACCCTATTTAAACTATGTGTAATTTTAAAAATAAAATACTAAAATTAAAACTACTAGTTGCTAAGCTAATTCGAGGTTACACATAGCACCTAGGTGTCCTGATTGTAGTGAAATACAAATAAAAATGATGTCAATTCATTTGGGGTTTCCAGTCACCTTAAAAATGGGAAAAAGTAGAAAATGTTTTGCTTGTTGGTCTATTGCGTAGGTTATCTTACTACAGGTGTGGAGCATGTGTCTGTCAAGGCACAAAGCACGCTGTCGAGTAGAATGAAGAAAATATGCTTCCTCTACTATGCAAAACTTTTCACTGGGTATGATTGGAGATGTTGAGAGGGTGAAAGGGTGGTTTACAGCAAACTGAGAAGGAAGAAGGACCTGCATCAACAACCATTAACTCAAAAAGAAAGAATCCAGTAGAGTCACCATTCTTGTGATATTTGGCGTGAGGGTGGATGAAATACACTTCTTTATCAAGTTAGCTGCTACCTGCACAAGGTCACATAGAAAAATGATTGTCTACTATTAGTGGAACATATTTGATACAATGTAAACTAATTTTGAGGGAAAACAAAGTATACAACACTGAGAACAAATGAAAACATGAGATACAAAATACAAAATATCGATGGAGAAAACATCCTAATAACACAAGTGGAGAGTTATCGCTTTATTAGGTGTTGGTGGTAAAAAATATATAATGATAAACATTGAAGAGGGTCATTTGAGCTAAGGAGCTGAAATACCCAAAACAGGGAGGTCTTCTTCCCTTGAGTTCTTGCAAGCATGTCTTCCCTATCTCAAAGGATGGTAGATCGACATAAAGTGGTGAACCTCTCTCCCTTGGAATGAGATGTTGGTTGGCCAACATATGATTCCTTCCAATCCCTCTGCTACTAGACTATGCGAGCTGGTTTGCTATGAAGTAATTTGGTTTGGCCAGCATAACAATGTGTCTCCAATTCTTCTTCCAAAGCCTGGCTTCTATAGACATTTTTTGAATTCCTTCCTCTTCTCTTGGCCCAAGATAAATAGTGACACAATAGTGGGGGAGGGATTCCTTTGTGGGTTACATTTACTCCAAGGTGGCTCAAATCTGGTTATCCATGACAATACTAGTCACTGAATCATCTTAGCCAATTGTGCCAATTGGTCCTGGATGGTGACATTTCACCATCTTCAAGACCATGCGACTATCGAAGGAATAACCGTACTGTGTCCAAAATTCCTTTGTTGCTTGTGCGTTTTCCATAAATTTATGTCTGACCTTAGGAAGAATGAAATTTTTGGCTTCTCCTAATGTATTCCTTCTCTGAAAATATTTATTTGTACCTTCTGCTTGGCATTTTTAATGTTTTTTTCTATATTATTTTCCAGTGTTAACAATACCCTTTACTTCTTATATCATATTTCGCATTAAATTTGAAAATAATAAAATAATATTTACATTAGCAAGCTAAAAAATACTAATAAAAAAAATGAGCACAGCCATAAAAAAATACTTCAATTTCCACTTGAATCAAACACAGGAATATTTTGTTTTTGATGGGATCTTTAATTTCTAGATGATTCAATTGTATAAAAAATGTTCATCCTCCCTTCCTTATTAAGTTCTTTGAAACACATTCTAGGTGAGTAGGCCTAAGTTAGATTTACTTACCAACAAAATTTATCATCATACTATATTATTTTGGCATTACTATGTTTTACAATGTGTATATATATATTTTCCAAGTAACTACAAATTTTCCCCAATTCCAATTTCCCTGTAAGTTAGCCAATGACGATGCCATATTCTTAACTTATAATTTCATATTTAATAATTATCATATATATATATATATATATATATATATATATATATATATATATATATATATATATAATCACATCATGAATTGTATATATGGTATAAAATAATTGGTATCATAATTTCAGCCAATAATAAGATTAAATGGATTGTGAAAAGTACTTTCCCACCTAACTCTCACATAGCTTTCACATAGTCAATATGTGGGGTAAACAAAGATATTGCTTTCACATAGTCAATATTTGCGGTAAACAAAGATATTTCTTTCACAATGTCAACGTTTTCAAACCACCCTTATCATCAATATATGTATATTCTTTTCTTCTATTTGCTCACATAATCTACAATGACTACCTCTAACAAAATTACTTTTTTATAAATTATCCCAACTGGAATCCCTATTTTATAATATCAAACACATGAATATATCTTTTTTATGAGAGCTTTAATTTCTAAATGATTTCCCACCATAAAAATGTTGATCCTCCCTTTCTCATTTACTGCTTTATAACATATTCTTGCTACATAAGTGTGAATTATATTTAGTGACCCAAAAATAAATCATCATAATATATTATTTTTACATTAATAGATTTTATAGTGTCTAGATATATTTTCCATACAATTATAGATTTTCCCCAATTCCAATCTCCCTATAGGTTAGCCAATGGTGATGTCATATACTTTGACCTTTCCTAGTTCACAACTAGTCTAACCATATAATGAACTTTACTTCTTATCACTTATGTAATGTAGGGAAGTAACTTTTTAATTCATTTGCTTCCTACACATAAACCATTAAAACATTACCTTTTAGATCATTAAAACATTTTAATCATTTTTTATAAGATTACTTACACATTCTTGGTCATAGCAAAGATAAATACATAGCTTAAATCACTTATACACACTTATTTCTCATATCAATCTCCAAACAATTTTTTATGGGTAATTTAAGAAAATAAAAACTAGTATTTTATTCCCAACCTCCATTTTCTTTCACTAAAACTAAATTTTTCCATAAAAATAAGAAAAACCCTTTATTACGACCAAATTAATTCTGTAATATAATCATAGAAAATAAAATTATAAACCTTAAAAGAAATGCCATAGGAAAACCAACTGCAACTAGAGTTTTGTTCTTTTGAAACTCCATAAAGTTATATATATATATATATATATATGCAAATTGTAAGAGAGTGAGGTCGGTGTAAAAAAATTAACACGGGTGATGACATATCGGAAACAAATTTTAATGTTACAATTCTGGAGGTTAATCGCTTCACATCAAGCTAATTAGTTCACATCCCTTTCCAAAAGGGACTTTCGAGCCATAATAGTAGGAGTAATGACATTGTCAAAATTCTCTTTTAATTCTTTTAATCATCAATAAAATCATGCCTTGATGGAGGAATTTTATAAATATATATATATATATATATATATATATATATATATATATATATATATATTTATAAAATTCCTCCATCAAGGCATGATTTTATTGATGATTAAAAGAATTAAAAGAGAATTTTGACAATGTCATTACTCCTACTATTATGGCTCGAAAGTCCCTTTTGGAAAGGGATGTGAACTAATTAGCTTGATGTGAAGCGATTAACCTCCAGAATTGTAACATTAAAATTTGTTTCCGATATGTCATCACCCGTGTTAATTTTTTTACACCGACCTCACTCTCTTACAATTTGCATCTATAAGAAAATATTTTCTTGTCATTGTCACCTTCATGGTACCATCGGGAACTACTTTCGAGGTTCCAACCTTTGTCGTTTCATGAGTAGGGTATGCCTCCTTTTCTCTTCTAGTATCTTCACCTCATATTTATATTCCTCAAACATATAATCGAAACCCTCACTACTCCAATGGCATACGCTATGTTGCTCTTCACTAAGTAAGAGTTCTATCATCTTTCTTCTTCTGCCTCTTTCTCATTCTTACTTTTGAGGTTTTGTCTCTTCCTGATTCTTACTTTTGAGGTTCCAATATTTGTTGTTTAGTGAGTAGGGTATGCCTCCTTAACCTCACTTCATATTTCTATTCCCCAAACATATAATCGAAACCCTTGCTGCTACAATATCTTGCTATGTTGCTAAGAGTTCTACCATATTATTTCTTCCTTCTTTCTTTCTCTTTCTCTCTTTTTTTTTGGTCTCTTTCTCATTCTTTAGTTGCTATGTTGCTAAGAGTTCTATCATATTTCTTCTTTTGTCTCTTTCTCATTCTTTAGCTACAAGTTTCACTTTTATTATTTTTTATAAAATTATGTGGGATTATATTTGATAAAATTTCCGTCATAAAGTTTTTAAACATTTTTGAAGTATGTAAATTTATTTTTTTTCAATTATTTTGAATTTAATTTAAAATGATTTCGAGTTATTTTTATGTTACTTTTAGGATGTGAGGATCATAGTTAGATTCTTTGGGGAGAACTAAATGATTTCATGAAGTGGTGATTTATAAATTAAGAGGTAGCTAGTCTTATCTGCAATACTAACTTCTTTAAATTACTTATAATCTTCTATGTTGGAGTTAGATTGGCACAATCAATATTTATTAAACTTTTTTCTTGCAACATTTTTATAAAATCATTACCCTTATCAAAAAGCTAATTACAAATTTGGTCCTCATAATTTTGAATTTTACAAAGTAAAATTTAAATATATTCTTCTATGTTGGAGTTAGTTTGGCACAATCAATATCTATTAAACCTTTTTATTGCAACATTTTTATAAAATCATTAGCTTCATTAAAAAACTAATCACAAATTTGGTCCTCATAATTTTGAATTTCACAAAGTAGCCATGACTAAACTAATTTAAATATAGTCCATTTTGAAGAAGGTATCCCAATACTCCTTCCTATCCACATAAATTATATATAAATTCAAAATAATGATATCTTCTCCTAGTTCTAAAGTGAACAATGAAGTCCGCGTACTTGTTGCAAAATCCCTAAATGACAAAAGATAAAATAAGATTTCATTCAAACAACAATGTTCCCTCTTTGCCTCCCAATAGAATATATAAAATTTAATTCATAACTAACAATCATTTTTTTAAATTTCTAACTAATTTCCTTCACATTAATTATAATTTCTTGCTACATAATGCTAGATTGGTTTATTATATCTTGTAGCATATTTATGGCCAATTCTTTGAGGAATTAGCTATTTATTGGCAATTTAGGCTCATCAAAATCATTTTTAATATTGATAATAATTTGGAAAGTGACATTTGTATTGATTCCCCTATGATTTAGTCAACGCTTGCCATCTTTATTTCCAGTCCATTTGAGCCATAAGTGATTTTAGCTCGGATTTGAAGCAATATTATAGAGCTTAATGTTGTCCATGTCATTTATTTTATTTTTTTACATTAACCACCTAGTAACATACATGAAGAATATTTTTTATTTTGTAAGTTCGACAACCATGAGGCTACATCATGGTAATGTCCAAAAATAACACTTGAATAGAGTGGATAATTGAACTCTGTGGACTAGATGAAAGAAATTTATTACTTGAAGCCATTAGAAAATTTATTGCTTGAAGTCATTACAACAATATTCTTGATATAAATGCAACATATTACTTGGAAAATAAATTCTCGAACAATAAACTTTTCCCAATTATTCAAAATATCATAATTATATAAATAATTAAAATAATATTAATATTATTTATTTTTAATATTGTTATTCAAAATTATTTATTGATTATTTTAAATAAAAATATAATTAATAAGATGTAATTGTATAAAATAATTAGACTTTATAATAACAATATATATTAAATAAATATAAAATATTTTTACATAACACAGTGTTTGACAATGTTATATATATATATATAGATATAAATATATCCAGATTTTGTAATATATTATATATAAAAAAATTATAATATTAATATTATCTATAAATTAATTTAAATAAAAATATATTGAATAAAATTAAATTACAAACAGTATATACAACTATTTTTAAGTCAAAAATACTTTTGCAACTAAGGCTAATATGGTGCTTTCACACTGTCCACATTCCCAATAAAGAAAGATAGCGCTTTCACAATGTCAATATTTTGAATAAACATATACGTCAATTTGTCTTACTGTAAGTTTTTAAAAAAACATTTTTGTGGATTTATTAGCTTTAATTTCTCTTAAATAGTGTAGGAATTTATTGAAATCCAGTTTAATTTTTCTAAAATGTAATAAAAGTAAGTTTATTGAAATCATTAAGTTGATAAATAACCAGTGCACAATTGAAATGTTTTAAAAAAATTTGAGAGTGTTAAATTCATATATATAATCAAAATACATAATTTAAATAACACAATACAAAATTTCACTTTTAATTTTCAACAAAGTTCCAATATCAAAAAATCCAAAAAATCACACTAAACAACACTCCTACATGCCAACGGATATGCTCATGACTGTTGTGTGAGGCCCACAACCAAAGAAGATCATGCTGATGATGGTGGTGATGTAGGCACCACTTTCACGAAAATCACCCTTGATCGTCCCCATTCTATAAGAAGATTACAAACTTGAAGTTGCCCCAAAAGGTGCAAAGAAAGGCCTATAGGTTTATTAATTAGAAACATTTTATAAGAGATGCAATAGGTTTATTAATTAGAAACGTTTTATTAGAGATGCTTTTGTATGTATGTATTGCATTGCTTTGCATTTTGAAACACACATTAAAAATAAAAATAGTACATATTTAATTGAAAAAGTTCTATGAGTGATGCATTTGTATGTATGTATTGCATTGCTTTGCATTTTGAAACACACTGAAAATAAAAATAAAAATAAAAATAGTACTTATTTTATTTGAAAAGTTCTATGAGGCATGTATTTATATGCATGTATTTCATTGCTTGCATTTTGAAGTACATATTGAAAATGAAAATAGAACATAATGTTTTAAAATTCACCCCAGTTTTTGTAATTTGGATTTTATGATAGCAAACAGATATTCAAGATTTTCAGGACTTTTTTTCCAGTTGAATTTAGTTATATCATTTTTTTTTATCTACGTTAAATTATTTTGTTGTTTATATTATTTAAGATTTTCTGGTTTTTTCCACTTGAATTTGATTATATCATTTTTTTAACCATGTAAATGAGTTTTAATAAGTTCTGCAACTCACAATTATGTTTTAATCAGTAAAGCCACCGTTTTCTTTAATTCATTCACGATTTCTTTTAGGATATCAAAAGGGCTCCTTCAGGTCACTCTATGAGCTCTAGCGGAGGGGCATGAGGGGTTCAGAATAAAGATCAACATGTACTTGATCCATGTCTACGATCAACAGTTCAAGTCATACTAAATGATAATGTGCAATGACACTGGGAAAACTGGGTTTCAATAAAGGTCCATTCCATTTCCAACCTAAACAGGTTCACCTAATAATTGTGTTCACAACGGGAGTTCATTAGGTCACAACCAAGAAAGGTGAATTCGAAACTGTGAGTACCCTCTGTTTAAGGCGGCAAAACTCATCAAAAGCTAAGTCTGAGACTTGAGACTATATGCCCGGGGAGGGGGAACCCATCAAACCTGCTATATGTATTACTTTTGATCATCTATGATTTCTACATACTATGTAGACATCCTAAACCCCTAAATAATTTACAACTTTAACTTTCTGAAAATCATAAAACACCCCCTTTCCTCTTACCACTTCTTTCCTATTGATATGAAGTTCAATGTTATACAAAATCTATAAATGATTAAAGCTTAAAATATCTTGCCTCAAAGGTAAAGGTGCATATGAGCCATCAAAGCGAATTTATGTATATTAAACACGATATATTAAGGAGTGTTTAATGGGAGTTTTTTCAAAAGATCCAATTAATTTTTATTTTTATTTTGGTTTGGTCAAGTTGAGATTTAGATGCAGTTTAAGCACCTACAGTTTTAACTAACCATGGGTTGAGAAGTCTACATCAATCACCAATGGAACTGTTTAGAAATAATTTACTAAAATGGATTAGTAAAAGCTCCGATGGGGTTTAAAATAATCAAAGATTGATTTAACAAAATTCTGTGATCTTATTTTCTCGTTCTTGGTTTAATTGAAACCAATTCTTGTATTAGTTAGAAATTTCCCCTTTTTTAATCTAAGTGTCCTATGCATAGAACTGGTAGACTGAGTAGTAATGTCTAATGGAGTTTTCAAACAAAGAATTAATGGCCATAGAAAAGAGGATTTCACATGCGTACTTGGATCTGTGGAAGTAAGAGTTCCAGTCTGCGCAAAATCACAATTCCAACTGTTCTGACCCGCAGTCTGATCGTATGCGTTCATGGCATAAGCAGCATGGCCTGCCACTGTATTTGGTGAATAGCAAGGACCTCCTTGTTGAATAGGCCTACAGTCAATGCCCTGTCCACAAACGTAAGTTCAAATTTGCCTCCAAAGTTTGCTCATCAGCGCCCGGCTTGGCAGTGCAGAATTGAAGAATTGCAGGATCTGCTCCATATAGTTTCAACTTTGAAATACTTGTACTCTGAACCAGCTTTGCTACTGCAGATGGTGGAGGAAGATTGTTTCCAGTTTGTCCATAGTCAACGCCTAGGGCTGGTAAACGCTGCACCAAACTCCTGCCTCTGCTTCCACTTTCTGCAACAATTACCGTTTGCGAACACAAAATGAAGTGAAAAGAGAGATCCAAATAACAAAACCATATAAATATCGACAATTAAATCACATAGGAAGTGGATTTTTGGGTATTATCCTCATAACTATGACACTGCCAATAATGAAATTCATATCAACAGCGTAACCAGAGCAAGCAATCCCAAACATATATAATCGTCCTGACAACAAATATTTAAAATCCTGTCAACAACACAACGGTATGAATACCTACTCGTACAATTTCAGGAACCCACATCAGACCCAATTTCGCACATCTGGTCAGCAACAGAATCATGTGAATACCAGCATTAATAATTACATGAATACCTATCTCAACCATATCATTAACAAGTAACCAATATTGAAAATCCTGTCTACAACAGAACAGTAGGAATACCTATTCATACAATTTCACAAAGCCACATCAGTCCCAGTGTTGCAAATCTTGTCAACAGCAGAACAATGTAAATACCAACATTCATAATCACATTCTTCTTACAAGCAACTCCCTTAATCACCTCACTGTTAAAGAGGATCATGGCAGTTTAATACTAACTATGGAAATGCCAGCTTGGAACACATAAGATTATAGAAGACTTAAACGCAAGCAAATTAAGGTGAAAATTATGTTAGCAGCTGTTCCAAACAATACAAAATAATAGACTATAAGTCTACCTTTCAGAAGGGCAACCACATGCAATGCACTTGACCTTGACATACCCCCCAGGATCCATCCCTTCTCCCTTGCTAGTATCTGGCTTGACGAGACTCGCTGCTTGCCATGACAATGAAGTGACTATTTCCAGCCAGCTGTCCCTGTGATTCTCTTCACCTATAGGAACATCTTCTCCCTTAAGAAGTTGTGCCACAAGAGCCCTAAATGCCCATCTACTACGGATCTCATAGCCTTCCTATACTCCTCACTCGATCTTTCTTTACTCTTGTAGTCACTGTCACTAAAGTTGCCAGTAGAACGAGGAAAACCCCAACCACCATCATCATCATCTTCATCATCAAACACACCAGTCTCCTGTTCGTCTTGTTCATCTTCTGGCTCAGGCGGAATCCATATATCAACAATTTTCTCTGTCCACCAGCCGCTCTAAATCTGGACCCGGTGTCTCAAACATAGATGCTTCATCATTGCACTCACCAGCATTGTCCGTTCCCTCTGATTCTTCTCCAGACCTTTCTGGCACCCTTGGGTGTTGACTTTCTTCCTGGTTACTAGATTGTGAAGGGAGATTCATTGCCTCAACATGCTCATCAGAGTTTCTGGTTTTACTACTCAGCCCTGTTTCCAGGATCCCTCGGTGCATGGAATTTTCGGAGCTATAACCAGCAGGATGAATCCCATTGAAATTGTATCCAGGATCATGAACTAAGTTAAAGTTACCTTCAAAGTATTCTTCTGTTTGTCTAGAAATCTGCCACCCAAGATCTTCAGGAATCTTACCATACTCATCATCCTCATCATCACTCCTACAAAAGACGGATGTCATAAATGCATCAAGGGAGTATCCAAACACTTTTTAGCAATCATCATTCAAAAAATTATGTCTGCCATCGATTTCTGCAATAATCAAGATTCCAGACATTTGCTTTTTTAATAATTTCCACAGCACTTAACAATCAATGGATTGCCACGGATATCGTCACTTGAAGACTACATGCAGTTGACATACGTTACCAGATTGGAAACAGGATATGAGACAGGAAACCAACAGAATAAGAAACAGGGCTAGACGGTCTCAAGGGATATGAATCATGAACAAGGAATCTAAATTGATTAATAATGCAATAGTGGTAGTCATATTAACAAGGGCTACCCCACTGCATTCTACTGATATTGCTTTCAAAGAATACATCACAAAGAAAACAACCACAGGAAATAGGGACCAACAAAGCACACAGGCACCTCTATGCAAAGTTATTACTGGAGTGAGGGAATACACTATTGTATCGTATCAACCCAAGGACTTGCATCCCAAAGCCAAGAAAGGAATGGTGAAGAGAACTGGAACGGAAATGGAACTAAAAATGGATCTTCGTTTGGTCAAGCTCCTTGTAAAGCAGTTGACAAAGTTTCAAAGCATACAGTTTGAGGAAAGTAAATGATACCATACCGATTCAAGGGAGTTCCGGAAATACTGGCAGCATTTACTCCGCCTTCCAAGAGGGATGGAGAATTCGCGTTCCTTCCCGAATACGACATATCTTGTTTCTTCTCGGGCATTCGCTCCAATCTGTCAAGACCTTGAGTTGGATGACTAAGAGCAGAACTGTAAGTGACATGCTGATAAGGCACAGTTGAATAAGGCATAGCGCCAAAGATGTTAACGCCGCTATCGCTGCCGCTTGACCTACTACTGGATAAACTTGTAAGAGAAAAACTTGTAAGAGAAGACGAACGACTGATCCCTGGAGACAACAATTGATTGTCATCATACTGCGTTGCTGTCATCTGTTCCTCCCGTACCTTGAAACAATAGCTGCAAACCCTAAGACGCTCCCCTTCTTCCTGATCATACTTCCAACCTTCGACAACAGGAGCTGGAATTGTGTTCAATGTGCACTTCCTGCAAAAAACCCGGCCGCAAATCCGGCAATGGTGCCGCCGATTGAAGATCGTAAACTGCGACTTGCAATCATAACAAACCGTGCAGCTCTAATCCGGCATCGAATAGTCCCTCGAAACGGTAGATGCTTCAGGCATCTGGGGAAGCCATGACCTTGCCTTGTTAAATATACCATACAGAGCGGATTCTGTCTTTTTCATCTACCATGAAAGCTCTGCTGCCATGATGAACCCAACCACATGTTTTCTTCCGCTAAAACCCTGGTATCGAGACCCTATGACATAAAAACCCGGATTCTCCCCCCAGTTTTGCACAAACCCTAGAAACCCTATCTAATCAATTTCTTGGTGCCTGGAAACCCACTCAAAGATGACCAATTTCTCCAAATTCTCTTGGAACTCTGTTTTCTCGCAGACACAGAGAAGAAGGAGCCTTGCGATGTGCGATGTGAAAGACTCTAAGAGCGAGCAGACGGACGAACGGACAATCTTTAGGTAATGCGTATGAAAGCTATGAGCTTGCGGGTGATCAGGGGGTGGTTAGTTACCCCTAGGTGTCATTTTTTTAAACCAGGAACAGGTGTCCTGTGACGATCAAAAATTTGATCTCTTTCATGAGAGAGAAGGCCTATCGGCCTAATAAAAAAATCATGCTGATGATGGTGGTGATGTAGGCATCACTTTCACGAAAATCACCCCTGATCGTCCTCATTCTATAAAAAGATTACAAATAAAAAATCATACTGATGATGGTGGTGATGTAGGCACCACCTTCACGAAAATGACCCCTGATCGCCATCCTGATCGTCTCCTTCTATAAGAAGATCACAAAAGTTGTTAACACATTTGTGTTCAATTTCGCCCCATAAGAATATGGGCAGATTAGTTGCTCCCTACCAATTAAGCATGGAGTTGGAGCAGCAGCTATAGCTATGCTGATCGCTCTGGCAACTGCACTGCTGGTCATGATCCTACTCAAAATGAAGCGATGGAATGGAGAGTACAAATATCCACCAGTGGCTGCCACTATGGTGAATGACATTTTAAATTTTAATCGCACACGTGATTTTATGGCTGATCACCACAGACGCTACAAGACTTACGCAGTAGCTTATCCGACCTTCAGTTACATTTTCACAACCGAGCCTGCAAATGTGGAGCACATACTCAAATCTAATTTTCCAAACTATGGCAAGGTTTAGATCTTCCTATATATTTTTACGGTATTTAGTTTTTACTTTTTTTTTTTGGGTTGTTTTATGGGCCATAATTTTTTTTTGGAAGTTATTTTTTTTTTCTGAATTCAGCGATGATCATAATAGTGTTTGGATTGTTTTTTATGTTAGTAATGGATTCAATACTATTAAAAACTCTGAATACTCAAAATTCTGAAGTTTAACAGCTATAACCTAGATTTCCCAAAATTTTTATTAAATTTAGAAAAAAATCATAAAAAAATTTCCACTATTTCTTGAGAGAATTTGTAGCCTAGGTAGACTACTCTTTTTCCCAGCTATTTCAAGGTTTAGCTCTTCCTATATTAATCTATTGCTTCCTCAGAGATCAGATAATAATACATTTATTGCTTATTTGTTTGATAGGGAAAGTTCAACCACGAAATTCTGAAAGACGTTTTAGGGGATGGTATTTTCAATGTGGATGGAGAGCAATGGCGAAAACAACGCAAGTTGGCTAGTTTAGATTTCTCCACCAGAACTTTGAAGGAGTTCAACAGTGTTGTTTTCCGAGAGAATGCAGTGAAACTTTCCAAAATTCTACTCGAAGCGTGTAAAGCAGAACAAACAGTAGAGATGCAGGTATGTTAAATCTTCCAAGAGCTGGAATTGCATTTCCTGTTTTTTCTTGTTCCTCTTGCACTTAATTGGAAAAGAGAGACATGGGAAAGTGAGAAAGTAACTCATATAGATTTTGGCCATTCTCAGAAGAAATAGTTATTGTGAGAAACCATTTACATTCCCTTTTCTTTTTTTGTTTCCTAATTTATCTGACTGGAGAAAAACCACCCATACCAGTTGGAATAATAATAACCAAACTGTTATGGATACTCTGTAATGGATGAATGTTAATAGGGTCTCTTACTGAGGTTAACAATGGATTCAATCTGCAAAGTGGCCTTTGGGATGGAGGTGAACAGCCTAACAAATAATAACTCTGGAGAAGAGGCATCTTTTGCAAACGCTTTTGATACTGCAAATACTATGCTATTGTGGCGTTATTTTGACATCACTTGGAAAATAAAAAGATACTTCAACGTTTGGTCAGAGGCTACCTTGAAGGAAAGCATCAAACGGGTGGATGATTTTGTGTACAAGGTCATTCAGAGCAGAAGACATGCGATAAGTGAGCAAAGTAACTATGTAAGAGAATACCCTCCCCAGCTCTAGTCTTAAATTGGACCAACAAATGTTTTATTTTCCCTTTCCACATATTCACTGTGTGCTAGTGCTGGTACTCATGACCTCGTTTCCCTGCCCCTGGCTTCAAAAAAATTTACAGGTAAGACCAGACATACTGTCTCGCTTTATTTCATCAACTGAGAAGATTCCAGAGACTGACTCTGACAAGTTTCTACGAGATATTGTTTTGAATTTCACTATAGCTGGGCGGGACACAACTGCAGTTACCCTTTCTTGGTTCTTTCACATGCTTTGCAAGAACCCAGATGTTGAAAACAGAATTCTTCAAGAAATTGATGACATGATCGAGGTTAATGAATGTGGGTCCATGCAAGAATCTTTAACTATGTTTTCTGAAAGTCTAACTCATACAGTATTGGATAAGATGCACTATCTTCATGCGGCTTTGTCAGAGACCTTGCGTTTAGGAGTCGTCTAACGAGCCGGAGGAATTGCCCGGACGGTCAAAATTGGCCGGAATCCGGGTCAAAAAAATTTTAAAAATCTTGCAGAAATAGTGTTTGAATCCTGATTTTGACATTGGAAATGGATTCAGCACCATCAAAAACCTGTAGGACACCCAAAATATTAAACTTTGATAGTTATAACATGGATTTAGAAAAATTCCTGCCGGATTTTCTGAAAAACTTATCGGAATTTTCATGATTTTCAGAGCAATTCCTCTGGCTAGTTAGACTACGGCTTGCGGTTATACCCTGCTGTTCCTATGGTAAGAAACTTGTACGTTTTGGCTGCCGTTGAGGTAAACTCAACATTATGTCGAATGCTTATTTCCATGAGCAATTATTTGGTTGTCTCTGCTTTCCCAAACTATTTTCTTTTTGGATTCCTATGATTAGAAAATATATATATATATATATATATATTATTAGTTTAATTCAAAGATCAAATAGTATGGCTCATCAAAAATTGAAAAACATTGTACAGAATGGGAAGTATGCACTTTCTGATGATATCCTTCCAGATGGATTCAAAATCAAAGAAGGTGATATAGTGGGTTATCTTCCTTATTCTATGGGAAGAATGACATATCTTTGGGGAACTGAAGCCGAGGAGTTTAAACCCGAAAGATGGCTCAAGGATGGAATCTTTCAGCCTCAATCACCATTCAAATTCACCGCATTTCAAGTAAGTGGGTATGGCTTAGGAGTTATAGTTAATATATTGAGAAATATTACTTTGACCACGTTTCGAAATGGATAAGCTTTACTTTTGTAATGCAGGCTGGACCTCGCATATGCCTTGGCAAAGATTTTGCGTACATGCAAATGAAAATTGTTGCTGCTGTCCTGGTCCGTTTCTTCAAATTTGAAGCTGTTAAAGGTATAGAAGTGCGATATCGTCCTTCATTCACACTACACATGAATGAAGATGGACTAAATCTCCGAGTAAATACTAGAGATGCCTGTTGATCACAGCTTTTACTTGCCAGTAAGGAGTGTACACTGAAAACTTTCATTATTTGTACATAAATCGAAGGCCTTTTTTAATCTAGATGTATTTATTATAGCGTTAAAAATTGCTAAGACAGAATGTAAGCTATGGGATCTCATGCTTTTTTGGGAGTTGAAAATTTTAATCTTTCTAATCACAGAATTTTATTTGTGTGAAGAATGATATAACCAGAGAAGATTTTTGAGTGATATTTGTTAATATGATAATTTTCGATTCATGTCAATCCTATGCTTTCATGTCAATCCTATGCTTTAAAATATATCTATGCTTTTAATTAACTAAATAGAACTCACTACTTAAAACTTATGAAAATATAATTTTCTATTAATGTTCTGATACATATATTTGCCTTATAGCATTTTATATAAATATCGTGTGTAATATTTCCATTTATTATAGCGTTATCTTTTTATTTTTTTTATACAGCAATTTTTATATTAAACATATATATGAAATAGCTCTTTTATATATATATATATATATATATATATATATATATATATATATATATATTAAGGTATTAATTTTAGAATTATTTATACGAGTATTATATTTGTTTTGAAACAAAAAAATATAAAATATAATATAATAAAACCTTTTGAACTAAAATATTAAATATTATGACTTATTCTCTACGAAAAACTTGCAAACTAACAATAAAATTAGTTAGAACAATATAGGCTACCTCATATCATAATTGTTATGAAATTTGTATAAGGCTATGAACCACTTTGTCCACAATCTTTTCTTTTGCAAAATAAGTGTTATTACTAATTTTTCCGGGGTTACTATTTGAATAATATGGATCTATGTTATGGTTGTACAATTTATTTAATTGTAAATTGATTACATTGTGTTAAAATAAGCTAATTACTAGGAAGAGTTTGCTATATTTAGAGAGTTAGTCAACTGAGTGTTGAGTCAATTCAAGTAAAGTAATAGATGAATTTAGTGTATGGTTGCATGTCAAGGCATTTTAGGCGAGTCACTAGTTAAAAATGTTTAAATACCTTTCGCTAGATTCATTGTAATAAATTCATCTCAATCAAGTTTGTGATCAATAAAAAAGAGAAGAAACTCCTATATTGTTATTATGTGTGAAGTATTTGCATTATTTTTTGTTTCTCCTTTCTACCTTTCCAATGGATTGGTATCAGAGCTAAAGTCATAGAAATCAGAGCTAAGGTCATAGCAATCAAAGGGAGGATTTTGCGGAGTGTAAAGAGAAAGCATATTAGCAGCAATCCGTGAGAGAGAAGAGAAATTTTTTTTATCTTGTTCGAAGCTATACCACGTGTTATATATGGGGCTTTATAATGCACTAGTGTTGTAGAAGTAGGCTCCGCGTCTTTTTCGTGCGTTAGGGAAATAACACGACACAGTAATAACGTCAACGGTGTTAGCACGCAAACAGTAGTAGCGTGAAGGGCATTAGCACACAACCCACCTTCACTCCATGATGGGTTAGTGACCGAAAAGTCAACAAGGAGTAAGTATGGTTATTCAAGCCATATTAGAAGTTTTTTTAAAATCGTAACTGTTTTGAAAGGGAAGAGACAAACCTCTTTTGAAAAGGTTATATGATGAAGGTTTCTTACTAAAAATGTGGATGGTGCAGATGATGGTGAAACCCATTATGCAAGCATTCATATGGATGAAGAAGATGCAACAAAGATTGCAAAGCGAGAATTTGAAGCCTTTGTATGTGAGGCACAACATGAGCATATCAATTATCAAGAATTCCAATATACCATGGATGGTGCGGAAGATGGTGAATCCCACTGTGATGAAACACATGTGGATGTTTACTGTAAAGTGAGATGTGCATTGGTAAATCCAGCAACAACCACTGAGTTTGGTAAAGATGAAATTGCTAATGAAATTGACAATGAGCACATGCATGCTCGGATATCCCACCATAGGGTCGATGAGCATTATGTTCATGATTTGTGTGGTTTATTTTTTGAAACAAGGATTGATTATGGTTATATGGTAAGCACCATGTCTGATGAAGAATTGAAGGTTGAAGCTGCCTTTGTAGCAACAACTTTTGAAGCACTTAAAACTTCTCATGAAACAATAAATTATCTAGTAGCAGTTGATGATCAAGAAGAGGATAAAGTGATTGAAGAGCTTTTTATGAGAAAATCCACTAACAACATAATAGTGGAAGACAACCTCCATGCAATGGAAAATAAGGAAAAGAAGGAAGAGGTAGATCAGGGAGCTCCCACTGAGAGCACAATAAACATGTTTTTAACATTATTTTTGAATATGCATGTACTCAATATAGCATGGGATAAGAAGTTGAAATCAAGGTTTTTAATAATTTTGATGCAAATTTGAAGCTCATTGAAGAATGGATTTAGAAGCCAATTGAACAAACTGATGTGAGTCTTAAAGAAACAGTAGGAATAGAATAAAATGAAATGGTGAATGATGATATTGAGTGTGCAGATTATACGAAAAAACTATAATACCTCATGATGAAAGTGAAAAGAATGGTATGTATTTTTCTTCAAAAAAAGAATAATACACTAAAACCATTTTTCCTCAATGGAGTCAAGAAGAGATAAGATTATTCTATCAAGAAGCAGGATATAGAATTTGGAAGGAGAGAAAA
Source organism: Pinus albicaulis (assembly GCA_034641835.2). Taxonomy (NCBI): domain Eukaryota; kingdom Viridiplantae; phylum Streptophyta; class Pinopsida; order Pinales; family Pinaceae; genus Pinus; species Pinus albicaulis. Next base: position 644,545,814 of record CM076571.1, read on the forward strand.
ATAAAAGGAAAATATGTAAAAGTTTTGAGTCATTATAAGCCTAGCTGAGACATAAACCAATAGCCATGTTTGAGTGATAATTGAGTCAATTTTCTATTGTAAGCCTAGCCGGTGTAGTTGAGTTATGTTTGAGTTATGTTGATTCATACACTTGTAATTAAGGGGGAGCATTAAAATTATCTAATTACTCTCACATGAAGAGTTTGCTATATTTAAAAAGTAATTCAGCTAGATGTTGAGTCAATTCAAGTTAAGTGCTAGATGAATTTAGTGTGTGGTTGCACGTCAATGTATTTTAGGCTAATCACTAGTGGAAAAGGTTTAATTACCCTTCACCAGGTTCATTGTAATATCAACAAATGTTGAGTCAATTCAAGTTATGTTAGATGAAGTGTTAGATGAATTTAGTGTGTGGTTGCACATCAATGTATTTTAGGCGAATCACTAGTGGAAAAGGTTTAATACATTGGAAAACTATTAATGAAATGATTTTGAATTAATTTCTTTCTCTAAATAATGAAATATTTTTTATTTATTTTTTTCTCTGAATTTTAATATAACCAAATTGTAATTAAATATTTAAGTGATTTGACTAATTCAAACTTATTCATAATTTTGTTTATAAATAGATATCATTTTGTTTCTAAATTTACACTAATATTAACATTAACATTATGTTTGATGTTCATAATCTTGTTTATAAATGGATATCATTTTGTTTCTCAATTTACTTTAATACTAACATTATTTTTGATGTGTGTCCTTGTAAATGAAGAAAAATATTTGACATTTTCATTATTTTATTTTTTAAAATAAATAAAAAAATTATGTACTAATTTCTTTAAAGTTTTATTATTAGCTTATAATCTTTGTATTAGTTTAATTATTTTTTTAACTAGATTTTTTTTTCTTAGTTTGCATGTGGTTTTGTAACCTACATTCTATAGAATTTTCATCGTGGTAGAATTTTGGATTTTGATAGATCTATAATAAACTGTTCAACATTTTCATTTTTTTATGATATCAAATTTGAGTTCTCTAAAAACTATTATTATAGCGGATTACAATTTCGTTTAGCGATGAAACTATTTCCTGAAATCATGAAAATGTTGAAACCATTGCAGTGAGTATGAAAAATTATTCTTAACGTTGTTTTAACACTTCTAATACGTTGAATACCGTATCTTTTTCACATATCTAATACAATCACAATGCTGATTCAACAACCTTTTTTTGATCATGGCCAATTTCTTCTTTTTAGAGATCCCATCTATTTGATCGCATGATGACTCTTAGAGAAACACTACTAATTCCATGTATTTGATCACATGATTATTGTAAGAGAAACCTGAGAAATAGGTATTCATCTCAATTAGTCCACCCATTCAATACTAGTAGTGCCATCGTGTTTCTGTTTTTCATCTTATCATTATTGGGTTGCATGATATTTAATTTTTAGTATGTATTTTTCCTTTTAATAGTTTATTTGCATCTGAGAAATTCACTCTATCATTTAACATTTTTTTTTTATCTCTTAGTATTTCCATGAGTTTAATTCAAAATATTACAGTTTATCATCTATGCTTATGTTTCTGGGCTAGAAACGTTATTTATATATATTTTTAATAAGTGTTTTTCACAAATTAAATGTTGAAGTGCACTTACAAGATATTTATTCATAATAAATATAGATATGATTCACTGAAATTCTTTTTGAAGGTCTATTACTAAATAGTCACAACATTTAAACACTAAAATTTTAATAATTAGTTTATACATTATTAGAAATAAGGTTTATTGGAAAATAATGATAATATTCATAGAGTATAAAAATAAAAACAACGAAGAGTGCAACATTTCATAACAACTAGCACAACATGTTTATAGTGAGAAAAGCATAAAAACCAAAGAAACAACCTATTCCCAACTATTATGCCAATGTTTTTTTCAATTTTTCATTACATTTATTGATAACTACTTATAATCTACGATATGAAAAATATCCAAACAAAACATAAATTTGGATATATCCTTCTTATTTCTATATATATTATATCCATGTCTATGTTATACACTTATATCTCACACACAAATACAGCCCAAAGCTCAACCAATCATCATAATTTTTTTTTTTCGGGAATTTGACAAGATTTATGTTAATAAGTGCTAGTTCACATCTCTTTGAGTGAGGTGCACTAATCTATGTTTATGTATTTACCATGGATTCCATCTACAAATGAAGCAAGGCCTTTATTTTGTTTGCTTAATATTCTCTTTCAAAAATAAATATATGTGTGCACAAACAATTAGGTTAATTTCCATGCTCATTCATTCGTTAGGGAAGCACCCATAATGTTTTGTTTTGTTTTGATTTTTTTATTATCTACATTTATAGGAATGAATAATATAAACACAGTTATTTTATCCCTCAAAAAAGTGTATAATTGTTTCTATTCTTATTAAAATTGTTCGATATGTTCTACAGATAGATTTTGGATCAAATATTCCATGCTTAGTTTCAGATTTTAGTGGTTTCTACTATATAGATAATAAATTTCTAGTATAATAAAATATTATCAGTTACATTGGACAAGTATATTTTCATCTCATGCATTTGATAGTTTGGAATCTATTGAAAAATTTGTTCATTATTGTTCCTTAGAAATATATGAAAAGTGATTAACAAGCAAAATCAAAGTACTAAATTGGGATATGATAGTGAGTCCTTAAAAATCTAATTATGTACTTTGGGAACCCAAATTTTGACTTTTCGAATCCAAAATTGTAATTTATAAATGTTATTTTACATTTTGGCAACATCAATTTTTTCCTCATTCATAAGGGACTAGATAAGAAAAAATTCAAATTTTACTTGGTCAAGGCTAAAATTTTCATCTATACAATACTTTAGCTATATTAAAAGGATTTGAAAAATTATTTCCATAAATTCCTTATAGTACTTACCCGTTTTAATATATGGAGTATCTAGTCCCTTACAAAAACACTATCACCAACTTAAAAGTAACATGGTTGTTCTTCCAACACATATTGGTACATTTTGTAGTGCTAAAGTCCATCATCTTAAACATTTATGACCCATCTATAGAGGGAATTATGGGGAAAAATGTATGTTAAGTTATATAAGATATTTTATTTTCACCCACATAAAGATGAAAAAATATAAATAGTCAACAAACCATGATTCATTTGTTGATGGTTTGAGTAGGAAGCAACTTAAAATTTTGGATCTATTACCGACCGAAGTGGGTAAGCCCTAAGATGAAAAAAATATCCTCTTTTGTCAACCAATCAGTCAGTATTCATATGATGATCCACATATATGTTTAGTTATATCTCTCTAGTTATGCTCTAGTCAATCCTCTCTCCCATCTAGCACACTTCTTGAAAGAAGGAGGGTCTTTAATCAAAAGGTAAAATAACCATTTCTGTAATCATGTGCTTTCATTTACTATTAAGGGAACTCTAATATGGATCGCTCGTTGAGTTGAATGGTTGACTACTTTTGGTTGTATCCTCATTTCCATGTTTCACTTAGGAAGTTATATTTTTCCCCTAGTCACATGTGACGTTTCCTAATTCATTTTACTTCCATTGTTTAGGAGGCACACTAATAGGGGACATTGATTAATTTATTGTACCAAATGTAATCCGTACTTGTCACTTCTTATATATCCTTTTATCCACTTCCATTCTTTTGCTTCATTATCATTTGTCACTAGTGTTAGTACCCTTTATCCACATATGAACGTTAGGTCCCAGAAACATTTCTCTAAGAGGTTTATGCACCTAAACAAATATAAAATATGTGAATCTATAATTGAAAGAAAATGAAAAATGAAAAGTATGGCTTGCACTCATATTAATACCATGGGAAAAGGCCTAAATTGAGCTATATTTCCCTCATTAGCCATTGTTGCAAGACACACAAAATCCAGATAGAGATTGCTAGATGTGAGTATAATTTATAATTCATATGATAAACATTACTATAGTGAATTATTACTCTTCATTTCATATCCAAAGAGGTTTCTTGGAATCTTGATGTCTCTTCAAATTCACTTTAGGATTTTCACCTTCCACACAATTATTTTAAATTTACATAGCCCATAAGGATTATATTTCCACCATTACCCAAATGGACTTGAATTGGTGTATGTGATTCCAAGAAGAGAAGTAAATATAAAGGTAATTAAAAACAAATGGTTTTTTTTGGCCTCTTAATATCATTATAGAAAATTACTTTCTAGATAAATGAGAAGTTGTGCATTTAATTGTCAACTTGATGATCGCATGGAACATTTGAATTTTCATGCACCATGTATGCTAATACGATTTGTAAGTGCCAGGAAGGTATTATTACTATTAAAGATGACAGTTGAATTTTAATATTCTCACAAGTCACCAGGACACATTGTAGGAATTGAAATATGACATTCACACTTGCATAAATTAAAATATCACATTTACACTCATATAAATTCAAATATCACACTTGCAAGAATTGAAATACTAATTACGACACTCTTGTAGAAAGTTAAATCACTCTTTACTCTAAATTAATCACAAAAGCATGAAATAAATCACTCTACTGGAAAGTAAGCACTTATATAGGAAATAAATCACTCTGCTAGAAATCAAACACTAGGGAAGGAAATAAATGGGTCAGTTGATCATCCTAATTGATCATTCATAAACACTACAAATGATATCTCTTGAACTGGGGAAATGCTATAATGCAGGAGATTTACTTGACAAGTTGAATCAATAACTTGGAAAATCGAAGAAAAATCTTCTTGAATCAATTGATACACGCGCAAAATTAGGAGAGAAAATAATTAATATAATGGATTTGCAACAAAACTATTCAAGAGAGTGAATCCTAGTGAATAGCAGGAAATATATAAAATATTGAAATGAGTTGCAACAATGTAAATAATTTAGAAAACATGGTAAATAACTAATTAATTAATCTATAAATGAAATTGTAACATATCCTAGATAAAATATAGGTATTACCTAACTAAGGAGGGGACCATACTTCCTTAGGAAAGAGATCTATTAAACTTGTAGCGACACTCGAAGTGGATATAGATGTATATCATGTAGTAGGAAATGAAAAGGAATAAGAATAATTTACTTTTTCATTAATAGAAATCAAAGTATAATATCCTTAATCTCCTCTTCTTCCTTTATGCTTCTTGGATCAAGTAGAGTAGGGGGTATTTTTCACAACACTTTCGTCTCCTTGTTTAATCATGGAATCAAGGGAAATCCATGCAAATATTGGATTCTCATGATATTTGGTCTTCATTATAAATAAAATACCAAAATTTGGAACTTCTAACTCACTGATCCAATGCAATAATGAATAAATTAGATTAGAAATACATATGGTTAATTAGTCCCTATTGGATGGACAAAATTCCTTTGTCCAATCCTTGATTGGGAAATAAGTGGTTGATTCTCTTTCTAGGTAGCTCTTAAGTGATAGTGGTACAATTTAAGGTTGATGTGCGTGGAGCTATAAAAAATACCCATTGTTAATTTGCCAACGCAGTGAAAAATTAAAATCATGGGAAAAGATTCATCTTTTCTAGATGACCAATTTTGACTATTTAGGCACTCAATTTGGATAAGGGAATGTGTATTTTTGAATTATAATCCCACATGTGCATATTTGATCGGGTCGGACCTAAATAAAATTAGACACCTTTGGAAGGCTATAAATACAAGTGACCTCAACCTCATTTGAAAATTAATCATAAAACATTCTTATATTCTCTTTTTTAGTTTGTCCTATATATGTGTGAGGAAAGTTCAAGGAGATTGATTGGTATATGTATGAGATTACACGGTCTCAAGCTCACACAACTACAAGGAAAAGACCCTCTAGCGGAGGTTATAAAGGAGGTTTTTAGTGTTATAAAATTGGCCAAAATTGTCAAAAAAACATATGCTACCACATCTGTTTATGGTTATGAAGGTTTTGGAAGATATTTTAATGGAAATTCAACACAACTAAACAAAAATGGGCAGCCGGAGGTTATTACGGATGTTTTTTTCCTCGGTGTGCTAATCAGGCTTTAACGCACCACAGTGTACCTGTAGACGGTGCCTCGAGGCGGTCGAAGAAGAATGCACCATGCGTTATGGTATAAAAAAGCACTGGGCACAGTGTTCGTGATACAACGCATGGGGCCATTATAATTGGTCTTGGGATTTGAGCGGTGCCCATAGGTTGTATCAATACGCCGGTGCGTAGACTTATAGGAAGGCACCGGTGCGCCCTTTCACACAAATTCACCAAGCTTTATAATTGGTATCAATATTCGGGCAGTGAAAATATGTCATACAAATACACCGGTGTGTATAGACACTTAAACACCCCGATGCGTAGTATCATACAAATGCACCGAGATTTATAATTGGTATCGATATTCATGCAGTGCCCATAGGTCGTCTAAATGCACTAGTGCGTATATACACAAAAACGACCCGGTGCATAGTATCACACAAATGCACCGAGATTTATAATTCGTATTCGTATTCGTGCGGTGTTAATAGGTCGTAAAATGGCACCAGTGCATATATAGAGATAAATGCACTGGAGCGTCGTACCACACAAACGCCTCCATATTTCTAACTGGTTTAGGTATTTGTGCGGTGCCCATAGGTCGTAAAAACGCACCGGTGCGCTTAAGAATACAAGCGCACCAGTATAAGAATACACGCACCGGTTTTCATTTTGTATTTTTTAGAAACATTGACCTGTGATAATGCAATTATTGTGATTGTTTTATATTCATTATTCATCAAAAGTCGACACATCTTATAACAATATTCATATTAATTAAATATTTATTAATTCATTTGAATGTGATGTTTGGATTAATTTGTTATATCATATCATAATTATTTTGGTTTTTAAAAACTGATTATTCATCAAATGTTGACACATATATCTTATAACAATATTCATACGAATTAAATTTTTATTAGTGCATTTGAGAGAGACAATGGAGAACACAACAACGACAATAGAGAACGCAATAGAATAAATTAAAATATTTTTTATTATATATATATAAGACATTCTTTTTCATACAAAATGGGACAGTTATTGGTATCCCTTTATCCTTCAATTGGGACACTATGTCCATTAGATTAAAGAAAATGTCTGATTTCACAGATCTTTTTCAAAAAATACAACCCCTTGCTTTGATATCCAAACATAGTGATCATCATTCTTCGCTTCAACTATTGTTACTGCTAGAGCTACTTCTATGAATTGGGTTATTTTCAGGAATGTTATGTTCATGGTGTTGATTGTTTTCTTCTTCTTCACCTTCCATCTACAAACATAAAAATCAATTGTAATGAGTGTATATACATTGGTGAGAATAATGAAAATTGCAATATTAAATAATATACATCAATGTAAATCGAAAATAAATGACATACCAATGCAAAAATTGACTCATAAACTATACACATTCTTTCAAAACCATGAAACATGCCATCTTTCAAGATTTGATCTGTTGGTGCAGTGCCATACTTTGTTTCCTGCAAGTTTTATACCCCATAACAAATCACATATTTAATATAAAATATTTATTTTTTCTATTAATTATAGACGAAGCTAAGTAAAACAAGATCAATAGATGCTTAGAAATTCCACAATTAAGTTCTAATATGCCAGCATATACTGACAACCCATATTTAATCCAATTTCAATCAATTCCTATGATGGTTCGTCTTTGTATGTTAGCACCTGTTTGAAGACATTCAATGATGATTTTTGTAAAACAACTTCAAAAATACAAAAATGAAATCTACTCAACTTATTATAAGGAAGTAACAATTACTCACAAACTTAGATATCAATCATTTTCTTCCTTCTCATCCTGTTTTATGTAATGGGTTCCATTTTCTTTTCTTTTCTACAAGAAAATACTTGAAAATTAATATTTAATGCTAAATTTTTTATTTATTGTACCTAATGATCAAAAACTTAATTGAATACATATTACATTTGAAGCACATTGTTGTTGAGATGGCTCCTTCGACGATGCAATTTTCTCCATTTCTTTGAACATCTCCTTGTACACTTTTTTGGACATTCCTACTGCCATATTTCTGATATCAGCTCGTTCATCTTTAATATTTTCATAATCTTCCTAAAAATGTAACATCATAATAAAATATTTAATTTTGATATTGATATATGAAAAGTAAGTATAACAAAAGTGATATTTATAAATAATTCTAGACAAACATCTAAAGGAATAATACTTTTTCATTCCTTCTTTTTTGTTTTTGTATGTTTTCTCTATTAAAATTATGATATGTCTCATTGACAAATTCTCTGGAAACTCTTCCTGTAGTTTAGATAAAATTTGGTTCTTGGAATCATTGGATTTGTTTTCGTATTGTAAGTGGAAAGAACTTCTATACATTCATTCCACTAGATCCCTCAAAATTTTGTAAAAGTTTTCCCCCTTTCGTTAACCTCCAACACCACTCCAGATGAGCTAAGGAACAATTCATTTTCATTTGCATGTTCTATTTTTTTTCTTTTCTTAGAACAACATTCCTTTTCTGAGTTGTTGGTCCCTGTAGAACATTAAATAAATGTGAATTAATAGATTGTTTCACACCTGTTATCGAATAATTTTAATTATATTATTAATGAAAAGTAAAAAAATAAAATCATATTCGATTGATAGCATTTTCTCATTCGCCTGATTCATCCTTTTGCAATTTTTCTATCAAGATTTTACACTCTTTTGGTCCTAGATCAGAGATAATCTTATCAAGCTTCGTCATTTTGTGGTTTTGTATGATACACAGTAAAAAATACATATTATTTAGACTTACATATAGTTCAGAAATAATATTTTTTGTAAAAAATTTACAAAGAACTTGCCATTTTTTCTTTTCTTGATGTGTTATCAGTATTTTTCTTACTTGATCTCTTGTCAGTAATTTTTTTATCAATATCAAACCTGTACCATATCATTCATTAATATATTTATAAATACATTGTCAGCTTTTCAAATAAATAAAAAATCTCAAGACATCGGTGCGCCATTCATCTTGTACGCACCAACACCAGTGCGTGGATGTCTTCCAAACGCACCGCACAAACAGTATAATAGACCGTACGGTGCTCTACATCAACAAGGAGCACCGGTGCACTACGTGTCAATAAACGCACTGCATAACTGTCATAAAATAATAAAAATTGTTGAGTGCAATTTTTTGTAGCATAAACCGGTGTCATATTTTACATATGGCACACGGATAAAAAAAAAAATTTGTTTATTAATTTTTTATCACGTTACGTATGTGGTGCACCTAGACAATACAGAGCACCTGTGTGCTATTTTATGCAAGCTGCATCGATAAAAAAAATTTGTTTTTTTTAAATTCATGCAAGGGCCCACATGGATTAGGATCCGACTATGCTAATCGTCACATCGGTTGGATGTCTTAGGTCTATATTTAGCAATAGAAACCCTATAAATCTAAATTCAGAAGCCCTAATTTTGAAATCATAGAAAGAGGGAGAAGAAAGGGCAGAAACAAAAAGAATGTAAGGATTGTATTTTTCTAAAAGTTTTTTTCTTTTTTTTTCGAAATAGAATGTTCGCTGTGCGCCATAATGAAATAGCGCACCGGTTGCATATTTTACAAATGTCGCACTGACATAATTTTTTGATTAGTACTTGCACTGTGCGCTAGGATAATAGAGCACACGAGTGCGCTCAGGTACATAGGGCGCACCGACAATTTTTTTTTTTTAACTCATGCAAGGGCCAACATGGATTGGGATCCGTCTATGGAGGTCCTCTGATGGGTTGGATTTCTTAGGCTTATATTTATCAATACAAACCCTATAAATATAAATTGAAAAGCCCTAATTCTGAAATGACAAAAAGAGGGAGAAAAAAGGGCAAAAACAAAAAAAAATTAGGGTTTGTTTCTAAAATGGTTTTTTGGTAAAACAACACGTTTGCGGTGCACCATAATAAAATAGGGCATCGGTGCCATATGTTACATATGGCACACTGATAAAAACATATTTTTATTTTTTACTTTTTATCAATGTACTTTTGTAGTGTGTTGGTATAACATAGCGCACCAGTGCACTATGCTATGCAGGGCACACCGACGAAAAAAATTCTATTTTTTTTTAGATTGACGCAAGGACCAACATGGATTGGGATCTGACTATGCAGTTCGTCCTATGGGTTGGATGTCCTATGACTATACAAACCCTATACATGTAAATTGAAAAGCCCTAATTCAGAAACAAAAAAAATCTAGTGTTTTTTTTCTAAAAACGGATTTCTTTTTTTATTTTGTTTCTGAAACTGCGGAAAAGGTTTAAAAATTGCAGAAAAAAAGTAAAAGATACAACAAAATTTGATTTTTTTATTTTACCTCACAAAAAAACTACAGAATTTTTTTAAAAAAAAATAATAGACTTTGATTTTTTCTTTTACTGCATAAAAAAAACTGCAGAAAAAAGTACAAAAAAACAATAAACTTTACTCACATCGTTTGAATTTCTATGGTACAAGGTTTGGATCACCAGAGATTTGGAATTCTGATTGTCTGAATACTTCTGTTCAAACGTATTTCCCTGCTACACAGTGCTCTCATTCCCTGTTTGCTCTAGGTATGTATCCTGCAAATCTCTGGCTGAATTTTTTTGTAAAATTAATGAAATAATGAAAAGTGTTTAGTATTTAAAGAAATTTTTTATGAAATCAAATTTTCAAAAATATTTTGCCGCCCATTTTTCAATTTACCGCTTTTTTTTTTCACTTAAAGAAAATAGGGTTTCACTTTTTTTATTTGCGGCTATTCATTTACCGGTGCGTTCGTTAATCGAAATGCACCGGGGCGTCAGGTTATAAGATGACACCGGTGCACAATACCAAAAATGCACTAGTGTGGTTATCTGTACATTACGCACCGAAATTACATATAGGTTTGTGCACCAAAATTTATTGTTGTTTTTCTCAAATGCAGGGAGAAAATATCATATATTATATGGAATGGATAATTCTTCAAAATCCAACTCGTTCCATAATATTTCTCAGAGTCCATCGTGGAGTTCTCCCTATCCATCTAGAGACATAATATTTAATTCGAATTTGTTTTATTTTTTCACTATCTAATTAAATTTATGTTTTTTGTCCATGCACAACTTAATTAAATGTATAATGTATACAAATTTGCAAGTTCATGCAGATTCAGCATCGAGTTCAGATGCACAAAATATTTAAAATGCTCCAAAATGTCGGAAGCTCTTATCAGGAGTTGCCTACCAAAAGGCGCATTTTGTATATGAAAATGGTCAACCACTTCACCCTACCAATTGTAACAATATTGCATCTTCTAGCCACAATCCTGGGACAACGATGATAATTATAATTATAATTTTTTGGTATATATATTGATTAAGATGTAATTATTTCAACGTCAAACCAATTTATAATCATGCAATATTGTCAACGTGTTTACTAATTGATATAATATATTTTGTACTAAACATGTTCAATTTCTTTTTTTTAATTATTAGGATTCTAGTGATGACAAACAACCTACCTACCATCTTATGTTGCACCCTGTTAACAACCTATAATATAGGGGTCATAATTTTGACTTGACTATTGGTAATTTTGTAAATCTGTACATACTTTGCCTTCTACAAGTTGTATTCACATATTTAAAAAAAAATCAAAAATCAAAAAAATCAAAAAGAGGGTAAAAAGTCCTAAAAGAATAATCAAAGGAATTAGAAAAAATAAAAGACCCCAAAAGAAAAAATGAATAAAAACATGAAAGTGTGCAAGCATAAATGCCACTACTTTTACCTTTTAACTATGGCAGAGTGTCAATAAATTCCATAGCCCATGATGAGTTAAACAGTTTAATCTTAACTTGTCATTTTTCAATTTCCCTTGTTGTAGATAGAGAATAATGAATTCTTAGACAGTTTAATCCTAACAATCCAGTAGTTAGGTAGAGAATAAAGTGAATCCAACAATTTAATCTGGATTCATGGATGAGATAAGTGTAGTATTAGATATTTTTACTTGCTTTCAGAAAGAATAAATGCAATGAAGGTTGCTAGCTTAAATGCACCTTACTAAAAAGGAAGAAAAAATGTTAGCATAGTAAGATGGGTAGGTAGAAGAAGGAGAAAAGTCTCAATGTAAATATCATTCATCTGGGCTGCAGAATAACTAACTTCCCCTTCCCATAGTCATCAAACATTCTAGACTATCAGTTAGAAAGGCTCAAGGCATTTCCTTGACTTTTGTTGGGACCGGACCCAAGGCACTATGACTGATCAATTAAAAGTGTGAAATGTCTATATTAATCCCTAAAATCACATCATTTAACATTCATGCATTCACTCTCCTGAATAATCTGAAGTAAAACTTCATTTTTTACTTAAAGGCATTATAGTTCCCATTTGATTAACTTCCTACATCATTTGAAAACATTAAGCCCTCAAAATGACATTATATCATAAGTTGAGTGATAAGATCTATGTAAATTATCTTTTAAACCTCACTTTACTTGTTATGCTTATGTGTTTTGAGTATACCTTGTCCTATTTTCATATTAACTTTAACTTATGTATTAATTCCCTATAGAAATAACATTTTCCTATAGTATATAACTCCTCTTTATATAATAAACCCAGAAACCCAATTATTATAATTTTAACTGAAGTTTATAATTCCCACATGTTTAATAAAAACCCACATTATAACCCCCTTTGGCTAAAATATATCTTTATATAGCTCCTGCCCCTATGGTAATTAAATCACCTTGGTTTAATTAACGATATAATAAAAATATGCGAAAATATTTTAAACATATTGTATATGTGTTTAAAACAAAAGGAATCCCAAAGTTTTATTTAAACTAAACTTCAACAAAAATAAACCCCATCTCCTTGTATATTCTCCTTCCCTAAATCCCTAACCTAAGGTTAAACTATCCCTTTACTTCTCTCTTGATTCCCTTTAACTGACGTTAAGACCATAACCTCAGCTAAAATTCCGATGTTTATCCCCCTAATTCTTAACTCTAGTTATATCCCTTTTGAAACCCTCCCGATCGCCTTTTCCATTGGAAAGATTTGTTTTTGTATATAACTTAACCATATCTCTTTCTTCATCGGATTGATTTTCAACCGTTCGATCTCCAAAGCCCATTCAATCCATCAGTTATAAATCAACGCGACAATTTAACGCATTTCCATCCCTTCCCCATCGCGTAAATTTATAACCATCTAATATTCTTTCGTTTAAAGATCCTATGGTCCAAAATGAACCCGATGATTTTTATTTCCCCGCTCCTTTCCTTTTGATCATGACTGTTCGCTTTCCAAATCCAGATCCGACGACGCCAGTTCATTTTCGCGTCCATAAAATAATCGACTGATGTTTTGGAAAAGTCGCGCGATATGGGTGGTTTTCCCAAACCACCCTGCATCGATGTGTCTCAATTCTATTGGATTGCGTTCGAAAAGAAATTTACCGCTTACAACCTTTGAGTCACACGAATACCACCCAGTGGTATTCTGAAATCACTTCTGCCTAACCTTTATTTAATGTAATTTAACTATATTTCAAATTATGGTTTAATACGTTCAATTCAATGTTTTCATAACATTTCACCTATTCACGCTTTTAACCTGTGAAACATTCGTAGAGCCTATTTTCATCGAATTTTCACCATTGTGCACCATTACACCTTTGAGAGCTTTTGCAGAGCCCTTTTCACCATTTTCAAACCTACTAGCGCCATTTTCAAGCTAGTTTCCTTGCAATTCAACCACGAAGAGCCAAAGTACACTATGATAGATCAATTCAGCAGAATTGAAGACTGTGTGCAATCGTGAGATGTATTTGACCACAATTATACCTTTTAAAGGTATTTTTCATCAAAATTAACCAGAAAAACTTCAATTCCAAAAGAAGAAGCACCAATTTTTCAATTATTACCTGTAATTATCTGAATTACCCACACAGAAATTGAAAAAAACTTCCAAAGTAGAGTGGAAACTCTGTCAAATTTTCCATAGAATCCCTCATTTCCATTTTTTGCAACTTTTATCCATACCCTGGTCATTTTCACTGCTGGAATTGATCATAACCTACATTCTAAGCATTAAAACCCTCTTTCTATCCAAAACCCTGCTCGGAACCCTATTTTACTAGATAAATTCTCCAAACATCCCTTGTTTCCAACAAAAGAACTTAGCAAACAATCTAAGCTTGCTTTCTTCAGTGAAAAAATGACAAAGAAACAAGTAACCCCCAAAACAGGAGGCCCAAAACCTTAGAATAAAGCCTCTACTAAATTCCTTCATCCTGAGTCTTCTAAAATTGATAAACCCACCCCTGCACTCACTGTTGATTCCACAAAGGTTGTCAGGCCTGTCCAACCTCCAGTTACTTCACAAGAGAATAGTCCTCTGGTTGACCTTGATTATAGAATACTGGACCCTTCAGTAGAATTCAACTTGCTTGATGTCTATAACTGGTGTTTTGCAAATCTGTAGAGAAAAGTGATAAATATATTCCAGTCTGGGATTCCAATTTGCCAAAGTACATTGTCCCTCTCACTCATTCAGACCCTGATTTTATCAGATTGTGTCAGACCTATTATCTTCCAGATCAAAGATGCATTATCAATAAATATAGAGAGGTCATATTTTACATCATTGCAGAATCCATAAACTCTATGCTTCAACTAAACCCTGACTCCAATGCTTCTTCATTATCAATAAAAGATTTAACTCAGCTTTATTTAGACCTTGATTTTACTTCTAGATTCAAAATTTTCCATACTTTTTGTCCCAAACAGGTTGATATCCCAAAGCTCAATCCTCCATTTGATACTTTTGATTTTCCAAATGAAACCAGACAGATTGTCTCTATGATATCATTCATACTAGGATATAACAGTGATGAATTCACTGATCTTGCTATCTTAGGTTTTCTTTCTACTTTAAGTCCCGGCTAGTTTCCATCCATTGTGTACAATTTTTCCAAGTTCATTGCAGAAAAAATGCACTACCAATTGTCTGGATTTCCAGAACAAGGAGTCTTTAGATATACATCATACCTACTCCATCTCTTTTTGTATCATCAAGCAGACAAATTTCCTATTGAGTTTCAAAATATAGATCTAGAAGGAAATGTACTTTCAGTTGTGTTTTGGTCATCAATTCTGAGAAAATGGAACAGGGAATACAACTATGCTAACTTTAATGACTTGTTTTTAGTACCTGCTATGAATTTACTGAATAAAGAACAAACCCCTAGAATTAATGAAGAAACAAAGAGAATCTTACAGCTATATTAGAGCTGTAAAACAGGGGATTGGTACTTGTACAAGAGCTACACAAAGATCAGAGTATATGGTGAACTCTTGTCCCCATATAAATTTCCTAGATTTGTAACAACAAGGATATTTGCTTTAGAATATTTGAGGAAATTTTTAAATGCAGATGAAGTCAATTTCATAGCTTCTAGGAAAAAGACTCAGTTCAAACTGAAAAATCAAGTTGGGCCCTTCATTGTGAACAAAAGAGAAGCAGCAAATGAAATTAATGTCAAGTTGAAAGAGTATAAATTCCCATACAGCTTTATATGGAATTATGATCCTCAGGTTATTTTAAATCAAATCAGGATGAGATGAAAATTATCTACTTTCTTGCATGATCCCAAGCCCCAAATTGAAAAATATGCCAATAAGCTTGAATGGGAACCAAATAATTTATTTGGTGATGACTCACAGGGCATGTAGAGAAACAATGGAAAAGATAAACTGGTCGAACAAACACAGGTGGTTACAATGAAAAAAGAAGCTGAAATTATGCATAAAAGAAGCAGAAAGGAAGACAGTTTCACAGTTGAAACTATTCAAGATAAAAGATTCAGAATTCCCTACAGCAAGAAAAGTAAATTGACTGATGAAGAAAGGGATAAAGCTGTTAATATTGAAGACAATGAAACTAATGATGAGGCAACACGAATAGTAACTGAAACACTTAGAGCGCTTCAACATGTCAAACTTGGAGCACAACAGAAAGACACAGTCATGGTGGATAAACAAACAAATATTGATATGCCATATTGTTCTAAAGAACCTGACAACATAGAATCAGATATCCAAATCAGATTCAAACAGATTAAATAAAAGAATGAAGAAATCAAAAGTGAAGCATATTCCAAATTCCTTAAAGAAAAGCCTGGGAATAAAGATAGGCTTCTCTCAACTTTTGAATATTCTTCAAACAAATTGGTTATGTCATTTCTCATGCCCACAGTGGCTGATCCAAAAACTATTGCATATTATTCAAAGACAGACCTTAAAGTTGATGTAGATGCTGTCTATGAATTGGACCAAATAGAATTCCATAGGAGCAATATAAAGATGCTTTATTCTAAAATAGTCAATAAGACTATGAATTCTATCAGGCTTGAAAAAACATTGATAAACCTTCAAAATCAAATGAATATGGATAAAGCCTCATTATATGCCAATAATCTAAGAATCGAAGCATTGGAGGACATAGTAATTGAAGTAGGACATGACCCAGCAAACATTGAAGGGGAAAAGGTTATAATCAAACAGAAAAATGAAGACATAGCTGCCCTCAGAAAGCAATTGAAATTTCTTCCAAGTGAAAATCCTCAGGCAAAATAAATCCTTCAGCAGAAACCAGAAAATGATGAACTAAAACAACTTGTTCTAAAGATGATAGCCCAGATAAAAGAAATGGAAATCCAAATAGAAGCTTTTATGCAAGAAAATGAAAATCTAAAGAAAGCTCAATAGGTTTTTATTCCTACAGTGATCCCAACTGTAAGTACAAATGTTCCATCTACATTTGCAGAATACTTGGCACCGTAAGAAGTATTGGCAACTGCAGTGCCAATAACTTCTCATGACATCTCTGCCTCTTATTCATCAACCTTACAGATAAAAAGAGTAGAGGAAAAAGATGAAATGATCAGAGCCATGGAAGATCTGTCTATAAAAAATAAATAAATACTCAGTTTGAAAGGCACCATTGAAAATCTGGAAACATCTAAAAGAGATACCTTAATTACTGCCAAAGGACATGAGCAAAGGGCAGACAGATTACAAGAACAAGTGAAAATTCTTCAACAATAGGTGAATCTTACTGAACAGGTTTCCTATATAAAGAATCATTTGTGGACAAAAATAACTCAAGGCATTCATTCACAATGGTCTTCCATCCAAATTATATATGAGCAAAAAAATCTGCTACAAGCTGCCTTAGCAGAAATTGATAAAACAAAGAAGGATCTTGGCAACAAACCATCACAATTATTTCAGCTTATCTCATTCTTTAACAGCAAAAACAGAGAAGAACTGGCTGAATTAAAGATTCCAGACAGGACAGAGGCTATCCTGGAAATCAAAAAGGTCCTTACAAAAAGAAACATCATGAACAATCTGGAAGAAAAGTGTGACAATATGAACATCTCAATTAGCAAATTCAATACTAAGTATGACTTGCTACTTGAAGCAGGACTTCCAGATATTCATGCATTGAATGAAAAATTGATTCCATAGAAGGACTATGACCAGAAGATCAGAAATCATGCTAAGGAACAAGCTAAAAATCCTTTGCCACCAGGATCTCCAAGTGCCAAAATACTACTTCAGTATTTTGAAAAATTGTTCTTTTTAGAAAATGAAATCAAGTATATGTTCACAGTAAAGCCAAACTTTTATAAATATACAGAAGCTAATGAAAGTTATAGGAAGCTGAAAAGTATAAAGATCCCAACAACTCAACAATGGCAAGAATTCATAGATCTAATGTGAATTTGATAGATAAAAGATGCAGAAAAATCATATGAAAGATCATATTTTATTGTTACCTTAGGGTAAAAATTCAGGGCTAAAGTGTATCAGATGGTTAAAGAGTATCAGTGAAAAGAATATTACTACTGATTATTTTTTAATTACAGCAGTAAAACAGTGAAAATCAGATGAATAAGGAGTATCATAGTTGAAATTCAAAGAAAAGAATGTTCTACAACCACTTTCTACGAGAAGATGCACCTAATGCCAGCAGTGCTCATAGCACATTAAAAGTATTTTCAAATTAGAATAATCAGTTCTATTTTTTCTTGTAAAAGAGAACATCTTGCTAAAAGTTTTGCTGTTATCCCTCTTCTTATGTTTTTTTCCTATTTTTCCTTAAAACATTATCTCAAACTCTGAGATATTTTGTAAACAGTTTATGTGTATAAATACTTCATAATTTGAAGTATTCATTGTGGAATAAATTTCTCAAGACAACTATAGTCATTTTTCTAGACATATTGAAGTTGGTGTGAGTGAATTAGCGAAGCAGTAGACTGGAAACGAGATTCGAGACATCACAACTAAGGATTCTTGTGGTGACAAGATAAGTCTCGTATTTTTCCCGTTTTCAGTGTATTTATTTAAAGGATTACATACATTCATTTTATGTGTTTCTATTATGTAATGATAAACTAAGGAGAAATTAAACAGGATTAGTGATAATAAGCTCTGTGTTTTAAACTAGTTGGCATTTTAATGTTTTCTGCTTGATAACTAGACCATAGAATTCTTAATTGCTGTAGGTCCTAGTTTGATCCCCTCCTTCAATTCTCTTATCTATAACTTAAGTATTATTAAGTGCCCTTTTGTTCAAATTTCACCCATTCCATCAATCAAGCCTATTTAAAGCCTTAGAAGGTCACCTATCTTTCTCTTAGTACATTTGTGTCTTTAAGTCTTATTTCATAGCTCTGTTTGCCTAGAGAGTTGACTCCATTGCCCAATGTTCTAGTAGATCCTTCTGGTTTACCTTGAAACACTTTTTATTCCCACCACTCTTTCAAAACAAGTCCTACTGTTCACTCATATCTAGCCTAAAACTGTTTACCAAAACAAAGCTAAATCATAAGGAGAGATCCCTCTTGGGAGCTCAGGAAGGCTAGATCCTGAATTCCCAAAGCGGTTCTTAGTTACCCCTGGTTTTCTTAACTACAAAAATCCTCATCCCACAACCTAAGAATTACTAGGGTGATAACATACTGGCAACCATACTAGGGAACTAACCACTCTCTAGTTTTAAGTTTAATCTTGAAGAAAGATCTTTAATTATATCTTTCTTACTTTAATATTAGATTTAAAGGTTGAGGGTATTTTACCCAATAAACATTCTAGCTCCCAAGAAAGTCTTCTACACTAGATCCAACCCCAATCCTAATTCTCTATACATAGTAGACAATCCAGACCAGCTTGGAAAAAAGAAAAAACAAATTGATAGTTCTAAAACTAAGATACCTCTAACAAGGGCTGATTCTTTACCCAAAGAATTGGTTAGCTTATCAGACATTGATTTTGACTTTAAGTTTGAAAAATATTTATTTAGAAGAAAATCTGACTCTGATTTAAAATAAATTGTTTTAGATCTAGTTTTCACTTCTTATGTGAGTGAAAAGCACAAAATTATTTCCGTTTCTACTAAATAAGATCAAACTAAAAGTAAAAGTCCAATAAAAAGGGTAAGTATCTCGAAAATTAAAGACATTGAAGAAGTTGTTAAGTTAGAAAATTTTTGTCTAAATTTAAACCCCCAGTTTCTGAGCTATATACAATAGTCTTTCCAGCATCAGATTCTACTCTGTATGCTGCTACATCATTCATCGATTCTACTTTTAGTTCACCTCAAGAGCCCATAAGCCCTGAGTTTTCTCTACCCCATAGAATCATATATTCATCATTTCCAAAATCCACTGCCA
Source organism: Pinus albicaulis (assembly GCA_034641835.2). Lineage (NCBI taxonomy): Eukaryota > Viridiplantae > Streptophyta > Pinopsida > Pinales > Pinaceae > Pinus > Pinus albicaulis. The sequence continues at coordinate 644,565,691 of CM076571.1, forward strand.
GTACATCAACTAATCCATTTATTCTTGAGTTGCCCTTGTAGCCCAAAGTTGTATATCCATCATTTACCCATCCCATTACAACTACCATTAGCCACACTACTTATTTTTCATCCTCTTTACCAAGCTCTTCAAGCACGTCCATTGTAGTAACCAACACTATCCCTATCACTACAACTGTACCTCCCAGGTCAGCGAAAATCCAAGCCATGGCAGATCGATATGCTCCCTTGGTCCTGCCTCAAAATCTCCATGACATGCCCCAAAATTACCAAAAATATATTCCACTGTTTGATAATCTCTCACAGATAACTACGCAACAACATGTTACTAGGATGAGTGATTTTTGGAAATTCTATGAGATAGATGAAACTGATGTTCAAATGAGGTTATTTTCCCATAGCATAATTGGAGAAGTAAAAACCTGGTTTAAAAGTTTAGGAGCTGGTAGCATAGGAGACCTAGCTGCATTCCATAGAGCCTTCTTAAATAAATGGGAGGAAAAGAAGAACCCTATGCAAATACTATCTAAGTTTGATGCGGTCAAGAGAGCCCCAAATGAGTCAATCCAAGACTTCTGCACAAGATATAACAGTTTTTATAACGCCATTCCTATAGATCTTAACCCTACCCCTTATTCCATGCTACTTAAATTCCTCGATTGCTTTGACGTAGACATGGCTTATCAACTTAGGAAAAGGGATGAAAATACTTTAGAACAAATGCAACAAAACGCTGTAAGTGTATAAATTAACATACTTGCAAAGAAGGCCAGACTGAGAAATGAAAGAAGGGTTACTATTAAAGAAAAAGCATCTCACTTCGATGGTAATTTTGATTTCATTACTAAAGCACTAGAAAACTTAGTTGATAGATTGGATCAAATCGAAAGAAAAGCACAATGGGATAATCAATCCCAGATCTGGAACCCCAATTACAGAAAAAATAGCAACCCTGGGAAAGGTAAAGAACCTTCCCCTGATCAAAATATAAGAACCACATTCCAAGAAAACTTTGCAGAAAGCTCACAAAACAGTGTTGATGAGGAGGAATACATCAACATTGTTATGGGGATTGACAAAAAAAATACCATTTTCCTCACCCAGGAGGACCAGGAACTCTTTGAACTTCAAAAGTTCAAAGTAGAATTTGGAGAATCCTATGATTATAAACAAGGTTATGATTTTGCAATAAACGAAATTCACAGTCAATACAACCTTAGCAGCAAGAAAACCAATGAACTTGTCATAAATAATAATGCTCCAAACCACCAATAACAAACAAAAAGAAGACTGATACTACTAAATCAAAATTCTTGCAGATTCTTCCTAGAGATAACAAATAGAGTTCAAACCCAACTAGTCCTACAAAGCAGCAAGGCCCAAAGATTGTAGATAATACTGACGAGGTGGCTAAATCTTCCAAGGATGTTCCAAAGGCTAATTCTCCCAAAGCCACCAATTCACCAACAGTTATTGAGCCAAGAAAGAATCCTACTGACTTTAAAATATCATATCCTAAACCTTCTATTGAGAATCCTAAAACTAACAAAACTTCTGCTAGCCCTCAAAATATTCCTGAAAAAATAGTTAAGGATAGCAGAATCCAAGAAACTCAGACAGAAGATAAGAGAAGAGCTCAAAACAAAGGAAAAATAGTAGAAACTCAACAAAATTCATCACAAACCACAGTTCCCAAAGAAGAATTGATTCAAGCCATTAGATCTCAGCTAACATTTAATATGCAGTCTGAAATATCCAAGTTAAAAATAGTTGTTCCCTTAGTAGAACTAGCTAAAAATGATTTGTATAGATCTATGATTTTTGATGCATTGAATGTGAATGAGAATGAAGATACAATTAACATGAATGAACATAGGCTTGAATTGATTTTTGGTCCCAATGTCGATGGAAAGCATTTAGATGGGTTGGTACCCCCATTTTATTTAAGTCTTACTATACATGACCGAATATTACACAACACTATGCTAGATATTGGGGCTTCCCACAACTTAATGCCTAAAGCTATAATGGAAACCCTTAATATAGATATAACCAGACCATATAAGGAATTGTTCTCATTTGATTCATCCAAAGTCCAATGTGTAGGTTTGATTAAAGATCTATGAGTTAACCTAGTTCAATATCCAAGTAAGAGTATGATCATGGATGTTGTAGTAGCTGATATCCTGCCAAAGTATGGCATGCTTCTTTCTTGCCCATGGGGAGAAAAGTGGCAGGGATATCTACAATTGGATATGATTTATGCTACTATCTTGGTATTTGGACAACCTGAAAAGCTTTATAGAGAAACCTTGGTGAAGTACATGATCAGTAGTGCAGATAGACCTACCAATTATCCTATATATTCCACTCCCACTGATCTTGATTCTTTTATTCTCAGTAACTCTGACCAGAATGAAAATCCAATTGAACTTACTGATAAAAAACTTAAAATCATGGATGATTATATTGGTCATGAAGCTTTATGGCATTTAGATTTTGATGGATCTGTTAATAAATTTGGAGCTAGAGCTGGTGTTTGGATTAAAAATATTGAAACAAACCATTCTGAAGGACATGCCTTTAGATTAAAATTCAAATGCACCAATAATATGGCTGAATACGAAGCTTTAATCTTAGGTTTGCAAATAATTAGGAAAAAGGGAGGAAAAATAATAATGGTCATGGGTGATTCTAAACTAGTTATAAAGTAAATAAACACAGAGTATTCAGTTCACAATCCTAGACTAGCAAGATACAAAGAAATAGTATTAGAATTGCTTGAGGAATTGGTAGAAGGTAATTTTGCTATCATCCCTCGAAATAAAAACATACAGGCCCATTTCTTAGCAACATTTGCCAGCAGTTGTAAATTTCCTTTTTCACCATTACAAAAATATACTGCTGAGATCAAACATAGGCCTATTGTTCCTGATAATGTGAAATATTGGAAAAAAATTTCTGAGGATTAGCAAATTTATCATTTTTTTAATAATGAGCATGAATTTCAAAATTGTGAAATCAATAACGACTGTAACATAGATTGACCTTGTGATATAGATGTAAATTTCTGTCAAATAGATGTTTTGGATAATTTAGATGTACATAATTTTGAAAAGCCTACTATTTTTACTCAAAGTGACATTGATGAAATGAAAAAAGTAGACATAGCGGAATTGATTGAAGATGAAATAGATTTGATTGATTTAAAGAATAACATTTTACCCAGAGGTTTAACTCCTCTAGAGTATTTATTTGACTCCAACGATGTCCCCAAAAGGCCAAAAATGGACCCAGTTAAGTCTGATGTAGAAGAGTACAACCTAGGGACAGATGAAAAACCAAGAACAGTCAAAATTTCCAAATCCTTACCATTTGATGAGAAGGCTAAATACATAGAACTTCTAAAGGAATATCAAGATGTCTTTGCATGGCACTATGAAGACTTAAAAACTTACAACACAGACATCATCCAACACAAAATTCCTTTAAAATAAAATCAAAAGCCTTTTCAACAGAAATTTAGAAGGATTAATCCAGTTTTGTTACCATTAATTGAAAAGGAAGTTAAGAGAATGTTTGATGCTCAGATAATTTCACCAGTCAGATATTCTGACTGGGTATCTAATTTAGTGCCAACCAAAAAAAAAGACAGGTTAAATTAGACTATGAATAGATTTTAGGAATCTTAATAAAGCATCCTTGAAGGATAACTACCCCTTGCCAAAAATGGACCATATTATACAGAGGGTAGCAGGCTCTTCAAGAATCTCTTTGTTAGATGGTTTCTCTGGTTACAATCAGATCCTAGTTCACAAAGATGACCAAACCAAAACTACATTTACTACTCCATGGGGCACTCTCATATATGTGAAAATGCCTTTTGGGTTAAAAAATGCAGGAAAAGCCTTTCAAAGGGCCATGGATATTTCCTTTTCCAAGGAAATCCATGAGTTTTTAGTCATTTATTTAGATGATATTAATATTTTTTTGAAAACAAAAAAATATGGTATATCTCTTAATCCTAAAAAGACTCTTTTTGGGCTAGAATAAGGCAAGTTGTTAGGTCACATCATTTTAAAAGAAGGCATTAGAATAGACCATGCTAGAATTGAAGCAATTCAAAACATTCTACCACCAAGGAACATTAAAGAACTCCAATCATTCTTGGGAAAGATCGATTTTCTAAGAAGCTTCATATCTAATCTGGCTGAGATTATTAAAGATCTTAATAACATGCTTAAAAAGGACTCCTCAACTAAATGGACAATAAAGGCCAAACAATATTTTGAATCTATCAAACAAGCCTTAACTAAAGCCCTAGTCCTTATCGGTCCAGATTACACAAAATATTTCATAATCTTTTCCTTTCCATCCCAACACACCATAGCTGCAGTTCTTCTGCAGAAAAACGATCATGGCTTTGAACAGCCCATTGCATTTTTTAGTAAAGCTCTCAGAGATGCACCACTAAAATACAACATAATAGAAAAAAAGGCTTTGGCTCTGGTTAAATCTATAAAAAAATTCAGAGTGTATATACTTCATTCACACATAATTGCATACGTCCCTAATGTAGTAGTAAAAGACATTTTGACTCAAGATGGACCAGACAGCAGGAGAGGAAAGTGGACAGCCACAATCCTTGAATATAATCTAGAAATTAAACCAACTAAACTCATTAAAGGACATGGTTTAGCCAGACTGATGGTTGAATCAAATTGCAATGCCCTAGATATTAATTTCATTGCCCAAGTAGACGAACAAGAGGAGATGGCGAATCCATTGACCAGTGAGGCCTTTCAAGACTCACCATGGTACTCAGATATAATCTTCGTACTAACAAACTAACAAGCTCCTCCTGGACTGACAAAAACCAAGGCAAGATTCATCAAGCAAAAAACAATGAGGTTCTGTATCTTAAATAATGCACTATATTGGGAAGGAAGTACTGGGATTTTTCTTAATTGTTTATTGAAATCTGAAGCTGACAAGATCCTTGAAGAATTTCATGCAGGTGACTGTGTAGGACATCTATACTGGAAGAGCATAGCTGATAAAATACTCAGAGCTGGTTTTTACTAGCTATCCTTATTTTCAGATGTTAAAATTTTTTTTACCTCTTGTCATAAATGCCAAATTTTCGAAGGTAAAAAGAAACTATTACCATTACCTCTGAAACCAATATCTAGTGAAAAACCATTTCAACTATGGGCATTAGACTTCATAGGTGAAATTAATCCTCCATCTTCTGGTCAACACAAATGGATTCTAACTACTACTGATTACTTTACTAAGTGGATAGAAGCAATTCCCACTAGGCAAGCTACAGAGTCAGTTATTATCTCATTCATAGAAAGTAATATTTTGTCTAGATTTGGATGCCCACACAAAATTATCATAGACAATGCTGCTGCTTTCATATCTAAGAAGATGATTGCTTTCTTCCATAAATACCATATTACCTTAGGTAATTCTACAACATATTTTCCCCAAGGTAATGATCTGGTCGAATACTCAAATAAAATTTTAATCAACATCATCAAAAAACTACTCCAAGACAAGAAAAAGACATGGAATAAGAAGCTGGTCTATGCCTTTTGGGCTGATAGACTTACTACAAACAAGTCTATAGGAACTTCCCCATATCAGATTGTTTATGGTACAGATGCAGTTTTTCCTTCTTCCTTGGGTTTTCCAGTCATGAAGATGATCTAGGAATTACAACTGGAAACTAATGACATTCAAAGAAGAATCAATGAAACCATACACCTTCAACAAACCAGAGATGAAGTTTATGAAAAGTCACAAATTTTACAGGACAAGATCAAAAAGATTTTTGATAAGAGAGTTAAGGAAGATGACTTTTTCATAGGAGATCAAGTTTTAAGATGGGATTCAATAAGAGAAGATAAAGGTAAACATGGGAAGTTTGACTTTCTATGGTAGGGACCCTATGTAATATATGGTTACAGAGGAAATAATTCCTTTTTTATCAGGAATTTGGATGGGACAGAGCTTCAAGAAGGACCAGTAAATGGAAGAATGTTGAAACATTACTATTCCTCACAATTCACTTAACATTTAGATATATTTACACTGTCATTGTAAATATTCATAGTCAGAGTGTAGATTTGATTGGATATATTATCTACAAATTTGAAGCCTGAAGAGAAGGCCCTGAGCTTTGCAGTATAACATGTCATAAATATGATTGTTGTAGAAAACAGAAGACATTTACAGGCATTACAAGAAAAAATTACATTGGTGAGGGGAGAAAAATGTCACCATAAGCTCATTGGTGACGGTCAAAAGAGTCTTCGTCACCAAAAAATGAACGTCACCAAAGGTGGCATCGCTAAAAGTATAGGTGTTGTGGTGACATTCAATTTTCATCACCAATAATGATTTATAATGATAGATAGTGACTGTCACCATTTCATATGAGAAATGGTGACGGACCATAGCCTCGGTCACCTAAAAATTGAACGTCACCAAAGGTGGCGTCGCCGAAAGTATAGGTGTTGTGGTGACACTCAAGGTCCGTCACGAATATTGTTTATAATGATGGATAGTTACCGTCACCATTTCATATGAACAACAACGATTTATTGTGATGGACCTTTCATGGCCGTCACTATTGGTGCATATCTATGGTGACCTTTGTTGACCGTCGCCATTTCATATTTGGTGAGGGTCAAAAAATGTCATGATAAACTCATTGGTGAATTCAAGGTCTATCAAAAATAATGACTATAATGACAAATAGTGACCCTCACCATTTCATATCAATAACAACAATTTATGGTGACAGACCTTCCATGGTCATCATTATTGATGCGTATATATGGTGGCGTTCATTGGCCATCACCATTTCATATTTTTGTAAGGGTCAAAAAATGTCACCATAAGCTCATTGGTGATGGTCAAAAGAGCCTCCGTCACCAAAAACTAATCGTCACCATTCCATATGAATATCAGGGCACGATGGAATCGAACCACCAACCTCCTTCTTGTAAAGCAGGTGCTCTTCCATTGAGCTAGCACCCTTTAAAGAATTAGACTTTTAAAAATTATATGTTGAAACTTTATAGATTGTAAATTCTACAAATTTCAATCAATTAAAATCTCGACAATGAAACCAGGTTCCAAGCTAGAACAAAAAAAAGTGACTCTAGAGTTGGGATTTTTGGTTCTTACAACTACATATACAAATGCAAAAATCAAATGAATCCAAGCTCCTAGATAGAACAAAAAGAAGTGACCCTGGAGCTAGGTCTTTTAGTGATTTTTTATTTCTTGTGCTTAAAAAAGGTGTTCACCAGTACATATATTCATATGCAAAATAATGAATGGTAAATCATATTTATTCAAAGAAACACTAGGATTTCACCACTTATGCTTTTGAGTTAGCCACATAGTAATATGCTCAATAAGCCATGGTTAAGCTAATATGTTCAAGCGGTCTTCACACACTAGCTCATAATCCTAGATGAGTCAGTGAATTTCATAAGTTTGTAATCCTTAATATGACCTGAACATAGGCTAAGTTGTATTTACTGGTCGTACATGCAAAAATAAGGAGATCATAAACAAGGGACTAATTAGCATACCCAGTACTAGGCCTGCAACTAAGCTTGTTATCCAAGAACTATTTACACAATGCAAAGGATTTTTGTCTATAACAACTTCTTTTGACTCTCTCTTAGCTAACTTTAGTTCCTATATGAGAGAAACATCAATAAAATTCAAGCCAAGCTAGATGGAAATTGAAGAGAAGAACATGTGCCCAATCTAGACAATTGGGTAGCCATGTGTAGCAAAGCGCTCAAGAGATAATGGTTAGACTCGTTAGCAATACGTTTAGACTCTTACAAGCAAATAATTGATGTTAACCTAAGTAATGCTAGAGTAATGCTAGCATTACTTGATTAAGAAAAAAAATTCCTTACCATGTGCTTTTTACTTCTAAGTTTTTCTCCTCTCCACCTCAAGAAGAGGCCAATTAAGATCAATTTTTTCATTGGCTAACAAAAATCAATGTCAACATTTGATAGGTGGAGAAAAAAATTATTATAATATTTTCCTTAAAACATTAGGTTTTATGTGGTTTGATGTTTTAATTCTTGTGCAAAGACTAATAATAAACAACTGGTTGATTACTATAGTCCATGTTGCCTTATGGTAGGGACTAATAAGAGTTCCCAAATTTGTTTCTACATATGTCTGATTTGTTTGAGTTTGGGCCAAACCTAGTCAAATTGTTTCAAGTTTGTCCAAGATGCAATGAGCTTAATTATGTTTGCGTAAACTAGTCAACAATCTTGACTGAGGATCTTGAAAAGGGATTTTGATAGAGATTACTACTCTGACATATTTTAACAAATTTTCTATTTTTGTATGTCTCGAAGAGAGAATCTAAACTTGCCTCCTCTTATCACAATGTGGCAAGATAAATGAGACAAATCAAAACCAATAATATCCACTAAGAGATTTTGAGTGAGGGGCATTTATTCTGCCAAAAGATGTTCAAAACAGGGCATCAAGGTTGATCACCCAATGTGTTGCAAAGTACTACTATAAGAATCCTATCTTCCTCATTGGGCAGGTCTACCGTACTTCTACAGTATAACTGGGCACTTGTGGCAACCATTAGGGGGATTATTTAATGGTTCCTTATTTCATATCATTTATGGGTACCTTTTCACTCTTATGTTGTGTTTTTCTCAGTTGTTTTGGGTTTAGTTGATTTTCATTGCTCTCAACTCTTCAATATCAAGGATAAAGGGATTCAAAGGCTTCATAGTCTTTCACATTTGAGCCTGTGCATTTCTGACTGTGGAAAATATTTGGGCATGTGAACTTGTAATAATCCTGTTACCTATTTCTAAACACTCGAATTAGCCTCTCAGAATTGTGATATATACCTTAGGCTTACACTTTGCAAAAAAACCAAACATGTGAGAGACTTGTGCACCTACAGTCTTAGGATCTGTCATATTTATAAAAGCTGAGATCTGTGTTGTAACATCTGAAGAAAATTTTGGACTTGAGTACTCTGATATGTGGACAACCCTTGGACCTGTGACTATGGCAAAGGATCTTGGCATAGATTTGAACCTGATACATCAGTTAAAAAACCTTGAATCTGTGGACAAAGAAATATTGGACATGCGGCACAATTCCTCTAACCTTGTGGATAGAAAGAAGTCTTGAACTAGTGACATACCTTGGATTCAAGGGGTTGCAAAACAAAATTCTGGAGCAACAGTATTTTGAATACATCATTGAAGACCTGTGGCCAAAGGACAGTTCAAATTTGTGTCTTTTGTGACAAGGTTAAAATAACTAAGCATATTTTAGGTGTTTTTGGAAGAAATATTTGAAAAGGCTTAGAGCCAGTGCAAAGATTAGTGTAGAGCTTAGAGCTCGTGGGCATCTTGACTCTCAACTCCAGAGCTGATAGATTGGTTCAGAGCTTAGAGCTTAGTACAGAGCTTAAAGCTCGTAAGGATATTGACTCTCAATCCCATCCCAGATAGATATTTATACAGAAGAAGTAGTACAATAGAGGTGCTTCTAATAGTGAATTTATTCCTGACACTGGGGTAGTATTCACACCTCCTAAAGATCAATCCAGAACTTATGTGGAACAAAAAACTCAAACATGGATATAGGAAAAAATAGAAGTGCAGTGGACAATAAAGAGTAAGTTCAGAAGTTGAATTCTGGGAAAATTTTCTATAGAATAATACTTCCCATCCGAGGAACCTATACTCGTACATCTTGGCACATTTCTTGCAAACATACTCGCACCTGAAATATATTTGGACTTGTGAAAGCACTAAAGCTCAAACCTACTGTGACATTCTTTTGACCTGTGGAGATTGACACTTCCTCTCTCGGTTCTATAAAGAATTTTGAAGACACATTACTAAGGGTTAAATGGATCTATAATAGAGCTATTTTGCGGACCTATGTAAAACCTCAATTGCAGACCCTATAGCAGCTTGGACACATCTGCAATTCGACCTGAGGGACTATAAATTTTGGATCTAAAGCACTGTAGTTTTTACTTGAGACACTGCAAATCAATTTGAACCTGTGCATCTATGATTGTGGAAAATATTTGGGCCTGTGGAATTACCTATTGCAGAACAGTCGAATTAGCCTCTCAGACTTGTGAGACAGACCTTAGGCTTACACTCTACAACAAATCAGGCTTGTGAGGAACTTGTGCACCAGCAGTCTCAGGATCTATCATATTTATTAAATCTTAGATCTGTGTTGTAACATCTGAAGAGAATTTTGTACTTGAGTACTCTGATATGTGGACAACTCTTGGACCTGTGACTATGGAAAAGGATCTTGGCATAGATTAAGACCTGAGACATCAATTAAAAAACCATGAATCTTTGGACAAAGAAGGATTGGACTTGTGACATAATTCCTCTAACCTTGTCGATAGGAAGAAGTCTTGAACTAGTGACATACCTTGGATTAAGGAGCTAAAAAACAAACTTCTGGAGCAACAATATTTCAAAGACATAATTAAAGACCTATGGCCAAAGGATAGTTCAAATTTGTGGCTTGTGTGACAAGGTTAAAAACAATAAGCATATCGCAAGTGTTTTTGGAAGCAATATTTGAAAATGCTTAAAGTCAGTGTAGAGCTTAGAGATCATAGGGATCTTGACTCTCAACCCCAGAGCTTAGAGCTTCATGCAGAGCCTTGAGCTTAGTGTAGATCTTAGAGCTCGTAGGGATAGTGAATCTCAAACCCATCCCAGATCTATCTTTCTATATAACTAGAAGTACAATAGAGGTGCTCCCAATAGTGGAATTCTTCTTGACACTAGGGCAGTGTCCACACCTCCTAAAGATCGATCAAGAATTTCTGTGGAACGAAAAACTCGAAGAGAGAAGTAGAAAGAAATCGAAGCGTAGTGGAGAACAAAGAGTAAGTTTAGAATCAAATTCTGGGCAAAGTTTCTATAGAATAATACTTCACATCCGAGGAACATGTACTTACACATCTTGGCACATTTCTTGAAAACATGCTCAAACCTCAAAGATATTGTGGACTTGTGAAAGCATTGAAGCTCAAACCTACTGTGAAATTATTTGTACCTGTGGATATTGATACTTCCTCTCTCGGTTCTATAAATATTTTTGAAGACACGTTATTAAGGGTTAAATGGATCTATAATAGAGCTATTTTGCGAACCTATGAAAAACCTCAGTTGCAGACCTTGTAGCAGCTTGGAAACATCTACAATTCGACCTGAGGGACTATAATTTTTGGATCTAAAGAACTGTAAGTTTTACTTGAGACACTGTAATTCACATTTGAACCTGTACATATGTGATTGTGGAAAATATTTGGGCCTATGGAATTGTAATACTCTTGTTACCTATTGCAGAACACTCTAACTAGCCTCTTGGACTTGTGATACAGACCTTAGGCTTACAATCTGCAACAAATTAGACCTGTGAGGGACTTGTGCACCAGCTGTCTCGGGATCTGTCATATTTATTAAAGCTCAGATCTATGTTGTAACATCTGAAGAAAATTTTGGACTTGAGTACTCTGATATGTGGACAATTATTGGACCTATGACTGTGGAAAAGCATCTTGGCATAGATGCGGACCTGGGACATCAGTTAAAAAACCTTGAATCTATGGAAAAATAAATATTGGACTTGTGACACAATTCCTTTAACCTTGTGGGTAGGAAGAAGTCTTGAACTAGTTACATACCTTGGATTGAGGGGCTGCAAAGCAAACTTTTGGAGAAACAATATTTCGAAGACATCATTGAAGACCTGTGGTAAAAGGATAGTTCAAATTTGTGGCTTGTGTGACAAGGTTACAAACATTAAGCATATCTAAAGTGCTTTTGGAAGCAATATTTGAAAAGGCTTAGAGCCAATGCAGAGCTTAGAGCTCGTAGGCATCTTGACTCTCAACCCCTGAACTTAGAGCTTGGTGCAAAGCTCAGAGCTTAGTGAAGAGCTTAGAGATTGTAGGGATATTGACTCTCAACCCCATCCTAGAACTATATTTCTACAGAAGCAGAAGTACATCAGAGGTGCTCCCAATAGTGGAGTTCTTCCTGACACTGGGGAAGTGTTCACACCTGAAGATCAATCTAGAATTTTTGTGGAATGAAAAACACAACCAAATATATTGCAAGAAATAGAATCGTAGTGGAGAACAAAGAGTAAGTTCAAAAGTTTAATTTTGGGAAAAGTTTCTATAGAATAATACTGCACATCCAAGGAAACTATACTCGCACATCTTGGCACATTTCTTGCAAACATACTCGCACCTCAAAGATATTGCAGACTTGCGAAAGCACTAAAGCTCAAACCTAATGTGACATTATTTTGACCTGTGGAGATTAACACTTCCTCTCTCGATTATATAAATATTTTTGAAGACACATTACTAAGAGTTAAATGGATCTATAATAGAGCTATTTTTTTGACCTATGGAAAACCTCAATTGCAGACCTTGTAGAAGCTTGGACACATCCACAATTCGAACTGAGGGACTATAATTTTTGGATATAAAGCACTGTAGTTTTTACTTGAGACACTACAATTCACATTTGAACCTGTGAATATGTGATTGTGGTAAATATTTGGGCCTGTGGAATTGTAATACTCCTGTTACCTTTTGCAGAACACTTGAATTAGCCTCTCAGACTTCTAATACAGACCTTATGCTTACACTCTGCAACAAATCAGACCTGCGAGGGACTTTTGCACCAACAATATTAGGATCTGTCATATTTATTAAAGCTCAGATCTGTGTTGTAACATCTGAAGAAAATTTTGGACTTGAGTACTCTGATATGTGGACAAATATCGGACCTGTGATTTTGGCAAAGGATATTGGAATAGATTCAGACCTGAGACATTAGTTAAAAAACCTTGAATCTGTGGACAAAGAAATATTGGACTTGTGACACAATTTCTCTAACCTTATGGATAGGAAGAAGCCTTGAACTAGTGACATACCTTGGATTGAGGGGCTGCAAAACAAACTTCTGGACCAACAATATTTCTAAGACATCATTGAAGACCTATGGCCAAAGGACAATTTAGATTTGTGGCTTGTGTGACAAGGTTAAAACACTTCTCATATCTGAAGTGTTTTTGGAAGTAATATTTGAAAAGGCTTAGATCCAGTGCAGAGCTTAGAGCTCGTAGGGATATTGACTCTCAACCCCAAAGCTTAGAGCTTGGTGCAACACTTAGAGCTTAGTGTAGAGCTTAGAGCTCGTAGGGATATGAATCTCAACCCCATCCCATATCTATCTTTCTATAGAAGCATAAGTACAGCAGACGTGCTCCCAATAGTGGAATTCTTCCTGAGACTGGGGCAATCACAAGACTTGACCATTGAGAAAATTTTAGGGAGTGTGCTCCCCAGAGCACTTGAAAGTCAGTTATGGCTACCTAACATTTTATGGATTATTCCATGGTTCACTCCATCATGGAAGGATACTTTGCAGAGTAGGAAATGGGTACAGAATTCATGGAATGGATTCCATAGCTATGAAACAGATGCCAAGAATTTCAACACTATTTTGAAACATGTATCCCCAGTCAAAGAGACTTTTTCGAGTAAAAATGCCCCAAAGCCTTAAAAATATAAAGGATAAAGCCCTACACCCCATTCCTACTCTATAAGAAGACCAATTCCTCCATTGGGAAATAGAAAATATACAGCTACAGACTAGCACCGTCATTCTACAGACTGCACACAAGTGCTTGGAAGACTGAAGTTGGAAGTTGGGTCAAGATTGAGGCTTCGAGCTCAGCTGAGAATCAAGCTAGAGAAATCAATTCAAACTTCAAGCATCATATTTTGACATTTTATTTGTAAGAGCTACAGTTAATCCATGCTCCAGAGAAAAAAAAAATTTAACCACTGGTATATATATAATATGTGCAGTAGAAGAATATTTGTAGTCAGAGAGAAGATTTATGAAGCCATATTTTTAGACCATATCCCTTGAAAAAGGAGGTTGAAGGCTTACAGCTACAGTTACATTTCAAACATATGAAATAGCCTTGTGAGAATTATCCCTGGAAATTTTTTGTAACTTTGATAAATTTGCAATGAAGGAATTAACAGTATATATTCAATTAAAGTGGTTTTCTCACTCAAGCCTCAAGGTCAATGTTAAATTTTCCATCCATACTCATTTCTCATTTATTGAACCTCAAGTAGTTTATAGGTTTCTAATTTCCATATTTGAGTGTCAGCAGTCCTTGAGCAAGAAGGCTACTCGCCTGTATTTGATGTGTGACGTGGATCTTTACCTGTAGGTTGTCTATGTTAGATCATGGATTTTAAACCCAATGCCAAACAAGATAAAAGTAACTTTTAGATATTAACATGGCATGCTTGGTCACAGATTATGTAATAGGGCATTTTTCTTGGCCTTCAATTCAAAAAATCAGGATCTTGAGCACATTATATCGACTTCCATTTATATAGGTCAAAGGTGGTCACATGACAAGCTTGAAACATGATTTTAGGTTTAATTTTTATGAATGATATTTGTGCTCAAGTGTCTAATTTGTAAATTTTGCATATACAAATGTGTTGTATGTGCTATACATATGTAAATGCAACACACACATCATTAACCTGCTTTTAAAGCTTTTGAAAATGCAGATTTCTAAAACCTTTTGCACATTCCTATTTCGTTATCTTGAACCATGATGAGCAAGACTCTTGAAATTTTGAACATCCCTGTATTCATTATGTTGAAATGGACTGTAGGTTGCTATTCAAAATTTTCAATTACAGTGATCACTTTTGTAGTATCTCCACTGTAGGTTTCTATTCAAATTTTTTAATTGTAGTGATCACTTTTGTAGTATCTCCAACTTCTGTAGCTCTGGATTGATGTAGCACTGAAGCATGATGATTGAACCTTCATCATGGCATTTAATATCAAGATAGAAATAACATCATCATGGCACCAAATATATCATCATCATATGACTGATCATAGTACCGAGTTTCATAATGTCATAGCACTAATAATGGAGATAGCATCATGTCATACATCACCAAGTATCAAAACAAAGAACAACACCTTATCCAAACTGTAGTGATGTTGCCTTCTTGAAAAACATAGAAAATGCACTATCTGTAATATGTCTAAAACTTCTTTCAGCAATATTAAAATATCACTATAAATTCGTATTGAGCTGAATGATGAAACTACAACAGAAGTGTCTCTGAGGTAATAGAGCTTCATCTAAAACAATAACCCTATAACCCTGTAATCTGTGGTTCTGTGATAACTATAGAGGATGATCTGAATTGTATACAGTGATCCAAGATTTCAGATAAGTCTGAATTCCTGAGGTTGAAAAGAGAAACTATACCCCTATATTTATAGTTTATATCTACATGTTGTCTCTTTCTAAGATTAATATAAAGTTATAAATAAGTGACTGAAGAAGAACATCGAAACAAGACTATAAATATTCAAGATAGTGCATGAAATCGAGGATTTGTAAATCCATGGCTTCAAATGACATCATCAACATGAGATCCAAGTTTGATGAAGTGAATATTGAGGTCAAGGCTCAAATTCTGGAAAATCCTACTTTTGATTACACTGAGGACACATCTCAATGGGTCAAGAAGTCATTGTCATCATGCCTACAATAACAAACCCTAGAAAAACGAACATGATAGCAAAAGGGGTCACATCAATGGGTCAAGAAGTCATTTTCATCATGCCTACAACAAAAAACCCTAGATAAATGAAAATGATAGCAAAAGGGGTCAATCACCAAGCCAGGGCCACATTAGGGCTAGTAGTTACAATTGTAACCACAGAGAGAATATCGTTAGTGGCTATATCTTGCATCTCATGCCAAATGAGGTGCCACCATAGCTTTTGAAGAGTCTTTACTTGCCACACACTAGGGAAAGCAAGCCTCTCAGCTCTAGTATGGTCTTTGTCTAACTACTATAATTGTGATACTATCTAACATGAATCTTCAAACAAGGGGGAGCCATAGCAGATATTCATGTCTTTATGAGGTCCCTTTCAGAGAAACCCCTCCATATTATCCACATATTTTTATATATATTAAACTCATAGAAATAATGAGGGGAGGGGATCCCTCCAAGCCATCAAACACTGTTCTGCACAAGGTTTATGATAAAAAAAAATTTGCCAACTAATTAACTAGTTTAGATTTGCATGTTGTCTCTTTTCCGGGACTAATATAAGCAACTAGGGAGTCAAGAAAATATCAAGAGTCAAGAAAGTTCATGAAACAAAGGGTTTGTAAATCCATTGCTTCAAATGCCAGTGTCAACGTGAGATTCAAGTTTCAAGTAGTCTATCTTGAGCTCAAGGCTCAAATTATGGTTGATCCTGCATTTGATACATTAAAAACACTCATCAATGGGTCAATAAGACATTGAATGAGTGATATGTCATCATGTTTGCAATATTTAACCCTAATTAAATGAACAAGATAATAAAAGGAGTTAATGGATGAGCTAGGACCACATTAGGATTGGCAGTTAAAACTATAACTAGAGAGAGCATGTGGTCACCGGCTATATCCATGGAATTTCAAGCCAAACGAGGTGCCACCATCGCATTTTAAGAGTCGCAACTTACACAAACACTAGATAAGACTTTTAGCTCTAATATGGTCTTCATTTGACTAATACCATTGCACTCCTATCTAACACAAATATTAAAAAACAAGGTGGAGTCACTACAGATCTTCAAGTCTTTATGAAGTCCCATTCAAGGGAATCCTTCTATTTTCATATGAAATCCATGGGTTCTATCTATATATTTAATTCAAGGATACAACAAAAAGAGGGTTCCCTCCAAGCCATTAGAAACGACTCTACGCAAGAAGGAAACTCCTTGATAGTTTCTTTCTCGTGGATTTTGGAATAAGCAAGGATGTTATCAATCTTTTGGTTTCAAGCCTTCTTAGAGGATCCCTATGCAAAAATATGCCCTCCTCCTCCCAATCCCATCAATTCAAGGATGAGGTGAAGCCTAGGCTTTCTATTCCCTCAAAGAAAAGGGCGCCCCTCAATCCTGCCTTCATAGTGGAGAAATCAAAGGACATTCCAGTGATGGAACTTGGAGGTATATGCCCACAAATTTTTATATTGAAGGGATGGCACTCTTTGTCATTTTAATGGGCTTTGGCCATTTACATAATGCTTCATGGGTGGAAAAATCAAACCTAGATTACCAAAAATGAGCTCTTCCTCCACTCCAAGTGTTACTTCATTGTAATTTTTAAGGCAATGGTGGATAGAAAAAAAAATCAACCTAGGACCCTATTTCTAGGGGAAAATTCACCTCCTTTCATCCCTAGTTCTCAAAGTTTGATCCAAACACCACGATTATTATAGCTACTCTGGTCTAGGTAAGAGTTCCAAACCTCCTCTTCACTTATGGTATCCTAATTTTCTTGTAACTATTAGGAACTCCCTGGGTCATTTTATTAAAGTTAATGGAGCTCATATTGTCATGGGCCCGACATCTTTACCCATATCTGTGCAGTGCTCAACCTAAGTTGTGAGTTTCTCAACTAGTTGCTCATATAATGGGTTGATCTCACTTTTACCGAAATGTAAGACATTGAAAGCTGAAAATTTAGATGTAGATCATGCCAACAAACTATACACCTCCTAGAGACCTATTCATCTCCACCAACATCTTCTACATCCAATGGACATAGGAAAAATCCCAAAGGATGGTAAGTAATACAGGGAAACATATGTGCTCCAACAAAGAAAATGGCTCAACCGAAAGCAAAGAAACCTATGAAAGTTCCCCTTGGTAGTGGTGGGGAGACACACTTAAATTTTATCCCATCAAATCTCTTTTGAGGTTTAAAGCATCTTCGTGAATCGAAAAGGCAAAGCTTAGTCCTAACCACCTTGTGTTCATGATTCCATTTCAAAAATCAATATATCACAATGTACCCATGTTAACAGAACTGAGTGGATCAATATTAGAAAGAAAAAAAAACAAAGAAAAAGTGATCCTCATAAGACAAATCACAACACCTAGTGACCATGTAATTTCTTCAACTCTCTATAAATGAGTCAAGTTGTGTTTCTCTATGTTTTCTACATTTATATCTATTTCATAATTATGTTTCAATATTATGTTCGTAGTTATGGGATATTGAAGCATGACATAGGAAGAAGAAAACCATGTAGCATCCACATTTGGCCAATGCAAGTACCCCTTTATTTGTATTCACTTTTCATTTAGAGAACAAAAGAGCAAAGCATAGGCCTCTCCTTCTAGTTCGGTTTGTCTTGTATTGAGTTTTCCTAGGGTATATCTTGTATTCAATGTATGGATGGTGTATAGTTGTTTGTCTCCATTTCACTTTTAGCTAATTCTCAGTAATTTATGTGTTAAAGCTAATGATATGAAGTCTAAAATCTTGAGTAGAATATTGATAATAAAATACTTTCCTCCAAGGAAATTTTGAACTTCAGTTGGAGATTGGGGTTTCTAAGCCGGCAGGACTGAAACTAGACTCTGGGAGAAGTTGATCAACGCAAAGCAAGGGCGACGCATTCCCTCAGTCAGCGCCACACAGTGGCAATGTAGCGACTGCACAGAGCTTCCTGGGGTTTCACTAGTGGCTCATCCGGATCAACCAGGACTTGTGAGAGTGAGGTAAAACTCACATTTTCTCTATAGCCGAGGTTTTCTCTGTTGGGTGAGCTAGATTATGGAACCCTAGATGTACTCAAAATAATGCATTTTAATATTAATAAACCCTCAGATTTGCTGCACCGGTTTTCCTGCATTGGGTTTTTCCAAGGAAATTTTTCTTAAAATCTGTGTGACCTTTGTCATATGTGAGTGATGTTCAGTAATTTATATGTATTTGTGTAGGCTGCTAGTTGTGTTTACTTCGAAGTTTTTTTGAATATTTTTAGTTAAATAAATTGTGCATAATAAAACAAGTAGGAGAAGTAAATCAATATTTAGCAGTAGGATTTCTGTGCTCAAAAAATTTCTCATGGTATCAAATCATTGCAGATCAAGTTGAACCATCAGCAAAGGGGCTAAAGATATTTGTTGTAGGAAAGGTAGTTGGATCATCACAAATTAGGAATAAGGCAATGCATCACCAGAGGGACAACATAGACCCTGCAAGGGTGACGCAGAGTCAGCCTACTCATGTAGAGGCTAACGCAACTCTAGAAAGGTGAAGCAGAGCTATTCTTCTCACACAGAGGCTGAAGTAGCACAAGGAAAAGCACGTCGAGCCAGGTTTCTCATGCAGAGGCTGACACAGCACTAGGAGGGTGATGCAGTCCAAAGGGAGTGATTTTGTGCATTTTTTCGAGTCTGGGAGTGAAAATTCTGATCTTCACAATTTGTTGGTGAGGAATCGCTTCTGTTGATGCAGAACAGTGTCTAGCAAAGGTGAAAAAGTGAGGAGAAACAATTCCTCAGCATACTTCTGCCAAGAAGTCTAAGATTCGATCAATAGGATGATCATAGAGGCTTGATTCAATAGAATTGGCGGAGGATTTTTGGGAGGGAAATCAGTTGTCAAAGGGAGAAGTATCTCTAGAGGGTGCCTAACACCAAGAAACCCAGATCCAGTATTCTGTTGAGTGAGGCAGTAGTATAAGGGATAAGAGTACCTGTTTCAAAAGTTTGAGCAGATATGGCCCCGTACAGATTGAGAGATCAGGATAGGTTGGATGGTGTGTCCAAATTTGCAATTTGGAAGGCATCTTAGGCAGATCAAAACTCCCAAATTGGGGTGACATGTGGGCTATTCTTTGACAAGAGGAGATGTGGAGGATGATCAAGAAGGAATTCAATAGCTAAAGTGTCAAGGTGAATAAGGAGGAGGAGGGAGATGCGGCCATAGAATCAAAGGGGCATCAACAACAAGGGAATAAGAAGGACCTATCGAAGGTCCGATGCTTCAGATGTGGTGAAATTGGAAACTTCACCAACACTTGTACTAAGAGGAAGGACAAGTAAGCTTCAGATTCCAAGCCAACAACAGCTAGAGGGGACAATGGTAGTGAAGATGATGTGGCCATGAGTGCTCATATGCCTCAAGAGAGGAGGTGGGGTGATATATATATGTAGAGCAACTACAGATGGGCAGGCATGATCCTTGAGGTGCCCAAACTCTTGGATCACATACGAGCTACAGGAGCCTTAAGAAAATAGTAGGATGACTGGATCAATGGGTGCAAAAGATCATGGAGAAGAAGAGGCAGTGTTGGGACGCTGAATTCTGGAGTAGTGCAAAGGAAAGGTAGCAACGTAAAGGCAGTGCTTACGCAGTATAGTGTAGTAGACATCGCAGAGCTTTAGAGAGACAGCGCAGCGCAACAACAGAGGGTGCTTCAATGATGAGATGTAGCCCGACTAACTTGTTTGTCAGTGATTGGGTGGTGGTCCTTCAGATGCTTACTTCTCAACAACTAAGTTGCAGTGCAAAAATTAGCAGTGGTGGTGGTATGGGGCAGCATGATGCAGAAATTTGAGAGGGAGATGTAATACAGATGTGGTAGTGTCAGTGGTAGTGACATGGGCAGCAGTGCAGTGGATGGAGGGCAGTAGTTCAAGCATCAGCATGAATTCTGGTGCCAAAGATCAGGGTGACACTTCAATGGGGAACTATTGCTAGAGCACACTCCTCACTAAGAGGGAGTGTTGATATTTTGGGGTAGCATCAGATGTGCTCTCGCTCCGAAACTTTGTGGAGGGGCTAGAACAAATGATGAGATCTCCAAGACCCAGAAAGTGTTTGGAGAAATTCCATCTGGTGTAAAATTTATTCAAATAATTAAATTTTTTAATGGGGACCCTAAGTCTAACTTAGGGAAATTAAAAAAAATTAAAGTGAATTAATTTACACATGTGATGAGAACATTCTAAGTGTCGTGGATCAAGCTTATTTTAATCTTAGCCATTGATTAGTGATTAGATCACATCCATTTATTTTTCAATGAGAAAATTATAAAATAAGGGCTTGGGGTCAGTTGGAGAACACACACACAGAATCTAAGAGATTGAATTCTTCTTACGGAGCAGTGCTCGGACGAAGATCATATATGAGTGATTCAGAGAAGCAGTGAGGGGTGGATGCAGTAATTGGTCAGCAGAACCAAGAGTACAACGCAGAGCAAGGGAAACAGAGACACAGTGGAGGCAGCAAAACCATCAAAGGGTGTGACGCAATCCCTAGAGAGGGTGACACAGGCCTATGCAGGGGCAACGTAGAGCCTCCAAGGAAAGTCCAAAATTCAACTGGAGACTAGGTTTTCTGAGCCGGCAGGGCTGAAACCAGACTCCGGTAGAATTTTATCAGCGCAGGGCAAGGGTTACGTAGTCCCTCAGTCAAGGCCATGTAATATTACACAGTGGAAGATTAGAGACTGTGCAAATCTAGCTGGGGTTTCACCAAAGGCTCATCCGGATCAGCTAGGACTTGTAGGAGTGAGGTAAAACTCAAATTTTCTTCGTAGCTAAGTTTTTCTCTATTGGGTGAGCCAGATAATGGCACCCTATATGTACTCATAATATTGCTTCTTAATAATAATAAACCCTCATATTTGTTGCATCGGTTTTCCCACATTGGGTTTTCCGAGGACATTTGTCCAAAACATATGGGTCCTTTGTCATATGTGCATGATGTTCAGTAAATGATATATATTTGTGTAGGCTGCTAGTTATGTTTACTTCGTATTTTTTCTAAATATTTTCATTTAAATAACTTGTGCATAATAAAACAAGTAGGAGAACTAAATCAATATTTAGCAGGATTTTTGTGCTTAGAAATTTTCACAGCATACAAATCAGAAATGGACTAAGAACCCAATGGCATGCATTCACTCCATTCATTCTCTACGCTTCCCACAAATAAATAAAATCAAAGAGTAACAAATATACAAAGAAAGACGAAACTGCATATCAAAATGCACACTTGCATTTCTGACCCAAATGACAAAAACCTGCAAAGCCTCCAAACTAAACAGAGTCAGCTCCACAAAAAATGAGATTACTCGCACTAATATAAAATGGAAATCAATATACACTAGCACATACATGTCTAAAATTGTGTTTGATATGCACATCAATGTTCCAAATCTCAAGGTTGAATATCTCAAATTTCAATATTTAATATATCATTCATTTCTCTGAACTCAAGACAAGCAATATTGACCCTATCAAAACCAAAATTAGATGGATTTGGGATATTATATTCGATGCACCTAACACATAGTATATATTAAATGTAATTACATGCAAATAAACTATTGACAGACCCACCCACCCCAAGCAGGATGTAGAGCATCTCACATCTTTTGGTACAAACACAAACAACTATTCATTCAAATACCACATACTTTATTCTTGTGGTAAGGATATGAATCAAACTAAAACAAGAATTAGAAAGATAAAAAACATACCTTTGGTCCCTCTCTGCAAGCGCATGCTCTAAAAGTACAGTATATCCAATGTCAACAGTTGATGCATTTTCCAAAAAATCCCGGCCCAGAAAAAAATGGACAAACAAATCAATATCACATGCCAGGCATAAGTAATCTCAAGGTAAGCATCTGGAAAAGTTTCCTTCACAGTGCCAAAATAATAACAGTAAGTTGAAGTAGTGATTGATTATAGAAGCACATATCCATGTTCCTGGATACAGTGGACTATCGCATTAAGTCCCTTGGATTACAAGTTAGAAAGAAGCACCGAATACAACATACATCAACAAGTTTTTATCTAGAGCTCTTTCGTGTTTGGACAGACAATAAGAAATTGAATACAATTCATGTGAATGAATAGTTAAAGAAAATTCAAATCACACTTCAAATTCAATAATGCAAACTCAAAATCAAAAGAGCACATCAAAATCTCTAAAGAAGGTTTCATGATGATCACCAAAAGATGAATCTTTGCAAAATGTTTGGCTCTAAAAGCAAGCCATAAGAATCTGGGCTATGATAGATCAAAGGAAGCTAAGAAATTAAACCTATGCAATTCTGGATATCATTGAATTAACTTGTGAGTAGTGTTGATACAGATTCGAATAAATGATACCTACCTGCCCCTTTTGTAAACAATACGGAAAAAATTTACAACTAGATATGCTTGGAAAAAGGAGGGCATGATTTCCTCTACAGTGACAACTACACAATGAAACATGGAAATGCTATGCAGAGCAGGGTGCATGAGTAAATGATAATAATATATGTTGGAAAATGACATTGATATGTTTGAGATGAAAAAAACTAAAAAATAAGTTAAGATTGTTCATAAATTAGTTCGAAACTGAATCCACTGGTTAGAAATTGTCCCCCACCAAACAATGCTTCAAGCACCACTCAATTCTACATTTAGTATCCAAATTATCAAAATTTAGATGTGCATAATTTTGTTTTCTGTGATCAAAACATAGTAATAGCCACACAAATGTTCAAAATGCAGAGCATATATACATACATATTTTGTTTCTGCTTGAGGGCATGCGTTACACGTACTGTGGCTACGGTTCGAAGCCCATACTGTAAATGGGGTAATCAGGATAATGACACTACGAATGCACATACTGTTCTAGGGTTCAAAGCCCACTATAGTTTTGAAGATCTTAGAGATGGCAGGATCAGCTTCACAAATCGCTACTACCATCAATAGAATATTGGGTCTTTTCACTACTTTCTCTGATGGATTGATAGATAAAATCATGGAGGAAAATCTTAAATATGTTGGTCTCAATGTTAAAGCTCAGGCACTCAATGCCCTACTTCAAAATCATCAACTCTAGGTTTTCAAGTAGGGTGATTTCATAGTTTACAAGCAACAGACGCAAGAAGAATTTGTAAGGTTCAAGGGCCTCTCATCTGAAGATATGCTCATATATCAAGTCATAAAAATGCTGGAAATATGGGTATATGGACAAAATATATGAAATGAGAAACAAATTTACAACATCATAGGTTAACAAAGCATTGAAAAATCTAGAAGCTTGTGACTTAATAAAAGGTGTGAAGTGTGTTTCTAACCAAGCAATGAAGGTGTATATACTAGCAGAATTGACACCTTAAAAGGAGATAAATGGAGGTGCATGGTACACAGGGCTAACCTTTGATATGGAGTTCACTAACATTGTTAAGCAACATTGTTTGCAGTTCACCTTGCAGCAGGGTGTAGCCACTATCGAGAGTGTTGCTGATTTTGTGAGAAAATCAGGGATACCAAAGGTCGAATTGAAGGTTGAAGAGCTCAAGCAAATGGTGATGTGGAAGAAACAATAAGCATGGGAACCAGAGACTTTGCTGCTATAGAGGTTCCCTAGCTAAAATTTAGAAGTCATCATCATTTACCAACATTCCTTGTGGAGTTTTCCCTGTCTTGTGAGAGTGCACAGATGATGGTCTAGTTTATGATTTCCATGGCATGGATGCTACATTATACATGCATTAATTGCTTAAAATTAAAACTCTTACCTTCTCATATGCCTCTCAACAGATGGAGGAGGGGCCTTCTTCTTCTTCCTGAAACTAAATAATAGCTTCGTCATCTTTGCTCAAGTGAAACTCTTCAATGCATTCAACATCGATGAGAGGGTGTTAAGGCTCTCCTCATGGAGCTCTAGCTCTTCTCTATTGTTTTGGTAACCGAATGCTCTGTGTTTTGTTTGCCCGCCAATCCTCCATGACAACCTCTTGAAATTTAAATGGTGGGAAAATAATTTTCGGATGACTCAAAGAATTTTGATCGGAAGGGTCAAAAACTTTTATCACAATATAGCGAAAATTATTCCAATATAATACAAATTTTAATTTCTTAAAATTTATTCAAATATGGTAAATATTTTAATAATTTTTCAAAAGAAAGGTGGATGCTATGTTTAGTTTGCAAATCACTTTATTTTTTTATGCTTTTTATTTTTTTTCATTGTATATCCTTAATTTAGGTTCATATTAATTTCTAATTTATCAACGTTTATATTAATTTCGAATTTATCAGGTGTCTAGATATCAAATCTAAATAGGTTTGCACCTCATGATATTTGATTCTTACCTCTCGACCCTTGGTAAATCTAGAGTTAAAATAGATCTAGATTGATTTAATTATTAATTTTATGTTTTTAATTTTTATTTTATTTTGAGATACTCAAAATGTTAAAGAGAACATTACAACATCTTTACCATAGGAGAATAATTCAACACTAGAGAAACCCTAGAGGCCCACGGAAAAATTGTAGACGAAGAAAGGGTCGTAGTTTTGACAAAGAGTGGACAGGCTCTAGACAATGCCAGGCTCCGATATCATTGTCAAAATGCAAGATAAGATTAAATGGTAACCATGAGTTTTTTATCCACGTGATATATATTTTGTAGAAAGATGGTCGCCATGACAAACCCTTTGAAGACAAACAACTACTCGTCAAATATGATTTTCAGATGAGATGTTGATTTCTTACTATTGGACCCACATGGAGGAGGAGGAATCAGTGGATTATGAACTAGAGGAGGGGGGTTTTCAACAAATTTGGTCTAGTCCCAAGGATTTTATCCATTCGCATTTCAAAGTCAACTTAGAAGGTCACCATACCACAGTTTCTAGGCCTACCAGATCTTTAGAAAGCAAAGTTAAGAATTCAATAGGCAACTATCTAGCGGTTCGAAGGCCCTAACCCTTGCTCCAGCCATGCACTATTCGGGTCCTTTAGTTTCAGCTAGCCCGGGGCCTAAGGATGTTTGTCAGGGGCTAGAGAACTCTTCTAGGGGTTTTTGGCTCTAAGTTTAGTTTCCTTATTGTCCCAGATATTGGAGGAAGACATACAATGCGTTACTTCTTCCTTAGGGTTTTCAGAATTTTTTGAACACAGTGGGGGTTCTTCACTCTCAGAAGCCTCTCCTGATTGTTTTCATGTATATCCTTAATCTCAAGTGCCATCAGCCTCGCCCTCCTTCAGTGAATTAGTGAAGAAGAGCCTTGACTCGACAACGTAAGAAATTCAAACTAACATCATGAATGGTCTTGTGGTTTTCAGTGAGAAACACTCTCGTGAATAAGAAGTAATTATGATTCAAAAGGAGTATGAGAAATAAAGGAAGAGGAAAATACATTGTAGTGTCAAGAAGAAGAACAAAGTCCTCCTTTCTCTATTTTTTGGATTCAATGTCACCATTCAAAATACTGAGGAAAATTCCCAAAAATCCTTGGTGGGGCAAGTAAGGCATTGAAAATTCAGGTCCTCAACCCTAAATGTGTGGGCGGACAAGGAAATCTTACCTATTGTAAAATTGTATCCAGAGGTGTCATTGTTAGCACGAGGTTGGATTCATTTGTGCTTAAAATATGTAGTAGGAACACATAAGGTACAACAAATGGTTTAGAAAATTGATCCATATTCTATCCTTTTCAATTTCTAGATGTCCCTCTTCAATGCAAAGTAGGAGAGACTAGATATGGCCCCAATCTAGGTTCATCTTCTATGTCTCCCTCCTAACTATTGGGACGCCCTAATTTTCAAAGATATAGGTAACTCATTGGGATCTTATCTAGCCCATGAATCTGTATATTTAGAGATGGGGATTAAGACATACACCATATTTTGGTTAATATGAACCTCAGAGAAGGGCTTACTGAAGGCATGGATATCGGGATTGGGGTGGAGTGTATTCAGATATTGGGTTATGAAGGAATACCTTTTAGGTGTAGGCAGGGCCATAAGTATCAGCACTTAGCTAAAAACTATAAGCTTCCATTTTCTTACTTAGGACTATCCATCTAGAGGCAAGGACATATTAGGTTAGAAAAGGGTTCTGGATTGGAGGTTTTGGGTGCTGAGGAAAAGCTAGATGGTGCAAATCCTCTCTGCAAAACATCCTCTAATTTGTTGGTGTCAATTGTCAAGATATGTTGTTTATGTTATCAATTGTCTAGAAGCCCTACTAAAGGGGCGGAGTTTCATTTCCTTGGATGCTAATGGAAGGTTGGGGGGTTTAGTAGTTGGATGGAAACCCATAAATATTTTGGTTTCCAATTCTCGGGGTTTGGATTCTGGTTTTTACATTGATGACAAAGAGGGAGAAGTGGAGGGAGATATGGAGAGGGAGGTAGGGAGAAGGAAAGAAAGGGAGAGAGGGAGGGAGCGAGAGGGAGAGAAAGGGAGAGCTAGAGACTAAGAATTATGCACACTATTTATTTGTCGTTATTAGAACTAAGGTTTGAGATTGTATTTTGTTGAGGAAAAGGAGAGAGGAAACCCTAAATTTGGGGGATGAAGTGGTTATGGTAGCAAGGAATATTTTAAATGAAACATTTATTTTTCATGTTATAAAATGCCACCTGTGTAAGCAAACTACAAATTAAGTTCAAGCCAAGTTGAAAAAATCTAGAATCTTTATTAAAAGTAAAAGAATTTTATTGTTCAGAACTATCTAGGCTAGGAATGAAACTCCAACACCTTCCATTGGCCAATTTTCAATACACCCTTCATTAGAGGCCTCTTTTATACTCAATTTAATATCAATTTTATGCTTAAATGCTAGGACTGCCACACAACTTCCCTCATTCCATGCTATATTATATGCCTCTTATATATTCATAGCTTATTTATCATGTAGGAACCTTTAGGACATATGAATCCAACACATGACTCAACCCCTAAAAAATGCATTTTATGCCTCCTCATAATGAAGGGGTTTATTATAAATCTTAAAGCAAGTTTAGATTATTGGTTGTGCACTGATCCAAACCTTTCTATCGAAGATATAGTTATGATGACGAGCCTTAGAAAATTAGCCTAAATCCCATGGAATGCTCTATCTCCAATCCATAGCTAGGTTTATTAATCATATTTTCTTATCATTAATACCTTGTTTAGAATGAGATGGTTTCAGTATCATACCTAGCCTAGTTGTTAGCCCATGTGATTCTCTAAAACTATGCTACATGCATTGATTATCGTAGTCCTTAAAGGTTGGTTTTTCAACTGTGATTTTTTTATCTTTGACATCCCATCTTGTACAATTCTCCCATAAATTAGCTTTATTTCTGAATACAAAGAAGCACATATGATAGACCTTCAACATTTGTGTATTTTCCTCGAAAATTGAGACACTTTGAAACAAAATTAGAGTTTGCGTGTCATTCATTCAATATTTTGAACAACATGCAACTAATTATGGTAGGTATTGGAGTATTTCATTTGACATATGTGTTTATATTTAGTTTCATTTTCTTAAGAGATGGTATCAATGAAAAATAATTTGGCCATTGGTTTGACTTTGGCTGACATAGGCCCTTAATATTTGTGCCCCTTAATATATTTTCCCTTTTGCTCTTGATTCAATTATTTTTTAATCTTTTCCAACCTCATGTATAAATTTTATCCTTATAAATCGATTCACATATACACCAATTTTAGTCATCGTTATCTGACAATATTGATCATTTGGATGATGGGGATCGTGTGGTTCTAGGCCTTTCCTCTCAATTTAACATTTATTTATCTATATACTTGGGTTCCAACACACCTCCTTCCTAAATTCCATGCACCTTCATTCTTTAGGGCTTTTAGCCTAATGTTATATTTACAAAAATGGATGAATGACAATATAATATGAAGGAAAGTTCTCTTGCATACCATAAAGTGCCCTGGATTAATATGAAGACTTTTAACTAATTTTTTTGTTGCTTCTAAGCTCAATGCATTTCTGAGTGCAACTCCTTTGCTCACCATTCATTAGCTAGCATTCATTCTTATTGTTCTTTTTTTGTGGACAGTTTGTGGCATAGTGTCCATGCTCATGACAGTTGAAACATTTCACCTTTGACAATTCTCGCTTCTTTCCTGCCTTTCCGGTCTCGGATTTGGAATGGGACACCTCCCCTTTTCGTTTCTTCACCTTTCCAACCAAGGAACAAATCTCCTCATCATTAGTCTGTGATGAGGATCCATCTCTAGTGCTCTGCCAAATTTCTTATTGTGCCAAATCGGACCACAGTTTCTCCTAGTTTGGAAGCTTCTCCCTCCCATTATCAGAGTCCATGTATCTATGTCATTTCTTGGGAAGTCCTAGAAGATCTCGGCTCACTAAATCATCCGAGGCAACATAGATCCCAACACTTCCAAGCTCATATTGACATTGAATGAACTTGGCTAATTATTTTTGGATCGTGTCACCCTTCTCTATTTTGATCTTCCTGATCTTGTCTTTCAGTGCCAGCTTCCTATGGTCACTGCTATTCTGATATAAATATATCAAGGCCTTCCACATTGCATATGGATTCTCCTTCTCGTGGAGGCTTGAGACACTATTGTCTTGAACTCCCTCTAACAAGATATTTCTCACCTTTGCAACATTCTTCTTCCATGCTTCATGAAGTTGGGCATCTGCTGTTGTGGACTGGGGAATATCAGTATCAAAGAATTCCTTCAGTCTGTTGTCCTGGAGCACTACCTCCATCATGTCCTTCCATGCCTCCTTTCCTTTAGATTTAAAACCCCATCTTGGGTCCTAAACCCCTTCGCTTGGGTTCTTTGCCGAAAAATCCTTTTGTGACTAAACTCACACAAACCCATCTCACTAGGCTTGTGGAGTACCTCCCAAGCTACATTATTCAACAACATAGTTTAGTTGTAGTGATCATAACTTGTTCAAGCTCTTGTATTCAAGCGAGGACTTGGTTGGGTTCCCAAGTTGAAAAATAAGTAAGGGTAGTTTTGAGGGCATGATAGCTATGGAGTGTTAGGGCATGCCAAGGAATGAAAATGAGTGCTAAAACATGTCGAAAAATGTCAATGCATGTTGAGGAGTGTTAATGAATATTGAGGCATCATAAGGGATACATTGAACATGCTAGGAAACCTCCCTAACTACGACAGTATTGTTATATTATAATTGATTTAGAACAAACCCTATCCACCCTTAGAAAAAATAACAACTTTTGACTCCATAAGGGAATCAAACTAACTCATATGGATCCATATATTATGGGCATTTCTTTGACTAAATCTTGACCTAAACTTTAGATATCTATGACCCTAAAACTAAGGTTACCTCAGTCAATATTACACCTGCGACTACTTTTTTTCTGGCCCTAAATTCTAGTGCATACCCTCCTCCATTTATGTTGGTCTTTATCACAGACCTTGCAACCTATTAACCACCACAAGATGCCAAGGAATGTAGGGATGCTAACATGTGCCAGATAATTCCAAGGCATTATAAGACGTGCAAGGTGACATGGGATGTTAAGATTTAAACTATGTTGCTTAGTTGTTTTACTGCCACGGTTGGATGTAAGCTTGTCTTGGTAACTTGTTAAGTTCGATGAGTTGAGAATGAACATTAGTAGCATAAGATGGGTTATAGGTAGTTCTTAGGTGAACAAGGCATATGTTCAATTTCCACGCCACATGAGAATCTGGGTTTTGTTGTAGAATATTTGGTGCAAAGACACTCAAGTGCCACAACACATCTACTTTAATGCACAACGAAATCTACACAAATCAAGGAATCAACTAACTAATGCACATGATATTTTTCCCTTTTTCAAACCCTTCTTCATTATATTACAAACTACAGTACAACATGCTAGAGCTATTGTACAATGGATCGTGAACCTTTGCAATCACACTGATACAAGGAATACAACTAGGGCTTGGTTTTAATCCCTTGACAACCAATCTAGCCTGAACAAGACAACACTTGACCTACTTGCTGATGGTGGCCATGCACAACCCTTTCAATCCACAAGTTTAATGTTTGGAGAAAAAGGGGCCACCCCCTTGTCCAACACTTTTGATGGGTCCCATGCATAATTATGGCACTCATGGACTCTAGTATGCCTACTAGAAGGCCGCATGACATAATTTGGCTTCTTATGAGGCTTATTATTCCATGTATGAGATAGTTTGGTGGGATTGTCACCAAAATTTAAGGTTAATTGCATAATATTTTATGTTTACGGGATAATGTAAGCCCATAAACTAATTCTATCAACTCCTAATCAATGTATAAATAGGATTTAGTTGGATTCATTTGTATCATCACTTGGCTTGGGATCTCTCTACCTTTAGAGAACTTCGCATTTTTCCTTGGAGGACTATTTTGGATGATAGATGCATTTTGATGTATGGATTTGGGCTACTTTTATATTGGAGCTTTGTTTTTGTAAACTTCAAGCTGGTTGGATATACTCTCTAACATTGTGAGTGCAAATTTAACTCTATTATTCTTGCTGCTGCATACTACTGAATTTCAATATAACTAGGGCTAATTATTGTATGATGGACATGTGGAATTATGTGTCTATTTAGATTATTTAATGTATGGGCCATTGTTAGATGAATGAAATGTGTTAGAGCTAATTTTATCTCAATAATATTGCACCATTTGTATTAATTATAAATTCTTGAAGGTCACTTTTCATTTTCCTCTTACATTGGACGAAGTTGACTTTCTGGGCCTCCTTGATCGAGAAACCAAATTCTTGTTCATCATCATCCCCGACTCCATATCCCAAAGTGAATTAGGTAGTAGTCCCTCAAAAAGGGTGATGATTTCCTCCCCTTTTTTTCACAATTTTCCATTTTTCCCTAGGTCTAGCCCCATTTGGTCACCTAGGGCACCAGTTTCCTAGGAATATAGCGAGAGGAAAACTTTGATCTCCTAGAGGCAACTTAGTTTGTGGGTTCCCTCACTCCCTTGTGAATTTGGGCCAATTACGATGGTGAAATCTCTATATACCTCAAGCCCTACCTCTAGGATCAAGTTTTGCCTAGGTGTTCCCAAGGCTAGAACCTAGTAGGATCAATTTGACCCATCAAAGTAAAAAATCGTGCATGATCTTTTCCCCTCACATTGTCCAGGATAGGAACATCAATGGTTGCTAAATTCCATCCTCAAACCTGGGTTGGGTCCACTTGGCCCCGTGTGGTCCCATTTGGTAGTCAAAGGCCTTTCATCAAGCAACACCTGGGAATCCAAGTTCCCAAAGGATTTTATGATTTGATAACTTCCTTCACAAGTCTTATTCTTCTCCCTCAACCCTTCAATCCACCTCCTCTCTCCCTAAAATATAAAGTCCCTTGCTTAAAAGGCAAACAAGTCCCACTCTTTATTATATCTTAGGGAAAGGGTTTCTAGGGTCACTTCACTTCTATTCATTGACTTATACTCTACAAGTGACTTCCTAAACTACTGAGACTCCTCCCTTCTGTGAAAATCCGCAAATAACAAGGAGCCTTAGCTGTGGTGACAATGGGCTAAGCCTCCATCGTTTCCCTTGTCCTAGGAGTTGCCCTCTTAGGAACCCCTTTTAGGTCCACTACTATTTTGAGTGGTAGCAAGTTGTTTACAACTCCATTTTTGAAAAACGCTTTGGTATGCCCACTTTTTCCATACTACAGCTCCAAGAGGAGAAGTTTGGGGCTATGGAGGTTTCCCTTATTCTCACTGAATTAATCCTCTACAATATAGTGAACTAGGGCTAGTTGGCTGGCCCACTTGACTTCTACTTTAGTCCTTCAAAGTTTTCACATCCTTAGTCACTATACACCTACCCTTCTACCAATATTGGTGTCCTTCACAAGTACAAGAGTTAGGGCTCTTCTTTGAAAATCACCTAACAACCCTCCAACTAAACTTGGACTACCATCAATCTGCCCAACCAAAGTCAATTATTTTTAATGATCTAGGGCCCACGATATTGCCTTCATATAGGGCTCTTCAAATATTCCACCTAACAATGGTTTGAGTCCTCTCAAAATCATTTTTCATGTTTATCAACAATTTGATCTTTTTTGTCCAATATATGAACAAATATTAACTACTCCTCTTATCATCCTTCTAACAATACGTAGATGACTGAAAGAGGGTCACAAATCAGCCACTAATAGTCCATTGAATAATTTTTTAAAGGTTGCTTCAGATCTCTATCTAAAACTCTATGGATATTCCACCAAAATCAACTCCTCTGCATGTCAATCCATTCTTCATATGGCACATTTCTTCTACATGCTCAATCTTCTGCTCAAGTTCCACCCTCCTTTGGACCTGCTATCTCCACACATACTGAATCTGCAAACCATCTTCCAGATCTGCATTCTATATTGCAAAAATAAACCTTGCTCTAAGGGTCATAACTGCTCTTCTTCTATGCAATTTTGTCACGGTCTTAAGGGCATACCTTATGAACTAAACATGTTAGGAAACTAATGTCCTAACTAGGGCATTGTACTTATGTATTTCTAATTGTTGTAGAAAAACCCTATCCACCCATAGACGACTCTTGTCTCCATAAGAGACTCGAAAATGGCCTCAAAATGGCTCCGGAAGTTCAAGACCCGAAAAACTAACAAAAATAGTGAACTTTGCTATAATTAAGGAAACCTAAAAACTGAAAGAGACAATGGTGAGGGCCCAAGTGGAATACACGGGTGGCCAAAAATATCCATCTCGATCACCTCAACTCGAATTTCTTAAGCTAACTTAGTCATCATGAATTAGTTAGCTGACCCAAGTTGTTATGAGATGAAATTACAATTTATTGTCCAATTTATTTAAGCGAAAAATAAATTCGACGCCTCACATTCTTCACTCCTAGTACATCAAAATTCCTCACGAGTGTGGGTGCAATTTTTTTTTACTTTCTGGTTGCCAATTTCACACTTTCTTGTTGTAAATTTCAACACTCCCTCTTAACAATAAAGGAATTCATTCTATCTCGATCTGGTACCTTTGGAATTCTGCTTGCAACACTTCTCTAGTGTTTTTTGCACCTGCAAATCCTGCAACTGAATAGCCTCCGAACAACTGAAACAATATAATGCATTTGTCATTAGAGTCTTCTGACTATTGCCAGCTAATGCACCTGTCTAATGGACTCTCTACACTGCTGCTGACATCTGCATTTGTGCCCTTTGCACTGTCGCTAACTCTGATCTGCACTCTAGTATCTGACATCTATCACTCTGATTTTTTTCTTCCTGACATTTGATTGCATTAATCTAACCGATCCTTCCTACTACTATTGTACTCTGGAATCCTCGTAGCTAGGTTCGATCCATGGTACACACCATCTCAATGGACCCTGCCAAAATTTCTTATCTTGGGATTATGTCTACACATCACCCCACCTTTCACCTGGAGGTATGGCAGCATGTGCTCCCTCCGCCCATCTAGCTCGAAATTCCCCCCTCATGGAGGTCTCTACTTGAGTGGATGCTTCCACTCGTTCTCCTTCCTACTTCAATTGTGGTTGCTCCACAACCTTCTGAGACTGCTTCTAAGGCTGCATGTTGAGAGGTAATTTGTACTCCCTCTCAATAGTGAAGTCTCTAAGCTATACTTTGCTCCTCAAAGCTTTGCATGCATCTGGTACCTCAAGTGCATATAGGTGCTTGACTCGCACACATTGCAATTTTCTTGTCATTACAAAATTTTCTAAAAAATAGTTGATTTTAAATCGACGATATCTCTGTCATCTGAGCTCCGAATTGATTTTCCATTTGGGTAGTTTTTCGTAAGGAATCCAAATATGCTATTTTTTTTTAAATTTTACACCAAAATCTTCAGATATTCTCTGCAAACTCGCCACCCAAAAAAATTCTGCTCTGATACCATGTAGAAAATATAACTAATGAGATTCAATTTGATATTGTAATGTACTAAAACAAGATATTGAATCCTTCCTACAATTTTTGGAAACAAAAAATTATCGCAAAATGACATATAAGAGAAATAAATTAACAATCGCACAATGCAAGATGTATCTAGGGAAAGAAACTTCTCAAAACCTCTCTATCTCTATTGTGTATTAATTCAAGGAATCATGAAACAATACAATGCTTAATCTCTCATGAGATTCTCCAGCACTCTGCCAATTGTCTTTCACTGATCTAAGAAAACTCGGTTTAGTACTTAGCAAATTATCAGACTTCCTTCAACCTACCTTGCTCATGCAATTCCTAGGGACTTAGCTCCCTATTAATTATGAAAATCAATCTTCCTTAATTGTACAATCCATTATGGCATCCCAATGAATTTATAATTGCACATGGAAAATTTTGTATAAATACCACTGATAGTTATGTTCCCTTTAACCTTTGTCTGAACTAGGTCATCCTCGAAACTGACATGCATGCAACTGTCAATAGTGAATTATCAGTTATCTGATTGATCACTCATTGTGAATTAAATATAATTTAATTCACCGGTCAACCTCTCACTAGCTCATAACTTAGTTAGAACTATTTAAACCGATTTTAACTCATTTAATTGAGTTAACTAATTCACACTTGCACCCCACTAATGCATCAATTGAAAATGGACCCAAAAAATATTAGAATAATCCCTCTACATGCCTCATCTTAGACCCTCAACTCGAATTTCTTGAGCTAACTCAGTCATCATGACTTAGTTAACTGACACAAGTTGTTATGAGATGAAATTACAATTTATTTTCCAATTTATTTAAGGGAAAAATAAATTAGATGCCCCACATTCATCACTCCTGGTGCATCAAAATTCCTCACGAGTGCAGGTGATTTTTTTTTTGTCCTTTTTGGTTTCCATTTTCAACATTTCTTGTTGCAGATTTCAACATTTTTAGAATTTGATGTGGCCTTCACACAAAGACACCATTGAAATAACATTTCGAGATTCTCATGAGCAACCTATCTTAAGCTCGATCTTCAATAAGTGAATCAATGATATGCCATCCTACTTGCTAGCTCGAACCTACCATTAAGGTATGCAACATTCTTGTGAACCCTCACATGATGATCTTGCTCGTGGAGGATGATCATGGCCTCCCTTTAGCAACCCTTACTCAGCCCTCTTACTTGGCCTAGTTTAGGACTACATCTCTCTTTTCCCCCTTGATCAAATGAGCTCCTCCTCACTTGATGTTCTTTCGGCCTTCATCCTAAGGCCTCCTTAAATAGGTTTTCCTAGACCTCTTAGAAACCCTCTAGAGCTTACGGGTTTTATCCACTTAGACCTTAGGAAATACTAATTTCCCTTTTTAATTTTCTTTTAGATTTTAAACCCTAGCTTGGGTCCAAAATCCCTTTTCTTGGCTTCTTTTCCCACAAAGCCTTTTGTGACTAAACTCGCATAAACCCACCTCACTAGGCTCATGGAGTACCTCCCAAGCTACACAATTCAACAACATAGTCTAGTTGTAGTAACCGTAACTTGGCCAAGCTCTTATAGTCAAGCGAGGGCTTGGTTGGGTTCCCGAGTTGCAAATTAAGTAAGGGTACTTGTGAGGGCATGATAGCTAGGGAGGTTCAGGGCATGCACATTAGGAATGAAAAGGCATGCTAACACACGTCAGACAATGTCAATGCATGCTGAAGAGTGTTAGGGAGTGTCAGGGCATATCAAGGGATAACTAGGTCAAAATGCATGGAAAGGAATGAATAAGAGTGTGTGCTAGGGAGTGTCAGTGAATTCAAGTGTGCTAAGGACGAAGTGTGTTAGGAGAAGTTCAGAATAGGATTTATAGGAGGCAAGCCTATGGTTGTTATACAAGGCTCGACATAGCAGTTTTAGACAAAGGGAGATCACTTTGTGCTAGGCACAATGTTGTTTCGCCTTTAGCTATTTTTCTTATATGAGATGTGGCACACTTTGGCTACATCCTCATGTTTTAAACTATTCTAGATAATTGCATATTGTACATTGTTGTGTACAATTTTTGGGGCACTTGAATTGTGTCAACTTATATCTTGTGTGCCTTGTGCATCTTGTGGTTCTTGCAAACCCTCAGTAAATGTTCTACTGTTTATATGAACTGAACATACATGTGAAATATTTCCTATATAAGCTATGTTGCTTAATTGTTTTATGGCCATTGGTAGATCACGTGATCCTTGTCTTGGTAAATAGTTAAGTGGGACAAGTTGAGCTTGGACATGAGTGGGATAATATGAGTTATAGGCAATTCTTAGGTAAACAAGGCACAATCTACTTGTAGTAGGTGCAATTGGTCAAGCTGTTGTGGTTGAAGCAAGCTAATATTGTCACATGAAGTGCAGTAGCCAAGGAATTGTTTGGGTTCCCAAGTCATGAAAAAAATGTAAAGGCTAGTTGCAAGGACATGAGTGAAAAGGCATGCTAGGGAATGCTAAGATGTGTTTGATAGTGTGAAGGCATGTCAAACATGCTAAGATGTGCGAAGTGATCAGGAATGCCAAGATGTGCAAGGGTGTGTTAATGCGTTCCAGGGGATGTCAAGGCAACAAAAGGGAGAAACAAGTTAAAATACAAGGAAATGAACCATAAGAGGGTTAATAAGTCATTATTTTACCTTTTCCAAGAGGGGCATGCTAGGCACACCAACACTAGGTGCCAATAGGTGCCAAGTGAAAAATCTTAGTCCATTCTAAGTGCCAAGTCTTCCTTTGTTGCTTCTCATCTACTTTCCAACAGTTGATATCAAATAAATTTAATATTAAACCATCCCAAATCATACCAATGCATGTCAACGTATTCCATACATGCTAAGAGATTCCAAGTGCCAATTTGTGTCACAGAGTGTTATGCATGCTATGAAGTGGAAGGGCATGTTGAAGAGTGCTAAGGTGTGCTAGAGAGTGCTAATGCATGTGAGGAGTGTTAAGGAGTACTCAGAAAAACATTAAGGAATAAATAGGTCGAAGTTCATGGAATTTAATGAATATGAGAAATGTGTGCCAAGGACTAGTGTTAGTTAGTGCTAGTTGTCATGCCAAGGAGGGAGTGAAAAGGTATGCTAAGGATTGTTGAGGCATGCTAGGTAATATCAAGGCATGTCAAGAAGTCTCAAAGTGTGTTTGGGAGTTCTGGGGTGTGCTAATTATATGTGCCAAATAGTGTCAAGATATGCCAATACATGCCAGGTGCTAAGGATGTGCAGGGTGCTAGGGTATGTCAATATGTGTCAAGAAGTTTCAAGGAAACAAAAGGAAGAACCAATAAGAGGGTTAATAAGTCAGTATTTTATCTTCTTCAAAAGGGGCATGATAGCCACACTAATAATAGGTCCCAATACATGCCAAGTGGCATTGTGTGCCAAGTGCTAATGTATGTCAATGCATTCAGCCAAGGTGTTCTAGGGCATGCTAGGGACTACATGCATGCTAACACATGCTAGGATATTTCTATGTTGTGATAGTGCATGCCTGCACCACGTGCTTGGGTGTTAGTGTCATGACAAGATGTTCTAGGTATAAATATGTTCCAAGACATGCGAGGTGCTAAGAAATGTTAGTGTGTTCCAAAGCATTAATTTAAGGTGTGCCAGGAGTGTTAAGGAGTGTTAGGTCTTTCTTATTAATAGAATTGACAACGCTTGATTATGTATTAAATAATATACTTCCTACACACACTAGTGGTACTTTATCTAAAGGGAATTTTATAGATAATAAACTTAAAAAATATGGATCATGTGTTGACTCATAGGAAAACTCTATTTCACTAGTCATTACTTGAGGGAAATGATACACACTAATTACTTCTTAAAAAATTGACTAACTCTAACCACTATGCCCTTGGAAATTTTATAAAAAAGACTCCATAATAATGGTATTAAATCATTATATTTTGACAAAAAAATATATTAACAAGCACATAACATCATCAAAAACTGATTGGAATGATCAATGATGATGAACATTTTTCGACCGTCACCAAAAGTAACAAAAAGAGCATCGGTGAGGGTCATTAAAATTTCATCACTAAAAGTGTCACCAAAGAGATAATTATTTATGGGCCTTTAACGACCCTCACCAAAAGTGTCATTGAAAATAGCTTTGGTGAAGGACCTTAAAGGACCATCACTATATACACTTACAGTGATGCTTTTTTAAGGACCGTCACCATATGTGACATTGGTGACGAAACTTTAAGGTCCGTCACAATCATGACCCTCACCAATGTCCTTTTTTCTTGTAGTGAGGATCACCAAAGTCAATGGATAAGGCTACTAATCTCAAAGTTCTTGGCATTTGACCAGGAAAGGCCATCCCCAAGTGAAGCCGATGTTAGCAACCTATAATATAGGGGTCATAATTTTGACTTTACTATTGGTAATTTTGTAAATCTGTACATAATTTTCCTTCTG
This sequence comes from Pinus albicaulis, assembly GCA_034641835.2. Taxonomy (NCBI): domain Eukaryota; kingdom Viridiplantae; phylum Streptophyta; class Pinopsida; order Pinales; family Pinaceae; genus Pinus; species Pinus albicaulis. The sequence goes on from CM076571.1 coordinate 644,604,860, forward strand.
CAAGTTGTATTCACATATTTTTTAAAAAAAATAAAAAAATCAAAAAGAGGGTAAAAAGTCCTAAAAGAATAATCAAAGGACTTAGCAAAAATAAAAGACCCCAAAAGAAAAAAATAATAAAAACATGAAAGTGTGCAAGCAAAAATGCCACTACTTTTACCTTTTGACTATGGTAGAGTGTCAATAAATGCCATAGCCCATGATGAGTTGAACAGTTTAATCTTAACTTGTCATTTTTCAATTTCCCTTGTTGTAGATAGAGAATAATGAATTGTTAGACAGTTTAATGCTAACAATCCAGTAGTTAGGTAGAGAATAAAGTGAATCCAATAGTTTAATCTGGATTCATGGATGAGATAAGTGTATAATTAGATAGTTTTACTTGCTTTCAGAAAGAATAAATGTTGTGAAGGTTGCTAGCTTAAATGCACCTTACTACAAAGGAAGGAAAAATGTTAGCATGGTAAGATGGGTAGCTAGAAGAAGGTGAAAAGTCTCAATGTAAATATCATTCATCTGGGTTGCAAAATAACTAAATTCCCCTTTCCATAGTCATCAAACATTCTAGAATATCGGTCAGAAAGGCTCAAGGAATTTCCTTGACTTTTGTTTGGACTGGACCCAAGGCTTTATGACTCATCAGTTAAAAGTGTGAAATGTCTATATTAATCCCTAAAATCACATCATTTACCATTCATGCATTCATTCCTCTGAATAATCCGAAGTAAAACTCCATTTTTTACTTAAAGGCATTATAATTCCCATTTGATTAGCTTCCTACATCATTTGAAAACATTAAGCCCTCAAAATAACATTATATCATAATTTGAGTGATAAGATCAATGTAGATTATCTTTTAAACCTCACTTTACTTGTTATGTTTATGTGTTTTGAGTATACCTTGTCCTATTTTCATATTAACTTTAAATTATGTATTAATTCCCTATAGAGATAACCTTTTCCTATAGTATATAACTCCTCTTTATATAATAAACCCAAAAACCCACTTATTATAATTTTAGCCGAAATTTATAATTCCCACATGTTTAATAAAAACCCACATTATAACCCCCTTTGGCTAAAATATATCTTTATATAGTTCCCACCCCCTATGGTAATTAAATCACCTTGGTTTAATTAACCATATAATAAAAATATGCAAAAATATTTTAAACATATTGTATATGTGTTTAAAACAAAAAGAATCCTGAAGTTTTATTAAAACTAAACTTCAATAGAAATAAACCCCATCTCCTTGTATATTCTCCTTCCTCGACTCCCTAACCTAAGTTTAAACTATCCCTTCTCTTCTCTCCCGATTCCCTTTAACCGAGGTTAAAACCATAACCTGAGCTAAAATCTTGATGTTTATCCCCCTGATTCTTAACTCTCGTTAAATCCCTTTTGAAACCCTCTCGATCACCTTTTCCATTGGAAAAAGTTGTTTTTGTATATAACTTAACCATATCCCTTTCTTCATCAGATTGATTTTCAACCCTCCGATCTCCAAATCCCATTCAATCCAATGGTTAGAAATCAACACGACAGTTTAATGCATTTCCATCCCTTCCCCATTGCGTAAATTTATAACCATCCGATCTTCTTTCGTTTAAAGATCCTATGGTCCAAAATGAACCCGATGACTTTTATTTCCCTGCTCCTTTCCTTTTGATCATGATTGTTCACTTTCTAAAGCCAGATCCGACGGTGCTAGTTCATTTTGCACCCATAAAGTAATCGAATAATGTTTTGGAAAAGTCGCGCGATATGGGTGGTTTTCCCAAACCACCCTGCATCGATGTGTCATAATTCTACTGGACCGCGTTTGAAAAGCAATTTACCGCTTACAGCCTTTGAGTCACGCGAATACCACCCAATGGTATTCTGAAACCACTTCTACCTAACCTTTATTTAATTTAATTTAACTATATTTGAAATTATGGTTTAATATGTTAAATTCCAATGTTTTCATAACATTTCACCTATTCACTCTTTTAACTTGTGAAACCTTCGTAGAGCCTATTTTCATCGAATTTTCACCATTGTGTGCCATTACACCTTTGAGACCTATGTAGAGCCCTTTTCACCATTTTCAAACCTACCGGCACCATTTTCAAGCCAGTTTCCTTACAATTCAACCAAGAAGAGCCAAAGTACCCTCTGATAGATCAATTCAGCAGAATTGAAGAATGCGTGCAATCGTGAGATGTCTTCGACCACAATTATACCTTTTAAAGGTATTTTTCATCAAACTTAACCAGAAAAACTTCAATTCCAAAAGAAGAAGCACCAATTTTTCAATTATTGCCTATAATTATTTGAATTACCACATAGAAATTGCAAAAAACTTCCAAAGTACAGGGGAAACTCTGTCAAATTTTCCCCAGAATCCCTCATTTCTGTTTTTTGCAACTTTTATCCATACCCTGGTCATTTTCACTACTGTAATTGATCATAACCTACCTTCTAAGCATTAAAACCCTCTTTCTATCCAAAACCCTGCTCAGAACCCTATTTTACCAGAGAAATTCTCCAAACATCCCTTATTTCCAACAAAAGAACTCAGCAAACAATCTAAGCTTGCTTTGTTCAGTGAAAAAATGACAAAGAAACAAGTAACCCCCAAAACAGGAGGCCCAAAACCTCAGAAGAAAGCCTCCACTAAATTCCCTCAGCCTGAGTCTTCTAAAATTGATAAACCCACCCCTGCACTCACTGCTAATTCCACAAAGGTTGTCAGGCCTATCCAACCTCCTGTTACTTCGCAAGGGAATAGTCGTCTGGTTGACCTTGATTACATAATACTAGACCCTTTAGTAGAATTCAACTTTTTTGATGTCTATAACTGGTGTTTTGACAAATCTGTAGAGAAAAGTGATAAAGATATTCTAGTCTAGGATTCCAATTTTCCAAAGTACATTGTCCCTATCACTCATTCAGCCCCTGATTTTGTCAGATTTTGTTAGACCTATTATCTTCCAGACCAAGGATGCATTGTCAATAAAGATAGAGAGGTCATATTTTACATCAATGCAGAATCCATAAACTCTATGCTACAACTAAACCCTGACTCCAATGCTACTTCATTATCAATAAAGGATTTAACTCAGCTTTATCTAGACCTTGATTTTACTTCTAGATTCAAAATCTTCTAGACTTTTTGTCCCAAATAGGTTGATATCCCAACGCTCAATCCTCCATTTAATACTTTTGAGCTTCCAAATGAAACCAAACAAATTGTCTCTATGCCATCATTCATACTATGATATAATACTGATGAATTCACTGATGTTGATATCTTAGGTTTTCTGTCTACTTTAAGTCCTGACCAATTTCCATCCATTGTGTACAATTTTTCCAAGTTCATTGTAGAAAACATGCACTACCAATTGTCTAGATTGCCAAAAGGAGGAGTCTTTAGATATACATCATATCTACTTCATCTCTTTTTGTATCATCAAGCAAAAAAATTTCCTATTGAGTTTCAGAAGATAGATCCATAAGGGAATGTACTTTCAGTTGTGTTTTGGTCATCAATTCTGAGAAAATGGAACAGGGAATACAACTATGCTGACTTTAATGACTTATTTTTAGTACCTGCTATGAATTTACTAAATAAAGAACAGACCCCTAGAATTAATGAAGAAACAAAGAGAATCTTATAGCTATCTGAGAGTTGTAAAATAGGGGATTGGTACTTGTACAAGAGCTACACAGAGATCATAGTATATGGTGCACTCTTGGCCCCATATAAATTGCCTAGATTTGTAACAACAAGGATATTTGTTTTAGAATATTTGAGGCAGTTGTTAAATGCAGATGAATTCAATTTCATAGCTTCTAGGAAAAAGACTCAGTTCAAACTGAAAAATCAAGTTGGGCCCTTTTGTGAACAACAGAGAAGCAGCAAATGAAATTAATGTCAAGTTGAAAGAGTATAAATTCCCATACAACTTTATGTGGAATTATGATCCTCAAGGTATTTTAAATCAAATTATGTTGAGATGAAAATTATCTTCTTTCTTGCATGATCCCAAGCTCCAAATTGAAAAATATACCAATAAGCTTGAATGGGAGCCAAATACTTTATTTGATGATGACTCAAAGGGCATGCAGAGAAACAATGGAAAAGATAAACATGTGGAACAAACACAGGTGGTTAAAATGAACAAAGAAGCTGAAATTATGCATAAAAGGAGAAGAAAGGAAGATAGTTTCATAGCACTATTCAAGATAAAAGATTCATAATTCCCTACAGCAAGAAAATTAAATTGATTGATGAAGAAAGGGATAAAGCTGTTAATATTGAAGACAATGAAACTGATGATGAAGCAATAAGAATAGTAACTGAAACACTTAAAGAGCTTCAAAATGTCAAGCTTGGAGCACAACAGAAAGACACAGTAATGGTGGATAAACAAACAAAGATTGATATGCCATCTTCTTCTAAAGAACCTGACAACACAGAATCAGATATCCAAATCAGGTTCAGACAAATCAAAGAAAAGAATGAAGAAATCAAAAGTGAAGCATATTCCAAATTCCTTAAAGAAAAGCCTGGGAATAAAGCTAGGCTTCTCTCTGCTTTTGATTATTCTTCAAACAAATTGGTTATGTCATTTCTCAAGCCCATAGTGGCTAATCCAAAAACTATTGCATATTATTAAAAGACAAATCTTGAAGTTGATGCAGATGTTGTCCATGAATTGAACAAAATAGAATTCCATAGGAGCAATACAGAGATGCTATATTCCAAAATAGTTAATAAGACTATGAATTCTATCAGGCTTGAGAAAAAATTGATAAACCTTCAAAATCAAATGAAACTGGATAAAGCCTCATTATATGCCAATAATCTAAGAATCAAAGCATTGGAGGACATAGTAATTGAAGCAGGAGCTGACCCAACAAAAATTGAAGGGGCAAAGGTTATAATCAAATAGAAAAATGAAGACATAGTTGCCCTCAGAAAGCAATTGAAATTGCCTCCAAGTGAAAATCCTAAGGCAAAAGAAATCCTTCAGCAGAAAATAGAAAATGATGAACTAAAACAACTTGTTATAAAGATGACAGCCCAGATAAAAGAAATGGAAAGCCAAATAGAAGCTTTCATGTGAGAAAATGAAAATTTGAAGAAAGCTCAACAAGTTTTCATTCCTACAGTGATCCCAATTGTAAGTACATTCATTCCATCTACATTGGCAGAATACTTGGCACTGCAAGAAGTATTGGAAACTGCAGTGCCAATCACTTATCATGACATCTCTGCCTCTTCTTCATCAACCTCACAGATAAACGCAGTAGAGGACAAAGCTACAATGATCAGAGCCATGGAAGATCTGTCTATAAAAAATTAAAAAATACTCAGTTTGAAAGGCACCATTAAAAATCTGGAAACATCGTAAAGAGATGCCTTAATTACTACCAGAGGACATGAACAAAGGGCAGATATATTACAAGAACAAGTGAAAATTCGTCAACAACAGGTGAATCTTACTGAACAGGTTGCCTATATAAAGAATCATTTGTGGACAAAAATAACTGAAGGCATTCATTCACAATGGTCTTCCATCAGAATTATATATGAGAAAAAAGATCTGCTACAAGTTGCCTTAACAGAAATTGATAAAACAAAGAAGGAGCTTGGCAACAAACCACCACAAGCATTTCAGATTATCTCATTATTGAACAACAAAAACAAACAAGAACTTGCTGAATTAAAGATTCCAGACAAGACAGAGGCTATCCTGGAAATCAAAAAGGTCTTTACAAAAAGAAACATCATGAACAATCTGAAAGAAAAGTGTGACAATATGAACATATCAATTAGAAAATTCAAGACTAAGTATGACTTGCTACTTGAAGCAGGACTTCCAGATATTCATGCATTGAATGAAAAATTGATGCCACAAAAGGACTATGACCAGAAGATCAGAAATCAAGCTAAGGAACAAGCTAAAAATCCTTTTCCACCAAGATCTCCAAGTGGCAAAATACTACTTCAGTATTTTGAAAATTTGTTCTTTTTAGAAAATGAAATCAAGTATATGTTCATAGTAAAGCCAAACTTTGCTAAATATACAGAAGTTGATGAAAGTTACAGGAAGCTGAAAAGTATAAAGATCCCAACAGCTCAATAATGGCAAGAATTCATAGATCTGATGTGAATTTGACAAATAAAAGATGCAAAAAAATCATATGAAAGATCATATTTTACTGTTACCTTAGGGTAAAAATTTAGGGCTAAAGTGTATCAGATGGTTAAAGAGTATCAGTGAAAAGAATATTACTGCTGGTTATTTTTTAATTATAGTAGAAAAATAGTGAACATTAGATGAATAAAGAGTATCAGAGTTGAAAGTCAAATAAAGGAATGTTCTACAACCACTTTCCACGAGAAGATGCACCTAATGCGAAAAATTCTCACAGCACATCAAAAGTCTTTTCAAATTAGAATAATCAGTTCTAATTTTTCTTGTAAAAGAGAACAACTTGCTAACTATTTTGCTGTTGTTCCTCTTCTTATGTTTTTTTTCCTGTTTTTCCTTAAAACATTATCTCAAACTCTCAGATATTTTGTAAATAGTTTTTGTGTATAAATACTTCATAATTCGAACTATTCAGTGTGGAATAAAATTTCTCAAGACAAATATAGTCATTTTGCTGGACATATTGAAGTTGGTGTGAGTCAATTAGCGAAGCAATAGACTGGAAACGAGATTAGAGACATCATAACTAAGGATTCTCGTGGTGACAAGATAAGTCTCATATTTTTCCAGTTTTCAGTGTATTTCTTTAAAGGTTTACATACATTCATTTTATGTGTTTCTATTCTGTAATGATCAACTAAGGAGAAATTAAATAGGATTAGTGATAATAAGCTCCCTATTTTAAACTAGTTGGAATTTTAATGTTTTCTGCTTCATAACCAAACCATAGAATTCTTAATTGTTCTAGGTCCCAGTTTGATCCCCTCCTTCAATCCTCTTATCTATAACTTGTGGATTCTTAAGTGCCATTTTGTTCAGATTTCACCCATTCCATAAATCAAGCCTATTTAAAGCCTTAGAAGGTCACCTATCTTGCCCTTAGTACATTTGCATCTTTAAGTCTTATTTCCTAGCTCTACTTGCCTAGAGAGTTGACTCCATTGCCCAATGTTCTGGTAGACCCTTCTGGTTTACCTTGAAACACTTTTTATTCCCACCACTCTTTCAAAACAAGTCCTAATATTCACTCATAGCTAGCCTAAAACCCTTTACCAAAACAAAGCTAAATCATAAGGAGAAATCCCTCTCCAGAGCTCAAGAAGGCTAGATCCTGAATTCCCAAAGTGGTTCTTGGTTACCCCTAGTTTTCTTAACTACAAAAATCCTGATACCACAACCTGAGAATTACTAGGGTGATAACACACCCCACGACAATGTCAAATCGAGAGAATACTGAATTAAGAGAAAAAATCAGAGAGGAACGATACCAAGAATGGATGAATCAACCACTGATTCAATTCCCGCTACATCTAGATTCACTAATTAGGAATGACTACAGATTTAGTAGTTCTTCACAAGATGGAAATGGAGGCAATCAAATAGAGGTTGGTATGGATGATTACTTAAGGGATACGATTGCCATGGAGACAATGTTGTTAGATGCATTTCAAAATGATGATCGGCTGGGGGATGATGCTCATATCGCTGACACCTTTTTCGAAAGCCTTAAATTTGCTTCCACCACTCCTCTCTTTGGACCTGGAGGTTAGTCAAATTCTACCCATTTGGTGACAACGATGTTACTATAAAACTTGAAAGCAAATTTTTGCTTCTCAAATGCATGTTTCTCGAAACTTTTGAGCTAAGTTACCATAAAGTACTCCCCTTATATAAATTTGAAATATAATCAGTACACTGCAATGAACATTACAAATAGTAAATTTTATGAACGTTAATAATTATATCAACATTAATTTACATTTATTAATATATTTTTCCATGATCACCAACTACAGGTTATTCAAAGATAAGGTTCTTCTAAGTGATAATGTCTTGCCCGGTAGTTGCGAAGAGGCAAAGAAATTGTTAAAAATATTGGGTGTTGAGTACGTATCATATCATGCATGTCCAAATGATTGTATTCTATATAGAGGATAATATGTAGACAAAGATATGTATTCGAAATGTGGGCATGACAGGTATGATAAATGAAAAAAGAATGGTAAATCATGTACTGGTCCTCCTTTTAAGATATTGAGGCACATGCCTATAATCCCAAGGATTCAAAGGCTATTTCTCTACAAATATTAGCTATGTTGCAGGGATGGCATGCCTCACGTAGAAGTGAGTTGGAAGTTATGTGAATCCCAATTGATTCAATAGCCATGAAGCATATAGAGGATACATGGCCCGAAAAATTCAAGGATGAAGTATGAAGTCTACGACTCAGCATAGCGATGGATGGTGTCAACCCATATTCCCTCTAGAACACCAACTATTCTATTTGGCCTGTAGTAGTGATCAATAACAATATCCCCCCATTTTTTTCCGTGAAGAATGAACATCTTATGTTGGCTCTCATAGTCCCTCGTAGAAGACAAGTGAAGAATATGGATGTCTACTTACAATCAGTGGTAGATGAATTGAAGGAATTATGGGATGGGATAAATGTATATGATGTATCAAGACCCATCATAGCAGAGAGGAGTTTTATGTTGTATGGCATATGTGCTTACACGACACATGATTATCCAGGCTTAGGAGTTTTCTCTGGTAAATTACATGTTTAATTTATTGATTTTTATATATATGTAACAATATTCTTTCACATATTAGTTATTTAATTCATCGTAATATTTGTTTTGATATCCATGATATTATTTAACGTGCCATGCATATTAATTAATGTATACAAATATAATCTCGCAGGTCTTCTAACAAAAGGGTATTTTGGATTTAAATGTTGTGGACCTTCTTTGAAAGCTAGATGGTCCAAGGACCTACGAAATCCAGTGTATGATTTCTATAGGATATTCCTACCAGAAGAACACCCTTACAAAGAGCAGCATCCACTTTCAATGTTAAACAAGAGAGAACCCAAAGGCCTCCAATAATAACACCAGCTAAATGGCTTAGAGTATATGAGAGGGAAAAGGGGAAGGAGTTCATAGAAATGTTCGATTCAAATGCGGAGCCTATGCTCGATTATCCAGATTTATTTGACACTTATGTTGAGAAATTTCCCATTGGGATGAAAAGGAAATCTATCTTTTATGACCTCCCATATTGGGAGCATATTAAGATTTCCCACTTATTATATCCCATGCATATATTTAAAAATGTTTCATCTTCTTTATGGAGGCACATATCATTGAAACAAAGTGACACATTGGCTATTAGGAAATATCTTATTACTTCAAAAACTAAAAAGAAACATTGGCCAAGACAATTAGAAAATACGAGATCAGAGGAAGGAACTATTCTCTCTAATTCATGGTTTTTTAAATAATGTGATATCGCATGGATTTAAAAAAAATATCATATATCTTTGGCGAAGGAAGTTATAATGGATGTGAGGGTGCCAACTTCATACGAGTCTTCATTACAGTGCTGCTTCACCATGGATGACCATTTTTCGAGGTTGAAATTGCATGACCATTTGAATCTTCTAAGAGTACGTATAATGTGAAAAGCATGATTTTATTATTTGTTATATTCATAAAATTTTGTATGTTATTACACATGTTTATAACTTTACAATGTCATTATCCTTTGTTCGTGCATGGGTGTGTGAAACATGAATTCCCTCGAGACCTAGGATGTACCATATCTAAATTATCTGCATTTGTATGTTGGATCACGTCAAAGGAGATTCATGTGGCTAGCATTCAATATTGGCATCAAGAGATAGTTGAGATTGTTTGTAGGAATTAGAGGGAACAACCGACGAGTTTCATGGACTTACAAGTTCATATTCTAATCCATTTGGTATATGAGGTTGAATTAGTTGGGGTTGTTTCTTGTCGTTGGATGTTCTTCTTATAGAGGTACATGAAGAAATTGAAAGGTTTTGTTTGACAAAGGGAAAAACCCAAGGGGCCTATGGTAGAGGGGTAGATATCATATGAGTCTTTCTATTATGCAAGTGAGTACATCAAGTAGATCGACAACAGACCAGGTGCAGTGATTTGGGATGATGAAATGGATGAAGAAAAAAAACAAGGAGAGTTGCTCCAAACGAGTGGAAAAAAGCGCTTGATAAAGAGTAAGTGACTTATAATTTTTCAAATTTACAAAAAGTAATTAATATTCATGTTGAAATTCGATATAATGTATATTTTGATCTCTAGAAGTACTATATAATGTTGGTTTGATTTCATCAGTGAATGCAGAAATTGAAGCAATCAATAAATTCGTTCTTTACAATTCTAAAAGACACAACCGTGGGTCGCATTGTACGAACAAAACAGGATGAAATGGGATAGTGACAGGAAAGAATTAAGACGGTTGAATGGTAGAAGTGTGCCTTTTCTCGATCATTTAAAATAAAATATGCCAAAAATATGCCCCAACAGTTGGGTTGTTGACCAAGTCAGAGAGAAATATGGTGCTATCGGTCCTTACCCACGTGCTGAAGAGGATGCGCTAAATGTAGGGATTGAGTGAAACAACTCGGTAATAATATTTTTAATTTATATGTAAATTTGAAATTTATATTAAGACATCTGAATTTCATATTTTAACTGTTGAATTATTATTTATAAGACACATGACACTATTATTTTTTTAAACTTTTTTATAATAGGTGCATTTGTTCCCATCTATGTGGGCATATGGACACCATTTTTGCATAAAAAATTTCAATGCTGGAAACATAACACAAGACTGTGGAGTGGAAGTAGAGTTCAATCAATCTAGTTGATTTATCCACCATTATCAAAGCCTAGTATGAGGGACATTAGGTTATGTCGAAAAGATATAAGAGATCATTGAAGTGGATTTTTCTTCTTTCCAATGTGTTATTTTTAGGTGCAAGTGGTGAGACACCTTTGATCGGAATAATGTAAAGGAACATTACGATAATAGGCTGATATGTATCAACTCTATAAAGATGTGGGATGAAGCTAAGGAGCCCTATGTTTTCCCTAAACACTGCAACCAGGTGTTTTTTTACCCAGATGTGTTGGATAGGGATTGGTGGTTTGTATTGACATATGACCCTAGATCAAAACATATTTTTGAGAACAATAGTGTTTCAAGCCATGCGAGCTAGAAGATAATGAGGGTGATCATGAGAACTGAGAATGATATGGTACATGTGTTATTTCATCAATATTTATAATTTTTAAGATAGGTTTTTTGAAATATTAATATAATATTTATTTTGAATTAATTGGTAATTTGCATTGTGTTAATGTTAAAAGCATTAGTTCACTTGATCATTTTCATTAATTATGTTGATCTAAAAAACAATGGCGTACTGTATAAATTAATTCATTTTTTTGTATCTAAGATCATAATAAAATAATGATAATTCTAAAGTACATGAATTTATTTGCATTATTTTCTAAACTTTATTATCTTACAATAAATCATATTATTCTAGATTTATTATTTTACAATTATTTAAAATTTACAAATTTTAATAAATTCATTTCACATTAATACAATTAAAATTTTACAAATATTTTACATACAATTAGAATTACAATTACAATTACAATTTTACAATTTCACGTACAATTACAATTACAATTTTAGAATTTTACATATATACAATTACAATTTTACAAATTAAAAAATTACAAAAAACCATCGTACAAACATCAAATTTGACTAAAAAACACATTCTGCAAAATCGCTAACTGCATCATCGTGATCATGATCATCTAACAAAACACAATTAACATTATATATTAACATCATCACAACACAAACATCAAATATACATCTCATGTAAAATAACTCATGCTATCACATACACATCTATCTACAAGATGCACACTAAATGAACATATCTAACATGACCTAACAACATACACATCATGATGATCACCAACATGTAAATTAAGTACAACATACAACTGTAATATAAATGTCATGGATCAACTGGTGGTAGTACAACGTCAATATCAGTACTAGTGGTCGATGGTCCAGCCTCATCTCCATGATGACTCCTGCTATATGAAAGTACTCTGCACCTCGCAGACTGTCTATCACGTGCTACGGCTCGATCGTAACATGCAACAGTCCTCGTCAGTTGCGTAAAAGCTTTCGTAACTCCTACAACATACCACATCAGGCTGTACATGTCACGCGATATGCCTCTCCACATCCATAATAGCCTATCATCAACCTCTATGTCTCTGTAATGAGCAGGACTGATGCTTGCCTCAACAACGAATGCAATGAGTTGGTCGGCCAACTCCATCCTGTATCTAGCATCACCAAGTCAACCTCGCACTAGTGCACCAGCAGGAGCATGTCTCTGATTTACACCAGCCTCCAGATGATCCTCAGCATTTGGCACGCCCTCATCGTGATCATTAGGATCCACACCTGAATCAAGTGGTGGTGGCGACATCTCCTCCCCATCAAAAGAGATAATTTCTGTAAAATATATACAAGTACACAAAAATAATTAGACAATTTCAGTACACAATCTAATAAAAACATGTTAAAGAACATGTTAGAATGAATTTACATAAAACACTAACATTAACTCTATCATCTGGCGGCTCATCAGTTGTGAAGAGGATGTTGGCACACCCTCACCAATCCAACCCCACATAAGGACAGGGGACCATAATGAAGGGATTCTCATCAACGGCGGATAGCAACTCCAGTGCATCATTTGATATCCTTGCTGGAAAAAGAATCTCCTCCCTCTTGAGCATCATCTGCCCCCACATGGGCATACGTGCCTTAGTAACCAGCCTACGAGGTTGCCGAAGAAAACTAGTTCTCATCTCGGGAAACCTCTTAAAAAATAAAAAAAATCTCTAAAGCAAAAGGGAAGTTGACCCTCACTTGTGCATAAGCACGACATCTATCTAATGCTGTACATTTAACTACTGCAAAAAAATGGCAGACCACTTGAAAAGTCATGGCTGTTGTAGCATAGAATAAAAATAATATAAAAGCAAGCAACTAATCTGTTTAATGTGTTTCCCGTCATGGGTGTTTTTTGAAATGGTCGCAATGATAAGTGAGAGACACTAGACCTCCTCATGACCAAACACACCAATACGTAACTGCCCTCCAGTGAATTGAAAATCTGCAGGAGATACTAAATGTGCTCCAATGTATCTCTGGGAGTAAACTAACTGACTCCCTACCACATAGCCAACTGAAACCTCGGGGAATGAGGGAAAATCCACCCCTCCTCGATAGCCCTGTAATTAAATATACATCCTCCTTAGTGGGTGTGTACCACTTGTTGATACCAACCCGGAAAGCCTGTTGCTAGGAATTCCACCTTCGGATAAGCTGTCTCAAAAAAAAACTATGGGACTTTAGGGAAGTAGCCTCCTCATAGAACTTGAGGAGGCCTACCTCCCTTAGGAGCCCCTGCATCGCTACTGTAATAGGGTGAGGGTACGCATCTCTCACCCTCTCTCTTGCCTCCCACAAGTGAACCATGTTATATTGTTCTGCCTATTGTTGTTGTGGTTGCCCCTCTTCTCTCCTTTCACGTCTCCAAGTGATTGACATATTAAACACAATTTTTTTATTAAATGACACATGTATTTAGAAATATAAGTATATAAATATTTTTTGAAAAATAAATAAAACAATAGTCGGTGCGACAAAAACATAGTAACGCACCGGTTCCGGTGTGTCTTTCAACAGAGCGCACCAGATACAGTGCCCCTAATGATATTCAACGCACCGGGGGCAGTGCTCTAGAAAATGTTTTTAGCGCACCGTTCATTATGTGCGGTGTCAAGGGAGTGGTGCACTGACTACACTATACGCGCCAGGGCATATATAAAAGTTAGCGCACCGCCATCTTGCCACCGTACATAGTCGTCGGTGTGGTATTGTAAAAGGTAGCACCACTGACGCAGGCCAAATATGGTAAGCCATGCACTGACATAAATAGCTGTCATGGGGAGATTATATCGATTAATGCACTGCATCACCACTATTCAACTACGTTAATGGTGTGGCCAAGTAACCAATCGCACCGCTCTTTATAAGGAAATTTAACATAACACGGTGCGCCTTTGGTAACACGGAGGAACTGGTGCGAATACCCTTATCACCGGTTTACCAGGACAAACCATTGACAATGTTGAATTACGGTATGTGATGCCCTGACCACATTATGCGCCCTGGGGCAGATATGTCCGTCAACGCACAATGTTGTCGCAATACCACATTGTCAACAGTCTGGCGTGGCAAACGACCGCATTGCAGTTTTTTAAATATTTTAAAATAACATGGTGCACCTATGGTACCGCCCCAGAACCATTTTGGATACCGTTAGCACTAGTTGTGGTGCGACCTGTAAATTTATAGGCAGCACCGCAAACTGGTGCGAGCCGAACAACACAAGCGCACCGTGCAACAAATATTTTTTTTTAATAGTTAATTTTAAGGTTTTTTGAAATTCTAATCCGCTAAAAGGTTTAATTATGGAAAGACAATAAAAATACCTATACATTTACCCATTGAGGAGGCATATCGGCTGTAGAATTTGGAAAAGAAATTTTTTTGACTCTTTTATAAAATTCAAGATGGAGATTGGTGGCAATGCATAGTAACAGTACGTGAAATAAGTGCAATGGGAGCATGGCTGTCAGGGCAGCTCAAAAAAGGATAACTTGCACTGGTGCTTCAGAGCTCTACAACACTGAAAAAGTGAAAAATTCAGTTGTTTGGCAGTAATTTTTTTTTATTTAACCCTGTTTCGGTGCGCGAGGTTTTTACTGGCGTACCGATGCATTTACTGTATGCATCCTCGGGTCATTTTTGTTTTCGCATGATTTTATGAAGCACCAAGGAGGTGTATCTGTAATGCACTGGTGTTGTACAGTAATATGATGCACCGAGAACTGTGTCCAGCGAGCCAATAATTTCTGCAATTATTTGGCTACAATTTTTTTTATTTAACCCTTTCTGGTGCGCGACGTTTATGGGAATCCTGATGTGTTTCCATCATTCTACCCCAGGCAATTTTTGTTCTGCGTGATTTTTATGAGGCACCAGAGCTGACGAGTTGACATGCACCGATTTTGTTCTATAATTAAACACATCGGCGTTGTGTGTATGGAGTATATAGTTTCCAGTGTGCTAATGTTTTGTGCGGTTTTTTGGCCGTAATTTTTTTATTTAACCATCTGCTGGTGCACCAGGTTTATGGTCACCTCGGTGTGGTTGATTTATTCCACACCAGGTGATATCCGTTTTCATGCATGTTTTCAGAAGCACCAGTGCGGTAGAGATGTAAGGAACCAGTGTTGTACAGGAATATGATGCATCGGGCATGTGTGTTAGGAGCGCACGGTTCCTAGTGTGACCATGTTTTGTGCGGATTTTTTACCATAATTTTTTATTTATTTAACCTTGTGCCAGTGCACAGGGGTTTCAAGGCGGCCCGGTTCATTTGTGACTTGGTGTGTTTAAGGGCGACCTGGGCGGTTTCAATTTTCGCACATTTTTTATGAGGTGTTGGTGCGCAAGTTATGTGAAGTACCAGTGCTCTATGGAAATAAAATGCATCGGGCGGGTGTGTTCGGAGCTCACAGTGTCCGATGTGCCAATTTTTTAGTTGCACCAGTGTTTTCTCATGTTTAACGCATCAGTGCATTTTATGGTGATAAGAGCACCGGACGAAATACATCTGCAAAAACCTCTGCCCACCAAGCTCCTCCAGGATCTTCCACTAGAAATAGATGTCTAGGGTATTTTTATAAGGGGTTCCTGAAAAACATACACTAGAGGGTATTTTCCTTGTAATGCACGTATTTTTATGGTTTTGGGTCAGAGTCATTGGCTTACCAAAGTAAATTTTTAACTATAGTCGTTGGCTTGTAGGCTCAAGGGAGAGACCAAAAGTTCACATTCACTCACACACCTCTTCCTCCCTACGACTAGAACCTAAAATTACATTTTTCAATTGACTGAAGTTTTCGCTCATTGACTGGAACGTTCAACAATTAACCACAAAGAGTGATAGTTCATCACAGTTTTCTAAATCAGGATTTTGAGTATGAGCATTGTTTGGTTTGTTTCTCAATGTTTTTTATTTTATTTTGTTGGATAGGTTTATGGTTAACAATCTGGAGAACTGTAATCTCTTTTGTTGAATCATTCAATTACAATCTAATAATAAGAGCAATTTGAAATGGTTTTCCCCAGAGTGAGTTTTCCTCTCGTCTCTGACCAATCTTGGTGTCTCTATGTCTGAGTGATTTTCTTCTATTTTTCCTTTATGTTTCACTGCATAGATGATGATATTCTTGTTTTTTTATAGTTGCATATGTTGTTGAATAATGGTATAAATATGAATAATGTGATGATGTTATAGGGTGAGTTTAATATGTAAATAATGAAATGTAATTATCAAAGAAATGAAAAATATAGCCCTACGAAAAATTAACATGGTATCAAATTTGAGATGAATGAAATTCATGGAGATCACCCTTATGATGACACCATTGATGGAAGCAAGATAAGATGGATAAGACCTAAAAAAATACTATGGTGTGAAGGAAACCCTAATAAATTTTGTTATTAGGATTTGATGGATATTATGAGGTTAGGGTTTGGAAGGAACAATGTTTTATCGATAATATTTGAGATATGAAAAACTATAGCATGACTATTGTGAAGATATTCAAGCACTTGTGTCATATTTGATGAATCCCTAGATGGGATAGTCTCTATTAGGCCTAGTTGCTGATAAGGTTAGTTTAAATATTGAAGAGAACATTTTCATATGGACAATGGATAGTGATGGCTCTTGAAGGTTGGTTCAAGTGTGAGATGATCACCTCTCATTGAAGATAATTAATTTTCAATCTATGGTCTTCCTTAAGTCTTTAATTTTATTTATACTTATTGATCTAATTATTGTTTTGGTTATTACTTGTAATTTTTTCACGTATATTTGAGTATTTGGATGCATGTAACCTCCTAATGAGTTGTAATAATTGGATCCTTCTTGAGGATCATGGATATTGCAAGGAATATAAGAACTAGAATTGGAAAAGGGAAAGAGGCATTTGATGAAAAGCTGACAAAAAGCGATAGTTTCTTTTGTAAAATAAGAAGGTGCAGAAGTATTTGAACACTCAAGGTATGTATGATGCTTTATTCAATTGTTATAGTTGCAATATAGGATGAAAACGTAAGCCCTAAGGTATGATGGGAATGTCATCTTCACAAATGGCTCATGCTTATGAAAGTCTGATTCATGGTACTTGGGATGAAATGGTGCACTTGGTATTGAATAAGTATCTTAATTCTTAGATATGTTGAATTTATTGATTCTATGAAGCTGCCTAAAAATATTTATTTTTTATACATTGGTATACTTGATGTTTGCCTAACATCAACTATTTTTGGATACCTTGATCCCATAAAGAAGGCTTGCACATTTATTATTATATATTGTAGCTTGATACTATTGATAATTCTTGTGATAAGCATGACAACCATGATGACAAAAGTATTGATATTCAAGAATTTTGTTTACCATGGTTAAGTTTTGATGAGCTTAGTAATTACAACATATGGTAAAACTGAATGCCCTGACTTGATGGATTTAGTTATAAAGAAGTGATGTTTTGATCATGATTCTTGAAGTATACTCCTATTTGACACTAACCTTTGATGAAAGAATTATGTCATGATGTGATCATGAAGTAGTTGATGATAAAATGCTATGACCATGATGAATATATGATTTAGAACATGATATAGCTTGAATTTATGATCTATCAATTCTTTTGATGCATAATAGTATTATAGACAGGTTGATGACTTATGGTTGAAGGGTATTCTCATTAACAAGGTGAAACTATCCATAAAATCCCTACACCTATTATCATTTGCATTATATGTATAGAATATTATTTATTATTGATGTATGATTTATGGACACGAATAGACAAACATCTGATATTGTTGGTCTTCAACAAAGTTCTGGTCTGAGAAGAGATAGTTTTCCTTACTCTAAGCCTCAACCGCACAGAATCAAGCTTGATGATGTGATTATAGCCTCTCAATAGCATGAAAGAATTCATATGGGTGTGGTTATGCCACTAGGTCACAAAACTAAAGCTCTGTGCATAATATCAGGAATGCACAAAAAAATATGAAAATTCTTCAGATATGGAACAAACATTAGAAAGCTCCATGAAAAGGGAAGTTTGAATGTTAGACTCAGTATAGATATTGTGAATTTGTTGATTAAATTTGTTCTTGTAGGGGACTAGAATATACATATCAGTATGCCAGTTTGATTTGATCATTGAAGCTAGTATATGACATTTGATTGCAAGGGTTTGAAAAGATCTGGTTGATTAACATAGATGAGAAATGACATGATGTTTGACAGTTCATAAATATGCTTGTGAACATTGACATGATGCTTAATATGTTTTTGAGTTATGGAGTTATTGAAATCACTATGATAACAAATTATGTTTTTGACTTGATATCTGATGAGTAGCCTTGATGATAGTGCTATATGAGCATAGTAAATTTCAGTGACTAATATTGATATTCAATAATTGTTATGTATTGGCCTCAGTACCCTTGGCACAATAATTGAAGTATAAAGAGTTGTGATTCGACATGAAGTAATCTCACAATAAATGGATGGAACCTACATGACTTTTCTAGCCGGATGTATGCATTTGCGCTTAGTGACATAAATGATTTGTATTGTGATCATGAAGATGACTTTATGAAGTTTGGTTTTATATTTCTTGGTAAATGAATTTTTTTTGGCATTAAATAAATGAATTCATAACTTGATGTGAGATGTACTTATCACCTAGCCTAAAGAATTTGTTACAGTGATATTGATGACTTTGATATTAGTTTTGATTTGGAATCTAAGGCTTGATAAGCTGAATTAGTTGATTTGATTTCACAATACTGATCTATGTAAGGCTAAGCACTTTGGTTTGGTAACGTGTTATGTTTTCAGAAGGAATTGTATGAAGAAATCTCCCGAAGCCCGATATGTTTGCATTAACAGACATCTAAGGTATGTATTTGATCTTGGTTTTATATACTGATGATATATTATTGACAGAAAATGAGCCTATCATGATAAAAGTAAGAGGAAGATGACTCCTCAAGTTTGAAATGAAGAATCATGGCATGATGAATTGTGTCCTAAAGTTTGGAAAATTCAATCATTGGACACTTCGATTGAATTTCAATAAGTTATGAAGAGATATCGTTGAACTTGTTTTGGTAGTCGATCGTTGATTGAAGTATTTAAATTTCATATAAACACTCACCCTTATATATGTTTTGAATAGGATCTAATTCAAGTCAAGATTGAGCCACTTCACATCCCTTGAGTTATCACTAAGAACTCTCTAATATATTTTCATGGGACAATCAATTTTTGATATATGAGATACTCATTCTATAATATGTGACTTCATGGATGTACCGATGTTGATCATGATCATCATTGATGATATAAGAACATATGTGTGTTGCCTTAGTATCAGATCTTTCATGATATTTTGGTTGAGAAGTCTGTAGCTTTAAGTACGACTCAAATTGAGTATGAAGTTGCTAACATGTATAGTGAGGCAGGATGAGCAAGCTCTTTGGAGAGTTGTTTGAGTTGTTTTTGGATATGACAAGAATACCTTATGATAACACTGGGTCAAATTCGAATGGCATAGAATCTTGTATATTTTTGGGACTGTGATACCTTCATATATTGAGATAGCATTGTGACACAAGACAAACTTAGGCTTGTGCTTGTTGCCTTCATGAGAGGGAGGTTGAAAAAGCTTTCAATTGTTTACAAAACTCCATTTCTTCAACTATTTTGGATTTAATTTAAAATGATTGTCTATTTACGCTCTTGCGAGGGTTCAAGGGTTACTTCTAGGATGTAAGGATCACGGTTAGACTCCCCTTGGGAGAACCAAATGATTTCATCAAGTGTTGCTTCAGAAATTAAGATATGGATAGTCCTTTTCCAAATATTAACTTCTTTAAATCACTTATATTCTTCCATGTTGGAATTAGTTTGGCACAATGAATATCCATTAATCCTTTCTCCTCTAACATGTTTTATAAAGTCATTAGCTTTATTAGAAAGCTAGTCATAAATCTAGTCCTCATAGTTTTGAATTTCACAAAGAAAAATTTAAAGCTCTTTCCCACCATGACTAAAATACTTTAAATATAGTCCAATTTGAAGAAGGTATCCCAATACACCACCCTATCCATATAAATTACATATAAATTCAAAATAATGACATATTCTCCTAGTTCTAAACTGAACAAGGTAGTCCATGTACTTGTTGCAAAATCCCTAAATTAGAAAGAGTACAATAAGATTTCATTCAACCAACAATATTCCCTCTCTACGTTCCAATAAAATATATAAAATTTAGTTTATAGCTAACCAAAATTTTTGAAAGTTTCTAACTAATTTTCTTCACATTAATTATAATCCCTTGCCACATAATGCTAGAATGGTTTATTATAACTAGTACCATCTTTATCTCCAATTTTTGAGGAATTACCTATTTATTGGAAATTTAGGCTCATCAAGATCATTTTTAATATTGATAATATTTTGAAGATTGACTTTTCTATTGATTCCCCTATGATTTAGCCAATGCTTTCCATCTTTATTTCGAGTCCATTTGAGCCATGAGTGATCTTATCTATGATTTGAAACAATGTTATAGAGCTTATTGTTGTCCATGTCATTTATCTTATTTTTGTACATTAAGCACCTAGTAACAGAGATGAAGGATTTTATTTTTATTTTTGTAAGTTCGGAAACCTCGAGGGTACATGTGGTAATGTCCAAAAATAACACTTGAATAAGGTGAGGAAATTGAACAATTATCCATGACCACATGTGGACTAGATGGAAGAAATTTATTGCTTAAAATCCATTAGGAAATTATTGCTTGAGGTCATTACAACAACCTCGAGGCTACATCCTCTGTTTGTAGATTAAGCACCTAGTAACAGAGATGAAGGATTTTATTTTTTTTGTAAGTTCGGAAACCTTGAGGCTACATCATGGTAATGTCCAAGAATAACACTTGAATAAGGTGGGGAATTGAACAACTATCCATGATCCTATGGACTAGATGGAAGAAATTTATTACTTAAATCCATTAGGAAATTTATTACTTGAGGTCATTACAACAATATCTTTGATATAAATACAACATATTCTCGGACAATAAGCATTTCCCAGTTTTCCAAAATATCATAGTTATATATAATTAAAATAACATTAATATTATTTATTTTAATATTATTCTTAAAAATTATTTATTGATTAACTTAAATAAAAATATAATTAATAACATGTAATTATAAAATATTTAGACGTCATAATAGCAATATTAAATTATTAAATAATTATGTAAAATATTTTTACATCATAAACTGAACAGAGTGTTTCACAATGTTTTATATATACTCAACTTTTATAATATATATTATATATAAATAACTTATAATTTTAATATTATTTACTGATTATTTTAAATAAAAATATATTTAATAAAATTAAATTATAATTAATATAAAATAATTTCAACGACTGTTGATAGTGAAAAATACTTTTCCAACTTAGGGTAACATGGTGCTTTCATATTGTCAACATTCCCAATAAACAAAGATAGCGCTTTCACATTGTCAATGTTTTCAATAAATATATACATCAATTCATGAACATAGTGTTTCACAATGTTTTTTTTATATATGTTCAACTTTTATAATATATATTATATATAAATAACTAATAATATTAATATTATTTATTTATTATTTTAAATAAAAATATATTTAATAACATTAAATTATAATTAGTATAAAATAATTTCAACGACTATCGATAGTGAAAAATACTTTTCCAACAAAAGGTTAACATGGTGGTTTCGTATTGTCAAGATTCTCAATAAACAAAGATAGCGGTTTTACAATGTTAATGTTTTCAATAAACATATACATCAATTTGCTTTAGGGTTATTTTTTGGAATTTTGTTCAAATGGATTTTTTAGTTTGATTTGCCTAAAATGATGTAGGAATTTATTGGTTTAATTTCTTTAAAATGTAATAAGAATTTATTGAAATCAAAAGCTTGATGGGTAAATTATACATAATCGAAATGCCCTAAATTTTTTCAAATTGTTGAATTCATACATAATAAAAAAACACAATACAAAATATCACCTCAATTTGTCAGCAAATTTCGGACATGAAAAAATCCAAAAAATCATACTGAACACAACTCCTACATCAATCCAATATGCCAACGCGATATGCTCATTGACCGTTGTGAGAGGCTCACAACCAAAGAATATCATGTTGATAATTGTGGTGATGTAGACACCACCTTCATGAAAATCACCCCTGATCCCCATCCTGATCGTCCCCTTCTATAAGAAGATTACAAAATTTAGAACCCAACAGTCAAAAACAAGAAAGAAATCTATGAAACTGAATACCAAACTGAAAGATAAACACACACAGATAGGTAAATGCACAGATATACATGGTAAAACCTTGACAGGGTGTCAAAGAAACCTCCACAGGGCAAGAGATTGGAAACTCTATTAATCAACAATGATTCTCATCTTTTATAAGCCTCTCAGGCCATCCAATTTAACCTAGTTTATTATGTTATTCTAACTTCATTTCGTTATACAACCAACTAATAGTAAATAAGTAAATTTGCCCAAAATTACATTATTTACATTTGTTTTCATATTTCAACAAACTCCACCTTGACAAAAAAATTCCCAATCCCTTGCCCATGCCCATTCATCATCTTTTCTGCAAGCCAAGAGAAGCGAGACACCATCTCGACTTCTCTGCGTAGCCCCAGCCGTGAATATATTTGCATGATTTTCACGGTAACGGACCTTCTTGAGACCTACTTTTCCACCTTCGATTAAATGTCTCACAAAGTGATACCTTACATTGATGTTCTTGGTCTTGCTATGAGAGTGGATTGTAACAAATGAATAGCACTACGACTATCTGGCAAATACATTCACTTTCTCCACCGTCCTTCCAATATCATCAAGCAAACCTTTTAACCAGATTTCCTCTTTACAGGCATCGGAAGTAGCTATATACTCTACTTCAGTAGTGGACAAAGCAATTGTCTCTTGACGCTTTGACATCCAGCTAATTTCTCCACCTGCAAGAGTAAAAACATAACCTATAGTAGTCCTCTTTTTGTCCAAATCACCTCCATAATCAACATCCACATATTCGCAGACTGAACCTTCATGACCATCAAAGTTGATGCAATGGTCCCTTGTGCCTCTCAAATACAGAAACACCCATTTCATTGCTTGCCAATGTTCTTCCTCTAGATTTGCCATGAACCTACTGACAACTCCAACTGCATGTGAAATGTCAGGCATTGTAGATACCATCGCATACATTAAGTTGCCTATCGCATTTTCATATGGTACACGAGACATATACTTCTTTTCTTCAATAGTTCTAGGACTTAAATCCAAAGAAAGCTTAAAATGGGAAGCTAATGGAACATTAACAAGTTTCACATTGTTCATACCTAATTTTTTAAGTACTTTCTCCACATACTTCTGTTGTGATAACCAAAGCTTACCATTCTTCCTATCTCTGTGTATATTGATGCCCAAGATATGTTTTTCCGCTCCAAAATCCTTCATATCAAACGTCCTAGAAAGCTGAGCCTTTAACCTGTTGATTTCTTCCATGCTTTTGCTTGAAATAAGCATATTATCAACATAAAACACCAAGATAATGAATATGCCATTGAAACTTTTGAAGTATACACAATGATCATGCTTAATTCTGATAAAATTTTGGCTCACATTAAGGAGTCAAACTTCTTGTACCATTTCTTGGACGATTGCCTCAGGCCATACAATGATTTCCTGAGCTTGCAAACTAATCCTCTGTTGTGACCTTGTACAAAACCTTCTGGCTGATCCATATATATTTCTTCATCCAAATCACCATGAAGAAAGGTTGTTTTAAACATGTAACTGTTCTAAATTAAGGCCAAGTAACGTAGTTAGTGCTAACACAGTAAGAATAGAAACAAGTTTAACGACTCGTCAAAAAATTTCATGAAAATCAATACCTTCAACTTGAGAATACCCTTTTGCAACTAGCCTCGCTTTATACCTATCAATAATTCCATCAACTTGTCTCTTCAACTTGAAGGCCCATTTGCACCCAACAACACTTCTCCCTTCAGGAAGTTCTACAAGATCCCAGGTATTGTTCTTGGCTAAGGAATCCATTTCTTCTTCCATAGCGTTTTTCCATATCTCGTTATCTACATCATCTACTGCTTCTCGATAACAAGAAGGTTCCCCATCTTCAGTAATCAGCACAAAAGATGAAGCAAAATCTTCA
This sequence comes from Pinus albicaulis, assembly GCA_034641835.2. Lineage (NCBI taxonomy): Eukaryota > Viridiplantae > Streptophyta > Pinopsida > Pinales > Pinaceae > Pinus > Pinus albicaulis. The sequence goes on from CM076571.1 coordinate 644,629,454, forward strand.
TACCTTTTGGGTGTTTTCATTTCCCTTGTAGACCTTCTTAGAGTGGCTAGTTGTTGAATTAGTTCTGGAGTTTCTCCAGTTTCCTTTGCTTCTTCACCTTTTTCATCAAAAGTCTCTCCTTCCTTTCGACTTTCTAGAAAAAGTTTAGTCTCCAATTGAATTTGCTAATATGGCGATACTTGTTCGTATTCAACTTTTCCAACATTTGATTTTAGAAGAGAAGATTCATCAAATGTTGCATCTCTACTAATGACTATCTTCCGTGAAGAAGGATCCCACAACCTATATCCTTTCACTACATAATCATACCCAACAAAGACATAACATTCAATTTTGGATCTAACTTTGAATGTCGATTTCTAGCAATAAGAGCATAGGAATCACAACCAACAATCTTCAAATGTGAATAATCACAAGGCCAGAGTACGACCAAACTTCTTCGAAATTTTACGGTGTATTGCAACCAAAGGTGATACGGTAACTAAATAACAAATAGTAGATATTGCTTTGCCCCTTGAAAGCAATCCTTTTGGGGTTGGCTAGAATTCAATCATTGTTACGGCTCTTTCCATAAGAGTCTGATTCATATGTTCAGCAACGCCATTTTGCTGAGGAGTATAAACAGCAATTTCATGTCTAACAATCCCTTCATCCTTACAATATCGTTCAAATTCTAAAGAAGTAAATTCACTACCATTATTACGGTGGCAATATGATGCAATGAGTTGTCCTTGATGGCAACCTACTTGATGAAGTTGTCCTTGATGGAAACTGACTTGCTGAGTTGTCTTTGGATAGCAAACTATGTATTACAGATGTAAGAATGATGTCTCTACAGTTGAGTTCAGATGTGACAAAGAAAAGAATTCTAGTAAATGCCGGAGAAATGATAAATATAATATGTCACAATGTATACACGATTTTTTAAAGACCAATTCGTTTATGCACGCGGATAAGTACGTCCCAAGTCGCGTATGCCCTTTTGCGCTCCAAAATTATAATACCAAGGGGCATTACCATGGTTTTGGCACACATTATTGAGCGCTATATGTTTTATTTGATTCCATCCAAGAATACCATCGGAAGTTGTGTGGTTTTGGCTCATGGTATTGGTAAAGGCTAAAACTATATAAGGAGAAGAGGACCATAGTGCAAGGTGTGCATGTGAAGGGTTATTGATGAATAAATTCCTCTAAGGAATATCTGCATGGTTGAACTTTGTTCTTAATTGATAGATCTGAATCTATGATGCACCTATCGATATGATCTCTAGATCTAGAAATGATGAATCTCTAGGATGATCTACAAAAGAAATGATGAAGACTTGGCCCAAGTCTAATGAAGAAATTGAAGAAATCTGGGTAAGCATATAGATCTGGTCTGTTCTGCAAAATTTATCTTTTATAGATCTATACGCTAGTTTGTCTCGGTAAAAGTGTGTATATACGCGGGTTCGCTTCATTAAAAGCGCGTATGGAAGTTAGGGTTTCTGAAGCTTATTTACATATATTACTTCTGTGATTTCTATTTTCTCTCTGTTGTCGGTCAATGAAGTCTACTTGCAGTTCTGGGTTGATTGAATATGGAGTATGCTGTTGATTTGATAATGAACAAATCTAATCAATGAGTGAGAAAACATGGTTAAACCTGACTGACTGTCTAAATGTTCTGCGCTGCTGAGAAGGTGTCTGACTGAAAGCCTCAGATCTGAATCTGAGATTGATCACATTCTGAAAATCAGTATTCTGAGAAGTATACGCAGTTTGATACGAAGAAAAGTGCGTATACACGCAGCTTCGGTGAAGAGAAGTGGCGTATGCATTTCATGTTATGAAAAAAAAACCAGTATGCATAGAGGCATACGCAGGTTGGTGAGCAGGAAAATGCGTATACACGCGGCTTAAGTGAATAAAAGTAGCGTATGATATTTGAATTAATGAATGTTTAGGGTTGAGTTTATATTTGCATATCTATTCTAAAGTCTAGGTTATTTCTGATATTCTGGTTACAGTGGTCTCACTATTCTATTTGAAGTATTGGGCAAAATATGTTTGTTGATGTTAAGTGAAGGGTTGTGTTGAAGCTATTTGATCCAGTATGAAAATTGATGAAACGTGGTCTACAGTGGGTCTGAAGGTTGAAGTATTCAGTATGGAAGTAGAAGCTTTCAGCCAGTAGAAGCTGGTGTTGAAATCAGGGGGTTGAAGCTCCCTTCCAGGAGAGGCTGGTAAATGAGATCGGGGGGTTGGAGCTCTCTTCCAGTTGTAGCTGGAAAACGAGAGAAGGTTGCAGCCTTCTGCAAGTAGAAGCTTGCATACTAGTATAAGTCTGCATCAGTACAATTTTGTAAAAGGTTTTCTATATAATAAAGATTGAAGACAGAGACGACAGCAACGATGGTTTTCTCCCGATTTGGGTTTCCACCTTAGATATTGGTGTTCATGTGTGTGATGCTTTATACTATTGTTTACTACTCATAACTTCTGATTATTTAGTCTTATTCATAACTGATAAATATGTTTAAAAGACTGATTCTCTAAATCTGAAAGATAAATATGTATACACTAGTTTCCTTCTATATTTCCACGTCCATATGCTAGTTCAGTTCATAAAAACCGCGTATGGAAATATGCTCAAAGAAAAAGTAAAAAATTTTCAGTCAGCTCTAAATATTGATTCACCCCCCTCTCAGTATTTTTCCAAACAATTGGTTTCAGACCAGGTCCTTCTGAAAAAGCTTAGCCGCTAGAAGGAAGATCAATCAAAATGAGCAATCAAGATGGAACAACATCTATCAGGCCTTGACTCTTCAACAAAAACAATTTAATCTTCTGGAAAACAAGGATGAGATCCTATCTTCAGTCTTTGGGAGCAGATGTATGGGCTATTGTTGAATGAGGATATCAATATCTAGCTGCAGTACCAACAGATCCAACGGAAAGAAAGAATTATGAAACAAATGCAAAGGCGGTCAATGCTCTATTGGGAAGTCTAACTGAATCAAAATTTGTCAAAGTCATGCAGCTGGATACAACAAAGGCAATATGGGACAAAATCATTATAAGTTATGAAGGTGATGCAAAGGTAAAAAGTGCTAAACTCCAAACTCTCAGAATTCAATATGAGAATCTAAAAATGCATAATGAGGAGAGCATTGCCAATTTCTTTTTACGTCTTGATGATATTGTAAATCGTATGAGAAATCTGGGAGAAAAAATAACCGAATCTACTTTGGTTGAGAAAGTTTTAAGATCACTAACGACAAAATTTGAGTCAAAAGTTTCTGCTCTTGAAGAAAAGCAGGATCTTCAAAATATTACTGTGGTGCAACTTCATGGCATACTAACTGCATGTGAAATGAGAAGAGGAGGACCATCTGAAGTCAAAGAAGTCATCTTTAGAGCTTCTACAAAAGGGAAAGAAGTACAAGAGACAGAAGGATCAGGGTATATCTCAGAAGAAGATGAGGTAAATTTTGTAAAGAAACTCCAACTTGGCACAGGACGGTTCAGAGGTAAGATTCCTTTCAAATGTTTTGCTTGTGGAAGAGTTGGTCATTATGCTGCTAAGTGTCCTCATAAAGAAACACATGAAAAAGGGAAGGAAGTAGCAAGAAGGAATAAGAATCGGTTTAGCACTAGAAAAATTTACTATACTCATGAAGACAGTGATGGGTTATCTGATAGTGAGGAAGAATGTGAACAAGATCTTAGACTTCTCATGGCATTTGAAAAGGAATCTAGAGAAGAAAAATATAATTTTATGGATGCGTTAGAGGACAATGATTTTCTTGATGAATTCAATCAACTCAAAATATGCTTAGAAGAAAGTAAAATATCCATAAAAACTCTGAAAAATCAGCTTGAAGAAAAGGAGAAACACAATGAGAAATTAGAATGTGAAATAGTAAGTCTAAGAAAAGAAATTGAGAAAGTGAAGACTTTGAATCTTAGATTTTCTAAAGGATCTGAAACCTTAGATGAGATTATCAAGGTACAACGGTCTCCTCTTATAAAGACAGGTCTTGGATATATCAGAGAATCTTCTCAGGCTTCAACACCAAATTATCTAAAAGCAGCTACATCTAGTATACAACATTCTACCACTCAGCAAGGGAATAAAGAATCTTTACAAGTAAAGAATGACCATCTCAATTCAAATAACACTAACAGGAATACCTTTCAAAGAAACACCAATCAACAGGTAAATTCAAGTAGAAGATTTCATGATCGCAAAAATTTCTTCTTCAATGGACAATGTTTCTCATGTCACAATTTTGGTCATAAATCTGTTCAAGGTGTTGCATATAAAACCATCATGACAAGAGAAGCAAGAAAGAAAAGGATTGATATTGGAACAAAGAAGAATACCTATAACAACTTTTCTCCTCTTCAAAATGAGGTTGAATGTGCTTATTGCAATAACTTTGGCCATGAAGAATCTGAATGCAGGAGCAAAGTCCAACCAAAAGAGAAGTTTCCTTCAAGCTCCAAAGTGTGGAAAAAGAAGGAATCATAGGTTGAAAATTGTGGCATAGCTTTATTTTCATAAGGTGAAGAAAATCAATGGTACATCAATAGTGGATGCTCAAAACACATGACAGGTGACAAAGACAAACTTCTTGCATATAGTGCTCTAGAAAAGGAAAAGAATGTTACATTTGGAAATGATACTCCTGCTGTCATTAAGGGAAAAGGGTCCGTTTTTCTAAAAGAAAAGGTGAAAGCTAATAATGTCATGTATGTGGATGGATTAAAGCATAACCTGTTAAGTTTAATTCAAATGTGTGATCAAGGAACTGAAGTTGTCTTTAGTTCAAAAGAATGTGTGGTACGTGATCTTGATATAGGTAAAACAATTATAAAAGGAAAAAGAACTCTAAGCAACCTGTATGTATTGAAGAACTACAAAGAACAATGTTACTTGAGTAAATCTTCAAAAAACTAGCTATGGCATAGAAGGTTGGGGCATCTGAGCTTCTCTAAAATCAACAAATCAAGCAGACTTAAAGTTGTTCGTGATATTCCCAATATTACTCTACCTGAAATTATCATATGCAAATCTTGCCAATTCGGTAAGAAAACCAGAGTGCAATTTAATGCCAAGGAAGGATCATCAGGTAAGCCTCTTGAACTCATTCATACTGACATATGTGGACCTGTGAGGAAAAATTCACCACGTGGTGAACAATACATATCTTATTTATTGATGATTTCTCTAGAATGTGTTGGATTGGGTTGATTAAACACAAAGATGAAGCATTTGAGAAATTTCAGATCCTCAAAGCACTAGTTGAAAATGAATTAGATCTAAAAATCAAGTGTCTTAGATCTGATCGAGGAGGAGAATATACATCAGATGAATTCCTTGAATTTTGTGAACAACATGGCATAAAAAGACAGTTTTCTGTTGCTAGCACTCCACAACAAAATGGCGTAGCAGAAACAATGAATAGAACAGTTCAACAAATGGCTAGAGCCATGCTTGATGATTCCGGAACACCTGACACATTTTGGGGAGAAGCAGCACATACAGCGGTAAATATTCTTAAGAAGACACATGTTTGTGTAAATAGTGATAAAACTCCATATGAACTTAGGTATGGTAATCCTCCCACTGTGAAGCACTTTAGAGTTTTTGGAAGCAAATGCTTTATCAAAAATAATGATGAAAAACTTGGCAAGTTTGAACCCAGAGCAAATGAAGGAATACTTCTTGGTTACTCCTCTAGGAGTAGAGCATATAAATGTTACAATAAAAGACTTCGGAATATTGTTGAATGTATTGATGTTGTTATTGATGAGTCTCCTGCAGCTCCAAAAGAAGAAAAACAAACAACAGATGAAGATGATGATGACATATATCCTTCTACATCAAATAGGAATGATATAGACAGTGAACCTAATGAAGAACCCGAAGATGATTTATAGGAAAAAGCTCCATCCAGATATGTTCAAAAGAATCATCCAGAATCTCAAATTTTGGGAGAAAAGGGATCAGGTGTACAAACAAGAAGGACTCTTGTGGGATCTTCTAGCTATCTGGCATTTCTATCCACTATTGAACCACACAATGTCAATCAAGCTATCAAAGATGAATGTTGGATTCAAGACATGAATGAAGAGCTTGATCAAATTGAAAAGAATCACACTTGGGCATTAGTACCAAGACCTCATGACAAAAATGTCATTGGAACTAAATGGATATTCAAAAACAAGTTAAATGAGAATGGGGATGTTATAAGAAAAAAAGCTAGACTTGTTTGCAAGGGGTATGCTCAACAAGAAGGTATAGACTTTGAAGAAACTTTTGCTCCTATAGCTAGACTTGAAGCCATAAGAATGTTTCTTGCTTTTTCAAGCTTCCAACAAATCAAATTTTATCAAATGGATGTTAAATCTGATTTTCTCAATGGTGATATAGAAGAAGAAGTTTATATAGAACAACCAGAACGATTCATTTTGGGAAATGATGAAAACCTTGTTTGTAGACTTAAAAAGGCTCTATATGGTCTCAAACAAGCTCCAAGGGCATGGTATTATCGTCTTGACAAATATCTTCATCAACAAGGATTTTCAAAGGGGTCTGCTGATAGCAACTTATACAGAAAAACAGAAAATGATAAACTATTGATTGTGGTTGTATATGTTAATGATATCATTTTTGGAAGTAATGAAGAATCTATGAGTCAGAAATTTGCTTCTGTTATGCAGCAAGAATTTGAAATGTCTTTACTTGGGGAACTAACATTATTTCTTGGCTTGCAAGTGCAACAAGCAACATATGGCATATTCTTGTCACAAGAAAAATATCTTAAGAAAATTCTGAAGAAGTATGGCATGGAAGAGTGAAAACATGTAAGTACACCAATGATAACTGGATGTAATCTCAGTTCTCGTGATAATTCTCCCACAGTGAATCAACCAGAATACAGATCTATGATTGGAAGTCTACTTTATCTCACTGGGACTAGACCAGACATTATGCATGCAGTTGGGATTGTTGGACGATTCCAAGCTAATCCAAAAGAGTCTCACCTTCAGGCTGTCAAAAGAATATTCAAATATCTATAAGGAACTCAAGACTTTGGACTGTGGTATCCAAAGAATGTTGATCTCACTCTTCATGCTTACACCGATGCAGATTGGGCTGGAAATGTTGATGATCAAAAAATAACTAGTGGTGGTGCATTCAATATGGGCCCCCGATTAGTATCTTGGTTCAGCAAGAAGCAAAGCTCTATTGCCTTATCTACAGCAGAAGCAGAATATGTGGCTGCCACATCATGTTGCACTCAACTTCTTTGGATGATGCAAACCTTACAAGACATTCAAATCAAATTTTCACCTCCTATCTCCATTATGTGTGATAATACAAGTGCCATCAGTATCTCAAAGAATCCTATTATGCATTCCAAGACCAAGAAAATTCCCATCAAGTATCACTTCTTACATGAACAAGTGCTTTAACAAAAGGTGAAGTTGGAGTATGTTCCCTCCAAAGAACAAGTTGCTGATATATTTACCAAACCTTTACCCAGGGAAGCATTCAAATATCTCAGACAGAAGCTGGGAGTTGTCTCTGCCTCTCAGAAGATCAGATCTGCTTAAATTCAGAAGATTAAATTAGATACACATATTTCATGAAGGACAGTCGCGTATATACGCGATTTTATACACAGAAAATCGCGTATGGGTGTTTTCTGACAAATTTTTCTGGGTTAGCATTCTTCAGCACAGCTGTGGTGCTGTTGGGTATCTCTGGTGATGTTCCAGCTCTCATATTTCTATTTCATTCTCTAATGCTTCTGATGAAGATGCCTTGATGATTTACTGTCGAAAGTGTTCAGGATGCACAAGCTAAGGGGGAGCATTGGTCATGTGGAAAGGATGGATTGTTGGCATTCTAATTATTTGTTGTAGTCTGATCTCATGCTTGAGAATATTTGATCTTCATTGTATAAGTCATTTCTGTAATTTGATGAAAAAGGTCATGTTGAGACCTATGATGTAAAATTGTAATATTCAGTCATGTCAGGACTTGTTCAAATTTGTAAACCCACTTGGTTGGGTAGTTGAGTCAAAATGTGTAAACCCACTTGGTTGGGTACTTGAGTCACATATGTAAATCCACTTGGTTGGATCATTGATGTAAGTAGAAGTCCTTGGTGATAGGAGGGGTCATAGAGTCATGTACTTCATTGAAAAAATTATGTTTGAAGATGCAGCATGATCTCAGTGGGAGCATGGTATTGTTGGTACAAAGGATCTTGATCTACCCTTTTCCCTTGATGTCAAAGGGGGAGAATGTTGTTGCTGAATGTATTTCTGGTCATGGTTGCCATCAAGTCCAAAGGGGGAGATTGTTGGCAATATGATGCAATGAGTTGTCCTTGATGGCAACCTACTTGATGAAGTTGTCTTTGGATAGCAACCTATGTGTTACACATGTAAGAATGATGTATCTACAGTTTAGTTTAGATGTGACAGAGAAAATAATTCCAGTAAGTGCCGGGGAAATGGTAAATATAATATGTCACAATGTATATGCGATTTTGTAAAGGCAAAGTCGCGTATTCACGCGGATAAGTACGTCCCAAGTCGCGTATGCCCTTTTGCGCTACAAATTTATAATACCAAGGGGCATTACCATGGTTTTTGCACAGAGTATTGAGCGCTGTATGGTTTATTTGATTCCATCCAAGAATACCATCAGAAGTTGTGTGGTTTTGGCTCATGGTATCGGTAAAAGCTAAATCTATTTAAGGAGAAGAAGATCATAGTGCAAGGTGTGCATGTGTAAGGGTTGTTGATGAATAAATTCCTCTAAGGAATATCTGCATGGTTGAAATCTGTTCTTAATTGATAGATCTAAATCTATGATGCACCTATGGATATGATGAAGGTTCAAGATCTCTAGATCTAGAAATGATGAATCTCTAGGATGATCTGCAAAAGAAATGATGAAGACCTGGCGCAAGTCGGATGAAGAAATTGAAGAAATCTGGGTAACTTTATAGATCTGGTTTGTTCTGCAAAATTTATCTTTTACAGATCTATACGCTAGTTGGTCTCGGTAAAAGCGCGTACATACGCGGGTTTGCTTCATTAAAAGCGTGTATGGAAGTTAGGGTTTCTAAAGCTTATTTACAGATATTACTTCTGTGATTTATGTTTTCTCTCTGCTGTCGGTCAATGAAGTCTACTTGAAGTTCTGGGTTGATTGAATATGGAGTATGCTGTTGATTTGATAATGAAAAAATCTAATCAATGAGTGAGAAAACATGGTTAAACCTGACTGGCTGTCTAAAGCTTCTGCACTGCTGAGAATGTGTCTGACTGAAAGCCCCAGATCTGAATATGAGATTGATCACATTCTAAAAATCAGTATTCTCATAAGTATACGCAGGTTGATACGAAGAAAAGTGCGTATACACACAGCTTCGGTGAAGAGAAGTGGCGTATGCATTTCATGTTATGAAAAAAAAACAGTAGGCACAGAGGCATACACAAGTTGGTGAGCAGGAAAACGCGTATACACGCGGCTTAAGTGAATAAAAATAGCGTATGCTATTTGAATTAATGAATGTTCAGGGTTGAGTTTATATCTGCATATCTATTCTAAAGTTTGGGTTATTTCTGATATTCTGGTTACAGTGGTCTCACTATTCTGTTTGAAGTATTGGGAAAAATATGTTTGTTGATGTTAAGTGAAGGGTTGTGTTGAAGATGTTTGATCCAGTATGAAAATTGATGAAACGTGGTTTGCAGTGGGTCTGAAGGTTGAAGTATTCAGTATGGAAGTACAAGATTTTAGCTAGTAGAAGCTGGTGTTGAAGTCACGAGGTTAAAGCTCCCTTCCAGGAGAGGCTGGTAAACGAGATCAGGGGGTTGGAGCTCCCTTCCAGTTGTAGCTAGAAAACAAGAGAAGGTTTCAGCCTTCTGCAGGTAGAAGCTTGCGTACCGGTATAAGTCTGCATCAGTACAATGTTGTAAAAGGTTTTCTATATAATAAATATTGAAGACAGAGATGACAACAATGGTGGTTTTCTCCCGATTTGGGTTTCCACCTTAAATATTGGTGTTCATGTGTGTGATGCTTTATACTGTTGTTTACTGCTCATAACTTCTGATTATTTAATCTTATTCATAAATGATAAATATTTTTAAAAGACTGATTCTCTAAATCTGAAAGATAAATCTGTATACGCTAGTTTCCTTCTATATTTCCGCGTTCATATGCTAGTTCAATTCATAAAAACCGTGTATGGAAATCTGCTCAAAGAAAAAGTGAAAAATTTTCAGTCAGCTCTAAATACTCATTCACCCCCCCTCTTAGTATTTTTCCCAACATTGTCAATTCTTAAACATTTAATTGATTTTCCTGTTTTCTTTTCCACCATTGCTTTAAATTGTTTAAAAACATTAAGTACATCAACTTTATTTTTCAACATATAGACCCAAACTTTCCGAGAGAAATCATCAATAAATGTTAAGAAATATAATGCACCTCCATAAGACACATTAAAATATGGTCCCCACATATCAGAATGAATGTAGTCTAAAATCTGTTTACTATTATGATTTCCTTTCTTGAACCTTTGTTTACATTGTTTTCCAAACATGCAAAATTTACAACAATCCAACTTCAAGGATTTGAAATTAGGAAGCAACTTGTGGTTCATTAGTACTTGAAGACCTTTCTCGCTCATGTGACCCAACCGTTGATGCCATAGATGAGAACCTTCTTCTGCTTTTTCTGATACTATCGCTACTTCACTAACTTGAGTGCTTCCTTTGAGTCTGTATAGATTTCCGACCTTTTCAGCCTTCATAACAACCAAGGCCCCTTTTAAGACTTTCAGAACTCCATTCTGACATGTATATTTATACTCATTTGAATCCAAAACTCCCAAGGAAATCATGTTTTTCTTTAGTTCAGGTACATGCCTAACATCAGATAATGTTTTAATTGTATCATCATACATTTTAATTTTTACATTACCAATCCCAACAATCTGACAAGATGCATTATTTCCCATGAATACAGAACTACCATTAACAGCTTCATATGAAGTAAACCAACTTCGGTGTGGACTCATGTGATGAGAAGCACCAGAGTCTAATAGACAATTTTCAACATCTTGAGAGACATTACAAATAGGGAGAGCTTCAACTAGTAAAAACTTCATCAACCATAACTAAATCAATCTGGTTTTCCTCCTTGTTATGGTTTTCCGACTCCTTCCGTTTCCAACAATATTTCTTGAGGTGTCCAAGTTTGTTGTAGTACCAGCACTTGGCTTTACACTTCTTGTCGCCCTTTGACTTTGATCTGGAAGAACCCCTTGCTTTTTCTGCTATTTCCTTTGACCGACCTCTGGCTACCATGGCTTCTGGTGTAGATGTCTCAATACTATATTTTCTTCGTACTTCTTCAGATAAGAGAGCACCCACAACTCATTCAAATTTCAAAGAATCGGTAGTGCTCAAACTGATTGAAGTTATGAAGTGGTCCCATGACTCGGGCAGAGAACACAACAAAGTTATAGCCTTGTCTTCTTCCTGCATTTTAACTTCCATATCTGACAACCGGCAAATAAGTGATTTAAAAACATTAAAATTTTCTGAAACTTTTGTACCCTCCTTCATCCAAAGACTGTACAATTGTCTTTTTAAATACATTCTATTTGTCAATGATTTAGTCAAATACAAGGTTTCCAATTTTTCCCACAACCCTTCAACTGTACTCTCTCCAACAATATTAAAGAGAACTTCATGTGCCAAACATAACATAATGGTACTGAGGGCTCAGGCATCCAAGTCCTCTAAGTTTGAATCTGTCATTCTTGTAGGTTTTTTCTTTACCCCGTCTAATGCTTTGTGCAACCCTTGCTGCACTAGGAAATCCCTAACTTTCAGTTTCCACAATGTGAAATTTTTCTTCCCGGTGAATTTCTCCACCTCGAACTTTGCATTTGTCATTTTTTCCATTTCTTTCTATTATGGTTTCTTATTTATCTTTCCCTTCTTTCCAACTAGGTTTTTTTTTTTTTAAACTTTCCTCCTTTCAGCTAGGGTTTATTTCTAGTTTTTAAATTTCATAATTCCTTTCTACAATTTTGAGCTCTTAAAAAAAAAAATGAATATTTCTGAATCTTTTCCCCTCAAAAAAAAATAATAATAATTCTAAATCTGTTCCCTTCAAATTTTGAATCTATTCAAATAATATTTCATTCAAATACCAGAAAAATTTTCCCTTTTTCTTTAAAAAAAGGAAAACGAAATTGTTCTTTAAACCCCTACCGCTTTCCAGAATTTAATTTCTGCCAAAAAACTTTAAACCCATACTGCTTTCCAGAATTTAATTTCTGCCAAAAAAACCTTCTTCAGGAACTCTCTTTAACCCTCTTAAGAAAATAAAATATGTTTTCTTAAGTATTCGAATATCTCTATGTTATTTAAAAAACAAATAATTATACCTGATTTTAATACACAGGTAAATTACCCAATTAGTATTATGTGAAATTCTTCTCCTTCGATAGCCAACAACCTTTTTCCTTGATGACGGTACATAAAATTTTATCAATGACAAAAAAAATTCATGTGATTCTTCTCTGGCAGCATGCGATTCATCCTCATGTGATTCTTCTCTGGTAGCATGAGATTCTTCCTTCTCTCCAGCTGGCTTATACATCAGCTTTGTTGGCTCTGTCTATCTACTATCCAGCACCATTCACTTTCTTCTTAACAGACTTCTCAATAGCGTGCGGGCCTCACAAAATCATCTGGCAGCATTCTCTTTTGGCGGCTACAATGATTTCTCTTCTGGGTATCGATTTTCTCTAATAGCGGAGTGTCCTTCAAGAAATCTTCTTGACAATAGGGTTATTTTTTTAAAAAAAATGGGGAGCAGCAAAATAGGCTCCAATACCACTTATTGAACCCAGCAGTTAAAAACAAGAAAGAAATCTATGAAACTGAATACCAAAATGAAAGATAAACACACACCGATAGGTAAATGCATAGATATACATGGTAAAACCTTGACAGCGTGTCAAGGAAACCTCCACAGGGAAAGGGATTGGAATCTCTATTAATCAACAATAGTTCTCATCTTTTACAAGCCTCTCGGGCCATCCAATTTAACCTGGGCTATTTCTTTATTCTAACTTCATTTTGTTATACAACCAACTAACAATTAATAAGAAAATTTGCCCAAAATTACATTATTTACATTTGTTGTCATATTTTAACACAAAATTAGATAACACATTTGTGATGATCCTACGAAGAAATGGAAAGTACTTATATCCACCAGTGGCTGCTACTATGGTGAATGAAATTTTAAATTTTAATCGCATACATGATTTTATGGCTGATCACCACAGACGCTACATGAATTATAGCTTATCTGACCTTCAGTTATATTTTCACAACCGAGCCTGCAAATGTGGAGCACATACTCAAATCTAATTTTCCAAACTATGCAAAGGTTTAGATCTTCCTATATATATTTTTACTATATTTTTTGGGTTGTTTTATGGGGTCATACATTTTTTGAAAAGTGTTAGTATGAATATTTTGTCAAAGTGTATGAAAAAATACCACTTTAGCTATGCATAACTTATAACCCTAACATCAAATATGGCTGCCAATATCTTGAGATTTTCGGTTAGTTAATCAAGACAAATGCTGCAAGAAACTAGATCTATACCTAAAAAGACATTAAGCAGTAAAAAGAAGGTTTTTCTCCATGCATCCAATAAACAAGACAAGAACAATATTTTTGAAAGAATTTTATATTAAGGGCACCTGGGAGGAAAACAAGAAAGGTGTTTCCAATTCTCCTCAATGGGATGGGTTCTTGGAAGTCCTCAGCACTTCAGATCTAGAATTTCTCTCTCTAGTTGGTGTAGAAAACCCAGACAAACATAGAACTCAAAGGGAGCTCACAAAGTCAATAATCGAGAATGTGACAATGATAATGGCTCAAAGTTAGACCAAGAGTATAGATCCAGAGTGATCAAATAGACAAAAAAAGGTGACAAATGAATGGGAAAACCCTTCTATTTATAACAAAATGTTGGGTCATTCTAGATCTTGGTGCATGATTAAAATAATATTAACCAAATCTAAATCCACCTTTTATGGAATATTATATTATATTTGTTGGAGGGAAAAGGTATTTTACTTGGGTCAAATCTCTTTATTTGTAAATAATAAATAAATAAATGATTTATTTATTATTTTAGGTGGTTGAATGATAATTAAATAAATAATTATTTATTTAATTATTTATGAATGATTTAGTCATATTTAACAAGGAATATTATTAAATTAGATTTTAAATAATTATTCCTAGAAAAGAAGAAGATAAATAAGGATTTATCTAATTAATTTCCTTGTTTTGGGTTAAATATGACCAGGAATAATAAGTAAATTATTGTTTAATTAATTATTCCATGAGGAAAACCAAACACGTATAGATTTGTTTAATATTTCCCTTTGGGGTTTCCTATTTAGACCATAAACAACCTAATAAATGTGGTTTATCAAGCTATTTTACATAGTGAAAGCAATTTTACTTAGGGTAAAATTGGTCTTACATGGTGTACTTGGTTCCATCTAATGATAATAGGTTAGATGACCAAAAAATGGTGTAACAGATTGCCCCCCAGCGCGCGAGTGTTAGGAGCAAATTGTATGACCGAAGTACGTTGTAAGAACTCAATCACAAAACATCAAAAGGGAAGTCAAAGAGAGAAATGTAAGGTATCCTAATGTGCTGAAGAAATAGACCCTGAGGAGATGAGACTTACAGGTGCAACAAGTCTCTTTTTATGAGAGGGTACCTGTGCAAAAGGCGGCAGGGGAGGCATACCTATGCCCACTGAGACAAAGTACAAAAGAATAGTGTGTCCAGTAATCAAGGAACTGAACTGTAAAGTACATGCTAACATAAACATGAGCCAGATAAAAGATATAATGATGAATCCCACATATATGCAGTGCCTGGGATAACAACCAGGACTTATACAATAATATCTGAGTACATGAGATACAAGTACAACCCAAATTCCCCCTATATAAATGGTGAAGGGCTTGCAAAATATGACTGATACATTCAAATCAAAGAGGCGATGCAAGCGGCTAAGGCCTACGTTATCAAATATATGGAGCTTCATCAAAGGCTGCAATGAAGAGGTCATCCGGGCATGTGGGGGGCTACCTGTAGGGCCACCCCCTCATGAGGGGTGATACATCTCACACACACTAGGGAATCACTGATAGCGTCTGCGGCATCACTGAACCATCAATTATATGGATCTCGATCATGCTGAAAGGAGCTGGAGCTGAGAAACAATCAAGTCAAAGGGAAATAACAAGTCTTGTTGCTTGATCCAGGGCATCGAACAAGAGTGGAAGCTGGAACCAAGGTACATCACCCTCTAGACCTGTCTTCTGGAATGAATGAGCCGATGTCGACAGAAGGAGGTCTGCCATAGGTGGGGAAATAAGGGATCCTCAACTAAGGCACGAGAGAAAATAGTAGAGTGACTAACAGACTGACACCAATGATGATGATGGAATAGGGTGGTACTGAGTAGCGGATGGATGACTTCCCTTGTTAGAGCATAAAGGGCATGGATGACTTAGCAATGACTAACATGATATCATGAGGGATAGGGGATAGTGGGACTGAAGGCCATAATGTGCGACACGAGAGAGAGACCAAGCAAGGAAGGATGGAGGACTATAGTGGGATACAAAGGGACTCGAGATAGACTCCAAGAAAGCGATGATAACTCAACTTGGATGCTCTAAACAAGGGCGACTCAATGGTGCTGCCACACAGTAAAGGTCCAATGGGGGACCATAAAAAAATGATTACAAGAGGGTATCTCATGACGAAAATCAATGCAAACAAGGACAAGTAAGGAGGCAAAGTGGTGCCCTAAGTATAAGTGTTGTAAGTGAGGAAATTCGATTTGGAGGAGAGGTAAATAAACCATTTTGGGAAAAAAAGTGTCTAGGTGAAGTATTGAATCATGAAAAACTAACAGATACCCATTTGAGATCTTGGTGAGAGCTTTCCAACGGTGCAAATGGTTTGTCAAACGGAGCTACGGGTGGGCCGCACCAGGAAAAAGAAAAATCAGTGGTTTTCTTCTAATAGGGCATTTTCCCTCCAAATGTATTCATTTTCTTGTGAAGTTGTAGTGAACGCGGAGAGGATAGAAGGCCCTAAATCTTGTGGCGATCATAGCGGGCAAACCGACCGTTGGAATCGAGATCGTCAGTTGCAGGTAAGAGGCCCAATCCTACTCTTTATTTTTGACGGGTTAAAAGTTCAAATTAGGGTCCAAAATCTCAGGAACAGACCCTACCTCATTATCATGGCCGGGTCGCACTATTTGGGCCAAAAAATGTGACCTAGGAAGCAGGTTTTGGCCTAAAAAGTGTGACCTATCCCAGGATTTGGCAAAAAAGTGCGACCTGTCTGATGGAGGGGATTTCAATGCTGTTGTGGGTTGAGATTTGGGTTTTTTGTGGTTGGATGCAGTTTTACTTATCAAGATACTGACAAAGATTATGGTTTTGTGTAGATATGGCAGAGATACAGATTAAATGGAGAGATAGGGACCTGTGCACTTTACGGGTGGAGATCCAAGGGGATCAAGGTGTTCGTTGTGCATTGGCCAAGTTTGGGGTTCTGAATTTTGTGGAGAACCCTTTGATGAGAGATAGGGAGCCCTTATTGGCCCAGATTGTCAGTTATTGGGATCCATATCATGAGGTCTTTATAGTGCATGGGCACAAGATCGAGTTGACAGTCCAAGATTTATATTTCTTGACTGGTCTCCAACCACTTGGGATGGTGGGAAATATGCAGCCAGTGTTACCACGTGGGCGGAACATCATGGAGTTTATAGAGCGTCATTACCACCCAGGCCTCCAAGTCAAGGGGACTCGAATATCGATTGGGGATCTAGAGAGATTAGAGACCCGTGTAGTGGCGGCAGTGGTGTTGTGGATCTTGGGCAGCCAAGTGCTCCATCACATCACTGGGGGGAAGATGATGATTGTGGATAAGCTATTGAGTGGGACCTAATATGGGTGGGCCCAGATGATGTTGGTGTCGCTGAAGTGACAACTGTCGCTGTGTAAGTGGCAAGTGAATCATGATTGCTCATATGGGACTATATTATGCTCCTTATTTTTTTAGAAGATCCCGACCTTACAACCTCATGTACAGTTACCAGATGGAGGTCTGAGAGAACCCAGGATGTGCCGGTGGGGACGACTACTGTGTAGAGGAGGCGGAGGGGCGGTTGGACGGGTGTTCTGACTGGAGTTCTTTGCCCATTAGGATCAGATTCCACTATACATAGATGACTATCCCTATAGTGGGATGAGTTATTGTGGAGATCTGGACTTGCCACTTCTGCCTAGTCGAGTATGGGGGCCCAATGGTAAGTGAAAAGTTACTAATATTTTATGTGCATGTTAAATTTTCTAAATAGTATATACGGTACTGATTCTTACACTTTTGGTATGCAGATATAGCTCCGGTAAAATTGGCCGGATATATGGGACGACCTGCGGTATCAGGAGTTGCAAGTGCTAGTGGATCGAGAGCGGCACAGAATGAGGATATGGTTGCCCTTTTGGAGGAAATCCGTCATAGATGTGAGGGGCTGCTGACTAGAGTTGTAGAGCGTGGATGGCAGGACTTAGACGACCAGTACATAGAGCTATGTATTGGTCTTCCCTCAGAATGGCGAGGGGTTATGGGGTGCATGGCAATGGCCGGTCATACTGTGTGTGATCTACAATCTGCGGGAGCAAAGCCATTGGCTCGAGATACTCCATATAATGATTAGATGTGGGGCAGGTGGTACCCCCTAGTATGTATGTAGGGGCAAGTGGTGCCCCCCAGTTTTGAGTTTTGGTTTTTGTAACATGCTATGGGCATGTCATATGTATCAGAGTATATGGACTCTAAAACATGTTGTACGACACATATTATGAATATGCATCATTTTGATGATAGTAAATGTTATTGTCTTGTTTGAAATATCTGTGATAAATGCCAATCTAGAACATGGTTTGCAATGCTATCTACATAGTGATTTTGTTCTCTAGGTGCATGACTGAAATTAATGATTCTAAATTCACGTATCAAAAGTTTCACTCGTAAATATCGTCTAAAAAGGATAGGATTATGCACACGATAGAAACCATTGAGTTGCATAATAAGAAGTATGGAATCTAAACAAACATGCAGATGGAGGATGCGATGAGAAGTCACCAATTGTTAGTATGAATCTTTTGTCAAAGTGTACGAAAAAATACCACTTTAGCTATGCATAACTTATAGCCCTAACATAAAATCTGGCTACCAATATCTTCAGATATGCGGTTAGTTAATCAAGACAAATGCTGCAAGAAACCAGATCTATACATAAAAAGACATTAAGTAGTAAAAATAAGGTTTTGATCCATGCATCCAATAGACAAGACAAGAACAATATTTTTGAAATAATTTAATATTAAGGGCACCTGGGAGGAAAACAAGAAAGGTGTTTCCAATTCTCCTCAATGGGATGGGTTCTTGGAGGTCCTCAGCACTTCAGATCTAGAATTTCTCTCTCTAGCTGGTGTAGAAAACCCAGACAAACATAGAACTCAAAGGGAGCTCACAAAGTAAATAATGGAAAATGTGACAATGATAATGGCTCAAAGTCAGACCAAGAGTATAGATCCAGAGTGATCTAATAGACAACAAAAGGTGACAAATGAATGGGAAAACCCTTCTATTTATAATAAAATATTGGGTCATTATGGATCTTGGTGTATGATTAAAATAGTATTAACCAAATATTATAATAAAGTTTCCACTATTTTATTTGAAAATTTGTAACCTGGAAGAATTTGTAACTTGAATTTACTACTCTTTTTCCAAACTATTTCAAGGTTTAGCTCTTCCTATATTTATCTATTTCTTCCTTAGGGATCAGATTGTGATATATCTATTGCTTATTTGTTTGACAGGGAAAGTTCAACCACAAAATTGTGGAAGACGTTTTAGGGGATGGTATTTTCAGTGTGGATGGAGAGCAATGGCGAAAACAATGCAAGTTGGCTAGTTTAGATTTCTCCACCAGAACTTTGAAGGAGTTCAACAGTGTTGTTTTCCAAGAGACTGCAGTGAAACTTTCCAAAATTCTACTTGAAGCCTGTAAATCAGAACAAACTGTTAGACAACTAATCCTTGGGTTAGTTTGTGTTAGGTAATCAATTATTAGAGTCCAAGAAATCTAGGGAACTGATTGAATAGTTTCTTGGTGTATTTATATGTGTACACTTTGTACATCATTCCTTGATACATTCATTAATATATTGTTGAATATTGTTTCTAGTTTGTGTCTTGAGTATCTAATAGTGGTACTAGAGAGGGTGAAATGCTCTGTGAATGTGTGAATGAGAGCAGATATTATTTTGCACCCCGTGAATGTGTAAATGAGAGCAGAGGTTAATTTTCTCCATTAAATATGTGAGCCACTTGTGTTTTGTGGAAGTTCTGGGCACATTCCATCCATCGAACTTCCATTCTCTGATTTTTGTGGAGAGCCAGTGACCTGGATTCTAACCGGTAGAAATTCGATGTAGAGCTATTGAGGGCAGAGACTATTTATTCATAATCGTGACCATCGACTTAAGAACAAAATGTGGCCATTGCTCGACCGAGACTGGGGATTTGAGCGATAGAGGAACCATGAGGAGACTGTGTGCCATAGAAGAGGTTATGTGCAGTCCAATATTTTGAAACAACCAAAGGACCGAGTGCCGAACCTGACCAGGCCATCCACCCAGATTGTATGAAGAGATAAGCAAAGGTGGAAACATATCTGAAGTCGTACAATGTCCTTTGAATTGTGCCACTAATTTTGTGGCTGCCTCCTTCCTGAGAAAATTAATGTTCAGGAGATGAGCATGAATACTGTGAAGAATTTTGTGGCTCAAGTTGTGCCCAGATTCTGTGCATAAACTAGTCGTGTACAAGCATGGATTATAGTATTCGAATTCTGCACTAGTTGCATATATAAAAAAAAAGGTATGGGGTGTGACCGTTTGTCCATTTGTCTTTTATATTTGAGCATTATGGTGACCTAAGACTTTGAATAGTTGGATATTGAGAGATGTGAGATATAATATGTCTCTCATATGTTTTTAAAATCTTGAAACTGGGCATATGTAATTTTTTCCGAAAGATTTGCAGTTAGTAAAAGGGTAATGAACATAATTTATTTGCCTCATCTGTTTGAAAGTCACTTATGCTGGTTTGCTGTATTAAAATTAGTTTCTGTGGGTCTATTGTATTAAAGTTTGAATTAATGGACTTGATCCTTTTTCTTCTAGCGAAGATGGCTGTTCACTCCTAGAAATCATGACAAAATCTCCGATACACAAGTTCAATACTTGTTCTTATTGTTTTTGTATTGAAGATGGTTGAAGAGTTAAAACTACTTGGAGCATTACTTGCTGTAGTACGATTTGAATTCATTCAAAAAAATTTGTTGATGTGAAAGGGCCCAATGAATTCAAGCGCACCGTGGAGAAATATTTCAAGAGATAAAGGTAATTTTCTGATAAGATATAAGCCTGATGAGAAGATTAAAATCAATTTCTAATCGCATAAAGGTAATTTTCTGATAAGATATAAGCCTGCGATGATGGGATGAGAAGATTAAAACCCAGTTTCTAATCACGTGGGAAGGAATTTCTTGGAGCCCTGCGAATTTTAAACTACTGCATCTTGTTAACGTGGTCCGACAGAAAGTAGTTTCTAATCACTAATCTATATTATATAGTTGTCAAGCATTTTCTGTGTGTAAAGCAGTGAAAGGAAATATAACTCCAAAACTAAGAAGTGACATTTTTTTTTTTTAATTTTTGAGATTTGATTTTATTTTGGTGAAAGTTTAAATTATACAAATCATCAATATAAAATGAAGAAAGGGAAAGGCAGTGTGATTAGCGAAATTCAAATAGTTGTTTGGCATATTAGAGGTCACACATTTAAATCTTTGTTGTTGATGGGTGCATGATCGGTTGAACCCAACACCCAGCTAATTTATTGAAAAGTGGGTATGGGTGCATTTTCGGTGGTAGCCGACACCCCATTTTCTGAGTTTATTGCAATTTTACTTTGAAACTACACTCGAGAAAATGACCAAAATAAATGATTTAGTACAGTTATTAAGAAATTTAATGCTATCTACAGTCAATTTCGATGGCCAAGCCAGCAAGGACATGTTATGTGACAACCAATCATGTTTTCAAAATGCTAAAAGAACAATCAAATTTTTGGATTTAGAATCACAGTTACAGCAAGACCAACTTTGAAAGAAAAATTGTGATTTTGAAATAGTGTTTGTTCATAACAACAATTTGTTTGACCCTGATCATCAGTCAAAGAATGATCAGAAAAATGAATTGCTTTCAGGTGAAAATTTGGACGTAGTTAGAATTGTTGATGTGAAACCTATTATAAGACCATGGGAAGAGATGACATGCAATAAACACAGAACTGGTCTTGGTTATAACAGTGATGTATTTTTTCACATTCCAGACTTTTCTAAACCTATAAAATTTCGAAGTGCAAGTTTTCTGGATGGTGTTGTTCCAAAAAAGGTTAATAGATGCTAGCAATGTAACCGAGTTGGACATATGAAATATTGGTGTTTTGATCTTCACCCGTGCGAGCATTGTGGAAAGTGAAATCACAAGTCAAACAGATGTTCCAAGAACAACACTGCAAGAGAGAAGCAAAGTTTTGGATGGATTGCTTTTTTGGAATGGATGAAAGTAGCCAAGAAGATCTATAGATCATATCGAATAATTTGTTCGAGAGTGACGAGTCTTGCAGTGACGAATATTTCTCACCTTGTATCTGACAAGGGGGAATTTTTTGGTGGGTGGTCTGATACAGGTTCGAGTTCGAGATGTCAAGCGAGCTTGAGTCAGTGATCCACATCCAGTGATCCACATCCTGATCCATAACCTCAGTTTATTGAGTTTTTTGTGAGAGAGCACTTCCAAATTTGGACTTGTTCGAGGAATTGTTGTGATGTTTCAGAGTTTGTGGTCAACTTAGAACCACATTTTTTTGTTCTATGAACTGCTCTGTAGGTTCCAGAATTAGTGTTGGTGAGACATTGAGTTCTCCCATTTTTGATTTATGGTCGTCCTTGAAAACCATTTCTGAGAGACATTCAGCTCTTGGCTGAGATGCATTTTTTCATTCGAAGCTCTCTTTCTTGGACTTTGGTATATCCCTTCAGATTAAGGGGGGAATGTTAGGCAACTAATCCTTGGGTCAGTTTGTGTTAGGTAATCGATTATTAGAGTCCAAGAAATCTAGGGAACTGATTTAACAGTTTCTTGATGTATTTATATGTGTACACTTTGTATATCATTCCTTGAGACATTCATTAATATATTGTTGAAGATTGTTTCCAGTTTGTGTCTTGAGTATCTAACACAAACAGTAGAGATGCAGGTATGTTAAATCGTCCTAGAGCTGGAATTGCATTTCGTTTGTTGGGAAAAATAATTAGAGGGGGCATCCGCATTTACTGCATAATCAAAGCTTTTTACTTTTTCATTCCTTAAAACCCATACGCTACTTTCCTTCAGTAAACTAGCGTATATATGCGGATCCCCTTTATTAAACTAGCGTATACACAGAGATCTAGATATGTCATTAAATCTTCACTTCTATTAATCCATCATTCATTCATCAGATGTTCAATAACAGTAAACATGTGCAGTAAGAACAGAATAAACCATCACACAAAGCATCACACATGAACACCAGAATTTTTAGGTGGAAACCCAAATCGGGAGAAAACCACCGCTGCAGTTGCTCAGCCTTCAATATTTTATTATAGAGAAAACATCTTACAACATATGTGCTGGCGCAGACTTGACCAGCACGCAGGCACCCACCTGCGCTCGTTTACCAGCCTCTCCTGGAAGGGAGCTCCAACCCCCTGACTCGTTTACCAGCCTCTCCCGGAAGGGAGCTACGACCCCCTGCTCTCGTTTACCAGCCTCACCTGGAAGGGAGCTACAACCCCCTGACTGAAGGCTACAACCCTCAGCACCACCTTGGACCACGTTTCATCAATTTTCACACTGGATCCAACAACTTCAATAGAACAACACTGGCAGGCCACGTTTCATCATATTTTCAGACTGGACCCTTTCCATACTTTTAAGCACAGACATACATCACCAACAGATACATATCAACATAGATCAGATAGCAGAAACACAGCAGAACAGATCAGATATTTCATACCCTTTGCTTCAGCAAACCCTAGTTTGCATACGCGCTTTCCCTTCACTGATGTCGCGTATATACGCGCTTCCGTCCACACAAACCAGCGTATACCTCAGTGTATATTTCATTGCGCATACGCGCTTTCACTTCAGCGAAGCCGCGTACATACGCGCTTCCTCCGCGGCGAAGTAGCGTATAGATCTTCAATCATTACAGAGTAGCATACTTCATCAGATCAGATATTCAGTTCAGATCTACCCTTTTGCTTCAGACAGATGTTCGCCTAGATGCTCGCCTCATCACAGATCTAAGCCTTCCATAATAAGATCTAGCAAATACAAGAGCAATTCAGATCTAGATCCCCTTCTTCATCATTGGTGCATCATACATTCAGATTTATCATTCAAGTGTAACCCTTTCCATTCAGATATACTTCAGAGAGAAGTATTCATTCAAGCTCAGACATCTTGCACCCACACTCATGATTTGCACAATGAAATTCTTCTCCTTATATATGTTTACCCTTTGTCAATACCATGAGCCCCCATTTTCAATACCATGGGCCAAACCAATACCATGAGCCCAAAACTACCTGGACGGGGTCAATTAGGCGGATCATTACCCAATACAATGGGTCAATACCATGGTGGTTACCCTTGGTTTTGCACTTTTTGAGCGCTTTTGCCCATACGCGACTTGGAACGTTCCTTTTCGCGTGCATACGCGACTTCCCCTAGGCAAATCCGCGTATACAAAGAGACATACTCTTTTCATCATATTTTGAGCACATTCTGAATTCCTTTCTTCATTGCCTTCTGTACACACTGTAGAAACATCATATTTTCTTCATCAGGAACATATTCTCTCAAGCACAACTTCATCAAGTAAGTTTTCATCATCTTCATCAAGTGGGTTGCTTTTCAAGGACAACACTCAGCATCATATTGTCAACAAACATCAGATTTACATCATTTACCAAGTCCATCAAGTCAAGAATAACTTCATCAGGTGGATTGCCATCAAGGACAACACATGTCAACAATATCATGTCTTCATCTTCATTTAGTGGGTTGCCATCAAGGACAACACTCTGCATCATATTTCCAACAATCTCCCCCTTTGGACTTGATGGCAACCACGATGGTGTTTGGTTACCATAACAGATAGGTACCATGTCACTATCCCAAATATGTCACTCTCCCAAATATTTGACATCATTATCTTCTCTTCATTCAAACACCATGTCATTCTCCCCCTTTGACATCAAGGGAAAAGGGCGGATCAAAAACCAACACTCTCCCCCTTTTTCTCCTCATGTGGAAGAAACATTCTGCAGATCTGATATGTGCTGAAGTGGCCAAACTCCCCCTGAGTTCATGCTGAATCTTCAAACATATTTGTCAATGAAGTACATGACTCTATGAACTTCCTATCATCAAAGACTCATACTTACATCAATTATCCATCCAAGTGGATTTACATATGAGACTCAACTACCCAACCAAGTGGGTTTACAAATTTGACTCAGCTACCCAACCAAGTGGGTTTACAAAATTGACAAGTCCTTACATGACTGAATATTACAATTTTACAACATGGGTCTCCACATGACCTTTTCATCAAAAAATGACTTTTCATAACCAATACCAAAAAGACCTCAAGAGAGATCATATATCAGAACCACCATAATGCCAGCAATGCATTATACTCAGCAAAACTAATGCTCCCCCTGAATCTGTGCATCCATGCATCCTTTTCATATGACTAAGGCTCCCCCTTAGTTTGTGCATCCTGAAAACTTCCACCAACAAATCATCAAGGCATCTTCATCAAAACATTAGAAACAAAATTATGAGAACTGGAACACCACCAGAGATACCAAACAGTATCAGAGATACCAAACATCATTGCAGCTGCGCTGAAGAGAGCTGAACCAACCAAAAATTGTCAGCAACCAACCATACGCGGTTTTCTGTGCAGGAACTCGCGTATATACGCGACTGTGTTTCAGGAAACCCGCGTATCCCAAGCCATCTTCTAAAATTTATGCAGATCTGATTCTCTATGAGGAAAAGACAATGTTCAGCTTCTTTCTGAGATATTTGACTGCTTCCCTGGACTACAGATATAACATAATAGTGTAGTTGTGTCTTCAAGCGTCATCCAATGGTTGTAGCATAAGCCCATTAGTAACCAAGCCTTCGGATCCTTTGCAGCATCAATACATTCTTTCCAAAAGAGATTATCATACCAGAACAACATCTTCAGATATGTGTCAAGCAATCATCCATGTGGTCCAAAATCACCATGATCTTCAAGATGTAACATGAAGTAACATATGTAGGCAAAAGATCTCAACCATAGTAACCAAACTCTATATGATCTGAAACAAACGATATCCAACTCATCCACACAAAGATACTTATCAACAACCAGGGCTCAAAATCTCATCATAATAATCCATGTACCAAATCATCATCATTTGAGCATGAGTATCACCAAGACCAAAGAATAAGCAGTCATATTTCCAACAATGCAACCATTAGAATTCAACCTGCTACTCCCCCTAAACCAGTGCTTCTTCCTTAACTTGTGAAATCTGAGACACCTTCAACAGAAAGTCATCAACAACAATCTCTGCATGATCTGTCCTCATCTCTGAACTATAAGACTTTCATCTCAACAATGAATGCTCTTCATCATAAAGCAACCAGGCTTCATCCATAATCTTCAACACAAGAACCCATGCATCATTTCATTATCATGAGTATAACTAGAATGGTGCTAACAGTGCAATCATCAGCAGTCAGACTGATGCTCCCCCTGGACCTCTGCTCCAGATCTTCAGCTATCAGATAAATTCTCTTGTCATCAATGCATACGCGGCTGTGTCAGCTGTAACTCGCGTGTATACGCGACTTTGTTTCATAGAACCCGCGTATGGAAAGTGAAATATAGAAAATTTCACACCTTCATCTCCTTCTGCAATTTTACCTTCTGTTCCTGTCTTTTCTTCACACCAGATGCACTGTCAGAAATACATATAACCAAAATAATCAAATCAAACATGAGAGACATCATACATTGCTCCCCCTGTGACGATACATTACTAATTCTCATAATGTATCTCACATCATTCCTGCAGTCAATCAGAGAAGTAAGCTTCAGAAGTAGATGACTACAGTAGGGTCTGAATTCCCTACGTTTCTGATCGGTCCTCCTTCTTTTTCCAAATTTGCTTGAGCTTTCCAACAGTGTGCTGAAAATTGTCCACTTTCCCAGATCTGTTCATCATGCATTCTTTTTCTACATGTCCATACTTATTACAAACATAACATCTCATGTGGCCAGAGAAATAAACATAAGAATCATAATGAGTATTTCTATTCTTCCTCCTTTTACAATCAGCTTCTTTATGTCCATACTTGTTACATGAAAAACAATATCCCCTGAAGAAGCTAGAGTACCTTTCTGAGTAGAACTTGTTTGTTTGTGGCTGAAATGATCTGCTCCTGCAATTTGCTGCATCATGCCCATAATTATGACATTTAAAACATTCAACGTTCTTGAATGAATTCTTTTGAGAATTCATGATTGTTGGTTGATCTTTTGTTTCTTTCAACACATCAGTTTTTGCATTGAGATCTTCTGAATTTTTGGCAATTCCTTGTGAGCTAGATTCTCCTTTAACAGTTTCATGGAAACCAAGACCATGTTTGATAGCAGGAGACCTTTGATTACTCAGAATATTGTCTAGGATATTAGAACTATCATGAAACCTCAACAGTTTTACCTTTTCTTCCAATTTACCTTTGAGAATGTTTACCTCAACCTCCAAGGCTTGACATTGCTTTGTCATGCTTTCTTCTTTTCTTCTTCCATCTTCAACTTGATCCTTCAGATTTAAGATTTCTTCTTTCAGCCAATTTTCGTTTTCTTCACATGTTTGTTCCAGCTCTTCATTCTTCTTATTTGATTTTTCCAGATCTTCTTTGAGAGAGATAATTTTTGCTTCAAGGCCTTCTTTTTCAAAGGATTGTAGAGGTTCCTCATTCTCCTTACTTGATGCTTCTAGCTCTGTTTGCAGAAAGATGATAGCAGCTTCAAGTCCTTCATTCTTCTTGCTTGATTTTTCAAGATCTGCTTCTAGATCTTTAATTCGATTGGATGCATAAGTATGAAACCTTTGATACTTGTCCACCTGTCCATTCAGCATTTCTATTTGATCTTTCATTTGTGAGATCATCTCTTTATAGATAGTTTCTTTCTTATTGTATGAACTTTGTAGTTCTTCTTCTTTAATCTTGAGAGCTTCTTCTAGATCCACAACTTTACTTTCACTATCTTTACTATTGTTTGCACAAAGAAGAGTATTACAAGTGGCCTTCTCCTTTTTCTTCTTTGCCATGAGAGCTTGTAGATCTTCGTCGGAATCTGTTTCATCTTCTTCAATTTTTGCTATACATGATTTCTGAGGTATCTCCTTTCCTTGAGTAACCTTCTTCTTTTGCTTCTTAGCCATGAGCACTTTCAGATCTTGGTCAGAATCTTCTTCATCTTCACTGGACACTTCATCATCATCTTCTTTTGCATAATAACTCTTTCTCTTCTCAAATTGTTTCTCTTTACCATGCTTTTTTCTATAAGGACATTTAGCAGCATAATGACCAACTTTTCCACACTCAAAACATTTGAAGGGAAGCTTACCTTTGAATCTTCCAGTACCTAGTTGGAGCTTTCTCACGAAATTTGCTTCTTCTTCATCGGATATATAGCTGGATTCTTTGAAAACTTCCTTTTCCTTTCCTTTTGTAGATGCCTTAAAAGCAGCTTCTCTTATTTGAGAAGGACCTCCTTGTCTCATTTCAAAAGCAGTCAGAATACCATGCAATTGAACAATAGAAAGAGTTTGCAGATCTTGCCTTTCTTCAATAGCTGAAACTTTAGAGTCAAATTTTGAAGTCAAAGATCTTAAGACCTTTTCCACCAGAGTAGTATCAGTTATGGTTTCACCCAAATTTCTCATCCGATTTACAATATCATCTAGACGAAGAAATAAATTGGCAACACTTTCATCACTATGCATCTTCAAATTTTCATATTCAATTCTAAGAGTTTGGAGTTTTGCACTTTTTACCTTTGTGTCTCCTTCATAGCTTAGAATGATTTTGTCCCATATGTCTTTTGTCGAATGTAGCTGCATCACTTTAGCAAATTCTGATTCAGACATGCTTCCCAATAAGACATTCACTGCTTTGGCATTGATTTCATACTTCTTTCTTTCAGCTGCATCAGTAGGAATACTTGCCGGGTATTGATAACCTTCTTCCACGATTGCCCATACATCCGCACCAAGACTTTGCAGATATGCTTTTGTTCGTACCTTCCAGAATATCAGATTGCTTCCATTGAATAGAGGTGGCTTTATAGACATTACTCCTTCTTGACTTCCCATTGCGACGGATCTCCTTCAAGCGATCAAGCTTCTGCAGAAGGACCACGCTCTGATACCAATTGTTGGGAAAATACTGAGAGGCCGAGAGAGGGGGGTGAATCAAGATGATCGCATAATCAAAGCTTTTTACTTTTTCACTTAAAACCCATACGCCACTTTCCTGAAACAGACTCGCGTATATACGCGGATACCCTTTATGAAACTCGCGTATACACAGATATCTAATTATGTCATTAGTTCTTCACTTAAATCATTCCATCATTCAATCATCAGATGTTTAATAAACAATAAACATGTGCAGTAAGAACAGAATAAACCATCACACATAGCATCACACATGAACACCAGGATTTTTAGGTGGAAACCCAAGTCGGGAGAAAACCACCGCTGCAGTTGCTCAGCCTTCAATATTTTATTATAGAGAAAACATCTTACAACATATGTGCTGGCGCAAACTTGACCAGCACGCAGGCACCCACCTGCGCTCGTTTACCAGCCTCTCCTGGAAGGGAGCTCCAACCCCCCGACTCGTTTACCAGCCTCTCCTGGAAGGGAGCTACGACCCCCCGATCTCGTTTACCAGCCTCACCTGGAAGGGAGCTACAACCCCCTGACTGAAGGCTACAACCTTCAGCACCACCTTGGACCACATTTCATCAATTTTCACACTGGATCCAACAACTTCAATAGAACACCACTTGCAGGCCACATTTCATCATATTTTCATACTGGACCCTTTCCATACTTTTAAGAACAGACATACATCACCAACAGATACTTATCAACACAGATCAGATAGCAGAAACATAGCAGAACAGATCAGATATTTCATACCCTTTGTTTCAGCAAACCCTAGTTTGCATACGCGCTTTCACTTCACTGATGTCGCGTATATACGTGCTTCCGTCCACACAAACCAGCGTATACCTCAGTGTATATTTTATTGCGCATACGCGCTTTCTCTTCGCTGAAGCTGCGTATATACGCGCTTCCTCCGCGGCGAAGTAGCGTATAGATCTTCAATCATTATAGAGCAACATACTTCATCAGATCAGATATTCAGTTCAGATCTACCCTTTTGCTTCAGACAGATGTTCGCCTAGATGCTCGCCTCATCACAGATCTAAGCCTTCCATAATCAGATCTAACAAATACAAGTACATTTCAGATCTAAAGATCCCGCTTCATCATTTCTTCATAAGTGCTTCATAGATTCAGATCTATCATCAAACCTTTACCCTTTCATACAAAACTACTTCACAGAGAAGTATTCATTCAAGCTCAGACATCTTGCTCTCACGCTCATGATTTGCACAATGAAATTCTTCTCCTTATATATGTTTATCCTTTTTCAATACCATGAGCCCCTTTTTCAATACCATGGGCCAAAACAATACCATGAGCCCAAAAAAACCTGGACGGGGTCAATTAGGCGGATCATTACCCAATACAATGGGTCAATACCATGGTGGTTACCCTTGGTTTTGCACTTTTTGAGCGCTTTAGCCCATACGCGACTTGGCACGTTATTTTCCGCGTGCATACGCGACTTCACCTAGGAATATCCGCGTATACAAAGAGACATACTCTTTTCATCATATTTTGAGCACATTCTGAATTCCTTTCTTCATTGCCTTTTGTACACACTGTAGATACATCATATTTTCTTCATCAGGAACATATTCTCTCAAGCACAACTTCATCAAGTAAGTTTTCATCATCTTCATCAAGTGGGTTGCCTTTCAAGGACAACACTCAACAACATATCACATCAGATTTACATCATTTACCAAGTCCATCAAGTCAAGCATAACTTCATCAGGTGGATTGCCATCAAGGACAACACATGTCAACAGTCACAGGTCTTCATCTTCATTCAGTGGGTTGCCATCAAGGACAACATCCTGCATCATATTTCCAACACCGTTTTCTCTTGTTCCTCTTGCACTTAATTGAAAAGAGAGACATTGGAAGGTGGGAAAGTAATTCATATACATTTTGGCCATTGTCAGAAGAAACAGTTATTGTGAGAAATCATTTACATTCCCTTTTCTTTTTTGTTTCCTAATTTATGTGAATGGACAAAAGGCACCCATACCAGCTGGAATAACAATAACCAAATGTTATGGATACTCTGTAATGGATAAATGTTAATAGGGTCTCTTACTGAGGTTAACAATGGATTCAATATGTAAAGTGGCCTTTGGGATTGAGGTGAACAGCCTAACAAATACTAACTCTCGAGAAGAGGCATCTTTTGCAAATGATTTTGATACTGCAAATACTATGCTATTGTGGCGTTATTTTGACATCACTTGGAAATTGAAAATATACTTCAACATTTGGTCAGAGGCTACCTTGAAACAAAGCATCAAAAGGGTGGATGATTTTGTGTACAAGGTCATTCAGAGCAGAAGACATGTGATAAGTGAGCAAAATAGCTATGTAAGATAATACCGACCCCGGCTCTTGTCCTAAATTGGACCAAAAAATGTTTGATTTTCCCTTTCCACATATTCACTATGCTAGTGATAGTACTCATGCCCTTGTTTTCCTGCCTCTGGCTTCAAAAAAATTTACAGGTAAGACCAGACATACTGTCTCGCTGTATTTCATCAACTGAGAAGCTTCCAGAGACTGAATCTGACAAGTTTCTACGAGATATTGTTCTGCATTTCACTATAGCTGGGCGGGACACAATTGCAGTTACCCTTTGTTGGTTCTTTCACATGCTTTGCAAGAACCCAGATGTTGAAAAAAGAATTCTTGAAGAAATTGATGACATGATCGAGGTTATTGAATGTGTGTCCATGGAAGAATTTTTAACTATGTTTTCGGAAAGTCTAACTCATACAATATTGGATAAGATGCACTATCTTCATGCGGCTTTGTCAGAGACCTTGCGTTTATACCCTGTTGTTCCTATGGTAACACACTTGTATGTTTTGGTTGCCATTGAGGTAAACTCAACATTATGTCAAATGCTTATTTCCACGAGCAATTATTTGGTTCTCTCTGGTTTCCCAAACCATTGCCTTTTTGGATTCATATATATATATCTATATATATATATATATATATATGTAAAACTTTAATTCAAAGATCAAATAGTAGGGCTCATCAAAAATTGAAAAACATTTTACAGAATGCAAAGCATGCACTTTCTGATGATATCCTTCCAGATGGATTCAAAATCAAAGAAGGTGATATAGTGTGTTATCTTCCTTATTCTATGGGAAGAATGACATATCTTTGGGGAACTGAAGCTGAGGAGTTAAAACCCGAAAGATGCCTAAATGATGGAATCTTTCAGCCTTAATCACCATTCAAATTCACCGCATTTCAGGTAAGTGGTTATGGCTTATGGGTTATAGTTAATATATTGAGCAATATTACTTTTACCACGTTTCAAAATGGATAAGCTTTACTTTTGTATTACAGGCTGCACCTCGCATATGCATTGGCAAAGATTTTGCGTACATGCAAATGAAAATTGTTGCTGCTGTCCTGGTCTGTTTCTTCAAATTTGAAGCTGTTAAAGGTATAGAAGTGCGATATCATTCTTCATTCACACTACACATGAATGACTAAATCTCCGAGTAAATACTAGAGATGCCTGTTGATCACAACTTTTACTTGCCAGTAAGGAGTGTACACTGAAAACTTTCATTATTTGTACATTTATTATAGCGTAAAAAAGAGAAGTTCTTCACTAAGGAGTTGTGGATGTCTCCTTTACAATTGTACAAGGTTTAATAGTGAGAGGTTGACCATAAAAGTTACTTCTACTGACAGAAGGGAGATTTTGACTTGCATTGTCTTATATCGCTGGAGAGAGAAAGAAGCAACGCAGGGTTGTAGGTAAAGTCTTATGTCTTCGAGGGAACTCGTAGTTGTGGATAAAGGTCTATGTATTTGAGAGAACTCGTCTTGATATTATCACATTACATATTTATTAGGGTATATTTAAAGCATGAGATTGTTTATTTTTTTAAATTTTATCTTAGCATAGATTTATTTTAATCAGTAGTATATAATATGAAAAATAAAATTGGAATTTAAAGAAATTTAATATATATATATAATTATTTGAATTTTTTCTATATTTAATAGGATACATTATTGAAGTT
The DNA here is from genome assembly GCA_034641835.2 of Pinus albicaulis. Classification (NCBI taxonomy): domain Eukaryota; kingdom Viridiplantae; phylum Streptophyta; class Pinopsida; order Pinales; family Pinaceae; genus Pinus; species Pinus albicaulis. The sequence continues at coordinate 644,662,394 of CM076571.1, forward strand.
TCTAATTTTATTAAATTTTTACTATATTTATGATAAAATTATGAAAATATACATAACATAGGTTAAAATATAAAACAATTAGTGTACTCCAAATGTTTTAACTATAAGAATATAGTTATTTTAATCTTTTTATATATTAGGTACATGTATAGAAGTAATGGATGATGTGTACCACTATTAGTGAGTGAGAAAGACCATTGTTGTCCTACATCCCACTTACAACAATTGACACAAAACTTATAACAACAATGCCATTGGCATTGCTTATTTTCTAGGGATATCTAGAGAAACCATTGTGGAATTTTGTTTCACTACCAATGCCACCCAGTTTACATAACAAGAACCTTGAAAGAGAATAAAAAATAGATATGGAGTTGTAACTCAGAGCATTACCTTTTCAAACTATCTAGACATTGTAATAAGCTAAATCATATCCTTCTCAAACAAGCTAGACACTCTAAATCATTCCATTTAATGTTGATCTCATCTTGTCAAGCCAAATAAGTAAGTAGTTCTTCCATTAGAGCCTACAACTCTTTCCCCATCTCTTTAGACGTGTATGAGTGAAGATGCCTTATTATTGCAATGCATATAAGTGAATATGCCATTATACCTATTATCTCCACTTCTTAATTCTAAATAATCAAATGTGATTTGAATGCAAAAGTATTCAACAATCACAGGTGGGCATAAATGGACAATAGCTCAAATACAACCAACGAGACTTTGGACAAAATAATGACACAAAAAACAAAGACAAATATTTCCAGCAAGGAATAATATTGTGTGGTCCATTTTACCTCACCAACAAACTCTACAATCACCCAAAATAACACAAAATCGCCAGCCACATATTTCACAAAGAAAAGAGGAATTACAATAATAAATATATCATTAGCCAGTCACAAACACAGTTTCTCAAAACAGGGTGAAATGTTAGCATGTAATATTTGTGTGAATCTTGATTATTATTTAGAAAATTTATATCTAAAATTAAGAGGGTGTAAGAGTTTATTATGTTACAAATTATGCGTGCATGTAAAGCGTTAGTAAAAAATTCTGTGGGGTATTGGTTAAATGGTGATGAGGCAGGTTGTTATGGCACTAATCATAGGTTCAATTCCCTTCCCTGATCGGGGTGCTATATCTGGAAATGTTCAATTCCCTTCCCCAATCAGGGTGATGTATCTGGACATGTTGATGAAGATGTGCCAAACTTTTAAAAAAAAAAAAATAGTAAAAAGGGTATTTGTTGAATGTAATTAATTTATTTATTTGTACTTTATAAATAATTTTTTTATTATTATTTGAGTTATTAAAAATTTTTTTTCCTGAAATTATGTAGTTGATTTAGAATTTTAAATTTTAATTATGAGTTTATTTTTGGCTATATGCTTGGATAGATTTCCCAAATTTTCTATTCTTTCTATTTATTATTATTTTTTTTTAAATGTAAATTATCTCTATATCTTTAAGAAGGAATGGTCAATCAACTTGTCATCCACTAGCTCGTTGGAGTTTACAACATAAAATTTGATTTCGTTGGGAAGGGCCTCAAGTTAATTGTCTATAATTGGTTGAATTATCGTTGGTGGGATCGATTTGGGTTATTCGACACGTCATAAATGCCTACACTTTAACGGTAGTTGAATACTACTTGAATATTAGGGTACAGGGGAGCATGGTCCATGTTGTTCTACTGGGTGTGGAGGTTGGTGGATCATCGTTTTGAAGTCGTGTCAGAAATTTTATTATTATTTTATTTTATTTTTTTAAATATATATATTTTTTTCTTTTAACTAAAATGGTTAGGTGTGAATGAGGAAGAGAACTAAGGAATGAGAATTGAATTATTAATGAAGTGAAAGTGTTTTCATATGTTTTTTGTTTGGCTTGTGCATGGTTGGTTACAACCAAGGTGTCCTTTTTGAATGAGTTCACTACATACAATCGTCTGCACAATTTTTTCTATATGTTTTCATAGATCCTCCACGGTAATATTTGCGAAGATATCATCTAGTGCATTGCTTGTAATACTATTACATAATTTCATAAAATCATTATTTTCATTATAATCATTGGAAAAATTATGATTTTCCCAACGTAAGATGCATAACTCTACTTAAATGATCATGGGAGTGAGGAATTAAATCTCATGTGCACTAGAAAAACACATAAGAAATTTCAACAATCCAATTTTGTCATCGATAATCGAACTCTGCATCATCGAAATGGCGCCAAAATCTTGACTCCACATCCCTCAAAACCTTCCAAGATGGTAATAGCTTTCATCATGTTAGTCATCCATAATTTTGATTTCTAGAAACAATATTTGCAAAAACATTGTGAGTTCTAGAAATCTCACTACCTTCATTACCCCAAGTCTATCAATTCACTAAAAATATTCACTCAAACCCTCCAAGTTATCCTACCATCTCAAAATGAAAACTGCTTTCAGGCTACTTCCACCATTTCATCTCCATTTCATTCCCTCATCCTATCATTCTTACTCCTACTCATAACGATCATTTTCCCCTCTGAAAATCCCATTTTCCCCCATTTATTCCTCCTATTTTCCTAAAAAGGGGCTTTAAAACATGAAAAACCCCTCTACTTGGTTTCAAGTAGCTCTTTTACCCTATCAGACCGCTTTAAAAAGCACTAACAACCCTGTTTTTAGTGCTAAATACGATTATTTTTAAATAAGGCCTTGAAGCCCTTCTTGGCTTAAAGCCCCAGCCCCCGATTCTAATCTTCCACCCATGAGACCACTATCACGTGCCTTCACTTAAGCCTTAAGCCCCTTTCGCGCCATCGTCCATCGCACTTTGGCAATTCCTATTTCCTCATTCCCAAACCCTTTTCTTCACCGATATTTATGCCCCCGATCACATCTCCACCATTGTTCCCATCACGATCCAATGGCCAATGGGGCTCCTCCCTATTCTCCCCCTACATCCACCATGGTCCCACTGCCGTTCCTCCCATGCATTTCTTCGACCATCACGCTAACTCACAACCATCGATCTGTAGCCCGCAGATCTAACGGTCCTCATTAAGTTTCACGCTCAATGTTCCGAACCCCTCCCAACGCACTATTTGCATGTGAAATAAGCTATTTTGGAGATGATACGTGTCACCCTCTAGCCTGTATCACATCCGCCAAGCCCCAAACCACTTACCACTTTTCCTCTGTGCGAATACTACCGGTGGTTTCTCCAGAAACTTCCTTTTGCTGACTTCACACCAAATCATTTTGAACCATGGTTTTTTCCATTTCCGCCATAAGATCATCCATAACGCATTCTCCCTCTTCCGCAATGCTCTTTCACCTCCGCCAAAGCGCTTTGAAGCAGTTATATCCATTAAATGCAGGTTTTATATAAACGGTTTGGTGTTTGGTTATAGGTTTTCATGGTGTATAAACATTAAAGCCATCCCACAAAAAAATGGTTGCAGAGGCCGAAGGTGACGATCTTCGGGCTATTATTAATTACAGAAAGGGACAAAAGGGGTTTATCTCCAAAGTTGGGTCGATGTGTCATGAGCATCGATCATTTATTCAAACCCTCCAGTGCAGCAAAAAACCTGCACACACAGCAAACAAGAAAGATCGAAACAACAGAGAATAAAGAAAAAGGTTAAGCATAAAGGTTCGAAGATTAAAAGGCTTAATCTGCAATTTCAAAATATCAAAACACAGTTAAAATCAGACAAAGAAGTTTTAAATAAATCTGAAAGGTATTAAAGGCAACATAATGAATTATGAAGGAAAAAGAAGAATTAGGCCTTAAGCACAATTTAAATAATAAATTTAAGAAAACTTGGGGTAAGAAGGCCTCAAATGAATCAAAGCAGCAGTTATTCACTAAGAAAATCTAAAAAGCCACCTGTAGCCTACTATTCTACCTGCAAAGACAAATTGGCAGTTATTACATAGATAGAAGATATTTTAAGGCACATCGGAAATGGGATATTTTAAGATGAGAATCATTTACTACGCCAGTCGCCAACACTTGAGCCCTAGAATAGTTCCACCTCCTCATTTACAGCATAAATACAGCATCTAAACTCATTGTATCATTGGCATTTGATGACTCTTTGAAGTTATACATAGTCTCTTGGAATTTGAAGGAAATTGATGTTTTGGAACTTGTAGATGTCTCTACTTGTTTTTTGATGAGGAAGGCTTTGTCATTGGATCCCTAAGCTTGGCTGTTGGTGAAGTACTCTAAATCTGTTATTGTTATTTCCTGTTCCATTATGTTTCAACATTCTCTGTTACAATAGATTAAAAATTTTAGGCTAAGAAATGTCTTCTGAAAGCACCTTAGTTCTATTTACTCTTCAATGTCTTAATGTTTTCTTCTGCTAAGATATTCTAGAGAATTCTTAATTTCTCTCGAGGACCCTTATGCTTGTTTATTTCTTAAATAGTTCAATACAGTTGGTTTCAAGAATGATTTATGGTTTTCCTTGCTTACTTGCTACCACTTAAAAATTGTTTCTGAAGTCTCCCTTCAAAGTACCATTCCTTAAAATCTTCCAAAGAGGTTTTGTTCCGATCATACCCTTTGTACTTGCTTAAATAATTGTTTTGAAGGTCTTTATAGCTGTAATCAAAGCTTTTTAGGAGTTCCCTCTTCTATGAATATAGTTATTTATGAATCTTACATGTTTTCTAATCCTTGAAGGTGAAATCAGTAGAAGTTGAATGAGTTTCTCACCTTCTATATTTCATTGGAGAAGTTTTTCTTGAAATTATTATTTGCTGAAGTGTTGTTTGTAGAATTAATGGTTAGCCCTATCTATTGATTCCCTCTTCATGTTCAGATAATGTTTTAAGTCCCTTTGTTGAAAAGTACATATAATTAAGGATTCTTAATTGCCCTTAGTTCTACTTTTCATTCTAAATCCTTGATGTCCATTTCATTCCACCTGCAAGACCTTGAAGATCCACTAGGCAAGTTAGATTTTCCCTTTGATACCTCATATCTATTGATTAAATTGTCATTGACTTTTATTTGAATCCATTGCCCAATGACTTAGAGATTTCCCATTTTTCTATCTATGCTCCCTAGATCATTATGTCCAACCAAAAAATCAAAAAAATACATGCTTCATAACTAGCCTAAAATTAACCCTTTACAAAGCAAAGAAGTCATATCTTTATAAAAAATTGAGAGATTCCTCTCTGGGACTAGGAATGCTACGTCCTGGAGCTCTAAATATTGGTTTTGATGTTGCCTTTTCACTTGGTATGCCAATCTACCAAATCATAGGACACCAACATAGTGGCGATCACGGTGGGACACTAAGTGAGTAATAACTTAGATATCCCTTCAAAAAACCTAGAAAAATAAAAAAATATCTCCTGATTAGCCTTTATTACTTATTGGTGGTGGACCATAATGTATTTTACCTTCAAAAGAGCTAAAAATTTCCTCCCAGTGACTCCACTGGCCTCCAGTAGGCCTATTATTTCACTAAGTCCTTATAAACTCCCATGGGATGCATTGAGCAATCCAAATCATGCTAATGGTGGATATAAAAGTTCAAAATCTTCCACCTGGCGACTCCACAACTCCCAAAATGCCTAATGAATCCACTGGTAGAAGACTCTGAACTGGTTGAAAAGATACAGTGACCTCTCTTTTATTATAAACATGGATTCAAGTATAGACAAAGAAGAAAAGTTAGACACATTATTGGACATAATTAGCAAAATGATGTATATACTTGATAAGAGGCAGGAAAGGTATGAAGCTGATATAGATGTTGGTTATCCAAAGTAACCTATGCCTCCTCCTGATAAAAAACAAACTCAACCACTACATGATAAAGGCAACAAACAAGATATGCATGATGAGAAAGATTTCAAAGAAGAGAATGAAGAATATTTTCAAAAGGGTACTATTTACCTACCTATGCATTGTGTTCCACAGATGAGAGAACATTAAAAACAAGGCGAAAATACAGAAACTGAGTAGTGCTTTGAGGAAACAATTAGCCATCCTAAGATCACAAAACTTGAAATAAGAGAAGAGGTAACACATCTGGAGTCTTTTCCTTTATGTTATAATTCATTTCAGTTGATAAGAGGAGAATGGCATCCTAATGATCTATTAGAAACAACTCATGAATCTCATGAACAAATTGACCATCACAAAAATCATGAAAAGTAGTTTGAGAGTGAAATTAATCAAGACATAGAAGAAAATCCTCAAGATCCCCTGCAAGCACAAGTAATGATCCACCATCTATTCTAGGGGAGGTTCAAGAACACATCTAGCCTCAAAATCAGCCTACACAAGAGAAAGAGAATTGTTGTACTTCTGTTCCAAGAAAAAGAGAAATGCTTCCTCTTTTAACAGAAAAAGAAATCAATCAAATATTAAACAAGCAACCAGCCTATAAAACTTCAGAAGAGCCAAAGCCTTCTATTCATTCCCTTGCTAATCCTTGTTGCCATAAATTAGAAAGTGAACTCATAGATCAATTTAAAGATAAACAAACTGATAATCCAATATGTTTGATTGGTGATATTGTTTATACTAATGATTCTCTAAATACTGATAAATCTGATGATGATGATGAGCTCCAAATAGAAACTAATCATGCAGGGAAACCAACAATGGATTAGTGTCATTAATTTCATTATCATCATCTTGAAAGAAGTAATCAAACACTGCAGCCCATCAGAAATAGCTTTCACATAATTGGGAATTAGAAATCTATCAGTTTTAATGTTGAGGTTGAAAATAATGAGGAACTTCTTGAGCAAGTTGAAGATAAAGAGCCTTCTCCTGAAAAGGTTGAGGTAATCAAACATACCCTTGCTCAAGAACATAGTGACCTCTCCACAAATCTTAGTCCACTCAATCAGAACATACCATGACTACAGGAGGAGAATGCTACAATATATGATGAGTCCTCTAGTTCAGATGATAATGAAGATAAGGAAGCATTTATTTCTCAAAAGAATATTAAGCTTGACCTAGTGCAGGAAAGAGTAATCCTGGTTGAAACCGATCTTTCAAAAATTCATAACCAGGTATTGTTTCAAAATCCCTTTGCTGGTTTCTTGAAGACATTTGAAGAGGGAATAAAGGTGTTTAGGAGCAGTTTATTGCCAAGTGCAAGAAAAAATTTTAGCACTGCTGCTAAAAAACAAGTGAGATGGGAGTGGCCCTTTTTTTTATCCAGTATGCTCAAGGAGATGAGCAAATACCAATCATGGAATCATCTGATTTATTGGATGTATTGGAAAAAATAATTTACCAGCTAAATATGTAATGTCCAAGTTAGATTAGGTTAGATAGGAATGCAAATAAGCTCACCCTTTGAGCATTCAGTTAGTTTTTTTAATTGTTTTGAAAAAATGAAAATAAAAAAACAATAAAAGAAAAGAAAAAATGAAAAGAGGGAAGATTCAAAAGAGGTATAGCCCCATACCCAAAAAATAGAATTTTCTAAAAGTGTACAAGTCTAAATGCCACTACTGATTCAAAATGATATCTTGTTCAGTCATCTAGCCTAATCATGGTTGAACATGCTTTAAATTTATGTTGATAAGTTAGTAGAAACATTGATTGATAAGATTATTTCATACTTAGCTTGTCAAGAAGAATAGATTAGGAGAATATGAAGATGTTGGTTCCACATGCTTAAAATAGAACCAGAGAGATAGATAAGGATGCCTCACAAAGGACAAATCATGGCCTTATCTTTCTGATTTACTTTTTGTGAAAAAATAATGTTTGTGTGCAAATTGTTCAAAATGCCACAACCATGGTTGATCAGACTATGTAATCCTGATTTTGAACCATGCTTTAAATTTTCATGTCAATAGCTAGAGAATCAATATTTCCAAACAATTCAATCTTGGCAATCAAGTAGTATAGGTAGAGAATAAAAAGGGTTCAACAGTTTAATCTAGACTCTTGGAGGAAATAAAGATAAGATAGTTACTTTATTTTTAGTTTTCAAAAATAAAATGTAAAAGAGTTTGCCAGTTCAAATGCACTCAAGAGGAAGAGGAAAAAATGCTAGGAGAAGTAGGATGGGTAGGTAGAAAAGAAAAAATATGCCCAATGGATAAGGCATTGATTTGTTGAAACTCTGAGATTTCATAAACTAAGGTTCTGGACACCTTAAAAGGAAATCTGCCCTCCCCAACTGGAGCCACTGGTTAGTCATCCATAATTTTGATTCTATCCAAAGATGACTAAGATGAAAATCTCATATTCCTAGAAACAATATTTGAAAAAACATTGTGACTTCTAGAAATTCCACTGCCTTCATTATCCCAAGTCTATCAATTCATTGAAAATATTTACTCAAAACCTCCAAGTTATCCTACCATCTCAAAATGAAAACTACTTTTAGGCTACTTCCACCATTTCATCTCCATTTCATTCCCTCATCTTATCATTCTTACTCCTACTCCTAACAATCATTTTCCCCTCTGAAAAGCCCATTTCCCCCCATTTATTCCTCATATTTTCCTAAAAATGGGCTTTAAACCATGAAAACCCCCTCTACTTGGTTTCAAGTAACTCATTTACCCTATCGGGCCCCTTTAAAAAGCACTAAAAACCCTGTTTTTTGTGCTAAATCCGATTATTTTTAAATCTGGCCTTTAAGCCCTTCTTGGCTTAAAGCCCCAACCCCCAGTTCTAATATTCCCTTCATGAGACTACTATCCCGTTCCTTCACTTAAGCCTTAAGCCCCTTTCGTGCCATCAGCCATCACACTTCAGCGATTCCTATTTCCTCATTCCCAAACCCTTTTCTCCATCGATATTCATGCCCCCGATCGCATCTCCACCGTTGATCCCATCATGATCCAACGGCTAGTGGGGCTCCTCCCTATTCTCCCCCTACATCCACCATGGTCCTACTTTCATTCCTCCCATGCATCTCTTCGACCATCGCAGTAACTCATGACCGTCGATCCACAACCCGCAGATCTGACGGTCCTCATTAAGTTTCATGCTCGATCTTCCAAACCCCTCCCAACGCATTGTTTGCACGTGCAATAAGTAGTTTTGGAGATGATACATGTCACCCTTTGGCCTATATTTCATCCGCCCATCTCCAAACCACTTACCACTTTTCCTCTATGCGAATACCACTGGTGGTTTCTCCCGAAACCGCATTTTGTTGACTTCACACCAAATCATTTTTAACCCTGGTTTTTTCCATTTCTGCCATAAGATCATCCATAACGCATTCTCCCTCTTCCGCAATGCTCTTTCACCTCCGCCAAAGCCCTCTAAAACAATTATATCCACTAAATGTAGGCTTTATATAAACAGTTTGGTTTTTGGTTGCAGGTTTTCATGGCGGATAAACATTAAAGTCGTCCCACAGCAAAAATGGTTGCAGAGGCCAAAGGTGGCGATCTTCAAGAAATTATTAATTACAAAAAGGGACAAAAGGGGTTTATCTCCAAAGTCAGGTCGATGTGTCATGAGCATCGATCATTTATTCAAACCCTCTGGCACAACAAAAAACCTGCACACACAGCAAACAAGAAATATTGAAACAACAGAGAATAAAGAGAAAGGTTAAGCATAAATGTTCGAAGATTAAAAGGGTTAATCTGCAATTCAAAAATATCAAAACACAGTTTAAAGCAGAAAAAGAAGTTTTAAAGAAATCCTAAAGGTATTAAAGGCATCATAATGAATTCTTAAGGAAAAAGAAGAATCAGGCCTTAAGCACAGTTTAAATAATAAATTTAAGAAAACTTGTGGTAAAAAGGCCTCGAATGAATTAAAGCAGCATTTATTCACTCAAAAAATCTCAAAAGCCACCTGTAGCCTACTATTCTACCTGCAAAGACAAATTGGCAGTTATTACATAGATAGAAGATATTTTAAGCGTTCAAGCAATTACTGTAAAAGATAGAGATAGGATGCAAAGTCAAACTTTTCACCTATCCTTCCTTAGAAGTTCAGACAGAGTTATTGAAGCAGAGAAGTAGTTGAACATCTTCCTACCTTATGCCTTGCATGGTTTTCAAGGCTAGGAATGCATTTACTCTTTAATTAATAACACTTGAGCCCTAGAATAGTTCCACCTCCTCATTTGCAACATAAATACTGCATCTGAACTCATTGTATCATTGGCATTTGATGACTCTTTGAAGTTATACATAGTCTCTTGGAAGTTAAAGGAAATTGATGTTTTGGAAGTTTTATATGTCTTGACTTGTTTGTTGATGAGGAAGGCTCTGTCATTGGATCCCTGAGCTTGGTTGTTGGTGAATTACTCTAAATATGTTATTGTTATTTCCTGTTCCATTATGTTTAACCATTCTATATTACAGTAGAGTAAAAATTTTAGGCTAAGAAATTTCTTCTGAAAGCACCTTAGTTCTGTTTACTCTTCATTGTCTTAATGTTTTCTTCTGCTAAGATATTCTAGAGAATTCTTAATTTCTCTCAAGGACCCTTATGCTTGTTTATTTCTTAAATAGTTCAATACAGTTGGTTTCAAGAATGATTTATGGTTTTCCCTGCTTACTTGCTGCCACTTAAAATCGTTTCTAAAGTCTCCCTTCAAAGTACCATTGCTTAAATTCTGCCAAAGAGGTTTTGTTCCGATCATACCCTTTGTACTTTCTTAAATAATTGTTTTGAAGGTATTTATAGCTGTAATTAAATATGTTTAGGCGTTCCCTCTTCTATTAATACAATTATTTGTGAATCTTGCATGTTTTCTAATCCTTGAAGGTGAATTCACTAGAAGTTAAATGAGTTTCTTGCCTTCTATATTTCATTGGAGAAGTTTTTCTTGAAATTAATATTTTCTGAAGTGTGGTTTGTATAATTTATGGTTAGCCCTGTCTATTGAATGCCTCTTCATGTTCAAATAATGTTTTAAGTCCCTTTGTTGAAAATTACATATAATTAAGGATTCTTAATTGCCCTTAGTTCTACTTTTCATTCTAAATCCTTGATGTCCATTTCATTCCACCTGCAAGACCTTGAAGATCCACTGGCCAAGTTAGATTTTCCCTTTGATACCTCATATCTATTGATTGACTTGTCATTGACTTTTATTTGACTCCATTGCCCAATGACTTAGAGATTTCCCTTTTTTCTATCTATGCTCCCTAGATCATTATGTCCAACCAAACAATCAAATATATCCATGCTTCATAACTAGCCTCAAATCAACCCTTTACAAAGAAAACAAGTCATATATTTATAAAAAATTGAGAGATACCTCTCTAAGACTAAGAAGACTAGGTCCTAGAGCTCTAAAGATTGGTTTCAATGTTGCCTTGTCACTTGGTATGCGAATCTGAAAAATCACAGGACACCAACACATCATTTTGAGGAAATTTGTTCGAGGCATAAATTTTACCCAACGAATGCATCCACCGTCCTTCATATCCCTATGGAAAATCAGGTATTCTAAAGGAAGGACGGAAAACCTGAATCGCAAGCCCTAAGTAGTGAAGAAGGAGAAGATACTTTGCACCAGTTTAACAACATTGATGAAATACCACCAAAATAATAATGGAACTTGATGGATGTTGTAAGGGAAATATGGCTACCTGCAAATCACCCTTAACTCCCCTAAAGTCATCCTGGATTCACCGCTTAACCTTGTATCTTGTCTTTTTCCTCCTCCTTGGAAGAGGAAGTTTCATGGTGGTCGCGTGAGACATTATCATTTGCATTCCTTAGGTTCTCCTGAAAATTTAGTTGTATGAGTCCTAACAAGTGATGAAATGTGGGAATGACAACACTACCATGTTGAGAAACTCTTGTGTTTGGCAATTATCCAGGTGGACATTGGTGGCCACTCACCTATTCCACTTGGGGCCCCACCATTGTTTCTTTCATTTTTTCAGTTTCCTTAATTATAGCACAATTTACAATTTTTAGAAGTTTTTTGGGCCCTGAACTTCTAGAGTCATTTTGAGGCCCTAAATGATGTTTTTTGGGCATCAAACCTCTGGCTAATATAAGTCTATTTCAGACTCAATATTCGCAATCAATTTTTGTAGTCCTTGGATAGATATTTCTAATGATGAATCATGTGCGTCAAATGAATATAATATGCCAAAGTTACGACTTTGGAAATTGAGGTACCAATTTACCTCGATGGGGCCCATATTCTGGCATTTTGTATCCTAGGGTAAGGTTATTGGATATTTAGGATTTTCCATTGTTTCTAAATAATATATAGGCATTCGAGCCTCATTGTAACACAGAGTTCAGAGGCCTATAGCCACCACATCTCTTCGTAGAGATAAGTTACTAGTGCCCTAGCTAGTTTATTTCCATTCCATCTGTAAGAAAATTTCAATTCCTTGATATTAATGAAATGAAGTGTTATTTCCACTGCATTTTTATATTTACAATTATATGTGTATTATGTTTTGTTCCAGCATAAATCCAGATCAGTGGTATTAGAGCGGTCTGCTCTTTCTCTATCCTTCTTTGCATGTCCCTAATGAGGTTGGGGTAGAAGGAGTTAGTGCTCGATCTGGTTGATCCTTTGCAAGATCAGCCTTGCACAATCCGATGTTCACCCATGGGGGATAAAAAAAAGATGAGGGAGCAGGAGATCCTATCAAAATATTGTTTGAGGAGGCCCTCAAAAAAAAAAGGAATGCGATGATGGATAACTTTGTCTAGATCCTTCAACGACTAGCCACTCCTGGTGCATCTGCATCTAGAAGCCACTCTAGAGGCACAAATCCTTTCAAGGTACAAGTGTACTTTGACATTCCCAGATTTGAGTGCCAAATAGATACAGACGTCGTAGATATATGGTTGAAACTATTATAAGGATATTTCTCAATTGATGACTTTTCTAACCGGAGAAGATTATTTTTGCACTCCTGAAAGGTACCCCCCATGCTAAGGACTTGTGGGAAACGTACTGTGAGAAAAAGGACGAGGGGGAACCCTCTCTGTTCGTTGTCATACCCACTTGGAATTATTTCTGAGATGCCAGCAAGGAACAATAGTATCCCTTGGGGAGCTAGGAGGACAACTACATGCAATGGACTACATCAAAGGGATCAAGATGTGCATGAGCTGATGAATTTGTTTCATACCTTGCACATAAAGTTGGGTATCAATGATTTGAAAAAAAAATTTGTGTTAAAGTACTGTAGTTATCTGCACAGATACATTTAGGAGGAAATGGAGTTTCTTGACATCTCCTCGCTTGGTACGACATACCAATATGCTGCCAAGATTGAGGAGAAATTCAAACAGAAGAAGCAAGAATTTGGATCTATGAATCAAAAGAAAGGGAAAGGTGCCCCAAAACCACAGAATAAAGGACAAAGCCAAGGCACAGTGGTCCAAGATAACCTACAGAAGCTGCAAGAAAAAAAAAAGCCTACGAAGCCGAAGAAGGACATGAGAAAGTGGTATGAGTTCCATAAGAGCTCCACTCACAACATAAGTGAGTGTTGAGCCAAGAAATTACTGGCGGCTAAGATGAGGGATTATGAATTGGATGTGTGCTCCAACTCTGAATCAGAACCCAACAAGGGGAATTACAAGGGGAAGCATATTATTGATGTAGAGCCCCATGCCATTATTGCCACTGCAACAATCGAGAAGGAGGAACTAAGAGATCTAGAGGAGGAGGAGAATCTCTTCCGCTCTAAGATGTGGGTAAAGTGTTCCCCGATAGAGTTCATTGTCAACAGTGGGAGCGAAAATAACCTAATTTAAGAAGAGGTCATGAAGCATTTGGGCTTCCTAACCACATCACACCCACAACCGTACACCATCGGGTGGCTTCACCAAGGACAAGATCTATGCGTCAGCCAGTAGTGTCGCCTTCCCTACAACATCAAGCCCTTCACATATGAGGTATTAAGTGAAATTTCTCCTATTTGTGTTTATGATTTATTATTAGGCCAACCTTACTTTTGGAAGTGACATGTTGTGTATAAGTCCTGGCCTCGCTTTGTTATTGTTACTTTGGGTAATAAGTTGTACAAGATACCAGAGCTACCACTGCCTGTGGATATCTCTTTGGTTACTGCAAAACAATGCACTAAGGTCATTTCCAAAACTGGGAAATTTTTTCGTGATGATCCGCCCACAGGGCTATAAGAAGATTGTGGCCACAACCTCCAAACAGGGCTCCTCCACACGACAGGAACAAATGGACAAGGTCGTGGAGGAGTACAGCGACATCTTCACCTCACCCACAGGAGTGCCTCTACACTGTCATGTAAATCACCCCATCAATCTAACGCGAGTCGTGCCACTGCCCAATGGACTGATCTCTCGATGCTCTATTCTAGAGAACGATGAAATCAAAATATAGATTCAGTAGCTGCTACAGAAAGGTTACATCTGGCTGATTTCATCACCCTGTGGGAGCCTGATCATGTTGGTTCAGAAGAAGGATGGGACTTGGAGACTCTGTATTGACTATTGGGCACTGAACATGATCATTGTCTGGAATAGGTACCCAATCCCAAGGATTGATGACCTTCCGGATCAAATCAAAGTGGAAAATATTTCAGTAAGATCGACTTGAAGTCTGTGTATCACCAGGTACCAATCGAACACTCCGATGTGTGGAAGGTTGCCTTCAAAGCTAAGTAGGGCCTTTTCGAATGGATGGTTATGCCTTTTGGGTTGAAAACTTCTCCTACAACCTTCATGAGGCTAATGGATGACATATTGTAGCCATTCACCAACTCATTTGTAGTAGTGAACTTGGAAGAAATCCTAATCTTCAACGAGACTTCGGAAGAGAACTTGCACCACATCTAACAGGTCCTTCAAACACTGCGGCAACACAAGTTGTGTGCCAATTTAGAGAAGTGCACTTTTGGCATGACTCAGGTTCAGTATCTGGGATACATTATTGATGAACCATGGGTGCGTGTGGATCCAACCAAGATCTAAGTAATTTGGGATTATCTGGTCCCAACAACTCTAACAGAGCTTCGCAACTTTCCAGGTCAACTTCTACAGTAGGTTTGTGTTGTGATTCTCTCATATCACTTAGCCCTTGAGTCAACTCACCAAGGGAGGAGTGAAAGAAAATTTGTTTTGGTCATAATCTCAACAGAAGGCATCCGTAGAATTGAAATATCGCCTCTTCTCTGCCCTAGTTCTCACATTACTAGACTTGCAACACCCATTTGAGATCACAAAAGATGTTTCTGAATATGCTGTAGGGGCAGTTCTTACTCAACAAGGGCATCCAATGGCATATCACAGTGAGAAATTTTCTGACACAGTTCGCAAGTATACCACTTATGAAAAAGAAATGAATTCCATTGTGTAGGTGTGTCACCAATGGAAGCATTACATTTGGGGGAAGGAAACAGTCATCCACACATACCACTGACCCTTGTAGTTCATACAAACACAAGGGAATTTGCAAAACGATTACCATTAGAAGTGGTCCACATATCTGCAACAATTTCATTTGAACATCAAGTATAAGAACGACAACACCAATAATGTTGCATACTACCTCAGCTGACCATCGATCATGGCACTAACCACCATTCTCAACTCTTATAGGAACGAGACTTCTGATTAGCCACTTCTCTACAAGAGCAATCCATAATTTGGCCACACAAAAAAGACACTCTTGGACGGTATGCAAGTTCTGAATTTTCACCTCCATGATGCACTAATATGTCACCTAGGACACATTTGTGTTCCTTCAAGAGAGTGTGCCAATATTGTTTTGGAAGCACACTATAGTCAAGTTTTTGGGAATTTCGGGGTCGATAAAATAGTGTTAGTACTATAAAATTATTTCTATTGGTCGAAACTTCGACAGGGTGTTGGGAAGTACATCAGATCCTGCACTGCTTGCCCCATTTCCAAACTAATCATCAAGGAGCAAGGCCTCTATACTTCGCAATCTACCCCTAGTAAACCTTGCGAATCCATCTCCATGGATTACATGTTGGGCCTTCCTTCTAGTAAGCATGGAAATGACTTTTTTTTCATTGTCATTAACAGATTCTCAAAGATGGTCATTATGTCGGCGTGCAAGAAGAATATCACAACATAAACCACTGCTAAACTCTTCTTTGAACGATTTTGGGTGCACTTTCGGATCCCACAGTATATCATGTCAGATCAGGACATTAGGATCCTTAGCACAATTTGGTCTAGCCTCTGGTCAATGCTAGACACCAAGCTCACCAATTCCACAACTTTCCATCCCCAAATTGATGGCTAGACAAAGGTCATCAATAGGATGATTGTACACATTCTGCGCATGTACAATTCAAAGCATCCATGCACATTGGATGAGAGCCTTCCCTATGTACAACATATTTATAAGCAGGCTCTCCATAGTGCAACAAAGCACAACCCCTTCCAGGTGGGCCTGGGGTTCTAGCCACTATGTCCCATTAATGTAGCCATGCCATTTGTGGCTACTCAAACTGATTCGGCTCATGTCCAGTCTGAAGCTAACAATGTGAACAAATTCATTGAGAAAATTCAACACATCTTTCATTAGGTTCATGAAATATTGGAAAGAGCCAATGCTAAGTGAAAGCAATGACATGATCAACATCAAGTTCCACACCACTTCTAGGTGGAAAAAAAAGTGTGGCTACATTTGCAGAAGGAGCACCTCACTGGACCCCACCCCAAGCTTCACCCGTAGTGATATGGGTCATACACCATCACCAAGGCTATAGGGAACAATGCCTTTGAGATCAGTATTCCACCATTCCTTGGTCTGCACCTAGTATTCAATGTGGATAGCCTTCGGCCCTATCTCCCACCTCTACTGGACACCTCTGACATTGCAGAACAACTCACACCAACAAAGTTAAACCCAAACTGTATGGAACATGCCACCATATATTGTATCATGGACATGCAAATAAATACGACTTGCTGACATAAAATCCTACTGTATCAAGTTGTTAAAGCTGGCCAACTCCTACACCAAGGCAAGTGGTTCACCAGGGACCATGTTCAACAGAAGTTTCCTCATCTCATGGAGGAACTCAATGCAATGCGGACCATTGATTCCTAAGGGGGAGGAATTATTCTGGTAAATATTGGTGGCTACCCACCTAATCCACTTGGGGCCCCACCATTGTTTCTTTCAGTTTTTTAGTTTCCTTAATTATAGCGCAGTTTACTTGTTTTAGCAGATTTTCGGGTCATAAACTTCTAGAGCCGTTTTGAGGCCCTAAACAATGTTTTTTGGGCATCAATCCTCTAAAAAATATGAGTCTGTTCCAGCCTTGATATTCGTGATTGGTATTTGTATTCGAAGGATAGAGATTTCTAACGATGTATCATGTGCATCAAACGAAGATAATATGGCAACGTTACATCCCCGAGAAATTGATGTACCAATTTACCCCGACGGGGCCCATATTCTGGCGTTTCATCTACTAGGGTTAGGTTTTTGGATGTTTAGGGTTTTCCATTGTTTTTCAATAATTTAAAGGCCTTTGAGCCTCATTGTAACATAAAATTCAGAGGATTTTAGCCACCACGTCTCTTCTCATAGATAAGCTGCTAGCGCCCTAGCTAGTTTATTTCTTTTTTGTCTATAAGCAATTTCAGTTCTTTGATATTAATGAAACGAAGTGTTATTTTCCACTGCATTTTTATATTTATGGTTAAATTTGTATTTTTTTCAATTCCTGCATAAATCTAGATCAGTGGTATCAGAGTGGTCAGCTCTTTCTCGATTCTTATTTTCATGTCCCCGACGAGATCGGGGTATAAGGAGTTAGGTCTCGATTTGGTTGAACCTTTGCAAGATCAGCCTCACAAAACCTGACGACCACCCATGGGGGATGAAAATAAATATGTGGGAGCAATATATCCTATCAAAATATTTTTTGAGGAGACCCTAGAAAAACAAAGGAACACGATGATGGATAAATTTGCCCAGATCCTTCAATGACTGCCCACTGGCGATGCATCTGCATCCATCAGCCACCCTATATATGGAATAACTCTTTCATATATATATATATATATATATATATATATAGTTAGGGTATTAATTTTACAATTATTTATATAAGTATTATATTTTTTTTGAAACAGAAAAATATAATATAATGAAATCTTTTAAACTAAAATATTAAATATTATGACTTATTCTCTAGAAATAACTTGAAAATTAACAATAAAATCAGTTAGAACAATATAGTTTATCTCATATCATAATTGGTATCGAATCTGTCTAAGGCCATAAACCACTTTGTCGACAACCTTTTCTTTCTCCAAATAAGTGTTATTACAAATTTTTAGTTTCTAATGTTTCGAGGGTTACCCATTGAATAACATGGATCTATGGTTTGGTCATACAATTTATTCCATTTTAAATAGATTACATTGTGTTGAAATGAGAAAATTATTCTAGCACGAAGAGTTTGCTATATTTAGAGAGTTAGTCAACTAAGTGTTGAGACAGGTCATGTTAAGTGATAGATGAATTTAGTGTGTGGTTGCATGTCAAGGTATTTTAGGCGACTCACTAGTTGAAAAGGTTTAAATACCCTTCACCAGGTTCATTGTAATAACTTCATCTCAATCAAATTTGTGATCAATGGAAAAGAGAACCAACTCCTATATTGTTATTGTGTGTGAAGCATTTGTGTTATTTTTTGTTTCTCCTCTCTACCTTTCTAATAGATTGGTATCACAGCTAAGGTCATAAATATCAGAGCTAAGGTCATGAAGATCAAAGGGAGGATTTTATGGAGTCTAAAGAGAGAGCATATTAGCAACAAACTGTGAGATAGAAGAGAATTTTTTTTTCTCTTGTTTTAAGCTATACCATAGGTTATATACAGGGCTTTATAACACACAAGTACTACAACAACGGGATCCATGTGTTTTTTTATGTTAGGGAAATAACACGACAAAATAATAACATGAACGATAGCACACAAACAATAGTAGTGTGAAGTGCGTTAGCACACAACCCACCTTCACTCCACGATGCGTTAGTGACCAAAAACTCAACAACAAGCACCTATGGTTATTAAAGCCATATTAAAAGTTCTTTTTAAAATCGTAACCATTTTTAAAGGGAAGAGTCAAACCTCTTTTGAAAAGGTGATATGATGAAGGCTTCTTATTAAAAAAGTGGATGGTGGAGATGATGGTGAAACCCATTATGAAAGCATGCATACGGATGAAGAAGATGCAACATAGATTGCAAAGAGAAAATTTGAACCCTTTATATGTGAAGCAGAGCATGAGCATATCAATTCTCAAGCACTCCACTGTCATGTGGATGGTGTGTAATATGGTGAATTACATTGTGTTGAAGCTCATGTGGATGATGACTGCAAAGTTATATGTGTATTGATAAATCCAGCAGCAGGTGCTGAATTTGGTAAAGCTAAAATTGTTAATGAAATTAACAATGAGCACATGCATGCTCGGATATCCCACCATAGGGTGGATGAACGTTTTGTTGATGATATGTGTGGTTTATTTTTGGAAACAATGATTGATAATGGTAATATGGTAAGCGTCATATCTCATGAAGCATTGAATGTTGAAGTTTTCTTTGTAGAAACAAGATTTTAAGCAGTTGGAACTGCTTATGAAACAATACATGATCTATTGTAATATTCCTAAATTAGCCTACAGCTAATTGGAATATTAAATTTTTGTTTTGTCACTTATATAGGTGAATAAGTGGGTAGGGAGACCCATAAGTCTCTTTATTGTGAATAAAACCACTTCTCATGTGAAATTGGATCATCTTTCCAGCTCAATAAAGCACCCTAAGGTGTGAACAGGGACTAAAACATGTGGATTGGGTCAAGTTTGACCAAATCAACAACGTTGTCATGGAGGAGTGGACATTAATGGAGGGACAATGCAGTTTTAGATGGAGACACATTGCATGGAAGTAGTGTCATTAATGGATGGGGCTTAGGGTTTGCAAGCTCATATCTTATAAAAGGAAGAGGATGGAAGCCATATTATTCATTTTGGTATATTTTATATTTTGATATATGACATGTTTATACATATAGATTTCCTGAGCTATTTAACAAATATTTCAAGGTTGTTTAAGACAAGGTATTCCTGATCGGGAATCCCACCTCTTCCATTGAGCAAATCTTAGAGGATGTTTCACTATACTTCCAAAATCAGGCATTTTGGCCAAGCTTTAGTCTCATGTACAACGCAGTTCTATTTAGAGTTTGGTTGTGTTGTAGGGGAGTAGCAATGGAGGAGAGAAATCTCCAATTTTTGAGCTTATTTTCCAGTGAGGGAATGAGCCCTTCACCTATTGAGTTTATTGGGTTTTTTTACAACTGATAGATCATTCCTTGAGCCCCATATCAGAATTCATTCCCAGGGAGTGTGTAAGTCAGGCAACAGAAATGTCGTGGGCAACTCAAAAAAAGCCGAAAATCCAAACTTAAAATCTGGCCAAACCATTTTTTTGTTTTTCCTAGGTCTTTTTAGTAGAATCCATGGTTAAAAGCATGGATAATTCTGAGCACTCTAACAGCGTTCCACACATGGTTATTCCTCATAATAATAGTAGTTTCTAGCAGCAACAACAGTAGCAACACGGATTTCCAGTGCTTGGTTTCTTTGGTGTATTTCAACCACCTTGTGGCTTGAGTGAATTCCTTTTGGAGCACCAGGTACTTTCATTTGATGTTGATATATAATGATATGGATCAGTTTTTTTCTTCCCATATTTATGATGCTTTGATGTATTATGGCATTTTTCTAGTTCTACGTGTTTAATTCTTATTTTACCGTAGTTGGGATTGTGCATATGTTCTATATTCCTGTCTTTTCCATTTTGGAATATTACAGTGGTATCAGAACATAATCTTGGCTCAACCTTTGGATCTCAGCCATAATGCTATCTAAACATTAAGAAGAAGGAGAAAGAGATGAGAATGATGGAGAGAATGAGTTTTATCTCATCTCTTTTTAGAACTAAGAGGGACCTCACCAAGGAGTTCAAGCAAACAAAAATGGAGACAAGCCATGAAACCACACTAGGGTTTCAAGATGGGGAAGGTCCATGTACTTCCTGTCAGCAAAAAGAAAATCCGATATTGCATAAAGCTCCAAAGAAACATGCTACACTCTTTCCTTTTGAAGAAGAATACAAAAGGCATGGAGATGGAGGACACTTAGATCATGAGATTCTAAGTGAGTATCTTCCAAAATATAAGTCTCAACCTAGAGCTTTCAAGGAGAATCTAACTCTCCCAGAGTTCATTTATCTCAAAGAATAAAGAAGACCTTGCAGCAATAAAAGAATAAAGGGAAATAGATTTCTATTGTCTACCTTTGATGGGTCATCCTGATGCACAACAAGGGCTTGGGGAATGAGGTTGGATGAATTTTTCCTACTGCATCCAGTAGTAGAGGAAGAAGTTGTTGATATTGTAGCGCTGCACCTTGAGGGTGAAGCAAACATTTGGTGGTTCAACCATTTGAGTCATGAAAGAGTGATTGCATATGCAGATTTTACTCAAAGATTGATCAAGAAGTTTGACAAGAAGAAATCAGATTGGAAAAGGCCTTCACCACCACTTGTTGCAGGAGCACTTGCATCAGGAGAAAGAACCCTTGTATCTTTCCAAGATGGTCTTGATCTCTTGACATTTAGAGTCCCATGCACTATTTCGGAGATGAATGAGGAGAAGGAGACTTGTACCAGCGTTGACTCATCCATAGAGAAGCAACCATCATCATCAGTAGTTGGGGAAGTCATCACACCGGAGGAAGGAACCCTTGTAGCAGTACAAGATATTCCCAAGCTTTACCAAGGCATGCACATGTTTCAACTTTATGATATTTCAGCACATCATATGGAGGATTGTGGGAATATACCTTTGCATGAACTAGGGTCAAAGTACATTGCTGATTTAGAGAAGCAGGCTATCACTATGTTTAGCACTCTTAATGTATTCAAGGAGGAGGTATATAGTCATCCTAGTATATCATTGTTGAGCTGCACACAACTCTTGGAGTTGGAGTGTAGAATTTTGGAGTATGGGATGAACATTGTCCTGAGAAAAGCATTGCAAAACTATGTGTTTAGCATTGAGCATGATCTTGAGACAATAGTTGCACCATTATGGAGATCAACAACACTTTTATTGAGCAGCAATGATGAGTTGGGGGCCCAAACATTATTGGATCATTCCAATGACCTTTCTAAATGCATAGCAGAGGATAGGAAGATGATTGATGGAGGGTATCTTATGAGGGATGATATCTTCCATTATTATGATGGGTACCTCTTGATGAGAATTTCACATCTTGATGAGAATTTTCTACCTACATCTTATCTGTATCCTTATGGATTCAACTTGGTCATTGAAGAGTGGTCTTCATTTGGAGATCTCTAGAAGATTGCATTTCAACATCCAATGAAATGCAAAGATAGAAATCTGATTTGGGAGGATTGTATTATTCATTGGAAGAGTACCACAATGGAGCATGGTAGGACACACCCACAATTGGATGAATGGGTGTGGATGGTGAGCAAGGGGTTGGTGAGCCACTTGTATATCTATGACATAGGGCAACAGGAAGCAAGGCTTATTGATTACTCTTGAAAGAATTTGGTCATCATATGATGCATTCTATTTCAAAGAATTGGTTGGTGGATGAACCTCGGCATGGCACTTACATCATATGGCAGCAAGGAGTTTGAGTGTATTAGGGTGATGTGATATCTTTCATGTCGACTATCATGTTGTTGCTCCATAGTTTATATGGTGATGGTGTGGGGAGGCAACAAGATCTTTTGTTGCTTTGGATGTTCTTGGGGGAGTATGGACATATTTCCTTCCATACTTTGCATAATATTGTAGGAGTGGGTGATGGCACTATCATGGTGCAAAGGGGCTACTCCTTAGCCTTGGAGGATTAGGAGGTAATTCCACTTTGGAAGGAATCTCTCATATATAGTAGCATTATGATTGATGACTTTGACATGTGGTATATCAAAGAATGGAGCTATGAGATGACAGGAGCCTTGTCACAAAGGCTAACAGCATTGTCACTTGGGAGCTTGGGTTTGTTGATGGAGTGTTCCTAGGGTCACTTCAAATATGATGCACTTGATGAACAAGTAGAAGATGAGAGTGATGGATTAGTGGATGGGGACATATATTACCATGATATGATCTTCTTGACTTGGATCCCCAAGTATAAGGAGAATGCCTTGCATACAACACAGGGTTCATTTCTTTCCATGGAGATATGTCATACAACTATGGAGGGATTTTTCTTGGACCTTGTTATCAGCTTAATCTCAGTACATGGTAAGAAATATGTTTTTGCATTTATTGATCATCTAACACAATATTTTCATTCTCTTACCATATATATACAGTGCATTGCTCCACAAGAGGGCAAGGCTCTATTTGGGCTTCATGGTCATTTTTGGACCAAAATCTATGATGCAGATAGCCATTTATTGTATGGCTTTAGGAAAGTGTTGTACTATTTCATGTATGCTCAGTTGATATACAATGCCATGTACTATTTACTAGTAGATGAGATGACATGCACAACTAGAAAATTGTTTGAAAACAACTTGCCACATCATATTCTGAAACTGCAATTGGTAAAACTGCGTTGTGACCACTTGGGTGACTATTGGTACCTTCCATAACTACATAAAACCTTCATTACTTCCCTCATTTGGATCCCATATGATGATAATGTCATATTAATTTTACATGGGATGATCTGGGCAAGAACCAGAGAGTGGATCTTTGAGGATCCAATTGCCTTTTTGCCTCTTGAAGGAAACATTATTACGGACCAATTTCAGCAGCAACTCTACACTTATCATAAGTGGAGAGAGAGACAACATGGGATGGACAATTTCATCCATCATGTTTAGCTATACATCCCACCTTATTTTCACGAGCCTAAGGTGGAGGAGATGTTTCATGAGTTGCCATGTTGGAGGATAACTCACTTTTTATGGATGATAGCTTGGGGATGGAGGCTTCACATGGGAATAATAGTTCCCAGTATATTTTGTATTACATAACTCAAGAAGGCCTCTAGACCACACATAGTTGCTTCCATGGATATTCCACTTGTTCATGATGAGAGTCAATTGGATTTTTCACAAAAGGCATACTTATACACTTCAGAGGAGCAACTTGGAGACTTATTGATGAGACAACATATTGTTCATTGGAGGAGCTTATCACATGAAGATGCTACAGGAGGAAGAGGATAGCCTCTTCATTTTGATCCTTACAGTTGCTTGAGGATAAGAAACATTTGGGAGGAGAGGACTATAATATTCCTGAATTAGCCTATAGCTAATTGGAATATTAAATTTTTGTTTTGTCACTTAGATAGGTGAATAAGTGGTTAGGGAGACCCATAACTCTCTTTATTATGAATAAAACCACTTCTCATGTGAAAGTGGATTATCTTTCCAGCTCAATAAATAACCCTAAGGTTTTAACAGGAGCTAAAACATGTGGAGTGGGTCAACTTTGACCAAATCAACAACGTTGTCATGGAGGAGTGGACATTAATGGAGGGACAACACAGTTTTAGATGGAGACACATTGCATAGAAGTAGTGTCATTAATGGATGGGGCTTAGGGTTTGGAAGCTCATATCTTATAAAATGAAGAGGATGACATCCATATTATTCATTTTTTCATATTTTATATTTTGATATATGGCATGTTTAGACATATAGCTTTCTTTAGCTATTTAGCTAAGATTGCATGTGTTGTTTAGCATAGGGTGTTCCTGATAGGGAATCCCACCTCTTCCATTGAGGAGCTCTTGAAGGAGTTTACACTATACTTCCACAATTAGGAATTTGGGCCAAGCTGCAGTCTCATGTACAACGGAGTTATATTTAGAGTTGGGTTGTGTTGCAGAGTTGTAGCAGTGGAGGAGAGAAATCTCCAATTTTTGAGCTTGTTTTCCAATGAAGGGACCAACCCTTCACTTATTGAGTTGATTGGGTGTTTTTGTAGCTAATATATCATTCCTTCAGCCCCATATCAGCATTCATTCCCAGGGAGTGCGTAAGTCAGACAACATAAATGCAGTGGGCATCTAAAAAAAGGCCGAAAATCTAAACTTAAAATATGGCTAAACCATTTTTGGGTTTTTCTGGGTTTGTTGAGTCGAATCTGTGGTTAAAACTGTGGATAATTTTGAACAATATAACAGCCCTCCGCACAAGGTTCTTCTTCATAATAATAGTAATTTCCAACAGCAACAACAGTAGAAACACACATTTCTAGTTCTTGGATTCCTTGGTGTATTTTAGCCATCTTGTGGCTTCAGTGCATTCCTTTTCGAGAAATATGTACTTCAATTTGATGTTGATATATAATGATATGGCTCAACTATTTTATACCCATATTTATGATGTTTTGATGTATTCTGGCATTTTTCCAGTTCTACATGTTTAATTCTTATTTTACCATAGTTGGAATTGTGCACATGTTTTATATTCCCGTCTTTTCCATTTTGGAATATTACATCTAGCAACAGGTGATGATCAAGAATATGATAAAGTGATTGAATATTTTTTGATGAGAAAATCCACTAAAAACATAATAGTGGAAGACAACCTCCATACAAAGGAAAAGAAGGAAAAGAAGGAAGCGGTATTGTAGGAAGCTCTCACTAAAGAGCATAATAAAGATGTTCTTAACATTTTTTTTTTACCATGCATGTACCCAAAATAGCATGTGAGCATAAGTTGAAATCAAAGTTGTTAACAAGTTTGATGAAAATTTGAAGCTCGTTGAAGAATGGATTCAGAAGCAAATTGAAAAAATTGATGAGAGTCTTAAAGCAACAGTTGGAATAAAATAATTTAATGAAATGGAGAATGATGATCTTGAGTGTGCATAATATAGGAAAAAAAGCAGTAGTATTTTATGATGAAAGTGAAAAAAAATGATATGGGTGTTTCTAAAAACAAGGGAGAATAGACTAAAACCATCTTTACCCAATGGAGTTAACAAGAGATAAGATTATGATATCAAGAAATATGGCATAACAGAAGACAAGAATATGAAGCACAAGTAGCCAAGGGAAGGAGACAATTTGAAGATGGAATGTTGTGGTAGAAGTCCATGGTTGAATGAATATTTGAAGAGAAATGTGTAGAAGACAAGATCAAATTGTTTTTAAGTACAAATTCAAGAAAAGTCAAAGAAAAATTACAGCAGCAGCAAGGAAATATGGAGCCTACAAAAGGAAACCACAACAGAGAATGAAGAAATTTCAAGGATATAAAATTTGGAAGTAGAGAGAAATAAAATGAAAATATGTAAAAGTTTTGAGTAATTGTAAGCCTAGTTCAGACATAGACCAATAGGCATGTTTGAGTGATAATTGAGTCAATCTTCTATTGTAAGCCTAACAGGCATATTTGAGTTATGTTGATTCATTCGGTTGTAATTAAGGGGAAGTGTTAAAATTATCTAACTACTCCCGCATGAAGAGTTTTCTAGATTTAGAGAGTAAGTAAACTCAGTGTTGAGTCAATTTAGGTTAAGTGATAGATGAATTTAGTGTGTGGTTGCATGCCAAGGTATTTTAGGCGAATCACTTTGTGTTTTTTTTTCTACCTTTCCAACACATTAGAAAAATATTAATGAAATATTTTTTAATTGACTTCTTTTTATAAATAATCAAATATTTTTTAATTATTTTTTAATTGACTTCTTTCTCTAAAAATCAAAATATAATTTAAATTTTTAACTTTTTTTTTAAGTAGACTAATTCAAACCTATTCATCATTTTGTTTAAAATGGATTTCATTTTGTTTCTAGATTTACATTAATATTAATATTAACATTATGTTTGATGTGTGTCCCTCAAAACACAATATTAGACATTTTCACGATTTTTGTTTTGTTTGTAAAAAAAAAATTTATGTACGAAGTGTTTTGATTAGCTTCTAATTAATTTTTTTAACTAGTTTTTTTTCTTATTTTGCATGTGGTTTTATAGCGGATTACAATTTCGTTTAGCAATGAAACTATTTCTTGAAAACATGGGAATGTTGAAACTATTGCGTTAAGTGTGAAAAACTACTTTTAATGTTGTTTGAACACCTCTCATATGTTGAATACCATATCTTTTTCACATCTCTAATACAATCATAAGGTTGATTCTATGATGTTTTTTTATCATGGCCAATTTCTTCTTTTTAGCCATTCCATCTATTTAATCACATGATGATGGTGAGAGAAACCCTACTAATTCCATTTATTTTATCACATCATTATTGTAAGAGAAACATGAGGAAAAGGTATTCATCTCAATTAGTCCACCCATCCAGTAGTGGTAGTGTCATCGTGTTTGTGTTTTTCATCTTATTATTATTGGGGGGCAGCAATCGAATTATTTCATTTACTTGATCACATGATTATTATAAGAGAAACATGAGAAAAAGGTATTCATCTCAATTAGTCCACCCACACAATAGCAGTAGTGTCATCTTGTTTGTGTTTTTCATATTATCATTAATGCAATTATTTTAGTATGTATTTTTATCTTATTTCTTGATGTTTTCCTTTTTAATAGTTTCTTTGTATTTGATAAATTCACTCTATTATTTAACCATTTTTTATCCTTATATTTCCTCGATTTTTATTCAAAAAATATCATAATCATGTATTAGTTGCACGTTAACTCGTGCTCATCACTAATTAAATGCCAATGGTAACTTGGATGCTCCATGTTTTATGATGTATTTTTATTGTATAGAAACTTTATTTGTATATATTTTTAATAATTATTTTTCACAAATTAAATGTTGAAGTCTATTCACAAGATATTTATTCATAATGAATATAGGTATGATTCACTATAATTCTCTTTGAATGTTCATTAATAAATAGTCACAATATTTAAACACTATAATTTTAATCATTAGTTTATGCATTATTAGAAATAAGGTTCATTGGAAAGTAATGATAATATTCATGGAATATAAAAATAAAAATAACGAAGAGTGAAACCATTCCATAACAACTAACACAACATTTTTATAGTCAGAAAAACATCAAAACAAAAGAAACAACTTATTCTCAATTATTATGCCAATGTTTATTTTAATTTATCATTACATTTATCTGATAACTACTTACAATTTCTGATATGTCAAATATCCATACAAAACATAAATTTGGATATATCCTTCTTCTTTCTATATATATATTATATCCTTGTCTATGTTATACACTTATAACACACACACACAACCCAAAGCTCAACAAATCATCATAATATTTTTTGGGCATTTGACAAACTATGTTAGCAAGTGCTAGTTCACATCCCTTTGAGTGAGGCTCACTAGTCTATGTTGATGTCTTTACCATGGATTCCATCTACAAATGTAGTAAGGCCTTTATTTTGTCTACTTAAAATATTTTCCTTGGAAAAGAAATATATATATATGTGTGTGTGTGTGTGTGTGTGTGTGTGTGTGTGTGTGCACAAACAATTAGGTTAATTTCCATGCTCATTCACTCTTTAGGGAAGCACCCATCATGTTTTTTATCTTCATTTACAAGAATGAATAATACAAAAGTAGTTCTTTTACACCTCAAAAATGTGTATAATATTTTCTATGCTTATTAAAATTGTTTGATATGTTCTACAGTTATGTGTTGGATGAAATCTTCCATGCTTAATTTCAGATTTTAATGGTTTCTACTAAATAGACAATAAATTTCTAGAATAATAAATTATTATCATTTACATTGGATAAATATGTTGAAATTTTATAACTATGCATCTCATGAGTTTGCTACTTTGCGATCTATAGAAAAAATTGTTCATTATTGTTCCTTATAAATCTATGAAAAGTGATTAACAAGCAAAATCAAAGTACTAAATTGGGATATGACAGTGATTCCTTCAAAATATAATTATGTAATTTGGGAACCCAAATTTTGACTTTTCAAATCCAACTTTGTACTTTATAAATGATATTTTACATTTTGGTAACATAATTTTTTCCCTCATTGATAAGGGATGAGAAAGAAAAAATTCAAATTTTACTTAGTGAAGGTTAAAAGTTTCATCTATACAATACTTAATATATACTAAAAGGATTTGACAAATGATTTCCATAAATTCCTTATAGGATTTTCAAAACAGGTGTAGACCTAAATACTCTTTGGTAGTACTTACCAGTTTTAATAGATGGAGTATCTAGTCCCTTACAAAAACATTTTCACCAACCTAAAATTAAAATAGTTATTCTTCCAACACATATTGGTACATTTTGTAGTGCTAAAGTCCATCATCTAAAACATTTATGACCCATCTCTAGAGGGAATTATGGGGAATGATGTATGTTAAGTTATATAGGAGATTTTATTTTCGCCCACAGAAAGATGAGAAAATATAAATAGTGAAAAAAGCATGATTATTTATTGATGGTATGAGTAGGAAGCATCTTAAAATATGGGATATATTACCGACAGAAGTGGGTAAGCCCTAGGATAAAAATTCTCTCCCATTTTGTCAGTCAATTAGTCAGTATTCATATGATGATCTATAGATACCTTTTCCTTATATCTCTCTAGTTATGCTGAAGTCAATGCTCTCTCCCATCTAGCACACTCCTTGAAAGAAGGCGGGTCTTTTATCAAAAGGTAAAATAACCATTTTTGTAGTCATGTGATTTCATTTACTATGAAGGGAACTCTAATATGGATCACTAGTTGAGTTTAATTATTGAATACTTTTGGTTGTATCCTCATTTCCATGTTTCACTTAGGAAGTTGTCTTTTTCCCCTAATCTTGGGTGACCTTTCCAAATCATTTTATTTCCATTATTTAGGAGGTGCAATAACATGAGACATTTATTAATGTATTGTACAAAATGCAATCCATGCTTTTCACTTCTCATATATCGTTTTATCTACTTCCATTGTTTTGCTTCATTTTCATTTGTCACTAGTATTAGCACCCTTTATCCACATCTAAATGTTAGGTCCTAGAAACATTTCTCTAAGAGGTTTATGCACCTAAAAAAAGATAAAATATGTGAATCCATAATTGAAAGAAAAATAAAATGAAACCTATGGCTTACACTCATATTAAGAACATGGGAAATGGCCTAGCTTGAGCTACATTTCCCTCGTTATCCATTGTTGGAAGACACAGAAGATCTAGATAGAGATTGCTCGGTGTGCATATAATTTATCATTCCTATGATACACATTACTATAGTGGATTATTACTCTTTGTTTCATATCCAAGGAGGTCCCTTGGACTCTTGATGGTTCTTCAAATTCACTTTAGGCTATTCACCTTCCGCACAAGTATTTTTAATTTACATAGCCCATAAGGATTATATTTCCAAACTTACACACTTTGACTTGAATTGGTGTATGTGAGTCTAAGTAGAGAACTAAAATATGAAGTTCATTAATAACAAATGGATGTTTTTGGTCTCTTAATATAGTTATAGAAAATTAATTTCTAGATAAATGAGAAGGTGTACATTTAATTTCCAACCTAATGATCATATGGAAAATTTGAATTATAATGCACCATGTACGCTAATGCTATTTGTAAGTGCCATGAAGGTATTATTACTATTAAAGATGACATATTTGAATTTTAATATTCTTACAAGTCACCAAGACACATTGTAGGAATTGAAACATCGCATTCACACTTTAATAAATTAAAATATCACATTTACACTCATAGAAATTTAGATATCACACTTGCAGGAATTGAAAGAC
This sequence comes from Pinus albicaulis, assembly GCA_034641835.2. NCBI lineage: Eukaryota > Viridiplantae > Streptophyta > Pinopsida > Pinales > Pinaceae > Pinus > Pinus albicaulis. Next base: position 644,693,136 of record CM076571.1, read on the forward strand.
TAACTACAACACTCTTATAGAAAGCTAAATCACTCTTCACTCTAAATTAATCTCAAAAACATGAAATAAATCACTCTACTGGAAAGTAAGCACTAAGATAGGAAATAAATCGCTATGGTAGAAAGAAAACACCGGGAAAGGAAATAAATGGGTCACTTGATCATGCTAATTGATCATTCATAAATAATACAGATGATATACTCTTGAACTGAGGAAATATTATAATGCATAAGATTTACTTGACATGTTGAGTCAATAAGTTGGAAAATAGAAGAAAACTCTTCTTGAATAAATTGACACACTTCAAGTAAAATTGTAGCGAAAAAGTTCTATCATCAACACATATCATGCACATGAAATGAAAAGGAATAAGAAAAATTTACTTTTCCGTTAATGGAAATAAAAGTATAAGCTCAATAATATCCTCTTCTTCCTCTATGCTTCTTGGATCAAGTATAGTAGGGGGTATTATTCACAACGCCTTGGTTTCCTAGTTTAATCATGGAATCAAGGGAAATCCATGCAAATATTGGATTCTCATGCTATTTGGTCTTAATTATAAATTAAATACCAAAATTTGGAACTACTAACTCACTTATCCAATGCAATAATGAATAAATTAAATTAGGAATAATTTGGTTAATCAATCCATATTGGATGGAAAAAAATCCTTTGTCCAATCCTTCATTGGGAAATAGGTGGTTGATTCTCTTGCTAGGTAGCCCTTGAGTAATAGTGGTGCAATTCGAGGTTGATGTGTGTGGAGCTATCAAAAATAGTCATTGTTAATTTGGAAGCTCAGTGGAAAATTAAAACCATGGGACAAGATTCCTCTTTTCTAGAGGACCAATTTTGAATATTTAAGCACTCAATTTGGACAAGGGAGAGTGTATTTTTGAATTATAATCCCACATGTGCATTTTTTATGCGGTCGTCCCTAAAGAAAATTAGACACCCTTGGAGGCCTATAAATACAAGTGACCTCAACCTCTTTTGAAAATTATTCATAGAACATTCTTATATTCTCTTTTTTGGTTTGTCCCACATATGTCTGAGGAAACTTTAAGGATATTGATTGGTATAGGTCAGAGATTATAGGGTCTCAAGGTCACACATGTTTTTATGGTTTTGGGTCAGAGTTGTTTGCTTCCCAAAGTAAAATTTTGACTGTAGTCACTGGCTTGTAGGATCAAGGGAGCAACCGGAAGTTCTCATTCTCTCACACACCTCTTCCTCCCTATGACTAGAACCTAAAATTTCATTTTTCAGTTGACCAAAGTTTTCCCTCGTTGACCGCAATATTTGACAATTAACCGTAGACAATGATAGTTCATCACAAGCTTCTGAATCAGGATTTTGAGTACGAGCATTGTTGGGTTCATTTCTCAATGTTGTTTAGTTTATTTTTCTTGATAGTTTTATGGTTAAAGATATGGATAATTTTAATCTCATTTGCTAAATCATTCAATGGCAATCTAATAATAAGAAAAATTTGAAATGGTTTCCCCCATAGTTTGTTTTTCCCTAGTCTCCGACCAATCTTGGTGTCTCTATGTCTAAGTGATTTTCTTCTATTGTTCCTTTATGTTTCGCTGCATAGATGATGATATTGTTCTTTTTAAATAGTTGCATATGTTGCTGAATAATGGTGTAAATCTGAATAATGTAACGATTTTATGGGGTGAATTTAATATGTAAATAATTAAATGTACTTACAAAAGAAAATAAAAATATATCCCTAAGAAAAACTAACATGGCATCAGAGTTGGGATGAAGAAAATTCATGGAGATCACCCTTATGATGACATTGTTGATGGAAGGAAAAGAAGATGGATAAGACCTAAAATAATGCTATGGTTTAAAGGAAGCCTTAGGAAATTTTATTATTAGTGTTTGATGGATATTATAAGGTTAGGTTTTGGAAGAAGCACTCGTTTATGTTTAAGAACTTGTGTTAGATTTGATGAATCCCTAAATGGGATAGTCTCTATTAGACCTAGTTACTGATCAACTTGGTTTAAATATTGAAGAGAACATTTTCATATGGACAATGTATAGTGATGGCTCTTGAAGGTTGATTCAAGGGTGAGATGATCGCCTCTCATTGAAGATAAGTACTTTTCAATTTATGGTCTTCCTTATGTCCGTAATTTTGTTTATACTTATTGATCTAATTATTGTTTTGGTTATTACTTGTATTTTCTACATGTATATTAGAGGATTTGGATCATTTTAACCTTCTGATGAGTTGTGATAAGTGGATCATTATTGAGGATCATGGCTAGTGCAGGAAGAGAAAAACTAGCATTGGAAAAGGTAAAGAGGCACTTGATGAAAATTTGACAAAATTCTATAGTTTCCTATTTAAAAGAAGAAACTGCATAAGTATTTTAACACTCAAGGTAAGTATGATACTTTATTCAATTGTTATAGCTGCAATATAGGATGATAAGGTAATCCCTAAGGTACTATGGGAATGTCACCTTCAAAAATGGCTCATGTATATGAAAGTTTGATTTGCGGTACTTGGGATGAAATCGTGCACATGGTATTGAACAAGTATCTTACTTCTTAGTTATGTTAAATTGATTGATTCTATGAAGCTTCCTAAAATATTAATTTTTAATACATTGGTATACTTGATGTTTGGCTAATATCTACTATTTTTTGATATCTTGATCCCATAAAGAAGGCTTGCACATCTATTCTTATATTTGGTAGCTTGATACTATTGATAATGCTTGTGATGACCATGATGATAGAAGTATTGATATTCAATATTTTTTGCTGACCATGGTTAAGTTTTGATGAGCTTAGTAATTATAAAATATTTTATAATTGAATGCCCGGGCTTGATGGATTTATTTATAAAGAAGTGATCTTTTGATCATGATTATTGAAGTATACTCTCATTTGACAATAAACTTTGATGAAAGATTGATGTCATTATGTGATCATGAACTAGTTGATGCTAACATGTTATAACCATGATGGATATATGTTTTAGAAAATGATATAGCTTGACTTTATGATCTACTAATTCTTCTCATGCATGACAGTACTATAGAAAATTTGATGACTTATGGTTGAAGGGGCTTCTCATTAAGAGGGAGAAACTATCCATAAAATCCATACACCTATTATCATTTTAATTATATGTATAGAATATTATTTACTATCGAAGTATGATTTATGGACACGAATAGACAAATATCTAATTTTTTGTTCTTCAACAAAGTTCTAGTCTAAGAAGAGATAGTTTTCCTTACTCTAAGCCTCAACCATACGAAAGCAAGCTTGAGGATGTGATTATAGCCTCTAATCTACATGAAATAATTCATATGGGTGTGGTTATGCCTATAGGTCACAAAAAGAAATAGTTGTGCATAAAATCAGGAACACAACAACAATATGACAATTATTCAGATATGGAACAAACATCAAAAAGTTCCTTGAGCAGGGAAGTTTGAATGTTTGAATTGTTGGAAATACTGAGAGGGGGGGTGAATCAGTATTCCTTTCAATTAGAGCATTATTTAATCTTCAATTATTATCAGTGTTTGTATAATGATAGCAGCAAACAAGAGGAACAAAAATGCACACAGTTTTTAAGGTGGAAACCCACTCCTGGACAAAAACCACCTAATGTTTTTCTAATAATTCTTTAATATTCAACTCCAATTGAAAATAAAGCTCCAACTTCCTAGAATATAGAAAATAATTCTTCTCCAGCTCCCACTGGATGGACGCTCCAATGCCCAAGATTCTTCAGTAGTCAACTGAACGGATGCCCCAACACCCAATGAGCTACAACTCACCCTAGCACCACCCTACCACCCTATAGAAGAATAAAAGAAGAATGGACTCCCATACCAGGGAAAATGGTCCACTTTTACAATGATATAGAATGATGTAGAAGAAGAAGATATACTAGACCAGAACCCCAAATTTGACACAACACATAATGATGATCCTAGACCTCCCAACATTGCCTCTTCAACCCTTGGCAGATAGATACTAGTACAATTTGTACAATATTGTATCTACAATGACTAAGTACAATGATACCTTTACAATGATTGTATGTAGTGTTTCCCACTTGAAGACTTCATATGATGAACTTCTTGTTGTTGTTATGCACCTTGGTTTCTACTCTTGTCATGCTACCCTCTGCTGCACCTTTCTTTGCTTTGTTGCTGTAGAAAGTTTGGTCCTTTGCAACCCTTGACAACACATGATCTAGCTTTTTCTTGCCTTCTAGGAGCTCGATATTGAATCCGGTGTATCTCTATTATTTCAGATCCTCAATATATGATTTTCGGTCCTATAGTATTCCTCTAAGTCTTTTTTCCAATTCCATAGGTCTGACCCAATTTGGATTCTTCAAGAGAGAGCTATACCCAATCTCTCACAATGTCGTAATTAAGGACTGTTTCAGCAGAGCGCACTTGTACGATGTGCCATGTGTCACTGTTTCCTCATTTGTCTCTAAAATTGATAGAGAAAAAATTATAGATCGTGCACTATCTGCCAAATTTTACAGAATTCTAATCCGATACTCAGAGAGAGAGTTATGACGCATTTACCAAGGTCACTTCTTTGAGATGAATTTCAGGAGCCTACAAAAACCCTGAATTCCACAAATCATATCTCCAACAATGTTGTGTACTTTGATCTGAAATTTTTACTGCAAATTCCTCAGGATTTCAGCTTCGCCTCATAAAAATTTCAGCTTCTGAACATTTTTAGAAAAAAATTTAGAGCTAAAATTCCACGATGACTTGTTTCAGATGGCTGAATCCCTTGCATAAGGAGGAAATGAAGATCACAATTTATATGAATGCTTAAGTTGAGAGGGGCTTCAACAATTGAACGTGGGATGGATTTTAGGAGCTTAAAAAAAATTAATTATGAATTTTCAATGACCCATGCCCCAACCCCATGGGGTTTTAGCCCACTAACTGTGGTTACAAACTTCAAACATGAATATCTCTCAAACCGTGAAGAATTACATGGCGTGCCATATATCAATGGAAACATCTCCACAAGTAGAAACCATAAAAATCATTATTGACCCAGAATATATTAATTTGGTAGGTCAAAATTCCCTTGCAATATTGGGTTAGCCCCTGGTGCTGCTTGGGTTGACATCAATGACAACCGTTGATCAACAATCTCCCCCTTTGGCATTGATGGCAATACAAGTACTCCCCCTGTGATCATAACACCTCTTCCTATAACATTCTCTCCCCCTTTGACATCAATGGCAAAGGGTAACTCCCCCTGAAACATAACCATCCTACGTACCTGTACACACTTCCACTCCCGCTGACACACAACCGTCCTGCAGACCTTTACACACTTCCACTCCTTGTGACACACAACTGTCCTGCAGACCTGTAATCTAATGAGAACTTGGGAGAATCCCAAGCTTTTGACAAAGATATTAAAATGCTTCACGAGGTAAAGGTTTATTGAAGATATCAGCAATTTGTTCTTTTGTACAAACATACTCAAGTTTGATATTATTTTCAGTGACTTGTTCTCTAACAAAATGATATTTGATCGGAATGTGTTTTGTTTTTGAATGCATGACAAGATTCTTGGAGATGCTGATGGCACTAGTGTTGTCACAGAATATGGGAATAGGCTCACTGAATTGTACTTGAAGATCTTGAAAAGTTTGTTTCATCCAAAGGACTTGAGTACAACATGATGCTGCTGCAATGTATTCTGCTTCCACTGTAGATAACGAGATTGAAGTTTTCTTTTTTCTCAACCATGATACGAGACAACCACCTAGATAGAATGCTGCTCCACCAGTACTCTTACGATCATCAATGCTTCCTGCCCAATCTACATCTGTAAAGGCTTGAATAATTAGATTTTTACCCTTGGGATACCACAAGCCATATTCTTCTGTGCCCTTTAGATATCGAAGAATTCTTTTGACAGAAATAATATGTGATTCTTTTGGTGCTGCTTGGAATCTTGCTACTTGTCCAACTGCTTGCATAACATCTGGCCAAGAGGCTGTTACATATATAAACCTACCAATCATAGATCTGTACAACATCCGATCCACATCCTTAGATGAGTTGTCTATGCTCAATTTTCAACCTGTTACCATCGGAGTAAGGACGGGTTTGCAATATTCCATTTTGAATTTCTTGAGCATTTCCTTGATGTACTTGGCTTGACATATAAATATTCATTTCTCTTGCTGAGATATTTGAAGCCCTAAGAAGTATGTCAGCTCACCAAGTAAAGACATCTCAAACTCACTTTGCATCTTTGTAGCAAAGTTCTTACTTAGTCGATCATCGTTGCTACTAAATATTATATCATCCACATATACCTCAATGATTTTTAAATTATCTTTATCTATTTGTACATAAATATTGCTATCAACAGTACCTTTCTTGAACCATTGTTGATGTAGATATCCATCAAGATGAGCATACCATGCTCTGGGAGCCTGCTTGAGACCATATAGAGCCTTCTTTAACCTGAAGACATAGTCTTCTTTTTGTGATAGTAGAAAACCTTCAGGTTGTTCGATGTAAACTTCTTCTTCTAATTCTCCACTCAGAAATGCTGACTTAACATCCATTTGGTAGACTTTGATTTTTCTTGAACATGCACAGGCGAGAAACATTCGGATGGATTCCATTCTGGCAACTGGTGCAAATTTTTTGTCGAAATCAATTCCTTCCACTTGTGCATAGCCTTCACAAACCAACCTTGCTTTGTTTCTGGTAACCTGCCCATCTTCATTCAATTTGTTCCTGAACACCCATTTAGTCCCAACGACATTTTTATCTTTTGGTCGTGGAACTAATTCCCAGGTGTTATTCTTCTCAATTTGATCCAATTCTTCATTAATAGCTGCTACCCAATGTTCATTTTGGTTGGCTTCCTCAAAACTGCTAGGCTCAAAGGTTGCTAGAAAAGAAACGTGAGCTTGTTGTGATGAACGAAGTTGTCGACCTTCATTTATGTCACCAATGATTTGATTTTATGGATGGTTCTTTTGAATCCACTCTTTTGTTCTCCTTGGAGGAGCTTCTTGTTGTTGTTCTGGTATATCTTGATGATCATTGTTTACTTTGTCCTCATTGATAGTTGATTCTTGTTCTAAAATTTTATCTGTGTCTTTTTCAGCCTCTGTCTCAAGTTTCAAAGATTCTAGATCCTCATCATTACTCACTAGAACACCATCTTCATCAAATGTAACATTTATGCTCTCCACTATCTGTTTTCATCTTAGATTATAGCATTTATATTCCTTTATTTTGCGTGAGTAACCAACAAAGATACCTTCATCAGCACATGATTCAAACTTACCCAAATTTTGATCTTCTCTTTTGATATAACATTTGCTTCCGAAGATTCTAAAATATTTTACATTAGCTGGTTTTCCTTTCCATAATTCATATGGAGTCTTGTTGCAATTATTTCTGAGAAGAATTCGGTTGATAATGAAGACTGTCGTATCAATTGCTTGAACCCAGAATTTTTCATCCAATTTTGAGCCCTTCAACATTGTTCTACCCATTTCCTATACGGTCCTATTATTTCTTTCAGCAAATCCATTTTGCTGAGGTGTTCATGCTGTTGAAAATTGCCTTTTTATTCCATTTTCATCACAGTATTGCTGAAATAATTTGGAAGTGAATTCTCCACCATTATATGATCTTAAACACTTTATTTTCAAATCAGTTTCATTTTCAGCCAACTCCTTCTAGATCTTAAAGCACTCAAATGCTTCAGATTTTTTCTTTAGGAAATTGACCGCTGTCACCCTGGTATAGTCATCTATCATTAACATGAAATATAATTCTCCATCTAAGCCTTTTGTTCTCACAGGACCACATAGATCAGTATGTATCAACTCCAATGGATGTGATGCAAAGTGTTTTTTTGTTTTAAATTGGAATTTTGTTTGCTTGCCATGCCGACATGCCTCACATAGTGTGTTGGAAGGTTTTGAGATTTTCGGCATTTCTTGTACTGCTTCCTTTTTTCTTATCCTGACAAGATTGTCAAAGTTTATGTGACCCATTCATTTGTGCCATAACCAACTTTCATCTTCTTTAGCCAGTAGACATGCTTTAGTTGCTTCATCTAGAACATATATGTCGTTTGGTGCTCGATTTACTGTAGCCACAATTTTACCATACCTGCCTTTCCTGATTTCACATTTTGTGGAGTTGAATAGCATTGTGCATCCTTGATCAAACATTTGTCCAACACTGAGAAAATTGTGATTCATGTTTTCGACCAATAGAACATTCCTAGCTATAACATCTTTGCTTCCAAGACTGACGGTACCTGATCCTATAACATTTGAAGATCCATCATTTCCAAAGGATATGGTTCCATCCTTCTTCTCTTTCAGAGATACAAATTTCATTCTATCTCTAGTCATATGCGTTGAGCAACCGCTCTCAACATACCACACATCTTTCTTTTTTTGAGCCTTGAGAGTGAGAGCACAATTATCAGTCTTCTTCTTCTTCCATGTTCGTTCATTCTGTGGCTTCGAAGATTCTTCTCAAGGATTTTCAAGTCTACAGTCTCTAGCTATGTGTCCAAAGTTCTGACATTTCTAACATTCCATATTATTTCTTAAATTTTCAAATCTATTGATGTTTCATTGAGCCCTAGGAGGTTCATATTTGAATAATCTCTTGGAATTGTATTGGTTCATAGGGTACGTGCGACATTCTAAAACTTTATGACCAAATTTTCCACATGAATAACAATAGCCATGAAAAATATGTTGGTACCTGGATGAAAATCTTCGTCGAGGAATTGTCTTCCAAGGATGTGCTTGTGAATCTTTTCCAATGAAGTCCACATGTATGTTAGATCTCATAGGTTCACTGTATTTTGTTGTAGAAGGTTCTGCTTCTTATTCTTTGTAACCAAGGTCAGTTCTGTTGTTGTAAGATTGTTGATTGTTGATGAGTTCTTCCAATGCCCTTGAGCATTTGGCATAGTTTTGGACAGTTTTTCCCTTCTTCACTTCCTTACGCAGTGAGACTACTTCGGCTTCTAATGCTTCCCTTTGTTTGTTGCTTTCTTCCAACTTCTTTTGAAGTGACTCTTCAATACATTTGTGTTCTTCAACCTCAATTTTGAGACCTTGAACTTGTTCTTCGAGAGTGTTGGAACAGATCTTCTTAGCATTGAGCTCTTTTATAAACTTGATTGCATCCTCATAAAATTCTTCTATGGTCAACCCCTCTTCTTCATTGTTTGATAATTCTTGATTATTGTGCTTGGACATAAACAATACTTTCTCATTGGCTTCTTCTTTGCTGTCACTTTCTTCATTGGATGATGAGCTATCTTCTTTAGAGAGAAAGTTCCTTTTGGATCCTTTCTTTTTGCCTTGCTTGTTGGATTTCTTAAAGCCTTTCTTTCCTTTTGAGTTGCCATCACTTTTGTTCAGACATTTTGCTATGAAATGCCCAACCTCACCACAACCGAAACATATCAATGGAAGTTTACCTTTGAATTTTCCCTTACCAGGCTTTAGTTTTCTCGTAAAGTAAGCATATTCTTCATTTGAAAAACCTTCTTCATCATCTCCCTTTTCTTCACACTTGAAGGTGCATGTCATTTAAATTGAAGGTTGTTTGTCCTTATTAGTTTTATCAGATGCAATGAACACAGTTTCTAGATCTGAAGTACCCTTTTCTTCATCAAGTCTAATTTCATATGCTATGAGAACTCCATGTAATTCTTCCTTGCTAAGTTTGTCCAGATTTGCACTGTATTCTAAGACAGATACCTTTGGGTTGAATCTCCCTGGTAACGTTCTAAGAATCTTCCGTATAATATTTTTCTCGTCAACTGGCTCTCCCAATCCTTCCAGAGTATTGGTTATTTCATCAACGTATTGGAAGTATGCAGCAATGTTGCAATCTTCTTTCATTATGAGTTGCTCAAATTTTTCTTTATAGATTTTAAGCTTTGCTTCTTTGACATTTGAGTCACCTGCATATATGTTCTCAAGCTTGTCGCATACATTTTTGGTGGTTTTACAACCCAACACCTTATGATAAGTAGATTCAATAAGTCCACTGATAATAATATTCTTTTCTTTTGCATCATTTACCAAATTCTTCTTACCTTGTTCATCTGTGGTTGATGTAAATCCATTTTGAACAGTGTCCCATACTTCATAACCTTGCGCCAAGAGATATACCTCCATTCTTCCTTTCCAAAGGGCATAATTATTTTCATTAAATAGAGGTACACCATTCTTGGTATGCTCCATGACCTCCTTCTAGCTGTTAAACTGCTATTGAAGGAACCAAGCTCTGATACCAATTGTTGGAAATACTAAGAGGGGGGGGGGTTGAATTAGTATTCCTTTCAATCAGAGCATTAGTTAATCTTCAATTATTATCAGCATTTGTACAATGATAACAGCAAACAAGAGGAACAAAAATGCACACAGTTTTTAATGTGGAAACCCACTCCGGGACAAAAGCCACCTAATGCTTTTCTAAAAATTCTTAAATATTCAACTCCAATTGAAAATAAAGGTCCAACTTCCTAGAATCTAGAAAAGCATTCTTCTCCAGCTCCTACTGGATAGACGCTCCAACGCCAAATATTCTTCAGTAGTCAACTGACCGGATGCCCCAACACCCAATGAGCTACAACTCACCCTAGCACCACCCTACCACCCTATAGAAGAATAAAAGAAGAATGGACTCCCGTACCAGGGAAAATGGTCCACTTTTACAATGATATAGAATGATGTATAAGAAGAAGATATACTAGACCAGAACCCAAAATTTGACACAACCACCTAATGATGATCCTAGACCTCCCAACATTTCCTCTTCAACCCTTGGCAGATAGATACTAGTACAATTTGTACAATATTGTATCTACAATGACTAAGTACAATGATACCTTTACAATGATTGTATGTAGTGTTGCCCACTTGAAGACTTCATATGATGAACTTATTGTTGTTGTTATGCACCTTGGTTTCTACTCTTGTCATGCTACCCTCTGCTACACCTTTCTTTGCTTTGTTGCTGTAGAAAGTTTGGTCCTTTGCAACCCTTGACAACACATGATCTAGCTTTTTCTTGCTTTCTAGGAGCTCGATATTGAATCTGGTGTATCTCTGTTATTTTAGATCCCCAATATCTGAATTTTGATCTTGTATTATTCCTCTAAGTCTTCTTTCCAATGCCACAGGTTTGACCCAATTTGGATTCTTCAAGAGAGAGTTATACCCAATCTCTCACAATGCCCTAATTAAGGACTGTTTCAGCAGAGCGCACTTGTACGACGTGCCACGTGTCACTATTTCTTAATTTGTCTCTGAAATTGATAGATAAAAAATTAAATACTATGCAATATCTGCCACTTTTTACATAATTCCAATCTGATACTCAGAGAGAGAGTTATGACGAATTTACCAAGGTCACTTCTTTGAGATGAATTTCAGGAGCCTGCAAAAACCCTGACTTCCACAGATCATATCTCCAAAAATGTTGTGCACCTTGATCTAAAAATTTTACTATAGCTTCCTTAGGATTTTGGATTTGCCTTAGAAGAAATTTAGCTTTTGAACCTTCGTAGGAAAAAATTTAGAGCGAAAATTCCATGATGACCTGTTTCAGATGGCCGAATCCCTTGCATAAGGAGGAAATGAAGATCACAATTTATATGAATGCTTAAGTTGAGAGGGGCTTCAACAAGTGAACGTGGGAGGGATTTTAGGAGCTTAAAAAAAATAATTGTGACTTTTCAATGACCCATGCCCCAACCCCATGGGGTTTTAGCCCACTAACTAGGGGTACGAACTTTAAACATGAATATCTCTCAAACCGTGAAGAATTACATGGCGTGCCATATATCAACGGAAACATATCGACAAGTAGAAAACATCAAAAGAATTATTGACCTAGAATACATTAAATTGGCAGGTCAAAATTCCCATGCAATATTGGGTTAGCCCCTGGTGCTGCTTGGCTTGACATCAATGACAACTGCTGATCAACATGAATTAGTATAGATATTGTGAATATGTTGATTAAATTTGTGTTTGTAGGGAACTAGAATATACATATGAGTATCCCATTTTAATTTGATAATTTAAGCTAGTATATGACATTTGATTGCAAGGGTTTGAATAGATCCGGTTGATTAACATAGATGAGAAATGACATGATTTTTGATAGTTCATAAATATTCTTACGAGAATTGACATGATGCTTCATATGTTTTCGAGTTATGGACTGACTGAACTCACTATGATAACAAATTAGGTTTTTAACTTGATATCTGGTGAGTAGCCTTGATGGTTGTGCTATATGAGCATAGTAAATTTCAGTGACTAATATTGATATTCAATAAGGGTTTTGTATTGGCCTCATTATCCTTGGAACAATAATTGAAGCATACAGAGTTGTGATTCGATATGACGTAATCTCACAATAGATCGATGGAACCAAAGTGACGTGTCCTTAATGTATGCATTTGCATTTCATGACATAATTATTTATATTTTTATCATGAGGATAACTTGATGAAGTTTGGTTTGATATTTCTTGGTAAATTAAAATTTGTTGGCATCAAAATAAACGAATTCATAACTTAATGTGACCTCTACATATCACCTAACCTAAAGAATTTGTTACAAAAATATTGATGACTTTGATATTAGTTTTGATTTGGAATCTAAGGCTTCATAAGTTGACTTAGTTGATTTGATTGCACACTATTGACATATGTAAGGCTAAGCACATTTTCTTGGTAAAGTGTTATGTTTGCAGAAAGCAAGCTCTCGTAGCCTGATATGTTTAGATTGACAGTCATCTAGTGAAGGCAAGAAGATGTGCCCACCAAACATATACTTCAAAGGTGGTCCAAGATATGTATTTGATTTTTGTTTTATAGATTGGTGATATTTTCTTGACAGGAAGTGAGCCTCTCATGATAAAAGTAAGAGGAAGATGGCTTCTAAAGTTCAAAATCAAAAATCATGGAATGATTAATTGTGTCCTAAAGTTGGGAAAATAAAATCTATATAGTGAATTTTTTAAATAAAATGGAAATGAAAATCCTTAGACACTCCGATTGAATTTCAATAAGTTATGAAGAGATATCATTCAACCTGATTTGGTAGTCGATCGTTGGTTGAAGCATTGGTGTTCCATGTTAACACTCATTTGTATATATATGTTTTGCATAGGATCTAAGTCAATTTAGGATTGAATTGTTTCATACACATTGAGTTGCCACTGAGCACCCTTCGAGATATTTGCATGGGACGATCAATTTTTGATCTGAGATATTCATACTACGATATGTTACTACATGGATGTACTAATGTTGATCATGATCGTGATTGATGATATAAGAAAATTTTTGTGTTGCCTTAGTATCAGATATGTCATGATATTTTGGTTGACAAGTCTGTAGCTTTAAGAATGACTGAGATTGAGTATGAAGTTGCTAGCATGGCTATTTGTGAGGCAGGATGAAGAAGCTCTTTGGAGATTTGTTTGAGTTGATTCTATATACGACAATAATAAATTATGATAACACTGAGTTAGATTCGAATGGCATAGAATATTGTCATTTTTTGGAGTGAGATACCTTCATATATTAAGATAGTGTTGTGACGCATGACAAGCTTAGGATTTTTCTTGGTGCCTCCATGAGAGGGAGATTGAAAAAGCTATCATTTTTGTGATATATATATATATATATATATATATATATATATATATATATATATATATATATATATATATATATATATATATATATATATATATATATATATATATATATATATATAATATTTGATTTTAACAAGATATTGTTTCTACTGACACATGATGATTACCATATATGACCATGATTATATGTTTCCAATCTATAGAGAAAGTCACTGATCAAGGACATTGAGCCAACTCTTCCCCCACTATTTGAACTCCCAGGGTGTGGAATTGAGATGGAGGGCTCCTGGGGTTGAGGTATCTCTATAAAATAGTGTATCACCCCTATTAATCACTCACAGGATGTGTGTGATCCTTGATAGTTTTGAAAAGTCAGGTTTCTCCCATATCTTGGTATTTGCAAAGTATACCCGAGTTAGAATTATACCAACAAGCTGGCCTTGTCTGGATTGTCCCTCCTTGCCTGACCAAAGGGTAGAGGAGGCATGAGGCATGTGATCCTTATCCTTTCGTAATTCAGATCTCTCCCAAACTCGGATTATGATGAAAGTATTCTACCAAATGAATCTTGGGGGCCATTTCTAGGAAGATCAATAGGTAATAGGATGCGTTGAGATGTGATCCCATATATTACCTATTACTCGATCTGGGGTTGAATTTATTTTTTTCTCCCAATGAGGTTCCAATATTGAGCTAGGCTCTCCAATGTTGATGCAAGATATACAATTGGTTTCCTGTTGTTTTTTCTTGAATAGTAGCATTGGGACCCCCACTGCCAGTGATTCCGGGTGGTAGGAGTGGTGCACCGATAGATAGAGGGTAGTCAATTGATATCCCCTCCAATATCAAATTATTCTTCCTTTAGATTCGATAATGTTGAGGATATAAGTAGGGACAATGAAGAGGTTATTTGGAATAAGAAAGAGATGAGAAGAGATGAGGACTAATGAAATTTTATGATGATACTTAAGATTTGATATGATTTGATGACAAGATATTTATGATGATTATGCAATATAGCTGGAATTTCTCCCTAGCGGAGAGGGAGTGTTAATTTCGAAGCTCAATTAAAAATTTCAACGATTGGACGAGATTCCTCTTTTTCAGACAACAAATTTTGACTATCGAGCTCTCAATTTGGACAAGGTAAAGTGTATTTTTGAACTATAAGAATGTTTTCATTGCAACAATGACCCTCCAAAAATTTTTCCTACATTAATTTTGGAGTCTATGCTAATTTTCATTTCAAGCCCCCATGCGTCATTATGTGGTTTGATTTTTTATTCGTGTTTTTTCTCCTATTGTCACATCCTCCATAATCCATGTTTAGGAAGTGTCGTCACTTAACCATTATAAGTGTTTGAGTTAGTAAGTTTTGATTAGGTGAATGCATTCTATTTCTTGACTTATAAACTTTCCTTCTATCCATGCACACAATAATAAAATCACACAAAAGTGGAAAAATAAAGAAAAAACCAATAAACTATTTCACAAAAGAAAAAGCATACTTTGAGTTGACGAAGGATTACACTTGATGTGAGAGAACTCCTTCGAGCTAAAGAAGTGCACTCTACCTGGTTGCATTCATTCAGGATGAGCAAGTTTTCCCTACCTAGGTGCCCTCATTCATATCAAAGATATGTGCCCTATCTAGTTGCATGCATGACCAAACTTGTTGCATGAGGGCACACTCCTAGAAAATAGGAATTGCCTTAACTGCTTCTTAACTAATCCTTTCATGTGACAACAAGTGGCACTTATGGATGAGTATGTTTTTCATGCCAATTTCTTTAACTAAAATCAGCTAATAATTATTTTACCATCATTTCATCTAAGTTGAGCGCACAACTGTAGAATCAAGAAACCCTTCATCAACAAGTTCAATAAGAAAGTTTGTCTACTCAATCTTCTACTGTTTTTCATTATTTCACTGTCAAATCTTGATTTGTTTGTTGCCAATATCTTTCTTTTGAGTTTTTTTGTTGGCTTGTTAGTTGAAAATTCATCATGCAAGTTTTAAATCATTAACGCATGCAAGAAAAATTCCACATTTTGGAGACCTTCCATCTTCCACCATGCATGTGACAACAACTATAAATCCTTGCAGATCATTCATATCATTATATTAACATTGAATCCTATCAATTAAAATTGTTTCTGAGCTTTTCGTAGGAATGCCACACTTCCTAAGCTCGAAGCTCATTTGACCTTGAAAATTGTGCCACGTTTGACCCATTTTTCTTCCTGAGGGAATGGGTGCATCAAAATGGCATGGAGCTTTTTGCTTTGACCCTCTGGAGTGGTACAATGCACCCTATTTTCTTCAGGGGTAATGGGTGCATCACGAAGGCACAAATCCTCCTCATTCAACCCTTCAACATGCGACATTGCACCATCCTTTTTCTTTAGTGCACAGGAACACTTTGAATGCTTGAAGATCCTTATTCCTCATCCTTTGGCATTTTTTAGTGTGAAATTGTGCCCTTGTAATATTTCAAATTGTAAAAGACATTAATAAAAAACAAAATAAACTGGAAAATACTACAGTATGGAAATAAACTGAAAACACCATGAAAATAGATAGAACAACTGAGCCATTTTATTAATATGAAGGTGAAAACAATACAACAGTGCTTCAAAATAGATATAACTCAATCTGACAAAAGCAGTTGGAACGGCCTCAAGATCTCCCACTAAAAGCACTACTCTCTGATATGATGTTGGAGCTCTCCCTTTGTGCTTCCCTATTGGAAATTTTGTTGGTCGGTGAATAGAACTGCGTAGATGAGGATGCTTTGATGCTCAAAAAAATATGGGATTTAGAATCCAGACTCTATGGAAAAAACCCATAATTACCAAAAAAAATTTGGATTGGATGACCTTAGAAAAACACCCTCCTAGGGTTTATAATGAATAGCTTCTGGGTATGTAGAACTGTGGGTTGAACTGAAAGATAGAATAGCTGCAATTACTCCCAAGCCCAGTTATTGAAGGGATGATCCCTTCAATGGATTCTAAGTAGAAATTCTATGTAATTTCACCCTCTTCTGATGAACTCTGCTATTGGACTACGTAATTCACTGAGTGACTGTGTAGCACCAGAGGGTCTGCAACTGGCCTGAATTTCAGATGATGAGATCATCTCACATGGATAGCAAGAATCATCTTCTGAGTAGGCACTCAAATTCCCTCAAGGATGATATTGGGATCTCCGCTTGGAGACACCCTCATGCTAAACAACACTGCAAACTTCGGTTAAATATCTCAATCATGCTCAAGTCGTGAATGATAAGAAAATAATAAGAATCCAGAATGCTCTATATGGCTGCCATCCCCTTCCTTGTATTCTTGTGAGCCCTCACCCTCCTTGTTGCACACAATAATGATGCTACACACATCGCCACTAACCTTCGTTATGACTGCGTTGTCCTCCATTGTCTCCAATACCCCCATGACTACGTTTTTTATTTGGCCAAATTGAACCCATCCACATGCAATTATCCACATTCACACCAAGGAGTGGTTTATTCATCTTGATCCCATCTAGATGCATTGTTCCACATTCACATTAACAAGTGGATTAATTCCTACTAAAGGATTATGGGTCCCTCTACACTCTTATTCATTTATTAGTTAAGGAAGACAAAATTTAATATTCTAATTAATTAAAATCTAAATTAGGAATATTATAGTCCTCCCCGCCAAAATGTTGCTTGACCTCAAGAAATTGCAAGGATGTGGGCAAACCTGTTGACCCAATGTAACTGATACCAATTCTCAGATCCCATACAAACCCCTCAGTGCGGCTTTGCCCATATGTTAGGCTAGCTCGAATAGACCCCTCAATGTTGAGATCCCAATTGGATCTCTCACCATACCTATCATTAATAAATGTTCTCGGATCCCAATGCCACTATGGCCAATAATCACCCAATTCCCGTAGCTCGGACTGTGCACTACATCTGGCTATAGCTATTGCCTCATGATGTGAATACCACCAACATGCATCAATGCTCCATGGCCCTTTCTATGCCGTAGATCCGACAGTATAAGCTACCCCACCAACTGCGTACCAACTCATCACCTCTCTCCCCTAACTCAATCCAATGTTGATCCTACTCTCCTGAAGTTGAGATGAAATGATAAAGAGTTGTCGAAATGTGACCCATTGCAAACTATAAACCATAGTACTTGTCATGTCTACGGGTCCCTGCGTTGTTATGCACCTGACTAAGAATATTGTACCATGAATAGGATACCAACTCATCATCTCTAGTCAGTCTATCCCAGTCGAACAATCCAATGTGGTGATATCTTCATAACTCACACTCAACTCATGCTGCTCTGTCCCAACCGTCAACAAGAACTGCCTCAAAGGGAAGGCCCATTTCTCTATAATAGTCTCAAGTGTGCAAGATGTACTGCAAGCCCCATGAATGTACTCCTAGAGAGTGTTTCTCCATGAAAGTATTGTAGTAATGATAACTATATATTCATCTACCAACATGTTGATGGGAAAATTTGTCCGACCAACAACAGGGGATCTCCATGAAAAAAAGTCCCAATTAGACTCTGAACCATTTGTGATAGGGATCCCATCCGAGGTGTGGGTCTAGCTACTGCTGAATACTCCTTATTCTGGACACAAATGAGCCCTGTAGAGTTATAGGCATACAATTATCAGATGATACAAGGAAAAATATCGATGATTGTCAATGAGCATAAATACTATGAATAGCAAGATAAAAAGAAAACACGGAGCTGAAGGAGATGTTGTTAGCAGCATATCATTAAGGTCGTGCTTGTAAATGTTGTTCAAACCATAGAAGAAATGGTTATGCCTGGAAAAAAAAAATTATGCGTACTCGAGTGTTTTCATGAATAAGATAGATGCCAATAATAAAGTTACAAACCTCTCTTAAGTAAACAACACACCATCCTTAACACATTCAGTGAGTTGGAATGCGTAAAGAGTATAAGCAGAAAACACAAATTAATCAATAATAGGATATCAGACATATACGAAGAAATACTCACAGTATTGACACATTGATTCTCATCAGATCCCATAGTGGATTTAAAACAAATGCTTGTATTCACTTATAAGGGGATTTTCAATGCTTTAAAACTCTCTTTCTCTCCTTTGGAGCCCCAAAAAAAAGTTCATTTACAAGTCCTTGAAGGGAGTATATATAAGACAAAATTGACCCTTGGGTGCATTGACTCTTTTCCTTCCTACCTGTTGCTCTACCTTGCGACCTGAATGGAAAATGTGACCTACGACCTAATTGGAAAATGTGACCTGCAACCTGATTGCGGAAAATTCCTTACAGTTTGATCATGGGAGCGTGTGAATTGTGCCTTATAGTTTGATCATGGGAGCGTGTGTGCGATTGTGAGGTCGGGAACATCAACTTGCTGCTCTTTGAGGAAATTCTGCCATGCATGATAATCTACAGTTATTGGGGAGATCAGAGGAGTATCTTCCCTTAACCTATGCAGGAACTCTAAGGCGTTTAGAATTAGAGTTTCTCTTTTTATTGTGACCTGGTTAGACAAGGAATCCAGTTTGGTATAGATCCAAACTGGCGTGACGACGAACTTAACCAAGTTCTCCTGCGATGCCGGAAGATCAGGTGTGGCGGGAGCTTGTCTAATAGGCTATAGAAATTCCTGAATCTCTTGATCTACCTGTTCCAATGTATTTTATTCGCCCAGTGCACATATAGAAGGAATATGGTGCAGTTCATTCATCGAGTCAATTTCCACTGATCAAATGCTTATAGGCAGTCATCACCATCTCTAGATCTTTGGATAATTTCTCCTTAGATTGCACCTTGATACGAAGTTGAACCTTGTCATTCTGAGTGTCAATCCAATATTTCCTGGGTACAGTTTTTGGAGCCTACGGATATCCTTTTTTCCACTCTATCATTCTATCCAAGGCAGTGGAAGCTTCTTTCAATTGCCCGTTCCTCTTCTTAGATTCTACTTGGGCTCTCATTAGGGGCACAACTGTTTTCTTTATGGTGAACATTTCCTCGTATACATGCCTCATGGTGGCTTCCAGCGTCCCCAACTCCCTTTGGATAGTGAGTGGTACCTCGTTGATAAGGGTGTTCTTATCTTGGAGCTATTTGACTTCTTCATTTAGTGCTCTCTTTTACTGTTTCGACCTAGCTTCCCTTTGTTCATAGTCTTGTAATCTATTTTGTAGGGAGAGTATTTCCCTACTCATTCGGCTCATGTTCTCTTCGGTGGTTGTGGAGAAAGAAGTGTCGTTTGATGCAATAATCACTGGATTGGTCCTCATGTCTAAGACTATATCCTTTTCCGTTGTGGCGATGAATGGCACGACATGGTTTCGTGCTAGACATCTCCTCTTTTCCTGCCTGATTTTGAATGAGGACTGGTCATAAGTGAGCCTCATCAGATTGAACACTTCCTCTTCCTGTCCTTCAGAGCTACCTCATTCTAAGAGTGCAAAACGTCGGTTGATTGCAAGGACCTCGATGATTGGCTGCTCTATCTGTAACTCAGTCACTGGAGGAGGCATTTCGGTGTCTTTGGAAGAATTGTCTTTTGATCTGCAATCCTCTTCCTCTTTTCTCTTTTGTTCTGCCTCTTCTTTCAAAAGCCACTCTGCCTCTGCCTTATCCTATTCTTCCTTTTCTCTTCACTCAGCTTCTACTTTGGTGTCCTCTTCTTCCTTCCTTTTCCGTTCAACTTCTGTTTTTTTTTCCTCTTCCTCCTTCCTCTTTCGTTCAGCCTCCACTTGATCTAATTCTTTCTTGAGCTGTCGCTCAGCTTCTGATTTCGCCTCCTGTTCTTCCTTCCTTTTGTGGGCTCCTTTGCATGCTTCTTCCTTTGTTCTGCCTTTAGGTGTTTCTTGCATTTATCTTCATCCTCTTTTGCTTTCTTTTCAGCTTCTCATTGAGCTTTTGCTTCATTTTATCTCTTTTTGGTGGAGGAGCTATGGCTTGTGTTAGTTCGTGGCTTCTTGGCCTAGGAAGACGAGGCTCCTCCCAACTCGTGGACTCTGTCCTCCAGAGTCTGATCATCTTGATCCTCCTTATTGGTCAATGCTTTTGGGGCAAGTTCCATATCCTTGTTCTACTAGTTTCTTTTTGCATCCCAGTTGGGTGTTCAACATGTTGGTAGCTCCATTTGAACTTGGCCCGTTTGCAGTGGTTAGGTACTATCCTCTCAGGATCGTATGTCCGATGATCCAAAGGCCCTAGGTAGAATCCTCTCATTTTCTCAGCCTCTGCCTCCACCTCTCTAAAATCCTTGACTCTATAAGCCCCAATGGTGAGTGGAAGCGTGGACCATGGCTTATTCTTACCTTTAGTAAGGACCTTTGAGAAGTCGGAAGTCATCTAATAACATACTTCCTGAAGTAGCATCTTGTCAGTGACGAATCAAGGCAGAGCATGGGGAGTCTTGAATGAACCAAAGACTCGGAAGAAGGTGCCTTCTGCAAATGGAAACCAATGTGCTACCTTGACTATCGTTTCCATGGCTCACCAGGACACGCATGGGGTATCTTGACCGAACAATTTCCCGTAGAGTGTAGGGATGAAACTGTGTGCAATTTTCTCTATATCCTACTTTTATTTGGAGTCCCAAAATACCTAAAACTCCTTTTAAATTGGACGTGCTCGCTCCTGATCCTAGTTGTGAGCCCATCCCTCAAATTAGCACCTAGAACAAACTACATCTAATATATAGGAGGCCATGTAGAATTCGGACGAGTATCCCTCCTCTAGTGCTACTGCTGCAGATATGTTTGTTTTGTGGGCCGCTATTAATAAGTTGGCCCAACTAAAGCGGGTGCCATATATAGTAATAAAGTGCATCAGGGATACCTAAGAACCACTGAAGGTGGTGGCATCAAGATGACCATACATTCTACAAAGCATAGCTTCCACCAGCTTATAGACCTTTCTGAGGCTTGCCACTTGATACTACTGATCCTTCTTGGGTTCTTCCCACCATCCTCTCAGGGTGTCCGCTATGGGAACCGCATGGGTAGTGGCCCATTCCTCTGTGAACATTTGTTCCCATTCTGGAAGTGGATGATAATACTCCACATCCTGGCATTTTATATTTGCAAAATCCTTTCCCTCGTAATCCCGAATTACCCACATCCTGGGGTCAATCTTCTGTATGATCCATTCAATAATTTCCACACATGGGAAAATAGTTGGGTGGGTCCCTGCATAGTGAAGCTTCGACATCTTAAATTGAACATATACATGCTAGTTGGGGAGGTCCTCTGGAAATTCTGGTTATGCAAACTCTTCGAATACTTGATACCAACTCATGCTTTCTCCTTTGCTAAATGTACATGTGGTGTCCCCGTAGATCGGGGGAGGAGACATTGGTATTTCACTTTCTATGATCTCTATCTTTGGGCTCTTGTTTTTCATGCAAACTGCTGGAGGCCCAATGTCACTTGAGGCTAAAGATATGGAGATGCACTCTAACTCTACTTCGATGTTCCCTGGCATTTTCATAAAACAATCCCAGGATAAGACATATGCCATATTAATAAATTCCTAGTACTACTTTTAACTTTCCCCAACTGAGACCTAGGAAAGGGTGAATCTGTGACTTAGCGACCTATCTTTTGGGTCATTGGGCCACAGAGGTTTAAACTTCAGAAGAGAGTGACCCTGCGACTTGGCGACTCTGTCACAAGGTTGCAAGGTCGCTGGGTCACATTGGTTTAACAATTCAAGAGGATGTGACCTTGCGACCTAGTGACTCGCGATCAGGTCGCTGGGTTGCTGAGTCGCAAGGTCACAAACGTCCATTTTTTAGCGAGATGCGACTTAGCGACTTAGGAACCAGCGTCGCTGGGTCATGGGGGTCGCAAGGTCAGACAGTCAGAAATCGCGTTAGGGCTGGGCGAATGGTTTTGATAGCGTCATAGCCTTCTGTTTCATTTTTAACTTAAAAAAATAAAGGGTGTGAGTGAGGGAAACCATCAGTGAGGATGAAGTGGTCATTATAGGAAGAGACAGGCACAGCGGAGGCTAGCTGGCTTCATTTACAAGTTTGTATAAGAGTGGCAGGGTTTGGATGATTGGAAAAGACTCAGGTTCAAAAAGGATCTGAAACGGACGATAGCAGGTGCCTTAAAAGGGCTAAGATAACTGGAAAGGGGAAAAAAATAGAAAAAACAGAAACATCAGGAGGATTAGGCAACTTACCCAAGAAAATCGCACTCGATTTGGCCTGTTAGAAGCATTTTTTGCTCTCCATCGTGTGGGTGAAATGCGACTTATCGACACTTCTATTTATAAATGGGTCATGCATGTGGGAAATAAATGAGGTCACTGGGTCGCAAATCATCCACGTTTATGATATGTGCAACCTCGCGACCCTGCGACCTTGCGACCTAGGAGTCACGGGGTATTTCACTTTCTATGATCTCTATCTTTGGGCTCTTGTTTTTCTTGCAAACTCCTGGAGGCGCAATGTCACTTGAGGCTAAAGAGATGGAGATGCACTCTAACTCTACTTCGAGGTTCCCTGGCATTTTCATAAAACAATCCCAGGATAAGACATATGCCATATTAATAAATTCCTAGTACTACTTTTAACTTTCCCCAACTGAGACCTAGGAAAGGGTGAATCTGCGACTTAGCGACCTATCTTTTGGGTCATTGGGCCACAGAGGTTTAAACTTTAGAAGAGAGTGACCCTGCGACTTGGCGACTCTGCCACAAGGTCGCAAGGTCGCTGGGTCACATTGGTTTAACAATTCAAGAGGATGTGACCTTGCGACCTAGTGACTCGCGATCAGGTCGCTGGGTTGCTCAGTCGCAAGGTCACAAACGTCCATTTTTGAGCGAGATGCGACTTAGCGACTTAGGAACCAACGTCGCTGGGTCATGGGGGTCGCAAGGTCAGACAGTCAGAAATCGCGTTAGGGATAGGCGAATGGTTTTGATGGCGTCGTAGCCTTCTGTTTCATTTTTAACTTAAAAAAATAAAGGGTGTGAGTGAGGGAAACCATCAGTGAGGATGAAGTGGTCATTATAGGAAGAGACAGGCACAGCGGAGGCTAGCTGGCTTCATTTACAAGTCTGTATAAGAGTGGCAGGGTTTGGATGATTGGAAAAGACTCAGGTTCAAAAAGGATCTGAAACGGAGGATAGCAGGTGGCCTTAAAAGGGCTAAGATAAGTGGAAAGGGGAAAAAAATAGAAAAAACAGAAACATCAGAAGGATTAGGCAACTTACCCAAGAAAATCGCACTCGATTTGGCCTGTTAGAAGCATTTTTTGCTCTCCATCGTGTGGGTGAAATGCGACTTATCGACCCTTCTATTTATAAATGGGTCATGCATGTGGGAAATAAATGAGGTCACTGGGTCGCAAATCATCCGCGTTTATGATATGTGCAACCTCGCGACCCTGCGACCTTGCGACCTAGGAGTCACGGGGTCGCTAGGTCGCAAATGTTTAATCTTGGGTACAATATGCGACTTAGCGACTTGGTGACCTGATAGGTCGCAAATTGGAAAAAATACCTACTCTGCAACTCAGTGACTTAAGGATTCTTTTTTCAAAAAAGACTTGAACTTGAGGTTTTGGCTTCGCTTCTCGATGCACAGGGGGTTCAAAAAAATTTCGATGGTGAATTTTTGGACGGCGTTGTAGTGGCTACAACAAATGGCGATTCACTGGTAGGGCTCAGAATCTCTGCCGGTATTTCATCTTGGGGACGGTAGGGCATAAAGCACGTGTTCCTTTCACCTTGTGGGTCCCACTTCTTCCGTCTTCGAGCCTTGCGCATTTTCTTTCCCTATTTTCCTGCCCTTGGGTGCTGGTTTACCATGTTTCCATTCATGGAGACCAGATGGAAAATTTTGGATTAACCCCAGGGATTTAAAGATCCAGTATAGTTTATTTGGTCCTCATTGTGTTGCTCCACTACTAGTGAACCAGATGGTCCCGGAGGAGTCACTGCCTAGGAATCATGAGCGTTGCTCTACTGCTAGTGAGCCTAGTCAGTACCACGGCGGAGTCATCGTATTGCCTCTCTGCACAGGAAGCCTTTCTCAATCCTTTACCCTTTATTAATGTGCTTAATGCACTTATTGAAATGTGCTCGGGGAACTTATTTTTGTGCTCAGGGCACTTAGTCTAATTTGGAAATTATTGCTTGGGCAGATGAGGGATCCCGACTTATTTTACTTGCAAGAGAGGTTGCTCCTGGTCTACATGAGGACTTAGGGTTTTCCTGGATTTCCATTCTTCACCTGATGCTAACCCCTCCCTTTTCCCTCCAGTAACCTATTCGAATGAACATTTCCTTTTGCACAACAGTCCCTTGGGCCAGCATGCTAGGTAAGCTACCGCATCTTGGTCCGAAGGCCTTAGTCATGTTCTTGACATTGAGTGCCCACTACAAGTATGCTTGCCCCCTTTTACAGTCTAGGAGGAGATAATACACCAACATATATCCCAACTCAGTATGCTGCTTGAGTAGCTTCTATATCCCCTTTCAAAAAATGGATCCCGAAGGAAATAAAAGGTTAAAGGGAGCCTGTGTGGAACAAGCGATTTATTGAAAACAAGAAAGGTAAAGAAGGAAAAAAAACAAGAAAAACTATGGTATAGGATGCAGTGAGAGCCCCACGGGGTTTTCTGGTGAAATAGTGTTTAAGGTCGTGTCCATTCATAGGGAGGACCTTAATCCTCCCTTCAAAAGTTTGTAACTCGTAAGTGTGGGGACTAAAATTCTCTCTGACCTGGAAAGGGCCTATCCATAATGCCCGGATCTTGGAGTGTTTCCCCTTATCTTCTTGAGCTTTATCCCATTTGAGTACAAGATCACCTACTTCGAAAATCTTGTTCCCAGCTGAATTCTTGTCAAACCATCATTTTATTCATCCTTGGTGGATGCTGAATTTTCCCCGAGTTTTTTTCCTATCCTCATCAAGTTTCAGTAGTGTGTCTATTCAGGCTTGTAAAGTAGGGCATGGAGTGCCATGAGTCTCCTAAGATAATTGGAGTGCCGGGAGAGACCAGTTGGGAGGAAGGATAGCTTCTTTTCCATATACAAGGAAAAAAGGGGAGGTGCCTAGGGAAGGTTTGGGTGTGACTCAATCTACCCAGAGGGCATTGTAGAGTGCCCTATGCCAATTTTGTTGTTGGGACAATAGAGTCTTTTTTATGATGCAGATTAGGTTCTTGTTGGTCAACTCGGCTAACTCGTTTCCTTGAGGGTAATAGTTGGCAGAATGTTTAACTATGATACCATTTTCTAAAGAAAAATCATATAATTTCAATGATGAGAAATATGTTGCATTGTCAAAAACAAGGGAGGTTGGAACACCAAACTTGATCATGATGCATTGGGTGATGAAGGCTATTACCTCTTGATCATTGAATTGACATAACGGTACCACTTCAACCAACCTTGTGAAATATTCTGTGGTGGTAAGGATGTACCTATGTTGCTTGGAAGAGTGTGGCAGGATCTCCCCAATCAAGTCCAGCCCCCATTATTGAAACGGCTCTTCCACGGTGACAGACTGTAATGGGGCCGAAGGCCGAGTATCTCTATTTGCGAAATTTTGGCATTGTTGGCATTTCCGAACATATGCATGTGCATCTTTAAACAAAGTAAGCCAATAGAAACCGACACACATGATCTTGTGAGAAGTGGTGTCTCCTGCATAGTGGCCCCCGGTGGGGCCATCGTGAAGTTCTGCCAATATTTTCTGTGCCTCATCCCATTCCAAGCAGTGTAACAAGACACCATTGTGATGTTTGTGGAACAACTTACCCAGCACTAGCTAGTAGGATACAGCTTTCAGTCTCAATGCATTCTTCTTCTTGGTAGTTAAAGTGGGGCCCATGGTGCCATGTTTCATATATTTCAGGAGATCTACGTACCAAGAGGATGTATCCTCTGGGGCTGTGCTATCATTTTGATACATATCGATCTCATGTTCCCAATTTTCCTCCTCGTTTCCCTGTGAGTCTAGTGCCCCTACAGCCATGCAGCACAATCCTTGGCCCTTCACAGTGTGTGATGGCTTCAATTCCAGGTCATACTCCTAAATCCATGTCATCCAGTTGCCTCATCACTCACCCAGCTCCTGCTATAGGAATATTGATCGAACAGCTGGGTGAGGCATGAAGATTGTGACATGATTCTTAAAAATATACGGCATGAAATGTTTGACCACCTTGTATACTGCATATGCTTGTTTGTCAATATCTGGGTAATTCAGCTCAATGCCTTGCAATCTAGTACTCATAAATGATATAGGCCCCTCATTGTGGTAGTCATATTTCTGAGTGAGGATGGTGGCCAAAGATGAATTTGAGGAAATTTGTACAAGATAAAGCCTTTGTTGAAGTTCGGACTATGGAGAGCGGGTGCTTCCATGATGGCTCATTTAATTTTGTCGAACGCTTCTTTATCAGGGGGATTCCATTTAAAATTAGCATTCTTCTTAATCATGCCTTGTAATGGTTTCACAATCTGGGCGAAATATGATATAAACTTTTAGAAAAAGTTGATTTTTCCAAGGAAGGACTGCATGGCTTTCTTCCCACTTAGGGGCGGTATTTGAGTGATGACTTTCGCACGTTCTGGATCCACCACTATGTTGTCTCGAGTTATTATGTTTCCCAACAGGTTTCCTTCGGCGAAAACGAACACAGTTTTCTTTGGGTTCAGTGAGATCCCGTATTTCCGACACCTTTCAAAAATTTGCTTGAGGTGGTGTATGTGGTCAGATTTGTGCTTTGAAAATATGGTGACGTCGTTAAGGTATACTACCACACTTTTCCAAATAATTCCTCTGAAGGTGATGTCCATAGCTCTTTGGAAGGTGGCTCCGGCATTAATCAGCCCAAAGGGCATGTGTGTGGAAGAAAATTTTCCCCACTTAGTACTTAATGTGGTTTTGAGCCGAGCAGGCTCAGTCACTAGTACTTGATTATACCCTGAAAACCCATCCAATGGAGAGAACATTTCTGACCCTGATACAGCTTGAAGGATTTGCTCCATAGGAGGAACTAGATAGTTGTCTTTGTCGGAAGCTTTGTTCAAATTTCTGAAGTCTACGCACAAACAGATTTTCCCAGATTTCTTGTGAACAGCGACCAATTTGGACACCCAGGTTGAATGTCTAACTTTGAAAATTATCTATGCATCCAAAAGCTTCTTTAGTTCCTTTTGGATCATCGGTTCTAGAGATGGGTGTACTTTTCTCAGTTTTTTTTGGAATGGATTCACTCCTTCCTTGATGGGTATGACGTGTTGGATGATCTGCATATCATAAGTTCGAAGATCATCATACGTCCAGGAAAACATATCTCGGTATTTCCTAAATAATCCGGTGAATGCTCATTGATTGTTTCTCGTGAGGGATGCACTCATTTCCAAAATTTACAAGATTGGGATCCTTGTCTGTCCCGAGGTTAATTTGCTAGTGTACTAACGTGGAACTTTGCACCTTCATATTTGGGGGCCCTCAGAAATAGTTCTATAAGTCGAACAACTTTTCGAGTGACATGACCCCTTTGAGTATGGGATTTTTTTTTCTGATTTTTTAGTTCCTTTTGCAAAGCCTGATCATGATCCTTTTCTTCCATAATGGCGTCTTTGAATATATCTTTGTTGAGCATGAAATCCAGTACCTATTGGTCATCATTGAAAATGTGTAAATTAGTAACATTGTCTGGTATGGATGGCTTTTATATAACTTCAATAGAAAATCCATCTCTAAGTGGGGTGAACCTAGTGGCAGCGTTGGCAAGTGTATCAGCTGCTGCATTATGCATTCTAAGTACAGATTTAATACCAAAACCATCGAAAGCTGAAATTAAGCGCCATACCTGTTGCTGGTAACCTTTCATATGGGGAGACAAGCAATGGATGGTGTTGCGTACCTGACGAGTGATAATCTCGGAATCGCCAATTACCTTCAAACACTAGACTTTTAGATCTATGGCCTTTTGGAGTCCTAGTATTAGCGCCTCATACTCGGTTGTATTATTGGTGCAATGAAACTCTAACCGACAGGAAATTAAAATTATTTTCTTCTGCGGGTCTAGCAAGATGCAACCTGCGCCAGCCCCATCTTGGGTTTTGGAGCCATCATATTATAGGGTCCAAGTTTCATCTTTTGATTGGACAAGGCTATCCACACCTATTGAGGATGTGCTAGCGGCACCATTTTCTGAAGAGTCTCGGTTGGATGGGTTGGAGTTTTCAGCAACCAGAAGCAGTTCAGACTGAATGTATTTGGTGATTGGGTATTAGCAAGTCTGATAACAACTAAAGATGGACTCTAAGAAACAAATACAAAGCTTTTCTTGTGTGAAACTTACTAGTTCGTTAGTTGCATCCAGATCAATCATAGTATGTTTCATGTAGGGTTCACTCTTCATCCATATTTGGTTATTATTTCCTTTGTACAGGAGCCAAAGGTGGGACCAATCAGTGGCGAAGCACCCCTGGAGCTTGTTGGACCAAGCTCTGCTCAACAGAAGCTCATAGGCCTCGGGGATATTCACGATTACTATGTCGATGCACTGATGCACTCTGGAGTCGGAGGATAAGCGGATAATGATGTTGTTTAGTTCGCCAACTGCAGGGACTTGAGATCTATTAAGTTGGAATATTCTGGCATCGGTCTTCTCCAGGCGTATGTTTAACTTTTTGCACATGGATAAGGCCATAACATTCGTGGATGCACCGGAATTGACGAGACAGTTGTGGACATTGAAGTTAAAAATCTCGAAGGAAAGGAGGAAAGTTGGCGTGGTTCCCTTGGAGTTGGCATTTACGGTATTCACAATGGACTAAGGACTAGTAGCAATTTGGGCAGACGTTATGCTTATGGGTTTGGCCGCCGGTAGATTGGAAAAGGCCTTAAGAATGAGATCTCGTTGGTTAGCAATGTGGGCGAGCTCATAGAGAGATATGTTGGCTCTGGTCTTCTTCATGTCCCCAATAATGTTATACCCAGAACCTGTGGGTGAGGTGGGTGAGGTGGTGTTCTTAGGGGAAACTACTGAAACTTTAGTCTTGTGGCCTTCTCAGGGAGTGGTTGCACTAAATTTTTCAAGAGTTTTGTCTTTATTTTCGGATTTCGGGGCTAGGATTTTTCTTAAGAAGGATTTTCTTTTTTCTTTGAAATACTGCTCTGACACCGGGCCTTTGCTCCTCAAGCCATAGTTTTAAGGGGGCTTTGATTTAGGGTCATCTACTAGGTTTATCTCGGAGGTGGGAAGGGGAGACTCTCCACGTATGACTTCGAAAGTGAGGACAACGGAGCCCATATCTTCATCTGGGGGGGAATTCTCTTCATCGTCTAAAATAGCCTCCTCCTCCATATCTCTGGGATTTTTATCTTCTAGAAGTTGGTTCACCACTACTGTCATGCTACTAATCTATTAGGGGAAAGTCTTTTCTGAGTGAGAGGCTTGATGAAAAGAACAAAAATTGTCTTTACTGATTTCTTCAACATTAATACTTGCACTTGAGTTGGACGGGGGCCGATTCATGATAGGGTTATTCTTTCTAAAGAAAGGTTTTTGTATTTTAGCAGTTGGGGTAGAATCATTATTTTTCCTTTTCAGGTTGGAGACTTCGTTGGTTAGCAACTTGAGGGATTTTGCAATACTTTCAAAATCAAAGGGGTCCTTATCCTTGTCTCCAGTTTTGTGGCCGGCGGATTGGGTTCCTTTTGTGGTTGTTTTTTAATCATCCCACCCTTCATGTTCAATGGCACCTATGGACAACATGTCCTTTTCAATAGCAAGGGTGGTAGTATTGTTGGCTGCCAATGTATCTCTAGCCTCGCACTTCACGAACACAACAATATCCTCTGGGAGGGTTTTGGTGTAGTAGTCAATAGTAATGGAATCATCTAAGGCCATTTTTGGAGGGAACTTATTCAATATACTGGCAAAACATTGATTGAAATCCTTGACCTTCTCCTTCTTCTAACATTTTAGCATGCTAAGCTCTGTGAGGAGCATCGAAGGGGTTCTATCTTCTAAGAATTTTTGCAAGAAGGTATGACGGAAGTGTTCCCACAAAGGGATAGAAGCAATGGGGAGAGACCTATACCATGTTGTAGCCTTATTTTCAAGAGTATGAGGAAAAAGGCGGCATGCTACATCATCATACTACACTCTCATCATCTCTAAAGACAGGTAAAAGTTGTTGATGTGGTTTTTTGCCAAAGTACCTTTCTCGGGGTCGAACTTAGGGAGATGTTTTTTAGGATGGTGGGGTATGTCATGGAGGGGACCTTGGATACCTAAGGGGGACTGAGCCATCCAAGCTAATAGATATACACGTCTGGCCCACTCGTGGCACAGTCTGTATACACATCCCCTCTCACTTTCGGATTCACTGCCCGTGCTAGACCCAGAGGCCTCGCCCTCATGGCGAGAAAGCATGTCTTAGTTTTCTCCATGGTTTGTTGTATTAAAGATGTTTCTCCAATTGTAAAGAAAAGGAAACTCGTTCTAGTTTTAGTGGGGGGGGGGGGGGGTCATCATTTCGGCCTTGCCCATGGCCTCAGCCTCCCCTGCCTCTGTTACCTCAGCCTCTTCTGGCTCCTTCCCCATGTGGGTCATTGGCTTGCATGTTATCATGAAAATTATGGTCACGTTGGGGGACAGTGTTGGGTTGAGGTTTAGTGATTTTGGAGCCATCTTCTTCCCCCTCCCCAGGGCTATCTGGGGGGCCTTCAAAATTTTTCTCAATTGCGTCTACATAATCTTTGATCATAAGACCCACCAGCTGAGGAAGGGAATTGACGAGGATTCCCTAGCACGTATGATTAGCTGTAGGAGTTATGGGATTAGCCAAGGAATTAGTGACCTGGGCTTGCTGTAAAGCCCAAACAAGCTCATGGGCGATAGGGCGTAGGGCCCTTAGGTGGATAAAGTAATCTCATAGAAAGGGGTGGTTCCTCCTTCTGAAAGTTCTCCAATGGGGGAGGGTCAGTATTGTCACGTATGGCCTCCCCTTGGGGAGTTTGTAACGAGATGTTACTTGTGTGATAGGAGGCTGCCATTAGGCCATCCTTCTAGTACCAAATCTGTTGACGGGAAAATTTGTCTGGCCAGCAGTAAGGGATCTCCCCTGTAAAAATTCCCAATTAGACTCTGAACCATTTGTGATATGGATCCTGTCCGGGGTGTGGGTCTGGCTACCATTGAGTACTCATTCTTCTGGACAGAAATGAGCCCTGCAGAGTTATAGGCATATAGTTATCGAATGATACAAGGAAAAATATCGATGATTGTCAAAGAGCATAAATACTACAAATAGCAAGATAAAAAGAAAAAACATAGCTAAAGGATATGATGTTAGTAGCATATCATTATGATCGTGCTTGTAAAATTTTTCCAAACAATAGAAGAAACAGTTCTTCCTGGAAAAAACAACTTATGCGTACTCAAGCGTTTTCATGAATAAGATAGATGTCAATAATAAGGTTACAAACATCTCCTAAGTAAACAAAATATCATCCTTAACACATTCAGTGAGCTGGAATGCATAAAGAGTATAAGAAGAAAACACAGATTAATCAATCATAAGATATCAAACATATAAGAAGAAATACTCATAGTATTGACACATTGATTCTCATCAAATCCAATAGTGGATTTAAAACAAATGCTTGTATTCACTTATAAGCGGCTATTCAATGCTTTACAACTCTATTTATCTCCTTTGGAGTCCAAAAAAAAATTCCATTTACAAGTCCCCAAAGGGAGTATATATAAGACAAAATTGACCCTTGGGTGCCCTGACTCTTCGCCTTCCCTCCTATTGGTCTGCCTTGCGACCTGAATGGAAAATGTGACCTCTGACCTAAATGGACAGTGTGACCTGCAACCTGATTGCGAAAAATGTGAGCTACAACCCCTCTTGTAAATTGTGCCTTGCATTCTGATCATGGGAGTGTGTGTGCGATTGCGAGGTCAGGAACATCAACTTTCTTCTCTTTGAGGAAATTCTACCATGCACAATAATCTGTAGCTGTTGGGGAGATCAGAGGAGTATCTTCCCTTAACCTATGTAGGAATTCTAAGGCATTTGGAATCAGATTTTCTCTTTTGATTGTGACCTGGTTAGATAAGGAAGCCAGTTTGTTGTAGATCCATACTAGCATCATGACGAACTTAACCAAGTTCTCCTGTGATGCCAAAAGATCAGGTGTAGCGGCAGCTTGTCTGATATGCTGTAGAAATGCCTGAATTTCTTGATCTACCTATTCCCATGTATTTTCTTCACCCATTGCACCTAGAGAAGGAATATGGTGCAGTTCATGCATCGAGGCAATGCCACTGATCAAATGCTCATATGCGGTCATCACCTTCTCTAGATCTTTGGATAATTTCTCCTTGGATTGCACCTTGATACGAAGTTGGACCTTTTCATTCTGATTGTGAATCCAATATTTCCTGGGTATAGTTTCTGGATCCTATGGATATCCTTTTGTCCACTCTACCATTCTATCCAAGGTAGTGGAGGCTTCTTTCAGTTGCTTGTTCCTCTTCTTAGCTTCTGCTTGGGCTCTGAGTAGAGGTGCAACTGTTCACTTTATGGTGAAAATTTCCTCGTATACATGTGTCATGGTGCCTTCCAGCATCCCCAAATCCCTTTGGACAGTGAGTGGTACCTTGTTGATAAGTGTGTTCTTATCTTGGAGCTGTTGGACTTCTTCCTTTAGTGCTCTCTTTTCTTGTTCCGGCCTAGCTTCACTTTGTTCGGAGTCTTGTAATCTATTTTGTAGGGAGAGGATTTCCCTACTCATCCTATTCACGTTCTCTTCAGTGGCTGCGGTGAAGGTAGTTATGGGTGATGCAATCATTACTGGATTGGTCCTCGTGTCTAAGACCATATCCTTTTCAGTTATGGATGTGAATGGCATGGCAGGGTTCCGTGCTAGACATATCCTCTTTTCCTTCCTGATTTTGAATGCTAATTGGTCGTAAGTGAGCCTCATCAGATTGAACACTTACTCTTCCTATCATTTGGAGTACCTGGTTCTGAGAGTGAAAAACGTGGGTTTATTGTAGGGACCTTGATAGCCGGTGGCTCTGTCTGTAACTCAGTCACTGGAGGAGGCATTTCGATGTCTTTGGAAGAATTTTCTTTCATTCTGCGATCCTCTTCCTCTTTTTTCTTTTGTTCTGATTATTCTTTCAATAGCTGCTCTACCTGTGCCTTATCCTTTTCTTCCTTTTGTCTTTGCTCAACTTTTGCTTTGGTGTCCTCTTCTTCCTTCCTTTTTCATTCAACTTCTGCTTTTGTTTCCTCTTCCTCCTTCCTCTTTTGTATAGCCTCCACCTGATCTAATTCCTTTATCAACTTAGCTTCTGCTTTCGCCTCCTATTCTTCCTTCCTTTTGTGGGCCTTCTCTGCCTGCTTCTTCCTCTGTTCTGCCTTCAATTGTTTCTTGCATTTATCTTCATCTTCTTTTGATTTCTTTTCAGATTCTCGTAAAGCCTTTTCTTCCTTTTCTTTCTGTTGGGTGGACGAGCTATGGCTTGTGTTAGTTTGGGGCTTCTTGGCTTGGGAAGACGAGGCTCCTCTCAACTCGCGGACTCTATCCTCCAGAGTCTGATAATCTTGATCCTCCTGACCAGTCAATGCTTCCATGGCGAGTTCTCTATCCTTATTATACGAATTTATTTTCACATCCTCAACTGGGCGT